>OX454527.1:112257270-113706645 GCA_949715645.1 Portevinia maculata
TTCTTTATTATATTAATTTCTTCTTCTAATCCTTGTTTTATTATTTCTTCGTTTTTATTAAAGGACTTTATTGCCTCATCATAATACCTTGCATCATTGTCATCCATTGTTCCAAACAATGTTTTAAGACCTGTACCTACTATGTTAATTAATCCTCTCTTGTACCTACTTTTCATTTCTTTTGTTCGAGAACTGTTAATACCTAATAAATTATAAATTGTATCCATTTTCTTTAACAATCTACTATAATGTGATTTTCCGATCATCATTAATTCTTCACACTGGTGAAAGCTAGAGACGCATTCCTTTTCGATATTGTTAACTTTTTGCGTCAACCAGTAAATATGTTCTTCATGTATGGTAAGATTTACATTGGATATTATGGTGACGTGTCCATTGATAATTTTAGTCTTCCCAATCCAATCAAAATAAAATCCTCCATTACCGTTGAGGTTTTCAATAACAAGTCCCCTCACTTGAAAGATGCTACAAAAATCATAGGAAAAATAACCAAGTTCAGTATAGATAGTTACTTTTATTTTATTTTTATTGTTATAATGTTCTAATAGATCCCTAAGTCCTTTAAAATCACTATCAAACCTAATTCTATATAATGTATGGTTTAACAAGGTTTTTTGAAACCTTTCTTGTCTTCCTATTAGTTCTTAAAAACACATTTGAGTCGGTTACTTTAGTAATAACATATGGTCCTATAAATGTTTTTTCCAACTTTATATTTACGCTTAAATTTTTGACTAGCACCTGGTCTCCCACTTTATATGATGGTGCGTCTTTGGTGCTTTTATCATACGTTTCCTTGGACTTTAACTTTGACTTTAATAAATTTTCTTTTACCTTGCCTTCTATGGAACTGATTTTATCTGAAATGTTCTTAACATACTCTCCTACTGTTACCAAGTCCAACTTATCAATATTGCTTGGTCTATTTGCTTGCCGCCCGAATAATACTTCGTGTGGGCTATAACCTGTTGTTGAATGTATTGTTGAGTTGTAACAAAAACTTGCAAATTTGAGAGCTTCATCCCAATCGTCCTTTTCGAAATTTACTGTGTTCAAATATTCTTTGAGTCTACCATGTATCCTCTCTACTGCTCCATTGGATTGTGGATGAGCAACACTAGTTGTTATGTGCTTGAACTTGAATATTCTTGCCAAATTCTTCATTAATTCATTGCAAAATTCGGTTCCGTTGTCACTTAGGATTATTTTTGGAATACCAAGATACGTAATCCAATCATTTACAAACGCTTTTGCTATTGTCTCTGCGTTTTTGTCTTTTATTGGAACGAACCTTATGAATTTTGACAAGCTATCCTGCATACTCAAAGAGTAAAAATTTCCATTCTTTGAAACTGGATATGGTCCTGTAAGATCCATATTTACTTGTTCCAAGCAGTACGTAGCATTGGACACAATTACCATTGGCATCCGTGTAGGATGTCTGTCTATTTTTCCTAGCTGACAATTCGTACAACTCTTAATAAATTCTATTACCATATGATTCAAATTTTCCCAATCATATTTTTCTCTAATCTTTGCAATAGTCGCTCTCTGTCCTGCATGTCCCCCAACCAAACTTTCATGGTATTCCTTAATAATATCCTATTGTTTTTTCTTATCCGTTATATCTATTAAGTTACTTGTTTCAACAATTTCGTTGTTCTTTTCCAAATTTGTATGGACTAATGCTTCTGGACTTTCTTCGCTTAAATTATTTTCTAAAGAATCTCCACTACCATTTTCATTTCCTTCTATATCTACAGAATTGTCAATATTTTCATTAACTCTATCTTCGCATTCACACGAACATTTTTTCTTTTTCCTGACTTTTCTTGTTGTTACTAAGATATTTCTGCTTAAGTGGTCTGCAACCACGTTATCGAGACCCTTTTTATATTCAACGACATATGTATACTCTTCTAACTTTAACCTCCAACGTACCAATCGTGATCCTGGATCTTTTACATTAAAAAGCCATGTCAATGGTCTATGGTCAGTTCTAATTATAAAATGCTGCCCATATAAATATGGTCTAAATACCTTTACCGCCCAAACAATGGCTAAACACTCTTTCTCCGTGGTGCTATAGTTTCTTTCGGCTGCATTTATACTTCTGCTTATGAATTGTATTGGCAGATCCTTATTTTCGTGTTCCTGTGACAACACAGCACCTAATCCTGCATTCGAAGCGTCAGTTGTAACAATAAATGGTTTCTTGAAATCTGGGTATTGAAGTACAGTAAAACTGGATAATGCCTGCTTTAATTCAATAAAAGCTTTCTCTTCATCCCTCCCCCATTTAAATTCAACTCCCTTTCTCAGAAGCTTATTAATAGGACCAGCTATTTGGCTGAAATTTTTTATAAACTTCCTGTAATAATTCATCATTCCTAGGAATGACTGAATTTCCTTCACATTCTGTGGAGCTTTAAGGTTCTCTATAACTCTTACCTTCTCAGGGTTTGGTTTAACGCCATCTTCTCCTATCACATGGCCTAGATAACTGACTTCCTTTTTCAAAAACTCGCTCTTATCTGCTTGCAGTTTAAGATTTGCCCTTTTTAGCTGTTCAAAAACCTCCTCAAGCCTTATGTTGTGTTCTACTAAATCTTTGCCATACACTACAATATCGTCCATATACACAAAACATTTTATGCCTTTTAATCCTGTGAGGACAATGTCCATCATACGTTGAAAAATACTAGGAGCATTTTTCAATCCGAATGGCATTCTCGTAAATTCGAAATGTCCGTGTGGAGTCGAAAATGCAGTTTTTTCCATATCTACTTTCTTTACTTTAATTTGGTGAAATCCTGCTCTCAAATCGAGTATTGTAAAATACTTAGCATGACCCAAATTATCTAAAATTTCTGCAATATTCGGAATAGGATAGCTATCTGCAATTGTCAGATCGTTTAATTTCCTATAGTCCACAACCATTCGCCACTTCTTTTTCCCTGATGCATCTATTTTTTTCGGAACTATCCATACTGGTGAGTTCCAAGGCGATGTAGAATTTTTTATTATACCATCCTTCATTAATTCCTTAATATTTTTATTGACCTCTTCATCATGTACCTTAGGGTACCTATACGATTTAGTATAAACTGGTTTCGCATCTTGCCCTGTTCTTATATTACACTCAATCGAATTCGTATTAGTTAGTGATTCACCTTCTAAAAGGAATAAATCATAATACTTTGATATGAGTTTTCTGATTTCATCATCTTCTCCTTTATTGAGATGATCCAACCTTAATGAATCCTGAATCAGTTTGCCTCTATCCCTGACGTGATTAACCTTTCTTTCATTGATTCTATTTTTATTATCTTTATAATGACTCTTATCATTCTTTATCATTTCAAATTCTCTCAGATGCGTTACTTCAACTTCGATATCATTTTTAACTATCTTATCTGATATATTCAACATACTTACAAGACATTTCCCGTCTCTTACATTACTTATGCAACTCGGCACTATAATACTTTCATTTACGAATCTGTTCACTATCACCGAAGTACCATCTATCAATTCTTTATCAATTTTAACAAGTCTAAACACCTCTCTTCTAGGCATTACATTAGCTTCATCTCCTTTATATCTTAATTCATAACAATTGTCCTTTACATACAATGTGTTACTACCATAGTCTATCCTGCATTTCATTTCCCTAAGGAAATCCGCACCAATCAGACCATCGTATTCATAGATCATGTTGTTAGAAACAACATGGAATCCCCATCTATGAAATACTTTCTTGGAACTAGAATTTTCCCATATACAAAAACGAATATCACTAATTCCTAATGTTTCTTTACTTTTACTTCCCAGTCCAACTAATTCTATTATTTTTTCAACGTTAAGTTCCTTTTTAAAAATACACTTTGCTTTTATTAAGCTAACCGAAGCACCCGTATCCAACAACATTTTATACACGCAGTCCTTATAATTAATGTAAATGTAAGGGCTTTCTTCACTATTTAAAGAAAACGCTGCCTTACTGTTAGCGCTTCTTAATCGCGAAAATTTTGAGCTTGATTATTTTTGGAATTTAAATTCCGATTTTTCGAAAAACAATCCTTTGTATTATGGCCCATCTTACCACACGAATTGCATTTTACGTTTGGCCTTCTATTAGGATTCTCTTTTGAGAAACACTCATTTGCCTTGTGGCCTATTTTCCCACATTTGAAACACTTGTACTGGTTAGTGTTTATTTTGAACAAATTTTTGTTCGAATAATCACTCTTAGGAGTTTTCTTCAAATTAAGGAGACGTGCTTCTTCATGCTGAGCATGTCTGCCTGCCTCTGCTAGGGTTGTTGGTCTACAGTTATTAACGTAACTGCATATTTCTGGGTTTAACCCATTTATGAATATATTTAGAATCACCTTGTTTTCTATATATTCATGTATCACTTGCAAATCTTTGGGTGTCTTTAACACTTCCTTTGCATCGGAACCAAGCCTTCGAGACATTGTTTCCATAAATTGTTGGAACTGCCGTACGGTGTTAGTTCCTTGTTGTGCACTAATGAGCTCTCTATAGAGTCCCAATGTACTATTTGTCTCCTTGTAGAGACTTTTTAGTTGTTCCTTGAGAGTTTGCCAATTCTCAATTACTTTATTTTCAAGGATAACCCTTGCATTGCCAGATATCTGGACCTTGATATATTTAAAAAGAAAATCTGTTTGATCCTCTTTGGACAATTGAAACGCATCGTCACATGCGTTAATAAAGGACGCTAACTCTGATGCCTCACTTCGAAATTGTGGGACGAGTTTCACCAGCGTATTGATATCTAATCTTTGGTTTTCCATGTTATTTGGCATTCTGAATATCTATATGGGTACAACCAAAATTTTTCTTCCCTGAATCCTACACTGTACACTCCTCACTAGTATAATCACCACAGTTAAATTAACTACACTGGAAGTCTTAACTAGTCTTATCACTAATTTACCTGATCAGTACTAATACTGGAATCATTTTATTCATTAGGTACGTCCACTGCTTGTTGCACCGCTTGTATATTTCTACCGCTTCTTCCTTTGGAGGTTCTTTGTTGTATTTGTTATTGTACCGCTTTTTTTTTGTATCACTTTTTATTTTTATATTTTTTTTTTTCTACCGCTTTCTGTTGTAAAACTTTTTCCAATTTTACCACTTTTTACTGTATAACTTTTTTCAATTTTAACACTTTTTACTTTTGTAACTTTTCGATTCTACTGCTTTATACTTTTGTAACTTTTCGATTCTACCGCTTTATACTTTTGTAACTTTTTCGATTCTACCGCTTTATACTTTTGTAACTTTTCGATTCTACCGCTTTATACTTTTGTAACTTTTCGATTCTACCGCTTTATACTTTTGTAACTTTTCGATTCTACCGCTGCCACCAATTTGTTATGCTCCGTTCCGTTAATTGTTATGCTCCGTTAATAAAAACAACCGTTCCGTTAGACTGCTAAATGGGGATTGACAAAAGTTCTCAGCACGAATGGATCCTCACCGTGCACACAGTCACTCAGTGCACACTTACACACAAGAAAGGGTATGGTGGTGAAGAATAGATAGCGAATTCAACAGATTGGCAACGTATTAATCATATCTCGTATGCGACATGATCAGTCTCTGGACTGTTTACGTTAGCACAATTATTGTTGGCGTCGTGAAACCATGGGATTGTTTATCACAGGATGTTTACAATCGATCATGGGTTAACCATGGGCATGGGATTGTTCATCGTAGGATGTTTACAATCGATGATGGTTTTAAATGTCTTGCAAGGCAGAGTAATATCTCTTATTTATATAAAGTATAAATTCCTTCGGTGAATGGAGATTGAGTTTGTGTAGCAAAAGCCATTTGACTTCACGCAATGCTTATTAAGCATTTTCTACACGTCTCCATTAGCCGTCGACACCACGATCTATTTTATAATGTGTATTAATGTACACAAATATACCATCGCATTATCTATAAGCGTATCCGCTTAACACACCTAATAACAAATTTAGTTCCCACTTTCAGCGGGGAACACAAGACAAATTTAATTACAGACTTACAGACCTTCCTCAACTGCTGTAAACAAGTGAAAGCTTGGTTAAAACCAGAGCAGGAAATCCAGTTCTGCCAGTTAATACAAACCAAGCTGCGAGGCAATGCGTTTGTGGTAATGCAGAATAGCAGTTTTGAAAATTTTGATTAATTTGAAAAACAGCTGAAAGGTCATTTTATGCCCAGAAAGTCTTACATTCAAATATCAAATGAGCTCAGACAATGCAGGCAATATCCAACAGAAACGCTAAACTCCTTTTTACTGCGACTTAACAACTTAGTTCCGCAGTGCAAGTTGGCAGCAATGGAGCAGTTTCCTTCAGATGCAAGGGCATTGACTACTGGCTCTGAACTTGCCGCCACTTAGTCAATAAAATCGGGGGTAATGAGTCCAACAATTAGGCAGTACCTTTTAACGGCAAAGGAAACTGATTTAAAAACGTTGTGTGCCAAATTTTAAAGATCGAAGTGGAGAGTGCCAACATGCTGAATCCTTTTAACATACAATCAGCTTGGCCGCCGCAAAATCAAAGTTTCCGCTCAGATTTAAACAATTTCGTACCGCACAATCTAAATTCCCTACCTTATTCTAGCATGTCACCTACAACTCATAACTTCAGTCCACAGATGCCTCAATGGCAACAGGTGCCGCCATATAGTAACATACCACTAGCTCCATCTTATCCGTTCTACTATAGTAGTGATCGAGGTTCTATCCATAACGTACCCACCAATAACCACCCAAACAATTTCGCCAGTAAAAACAAAAAAAAACAATAGGGATGAGAATATTCAATGTGGTTTCTGCAATAAGCCAAACCATACCTATTCTGAATGCAGGACGAGAAAGAATACTCCCTACTGCAATTTCTGCAAGGTTTATGGACATAATCTACAAACCTGTCCGCAGGCCCAGAAGACCACAAAGAATGTACGTTTCAGCCAAAAAACCAAAGGCTCTGTTAAATGCGAATTTTGCTGGCGAACTACACATTCTACCTCAGAGTGCTTTGCCCGACAGAAGTGGGAAAGTAAGGGATCGGAAAACCGTCGGCGGTCGACCGAAAACTCCCCGGTTCGACATTAAATAGCAATAAAGGGTCCAACACTAGCAATCACATGCCACTAAATATAGCTAAAAAAAAAGTGTCAAGTTGTTAGTGGACACAGGGGCAGATATAAGTCTGCTTAAAATAAAGAATGCTAGGGACATACTCCCAGACTCTTCCACAAAGGTTGAAGTCAGTACAATGTATGGCCAAGATGAAACTTTAGGTATCACGCAGGGTACAATCGATTTAAACAAAGGATTCCCATGCGAATTCCAGCTCATTAAAGATAATAGTAAAATTCCTGCTGATGGTATTTTAGGAAATAACTTTTTGAACAAACACTGCAATGTAGAGGAGCCGAACAAACTATTACGTTTTCCGGTTACAAAACACAACCCTTCAGAATTTGGTTTGCCACTCACAATAGGTAAGAAAAAGAGAAACGAGACTCCGAGAGAAATTTCTTCTTCTGCTACCAATGATCAATTCCTAAAGTATAAAAACTCAGAAAATTGTAGAATCCAGACTCCGAGAGACGATTCAACATTTTTAGACAAAACGGTGGATGCAATTCAAAAGGGTAAAGAAAGCCTGCTTATACCACCACGCACTAAACGTAATATAAAACTAAACACTAACTTAAAAGAAGAAATGGTTTGTGAATCTAAAAAGGTAAAGAGTGGGGTGTTCATTGCTAATTGTATAGTTAGACCATTTAATCACCAAATATATGTAGGGGTATTGAACACGACCTCCAAGGAAATAAATGTCGATTCAATTATTCCCATTTTAGAATTTATCCCCCTAAACATGTTCTCCGTAAACTCTTTAAAAGGTGAAGAGTTTAGTGGACAGAACTATTACTACTCCCCTACAAAAATAGCACGCGCGAAGTTGAAACATCCTAATATTTTAAGTTTAAATATTCACGCTCATTTGGATTCTGATAGTGAACAGCGTATTAAGCTTCTTAACGAAAATTTACTTTTTGATAATTCGCTTAACAAAAACGAAAAGAAAAGTGTTTTAGAAATTTGTCATGAATATAATGATATATTTAGTCTCCCCGGTGACAAGCTTTCTTATTCAACTTCTATTGTGCACAATATACCGACAATCCATGACCAGGCCCCAATTAATTCTAAAATGTTCAGATTACCAGAATCCCAAAAACCAATAATTAACAAACAAATTTCAGAATTATGAGCAGACAAAATAATTATTCCAAGTAAAAGTCCTTGGAATTCACCACTCCTCGTGGTCCCTAAAAAGCCTGGGCTAGACGGTGAAAAACGTTGGAGAATCGTCATCGATTTTCGAAAGATCAATGAGAAAACGGTGGGCAACGCTTACCCTTTGCCTAGAATTAAAGACATACTGGACCAATTAGGCAACTCTAGATATTTTTCTACCCTTGACCTGCGAAGTGGGTACCACCAGGTATTAGTCAATCCTGAAGACCGCGAGAAAATTGCGTTCAGTACTGCCTATGGTCATTATGAATTTTTACGAATGCCATTCGGCCTAAAGGGAGCCCCGACCACTTTCCAGCGTTTAATGAACTACGTATTGACTGGGTTACAGGGATTCCAATGTTTTGTTTATCTCGACGACATAGTGGTATATGGTCGGAACCTTGAGGACCATAACTCCAAATTAAAATCGGTTTTTGAACGTTTGAGGATAAACAATTTAAAGTTACAACCTGCGAAGTGTAATTTTTTAAGGAAAGAAGTTATTTATTTGGGTCACAAATGCACAAATTCTATAGCTTTACCGGACCCAGACAAAGTTGCATGCGTTCAAAATTTTCCAAGACCGAACAACGTAAAGAGATTACAATCTTTTCTTGGTTTATGCAACTATTACCGCAAATTTAAATGAAAACCATGCGGAAATAACTTTACCACTTACGAAATTGCTTCGTAAGGATGTGAAGTTTAAATGGAATGATGAATGCGAAAATAGCTTTCAAAGAATTAAGACAATTTTGACAACCCCTCCTATTTTAATTTATCCTAACTTTAATGAACCCTTTCTACTTACAACGGATGCCAGTAATGAGTCGCTGGGGGCCATTTTAACACAGTGTAAATTGGGGGAAGATCTTCCTATTTCTTATGCGAGTCGTGCCCTGAATCCTGCTGAAAAAACTATTCCACCACAGAAAAAGAGCTTTTAGCAATAGTTTGGGCGGTTAAAAATGTTCGTTGCTATCTAGAAGGCAGACATTTCACGGTCTATACAGACCACTTGCCTTTGAAAGGAATTATCAAGACTAAAGACACGTCTGCGCGCATTATCAGACTAGTGATGAAACTTTCCGACTACGACTTCACCATTGAGTACAAACCCGGAAAAGTAACGTAACGACGCGCTAAGTTGTATTCCTTACGATGGTGATAGCGACTCAGATGAGCCCGAGAGTAGAACAATACAAATCAAAGCTGATGTGCACCACTCATTGGACTCAGATGTGGAAGACTCACTTTCAGATGTAGAAAGTCAAACGAAGTGCTTCGTTGTCACCCGTTCGCAAGCGAAAAAAGAGATAGATAAAAAAAACAAGGATCTGATTTCTAATTCACCTGACCATAAAGACGCTCAAAAGAATGTAATAAGAACTATACCTATTTCTGATACTGTGGGAACAAGTTGGTCGCCAGGTTCAAATCCAAGAAAAACCATTAACCCTACCCCTACAGATATTTCTATTATTTTGCATGATTATCACGACACTCAGTTTGGGGGCCACCCGGGCATAAAGAAAACGTACAGCAGTATTCTCCGCAAATACAAATGGAAAGTTATGATTCGCGATGTTAAAAACTATGTAAGGAAATGCAAAAAATGTCAACAAAACAAGAGCGGACGAACCCTTAAAATGCCGATGGTAATAACAGACACAGCCAAACTTCCATTCGAAAAAGTTTATATGGATATTGTAGGACCGCTAATCGAGACTAATATGAAATAAATACATATTAACAATTCAAGACGATCTTACAAAGTTTGCAGATTGGTATCCGTTGGCAGATATGCAAGCGGAAACAGTAGCACAGATATTTTTTGATGAACTGATAAGTAGATATCGAATTCCCAAAAAGTTAATAACTGATCAAGGATCTAACTTTGTTAGCAAGCTCTTTAAGCGAATTTGTAGTTTGCTTAGAATCAAGAAAATTGAAACAACTGCGTACCACCCCCAATCGAACGGATCGTTGGAAAGAACACATAAGCCACTAATTGAATATCTCCGATCGATAGTTGATGAAAACCCTAAGTGCTGGGACAAATTCTTACGAACTGCTGCTTTTGTACATAACAACAATATACACGAAGGCACAAAGTTAAGTCCAATGGATTGTTTGTTTGGTTTTACATCAGATATTCCATCAAATCTGCACCAAACACCACAGCCAGTGTATAATTGCGAAGACTACTACTATGAGCTTCGCTACAAATTGGAAAAAATGCATTCAATTGCTCGAAAAAACCTTTTAAAAAGTAAGAATCTGTCAAAAAAGTACTACGATAAGACAGCGAGATCATCATCGTTCCATGTCGGAGACAAGGTACTTCTACTAAACCCCGTAAAAAGCACAAATTATGTCAAGTGTGGCTGGGGCCTTTTACAATTTGTGCAATTTTAAGCCCAGTTAATTCGACGATAAAAATGGGTAGACGCACGGTAACTGTTCATAACAATAGGCTCAAACATTATTTCGACTAAATTCTACTCGTAGCATTTGAAAAGTTAAAAAAAAAAAAAAAAAATATTTAGCTAAGTTATATTGTTTTTCACATTTACATATTCGGCAAACAGAATTGTGTATCTTATTACTGTGCCTCTTACGGGTACAGGTAAATTCCTATTAAACCGGATACATTCAATTCCAATTCCATACAAAAACGACTTGTACTACTTTTACAATCCTTCATTTCAGAAAGTAGCTATTAACGAACAATTTTCGGAGTATATACCTTTAACTTCTAGCGACATAGAATCCTGTAAGCATGTAAACCACATATTTCTTTGCTTGCCCAATCGCCCGATACATACAGAGCTAGCGGTATTTTTATCAAGCTTAATTCTCCATGAAGGGCGCTTAGAAAATTGTGACATGCGAATCGTAAAAATTAAACAGGAAATTTGGATCATTTTTGAACAAGCCAACAGATGGATATTTCTAATGCCAACACCAGGAAAACTTAGAGTTCACAGTGGAAGTATTTTCAAAATTATTAAAGTTGAAAAGAAAGGGCTACTCACCCTTTCTGATAATTCCCTAGCTGAAACACACTCCATAAAGTTATTGACTGTGAAAGAATCGGGTTCAACAAAGGTGACCTTTCCCCAAGAAATAACAAGTCTCGCCTTGAACTCTTCTTTTAATTTAGATGCTCTTTTTGACAATAGTTATAACATCACGAACAAAGTTATTAAGAGTCCCAAAGCTATTATAAAGACTAGCTTCGACTTGCTTCCCTTTAGTTATAGTGTGCGATAGCTACAGGAAGAGATACAAACATTGACAAAACTTGACGAAACAAAAAATCAAACACCAAAACAATTATTTCAGGATGTTTCCCCATCCTACTAGGCACTGTACTTTGTTCCTTAATTTATTACCTGATTAAAATTAAATATAAGATAACTTTAGCTTGCTCCAAAAATTCTAACGAAATTACAGAATAAATTAAAATCTTTTTCTACTCACTTGCCTGTTAAAAATGAAAATAATAAAAAATATATTCAAGTTATTCATATAACATGTATTTTGTTAAAAATTGTATACTTAAATTAATAAGACATATTTGTTATTAAAACAAAAGTAAACTAATTGTTTAATCTAAAAATAAAAATAATAAAAAATGTATTCATGTTATTCATATAACATATATTTTGTTACAAATTTTATACTTAAATTAATAAGACATATTTGTTACTAAAAATAAAAGTAAACTAATTGTTTAATCTAAAAATAAAAATAATATTCATGTTATTCATATAACATATATTTTGTTAAAAAAATGTATACTTAAATAAATAAGACATATTTGTTATTAAAATAAAAATAAACTAATTGTTTAATCTAAAAATTAAAATAATAACAAATGTATTCATGGTATTCATATAACATATATTTTGTTAAAAAATTTATACTAAAATAAATAAATATGTCTTATTTATTATTAAAATAAAAGTAAACTAACTGTTAAATATAATTATAAAAAATGTATTCATGTTATTAATACAAAAACTATGTTGTTAAATAAAGATGACTATCTTTCTCAGGGGGGGGAGGAAAATGTGGTGTAAAATATCGTCTGGGTTACTGTATCCCCTATGGAATAGTACACACTCGAGACAGACGAAATGCATGGCTTGCAATATTATTCGTGAGAGCTTCGACGTTCCCACGAACTACAGGTATCTACATTGTTTGGTGTAAGATATCGTCTGGGTAACTGTATCCCATATGGAACAGTACACACTCGAGACAGACGAAATGCATGGCTTGCAATATTATTCGTTAGATCTTCGACGTTCCCACGAACTGCAGGTGGATACACCGTTTTGTTCTGGATACTTTTACACCACATTCGACTTTGCTTGACTTTGAAACGAGGAGTCTGTTTTTAGATCGAAAAGAAAGAGGTTGTTTTCTTGTTCGGGATTTACTATAAACAAAAGGAATACTTAACACTATATGGCAATACCTTATGAATAAAGAAGCAGTATAAGAATAACTCTTCTTAAGATAACACGTCACACCATCAATACTTTACAACAATCAATCACAACAAAACCCATCCGATATATCATACAAACATTTCTATGGAAATGATTACCGATTTCGTTACCCTCCGACTGGGTCACAACTGTCTGACACACCAAGCCCTCTTCAAGTAAAATCACCAGCGACTTGTCCCACTTGCCAAATCAACCCCACAATTAGCACCCTGCTTGATCCGCAGACCGAACTCCAAGAAACTTCTATGAAATTCAAACATAATGCAAACATCAAAGAATCTTATCCAACATAGAAATTATAAATAAAATGCTCAATTTACTTAGAATTAAGCTTTAATCTAACGTTTCCTATCAAAGATGTGATAGTTTTTGTTGCTAGTTGCCTAATAAGGGCAATTCATGATAGTTAATTAAAGATTTTAATTTGTTACTGAGAAAAAATAATAAATAAATAAGGAGACAGAAACCCTATCAAATGCACAAACCAATTGTTCCTATCGTTCTTACTAGTTCTATCACCTTATAGTAGCCAATGGAAAACACCAACAATTGCATTGCATTTGTAGTTGCAGAATTGAAAATAAAACAATTTACCGCACGGTATTATAAAAAAAAAACAAAAACAAAATACAGTGAGATGTACAACAGGTGCCTTCTCTGGAAAGTTACTTGCCAATCGCATTTAAAAATTGAAATCCACACCACTACAATAAAGGATAACCTTGTTGTTGTATAATTTGTTTTATAGAAACTAAAAATCGCACACTATAATGAGCAAGCGCACCCGGTCCTCATAGTATCTCATCGAAAATGTTCCACCTATACCCTTGGGGGAACAAATATCTACCTAATTAGAATACAAGACAATGTGATAAATCAATAAGGACCAAATCAACATAAAATTGTTGCTGTTAAAATCATTATGTATTTCCACTTTAATAGAAAGCCAAGATATTGCTCATGTTCCTCATGGTAAATATGGTCACCGTAAATACAGATCTAAGCAAACAAATTAACATTCAATCTATAAGTAGTAAATACTTCATTCATATTATCTATATATATTTTTAAAACAGTATTCCAACACTTTTGCATAAGCCATTCAAAATATATAAATGAATCATGACCCTCTGCGTCAAATTCAATAATTAGAATTTATTTTGTATACGTTTCAATAAACTCCGAGTGTTAATTTGTTTGGTCTTCATTACAAGTGTTAACTATTAACAACAACCCATGTAGACGCACTGATTTGTGTCCTTCATGTAAATTAGCTATAGCAACAATATTTTGCAGACTATTTCCAAAGTCAATAGCGGAAATAGATATAAGCTATTAGGCATCTCTTCGCCTTGGCTTCACATAAGATAACCATTAATTTTAACTGAATAATGAAAACAGTGTGAACGGAATTAATTTGGATTTATAACTAATTATCAAATAAATAAGATGATCTGATGAGGTGCGTTCAGCAATTATGTAAATTGATTAAAACTGAAGCAAATAAACGCCAAATAATATCGAAAAATACCTTGTGCAAATTTGCAGAATAGGTATTGAAGTTCATTGGCATTTAGGTAATTTTTTACTGTATTAAGAATTACATAGGTATTCCCGAAAATGGTTCAGCAGGTACCTTGTATCAGAGTATATGCATATAATGAGTAGGGACACATATGTATTTCCTAGTAGGTACAAAATATAATATGTTGTAATCTTCGAATTCGATTATCGTTTAAGCTGGGTTTATCAGCCGTTTCTTTGTCCCTTGTGTTGCTCTCCTTAGACGAAAGCCCCTGGTATAAGGTGTTTACTAAATGGTTCAACTTAATTGAAACTGTCGATTCTTTTACCATAATAAAACAGCCGTTTCCTGAGTTCTGTGTAGAGCACTCCAGCATTAAATAGACCTTGCTTACATCTTTCCGCTCTGATTCGATATAAAATCGGTTTATTATAAAGGTTGTATTTATATTTTTATTTATTCGTTGTTTTTTTTATTACAATCAAATTTTATATTTTTTTTTTTTATAATAAGCGCGCACTAAAGGGACCCTTATAATGTATTAGCTACACAGCGCGGGCGTTAATGAAATTAGGGTGAGTCGAAAAGGAGAGATGCCGATGCACGTTGGTTTTGAATGTTTGTAGGTTGCAATGTGTAGGAAAAATGGAGCGCATTCCACATTCGTGTTGTACGGCTGAGGAAAGATTCTTTGAACTTCACTGTACGTCCGAACACAGGCTTGAGGGTGAACTGATGAGCATTCCTTGCATGACAGGTATTGCGGTTGAAATGTTCAAGGGGAGGAATGCAACTGGCTATTTCGTTTGAGCACTTATGGTGGAAATAACGATAAAACAACGAAAGGCAGGAGACATTACGACGATGACTAAGAGAGTCAATCGATCTCGCGATGTCTCGGTCGCCAATGAGTTTTATCGCGCGTTGTTGGATCCTGTCAAGTAACTCCAAATAAGTTATCGGTGCACCGGACCAGATATGAGCGTTGTACTCGAGTTTCGGGCGAATAAACGCCTTATAAATTGTAGCCAGATCAGAAGGGGTGAAATATTTCTTACAACGCTTAAGGAAGCCTAGACATTTCGCGGCATTCTTGGCGACACCGAATATGTGGTCATTCCAACGAAGGTTGTCATTAACACACATACCGAGAATGGAAATTCTTTCGGTTTCAGCGATGCAAGTGCCATTCATAGATAATGGCAGTGTGTGTGGGTTTTGCCTAAATGACAGGAGACAGCATTGTGTTTTGGAAGCATTAAATTCAACTCGATTGGTTTTACCCCACTGAGTTATGCTGTTAAGATCGAAATTTAATGAGCTTAACATACGTTGCCGTTCCAGTTCCACACCCGAAGATGAGGGGCGTGACCCAAGAAACGAATATGAGAAGCTGAGGGTACTGTCATCAGCAAAGGAATGGATTGGATTAGAAGTAACAGACAGGAGATCATTTATAAAATTGAGAAAGAGAGTCGGGGACAGAACAGAGCCTTGGGGGACACCAGCATTTATTTGGTGAGTTGCAGACTTGAAGCCGTCCAAAACAACTTGAATTGAACGGTCCGATAGGTAATTTCTAATCCATTGAAAAAGAGTATCATCGATTCCAAATGCACGCATTTTCGACAAGAGAGCTTGATGCCAAACTCTGTCAAATGCCTTTGAAATATCAAGCGCAACCATCTTACTTTCACCACCCTGATGAAGAGATTGGTTCCACTTTTCGGTTAGATATGTCATCAAATCACCAGTGGACCTGTTGCTGCGAAAACCATACAGCCGGTCATTGAGAAGTTTTCGCGATTCAAGATATTTCATCTGGGAGCGTTGAGCTGACTGCAAAGTGAGCAGCAAGCAGATTGGCCTTATCTGTAGAGCTGACAGCTGGAACGTCGTTGTAAATGAGTGCCGGGATAGATGACAAGGCAGAATTCTTGATGTTTTTAACAAATGACCAAAAGTTTTTACCAGTGGGACTTTGTAGTATTTTTTGCCTCAACTTTTGGTCATAGGAGAATTTGACACGATTAATGTGGGCATTGCAGTCATTTCTGGCTCGTTTAAACTTTTTACGGCTTTCCTCAGATGGGTTGGCTTTGAATAGCCGATATATTTTTCGAAATCAAACTATTTTCACCGATTGCTCACTCCAGCAACGCAGTGGAATTATATAGCGTCGATTTTTGGTATTTTCTTGTGTCGCGAAAAGTCGATTCGATTTACGACAGACAAAAACGGGAAAATCTAAATTAATTTGTTTTCGATGAAGTGTTGTTGTTTTTAATAGTCTCTATTGTTATTTGCTTTTTCTCTTCTCATTTTGTTAATAAAGGACTGCTCTCTTTCCTGGGCAATCAAGCTCATCCTTTGCCAATTGACCGAATCCACTGAAAATCTACTTTCTGAAATAATTCCTCGTGTATGCATGAAAGAACTTGTACTAAAATCGTTGTTTTCCTATTATTCTCAATTTGGGTGTGGATATGAACGCCATCATGAAAATCATTACCATGAACGTGTGGCCAGCCCCTAAGAACATGAGCCATTTTACTTTTCCCAGCATAAAAAGAAAAAGTTCTCTGAGTTCATGAGGCGAAATTCCCTATCGGTGAATATACTCGTATGTTATGCACGGAAATGATAATACCTGACGTTAATTAAATTTTAATTACAGTTATGTTAAAATGCATCAGCAGATGACACAAATACACAGCACTACAATAATTTGTTTATTGCATGTGTCTGAATTCCCCCTCTCAAATACAAATGCTATTAATAAACATTATTGCGGCAAAAAAAATGTGTCCATTTTTGCTTTTATTCAAAACAAACAAAAACATGGCTACATATTTAATATGTGTGCGAAACCTGCCTTTAAAGCGGGTATGCGGGCGACAAATGGTTTTCCTACGAAAATTGCTTACTTAACGGGCTCCTAACCCATTGAGAGTCTCTGTCTGGGAAATTGCAGACTTCCATCCTCCGCGATCCCGGGAAAGCTTCTCCAGTTGTCCACACAAAGCGATCTGGCATCTGTGATTGATTTCTCTTTAAAACGGAGGTTCGGTCTTCCTTGTCGTCTTGAACCTGGGGGTTGGAGTCGAAGATCCTCTTCGCTGGAGCATTACTATCCATTCGCTCAATGTGGCTGAGCTTTTTCGACTACATCTACATCTTGGTACAGTTCATAGAGTTCGCGGTGATATCATCTCCTCCGTCCGCCGTCCTCGCACTACGATGTAGTATTTTTCTTTCTAAAAAACTCAAAACTAGCTATCCTTACCTGCTTATCGTCCAGCACTCGACGCCGTAAGGCAGGGCAGTAGCAGTGTTTTTTAGAGCTTACACTTGGTTTTCCGAGTAAGGAGTTTTGAAGGTGCCGTGACATAACCCCAAGCGCCAGAAGCCCAAATCTCGAAATGTGGCCTTATGTCGCTTTGTGAAAGTGACATAAGGCCAAATTCCAGCATTTGATATTATGTCACTTTCACAAAGCGTCATAAGGCCAAATCCGGAAAGTGACATAAAGCCAAATTTTCGAATTCGGTCCCTTAACATTTTATGATAATTCAAGAACTGAACCTCTCACCTATTCCAAATCAAACAGCGACCCCTAGCAAGGGGGTTGCAGGGGGGCAGCATGCCACCCCATAGGCATTGCACTGTTTATGGAATCTACTTGCGATTTCGCAACTAAGCTAATAAATAGTGCCATGCATATGGGGGGGGCATGCTGCCCCCCTGCTTGGGGTAACTGTTTGATTTGGAGTAGGAGCAAGGGCAAATTGTTGAAAACAGCACCAATGGAAAGTGTCATAAAGCCAAATTGGCCTTATGACGCTTTTTCAAGGTGTCATCATACCAAATGCTAGAATTTGGCCTTATGACGCTTGGGGTTATGTCACGGCACCGTTTTAATCTCATTTGCTTTGCCAAAACGAGGTAGCGACGGTTTCCTAGGGTAAGTCTTCGTCGGACCTCCACTAAGGTGTTATTTGTATAGTTGTATTTACTCCGAGGTAGGTGAACTCCTTTACTACCTCGAAGTTGCTGCTTTCAACACTAACGTTTTGGCCTAGTCGGTGGACAGATATTTGCTTTTATGTTGATACTTCGTTATGTTGACTTCAAGGCCAACCAATGAATTCAACAACAAAAATTGTAATAAATAATTTACAAACAAAATAATTCATGAGACCAAATTTTACAGATCAGTTGGTGCATTCTCCTTACCAAATCATCTCCAGCTGCTTCAAAAAGCTCTGCCGTTATACCATCCGCTCCCGCAGCTTGGTTGGACTTAAGTTTGGATATCGCTATCCTCACTACGTGTAGGTCGGGTGGACGGCAGTAGCTATCATATATACATGGACATGTTACTAACACCAAACCCATTTATGATCTGTTGAAAATCGCCCAAACTGTCGAAGGAGCATGCTCCCATGCAGGATACGCGTCGTTCCGGTAATGGCACAGAAGATGTTCAATTCCTCCATTCCCTGCATTTTATTGGCCTTAAGGAAAAAGTGATCCGAAACCATGAAGTTGCCAATGTTTATTAAGGTCAAATCAGCAAACCCCACCGGACAATCACTAGGGATAGCAGTATAGTGGTCCCCTTAATCCTGATTATAACCTCGCCGTAAACGAAGAAGAAGGCGGGTTGCCTTATATAAAAAGCCCTTATATAAATCGGGTTCATTGGCCCGAAATTCACGCAGCACATTCACATAAAAGACTTCTGTATCCTCACGCCACACCCAACCCTTCGTCCAAATTTTCGTGTTTGCAACTGTTAACACTCTTCACGATCTGCTTCCTCCCGTTTCAACAGTTGCGCACCCAAAATAGCAACACTGGACCACTTTCTTTTGGAATTTTAATTTATATTCGATTCTTAACAATAAATAATAATCCATTTAGTTCTATAAAAACATTAAACTACGACGCTGTTGCTGTTTTAAATGAGAACTTTAAACTAATTTTTTCAACATCTTCCCGTACTTTGTGTGTAACTAAACCCTGAGACTAAAATAATAAATAATTTATCTGATGGAAAAGGGACATCATTAAGTAAGCCAGTGATACTACGTTTTGACCGAAGTATCTAGAATATTGCTGCCGTAGAGGCGTAAGTCAAAAACCAGCCAAATCAGTCAACGGCCTTCTCAAGAATTGAGCCTCTCCCAGACCACATTATGGCGAATTTTGCGTTAGGATCTTGGCCTACACCCTTACAAGATCAAGCTTAAGCACTTGATCATATAAAGCGACGTACGTTCTCGAATTGGGATCTGGACATGATGGAAGAAAATGAAGAATTTCATCGCAAATTTTTGGTTAAACGGCTTCGTCAATAAGCAAAATATGCGTTACTGGACAGGTTAGAACCCGCATGTGCTTCATAAAACAGCACTTCATCCGCAAAAAGTCACTATTTTTTTGATAGTCGTATCACAAGTCGTTTGCATTTTATTTAAAAAAAATATATTTCATCATAATCGTCTTTATCAGGATCTACAACTAAGTCTACCAATGCTACTGCAATAATTTTGATGTCAACAACAGTTCGACTGCCATTTCTTTTTATGTAATATCGCAACTTGGCGACTTTAAGCTTATGCAATCACTACAATTGATTTCGACGAGATAGCTAGATATGTCAATTCTAATCGCACTTGAAACTTTTTAAAACACTATCAGCTCTGTGTCGTGGAGTACTTAAAGCAAGCAACTATCACGAGCAGAAATTCGCCGGCACTAAAAGTGCTCTCACAGGCTCATAATTTAGTGCAGGTATTAGTAAGGACAAACAATTAAAAATACAATAATTATGTACCTATAAAATACTAACACAGACACAAAATCATGCAAACAATTTAAGCCATTAAAGCATTATTACGCAAAATCACATGATCACATTTTTTTTTGTTTCGTGAAACAAGAGAACATTGTTTCTTATGAGAGCGCACACACCAAAAACGTTCTCTTGTTTCACGAAACAAAAAAAACGTTTTGCTTTATCCGGTTTGTTTTCACCCTAAGGCTCGATTTCCTTTTCTTGTTCTATGATAATATTATGGAGAACAACACAAGAAAGTGCAATATATTTAGCATATTCCAAGTTTTTTATGTCAATAAATTTTAGAATTCGAAACATAGATTTCAATCGTCCAAAAGCTTGTTCTACACATACTCGAGTTGAGCTATGTATATAATTGAATGTTATTTGTGTGGTTGTAAGATATCCGTTGTCACGATATGGCACCATAAGATAACAGTTCAATGGATAAGCCGAATCTCCCAAAATATTACCATCTTAAATTATTCTTTTGAAACCAGTCTTCAATACCTTGCCAATTGAGCTGCGCTCCCAAGCCGAAGCATCATGGAAGCTACCGGGATAGCCAAAACACACGTCTATAAACTTCTGGCTATGATCACATATACCCTAAAATGGAACCATTTATTGAATGTGACTAAACGATACAGGCCGTGGGGTTTATTATGGGGGCTATTATGGGTATTTGAGTATCGTCTACACATCCAAGAACGTTCGGAAATGGATTATTCCTCAAATTTGCAAATTTATCCATTACTATTTTTTGTTCTGTGATCGAATCTGGCCTTTTTATATACTTCTTCCTACGCTTGAATATTAATTTTGTAATTTCAACGAAGTACTTAAAAGCCAATCCTTTCGAAACGCCAAACAAATTACTTATTTCCCTAAAGGAGCAATTATTGGCAAGTTTCCAAATTGTCAGCAAAAGTGCTAGCCTCAAACCCGTTTGGGTCGACCAATGTTAGATTTTTTCCAAAGGACACAGTTCATACTCAACAAACTGTTCAGAGATTTTTACCAATTTTAAGACTCAAACATAGGGACGGGCTACAGTCCGCTTGGGCGAACTGTTGGATACCCTATTCTTATTCCTATCCCTCATAACTGGGCGTGACAAAAGTCTAAGTATGGTTGAATTGTTAGGAACGCTCTACATATTTTGTTATATAACATTTAAAGGATTTTATCAAAAAAAAACGCTCCCTAGCTCAAACTTGGGTGTTTCAATAAAATTGTTTTATTTAATTGTGGGCGTCTCAGTAGGCAAATTTAAAAAAAATTAACACATGAGAATAAAGGGCCCCTAGAGAGTATATATTACAAATTTCAGCTCCCTAGCTCAAACTTTGGATTTTCAAAAATTAATATACCCTTAGAATAGGGTATAAAAAAATTATTTTATTTATTTGTGTGCGTGTCAGTGGGCGGATTTTGAAAATTTTTTATCCCGAGCAGTTTTAGGAGTCATAGATCATATATAAAAATTTTTAGCTTTCTAGCTCAAAATTCGATTTTTTCCAAAATTTTGTTTTTTTGAGTTTGTGGGCGTGTCTGTGGGCGGATTTCAAAAATTCGTAAAGTTGATTATTTCGGGACCCTAGAGAGTAGGTATATGGTTAAAATTTCAGCTCTCTAGGTTCAGTTTAAAGGCCTAATTTTTGCCGACAGACGGACGGACGGTCGGACGGACGGACTGAGATGGCTAGATCGACATTACTATCGATGCTGATCATAAATATAGTAACTTTTAGGGGTCTACGGGCAATATTAAGGTATGTTACAAACTATGCGTCAAAATTAATATAACCTTAGAATAGGGTATAACAACGTTTGATTGTATAATACGAAACTGAAATGTGCACCTTTTCATACGAAAATGGCTTCTAATAACGTCGTCTGGAAATTGTTCTATTGTTTTTAGAAAATTTCTGGTTTTTGGGATATGCCTTGGTTTATAATTCTTTTTATTCAAAAGAATCAACCTTTTTCTTTTGATTTTTCTCCTTTTTCTTGCAGAGAGTTCTTCTTGAATGCTTTCAAAGTTAGTTCCGTTCAAGAGATTAAAAATCAATCCTAATATTATATTTTTGTTATACATTTTGCACAAATGTTGTTTTGCTAAACAACGCCCGTCACTGAAAAAATAATTTTAACATCTGTCATTTTTTTTCCGCCAGATAGCTTTTGCATTTATGAACCCTTTTTGCAATGCAGATCTGCCGCATATACGTGCAGCAGTTTTTCTGTTCATAAATGCATTGAATAAATATTTTGCGCATGGCATATGCAAAAATGTTGCAATTATGAACTCAACTCAACTCAACTCAATATATGTTGTGACCATGTTGTTGTAACTGACAGACATATGGAAGTCTATTTGTATGCCTATAACTACCTAAACTATGTAAACGACTTTTTGCAATATTACGACGATTTAATCTGCTAAAGTGATCTTAACTTATCGGATACCGGTTGGAAGCGATAATTGGAAGAACATCCTATGATACCAACCGGTGAAATAAGTCAGAGTGACTCGCATATTATTGACAACTTAACATCTATTGGCTTGATTCTGCAAAACGATATTCTTTATTAGAATGGAAAACTACTTTATCAGTTTTCACCACAATTTTTTCCTACATCTTGAATGTTCCGAACATGCGACAAAAATGCGGCAATTTTTCATAACGTCAGTGCCGCATTGAGGCTTTTCACATGAGGCTTTTCACATGTCGCATACTCGTAGCATAATCCTAACACGAAAAAAACAAAGAAATACATATGGCAATATGTTTGTACCTCAATATAAGCTTAGCTAATAAAGAGACCAACGACAGTCAGACAGAACCGAATAACTCGAACTATCTCTGAACGCTTTGTCACATTGGAGTGACATTAAATTCCGTCTTTAAAAAATCGTTTTATCGTTGTGAGTGTATTAGACTAATGAGGAAGGTGTTCGATGATAAAAATTCGAATTACAGCTGATCCAAATGAAAATCTTTTTACACCTATCCACATCTTACAAGCAACCTAGCTACTCAAATTTGTCGTTCGGAACCGGCGAAAAATGTAACGTTACTTTTCAAAAAATCAAAAACGTATTTGTCATTTAGTTTATTTTAAGAAAAATCTTGCTAATAATACTTCATTTGCTAAAAGCTCTTCCATACCCAATGTTTCATAGTTCACCAAGTATCAAACTGATAGAAATATATGATTTCAATATATTCATGTTAGATATAAAGAGATTGAAAATATTTTAAGCTTTCAATGAAATGAACACACATTATTGAAATTTGTCCACTCCTAAATAGCAAGCTACCTGTTTTACAGGTATCTAGTTTCGACTGCCAACAGGTTTTGTGCCAATATATGCATATATAAAATATTTTTTAAGTGATCCATAATATGCTAATGTTTGTTGAACTCAAATATCAACTTAACTATTCAACAAAACATAAAAATCAAACTAGATTTTAGTGCTTAAGTGTCTTGTTATTGATGTGATTCTTCGAAATGGCGTAATGACATTGATAAAACATACAATATGATATGAATTAATTCCTAAATGATATAAGCATAAATTGTTTTTGCAACAACTTTGTGTGGAGTGGGAGTTCTAAGGACACAAACATAATTACAGTCGACTCTCGATAAATAGAATTAATTTTTTCTTTGGTCCCAAGAAAAAACACTATCAGGGCTATCGTGAACAAAATTCCCTCCGGAATATTTCCCATTTTTCAAAAATAGGTATCGGCATGAATTTCGAAAAAAGGGAAAAAATTCCCTCCGGAATAAATTGGTATCGTAGACAAAAATTCCCCCCCGAATTTCGCGAAATTCCCTCCAGAATATTTCCTTTGCAAGTATGCTGGTGGAAATTCAAAAATCTAAGCATTTTGTATGTGGATAAGTAGTCGGTTGCCTTTAAGTTTGTATTTTAAATCAAAAAAAAGTGAAATAAGAGTTGCATTGGTTTGTTGTGGCTCAAATAAAAGAAACTTTAGCTTTAGAAAAGAAGAAGAATTTTGTATTTATGTTTCTTCAAGTTTTATTTCGATAATTTTATATAAAAATAAACATAAATAGGTCTAACTCAACTAATCAAAGACAATTGGAGATGATGGTACATTTTTGTGATGGAAGCCGCGACGATAATAATTTAATGTCTAATGAAGCTTCATTCTCAAGCATTAGCTTCTTCAATTGCCAATGGCCTCACTACGAATAGGAGCAAAGAATACATTTTAGAAGCTTCCAAGGAAGGAATTGAGCAGCGTAGGACCTCCAATGTCACTTATTTATGTCACTTTACTAAATCGAACGCGAGTATAATAAAATAATTAATAACATTAACACAATTTTCTATTACAAAACATACATTACCAAAATCTTCTCAAATATGAGCTTAAATTATAATTGAATTAATGGCGATTGACAACTGTCAACGCCTTCGAGCATAACTTCGAAAATTCCGGGGGAAATAAATTCCGATGGAGATTCACGATACTAGGAATAATTTCCAAGGAACAAAAAATGTTCGGGTGGAATTTTTTTCCCCCGGAATTGCCGATAGCCCTATATGTGTTTAGGTACACTCGATAACTTGAAGCAATAATTGTGCAAGTTGCTTCCTATACAAGCTATTATTTTTTTTGTCGGTGTGCGAGACTTTCTACACTGGAGCACTCAGACTCAGTACTGGTCCATTGTACTACCAGGAAGACACACCACTTTTACGGTATAATTTTACTCATTTTCCCAAGAAAGACGAATAGGTGCTTAAATGATAAGGAGCTTAGGTTTACAGCACCAAATACCTGCCACCTGATACGAGCAAAAGCAGGACAATTATAGAGGAAATGTTCCGCAGTGTCATCGCTTTCTCCACAGGCTTTGCAGTTGGTGGTATCGCTTAGGCCTAGCACCTTAAGGTGTTTGGCAAAAGCCTAATGGCCCGTAAGAACGACAGTAATGACACTGTTCAGGTCTTGAACAGCTTCCTCCACCTTTTGTCTCGTGCTGAGTTTGGTTGGAATTTTGAGAGTTTTCATTAACTCCTTTCTGAAGCCTGAAGCGTATCCAGTTTGTTTTTCCCGGATTCGTCCTCTCCTGCAAAGTTATGGCTTCCCATTCGATTTGCAATTCGATATATCCATGGTCTGAGAGGGATACCTCCGAAGAGGCTCTCCAGTTGGTAACCGCCTTAAAGTACCTATTAGATAAAGTTAGGTCGTTATACAAGCTATAATTTGAAGTGATTCCTCTTCAAATTCTTGAATTTCTCTACGCTTAAAAGGTGAATTGTCACACTTTTTCTCCTGGACTTCCATGTTTGTTGGAATTCCATGTATTGCAAAAACTGGTCTAAGAAATGTGATTACATTTCTTAACGATTTGCTTGGAATGTCAAGCAGTCCTTACCAGCGTGAAAAGAAATCACGAAGAACAAGTTCTATGTCTGCATTCAAGTTGAAAAAAAGGGTATGGCACGCATCTTTGAACACGTGTCCTTCGTGAATCAGTTCACGTTCCTGTATTTTCTTCGGCACCACAACTCTATTATTGAGAAATATAATATCTTCTTCTGGCTACAAAACGTTTCGTAATTTATAAAAAAAATATTTTAATGCATTTCAAACTTTATTTATCTTGTTTGGCTATCTATTTAATATACACTTTTTAACTTATTGTAACCCCACTACGGCAGTCACTTTGTCGTCGAGTTTGTGTGAATGCTTAAGTTTCCAGACGAGTCATCCATGACAGACAAACAATTGATGAGCAACGAACTCAGGACTGCCTAACTCGGTTTTCGCTGTTTCTCTTTTTTCATTCAATACTTTTCCAACCCTGATAATTTCACCATCCCCTCATTCGTCAAATCTCCGAGCTGGATCAAGGTCATGTTGGTTGGGATCTCAGTTTTAGAAACAGTGCAGTGTACTGTCTAGCGTGACTCATTGCAAGCACCCGAAATACGAAAAACTAATACATGAACTAAGGTGCACCTTCACATATCATGAATCACTATCGATACCAATTAAATGCTCAGTGATATGCGGCCGAAATATATCATGTATTGGTTTCTCGTATTTCATGTGCTTCCACTGAATCACACTACACCAGTTGTGAACGGTATACCCAGATACTTGTCGCCCTCCAGATTAGCTAGTCTAACCTGTATATTGCGGCTCTCTGTGAACTCTATTCTCCGCTACAGGTGGAACAAAATATTGAAGTAAAAAACCGCAACAAAACAAAAAACATAACAAAGCAACAACAAAACATATATTATACCAGCCGAGCTAACAAAGACTTCGGATATTATCTTGCCTGTGCTGGAGATAATTCTGAAAAGTTGTGTGAATCTGGTCCAAATTCCGCTATAATTGAGAGACAAAGTGCTCTGGCATCCGCTATGGCATGGTCTTCCACGGCATCCTGACTTTTGACTTTTAAATTAATTTTTTAATGGTTATTGAATTAAATCTAACTTAAAATTAACAGGATACGTGTTCTAGACTATTGTTCCTTATGCGGACGCGCTGAATTTAACCATATTTTATAATTATTGCCTTTCCGCTTAAAAACTATTTTACGATCTAATTTTACATCCTACATATATTCATCGAGAGAATTTAAAAAAAAAAATCGGCATCATTATTTAAATTTTATATTTTATATAAAACAATTTACAACCTACCTATTCTACTTACTTAAATTACTTAACGTATTCTAACTATAGTGAGGATTCTGAGCACTCGTTGCCTTGCGCAAAAAGTGGTCGAAATCTCAACTGCTTTCCGAGCGCCTTATTAAGGAATTTGTCAATCCTATTCAACTCAGCCCCGTCGTATAGGACCTTGTTTGGATAGTATTTTATATAGTTGGTTTCAGGTGTTCGGAACAACCGGAGGCATGCCCTAAGACATTGTCTCTCCAAAACCGGAATCGTTTCCATATAACTAGACGCTATATTAAACCACAATGGGCAACCATAAGCAATGATCGGCCTTATAAGAGCCACGTAGCATATTACCTTCACTCTGGAATCAAGTTGACTGCTAGGAAACAATCTCCTTGTCAGAGCATAAGCCTTATTGGCCCCAGCAAGACAAGCAACTATATGTTTATCTAAACACAGATTCTGCTCAAGCCAGATACCCAGATATCTAACTACGTTTCTAACCGCCAATGACTGTCCATTTTTGTCCAATAATGACTAATTTCTTTCAGTTTTTTCTAGTATCCCTAGAGCCAATGTTGTTTTGAACAAGATTGTTTCCCTGTTCTGAAAGTTGATTTTCAATTGCCAGTCGTCGCAATATCCCTTAATTTGATCGAAGTCACGCTGCAAAAGAATGTTAATGACCTTGATTTTAGGACCTGATCTGTATGCCACCAAATCATCGGCATACGCTATAGCATGTCCGAGTGAACCCACTAGATCACTCGTGTAAATGTTAAACAGGATCGGACAATACAGCGCCGCCTGCTGTAAACCGTTTTTAATTTCAAAGACTCTCCTCGAAGTCACTTATAAATTACATCTAGCAAAGGTTTGTGCATCCCCCGCCTGGTCAACTTGTAGAAAAGTCCCTCTAACCAAACGGTGTCTAAAGCCTTCTCAAAATCAACCAGATAAGCACCCGTGCATTGGTTCTTGCATTTACTTCACTGAATGTCGGAAACCAATTTCGACGCGGCATGAATAGTGTCATGCCCCGCCCTGAAACCAAACTGGCTGTCCGGAATTACGTTATTGTCCTCGACCCACTTCAACAGGGCTCTATTGACAACTTTTTCAATGACCTTGCTAATATTCGGAAGCAAACTAATCGACCGGAGATTGGCAGGGTTTGTCCTATATTCACCACTTTTCGGGATAGGGTGTACCACAGTTACCTTCCAATGCACCGGATAATGTGCATTATTCAGCGCATTAGTAAATGGTGGTGAAAATATCTACAGCCTCCCAGAGGCAGAGGTAGATGTCTAAATACGACGTTTGGGACACCATCCACCCCACCGACTTTTTATTCTTTATCGACTTGAAGATACACAGAATATCATCCTTCGACACGAACAGTTGCGATGCATCTCGTCCATTGGCGACAACTGCATTAGCATGGTTTTCATCAGTGAACACGGTGAATCCGTTATTCTCAGATCGCCAATTCTCAAGTTCGGTGCGCAGATAGAAGTGGCTCACTAGAGCCCTATTCTCAATGTCGTGGTTACGGCGAACAGGATTGTTCACCGTATACACGGCCTCGAAACAAGCGCCGAGCAAATCCACTTTCTACTTTGGGTCCTCGATCACGAAATAATCGTCGTTTGAAGCCACACGTTCTGTACTTTTTCCAGCAGTCAGTACTTTCTATCTGCTCTCTACTGTCTGGGATATTCGAACACAAAGAATATCATTGTGATCCTTCCTCCTGAACAACTTATTTATCTGTTGCACGGCACCCTGAAATCGGCCGATGATGTCGATATAGTCCGAGTATCCCACTAGTGTAACGGATCTGTTGAAGATAGTGCCTTCTGTGTTAACACCTGCCCTTCGCAATATCTGCTCCAGAACAATATTAGAGAAGTTGCATGATAGCGCATCTCCTTGCGGGCTTCCGGTGCAGGTTTGAAATAGTTCGGAAGACCTGTTTCCATACTGCACATCGCACCGCGTGTTTTCCACCGCTACGCAATACAACTGATTGTGAGTCTTGACTTCAAATCCATAGGTCTTTTCCATCTGCCGTGCCGGAAGTTACACATGTACGTGCCAATTAGTGTGTTGCAAAACGACAGTAGACGTTCAAACATTACTTATTTTTAATTCACTATCAGATATTTGTCATTAAGTGCTAAGCAGAAATTGCCAGGCCATAAAGTGCTCCCACAGGCTCATCATTTAGTGCAGGAGTGTTAGTAAATCTAAATACACAAAAAACATCGTCAATTCATAGGAAAAACAAATAAAATACAAACATATTATGTACCTAAACAATACTAAAGACAAAACAAATAATTTCAGCCACTAAGGCATTATTACGTATTTTGAAGCCGCAACAGCATTATTCACTACGGAAATAAACATAGGGACGGGCTACAGTCCGCTTGGGCGAACTGTTGGATACCCTATTCTTATTCCTATCAATCATACGTTAAGAACGCTTTACATATTTTGTTATATAACATTTAAAAGATTTTATCTAAAAAAAACGAAGCTTTTGTAAGAAAAAACGCTCCCTAGCTCAAACTTGGGTTTTTCAATAAAATTGTTTTATTTCATTGTGGGCGTGTCAGTAGGCGGATTTAAAAAAAATACGCATGAGCATTAAGGGCCCCTAAAAAGTATATATTATAAATTTCAGCTCCATAGCTCAAACTTTGGATTTTCAAAAAAATTGTTTTATTTAATTGTGGGCGTGTCAGTGGGCGGATTTTGAAAATTGTATCTCCCGAGGAGTTTTAGGAGTCGTAGATCATATATAAAAATTTTCAGCTTCCTAGCTCAAAATTCGATTTTTTCAAAAATTTTGTTTTTTGGAGTTTGTGGGCGTGTCTGTTGGCGGATTTCAAAAATTCGTAAACTTGATTATTTCGTGACCCTAGAGAGTATATGGTTAAAATTTCAGCTCTCTAGGCCCAGTTTAAAGGCCTAATTTTTGCCGACGGCCGGACATGGCTAGATCGACATTATTATAGATGCTGATCATAAATATAGTAACTTTTAGGGGTCTACGGGCAATATTAAGGTATGTTACCAACTATGCGTCCAAATTAATATACCCTTAGAATAGGGTATAAAAAATAATAAAAGACTGCAAATCAGGCGGATTTTAATGACCGGATATAAGCAGCTGTAAAAAAAACCCATGTCGCTGTTAACCCTTCCTTGGGAAAGAGGTATAACTTAAAAAAGCGTTGACTATAAGGAGGAAGGGCAAATGGATCATTCCATTGGAGTCCTCTTAATGCAACTGGAATAAATTTACGTTAAATGACTTCAATTCGATTAGAATGAATGTTGTAAAATGGTTTCCAAACCTTTGAACAATACTCCAGAAGAGGACGTACAAAGCAATGACGAAGAAACATATGAGTTGTCAAATTCTTTGGACCACCTTTTTACAAAGCCCATCATAGAATTGGACTTATTTACGATAAAGTTGAATTTGGGATCAAAATAAACCCCAAACAGGTGTGATCAAGGCAGTTTTCCAAAGGTAACGCCCTACCTATTTTCTAGTACAAATGGACAATAATTGTATAATTATTTAAATAGATATTTGAGATGGGGAGCAATAGCATGATTACATTTCTTAGAAACAATCGGTGCGATGCCATCGGACACTGATAAATAGTCAGAATTCAAAGAAGATTGAACTTTAAAATCGATTCCAAATTAAAGGAAGAATTAGTAACAACTATCTGGGAACAGTGGGCACAGTGACACTGAGGTTAGTGTGTTGGACTACAAACCTAAAGGTTTTAGGTTCAAATCCCGGTGGGACCATTTAACTCCTTAAAGTTTTTCCCACTGCCCCATCTCTTGTGAACGTCTGGCAAACATATAAGAGTGTTCCATTTTTGTTATTTTTGTTCGTCTCCGGTTGTGTATGTTATTTTTGAATAAAAGATTAAAACACAAAATAAAAAAGTTGTGACAATTATAAAGTAAATAAAAAATTTTAAGAACAATTAAAGTTAATCTTTTATTCAAAAATATAAGAGTGTCATACAGTGTTGCCGAAAGTACTCCCATAGGAGTATTGTACTACTTTCAACACCTCAGTACTCCCGTACTCCTCCTTTCACATTCGTACTCCTATTTTTTAAAAGACCTTAAATATCTTACACAGCAAAAAGCAAAGTGTAATATCAACCTAAAAAAATTAATTCACTTAAAATTTAATGAAAATTTATCAGCACTTTTATTTTCCAAACTTTCGTCAAAAAGGGAATTCCCTCTTTCTTGTTTGCTTCTGTGTTTCTTTGGTTTCATCTTTCATTCAAATTTCATCTGTCAGTTCGATATTTATTTTATTGTTATTGCTGTCATGTGACTTCTTCAACATCGTTCTTGAAAGAATAGTGCAAAACTCAAATGCTAACACCAGAGGCACAATCTTTCAAAAGTCCGTCCATCTCCTCGCCTACGCCAACGACATCGACATAATCGGCAGAACGCAGCGGGAATACTGCTCCTTTTTATATTTAGCAGGTGTGGTATTAGTACCCCTTGCCCTTCTTGTAGTAGGGCGGGTATAATGCCGTCCACTCCTGCAGATTTAAAAGGCTGAAAGGAATTTATTGCCCATTTCAGTCGTCCCTCAGAACAGATGGTTGATGTTCTTTCCCAGTCTTCCCTCCGAGGTCTGATTGAAGTGGTAGTGATTCCTAGCTCAGTACTAGGCGAGCTGCCAGGAAAGCGAGTTTCTAGTAGCAATAGTGCCCTTTGATCCTCGTCTTCCGTGAACTCGCCATCTGGTTTCCTCAGAGACATCGGTACTCCTCCTGACTTCGCAAGAGCTTTATGCACCCTTGCCGCAGTAGGAGTGCTGGTGATTGTCTCACAGAATTTCCTGAAGCTATTTCTTTTAGCTTTTCTAATTTCCTTATTATATGTTGTAAGGGCCATATGGTAGCTTTGCCAGTCTCCGTTGCGCTTTGCTTTATTGAATAGCTTCCGCACCTCGGATCTCAGTTTCGACAAGTTATTGCTCCACCATGGCGTCTGTTTCCTGTCCCTTTCTCTACTAAGGGGACAGTTTTCTTCGAACGCAGTGATGATTGCGTTTGTTACGCTTTCCACTGCGCTCTCTAGCTCTAGGGGGTGGCCCGGAGCCTTCCTCAAAACAAGGCGCCCCAGATTGCTCTCTAGAGCATTTCTATAAGTCTCCCAGTTGGTTTTCCTTGGGTTCCTTACCGGATTTCTCGTGATACTTGTGCTCACTAGATACTCTCCAGTTGCTAGTTAGGTTAGGTTAGGTAACTGGGCTGACGGGGCAAGAGAATCCTGCGCCCGTCACACTTAGGTCAATGTAGACCCTTTGTGATACCCTGGAGGTTATGCTTCCCTTATCTGGAACCAATGAAAAACCTATGAAAAACTTAGCGGGTTTACAAACCATCCCGATGCGTTGATGAACTTGCGCAAGTCATTCACAGGCTTGCCGGAGAGTTCTTCTAAATCCTGGAAAAAATATCTGCCCAGGATATTGTTTCTGATATGACAGAGTGCAGGGCAGTGACAGATTAAATGCGGGGTATCCTCATTCACCTCCTCGTCCCCACATCCTCTGCAGAGTTCATTTGTGCTGAGTTTTAATTTCTTTGCATGGTAGCCCAGCATGTTGTGTCCGGTGATAACACCTGTGAGAGAGGACAAAGAATTCTTGTTCATTTGAAGGATTCTCTTGGTCTTTTGTTTGTCATACAGTGGCCACATTTTCCTTGTAATAACACAGGAATCAAGGGCACTCCATCTTTCGTTTGCTGCCATCAGTGTTTTATTTCCAATCACCTGTTTAAGGTAACAGGGTGGGGTTTTTACTGTGGTGTCAGCATCCCTTGATTCAAGGGAAGATCCCTTTCTTGCCAGTTCATCGGCTCTTTCATTTCCTGGGACACCATTGTGTCCGGGGACCCAGCAGAGTCTTACAGTGTGCTGCGCGCCAAGAGCCCGCAGCTCTTCGCGACAGCTTTTTACAAGCCTCAATTTTATTTCTGTGGCGGAAATCGATTTTATTGCCGCTTGGCTGTCAATGAAGAAGGTAATATCAGCCTGTGGTATTGTCGTCATTGCAGCCTGCTTAGCGGCTGTTGTCACCGCCAGAACCTCAGCTTGGAAGATGCTGCTGTAGTCGGGGAGTCTGATCGAGCCAGATATTCCGAGCGTTTCTGAGTAGAAACCTGCACCAACGCCGGTATCCATATTGGAGCCATCTGTATAGATGGGGATCGTTGTTGCATGGATTGGTACTTGATTATCCTGCCATTCTTCCCTACAGGGAAAAGAGACAGTAAATGGTCTTATAAAATCTAGTTTGGGAGTAATGTAGTCTGTGCATACATTTCTACCCGTAATTTTCTCTAGAATCTGTGCATGCCCTGTTATACTGGGTTTCCAGTTTTTTGTTTGGCTTAGCCGCAAGGCACTGTTTGCTGCAGATTGTTTTACGAAAAGATCTAGGGGTTTGAGATTGAGAATTACCTCCAACCCCGCTGTAGGGGTGGTTCTCATAGCTCCAGTAGTGCCAATACAGGCAATTCTTTGGTGGCCTTACACAACCCCTGCCACCAGACTAAATTACCGTATGTCAGTATCGGTCTAACTACTGCCGTATACAACCACATGATAATTTTGGGACTAGGTCCCCAGGTTTTGCCGAAGATTCTATTGCAGGCGTATAAGGCTATCGTTGCCTTCTTTGCTCGTTCTTTTATATTGAGGCTCCAGTTCAATTTTCTATCCAGAATCACGCCAAGATACTTTGCGTATTCTGATGTTTGTAGTGGAGTACCCTCAATTGTTGGCGGATTAAATTGCGGTATAATCCTTTTATTGGCGAAGAGGACCAGTTCTGTCTTTTGTGGGTTAACCGCAAGTCCGCAGCTTCTGGTCCAGTTACCAACCATAGATAAGGCGTTCTGTATTTGTTCACTTAGAGTGGATGGGAATTTTCCTGTCGCTAGCAGTGCTAAGTCGTTAGCATATGCTACTGCCTGGACTCCACTAAGTCTAAGTTCAATCAGAATCTCGTTTAAAACGAGTACCCAAAGAAGGGGTGATAGGACTCCGCCTTGAGGGGTTCCTCTAGATGCTGACACCTTAATTATTTCACCACCTAACTCTGAGTAGAAGCATCTTCTTTTAAGCATTCACATTATCCATTTAATTATGGTATTCTCCACATTTAGGTTTACTAGGGCTCTTTCTACCGCTTCCCCTTGGACGTTGTTGAAGGCACCTTCAATGTCCAAGAAGGCGGCTAGAGTATATTCCTTGTCCCTTAGTGTCTTTTCTATGGTGCTTACGACACTGTGGAGTGCTGTCTCTACACCTTTGCCTTTCGTATATGCATGCTGAGCTGGGGATAAGACCTCCGGATTCAGTTTGCTACGAATATAAATGTCCATCAGTCTCTCAAAAGTTTTTAAAACAAAAGAGGTTAAACTGATTGGCCTAAAGTCTTTGGCGGTAGTGTGACTAGGTTTCCCAGCTTTGGGTATGAAAACCACTTTAACTTCTCGCCAAACTTTGGGTACATATCCCCATTTTAGGCTACTTAGGAAGAGGTTAATCAGATGTGGCGTTATATGTTCTTCACATCTTTGTAGCATCATAGGGAAAATGCCGTCAATACCCGGAGATTTATATGGAGAGAATGAATTAATGGCCCATTTTATCCTTTCTTCCGTTATAATCTCCGCTGTTGTTATGTGCTCCGTGTAGTGCTCTTCTTCCGGATTGTTATGCTCATTAATACATCCCGGAAAGTGAGTCTCAAGGAGGAGCTTGAGTGTTTCATTGCAGGATTCTGTCCAGTTGCCGTTGGGGTCCTTGAGAGATCCCAAGGCTACTGGTTCCTTAGCAAGTAGTTTCCTGTGCCTAGCTGATTCCGCGGTACTTTCCATTTTACTACAGAAGGATTTCCACGAAGATCGCTTTGCTTGTTGCGTTACTGCTTTGAATTTTCTTTGACTGGATTTGTAGGTTTCCCAGTCATGGTCGGATCTTGTACGTTTTGCTACATTAAAAAGTTTTCTAGTTTCTTTCTTAATGTCGTACAGTTCTTTTGTCCACCATGGAGGAGTCGATTTTCTTTTACTCCTCGTTTGTTCGAGCGCTTTACCTAGGATTTTTCCTAGATTCTCGGCATTCGTGTCTGTACTCTCTGGTGCATACGCAGCATCTGTCTGGAGAGTTCTTAAGTTCTTTCCCACTTCCATATTGAAAAGGTCCCAGTTAGTTTTTCTATGGTTCCTATATGATATTGGGGGATCGTTCGTGTCTGGTATCAGGAATTCAATGATTTTGTGGTCAGAGAATGTTTCCTCCTTTAATACCTTCCACTGATCTATTGTGATTGTATTCGAGTTACTTAATATTGTAACATCGATTACTTCTTGCCTATTTCTAATACCAAAAGTTGGTTCTGAACCCCTATTAGCTATAAGTAAGTTATGATCTATAAGAAATTCAAAAAGTGACTCACCCCTTGTATTTGTATTTGAGCTACCCCATAGGGCATGGTGGGAGTTAGCATCACATCCCATCACCAGGTCCCATTTTTCCCGTGTAGCACGTTGAACAAGAAGGTGGGTCAGATCTGACGGTGGTCCTTCCGTTGCATCATAGGGCATATAGCATGATGTTAGAATCAGCGGAGGGAGCCCGTTGCGCTCAAGTTTTACCGTCACGTGGTCGTTATCACTGTAGGTAGATAGAAGAAAGAGAGAGTTGCTAGTTAGTTTACTTACGCTTGGGATACCAAGCGTGAGGTCGAGTACCTCCTCCCTGACCCTAGTTACAAAAGTGGGGGTATTTCCCACATTTATGACATCAAGTGACGAACTCATAATAAATTCTAGTAGGTACTCTCCCCTAATGTTGGTGTCGGTGCTCCCCCATATGGTGTTGTGGGCATTCGCATCGCACCCTATAAGGAGCGGCATGCGGAGCTTGTTGGAATGCTCCACCAATCGCTGCATCTGGGATGATATAACTGGCTCATCCCCTGCACAGTACGCCGATACGATGATAATGGTGCGGTGACATCCCTCAACATCCAGATGTACCTGAATCGGTGTCGCGTATTCTGAAAGTAAAATAAATTTATATTTATTGTTTATAGAATGCAAGCTCTCGGTTTCTCGGCCCGAGTGTCCCATATTACCTTTGCATTCTTGCTAGCCAATCCATTGACTTGTCCTTCCAGGATCCATGGCTCCTGGATGAGTACTAGCCCTACCCTTTGGCAGGTAAACATCCTAGATATAGTCGCTGAGGCGGCTATAGCGTGGTGAATGTTTACCCGTGCTAGTGTAATTTTTGTATTGACGGGATTCATCGAGCTATTGCTCGCGCGGGGCTATTGGCCCGTCCTCCGTCAGCTGCGAATCATCCTCCTCCTGGGTGACGTCCTGGAAAAGGTCCATGAACGTGTTGTCCATTTCCCCCTCCGAGATCATTCTCTCAGAGACGGACATAGACTCCTCGGCCTCCTCGGGATCCTGTTCCGCCAATTGGACAGTGGAAAAAGGTGTTATAATCTTCGGAGGAGCGGTATGCTCTACCTCGGATTGCGCGCTCTGCGAGTTCAGATTCGATTTTGACTGGGCTGTATGCCCAGAGATCTCGTCCGACCTCTTAAGTCCGCACACCGCAACCCTGGCGAATCGGTAGCTCAGTGATCCTTTCTGGGACTTTATGGCGTCGAAGGATTCTCTGTCGATGCCAAGAGCCAGTACCTGCCCGGTTTCCTCTTTCCGACAGTTGAGGACCTTCCACGCCTTGACGTTAAGTCCCGTGTTCTGTACTTCCAGCAGTGCCAAGGAGGTTTCCACTTCCTGTTCTGCACTGCGCGGAAGAAAGATCGTGATGGAGTAGGACCGTGGTATATTTGTCCCACTGCATGCCATGAGGCATGTCCCCTTCCATTTCCCCAGCTTTGGGGCAACTACCTTTAGCCACTCAGCTGTCTGCGGAGTCTCGCAGTCAACCAGTAGCATTGCATGCCGGAAATGTATGCCCTGGAAATTGAGCTTATGCTCCCATCCCAAGGCCATTTCCACCACAATGGCATCTTCCAGTGCCGTGAGGTCTGAGTTGCTGAGGATCTCCTGCGGATATTTCACCGGGAGAACAGCAACCTGCTCAGCAATCGCACCTGCGTCGTGTCTACCGCTAGCCGGGAAGGTTTTCACCGCCGTAGCATAGCTTCGACCAACCACGGTAGCATTCACTTTCGCAGACTTGCCCGTGGCCCTCTCGGTACCTTCGGCTACCTTTTGTTTTTTGACTTTGTTCGTGGTGGGTGGGGTGATGTTGTTGTTCCCCCTTTTTGCCGCCGCCACTTGTGTGCTTTCGGGCTAGGCCCGATGCTCCTCAGCCCTCCTTTTTGCTTCCTCAGGCCCGAAGCCTTTTTTGAGGTAGCGGAGGTACCATTTGGTGCCAGCACCACTAAGTCCCCTTCGTAGAGGGTCGCCCCTCGTACCTGGTTTCCCAGGTGGAGGTAAGGCTGGCTTGTCTCTCTGCCTTCCGGTATTTTTCCCGGGGGGTTCAGGGGCGGTTACTTGAGCTGTGCTCGTTCCACTTGCCCTAGTTCCCTCTACCGTTGATTTCCCGGACAGGGAGGGGATAGGGATTTGACTCCCATCCCCACTGCATGCACCTATAGGTGCTACCGGGCTTCTTCCCGGGCATTTTGGCACCCCCGTAGCTTGTCGTGAGGTGGTGATGGTTCTTTGGCTGGTGCTGGGTTGCACCGGCTTAGAGCCTCCCTCTCGACTAGTTCTGGGTCTCTCATGTGCCAGGCAGTCGTCGTGGATGTCTTGCTCCATTCGACCGATAACTTCGTCTGCGGTCTGTCCCCGCATCTTGTTTAGTTTTTGTTTGTTTTTTTTATTTTTGCTTTTAGGCATAATCCCACGAGTAGCGCGGGAAAGACGGTCAACCACGCCAGAGCCCCGCATTAACGTGGTAAGGCCATGGTTACTCTCTGAGGTGGCCCGGTATCAGAGAGGCTCCGTGATAATACAGCCGGTTACCCCTGGCTGCAAACCATCCAATGAGCACGGGTCGCGCACACTCTGGATTAGGGGGGATGGGGAGCAAGGAAATGGGGAGGTAGGGAAGTTAGGATGGTGAGAGGGAAGTATAGGAAGGAGGGAGCGGACGTGAAGTCCTGGCCAGTTCTTGGTTGGCGCTCATCAAACGGCCTGTCTGCCATGGGTGGCCCTTAGACAGCATAGCCCGTATGAATTTTTGCACCGTAAGCCTCCGCACCGGTACCATCGAATGCAATGATGGTACACACGTGAAGGTGACTGACCTTCGCGAGAGGAAGTTCATCAACTAACTCGCTGCCAAATATGTCCTGTGTTGAGCTGCCCAGCAGAGCTACTGCGAGCCAATGACCTTGAGCTTCTCGCGACAGTGGAGAACTCTCATTAGTTTCCAAACACAAAAGTACCACTTTTTGTAAGTTTTTTTTGCTATCAACCTTTCTAAGAATTCTCCACACTTAATAGCATGTTTTTACTCTTCAATAGTTATTTTTTACTTTTACTAAATAACACTATTATAAACACAAGAATGCTTCCGCCATTAAATTAACTGATGCTGTCGTAAAGTAGGGTATTTCACGGCAACATCAGTGTCAACGATTGCACTATGAGATCAGCCTTAGCCAAAATATTCAGACGCCAATATTATGAATAATAAATTTTCCATTTTTTCATTCATGGTTTCTATCTAGCCCAGAATTTATTATCTTTTACTATTTGCATCAATGTATATATTAAAATGCATAGAAAATAAAATCACATAATTGAAACAATGCGTAGGCTTTTGGTTGCTTCCATTACGGTTAGCTTTTTTTTCATTGAATATTTTTAAAAGATATTTAGGATTATACTACAAAATATTTTATCAGATTAGAATACCCTCCTTCAAACAACAATGGATGAAGAATACATTGTAAATAACGTTTTGTATATCTTCGCAATTAACGCGACTTAAAACAAAACCCAAATTAGTATAAGATGTTATAATTGCGAGACCTGTCCGAGGTTAACTATAGGCAAATCGTTTCACTTTTTGACTTATTAATTATCTTATAAAACATCAGTATACAAATTTGAATTTTGTGTCTGCTCGTATCTGTCGGTGTATATAATAATTAAAACTATGACAAAAAATAAAAAAGGCACCATCACACACTTTAGTACATGTCCATCAAAATTTGAATAAAAAAAAAACCCAAATCCACGACCTTGAATAGTGATAATGAAAAATTCGATGATGAAAAACCAGAAATTCTTCAATCAATTCCTGCTGACAAAAAATATATACTTAGAAGCTAACAGTTTAAAGACGAAATCGCACGCGTTTTCGATTAGTTGTTATTGTTTATATCTGTAGTTTACTATCCTATCATTTGATTATGCTATACGTCGATTTTGATTCATTATTTACTCGATGCTTTATCCATTTTGATGAGCGATTTATTGGACCATGTTTTCATAAGCTGATGTGACCTATGCTACCTGAGATTTCGTACATTTTTAAGATTTTGCAAAAATTCAGAAGCACGGTAATTTTATATATTTATACATATCAGTTAACTGCATAAGCAGCAGAGGCTTAAATATTTTAATTTAAGGTATGTAAATTGTATCCATTTCTTAAATTATTTTCTCAAGGCAAGATATTTTAAACTTACATATTTCAAAGCTTTTGACTTTGTACGAGCAAGATATATATAGATAAGAAATTATTGAAATTAAAAGTTGTTTGATTTGCCACTTTTAAGATTTCTTATTGAATTTATTATGTGTAATTATTCCAAATTCAGGAATAATATCTAATATGCCTTTAGTAACGAGTTTGAAGTTTATTTCTGTTCAGTGAAAGTTACCTTCGAAAATTGTTTATTCTATGTATGTCTTGTTTGATTTACTTAAACATAAAGTTCAAAGTAATAACCAGACACAAATTATAATAACAGGTTTGTTCTAAAAATAATATCGTACATTGTCTTTTGAGATTTGATTATTATTTTAATATAATGTGACTGCAGTGTCACGTTTTCAAAAGAGCCAAAAGACTAGGGCTCTAGTTTGGATGCTATTGCAAAACATCCCCAAGAGCTTAATTTTTTCTACTCAATTCTTCTTGAGTTTTCATTTATTTTATATTCCTATAAAAGTCATATAAAGTCAAATAATAGAATATCACGAAAAACATTACTATTGCCTTGCTTTCATTATTTCAGCACCGTTGCATGTCGTAGCCAACCCTATGATGAAATCAAACTAAATCGCAGTTCAGAATTGCAAACCATGGTATATGTATCCATCTTATTAATATGTTCATATTAGTTTGCCTTACTATTATCACATTACGCCCAGGGAGAATGATCTTACTCGTATTATAAGAATGGACGGAGATTTTTCTTTATCTTTTGTTTGATTTTTAATTGTGTTCACTACGCTGACGCTTTAAAACATCAGCTATACTTAAAAACTAGTTTTAGACAGATATATTCATTTACCCAAATTTTAGATAAAGGCAAGGAGGACCTTCAATGATGAGGAGCTTAGATGTTCAGAGTTTACCTGATTATCACCCAGGCATAGGAGCCTATCGGGAGCAAAGGCAGGATAGTCGCAGCGAAAGTGCTCCGCGGTGTTTCCCTCCTCTTCGTAGATATCACAAATGATTGTATCGTTTAAGAATAGCACATTGGGGCGACTTGCAAAAGCGTGATGGCCATGAGTTAGCCAGTTAGCAGCACGCAATCTTTTCTCGCTATTGATAGAAAATATGACGCATACCTCCAAGAAACATCCGGATGAACTAGTTTGTTTTGTCTGCAGGCCGAAGTTTGCCACCAAACATTGTATATAAAGGAGACCAAGTCATCAGTAGAACATTCTGTAGGGGATGCTGGGGGTTGTAATTTCTTATTCGGACTAAACATTAAACATAGTGACCAACGGTTGATGATCTGTTACCAACTCAAACTGGCGACCATAGAGATGCTTCAAGTCATACATAATCGATAAAGCTTCTTTCTCTTACTGGCTGGTGGCTATATTTCTTTTCAATTTCGTATAGCGTTTTCAAAGCGAATGCGATTGGCTTTACCACTCCATCAGGATAAATGTGAGAAATCACTGCTCCAATGCCATGTAAAGAGTCATCTGTAGACAATGAGAGTGGTAAATCGATTTGAAAATGCACCAACCGCGAGACTTCATAATTCTCTCCTTAAAATGACCGAAAATTTAATGCTGCTATTTACCCCAGACGAAATGTTATGCCTTGGATCTTAGTTTATTCAATAGGCCGCTAACTTAAACTTTGTTGTCGGGGTGCGAGATTTTCTACACTGGAGCACTCAGACTCAATACTGGCACATTGTACTACCAGGAAGGCACACCACTTTAACTGTTTTTTTTTTAGGTTTTATAAGAAAGACGAGTAGGCGCTTCAATATGAGGAGCTTCGGTTTACAGCAGTCACCACATTAGCGCCAAATACCTGCCACCTGATACAAGCAAATGCAGGACTATCACAAAGAAAATGATTTTTTTACAAATATCGAGAAGAATTCGTTTAGGCTGTCTACACCATGTTCAAGTCTTTAGAAGTCTTCCTCCGAGCCCCGTCTAGCAAGTCAAGCGCAGATCTCATTTCCTATGGTCCCGTTATGACTCTGGCCCAGGTGAATTGTGCGAAATATTTTGGAGGTTGTTAAAGGGTTGATCAAGGCCTTAAGCGCAGCTTGACTGTCACAACAGACGCAGATACTCTGCCCCTCCACCTGTTCCTCACAACATAGTACATAGCCATTGGGATAGCATAAGTCTTCGTTTGAAAGACTGACGCATGTTTGTCTAACGAGAAGAAAAGTCTAATGATGTCGCTCTCCATGAAAACACCAGCACCAGATCCTTGATCGGGTTTGGAGCCATCCGTGCATATTCGACTGCATTCTTTTCCAGACTTAGAGTCTGGAAAGAGCCAGTCCGCAAATAAACTTTAAAGATGTGAAGGTAATGTGAAAAATGAATGGAGAGTGGTCAATAATATTCTTAACAATAGCTGTGTTTTATTATCCATGCGGATCTGGATCTGGATCAATTTAATACGTAAAACAAAAACAACACAGGATCTTGCTATTTATCGGGATCATTAATCGTGATCCAAAATTTAATTACAAAACTCACTACCTGTTTTTTCGTGGCGTTGCTTATTTCATTCTTAATGTTGGTGTCCCTTTAAATAACACAACAAGCGATCATATTGTGACGTCACATTGTACCATATATTTGCAATATGGCGGAGTGCCAATCGAAACTTGAAATACCTGGTATCTTCTGTTATGTGTTAAAAACAACTGTTGCCACAACTTGCCACTGATGATCCAGATCGTTTTATTATCAGATCGGATCCGTATCAAGATCATTGGGATAATAAAACGCGACTAATGAAAATAAAAAAGACAAAATTCTTGTGCGTCGGATGGTATAACCAACTGTTTCCTAAAACGTATTTCTTTATTTATTGTTGAAATATTAAGTCACTTGTTCAACTTAAGTGCTAGGTGTGGTTCTTTCCCTTCGTCTTTAAAATGTGCTGAAGTCATTCCTCTATTTAAAAAGGGAAATCGAAGTTCAATTACCCATTATAGGCCCATCTCTATACGCTATTCTCAAGTTGTCTAGTGAAATTTATAAGCTTTAACAGTAATAATTGCAGTTTAGTACTCTTCATAGATATGACTAAAGCATTTGATATGGTCAATCACAATATACTTTTGGATAAATTGTATAAGGCTGGATTAAGAGGTATGATTCATAAGTGGTGTTCATCGTACCTATCAGAGAGGACTCAACGAGTAAAACATGAAGGAATCTTCAGCAGTCAGTTAATAATCACATTTGGTGTACCGCAAGGTTCTGTTTTGGGACCAATCCTATTTTTAATATAATGCTAATTAAATTTTTTATCAAAACTTCAGTAGCCGTATTACGCCTTTTGCTGACAATATGGCATTGGCATATAGTAATAAAAGTATTTTTGACTCAGTAGTCAAACCTCATATGGATCTAAGTATTATTCGATAGTGGTTTGCGAAACATGAGCTGCTTATTAGCAATAAAACAAAACTTATGATATGCAACTTAATAAGTCTTTGCCCACTTGATTGTGATGCTATCTTCCAATCTAGCTCTTGCACGAAATTGTCTTTATCTCTTCATATGTGTGTCAACAACAACTTCAACAAAGATTCAGTGTGCAGTTCAAATTGTTTTAAAATAGAAGGTGTTAGGAGTTATAAGTATCTTGGTGTCTTCATAGATAACAACTTGTCTTGGAAAGCACACGTGCAAGAATTAAAAGAATTAAAAAAACATAGGGGCGGGCTACAGTCCGCTTGGGCGAACTGTTGGATACCCTATTCTTATTCCAATCCCTCATAAGTGGGCGTGACAAAAGTCTAAGTATGGTTGAATTGTTAAGAACGCAGTACATATTCTGTTATATAACATTTAAAAGATTTTATCAAACAAAAACCAGGCTTTTGTAAAAAAAATTTTGGTTTTTCAATAAAATTGTTTTATTTTTTTTGTGGGCGTGTCAGTGGGCGGATTTTGAAAATTTTGTATCCCGAGCAGTTTTAGGAGTCATAGATCATATATAAAAAATTTCAGCTTTCTAGCTCAAAATTCGATTTTTTCCAAAATTTTGTTTTTTTGAGTTTGTGGGCGTGTCTGTGGGCGGATTTCAAAAATTCGTAAACTTGATTATTTCGGGACCATAGAGAAAATATGGTTAAAATTTCAGCTCTCTAGGCCCAGTTTAAAGGCCTAATTTTTGCCGACGGACGGACGGACGGACATGGCTAGATCGACATTACTATCGATGCTGATCATAAATATAGTAACTTTTAGGGGTCTACGGGCAATATTAAGGTATGTTACAAACTATGCGTCGAAATTAATATACCCTTAGAATAGGAAATTGAGATTTTTACACAATCTGATCGGCAATAAGCGATTTTATCTGTCATATTTTTTTCGTATTTTTATCTCTTACGGTTTATGAACTACACACAAAAGAAAAATGACATAAGTCCATTTCTACACAGCTTGCACAAGGAAAAACAGCATAAGTACAATCCTCTAAGTTGTATTTTGTTACTTATGCTCTTATGCAAAAAAAAAAACATAGGGACGGGCTACAGTCCGCTTAGGCGAACTGTTGGATACCCTATTCTTATTCCTATCCCTCATAAGTGGGCGTGACAAAAGTCTAAGTATGGTTAAATTGTTAAGAACGCTCTACATATTTTGTTATATAACATTTAAAGGATTTTATCAAAAAAAACGCTCCCTAGCTCAAACTTGGGTGTTTCAATAAAATTGTTTTATTTAATTGTGGGCGTGTCAGTAGGCGGATTTAAAAAAAAACTAACACATGAGCATAAAGGGCCCCTAGAGAGTATATATTATAAATTTCAGCTCCCTAGCTCAAACTTTGGATTTTCAAAAAAATTGTTTTATTTATTTGTGGGCGTGTCAGTGGGCGGATTTTGAAAATATATATACATGAGCTTAAAGGGCCCCTAGAGAGTATATATTATAAATTTCAGCTCCCTAGCTCAAACTTTGGATTTTCAAAAAAATTGTTTTATTTATTTGTGGGCGTGTCAGTGGGCGGATTTTGAAAATATTTATACATGAGCTTAAAGGGCCCCTAGAGAGTATATATTAAAAATTTCAGCTCCCTAGCTCAAATTTTGGTTTTTCAATAAAATTGTTTTATTTTTTTGTGGGCGTGGCAGTGGGCGGATTTTGAAAATTTTATATCCCGAGCAGTTTTAGGAGTCATAGATCATATATAAAAAATTTCAGCTTCCTAGCTCAAAATTCGATTTTTTCCAAAATTTTGTTTTTTTGAGTTTGTGGGCGTGTCTGTGGGCGGATTTCAAAAATTCGTAAACTTGATTATTTCGGGACCCTAGAGAGTATATGGTTAAAATTTCAGCTCTCTAGGTCCAGTTTAAAGGCCTAATTTTTGCCGACGGACGGACGGACGGACGGACATGGCTAGATCGACATTACTATCGATGCTGATCATAAATATAGTAACTTTTAGGGGTCTACGGGCAATATTAAGGTATGTTACAAACTATGCGTCAAAATTAATATACCCCTAGAATAGGGTATAAAAACAAATTAACACACACATAAGCTCATCTATTCTTTATTCCAAAACTATACAATTTTATTTCGCGATCATAAGTTTACTTGTGTCCTTTTTCCAAAATAAATTTGTTAGTTATAAGAAGATAAGTTAACTTGTGTAGTTTTTCCTAACTCCTTTTTGTAAAAAGTCCGAACATAAGTTAACTTGTGCTGTTATTCCAAAACCCGTTACTGTTTATCCCTGGAAATAAGTATACATGTGCCGTTATTCTGAGAGCAAACCCATACTCAGTTGGGACTTATCCTGTTTTCTTCTTATAAACGTTCTGTTCTGGTAGGTTGTCGTGTAGCAGTTTTTCTCCGATTTTTGTCTATACACCTAATTTGTGAATTGTCTTCGAAAGTGTTATTTGTGTTAAATAAAGTTCATTGTTTTAACAAACTTAAAAAAAGTGTAAAAATCCTTTAAATTAATAAAAATGGTGTCACGCGGTAGCAGAATGTTATCTTTGGTCTTGGAAAGAGCTGCCGCTCTAAGATCCATAAAAAAAGCGAGTCAGCGAGATAACATTTGTGAAAATATAGAAGGTAAGTTCTTAAGCTTTATAATCATAGGAATATTATTATTGTTATAAGTTGTTTATTAACAGTAAATTGAATTTCATTGGCAATAATTTTTTATATATGTACATTAAGGTAAGTAGCTGCTAAGTTCAAACAACATTAATTTCTAGCTGGTATTGCCAATGTTGACTATCCTTTTATGTTAGAAAGTTCAGAAATTAAAATTTTCGAAGACTCAGATGATTCAGTTAAGGATCCGGATTATGAATTAAGTTCTAGTAACGATGAAAGTATAGAGCATTGGGGTAAGGTCCTTCAAAATTCTGTTGAGAAAATTTGTCAGGATTCGGTGCAGGTTTCACCAGAATATGTAAATCATTTTGATATTGATGAAACAGTTTCTACTGAAGAAAATGAAAATATTGCTAACACTTTAAATAACAAAATAAAAGGGGCTAAAAAATACCGACAGGAGCACAGAAACAGAGGTTTACCATACAACACTCTTAAAGAAGAAAGCATTCCGGCCAAAAAATTAAAACCCTTATCGTCATGCCGAAATAATTACTGTAACAAAATATCTCTTCAAAATCAACAACTATTATTCGCAAATTATTGGGCCTTAGGAAGTTAGAATAAAAGAGTCCTTTATATTTCCTCACTGATTTGTATTTAACCAAAGACTTCCTCAAAAATCAAAAAGTGTGGAATTAAGCACAGGGATCGACAATTTTCTCCGGAATACATAATTCAACTTGCAGGTGAAAATATCAAAGTATGTAAATTTTGCTTTTTGGGTTGTTTTGGCGAATCAAATGGATTTGTAAGATCCGTAATAAGTAAGAAATTAAGTTCACCTTCCACTACTATGCTTAACAAAAGAGGAAGGAACTTAATTTCCGGAATAAGGGACAGAAATCCCTTTAAAGTTAAGGAAATGCAGCAGCCAGATTTCATTGACTTTGCTGCAACCTCCAAGGACAAATTCACATGACGAAACGTTAATATTGATGGAGAGAAGTATTCATGGTGAGAATTTAGATGGATCAGATATAAAAAAAATGAATTTGGTTCATTATTGTACAAAAACACCTTAGACGCGGATGAACCATTCAAGACAATTAATTTAAGAAAACGTGGTGGAAATACTATCAACAAATCTGACATTAAAATGATTCAACATGTCCCTCCTATTTCAAAAGAAAAAGCTCAAGATCTTCTTTTTTTGATGGACTTTGTAGATCCCCAATTTCATGCATTTTATAGAAGCTTGGTTGTTGATATCATTACTAACTGCGAAAACGTTCATCCAAATGTATGTAATAGCGATGTAGATACATAATGCTTATGATTAAAAAATTATTTTTTGTTAATTTTATCTTATCTTTAATTTAATTTGTTTATTTTATCTACCAACAAATATAGAACAATGTCTGTGAATTTTTGTAATAAAATAAAAATGTTGGTTGTTTTTTAATTATAATTGATCACATTTGTTTTATTTATTCTTGCTTTTTAGTAATTATGATGAAAAAGGAAGTAGATTGTGTCATTCAGTGAATTCATTGAAAGTAAGTATTATTTTTATATTTTCAACGATTTTGACTTATTTTTAAAAATTTCAAGAATTTGCGTTGGAAAAAGGACATTAGTCAATCTATGACAGTCCACTATTTTTTTTTTGGAAAAACAACATAACTCAACTTAAAAAAAATAATTTCAACATACTCATTTAGGAAAAAAGGTATAAGTCGACTTAACCGAGATTTGACTAAATGTTTAAAAAAGTAAAAACGACATAAGTCATATTTTTATCAAAATCAACTATGAATGGACAAAAAAGCTATTATTATTAATTAAAAATAAAATCCTTTAGTAATATTAGTTATTTTTGCGTTTACACTTTGTCCATAAGTTTTGTCCTTGATTTGTAATCGGAAGCCAAACATTTAAATCGCTCTCCTGAAAAGTTGCAAAAACTGACTTATGTCGTTATTCCTTGTTGCCACAGATATGTTATCTGTCACTCTCAAAATGTATCTCTTAAGAGCTCATTGTTCAAAAAAAAATCTATTAATGTTCTATTACGGCCTTGTTCACTCTAAGCTGCAATACGGTATTGCTACTTGGTGTGGAACTTATAATAACACCATTGATATATTAAATATTGCCCAAAAACACGTTATTAGAATAATTTGTAAAGAAAATCGACTAGCCAGGAGTTGGCCACTGTTTGTTAGCCTGCGTATATTTCCGGTGAAACATCTTTACGTATTTAAGGTTCTTAAAGTTTTTTTCATGCGAAGTGGCTACAGCGCTAATTTAAGAAGCTCAAATACATGCAGATTAAGAATAAATGATATGGCGATCATGAACATTCCACTTTCTAGTAAAACTTGTTGTTTGTGATCGTATACTGCGGCAGCACCAAGGCTTTTTAATAAGTTACCAATCGAAATTAGATTAACTGCACAATCAAATTTATTTTTCAGCGAAGTTAAAACATTTCTTTTTAGTATGAATAGTTATGCAATTAAAACATTTATTTATACAGCTATCTAAATACCAAGTAGTATATTTAAAATGTTTGTAAGCCTATATTTCTTGTTCTTTTGTTACTATTTCCTATTTACTCTATATTAAGATAATGCATTGTTTTCATCTATCTATTTTATTCTTGGTCTTACCCCACATAACAAAGCAAATTACATATAATATTGAATTAAATTGAAGAATCATTCGTCTCTAGTTACTCTTGTGCTACAGAATGATTACTATTCTATCTCATGAATGTTAGTAAAATCAATTTATTCTACTGAAAATGTATTATTCACTTATCATATTGAATTACATTTAAAAAACATTAAATTGAATGTTCCAAATACGTAGCATCTTAAGAAATTGAATATTTAATAAAAAAAAAAGTCGTGAATACGAGGACAGTCGACTTCGTAATCGCGCATCAGCCGAAGTTCCGTTATCATTGCATCGGACGGCATATCCATAAGATGGGAGTCCAAGGAATACGTCGCTCCAACCATCAAAACTCCAGTACAAGTTATACCAAAAGACATATCTTCTTAAACGGGAGGGGAGGCCCCCGTGCAGCCGAGACATACCTTCCATTGTAGATGGGCGAAAGCAGCAGTACGTATTTACGTGAAAGCTTATTCCACCAAACAATCGACGCATATATACTAACCCTCATCATAGCCGTGTAAGTCCATATGACTCTTTTCGGTGATAAGCCCCATGTCATGACAAAAATTCCCATACACTGTCAGAAAACCGACAGCGCCTTGGCAGTCTTCAGCTCAACATGCTTGGACCAAAGAAGTTTGTTATGCAGGACGACTCCCAAATATTTTGCTTTATTGGAGAATTGGATTGTGATGCCTTTTAGCACCTTACGATCAGCTTCCTCCTTCTCGTAAAGAGAATAACCTCCGTTTTGAGAGGATTGACTGAGAGCCCATTCCCAATGCAGCAGTCGTCGATCACGTCTAGGGCCGCCTGGCCTTTGGCGCACATAGTCGCTGGGGCGAATGTACGGTAACATCATCCGCTTACGCCTGAGCGTTGACGTCAGAACTGTTGAGAGCGTTCAACAGCAATTAAGGCGTCACCTTTGGAAAAAAAAACCCTATGCCACCAAAACTTCTTTCCTATCCTCCTATTCTTTCAAGTAGTAAGCAGCACCTAAAAACAGGCAATGAATCATTTGCTGGGTGCTACTTGCAGAAACAAAATATACAGCCTCGTTTACCGAGGCTGGGAGTGAGCTGAGTCAATTGTATCTGTTTACCCGGAAAGGCGGAAAGTGTTACTCCAGCAGATAGTTAAGAGTTTCCGCTTCCGTCTCAGTAAAGGTCAAGTTTTCTAAGTGATTCCAATTTGGCTGGTTTGCCCTTTTTCAGAACTTTAACCACCCTAATAGTTTCCCTAATGTCTTAATATTTTCACAGAAATTCCTATAAGAAGCACTTATCGATCAACCTCTTATATTATTTTTGTTTCTTCCAAATCAGTCATGAGTGACCTATTTATAGGTTTTCTAGCTTCTCTTCGAATTCTTTGCAGTTCCGAGCTCCGCCAGGGAACTGGAGTTCTGCCAGGGTTTTTGTGTTGAACAGCTTCCTCTACCTTTTGTCTCCTCCTGAGTTCGGTTGGAGTTTCTAGATTTTGCCCTAACTCTTCCCTGAAGTATATGCAGTTGGTTATTTTGGGATTCCTCCTCTCCTGAAAAGTTTTTTTTTTTATTGTTCATGGAAATTAAATTTCAATTCAATTTCAATTTTATTATACAAAATTAAGGTACATTAAGATAAAAAAAAATACTTTAAGTTAATCTTATAATTACAATTAAGTTTACAATATAATGAGAATAAGATAAGAGATACGATAAAGAAGAAAGGAGAGAATAGGGAAATAGACTAAATATAAGCAAATAGAATAAGATTAGATGGCAGTTCAAGTTAGGAGGAAAGTTAGAGTGAAGGATAGGTTTGAGAAATGTGAAAAGACTGTGTTTTTAAAACGATTTGCATTGGAGATGGTTCTGATATTCGTTGGTAGGGAGTTCCATAATTTTACAGCATAAATAAAGAATAAACGAGACGAATTAAGATAGTTGTAACGTGATGGAATTAAACAAAGCGTTCTAAGGGAACGAGCAAAATTAAGTTTTTCATATAGATACTCCTATCTCCTATCTTAGTTGTTATTAAGTTATATAGGAATATACAGTTTCTGGCGTGAATATAGTGCTTGCGGGTTGTACCCAATAGGCTTTTTGCATGTTGTGAAATATGTTCATATCTTCGTAGCCCATGAATATATCTCACCGTATCGTTGAAAGCAACTTGTACCTTGCGCTGGGATAAGGAATCGACATTACAGTATACAACCTCAGAATACGTATTTAAGGTTAGGAGACTTATTACAAGTTTCCGTCTAGTGGATAAATAATAGGAGTAAAATCAGCACTTAGCCACAGTTTCCTAAGGCATCCATAAATCCTTCTTATTACATAATTTATATGGTCGTATCCTGATCAGTTAGAGTCGATAACAAATCCCAGGCTAGTAACAGTATGAACAACCTTTAATTTAAAAAAACAGAAAGCACGACATCAGGTAAAGTTTGGATGGGTAGTTTTTTTTTAGATATGGGTATAACTTGCGACTTGTCTGGATGCAATCCATTAGTTACAGACCACAGATGAATACTAGAGAGATCTTCATTTAGGTTTAATATATTTCATATTTATTTATTCATAAGTTAAAATATTTATGTTAGACTTCCAAAATCTTTCAAGTTATAAATGTGAATTTTGTAAAAAAGCCTTTCGATTATTATACTTCATATTAACTGAAAATACGTGTATTGTTTTATATTAAAAAAAAGAAAAGAAAAAAAGTATGACTAAGGTAAACTAAATATAAACAATGTATACAAATTCAAAGAAAGCAAAAAAAAGCAATTTAAAAGAAGTTAAAGGAAACTGAAAGAAAGAAAACGATTTCTATAAACTTAGGTAGTACTTTCTGTATTTATGTGCCTGCAATCTGCCGAAAGAGAGTGTCAGTAAAATTGTTTGCATTCTTGAGTCGTGAGCTGATATGTTACCCGGGGTGGAATCAAATTGGAGGAGCGTTGCGATTGTGCGAATTGAAGCTTATCATATAAATATTGAGGCTGTTTGTTGGTTATGATATTATGTAGATGTTTGATAGTGCAGTATTCAAGATACTTGTTTTATGTACAACCAAGAATCTTTTTAGCGTAAGCGGAAACATGGTCGTATCTTTTCAATCCAAAAACATATCGAGTAATATTGTTAAATGCAACTTAAAATTTGCGCGTTATGAAGGCGTTGTTACAATAGAAGATTTCACAGCAGTAGGTAATAAGTGGCACCAGCAGGGTTCTAGCCACCATCAACCTTGTAGGTATCGGTGCGAAATTTTTCGAAAGTGACAGGTTCCTGAGACAGCCGTAGATTTTCCCAATAACGGTCAAAATATGGTTGTCCCAACACCATGTTGTGATGAACCAAATACCTAGATTTTTTACTTTCTGGACAAATTGAATTGGAAAATTTCCAAGATTGATGCTAGGAACGCTAGATATATCCGGGCAATTTCTGCTAATTACTATGCATTTGGTTTTGTCAGGATTTAGCTTTGAACAATTGCGCTCGGGCCAAGTTAGGATATTCTTGAGATCCTGATTGAGCTTATAGGCAGAATTAGTGATGAGACCGCGCTCACTGCTTATGTATAGTTGTACATCGTCTGCGTACATATGTACTGACGAGTAATTGACAACAGTTGGGAGGTCATTAATAAAGATTGAGAAGAGCAGTGGGCCTAAGATGGATCCTTGAGGGACACCATTTGAAGTTGCTAAAAACTCGGATGGGACATCATTGATAAAGACGGCTTGCGTACGACCTGTAAGATATGATTGAATAAATTTCGCCGCAGAAGACGAGAGCCCGAATTGTGTAATAAGTTTTTCAACAAGAAGCCCGTGGAGAACTGTGTCAAATGCCTTGGAAAAGTCAAGTAGAGTCAGAAAAGTGGTGAAGTTTTTATCCATAGCTACCCGTATATCATCTGTCACTTTAAGCAGTGCTGAAGTACAACTGTGATGTGGCCGAAAGCCCGATTGATATACGTAGAGTAAATTATTTTGTCGAAGATAGACGGACAACTGATAGTGAACACATTTTTCTATGACTTTGGATAGATACGGTAGTATTGCGATGGGTCGATATTCTGCCGGGGCTCTACTTGTTGCTTTCTGTTTAAGGATTGGAATAATCTTAGCATCTTACCAAATTGGAAAAGTTGATGTCGTTAAAATAGTGTTGAATATATGGGTCACTATTGGAAGAATATATGGCAAAATCATTTTTATGAAATAAGGATGGATTCCATCAACACCAACAGCTTTAGATTTAATTTTAAGGACAGTTCTGACAACATCTGCTTGCTCAACTCTCGAAAATTCAAAGGAGCCATTTGATTCGATTAATTGAGATGCGTTAGTGCTCGTCGATTGTATTTGAATTTTGACGAAATCACGATTTAGATGGTTTTGATCAACCTTATCCAACCCTGGATCTATTTTACCACAAATACCTTGCTGCCGTAAGTTCTTCCATAGAAGCTTGCCAGGAAGTTTATGATTAAAATGCTCACGGAAATAATTTCGCATGGCTTCCCTGATTTTTGAGCAGGCAAGGTTTCTAAGAGATTTATAAATCAACCAAAATTCAGGAAGCCTGAAATACTTCCATTTTCTGAATGCAGCATCTCGTTAATTTTTCAGTTTGAGAATTTCAGGGGTAAACCAGACGTTGTTGCTGTATTTGACAATCTAAGTTCTATTAGGAACATGGCAATCAAACAACTGTGTAACTGTGGCTTGAAAGTAATCAACTTGGGCGTCGGTCGAAGTTTCAGAGTATATTGGCAACCAGTTAACACACTGAAGGTCCCGTTCAAGAAAATCAACATTTACGTGTTTGAAGTCCCTATATGAATATTTAGGTTGCGTACAAGTTCAGCTGTATTATTAAATGGCCTGGCCAAGTAGAGCTGAACATCATCAGCATAGAGATGGACCGAAGTATGTTTACATACAGATGGTAGGTCATTTATAAACATACAAAAGATAATGGGACCAAGTATTGATGCTTGTGGAACACCCTGCTTTACTGGCAGAAGAGCGGAAGAAGAATCGGAAGTTATAACTTTCTGAAATCTATTTGAAAGAAAGTTCTCAAAAAGTTTAACTGCACTGTTACCAACACCAAAAAGATGTTGCAATTTCCAGCAAAGAATTTTAGGGTTAACCTTGTCAAAAGCCTTTGAGAAATTAAGCAGACAAAGAAGCGTTACACATCCGTTATCAAATTCTTCTCTTATGTCGTCTAAAATATTAACCATCGCAGAAGAACAACTGTGGTTAGACCTAAAACCCGATTGCCCGCCATACAGAGGCTATTAAGTGTTCAATAACCTGTCTTGCTATGAGTTTCTCAAACACTTTTGACAGGCACGGTAAAATACTGATTGGTCTAAAATCAGCAGCAGATGTCTGGGTGTTCTTTTTTGCAACAGGTACAACTCGAGCTATTTTTAAAGATTTTGGGAAAGTTGACGTGGTTGATAATATGGGTCAAGTGAGAAACAATATAGGGCAAAATGAGTTTTACAAATCGTATTGGTATTCCATCTTCGCCGATAGCATTTGATTTAATAGCTGCAACACATTTTATGACATCATTTTCGCTAACAGATTCGATTTCAAAACCTCGTTCAAATATGATTATTTGGGAGAATGCAATTGACTTTTTCAGTATTGCTATCGAGAAAGAAGTTATTTAACACATCAGGGTCAATTTCACATTTCAAATTACTTTTTGCACTGGAAACACCAATTTGTCGCAGATGACTTCAGAGCTTTTTAGTTGGAAGGTTAGGTTAGGTTAGGTTAGGTTACTAGGTTGACGGGGCAAGAGAGTCCTGCTCCCGTCACACTTAGGTCTATGTAGACCCTTCGTGATACCGTGGAGGTTATGATTCCCTTACTTGGGACCAATGAAAAACCTATGAAAAACCTAGCGGGCTTACAAAACAACCCGATGCGTTGATGAACTTGCGCAAGTCGTTTACAGACTTGCCGGAGAGTTCTTCTAAGTCCTGGAAGATATATCTGCCAAGGACATTGTTTCTTATGTGACAGATCGCAGGACAGTGACAGAGGAAATGAGGGGTATCCTCATTCACCTCCTCGTCCCCGCAACCTCTGCAGAGTTCGTCTGTGCTGAGTTTCAATTTCTTTGCATGGTAGCCCAGCATGTTGTGTCCGGTGATAACACCTGTGAGAGAGGACAAAGATTTTTTTGTTCATTTGAAGGATTCTCTCGGTCTTTCGTTTGTCATATAGTGGCCACATTTTCCTGGTATTGACACAGGAGTCAAGGGCACTCCATCTTTGGTTAGCTGTCATCAGCGTTTTTTCACCAATCACCTGTTTAAGGTAATAGGGTGGGGTTTTTACCGTTGTGTCAGCCTCTCTTAATTCAAGGTAGGATCCTTTTCTTGCCAGTTCATCGGCTCTTTCATTTCCCGGGACACCACTGTGTCCGGGGACCCAGCTGAGTCTTACACTGTGCTGCGCGCCAAGAGCCCGCAGCTCTTCGCGACAGCGACTTACAAGCCTCGATTTTATTTCTGTGGCGGAAATCGATTTTATTGCCGCTTGGCTATCAATGAAGAAGGTAATATCAGCTTGTGGTATTGCCGTCATTGCAACTTGTTTAGCGGCTGCTGCCACCGCCAGAACCTCAGCTTGGAAGACGCTGCTGTAGCCGGGGAGTCTGATCGAGCCAGATATTCCGAGTTTTTCGAAATAGTAACCCGCGCCAACGCCAGTATCCTTCTTGGAGCCATCTGTGTAGATGGGGATCGTTGTTGCACGGACTGGTATTTGATTCTCATGCCATTCTTCCCTGCAGGGAAGAGAGACAGTAAATGATCTTGTAAAGTCTAGTTTGGGAATAATTTAGTCTGTGCATACATTATCACCCGTGAATTTCTTTAGAATCCGCGCATGTCCTGTTGTACTGGGTTTCCAGTTTTCCGTTTGGCTTAGCCGCAAGGCACTGTTTGCTGCGGATTCTTGTACAAAAAGGTCTAGAGGTTTAAGATTGAGAATTACCTCCAACCCCGCTGTAGGGGTGGTTCTCATGGCCCCAGTAGTACCAATGCAGGCAATTCTTTGGACTCTAGTCATGGCCTTAAGGTTGGTGGCCTTGCACAAACCCTGCCACCAGACTAAATTACCATATGTGAGTATAGGTCTTACTACTGCCGTATATAGCCACATGATAATTTTGGGACTAGGACCCCAGGTTTTGCTGAAAATTCTGCTGCAGGCATATAAAGCTATCATTGCCTTCTTTGCTCGTTCTTTTATGTTGAGGATCCTGTTTAATTTTCTATCTAGAATCACGCCCAGATACTTCGCGTATTCTGATATTTGTAGTGGAGTGCCTTCAATTGTTGGCGTATTAAATTGTGGTATAATCCTTTTATTGGTGAAGAGAACCAGTTCTGTTTTCTGTGGGTTAACCGCCAGTCCGCAGTTTTTTGTCCAGGTACCAACCATAGATAAGGCATTCTGTATTTGTTCGCTTAGAGTGGATGGGAATTTCCCTGTCCCTAGCAGTGCTAAGTCATCTGCGTAGGCTACTGCCTTGACTCCACTAAGTCTAAGTTCGTTCAGAATCTCGTTTAAAACGAGTACCCATAGAAGGGGTGATAGGACTCCGCCTTGAGGAGTTCCTCTAGATGCTGACACCTTGATTATTTCACCACCTAACTCTGAGTTGATGCATCTTCTTTTAAGCATGCACATTATCCATTTAATAATGGTATTCTCCACAATAAGGTTTACTAGGGCTCTTTCTACCGCTACACCTTGGACGTTGTTGAAGGCACCCTCAATGTCCAGGAAGGCGGCTAGAGTATATTCCTTAATGTCTTTTCTATGGTGCTACTTAGGAATATGTTCCTAAGATGTGGGATTATATATTCTTCACATCTTTGTAGCATCATAGGAAAGATGCCATCAATACCCGGAGATTTATATGGAGAGAAGGAGTTGATAGCCCATCTTATCCTTTCTTCCGTTATAATTTCCGCTGGTGCTGTATGCTCCGAGTAGTGCTCTTCTTCCAAGTTATTGTGCTCATTGTTGCATCCTGGAAAGTGAGTCTCAAGGAGGAGCTTAAGCGTTTCGTTGCAGGATTCTGTCCAGTTGCCGAGCCTAGCTGATTCTGTGGTGTTCTCTACTTTGCTGCAGAAGGATTTCCATGAAGATCGCTTTGCTCGTTGCGTTTCTGTTTTGAATTTTAGTTGGAAGATGAGTATTCAGTTTAGAGGAGTAGTAATGTCTATTGGAGTTTCGTAATACAACTGTCGAATGGTTTCGCATCGCTTTATAAGCGAGCCAATTGGAATTACAAGGACTATGTTTCCATTTGCTGTAAAGCTTATTACGAGCTTTGGTGGTCGCGACAACTTCAGTTGCAAGCCAGGGACAGTTGCTGTTACGGACTCTTACTGTTTCGACTGGGACAAATTGGTTATATAACTCATTAACCACATCTTGAAAAAGGTTAGCTTGGCATCAGGATTAGGAAATGAGCGACAACCATCCCAAGGTGCCAGAAATGCGGCGTTTCTTAGGTCTTCCATATTTATTGACTTATATATATATATTTCTTCGCATTCGATTTGGATTTCGATATAAATATCTATGGCCTGAGAGGGACACCCTTGAAGAGGTAATTTATTTAAATATTAAATAAAGTTAAGCCGATCACCTTCTGTCTTTTTGACGTCACAAAAGTTGGCTGTGAACTATCATTGTTGATGATAAGATCAGACGATAGAAAAGAATCCAGGAGATAGCTTCCTCGCATGTTGCATTTGCTGCTGCCTAAACCATGTTCTGAGCATTGGCATCGCAACATATAACTAGACCCATTTTCCTGGTGCCTTGGTGGTGGATGCACTACCGAATCATAGGGGAGATAGGATGACGCCACGACAATGCTCTCCCAATCTCCATTGATTTTTGCACACCTATGGCTCCTGTATGGGATTCTCCTTACTGATGGGAGCAGTATAACAGCCTTGGAATGCTGAAGGTTAATCTGCGTAAATATAATCATTGTTATACGCATTGAGTGCGAGTAACGGACGAAAAAACCTAGTTTGCTCTTCTTGGGTTCCTGAAAGTTTTCCTAGACAGAGAGTGAGTTTGTAAATCAAAGAGTATCAGCAGTAGTCGAGAACGATGCCTTGCTGAACACTCTCCAGTTCACGATTTGGACGGAACTGTTTTGAGATACAAAGGTAGCGTCTAATACCTCCTTTCTATTCGCTGTTATAAAGGTGGGATAATTACCCCGTTTACATACGATGAGGTTGGAACTATACAAAATCAAATAAAGCCTCCCCCCTTGCATTGGTATCTGAGCTCCCCCAGATAGTATGATGGGCATTAACGTCACCGCCTTAGACTAGGTTAGGTTAGGTTAAAGTGGCTGTCAACAGAAGGCCGACACACTTAGACCAGGATTAGGTCCATTGTGATGCCACACGGATCGAGGGGTTTCCCCACTACTAGTTAAACCATTTAGAGCTTCTTATGAAGCGCGATAGACTTCTAACGTCAGCGTTAGCCAAGTCGTTAAGATTGTTAAGCAAGAAATCTCCCAGATGAAGATTTCTATTATGGGAGAGAGCTGGACATGTACAGAGAAGGTGAAGTATTGTCTCCTCCTCCTCCTCGTCCAAGCAACTTCTACAGAAATCGTTAGAATAAACGCCAAGCCTCGATGCATGCTTGCCTATCAGACAGTGCCCTGTAATGGCACCTATAGTGGAGCTAATATGCAGTCGGTTTAGTGAGATCAGACTCTTAGAGCGTCGCAGGTCCAGCTTTGGCCAGATGTGCTTAGTCGCTAGACATGTATTACTACCTGTCCACCTAAGGTTTGTTCTCTCGATTGCAGATAGCTTGAATAAAAGTTTGCAGGTAGCGATTGGGATACCCAGAGAACCCTTTTCAGGTAAAAGGGGGAGTTTGGTTCCCTTTTTGGCGAGTTCATCAGCCCTGCAGTTTCCTGGAATATCTCTATGCCCCGGCACCCAACAGAGGTGAATGTTAAACTGCTCCGCCATCTCCATAAGAGATGAACGGCAGTCGAGGGCTGCAATGGAGTTTGAAGATACTGAATCCACGGACTTGATCGCGGCCTGACTGTCCGAGAAGATACAGATATCCTTTGTGGATATCACATTTCTCTTCAGCTACGTCAGGGCTTCTTTTATCGCCATAATCTCCGCCTGGAATACGCTACAGTGATTAGGAAGACGGAAAGAGAGACTCAGATTTAGTCTTTCGGAGAAAACGCCGCCACCAACCCCGTCACTAGTTTTTGATCCATCCTTAGCCTTAGACTAAGTTCTTCTTACCTTTCTCGGACGCTGCTACTAGCGTCCTAACCGAGGTTGATCTGGACTATCTTCATCGATGACTAGAGCCTCTCCTACCACATTGTTGGTCGCCTGTGCGTTCTGCAGTGCGTTTCAGGAGCTTGAGGTTAACCTCGCTTGCTTCAAATGATAACGCCAACTGCATCTCTTTCTTCAGCAGTGCTAGTGGTTCGTCGAAGACGACGATATAACCTATGGCACTGTTTTTAGGCTCTTCAAAGCTTACCATTTCCCATTCCTGCATGAGGATCTGCGGGTTTTGAGCTTGTAGGACGCGGAGTATCTCGTTCCTATATACCCCCAATTCGGGAATAACTATTCCTCCCTTTGCCCTCCTAGGGACTTCTTTTGGCGGGACAGCACTGAGCATGGCTCCTTCCCAGTGTTCTAGGCCATCTATAACGGTCTTGGCAAAGTCGTTGGATGCCTGATCTTTGCAGTCAATGTAGGTGATACCCTTGATCCACCTCATCTTGCCGTAGGCTAAGGCGTTTGCATTTACATTCTTTAGGATGTGGTTTACTCAATTTTCTTCTCACACTCTACTGCATTCTGCCCGCTTGGTTTCTTGGAGTCCACCACAGCTGACTGTAATGGATTCCTTGTTACCTCGCTGTAACTACCCCTTTGGCCGATGACCCACGTTCCTGATGCCCTTTTGGGGTTTCTTGTGGTCGTTGTAACGTGTTTGGCCTTCTTGGGAACGTTCGATGAGTTGGGGCCCGGCTTATTGCTAGGCTCCTTTAGGACTGGCTTAACATCCGTACGTACTGCGGGTCTTTTTCTGGCTTTGTCTTAGCGACGTCATACCTCCGCCTTATGGAACCGCCTTTCTTGCCGGCCACGTCCTTAGCAGCTGTCCTTGTGCTCGGTTCGGGATGTCCTGTGCCGCAACTTCTCTGGCTCATTGAAAAGATTCTTCCTCCTTCTGGGTGAGAGAGGATCTATCCTTGGCCGTCAGAATGTCATAGAAGGTGCTTGGCCTTCTTAAACTGCCTCTTCCTCAGCAGACCTGGAGAGTTTTTTCTGCTTTCTCGCCTTGTTTACCTCGAGTTTCTCGTCGGAGGGTTTAGCACAGAGCTGCTCTTCCCTATCCTCCAATATCTCGTCATCGGTTGAATCGGCCTCTGGGCAATCGTTTCTTTAATTATGCGGTTCTACCAGCATTGTGTCCACTCCCGGTATCTAGCATATCCAACCTCAACCTTGTTTCAGCTTGTTCTGTGATACTAGAAATGAAACGTAATACTAAAGTAGCTTGACGTTTTAAAAAAATCTAAAAAATATACCTACTACTATATGACTTGAAACTGTTTACATCCACTTAAATCAATTTCATTCATTTCTTATTCAGTTTCTTCCTTTTATTCTACCACTGAATATCTTCACCAGTCTCTATCCGTACTACCGCAATCATTGTTCTTCTCCTACTCCTCTCGACAGTACAGTGTTGTCGCTGTGCTTAGTTACAATTTACATAAATCGAATCCGTAATAGATATTTCAAATCCGTCCTATTTTCAAAAACAGTAATATCGAAAAAGTGGAAGGACAGGTCCTCTTCTTCCCATAGTATGATGTCAACATCTTTCATGACAACTCACCAACACAAAGTTTTTTGCTGCGCCTACTTTTTGGCAGCGTTTTTATACAAACCCTTCTTTCGATGAATTCGATAGTAACAGAATATCATTTTTGATAATTCCCCTATACAATACCGTTTGCCACACCCATTTTCAGGAAGCGTTTTCGACCAAAAATGGTTTCTTCGATTAATTCCTTAAAAGCGAGAAAATAACAAACAGTAACTATAAAATATGTTTATATAGACAATGTCCCTCTTAATAACTCGCACAAACAAAAGCCTAATTTCCAATTTTAAGAGCTAGTCCATCTTCATTCTCAGAGGCAACAGATTCTATCTTTATATATATACATACACTAGCTGTACCCGCCCGGCGTTGCCCGTGCTCAAGAGTCTAAATACTCGGTGTTCTCTGCGCCTATCAAAAAAAAAACTTATCTTTTTTTGATGAGAAACAAAATTGCAAATCAAACTTGGTGGACCGATTTTGACCAAACTTCACAGAAACATATTCAAGTCAATACCAAAGCTTGCCTGATTTGAGCTCAATCGGTTCCGTGGTTAAAGGGACTGCACATTTTTCTGCGCTTTGCTTAGCCCGATTACGGTACTTCGTTGCTCCGCTAGGGGTAGGTGCTAGTTGCCTGGCAGGCGCCTATGTCACCTGACTTTTTTGAATCGAACAACAACACAAAAGAAAGAAACTTCGATTTTTATTTTCTTTCAATCAATTTGTTATGCGCACGGTTTAACAACATGCAGCAATTCTAATTTAATGTCAACAACGAAATCGACCAACATATACAAAACTGGGAATATAGCGCCACTTATAGATAAGAATGCAACTTAATTATAAATATGTATCTCGAATTTTACAATATTAGCTCCCATTAGTGAACACGATATTTTGTGTGTTTCCTACACACGCTGCAACTGATCATTTTGGCGATGTAAAACTATATCCCCTGCTTCCAAATTTTCTTCAACCATTACAATGACAACTTCATCGATTGTTGGTGCACTGAAACGTCTCGCATGTTGTCCTACAGGAGTTTGTATTCAACCGTGAATTGGTATTGGAATGCTACTCGCCGCAATTCTACATTCACGACGTTTCTTCTTTTTCGTTGGTTTTCATTTATTTGAACGCTATGCTGATGACGATTATGTTGTTGTCTATCTCGGTCTCCAGTTCGGACGACTGCACGTTGTTCTTGCGATATTCTTTCCCGAAGTTCCGACACCCCCTATTTCATCCTGTCAAAGTTTTGTTTTCGAGATAAAAAGTAGCATTCGTCCTTCCCAGGGCCCAACGAAACCGTCAAGCTCAAAATCGTTAAAAACTAACCATTCTGTCTCGAGTTATGCGTATGAAAACTGAAAACGCTCAACAACTGCTGTTGCCTGTCATCATTGTCCATGTCATCTCAATCACCCCTATATTTCAACTTACTCACACATAGGTACTAATGCAAGGATCCTGAAAATACTTGACAAACAAAAATGAAGGATTCAAACACCATCCAACAAATCAAAGTATCGACTCCGTTTCAAAAAGTTACTTTGTGTAACATAATAAACATAAACAAACTTATTAGGTATTTTTGAATAACATAGTACTCGCCCGAAGATGAAGCAGGAGCTTTGAAACGCGTCGCGAAAAGAAAAACAAAATTAAAAAGTTGTGACATTTAAAAAGTAAATAAAAAATTTGAAGTACAATTAAAGATATTTATTTGATTTATTCAAAAATAACGTACACAACCGGAGACGAACAAAAATAACAAAAATGGAATTATTAGGTATATTTAAAAAAAAAAAATCAAAATTGTTGACAACAACAATTTGCTTGGCAAATAATTAAAATAATTGACAACAACAATTGCTTTTAAAATTTTAAATATTTTTTAATGTGTAAACATTTTTGCTCTCGGTAGGGGCTAGTTGGACATATCTAGCATCAGATTTCGTCATCGTCAGATTTTCATTACCACGTGAGTTAATCGCTGCTCGACAGATCACCGCAATTAACCGACGTTTGGCGCGGTTAGTACGTAGATGAGTGACCGTTTGAGAACAACCGCGTGTCGTTGCTTTTTTTTTATTTTATATACATATTTCGTTATATATTTTCCAGTTTTAATTATGTTCAATTTTAGAGATTATTATGTAATTACGAAACACCGGAAAGTTGTGTGAAAGTAGATTTGTTTTGAATAATATTCAGGTTGTATAGCTTGAAATTTGTTGTACATCAGTTGGAGGTAAGAGGAAAAATATCGATTTGTACTTCGGAAACCGATGGCCGATTTAAGAATGTCACTTTTAGTTTTACATAATAAGGTTATTTACCAAGTGGTCCTTGGAGAACCAAATAAGGTCCTTAAGCCCGAAAAAAAACATTTTTTTCAAAAACTCCTAAAAAACCGCGCAGTATATGTATTGTGTTCAATGTTATTTGACTAACAGATCCTTGGAAAACAAAAAGGTCCTTAAAAGTCGAAAGAAGGATATTTTTCCAAAATGCCATTAGAATCCACACGGCATATCTGTGTTCAATGCTATTTGACTAAGAGGTCCTTGAAACAACAAAAAAGGTCCTTAAAAGTCGAAGAAAGGATATTTTTCCAAAATGCCGTTAGAATCCACACGGTATATCTGTGTTCAATGTTATTTGACTAAGAGGTCCTTGGAACAACAAAAAAGGTCCTTAAAAATGCCGTTAGAATCCACACGGTATATCTGTGTTCAATGTTATTTGACTAAGAGGTCCTTGGAACAACAAAAAAGGTCCTTAAAAGTCGAAGAAAGGATATTTTTCCAAAATGCCGTTAGAATCCACACGGTATATCTGCGTTCAATGTTATTTGACTAAGAGGTTCTTGCAACAACAAAAAGGTCCTTAAAAGTCGAAGAAAGGATATTTTTCCAAAATGCCGTTAGAATCCACACGGTATATCTGTGTTCAATGTTATTTGACTAAGAGGTCCTTGCAACAACAAAAAAGGTCCTTAAAAGTCGAAAAAATGATATTTTTCCAAAATGCCATTAGAATCCACACGGTATATTTGTGTTCAATGTTATTTGACTAAAGGTCCTTGCAGCAACAAAAAAGGTCCTTAAAAGTCGAAGAAAGGATATTTTTCCAAAATGCCGTTAGAATCCACACGGTATATCTGTGTTCAATGTTATTTGAATGAGGGGTGCTAGGAACAACAAACATTTTGGTAAAATATCCGTGCCGTTTCTAAAGACATTTTGGGAAAATATCCTTTTTCGGGTTTAATTATTGTGGCTCCAAGGACCTCTTTGTAAAATAACCTGATGTAAAATAAAAGGGGCATTCAATCAATTTTTATTTTAAACGCAATATGCATAAGAAATCCCAATAAATTATCACCATTATAGCAAAATAAAAAATTTTGATTTAGTTATAAGTCTTTAACGTTAGGCAAAAAGGTCTTAAGGCAAAAAATTGCATTTTGGGTTTTTGATTGGGTTTAACTCAAATTTGGTTTAACGAAAAACTGCAGTTTCTGACTTAAGACCTCTTTGCCTAACGTCTAAGAGTTATTACCTAGGCAGTTAAAAAGCTACAGCTAAAAACTAATCAACTTTAAGTTAGTTACACAACCTGCAACTAATAGCTAATAGCAAAAATTAGTTGTCTTTATGATAGCTAACCACAAAATCGATTGCATTTTTAGCGCAGCTAATTTAACTACGTTAGTTACTTAGTTGTGGTGTTAGCTAGATAACAAATTAGGTAGCTAACTCGCAACTGCGCCTACAAGTTTACACATCAACCTTACCGTGAGTGCAGCGTGGCTCACACTTTTTTTTTTTGTATTTGAAGTGTCACTACTCGATTTCTACCCAAAGTGCATTTCCCCATACAAACTTTTTGGTAGACCACCATTATCACTTAGTGGTATAAAAATTAGTTATGAACCTATTCTCATACCTACGGAATATATGTACATATAAAATTTCATCAAAATCGGTCAAGCCGTTTCGGAGGAGTATAAACACTAAAACTGTGACACTGGATTTTTATATATATAGATATATATATTTATATATATGAGTATTAATTTAATGAAAACAGAATAAAAGCATCTGTCATGTCTAAATTAACATCAAATCAAACAAAAATCTATGAAGATTGATAACCCTGAACAGACCATCGATCTCAATAGAAACAAGAGTGACACAAGGCTCGACATAACTTATTTACCTACACATGGCTCAGGTGTAAACAAATATTGTAGTGTCTCAAGATTTGCTAAAGACATAGTTAAGTTAGTTGTCGACAACGTTTTCTTAGTGTTAACACATAAGTTAGATAAGTCAATTTCAGATTAGTTTTATTTTTTGTGTCCGTTGTTTTTGCGCAAAATGTTGTTGGCATAATGTTTGTTTCTTCTCCGAGTGCAGCTGTGGTGTGTTGTTTGAAAAAATAAAGGTCTTTAACGTATTGTACAGATTGGATGAAGGGTAGCAAGTTTATTGTTTTTCCTCCATCGGCTTTTGATAAGTATTATCCACCCTTTTATAAACCTCTTAGAAACTAAGAAATGCTGAATTTGCAAAAATTCTTTCATTCATGTTTTAGGGCCCTATTCCACAAACCAACTATACAACTTTTTGCGCTTACTTCGCTGATTTTTTTTAATAAAAAGTAATAAAATCGTTTGGTGGAATAGAGTCAATGTTTACAAGAATCCTGTTAGGGGTTGTAGAAGTAGAATGTTAGTCCCTTTGTTTGAAAACAAAGTGCAGGCATTTTGTTTGTTACTCAAAGCAGCAGCCAGCAAATGATTCTTTGCCTGTTCTTAGGTGCTACTTACTACATGAAGGAATAGGAGGATAGGATGATAGAAGGTTGGTGCTGTTGTAGGGTTTTCCCCCAAGGGTGGTGCCTACATTGATTTAAGGAGGTCTATATTGTTGTGTGTATTTAACTTTTGAAATTATGGGCCTGGTCGTGATTCGAACGCGCGATCTGCTAATCACTTAGTGAATACACTACCTTCGCACCATTGCCACCCGGAATTTGTAAGGCTTAATGCATATATTCTGGTACTGAGGTACACCACGAGAGCAGAACTTTAGCCCTGTTAAGATAGTCCTGGATATGTTTTTATAAACGCTTTCCTGATGTTTTATTTCCAATTTTAGGAGTACGAGTAAAGTAAGTTGAAAAAGGTACCGGAAAATTAAGGTATGGAAAGGCTAAAAACGTAAACACGTTCGTCTGAAAGGGGTTTTCCAATTAGGGGTTACATTTTGAATAGCACGGTTTTGTAGCACGAATCTTTATTTTGTTATCATTATCTGCCGGCCACTTTCAAATCTGACGACTAAGTCGGTAATGTCGTTTACGCTCTTTGATGCAAGTATTGAGGAGCAGATATCAGTTTGATATCGCAAAAGGTACTAGCTTCCTTTTTATACTGTTGCGGAATATTTCCACGCAACAAGTTTCACCTTCTTTCCTTCACTTCCCTCCCCTTACCCTTCTTCTACTGGGTGGCATCTGCGAGGTCATAGGGAAGTGGAGGGCAACCAAGGTCCCATCAGCCTTTGGGCCACTTTCCCCGAACCTCGAAGGTACCACCCCCACAGGTACCCAACCCCGATGTACGAGCCTGAGAAATGAGAGTTGAGAGAGAAGAAGATTGATGATTTAAGCAGAAATGGGTAAAGGACGAAAACCCCAACGATACGGCACAATGTCAGCCGTTAAAAAGTGCCCACGCAATATTAACGCACCAGCCATGCGAAATGGGCCCAACGTTGTCTGCACACCAGCAACCGTGCGAGACAAATGGCAATGCGGCAAAGTAAACGGCCGTATCCTCATTGCCCTCCAACAACGGAGAGGTAGCAGATAAGTGTGGGTGGACTGCCTACACATTGACATCTGCGCAAGAACCACCACTGATACGGTGGGGTGTTAGGTTCGATGAGGGGGAAGAAGACGCTCTTCCTTTCTACTCCGTCGTAGGAGCACCGAAGGAGCAGCAGAGGAGTGTAGGCGGACGGCCAAGACAAAAGACACTCCCGCAGAAGACGTGACAACACTAGCAAACACTGAAGAGGAACGCGAGACACACAGAAGATTGGTCAACACAACACAACGCAATTGAAACAATGTACAACATAAACAAAAAGTAATCCTGTATAACGAAACAGAATGTAAGGAATGACCCGCTATTGGCAAGACCCTTACACCCTATCTGAACAGGATTCCACCAGGCAAGATTAAAGTCCAAAGTACAGAGTGATAGAGATTAACAGCTACGAAGAACCGCGCAAAAGTAGAGAGAAAAGAAATAAAAGCGAATTTTTATTAGAAAGAAAAGGAAGTGAGAGTTTAACGTAGAGACGGGATCATCAGAGTGAAGGATTAAAGGACATCAGAAGGAGCAGAAATAGCAGGACAGATTTTCCGAAGACCAGGATTAAGGAGTGGAATCCCAACACAAAGCTAAGTAGAGTTTTTTTCTTTGTCAGTGCATACTTTTCTGATTCGGTTGTGTTAGGATTATTGTAGTTTACTAGTCTGGTAGGATTCTGCCACGAATTTATCCCGCAAAACAAACGGGACACGCGACCCATTAAACCATCTTGGTATTCCGGGCGACGTCATCGCGGGTCACGCCGGTCACCTTTATTTGCCCTTCAGGCCATAATAATTTTAAATTCTTTGCCATCGGATTTTTTTTCGCTATCTTAATTTTTTTGACTTCCAATAATAAAGTGACCACGCTCCAACGGAGCTTTATAACGTGCTTAAAACCTTTGTGTCTTCCTTTTTTTTGAAATTAAATTTTTATTTCAGTGGTTCTGTACCAAGGTTTCACAATTTTCCACAAAATTGTGTGGCGCCCATTTTTTTTCGCTCTTCGAAAAGTGTTCAACAACGTAAGCTAACCTTCTAGGTTTTTTTGATTTCGTTCTCAACGAACCCACCCCAGGCTGAGTTATCGGGAAATTGCATTCTATGCGATTCTTGTTGCACTTCTTTTTATACAACGATCCGGGGTTTTGACGTTTGTTGGAAGTTCGGTATTTTGGCTCGGCGGTAGCGACCGCAATTAATTCAATTCATTTAGGCAACAAGTTAGTGCGATTAATTTTATCCCCGGAAAAAGTGCGACAAATTGGCGCCCAACGTGGGGCACATGTTTGGCCGGCTCTCTGAGCCACTTTCCGAACGACGCAAGCTAAGTATCGTTCAACGGAATTTAGCCCCATTCTACCAAACCCAACTCGGTTTGGCAGAGCACCAGTCTGTTCATGATCTGGTGGTATTGGGAAGGAGACTGGAGATGGTTCGAGCGAATGTGGAAACATTCGCGCCACCTCCTACATCTCGCTCGCGAAACCTGCTGGAACCCGACTTAGCTTATATAGCGGCCGAGGAACCAGCAGTTACGGTTGTCAGTCAGAACCCCCAACCAACTCGCAGGTTGAGGTGTTTCAACTGCAACCAAGAAGGGCATCTTTCGAACACTTGTTCCGCTCCTAGGCGTTGTGTAGGTTGTGGCAGGGCAGGGGTTATGCGTAGGGACTGTAGGACCCGTTCGGGAAATGGGCAACGGACTCCTGGGCCAGCAGGACGGGAGCGCCGTTAAGTCTGGATAGGTTGCCTGCTGGCAACCAGTTGGCTGGACGACAAGAGGAGGTCGTTCACTTAGGTTTCACACTTGAGGCACACGCGAATGACACGCGCCCATATTTGAGGGTAAGCGTTTACGGGTTAGATTTTATCGGGCTTTTGGATTCTGGGGCGTCGCGAACGATCGTCGGTAGGGACGGATGGAACGTTTTAAGTAATTTAGGATTAGTTTTAGGGAAAGGCAACGTTAGGAAGGTAGCTTTAGCAGATGGGGCGGGGGTAGAAGTAGCTGGTAGTGTTTTATTGCCTTTCATAGTTCAGGGAAAAACAGTGTTGATCGATTGTCTGGTCATCCCAACTCTCCCACATGCACTGATCCTGGGTGCCGACTTTTGGACCCGAACGGGAATCGTCCCGGATTTGAGATCAGGCGAGTGGAGTTTTTCGAATCAAGCCGCGGTGGCTTCGATTTCCACGATCATGGAACGATCGGAGTTGGATGAAACCCAGAATACGCAACTCGAAACACTTATAGGGCGAGTTTTTCAGTCCATGCACGAAGGCATTGGATGCACCCATCTTGTAGAACATAAGATTAGGACGACGTCTGAACCAATTAAGCAGCGGTACTATCCAGTCTCGCCTGCGGTTCAACGTCACATAGACAAGGAGTTAGAAGAGATGTTGAGGGAAGATATAATCGAAAAATCGACTAGTCCGTGGGCTTCGCCCATAGTTATGATTAAAAAGAAAGATGGGTCATTTAGATTCTGCGTAGACTACAGGAAGTTGAATAAAGTTTCGGAACGGGATGCGTATCCCCTTCCTTATATCTCTGCTACGCTGGACAAACTCCGGGATGCCAAGCATCTTTCGTCGTTGGACATAAAGTCGGCGTATTGGCAGATTCCCGTTGAGGAAGCTTCGCGGCAGTATACCGCATTTACTGTACCCAATCGTGGACTCTTCCAATTTAAGAGGATGCCATTCGGGCTGCACAATGCACCGGCAACGTGGCAACGCTTTATCGATACCGTGCTTGGGGCCGATTTGGAACCACACGTATTCGTATATCTTGATGACATCGTCATCGTAACTAACTCATTCCAACAACATCTGGAAATTTTGGAAGAGGTTTTTAAGCGATTGTGTGCGGCTGGTCTCAAGGTTAGCAGGGAGAAGTGTAACTTCTGTAGGCCCTCGCTGAAATTTTTAGGATACGTGGTAGATCGCAACGGTTTGCATGTCGACCCAGAGAAGGTCGAAAGTATGCTCCAGATCCCCGCACCCAAAAACGTTAAGGAAGTTAGAAGTTTCGTCGGAACGGTATCCTGGTACAGGAGATTTATACCGAACTTTGCAGTTCTGGTCAAGCCGTTAACCGACCTATTGAAGAAGAAGAGTAGGTTCGTCTGGTCTGAAGAGTGCGAGGGGAGTTTCCGTAAAGCAAAGGAATGCTTGATAACGGCCCCGATTCTGACCTGTCCGGATTTTGAGCGTCCCTTTGTTGTACAAACAGACGCATCGGACTATGGGGTTGGAGCAGTGCTTAGTCAGACTTTTGATGACGGAGAAAAGGTGATTTGCTACTTGAGTAGGTCGTTGAATAGGAACGAGAGGAACTATTCAACCACGGAGAAGGAGTGCTTGGCCGTACTATGGGCAGTAGAGAAGTTGCGGCCATACATCGAAGGCGTTCGGTTTACGGTCGTGACGGATCACTATTCCCTTGTGTGGTTGAGTAATCTCAAAGATCCGTGCGGTAGATTAGCGCGCTGGGCGGTTCGCCTTCAGCAATTTGATTTTACTATCGTGCATCGGAAAGGAAAAGACCATGTGGTTCCGGATATGCTTTCGAGGAATGTCGCTTTCGCGGCAGGAATCGACGAGAGAAGTTCGGATCCTTGGATCGCCAAGATGATCACGGAAGTGGAATCCAATCCTTTAGCTTACCCCGCCTGGAGGGTCGATAGAGGGGTTTTATTTAAATTTGTCAAAGCAAATCACATCGTAGTTCACGAAAATGGTCAGGAATGGAAGGAAGTAGTTCCGAAAGTAGATAGAGTTAGAATTTTAAAACAATGTCACGACCATCCCTTGGCCGGACATATGGGGGTTAGGAAAACGTTCGCGAAGATTGCCTCGAGATATTATTGGCCGAAATTAAGGTCAGACGTTACGAAATACGTCCGGAATTGTAAAATATGCCAAAGGGTGAAACCGGTGAATGACAAGCCAGCTGGGTTAATGGTCGAAAGGATAGGGACTTCGAACCCATGGGAGATGATTTGTGTTGAGTTGGTAGGCCCTCTTCCTAAATCGAGTAGGGGTTTTATTTATATTTTAACTGTGGTCGACTATTTTACAAAATTTCCCCTTTTATTTCCCCTGAGATCCGCAACCGCGAAGTCGGTGTGTAAGGATCTGGAAGACAACGTCTTCACGCTGTTCGGCGTACCAAAGTGGATCGTCTGTGACAACGGTCCCCAATTCCGAAGCAAGGAATTGAAAGCGCTATGCGAAGCGTACGGGTCACAACTAAAATTTACTGCGCATTACCATCCGCAGGCTAATCCTGCGGAGCGGATTAATCAAATCATAAAAACGACGTTACGTGCCTATGTGTCGGAGAACCATAGGACGTGGGATACGCACCTGGCAAAGGTAGCGTGCTGTATAAGGACATCGCAACATGAGGTCTTGGGAGTCTCACCGTACTACGCGAATTTCGTGAGGGATATGGTCACATGTGGTCGTGACTGCCCCTTCGAGAGGATATCGTCAGACAGAAGGGGCGATAGGCCCAATACCGGAAAAGATTCCGGGGGTAGGGAAACAGCGTTAGCAGATGGGAGTATGAGAGTAGAACAAGAGGAAGTAGGGATGTCGGAGCTAGGTAGGCGTTTTAAGGAGCTAAGAAAGGATATAGGTAGAAAGTTAGCGGAGGCGACCAAGAAGTCCGCGAAAACCTACAACCTCCGTCGGCGGGATGTTCAATACCTGCCGAATGAGGTTGTATGGAGAAGGAGTTTCATCCTATCCGATGCCGCGAATTACTACGCCGCCAAATTAGCTCCAAAGTACGTTGGACCCTTTCGGATCCGGAAGCGCCTCTCGCCATGGACCTACTTACTTGTTGATGAAGACGGGAAAGAACGCGGATCCTGGCACGTGAAGGATCTCAAGCCTTATCACGACGCCAGCGACGAGTAGTCTAGCTTTTGTTTTGAAGGCCCAACCATATACTTCTAATATTAAAGTAGTTCCGTTTAATTTTGATGTGCTAGACGGGCAATATGGCCATTGATGGACATGTGTTTCCCCTGTTGTGGCGTTACCCTTAGTCTGGGAAAATGGTTTGGATTCCTTCGGAAACCAAGACCATTTCCTCGGAGGTGAGGGTGGGGTTTGTTGCGGAATATTTCCACGCAACAAGTTTCACCTTCTTTCCTTCACTTCCCTCCCCTTACCCTTCTTCTACTGGGTGGCATCTGCGAGGTCATAGGGAAGTGGAGGGCAACCAAGGTCCCATCAGCCTTTGGGCCACTTTCCCCGAACCTCGAAGGTACCACCCCCACAGGTACCCAACCCCGATGTACGAGCCTGAGAAATGAGAGTTGAGAGAGAAGAAGATTGATGATTTAAGCAGAAATGGGTAAAGGACGAAAACCCCAACGATACGGCACAATGTCAGCCGTTAAAAAGTGCCCACGCAATATTAACGCACCAGCCATGCGAAATGGGCCCAACGTTGTCTGCACACCAGCAACCGTGCGAGACAAATGGCAATGCGGCAAAGTAAACGGCCGTATCCTCATTGCCCTCCAACAACGGAGAGGTAGCAGATAAGTGTGGGTGGACTGCCTACACATTGACATCTGCGCAAGAACCACCACTGATACGGTGGGGTGTTAGGTTCGATGAGGGGGAAGAAGACGCTCTTCCTTTCTACTCCGTCGTAGGAGCACCGAAGGAGCAGCAGAGGAGTGTAGGCGGACGGCCAAGACAAAAGACACTCCCGCAGAAGACGTGACAACACTAGCAAACACTGAAGAGGAACGCGAGACACACAGAAGATTGGTCAACACAACACAACGCAATTGAAACAATGTACAACATAAACAAAAAGTAATCCTGTATAACGAAACAGAATGTAAGGAATGACCCGCTATTGGCAAGACCCTTACACCCTATCTGAACAGGATTCCACCAGGCAAGATTAAAGTCCAAAGTACAGAGTGATAGAGATTAACAGCTACGAAGAACCGCGCAAAAGTAGAGAGAAAAGAAATAAAAGCGAATTTTTATTAGAAAGAAAAGGAAGTGAGAGTTTAACGTAGAGACGGGATCATCAGAGTGAAGGATTAAAGGACATCAGAAGGAGCAGAAATAGCAGGACAGATTTTCCGAAGACCAGGATTAAGGAGTGGAATCCCAACACAAAGCTAAGTAGAGTTTTTTTCTTTGTCAGTGCATACTTTTCTGATTCGGTTGTGTTAGGATTATTGTAGTTTACTAGTCTGGTAGGATTCTGCCACGAATTTATCCCGCAAAACAAACGGGACACGCGACCCATTAAACCATCTTGGTATTCCGGGCGACGTCATCGCGGGTCACGCCGGTCACCTTTATTTGCCCTTCAGGCCATAATAATTTTAAATTCTTTGCCATCGGATTTTTTTTCGCTATCTTAATTTTTTTGACTTCCAATAATAAAGTGACCACGCTCCAACGGAGCTTTATAACGTGCTTAAAACCTTTGTGTCTTCCTTTTTTTTGAAATTAAATTTTTATTTCAGTGGTTCTGTACCAAGGTTTCACAATTTTCCACAAAATTGTGTGGCGCCCATTTTTTTTCGCTCTTCGAAAAGTGTTCAACAACGTAAGCTAACCTTCTAGGTTTTTTTGATTTCGTTCTCAACGAACCCACCCCAGGCTGAGTTATCGGGAAATTGCATTCTATGCGATTCTTGTTGCACTTCTTTTTATACAACGATCCGGGGTTTTGACGTTTGTTGGAAGTTCGGTATTTTGGCTCGGCGGTAGCGACCGCAATTAATTCAATTCATTTAGGCAACAAGTTAGTGCGATTAATTTTATCCCCGGAAAAAGTGCGACAATACCCTATTCTAAGGGTATATTAATTTTGACGCATAGTTTGTAACATACCTTAATATTGCCCGTAGACCCCTAAAAGTTACTATATTTATGATCAGCATCGATAGTAATGTCGATCTATCCATGTCCGACCGTCCGTCGGCAAAAATTAGGCCTTTAAACTGGACCTAGAGAGCTGAAATTTTAACCATATACTCTCTAGGGTCCCGAAATAATCAAGATTACGAATTTTTGAAATCCGACCACAGACACGCCCACAAACTCAAAAAAAACAAAATTTTGGAAAAAATCGAATTTTGAGCTAGAAAGCTGAAATTTTTTATATATGATCTATGACTCCTAAAACTGCTCGGGATAAAAAAAATTCAAAATCCGCCCACTGACACGCCCACAAATAAATAAAACATTTTTTTTGAAAATCCAAAGTTTGAGCTAGGGAGCTGAAATTTATAATATATACTCTCTATGGGCCCTTTATGCTCATGTGTAAATATTTTCAAAATCCGCCCACTAACACGCCCACAATTAAATTTTTTTTTTTTTTAAATTCAAAGTGTAAGCTAGGGAGCTGAAATTTATAATATATACTCTTTAGGGGCCCTTTATGCTCATGTTGTAATTTTTTTTAAATCTGCCTACTGACACGCCCACAATTAAATAAAACAATTTTATTGAAACACCCAAGTTTGAGCTAGGGAGCGTTTTTTTTTATAAAATCCTTTAAATGCGATATAACAAAATATGTATGTAGAGCGTTCTTAACAATTCAACCATACTTAGACTTTTGTCACGCCCACTTATGAGCGATGGGAATAAGAATAGGGTATCCAACAGTTCGCCCAAGCGGACTGTAGCCCGTCCCTATGTTTTTTACATAAATTAAATTTTTTTGTTAGTTTGTGTAGCAATTATCAAAAAATTGCATTTTTTTAAAAGTTTATTAACAAAAAAACACAAACAAATTATAGGTGAGTGGAAGTTAACGGATATTTTTTCTCTTTCTTGCCTATGCTGTAAGAAAAAGTGCAGTTTTTATTTGTTCACATGATTAGACGCACCCATTAAATTAGTTAGTTAGTCGCGATCTGTTACGTAGATTTTAGTTAGCTACAAAGTTTAAGAAGCAAGTAGTGTTTTCTATTAATTTTCATTATAAATGGGGAAAAAATGTTTTAACCGCGGACGAAAACGGCAAAATTGACGCCTTGCATTCTGCAGGGCTTCCAATGAGAAGCATTGCCAAGAAAATAGGCCGAAGTGACCACTTTCTGAGAAATTACATAAAAAAACAATGCTTCATACGGTAAAAATTACAAGGGAAGGACTAAAACCGCTTTAACACCTCAAAAACGCTGCAGTGTTCTGGAAGGTTAAAGGAGAGGTGAATGTCCAGGTCTTCAGAGAAGACTCCGGCACCGACTCCGTCCTCCGTTTTGGACTCATCCGTAAAAATTGACAGCGATTGGTGATGTAGGACCAGATTAGATTAGATTAGATGTCAGTAGCCCAGGTTGAAATTGTATTCAGTGGGCAGGTGGTCGATGACCTTAGGAAGATGTCGATACATTGATAGTATTTTGGCATATGCAGTGTGTTGCTCTTTCCATTGTTTGGAGCTTCTCAGTCTTATTGCTGAGCTGGCAGCCAGCTGACGATGTCATTCGGGAGAAGGTGGAGCATGGCTTGAAGCGCCGCAGTGGGAGAGGTTCTCAGTGCACCGGTGATGCTGAGGCCTGCAACTCGTTGAGTTTTGTCCAACAAGGTTAGATTGGACTTCTTCTCGAAGGCGAGCCACCAGACCAGTACTCCATAGAGGAGAATCGGTTTAACCACCGACATGTATATCCAGGGCATCATTTTTGGTTGTAGGCCCCACGTGGAGCCTACCGCCTTCTTGCATATATAAAGAGCAGCTAGGGATTTCGTGGCACGTTCAACTACATTTTCTCTCCAAAGCAGCTTGCGATCAAGCTTCAAGCCTAAATAACTAGCGCTATTTGAGAGTGCCAGAGGAGTGCCTCTTATCTTCGGGGGAGTAAACCCAGGGAGTTTATGTCTTCGTGTGAACAGGACCAGCTCAGTCTTTGTTGGATTGACAGACAAGCCGCATCTTTCGGCCCAACTTGTTAATACATATGTTGATAGCAGTTTGCATGACATCGGCCAGCGTCTGCGGGTATTTACCTGTGACATCGTCCGCGTAGGCGATAACTTCGTTCAGCACTAGGTTCCACAGTAGCGGAGACAATACCCCCCCCCCCCCCCCCCGGGTGCCTCTGTGTGCACGTCTTTTGACAGTGCTACTTCCGAAGGATGCGGTTATTACCCTGCTTTTGAGCATGTATTCCACAAAGCAGCAGATTGAGTCGCTGGTAATCGAATTGGTTTCAACGTTGTTGAAAGCTCCCTCTATGTCGAGAAATGTCACTATAGCAAGATAGGAGAGGAGTTTTTCCATATGATAGACGATAGATTGCAAGGCCGTTTCAACAGATTTACCTTTTTAGTAGGCGTGTTGTGACGTGGATAGCAAGTTGCCGTCAATGGTGGCCTTAATGTGAACATCTAGAATTCTTTCTAGGATCTTAAGATGGAGGGATGTTAGGCATATTGGCCTAAGGTCCTTTGGGGAAGTGTGCGATGGTTTTCCTGCCTTGGGTATGAATACCACTCTTACTTCAGTCCAGGCGGCCGGCATTGTTCCTAGCATCAAGCAGCCCCCCCATAATACGGGATAGGTCCTGCCCTATTATGCTGATCGCAGCCTGAATATGTGCTGGAAAAATGCCGTCAGACTCTGGGGACTTGAATAGCTCAAAGCTGGTCACTGCCCATTTCAGTTTGTCCTCATTTATGAGGTCAGGACGTGACGGCGGGTGTGCCGCATTTACGAGGGCAGGGTTTTCGCTAGGTATAGGCGTGCAGCCAGAGAATTGAGTGCCCATAAGCAGATCAAGCGATGCTTCTTATGATTCTGTCCATGATCCGTTGAGATTCATGAGGACACCTGGTATGGTTGGGTTTTTAGAAAGGACTTTCCGTAGCTTAGAGGATTGTGACGTATTGTCAATACTCTGACAAAAACTGCGCCAGGATCTACGTCTGGCCTTACGAACTTCCGCTTTGAAGCTCTTAACGCTTGGGGTGTTTTCATAAACGTCGAAAATCCAAGACATCAAAGGAGAATGTATCAACTTTTTTCATTTCATATAGCATCGTTATCCACAAAGAAATCTTTTTCTTTTTCCCAGAGTTGAATTCTTTTTCCATCAGAATTCTTTTTTGAATTAATAGCTTAGTTTTCGCCATAATACACGCCGCAGCTTCTACTTCCCTTAAAAAAATGTTGAATTTGGTTGTAAATAAAAAATTATTAAAATATTGCCAATAAAACTTACGTTTTTCACACTTTCAATTTTTGTTTTTACCTCCCGCACTTTCTGCAGTCAAAAAAATATTGATACACAATCTGCCAGATGCTGACGACGTTTATGACGTTTATGAACATTTATCTTCTGCAATTCATCTAAGTTAGTTCGATCAAAAATCTGACTTTATGAACACATCTAACGCAGGTCTTAGTTAGTCAGACGTTTATGAAAACACCCTTGCTTTGTAGATATCACAGTCCAGAGGTAGCCTTGTTGTTTTGGCTCTGTTAAATTGCTTCCTGCTTATGCAGCGAAGGTTGTTAAATTCTGCATTCCACCACGGTGGACGGTTGCCTGCCTTCCTCGTAGTGATGGGACAGAATTCGTCGAATGCTGCTTTTAAGGCGGAAGTTAGAACAGTGTTAAGCTCATTTAGTTCCAATTGTGTTTTTGGAGTCTTATGCACACGATTGGACAGTTTAGCAGAGAGGATTTCATTGTGTTTATACCAGTCAGTTCTTCGTCGATTGCGAAAAATTGCTGGTGTGGTGTTATAGCGTATTTCTAGTTCGTATTCCAGATAGATAGGTGATCGGAAAAAGAGTGATTTTCAGAAACAGTCCACTTAGAAATCGCAGGGTACAATTTCGTAGATGCGAAGGTAACATCTAGTACCTCTTGCCGGGTTCTCGTTATGAAGGTGGGACTATTTCCCTTATTCCTAGATTACACAAATCCAATTACACCAGCAGTTGATTGGCCTCAGTAATGAAGTGCTACGAAATCGAGAGGCCTGCCAATATTCGTAGAGGTAGAAACTGTAAGCGGAACAGTTTTTTTTGCATTTTATCAAACTTTCCAGTTTTAGAAAGTTTTCGTAGTTTTTAACTTCGCTTGCTTCCTTTTTTTTACTTTTGGTCGTGGATTTGTTTTCCAAGTGGCATGGTTATTATTCTGAAGGCGTTATATATATTCTCAGTGCCCTTATTGCTGCGCTTCGCAAATCAACAATATAAATATTCTCAATACACTTAGTGAAAAGAATTGCCACAAGCACAATAAATAGCATCTCGATTACTCCAATCGCGAATTTAACAAATTCAACTGTCCAAGCCTCGTGCTGTACCGCACCTAGTGCCAAGAGTTGCAATAAGCAATTATATTGCTCAAGCCTTTACTGACTTGCAGCCGTGACATACACATAAGGCAATATTTCGAAATATCAACTAGTGACGTTTTCGCAAAGCGACAACGAAGTAACGATCTGTGTTTTATTTCATGTGGCAGTTTTTATTTTAGAGAAATAATGAGGAGCATTAAGGAGTCTTTCTTAAAGTTACCTAATTTGAGACCAGTTGACACAAAAGCTTAAGCATAAGGACCATTAATGCATGAAATTAAGAATCTCGCATAAATTGTTCTGACTTGGCAAATTTCCATTTGTAAGGTTTTGGGGCTCAGAAAATCCCAGAATAGGTGTCTCTATTTAATACGTGTTTTTTGGCGAAAGCATGATTGATAGGTTCGTTATTGATGAATAAGAGCCGCAAATGTGCGTGGATGTACCTTCTATTTAGCTATATTGTTTTTTAGTGTTAAAAGCAAACCGTCTATTGAATGAAATAAAAACTAGATCATTTTCTTTGTGTTCTCTTTGAATTAAAATGAAAGCTCGTACCTATTGAAAAATCCTATGTTATACAAGACACTTTGAATTGAGTGTTACTTTCTTGCCAAATTTTATTTAAATTTTTTCTAACAATATTTACAAATATTACTTATAAATTAATAACCTTGCTTAAGAAATCTACATAAATAAGTCATTTTGATAATTGGTTTCTCATAAGTATATTTTCTACGATAAAAATAATTTATTTACAGTGTCGCTGGGATTCTCTGCGAACCCTTTGACCTGAGATAAGTCTTTTACAGAAAACGAAATAAATTCTTCAATAGGTACTACTTAGTGCAATCACAATTCTGTGGAATACTCTTCGGCGTTTACGGAGAATTTTCGCCAGCAAATGTGATCCCCGGTACCAGCTTCTGCTTCCCCCAAATTTGTAGTCGGCGCATGCCCATTTGCCTGCAAGATGTTTCTTTTACCAGTAGCTACGCTGGTTCGATTTGGGATGCTGTATGTTTGGTTAGAGTTTCTTCCCATTGGATTTCGTGTGCCATAGGTTATAGACTCCTTGGACGGAGTTATTTCAATACGGGTTGCATGATTGTTATCATCGCCGTTCGAGAGTCGGCGGATGTACACAACTTCTTTGTGTCTTTCAGTGAGTGCAGCTGCATTGGAGTTCAGCTGAGTGTCACGCCCTTCATAAGACATTGGCTTTCGTAATCTATTCGAATATCGTAGTGTCTTGCTATCATTACCCTGAAACCTGGTGAATTGCTGGTTTATTCCAGAATATTTTTCGACACTGATATCTTCCTCAATCGCAGAATCACCAAACACCGAGCCACTATAATTTGGTGAACTGTTTCCAGGTGTCGAGGATTTAAAATTGTTGGTACCATACTTTGAAGTGGAGTACTGCCCTTTTTTTATGGAATGTGTGTAGTCTCGCGTACCACGGCGACGAAGAGTAAAATCTTTTCGACCGGTATCCTGACATACAGATCTCCATTGTTTCCAAGCGTGTCGTGCCAGAGGATCGGCAGGACCCCACTCTTTTGCCGGTTTTGCAGCTTCGCAGATCATTCCGAAGAAATTGTAGTCCACTTGTTTGAAGATTTCTATGCAGGCTATTATTAGGATGGCAGCTATGACGAAAAGTATGGGAGCCCATCGGGGAATGTACTTCGAAAGCAGATCACCTTGATCATCATCGGCACACCACCAAACCAGTACCCCAGTGAGGAAAGCTGGACCTAAGCACCAGAGGTACACCCAACCTTTGAAAATGGGTCGACCAATAGAGAACTCTAGGTCGGTGTAAATATTTTTCGCTCCGTAAATCCAGGTGGTAGCTATTAGCTCAAAAATAAGAGCTGTTACGACAAGTGTACCCACGATCCTTGTGTCCAAAACGCGGGGGATAATAAACTTTGGTGCTGATAGTGACACAACTGCGATCACAAATCCCAGAAGACTCATTACGTAGTTTGGATGACGGGGTATAAGACGCGTTGACGTGTAAATTGCCGCAGTGATGGACACGATCGCTGAAATTACAATCAGCGCGTAAATAAGGCACGGGATTAATTTGGCAACCAGGTCGTTTGGTTCGTTTAATACTCTATCGTAGATTGCAGTCAGTGGTTTCAACGCTTCCAGGTTGCGCAAGCTTCTCGAAGACAAATTATCGAATTGTACCATAAAAAGAGTGACTGCGATTGCGTTAATTAGTAAATTAAAGCATACATAGACGACGGACGTTCGAACCGCATCACCTTTATAAAGGAATTTCCCCGTGACTACTGGCAGTACTCCAAATCCAATGTTGGTGGCGTAAATGACTTGTACAAGTGCATTGAACCAAACTGAACTTTCCAAAAGCAGCGACTTGTTGAAGGGCCACAAATCTGGGAAGTACTGTCTTTGAAGGGATGAATGCACTTCCCAACTGGCGAGTGAGCAAAGGAGAGCGAAGCCAATCAGTCCAAAGAAAAAAGTTATGCGTCGGTACACTTTCGCATTGTGGGTGCTGAAAAACAACAAAAAATGAAAATATTAAAGGTATGAATTCGAATAGAATGTTTCGGTTGCTTACCAAAACATTGCAGCCATCCAGATAAATATTAAACCTATTGTTAAGAGTCCAAAATAAAGTGGATTTTCCCAAAATGGCGTGAGGAAAGTTTTTTGAATACATTCAACTCCATTGTTTCCCACCACCTTGTATCCATTCTGCAAAATAAAGAAATACGAATACAGAAATAAAGTTCTCTTCTTATGAATGTTACTTACTAAAGCTAATTTGATGTCGCCAACGCAATCGTTAAAAGGTCGCGATTTAAATAAAAACATTCCAATGTAGGCCACAGAAATGACTGCCTGGAGTGAAATCCATATCGATGCCAACCACGATGCGAATCTGCTGACTACGCATGCTCCTGTAAATCAAAATTAAACATTGCGATAAAGCCATTTTATTGTTGTTTTTATTAAATATAAATCGGAAATGTAATGATTCTGAAAAGACTTCCCGAACAGGTACGGGATAAGAATATCACAGCAGTGCCACATTGTATTCTCAGGAAATATACCAGAAAGCTCAGACAGGCAGATTAGAAACTTAATTTTTTGTTTTAGGCTGGTAGTGTTCCGATTGAAATCGAAAACGGAAAGTTTTGAGTTAACCATCCGCTACATGCGGTTAGTTTATTAGCGATAAGACGTGCCGGCGTGGGTCGGCAGATAGAAGGGACGAGGGCATTGTCAGTTATGAGGTTTTGTGTTGAAGAAAATAGAGTTGTAAAGAGACGCGCAATCAACGGAACCAGACATGAGTCGATGAATGAAAAGATTGTCTGCGGCGTCTCCACGTTCCTCAAGGACATTCAATTTAATAAGGAAGGTTCCAGGATAGACCAAGCAGGGCCAGGCATTCCGGTGCGGAAGCTTACGTCGAAATGGTTCAGCGGGCTACGCTGTCAAAGACGATAGTCGTCAGAAGGGTTACGCAATTCGCATTAAGTCAAGGGTGCGAAGGTCAAGGATGTGAAGGTAGCTTGCTACTTAACAGATACACTAGAGCGAATCACTAGAGGTGGGCTGTAGGACGTCGTCTTCTCACGATTCATTACCAGTAATGGATTTCGTGATGGAGGATATACTTCTAGGGGACCCACTGCTACCCCAAAACTGCCAAAGGACTCCAAGAACCTCCGAGTAGAAAAGCAGAGATGGGTACAAAACCTCTCTGAAGTTCTTGAAGACAATGAAGAAGAAAGACAAGGCCAAGCTCTCATACATATACAAAGCCTTGATGAGGAAGCATGCCAGAAAGTCAAACAGTACAAGAACCGTACAGCAAACAAAACACATCTTGAACCCGTGATATTCGAGGTTACTGACTCGTAAAGCAGCACTGCAGGCGCAGCCATGCAAGTCGAGACGTGTGTGGAACGGCTCTCTTCAGTGATACACCCCACCCCATTGACTTCCAAGGCGACAACCTCCGGTGAAACCCCCCACAGAAGCCGAGCACCACTCTGAAAACATCAAAGAAGCCATCCCTTCAACGGTCAGAAAAGTCAAAGAACGTGAAAACCACCGGAAGGGAAAAAGCAAAGCCGGCTCCCAAAAGAATCCGCTCGCCCGACGGGGTTACAGGAAACTCGGCCAAGAAAGGAAAGTCGAATCAAAAATATTAAGCAGACCTCACCCTGGCAAACGTTGACTGCAGCAACACAGAGAGTACAATTGGCTGCAGGCAGAGACCAGGATCCTTGAAGCCATGGTGGTAGAAGGCGAGGTTGCTGGTACTTACAACACCTGCAGCTTCGACGGTACGGCCGCACTTTGATGGAGCTGCATCTTTATAAGAAAATCAATTAACTTGCCGTTCTCTTATTGTTGCAACTAATTTTCAAAACCGCATTTCTGTCATTTGAAGATGACGACCAAGTGCATTGCTTGTACACAGCAATTGTAAGGCCCACAGTTAAGAAAGCACAATAAACCGTTCTAGCTGTTAAATTACAAGCAATGGAAGTAACTATTTGTGTTGACAGTCAGATAACACTTAAAGCGATCAACTCCAATCTAAAAGCGAAATGTGTAGGATAGTGCATCACTAAGAGCAATACAAAATCATACAATACTGCTTTGTAGGGTTCCTGGACACGGAGTGGAAGGGAATGGGACGACGGATAAACTAACCACATTTGGCACTGAATTGGGCGTGCGTTTAGCTGGCAGAAGGATAGTAACAGCCTTTAACAGACCTAAAAGTTTCATCAATGAGGTCATAAAAAACTTGGCTTAGCAACAATGGAACAGCATTGGCAGTTGTGCCGTTACCCGTAGTCTGTGGCCTGTGGCCTGCTATCGATGCTAAAAGATCAAAAATGCTGGTATCCAAATTCTGATAGAAACCAAATTCATGTATAAACCTCACTCTGCATCATCGAAAAATGGTAAGAAGGGTAGGCATCTTAACAAATGACTTCTGAAGAAGCTGCAGAGATGAAGAGGAAATAGAATGTGTGGAGCGCCTCCCTTGCCACCGTTCACGGGAGCATGATTCTTTGATAGCTTGGACGAAGTAGATCCGAATGGTTTTGTTAGCCGAATATATAACCATATAACAAATAGGGTACTCAGAATGGGCCACTTTGGCCTCCGGGTGAAACTTGCGCAAAGGGCCTACAACCCTCATAACCTAACCTCACCTAACTTATTCGATGAAAGGGAGACCACACTTGGCTAGCGTAGGTACTCAAGAAGCGGGGAAGATAACAAAAGTGATGACGAGGGGCTTGGTCACGTAAGGATCGGAATGTTTTTGGACCATCATTTTACAAAGCCAATTGATGACTTGACTTCAAGAATTATCTTATCAATATGCGAATGGAAACTAAGCTTCACCTACCAAGGTCGGAAAGAGATTAAACGAGGGATATAGAGTGACCGAGGAGAAGGAAAGGCGGGCAGGGGGCTTATTTGACTTATGTGAAAAGGAACAGAAACACAAAAACCACTTAATTAAAAATAATTCATGACCCTTGTCAACTCTTAAACTCGTTTAACCCCGTCTCCCTCCATGCGGGTGGCATTGATGCGATGGTAGTGTGATTGGCAGGTCGTGCGTTCGAATCCCGGCCAGTGCCATGATTTTTAATTGAATGAATTTACATAAATATAATTCTCCCTAAGCAACTTAGGCGCCACCCGTGGAAAAATAATACTAAGCACCAAAACTTCTTTCATGTCCTCCTATTCTTTCGAATAGTGAGTACCACCTAAAATCATGCAATGCAATACTTCATTGCTAGGTGCTGCTTACTGTTCAACAAAAAATGCATACGCTGTGTTTAACACTATAAGGCTACCTACTGTGCACATACAGAAAAAACAAAGCCCCTTTAGCGTAAGCGAATTATAAAAAAAAAATAAAAAAAAATAGTTGCTGGCTTTTGAATCCAATTGGGAAATGGAAAGAAACCGAATGAACTATACAACACATGTGAGTGCTTAGATGTTGATTTGTTCATTTAAATCGATAAACAACCAAACCCCATTCAGGCAAGCTGAACTTGGGGCTACGATGGCGGAGAGCGTAGTGTGATTGTTTGTCGTAGGCCGAAAGGCAATAATTCTAAGATATAGTTAAGTTTAGAGCGTTCGCATAAGGACCAATAAATAAGAATAAGTATCCTGTTAATTTTAAGTTAGGTTTAATCATTTTTGTCTAGTATGTAAGTAGATATTTATCAATGAATAAAAAAATGAATTTCAAAGTCAAAAAAAGTGTGATTGTTTGAGAAGCCGCTTTTTTTTTTTTTTTTAGTAAGGACAAAACAATTAAAAATACAATAATTATGTACCTATAAAATACTAACTCAAACACAAATCATGCAAATAAATTAAGACATTAAGGTATTATTGCGCAAAATATTTTTCAGCTTAATTTTACTTACATGCAAGTCAATCACATGATCATTTATATTATAGATTCTACTCATACGACTAATAGGCTCATGCCTCCCATAATTCGTTCTATGATGGGGGCTAAACAATAAATCAACACTAACACTACGTAAATTATGGGCACCACACCGAAAATTAAAGCCAATGTATCAACTGACAGCAAGTCAGGTGCATCTATTTGACCGGATATAAGCTGCTGTAAAAAAAATGATATCGCTATTAAGCCTTCGTTGATAAAGGGGTAACATTTGAAGAAGCTTAATACGCTGACTGTAAGGAGGAAGGTTAAAAGGATCATCCCATGGAAGTCCTCTAAGTGCAAATCGAATAAATTTACGTTGAATGGCCTCTATTCGATTTGAATGAATGTTGTAGAACGGCGTCCAAACTTGTGAAGCATTCTCTAGAATCGGACGGACAAAACAATTGTACAATGACATAGTAACGTATGGGTCATTAAATTCTTTCGCCCACCTTTTTACGAAGCCCAGCATAGAATTAGATTTATTAACAATAAAATTGATATGCTTGGCAAAAACCAGTTTGGGCTCGAAATAAACCCCAAGATCCTTAAAATTATCAACATTACAAAGAATATGTTGAGACAAAGAATATTGAAAGGTGGAAGGTAAATTCTTTCTAGAGAATGTCATATGTTGACATTTAGTAGGGTTCAGGGATAAACCGTTTTTATCACACCAATTGGCGAAGCTATTAATGTCAGATTGAAGAAAAATTCTATCTTGCTGACTACTGATAGATTTAAATATTTTCATATCATCAGCGTAGATCAGGATATTACTGTGATTTATACATGCTTTAACATCATTAATAGCTAGTATAAATAGAATTGGTCCGAGGTGACTACCTTGGGGAACTCCAGACTCAGCTGTAAAAGATACAGATAGCGATCCTCTAAATTTGACTTGATAAACCCTTGATCTAAGGTATGAATTAACCCATTTTATGAAACTTGGTAGGAAACCAAAAGCCCTGAGCTTTAACTCGATTATTTCATTGGACAGCTGGTCGAAAGCTTTAGAGAAGTCAGTATATATGGAATCCATTTCGTCCTTATTCTCTAAGGCATTGGAACAATCATGCAAGAAACTTAACAGATTAGTGACAGTGGATCTGTTTCTTACAAATCCATGCTGTTCATTACAAATTAAATTGCGACAAAGAAATATTAACTTTTCGCAAACAATTTGTTCAAAAAGCTTAGGGATACACGAAAGCTTTGAAATAGGCCTATAATTAGTGATATCACCACGTTCGCCTTTTTTAAATACAGGTGTGATAAAAGCACTTTTCCATACATAAGGGAATTTACCAGTACTAATGGACAATTCAAACAGATATTTAAGATATGGAGCAATTGCATGACTACATTTTTTAAGAACGATCGGTGCAATGCCATCAGGACCAGATGAATAATCATTCTTGAGAGAAGAAATAAATTTTATTCCTCAGAAGGTACCCATTCAATATGTGGCAGATTGAAGTCGCCTATAAGTAAGACAGTGCGGTCACAACAAGATATGTCAAAAATATGGTCTAGTGCCATAGAAAGTTCCGAATACAAGGAACACAGACGATACGATGGAATGTAGGCATTAACAACATATAAATGCTTGTTCTTAAGTGTAATTTTTACACAGATAATTTCGACGGTTAGTGGAAATGGAAAGTCAGTCTTTCGTGACTCAAGGTTGGAACGAACAGCAATCAGGACACCTCCTCCAAGCGCTTTCAGGTAATTTTGATGACGATCGTTTCTGAATACGGAGAACTCATGATTGAAGAGTTCCGTGTCTAAGATTCCGGCATTAAGCCATGTTTCCGTCAAGGAGAAGATATCATGAGAGAGGACTTGGGAGTTTAAATATACTTCAGCAGTTTTTGTGCGGAGTCCCCTTACATTTTGATAGTAGAGGGAAAGCCTACTGGGTTTTTTAACACTGACGGACAAACTTTCCTGCGACTTTTTGTCGACCGGGGAGTAAATTCTTTTACTAACGTATTTTGAGGCCATGTAGTACTATTGGACAGTATTTCGAAATATATTGGAGGGGCGACAATTTTGAAAGACGCAACAAACCCATCAGCCTTACTGATTTTGGTGCATTAGATTGAGTCCTCTTTTGGAATCAAATTTCTCGAGACCAAATGATTCAAGACATCGTCTGAAGAAGTGTTTGGTTTTAGTCGAGAAATGAAAATGGATTTTGGTCTGGGAATCGATTCAGTAGATGCAGATTCCGTACCTATGGAATGATTGATGCATGTGGGACTAACATTAGGAATGGGGGCATCGTTACAGTTTTTTCGCTGACTCCTAAGATTAAACCTTTTTGCCTTTGGGTTTAGCGCAGAGGAAGGCACATCACGTTTCATTTTTCCTGCGAGTAGAGTTGATGAAGACGATGCCAAATTAAGAATGGGCTCAGGGGCCGCTTCAACAGTAAGGGAACCTATTGTGTCAAATAGAGTCAATGTATCCATGGCACGTTGGGTACACTGAACCGCTGGTCTAGGTTCAAGTCCTATTGAGGAAAAAAGGTTTTTCGAGAATAATGAATAAAATAGACCATAACAACAAAAAAGAGTCGGCCTAAAAAGGCGTGAAACAGCGCCCCCAATTCACGAGTTAACAATCACAAGTTGCTGTTTTTGTTCATTCAACCATTGAATGTCATAGACTAACAGTTGGCTATACTGAGCTCTACGCCATGTTTTAGGCACCATGTGGAAAAAGTACCGTAACCTTGTTGAAAACGGCAGGAGTTGAAGAAATGGGTTTAAAAAAGTTGCTATCGCTTAGAAGGAGCGCGGAATGTTTTTTTTTTTTTTTTTTATATAATTTGCTTACGCTAAAGGGATTTTTTTTCTGTTGTTACAGTACCCTTATAATGCTATGAACACAGTGTAAGCTACTTGGTATTAGAAACAATATAGAGATAGGAAAGAAGTGTTTGGGTGCAGTTGTAGGGTGTTTCTCCACGGGTGGTGTCTAAGTTACTTAGGGAGATTACGATTTCATGTATTCGGTATAAAGTAATGGACTTGGCCGGGATTCGAACGCACGACCTTCCATTCCGTAAGCGAATACACTACTACTGCACCATTGCCACCCGCAATATATTGATTTATAGTTAGGATAAAGAGAAGGGGACCTAGATGATTGCCTTTTCGAACCCTAGAGGTGGTCAAGAAAGGCGCCAACAAGGCGGACCTTGAGCGAACACTATAAAAAGGGTTTAACGGTAGGAAGATACTCGTTTTCTCATAATGTGTTCAAACCCGATGGCAGAAAATTTTAAAAGAATTTATTTGATGAGATATTTTATCAAAAGCCTTACTGAAATCAAACAAGGTCGACTTCTTTGCAGCTTTGCAAATCTGAGAAGGCGGAGGGCAAGAATGCAACGAGGTTTGTGGTGGTTGATCCATGTTGATTATGGGAAAGAAGAAATGTGCACTAAAAGCTATATGGCGGTAATTAGTTCTTGAATCCCTTTTTTTGTATCGGGGTTATGAAAGAGGACTTCCAAATCTGAGGGAATTCTTCTTGTGAAACTGATAGCCGAACGAGTTTGGAGAGGATGAAGGAGAGATTGGTGCAACATTTTTTATGAAATATAGCGGGAAGACCATCTGGGTTTTCGGTTTCTATTACCTACAGTAACGTTTGAAAGAGATATAGGCCAACGGAGGAGTTAAGTAGTTAATTTAATTGGGATCCGGTCCGAATAAGTTGTCAGCGATAAATTGTTTGAACAAGGTGGCGAAAAAGTAGGCAACAATTGCGTGCAAGTTAGCTTTGAAAAATCGTAAAAAGAGAAAACTGTGGAGGGAGTCGACTGAGGTGGTGGAAAAAAGAAAGAAGAAGTGGTGGGTTAACATTATAAATAGTCTATAGAGATAAGGGAGAAAGCGACTAAGAGGAGTTAGTGATATCAGTAGAGAAAATAAAGTTTGCCCATGTCCTTTGAAACGTCACGAAATTGTCATGGACTTGAGAAGTGAGTTGAAAGGGTTCGTAATCTGATGGAATCCAGTGCAGATGAGACAAATATGGTAACGTCGTCACGGGAGTCAGACAAGTTAGTAAGATTCGACAGCCTGAACCGGTGGGATGTAAAAACACGTAACGTACAGAGAAATTAGGGAGACATTTTTTTTTTTTTTGAAACCAAGTCGAGTTAAGTCGAGTTTAGTACTGCGCAAGGCGAATCATCCCTCAAGCAGGAAAATCGTCATTTCATAGACGTCGAATGGGTAATCATGAGATTGGCGCGAAACAGTTCGGTTTTTCGAGGGGCTCTGCAGGTTCTACCATTTCAGCAGGTATTCAGGTATCAAATCAAGATTTCGGTTTTGCCTAAATGAGTTTTGGTATAAAATCTATTTTAATTGACTTATTCTTATATCATGTGCAATATAGGCTATCACGAGAGGGTGAGACAATGCTGCTGAAACAACTGATTTGCTTACCACGTCTAGCTGTAGTGAATCAGTAAAATGTGGAGTGGGAGTCCGAGCTTTTGAAAAGCTTTGGAAGTGAAAACCTTGGTAGCAGCGAAAAGAGTTGAGAGAGTCAGTGATCATTGATAAGTGTGCGTCGAAACTAGTATTGATGAACGATTTAAGATCACTTTTAAGTTGCACAATTTTCGATTCAGCCAGCGACTTTTTTGTCGAATCACAAACACTTGCCAGCTGCGTGTCTTTAATTTAGACTTCGAAAAAAAAAATATTAAGCTTAAACGACACATTGCCTTAAACCCACCTTCTTCTGCGGAAGTGGAAGGGACATACAATTTTAAGCCGAATCCGAACGTCAAATTTGAGAAGCTTCTTATAAAAATTGATACTCTTGGATGTTTTTCAGACGTTCGCAAGAGGTATGGCAGTGGAAAAAAAACTCAAGATGTTACTTGGCCCCGGCGGGAATTGAACCGGAGACCTTTCGATTAGCATTGGATATGTTTGTTTTATATACATATACCTATCCAATGATAATCCCACACTAACACATCTAGGTGAAACGCCAACTGGAATATAAGGTCACTCATGTTATCAAAAATATCTAGTTACACTTTCCCAACATATTATAGTCAGGCTAGGAATAGTTGACTGTATATAAACAAATTGTCTTGAATTACAACCAGAGTCAGGTCCTTGGCTATAAAAAAAACATTTATATTGTTAATCTTCAAGCTGAAGATTGAAGATGGAAGTTGCAACGATTTCCTAGGAAAATTCTATATTGAATTTTCACAATGTCCTTCGTAGAGTTGCTGTTTTTTTCTATTTTATTTTTTATATAAAAGGAAATCCAACTCCCAGAGCACTCAGACTCGTTAACGGTCCATTGTACTACCAGCCAGAAATCCTCCTTTTGGTGTAGAGGCTGGAGAATGGGTGGCGTATGTTGTTATTCCCCATGGGGATTGAACCTGCACAGCACGGGTCAGAAGCCAACACAGTAACCTCTACCGTCGCCGTCGCCACCCTTAGTGTTGATGTTTACTACGAGGTGAACTCACTAACTACTTCAAAAGTGCTGGCGTTTTTTCTTTATCGCCGAAAAGATGATAGTTCGTTAATTGGCAGCATGTACTTCATTTTGTCTTCTTTGACTTCAAGTCCTGTCTTGCGAACGTCTGGTAAACATATTCACATGAAAGCTTCTTAAATTTGAAATTCGGTAGCGGCAGTCCATAGTGCATTATATATTAACACCTGCCTTTTGCATAATATCCTGCAGAGTAACATTGAAGAAGTCACCTAATGGCACCAGTTTTAGGCCCGGTATGAGCCTTGTGTGCCTAATATTTATTTATTTTTAGTTTCAATTACTAGTTTAAGTTTCCTCTTATTGTACCTAGGTTTAGCTATTTCGTATACTGTTGCGACTTTTGCTTTATTCATCGAGAAAAAAAGTAAGAATGGATCAAACAAAAATTATGCAAAGTGATGTAGCTTACCTTTAAAAATAGGAGAAGATCGCCATGTGTGCGCTGCTCCCTGTCCCAAAAACTGGCCGATTGATATTTCTAATAGGATTATTGGAAGACCGACTAGAAAAAGTAGAACTAAATACGGTATTAAATATGCTGAACCATATCTATCCAGCTCCCTTGGAAACCGCACAATATTTGCATATGTGACGTTGAGGCAAATGCACAGCACAAGACCTCGAAATACCGAACATTTTGTCTGCAAAAAAAGAAAATAAAATTATTAGCTAATAAAACCAGTTTTGCATCGGTAAATTTTTGTTTGGAAAAAAACAAATTTCTTTACATTACATGAAAAAAATTCGCTTGAAGTAAGTTCACGTTCAAGCTTCAAATTATTTGCTCAAGGCGATCCATAGGTACATTGCTTGAAACCTAATTGCCTTAACCTAATTTGTTTAAGTTTGTTTTAGACATTACACTTAAAGAAACGCAATGGAAAGTTACATCACCAAGTGAAGGTGGTTTCATGTGTCGGAGTAAATATTTACCAAACAAAAGTGGTTTGTTTTGGAAATTTGCATTATATGCTCATAGATACTCATACGGGTAGCATCGCCAGTAAAGTATTATTGACAAACGTTATAATAATTTTAATGATTTTATGTGTCTAAGCGAAAAGCTTTCCTTTTTTTAAAAGCACATAAACAACCTTTAAGGTTGAATTTAAATGTACATAAATACATAAAAAACATAAGGAAATGCTAAAGTTTAATTAGGCCAACTGCTGGATACCCTATTTCTTTTCCTATCCCCCCAAAAATTGGGCATGGCATAAATTTATGTATGGGTAAATTGTTACGATGGACACTGTCTACATATTTTATAAAACGTAATTGTTTTTTTACGTATTTGCGTATTTTATCGGAAAAACAAAGTTTTTGGTATAATTAAATGCCCCAAATTTTTAAGAACGACTTTATCTACATACTTTGCTCATTTTCATCGATTTTTCAATAAAACGATTTCTTTTATATAGTACTTAAGCATTTCAGGCCCCTAGAGACTATATGTTAGAAATTTCAGCTTTCGAGCTCGAGTTTTATGGCCTACAAATTGACAACGAACGCGCGGACGGACATTACTAGCTCGACATAACTTTCGATGCTGATCACAAATATAGTAGCTTTTAGGGGTTCACGAGTAATAAATACCAACTATGAGACGAAATTATAATACCCTAAAACTGTGCCGTCACATCATGCGAGAACAGTCCTTGCAGAAAGCGTTCTAAGAATTCGATTTTAAATAATTTTTAATTCATAAGCCACAAAGAGCTTATGATTTAATTGTCTTTAAGTCAGAAGCCACAACTAGCATTAAATAATCTTTTAATCATAAGCCACAAAGAGCTTGAATTAAATAACCTTTAACTCAGGAGTCGATTACTAACTTGCGAATTGAACGAGCCCTTAATCTCAAAAAGAGCTTAAGCTTTTGCAAACCTGGCAATAAGAAAGGTCGATTCGACTTACGGAATTAAGTGAATTTTCGTAGTATTTTATTTTTTAACTGCATCAAAATCACAATTTACACCAAAAGTGGCAGCTTTAAACTACACGACGAGAAGAGAATGAACCCACACACAAGTAGGGTTGTCTTAAAAAAAAATTAAAACCCGGACAGATAAGAGAGAAAACCCTGATTTTCACACAAGCGAAAACCTTGTTTGTGTATAAAATGCCAGCGGCCAGCGCTTGCAGCAATTGATTAACTTGCTGGCAAACGTTCGCATGAACTAGTCATACCGTACTACTACATGCTCAACGAACTGTGGCATGGAATTTTAAAAAAATACAACAAGCAGAAAAAAAATTACAGAGGCTACAAAGACGACCTGCATGTTTGCTTATCATCATTTTTTTTTTTTTTTTTGTCGGGGTGTGTGAGACTTTCTGCACTGGAGCAGTCAGACTCAATAGTGGTCCATTGTACTACCAGGCAGACACACCACATTTTACTGTGGGAATTTACTCGTTTTCCAAAAAAAAAACGAGAAGGCGCTTCAATGATAAGGAGCTTAGGTTTACCGCACTCACCATGTCCGCACAAAATACCTGCCATCTGATACGAGCAAAAGCAGGACAATCACAGAGGAAATGATCCGCAGTGTCGTCGCTTTCTCCACAGGCTTCGCAGTTGGTGGTGTCGCTTAGGCCTAGCACCTTAAGGTGCTTGGCAAAAACGTAGTGTCCCGTAAGAACGCCAGTGGTCTGTCTGCAGTCTTTTCTGTTGAGAGACAACAAGAATGCCGCTGATTTCCCACAGACGTCGGGGAGAATTAGCTTAGTCTGTCTGCACCCTGGAGAGTCATGCCAACGGCGATTGTGTTCATAGGAAACCCAACCGTCAATGGAAGCCCTGACCGAGGACGCAGGCAGACAGATCGCTGTTTCAGGTCCTGAGAAGACCCACTCTGAGCCTTGTCTAGCAAGTTCATCGGAGATCTCATTTCCCGTGATCCCGTTATGACCCGGGACCCAGACAAGTTTAAATGAATTCAGCCTTCCGACCGAATTCAGAGATATCTTGCATTCACGTACTATTTTGGAGGTAGTTAAGGGTTTGAGTAAGGCCTTAAGCGCAGCCTGACTGTCGCTACAGACACAGATACTTCGCCCCCTCCACCTGCTCCTCGTAACATAGTCAATGGCCATTAGGATAGCATAAGTCTCTGTTTGGAAGACTGACGCATATTTGCCTAACGGAAAAAAGAGTCTAACGTTTTCGCTCTCCACGAAGACACCAGTACAAGATCCTTGATCGATTTTGGAGCCATCCGTGAAGATTCGACTGCATTCCCTTCCAGGTTCAGAGTCCGGCCAGATCCAGTCCTGGACGCGAGGAAAGTCGACCTCGTAGTAGCGCTTTAGCCGAAGTTCAGGTGTCATCGCATCAGACGGCATATATATAAGACAGGAGTCGAAGGACAACCGTTGCGCAAGTTCATCAAAACTCCAGTGCGAATTATACCGAAAGCCACCCCTTCTTAGACGTGAGATAGCTTTGATTGTACAGCCCATGATGTAAACATCAAGGGGCGGAGGTGCATCTAGGCCGGAGCCAGGCGTGTTGGGGAACCCCCCGTGTAGCCGAGACATACCTGCCTTTGGAGTTTGGCAAAAGCAGCAGTAACGTATTTACGTGAAAGCTTATTCCACCAAACAACCGATGCGTATGCTATAAATGGTCTTATCATAGCCGTATAAATCCATAGGACTCTTTTCGGTAATAAGCCCCATGTCTTGCCGAAAATGCCTTTGCACTGCCAGAAAACAGACAGCGCCTTGGCAGTCTTCAGCTCAACATGTTTGGACCAAAGAGGTTTGTTGTCCAGGATGACTCCCAGATACTTTGCTTCATTGGAGAGTTGGATTGTGACGCCTTTTAGCACTGGCTGAGTCAACCCGACCAACTTCCTCCTTCTCGTAAAGAGAACAACCTCAGTTTTAAGAGGATTGACCGAGAGCCCGTTCCTAGTGCACCATTCGTCGATCACGTCAAGGGCCGCCTGCGCCTTGGCGCATACTGTCGCTAGGCATGATCCAACAGAAAGCACGGCAACATCATCCGCGTACGCCTGAGTGTATTCATTAGAACTGTTGAGTGCGTTCAACAGAGAGTCGACCAGCATACACCACAGCATAACATAGCGGCCACAATCCGCATCCGCAACCAACGTTCTAGTGATTAGCATTGCTTTAATCCACAACACCAATGGTTCGTCTACCCCGTGTTGTCTGGCGGAGCTGCATATGCTATCAAAAGTCGCATTGTCAAAAGCACCCTCAATATCGATGAAAATGCCCATCGCGTATTTTTTTCTGTCAAGCGCGCCCTCAATTCTACCAACTAGATTTTGGAGCGCAGTCTCGCAGGATTTTCCGCGTTGATAGGCATGATGCATCTGAGATAGTGGGTGCAATCGCAAACCAGTTTTGCGCACGTGAAGCTCGACCAGCCTTTCCATGCTTTTCAGCAAGAAGGAAGTCAGACTGATTGGACTGAAGCTCTTGGCGAGCGATTAGTCACTTCTGCAAATTTTTGGTATAAATGCCACTCTAACTGTACGTCATTGTGTTGGAATGTATGCCAGTGCTAGGACAGCGGTGAAGATTTTCTTCATAGTCGGTAGCAACTGGTTTGTACATTGTTGCAGCATGGCTGGGTATATTCCGTCCGTACCAGGTGACTTGAAGCCGTCAAAAGACGCAAAGGCGTATTTAATGGCCTTGTCCGTTACCACGGTCTTCGCAATATACCAGATACGCCGAGTTGTTTGTCTTGGCTCCCTCATAGTCTCGGTAATCGGGGCTGGTTGTGAAGCAATTGTAATCTGGTTACTCGGAAAGTGAGACTCCAGCAGATAACTAAGAGTTTCCGCTTTCGTCTCAGTGAAGGTGCCATCAAGTTTTTTAAGTGAGTCCAGTTTGGCTGGCTTGCCCTTTTTCAGAACTTAAACCAACTAGTTTCACCCAGTGTTTCAATCTTTTCGCAGAAATTCCTATAAGAAGCACTTTTCGATACCGGAATTAGCCTTTTATATTCCTTCTGCTTCGATCGGTATAGATTCCAGTCTGTCTCCAAATGAGTCTTGAGTGACCTATTTAGAAGCTTTTTAGCTTCTCTTCGAATTTTTTGCAATTTCGAGCTCCACCAGGGAACCGGCGTTCTGCCAGGGGGTTTACTTACTGGACACGTCAGTTCGAAATAGCTAGTAATGGCACTATTCAAGTTTTGAACAGCATCCTCTACCTTTTGTCTTGTATTGAGTTTGGTTGGAGTTTTGAGAGTTTTTCCCATTTCCTCCCTGAAGCGTATCCAGTTGGTTTTTCTTGGATTCCTCCTCTCCTGCAAAGTTATGGCTTCGCATTCGATTTGGAATTCGATATATCTATGAACTGAGAGGGATGCCTCCGAAGAGACCCTCCAGTTGGTAACCGCCTTAAAGTATCTATTTGATAAAGTCAGATCGATCACCTCCTATCTTCTTAACGTCACAAAAGTTGGCTGTGAACCAACATTGTTGATGGTAAGATCAGACGATAGAATGAAATCCAGGAGATGGTTTCCTCGCATGTTGCATTTGCTGCTGCCCCAAACAATGTTCTGAGCATTGGCATCGCAACATATAACTAGGCCCATCTTCCTCGTGTCGCAATAGTCTATGAGATCAGCAATTGCCCTTGGTGGTGGAGGCACTACCGAATCATAGGGGAGATAAACTGACGCCACGACGAATTTCTTCCAATCTCCATTCGTTTCGTAGCTTATGACTGCAGCAACCAAATCTTGGCCACAAAATTGTCCAAGCTTAGTCGCTAAGAGAAGGTTCGACACAGCAAGACAAGCCCTGGGCCTTTCGGACCGCTCGTCACAGAGTATCGTGGTGCCACGAATATCTCCAATGCCACAGATGCGATTTTTCCACACCCATGGCTCCTGTATGGATGTTATGTGGGGTTTTGTACTCAACCCGGAAAGTTTCTTGCTGATTAGAGCAGTAGCAGCCTTCGAATGTTGAAGGTTAATCTGAGTAAATATAATTACCGTGTTTTTCTTCGCGACAGCCAATTTCTGTCCACTGGTGCTGCAAGCATTGCTGTTTGCAGAAACTGTTTCAACCAGATTTTGTGCGCGGGGACCTCCATGAGTTAGAGGTATTACAGTGGAAGGGAACGCAGAAGGTGCGTACGCAGTTCCACCGGTAGGAGTGCTCGAAGCCTTCATCCTCCGTTTATTCCTGTTCGAGCTATTGGAAGAGGAGGCAGCTTATTATAATACAAAATAACATTAGTTATAGTCAGACCTTTTTTATTCTTTATAGGGGTTGTTGTAGAAAAACATTTTTTTTGGTTTTGAAAATAGAAAAGGTCTAGCCAGACCTACCCATACACAGAAGGGTTAATATTGCCCGTAGACCCCTAAAAGTTACTATATTCATGATCAGCATCGATAGTTACGTCGATCTAGGCCCTTAATCGTTCGTTCACCCAAGCGCACTGTAGAAATCTACCTATGTTTTATTTTTGAGAAGTTTATAAAATATATAATTGTGAAAAGTTCGCGCGAATAAAACTTGTTTTGGACTTAAACTTATAATGGAGTTTTGGCCTGTGGACAATTTTTCTAATATGCCCATTCGAGTCTTTTGCGAAAACCCGAGTATGCCACATTATTACATTTACTTCAAGTATCTATTAAAACTTCAAAAGTAATCAAAGTCATAAGAGCCTTTTTAATAAAAGTGATGTTTTTAAAAATTTTAATTACCTACATACTTAATTTTTTTTTTTATAAAAATGAAAATAGGAGATAAACGCTAGGATGGATTGGAGTAATAAATTAAAAGGAAAAGAAGCTAATCTACAACTGTTGAGTAAATATTTGAAAAAAACTGTCATGAATTTTGAGGCTCCTGAATACTGATGCTCGTTTAATTTCTTATGGCCTGAGGGAAAAAGAGGCGCGACGAGTTAACGTAGTTGCATGGTTGTACTATTATATTAAATATTCTTGCCAATTGAGTAAATTTTAATTTTTCAAAAATGTACATCTGTTATTTTAGAAAAATAATTTTATGCAAGAAATCATATAATTGCAAGCACCTTTCAGTTCATTTTGTGTAATTGAATCAAGCTTACAGTAAACAACTTCAGTGTATAATGTAACAGGAACAAGCTGAGTTTTTATAAGCGCTAATTTAATATCTCGGGGATTTAAACATGGTTTTCGATGGAAACCATAAATACGGCTAATAGTGCAGTTAATGTGATCGCGACCGGAGAGGTGGCGATTAATTTTGAATACCAGGCTAGTTACTGTCTCAACTAACTTAACTTCGATTACAGAAAGAAACATAGGGACGGGCTACAGTCCGCTTTGGCGAACTGTTGGATACCCTATTCTTATTCCTATCCCTCATAAGTGGGCGTGACAAAAGTCTAAGTATGGTTGAATTGTTAAGAACGCTCTACATATTTTGTTATATAACATTTAAAGGATTTTATCAAAAAAAAACGCTCCCTAGCTCAAACTTGGGTGTTTCAATAAAATTGTTTTATTTAATTGTGGGCGTGTCAGTAGGCGGATTTAAAAAAAATAACACATGAGAATAAAGGGCCCCTAGAGAGTATATATTATAAATTTCAGCTCCCTAGCTCAAACTTTGAATTTTCAAAAAAAAATAAAAAATTAATTGTGGGCGTATCAGTGGGCGGATTATGAAAATATTTACACATGAGCATAAAGGGCCCATAGAGAGTATATATTATAAATTTCAGCTCCCTAGCTCAAACTTTGGATTTTCAAAAATTAATATACCCTTAGAATAGGGCATAAAAAAATTATTTTATTTATTTGTGGGCGTGTCAGTGGGCGGATTTTGAAATTTTTTTATCCCGAGCAGTTTTATTAGTCATAGATCATATATAAAAAATTTCAGCTTTCTAGCTCAAAATTCGATTTTTTCCAAAATTTTGTTTTTTTTGAGTTTGTACGCCCACAAACACAAACGCTCCGTCTGTGGGCGGATTTCAAAAATTCGTAAAGTTGATTATTTCGGGACCCTAGAGAGTATATGGTTAAAATTTCAGCTCTCTAGGTCCAGTTTAAAGGCCTAATTTTTGCCGACAGACGGACGGACGGACATGGCTCGATCGACATTACTATCGATGCTGATCATAAATATAGTAACTTTTAGGGGTCTACGGGCAATATTAAGGTATGTTACAAACTATGCGTCAAAATTAATATACCCTTAAAATAGGGTATAAACATAGGGGCGGGCTACAGTCCGCTTGGGCGAACTGTTGGATACCCTATTCTTATTCCTATATCTCATAAGTGGGCGTGACAAAAATTTAAAGGATTTTATCGAAAAAACTAAGCTTTTGTAAATAAAAACGCTCCCTAGCTCAAACTTTGGTTTTTCAATAAAATTGTTTTATTTAATTGTGGGCGTGTCAGTAGGCGGATTTAAAAAAAATTTAAGTATGAGCATAAAGGGCACCTAGAGAGTATATACTATAAATTTCAGCTCCCTAGCTCAAACTTTGGACTTTCAAAAATAAAAAAAAAATAATTGTGGGCGTGTCAGTAGGCGGATTTTGAAAATATTTACACATGAGCATAAAGGGCCCCTAGAGAGTATATATTAAAAATTTCAGCTCCCTAGCTCAAATTTTGGTTTTTAAAAAAAAATATTTTATTTAATTGTGGGCGTGTCAGTGGGCGGATTTTGAAAATTTTATGTCCCAAGCAGTTTTATGGGCCAAAGATCATATATAAAAAATTTCAGCTTTCTAGCTCAAAATTCAATTTTTCCCAAAATTTGTTTTATTTAATTGTGGGCGTGTCAGTGGGCGGATTTTGAAAATTTTATGTCCCAATCAGTTTTATGGGCCATAGATCATATGTAAAAAATTTCAGCTCTCTAGCTCAAAATTCGATTTTTTCCAAAATTTTGTTTTTTTGAGTTTGTGGGCGTGTCTGTGGGCGGATTTCAAAAATTCTTAAACTTGATTATTTCGGGACCCTAGAGAGTATATGGTTAAAATTTCAGCTCTCTAGGTTTAGTTTAAAGGCCTAATTTTTGCCGACGGACGGACGGACGGACGGACGGACGGACGGACATGGCTAGATCGACATTACTATCGATGCTGATCATAAATATAGTAACTTTTAGGGGTCTACGGGCAATATTAAGGTATGTTACAAACTATGCGTCAAAATTAATATACCCCTAGAATAGGGTATAAAAATGGAGGGTAGATGTTTTATGTCTTTCAAGTTTTTCGAAATTAAAAAGGCCTGAGTCTTAGATTGGGTTTAAACTTAGACCATTATCTATTGTCCACCTATAAAAAGCCTCAATGTCTTCATTAACACGATGGACAAGATTTTCGGCTAACCCAAAAGGTCTTGATAAAAAAAATTGAACATCATCAACATAATATAGGTAATAAGACTCCTACAATTATGGTCTTAATCATTAATAGACATTGAAAAGTGAACAGGGCCTAAGATTGAACCTTGTGGCACGCCTTCATGAAAATATTTTTCATTCGAGAGATGTTAACCAATTAATACTCTTTAATTTCGGTTTCTTAAATATATTTCAATTAGTCTGATTGCCCTTTCACTAAAACCGAAATGGTTTTGCAGTTTACAACATAAGATACTCGATTAGCTCTTTCAATCTGCTTTTGAGAAGTCCAGCAAACATAAGACCGTAAAATAATTTCGGCTGTATCATCTTTCTTATATAATCTAAGATCTTAACCATAGCTGTAGCACATCTATGTTGAGGTCTAAAGATCGAATGAAAGGGAGTAAACAAACTCTTTTCATTAATATAACGAACTACATATTTGCTTTGCCAGTAACATCTCAAATACCTTTGACAGAGTCGGTAGGGTACTTATGGGTCGATAATCGGTGGAAGCGAATAGTGTTTTTTGGCAACAGGGACTACTCTTGCAGCTTCCCAGCAATCGGGGAATATATAGAGAACGTTTTGCAATAATCGATTATATGTGTAAGCAAGCTTAAAATGTGAGTGAAAATCATTTTTATAAAACAAAGGGGTATACCACCATCACCCGTTGCATTCGATTTAAGACGAATTTCGGTTTCAATGCCATCACTTCATTCACAACACTCAAATCACTGTTAAGGTTACATAGGAATTCAAGCTGCAAAGAAAACTGAGGGTTACTTTCAGTACTAGCTAAGAATGAACTGTTAAGATCAGTCGGATCTAATCTACACACATTGTCTCCACTTTTTCAAACGCCAATTTTCCGTTAATTTTCCCACAGTTGCTTAGAGGGAAGTGAGCTCTTCAACTTAGATGAAAAGTAATAAGATTTTATATTTGTCGACTGACTACGAGCCTGACAGAAAGCCTGCCAATTTCTAGGATTAGGGATACGTCTCGATACACAGTAATATTTTCTGCGGCCATTTGGTGCATGTAAAACATCGTGGGTGAACCAAGGACACTTGGCATACACACAACACCTACACTCAGAGAAAAATACCATGAAAACAATAGGATTTGCAGTTAAACCAATAGTTTTTTACCATTGTTTTTAGTCAATAGGATCGGTACTATTGAAATAATAATTTGTAAACTATTATTTTAATGGGACGTTCGTACTATAAATTCAATTCAATCGTGAATTATAATGGGTCAATTATCAAGTCAAGACTTTTTTTTGTCAACACTATCAGATCTGTGGCGTGTAGTGCAGAGCAAGCGGGCACGTCAAGTGCTTCCAGCTTATATTTAGTGCAAGTGTAAATAAATATATATGTACATAAATAAAAAGTGGTCTGGGTGCGACCCGCAAGGTCCACACGACTAACTTCCCAGTGACGCTTTATATAGATTTGAAAAAAGTCATATATTTCATAAAGTTCAGGAACAAAGTAATGGTATAGATTGCGGAGCATTTGCAATCTATTTTGCTACAAGAAATTACCAGTAACCAAATTCTGTATGATGCATCAATTATGAGGAATCATATAGTTACGATGCTACTATATAAGAAATTATTTCCTTTCCCAAATGGTGGATATCGAAAATACTTTTATTACACTCGCCATATAATAATCCCATAATATCAATGTAATAATGATTTGCTCAATGACAAATGTCAATAAATAGTACAAATAAAGCCAAATTATTTAAGTTATTTATTTACTAACAAAAAGTTGCAAAAAGTCGTTGAAAACTTAATCAGTTCTGAGTTACGTAATTACGCTTCGAATAAACCCGGTCCCATGTCAATATCATCTTTGGTTCTGCAGATAATCGTGGCGAAAGATAATTCCGAACGCACATACGTACATACACACGGACAGACATCTCTATAAAAACGATGAATTTGGATTCCGGTGACCTTGAAACGTGGAGATATGTCAAAATCCGCGATTCACAAAATCGGCCCCATTACAAGAACTTCCATTGGGAAGTTAAAAAGAAAATACAAATTTAATAAATATTATGTACCTAGCTCAAATAATTTAAGGCACTGAAGCATTATTACGCAAAATATGCTTAAGCTTAGTTTTAGTACGAGTATCATGCAATTCAATCACTTATCATTTAAATTAAAAATTATACTTATGCCACTAATAGTCATTCCTGCCATAATTCGTTCTATGATGATGGCTAAGCAATAAGTGAATACTACGTAACTTATCGGCTCCACAACGGTAATGACAATTAATAGAAGAAAGCAAATCAGGCGGATATAAGCTGCTTAAAACGATATCGCTTTGAGTCATGTCGTTGAGAAAGGGGTATAATTTGAAGAAGCTTGATACGTAGACAATAAGGTTGAATGTAAAATGGCTCATTTCACGGAAGGACTCTTAGGGCAAATCGAATTATATTACGTTGAATGGCTTCGATTTTTTTTCTTTTGTAACTTCTGACTCCACTAGGCGATGATAGTCGAACTATGTAAAGGGTTTTTCAACAGGGACGCTACAAAAGTAGAGCGACAGGGACAGCAAACGACGCCGAATTTCTTGCCGTTCTTTTGACATTTCTCTTCAGTAAGGTTTGCCATTTCATGATGGAAAGATATACGAGCCAACAACGAATCGAAATTATTAAAATTTACTACCGAAATTCGGAGTCAGTGGCCTCAACGTTAAGAGCGCTACGTCCAATTTATGGTCGTCATAATCGTGGCAGATCAACAATTGAGCGTCACAGTACAAAATGTTCCCGTGCCAGTGAGACAAAGAAGTGCCCGTAGTGTCGAGAATATTGCTGCCGCTGAGGCTTCAGTTGAAGAAAGCCCAAATGTGTCTCTCACACGTCGTTCTCAAGCGGGAATCGCTACCGTTCAATGACAACCAAATATTTTTGGCCCCAATTGGATGATATGGACTTGGAGGACATGTGGTTCCAACATGACGGCGCCACAAGCCACACAGCGAATGCCACAATCAATTTATTGGAAACCAAGTTTGGAAACCGTGTTATTTCACGAAATGGTCCAGTCGCTTGGCTGCCTCGGTCGTGCGATTTGGCGCCGTTAGACTATTTCCTGTGAGGCTACGTCCAGTCTATGGTCTATGCCAACAAGCCAGCGACGATTGATGAACTTCGTGCGAATGTCGAACGTGAAATTGCAGTAGTATCGGCCGATTTAGGCTTGTAAACCGTCGAAAATTGGGTTAAGCGTCTGGACTTCTGCAAGCGTGCCCGTGGTGGCCATGCAAAAGAAATCGAGTTCCATACATAATGGCATCGAACGTACTTTCACAGGAATAAAGAATTTCATTGATATCCAAAAACTTTTGTAGCGCTCTTATTGAAAAACCCGTTATAAGATGTATTATGTCATAAGGGTCAGAAAATATTTAGGCTTCTTCCGTATAAAGTAGATAAAGCTACCGGCAAAGAATTTATTTTATACTTTCGGTTCTTAAGGACCCTTCGCATCCGTTATGTCGATGCATCCATCAACGTTAACGCACTTAACGTAAGGAATCGTCCCATGGAATCCGTCGCTAAAGTTATCAGACGAACACACATTGGCCGCATTTATTATGCCTTTTGCATAAGCTATAATTACCTTAATATCACTGCATGATACAACTTCCTAAGATGGCAATACAGTACAATTGTTCATTTCTCACCTAACTTTCTAGCGGAACTTTAAAAAACATATCTACAATTTTAAGCCATTTCAACCAAATCACCGGCTGAGCTGCAGTTTCGCTGTGGTATACTGAAATGTCTGTCAATCGGCAATGACAGAAAGAACAGTAGTTTTCTCTCACTCTCCAATGTTTTCTATTATTTTCCAATGTTTCGACCAATGTGTGTGCCTCTCGTTAATTTTGTAATACGTGAACTTCAACTCTAGAATGTGTGAACTTCAATTTTTGAACGTGTGCATATACCTATCGACGGACAGAAAATTGGAAAGTAGACCTACTTTATCCGTTGACATTCATGGATCCGTTGGTTATGGGCCACCTTAATTGAGAATGCGTGTATTCTATATTGCTCTCGGATTATATGGGTTGGGTCAATTCCTTCCAATTCCACAAATGGCTGGACATTCATACAGCATGTGTTCAGCTGGTTCGTCTTCTTCTAGACATAGCTGGCACTCTGGCGAGTCGAATAATGTGATTTTGTCAAGGTGATATAGTAACCCGTGGTGACATGTAATATAACTCACAGAAGATTTGATATCATGCTGACTAAGTTTTAGTGGCTTGTTTGGCCAGTCGGGGTTGTTCTCCTAATAAAATATACATTTTATTTGTTGCCAGCTCTTCATAGCTTCAATTGCTGTCGATCTAGGAGTGCAGCAGAAGTGTTCAGTTCGTTATCTTCAATTCCCATATGACCCAGAAAACACTATAGTTTGCTTCTGTTCTTTAAGTCGAGTATTTGAAGTGTGATAGAATAGCGCATGGCTGGATTGGAGTCAATTGTTTGTCAGCTAAGGGCATTTATAGCTGCTTGACTGTCCGTGAGCATGGGGATGTTGGCGCCTTTAATACCAGTGTTGTAAATATGGTGGTTCAAATTGGTATAAAGATGTTGTGGCAAGGTCAATAGATACCAGGTCTCACACGCGAATCCGTTTTTAAAAAAAGCCCATACTTATCTATTGGGGATCTTTGTGCCTGTAGAACCGTTTGCTGAATGTTGTAGACCAGTGTCGAAATTTGTGAAGCATACTCCGGATGAGGACGGACCAAGCAATTACACAATAACAAATAAACGTGGGGCAATTTTCTTTAAATGCGGATTAGGGTGATAGCGAAATAAAGTTTGTATTTAATATTATTGTCAACTGAAGATGAATGTCAGAGACAGCACACAACCGATCAGTTTTTATTATTATAATAAAATTATAATTATAATCACGGTAAACCATGATTAGCTGAGCAAGTTTCAACGTACAGCTTGTCTGTGCATCAGCGGAGCACTCCGAACGACTCGCTTGACATTTTACTTCATCTGACACCCCTTGATAAATTTAGCAGGCAAACAGCTGTCTGTTCCGCTGTTCGCTTAAAAGCTACCTCACAGTGGATAAATAAGAATATTGGCCACTGCCTATATCATTCTGCTATCCCCACCAGATCATTTTGGGAGGATAAATCGATCCACTTCTAAACCGATGTTTCCAAAACGAGTGATGAGGTGGGATGGTGAGCGCGATGGGGGGGGGGGGGGGGGGGGGGTTCTCAGAAAGACTTAATATTAGTCCCTCTTTCCGTCTTTCTGATCATTGTAGCGTGTTCCAGGCGGAAATCATGGCAATTAAAGAAGTCTTGTCGTGGCTGAAGAGAAATGTGATATCCACTAAGGACAACCGTATCTTCTCGGACAATCAAGCCGCGATAAATTCTCTGCGCTCAGTCTCTTGAAACTCCATCGTAGCCCTAGACTGCCCTTCATCTCTTGAGGAGATGGCAGAGCAGTTCAAAATTCACCTCTATTGGGTGTCGGAGCATAGAGACATTCCAGGGAACTGTAGGGCAGATGACCTCTGGCAAATCAAGTTTATATGGCCAAAGCTGGATCTGCGACGCTCTAAATGTTTGATCTCAATAAACCAACTGCACATTGGCTCTGCTATAGGTGTCATTATAGGACACTGTCTAATAGGCAAGCACGCATCAAGACTTGGCGTCTATTCTTATGACTTCTGAAGAAGTTGCATGGACGAGGAGGAGGACGAGACTACACTTCACCGTCTTTGTACATGTCCTGCACTCTCGTATTAAAGAAATTTCTATCTAGGAGCTTTCTTCCTTAATGGTCTCAGGGACTTGGCTAACACAGATGTTAGAAGTCTATCGCGATTCATTAGAAGCTCCAAATGTTTTAGCGGGTAGAGGGAGACACTCCCCTGATCCACGTGGCATCAAAATGGACCTCATATAGTGGTCTAAGTGTGTTGCCTATTACGTGGCAGCCACCTTAACCTAACCTAAACTAGTCCGCCGTATAAGCCCTTAATTTTCAGATTGAATTCAAAACAACCTATCAAATAACAAGAATCAAATGAGGAGAGCACAATTTCCAAATACATATGTACCTATTTAAAATTGGCACTCCATAGCAAAAATATTCTATACGAGTAGAATAGACTTCGCAGATTTTGTTGGTCTATTTGTTTTTATTCCACTACATATTGCTGGCATTGACGAAAAACGTCAGATGTTTATTTTTATTAAAAATCATGTTTACCTTTTTCTATCAAAACACTTAACAGTCATCTTTGGAAGGTGTGTACACAATATTTATCGTGAAAGTACAATTAGTACCCACCAATGGCATACGATTAACAATTTCACATCAGTTAATTTGCAATCATTGGTAAATTGACCAGTGCGGCGGCTTGTCAGTCGCCAAATTGCAATATCCAACAGATTTCTAAAACTAAGTAGGCATGATATCAAAAACTTAGTAGGTTATCTTACTGGCCAACACGGTTTACGATACCACTTTAACAAGATGAAAATAGTCGACTCTCCAGACTGCCGGCTACATCTTGAAGATGACGAAACAGCTGAAAACATATTATATTAATGTCCGCTGGGTTCGCACATCGTTCATCCGATTGAAACTTGCGCCAAAGTTTCTGCCATAGCACAGACTGTTGCATTCCTCCCCTTGAACATTTCAACCGCAATACCCGCCATGCAGGGAATGCTCATCATTTCACCCTCAAGCCTGTGTTCGGACGTACTATGAAGTTCAAAGAATCTTTCCTCAGCCGTACAACACGAATGTGGAATGCTCTTCCCCGCTCCATTTTTCCTGCACATTATAACCTACAAACATTCAAAACCAACGTGCATCGGCATCTCTCCTTTTCGTCTCACCCTAATTTCCTTAACGCCCGCGCTGTGTAGCTAATACATTATAAGGGTCCCAACAAATCCCTTTAGTGCGCGCTTATTATAAAAAAAAAATAGCACAGACAACGTTCAATATAAGTAAGAAGATACTTTCAGGATTCTCCAAGGCGCCGGCTTTGTCTTATGATATATATTCGTGAATCCCGCACATACCCATATTGACAATTCTCCAGGAGACACATTATTATGTGCAGACAACTACTTAAGCATCCCTCGGCAAACATTTTCAGATGATCTGTTCTCGCAAACCGCACACTTCCTCTAATTTTTTTAAAATGTCTATATTGAGACAAACCTTGGCATTCATTAAAAATGTGTGGGTGTGTCCTGTTTTGAAAGTACCGCATTGCGCTAAGTGGTCCTGAAAAGGATTGTTGAAGTTAGTTCCTTTCTGGCACACAATACTCAAGCGAAATTATTCGCCGAGATCGAATTTTCTAGTGCACTTGCAACCCATGGGGTGAATATAGGCTTGACTCACAAGGCTTGGTGACAAGCGCGATTTGGCATAGTATTTCCTAAACATGTTTTGATCGCAGGGACTCTAACTGGAATGGAAACCAAAATGCTCAAAGCGGTGACCATATTTGAAAATAGCTATGTCATTCTATAAAGTATTCACCCTCATCACGCAGACACGGCCACTATCGTCGGAGAATATTGTTTCCGCTATAGCTGAGCAGAGGAATGACGATAGCTAAATTGCTATCGTAAATCGTTATCGAGCGACGTCTGAATAATATTTGAGAAGCTGGCGAACAAAAGCGGACTTGTATTTGTATTTTATTATTCATCTACCGAACATAAATTCTTACAGATAATAGAGGAACAGAGTAGGTACAGATAAATAAAAAAAATAATTACAAAAGATACATTCAATTCAAATAATTAGTTCGTTTTCAAACTGGGATCTATTAGATTAAATTCGTTTTTACCACTTGCGGAATCATACAATCGTATACATCTCGAAATAGGTTCATTATACGATTGTAAATATACATAAAAGTTCGACTGTCTAAAAGGCCTCGTTCTCTTAAGTTTTTTTTCTTTCATATATAAATTAAATAACGAAAGAAACTCAGGACATTTAATCTTAAACGAAATATGTTGCTAAAATCGAACTGAATCAATCGAATCATTTATAAATGAAATAAAGAATATTGGACCAAGGTGACTAACTTGTGGGATACATTCAATGTACTTCAATAGCTGAGGAATTTTTTACTATTTGACTTCTCGGTTTAGGTGGCTCGAAATTCACTTTAGGGTCAATGAGGTTAAGCCAAAGCGGTTCAATTTCAAAACCATCAAGTAATGATGACCGATTTGTCTTAGACAAGTCGGCGGAAATATGTAACATCAACTTGAACATCTGTTTCCAGTACATTTAAAATATATTTCGAAAATATTATAAGATTAAAACCCATGTTGCCTTGGACATACATAATATGGTTCTCACACCATAATTTGTCTTTTAAGAGACTCTCAAATAACTTTGAAATTTTCAATGTCATTCGGCTCTCAAATGTGTTTTCTAAAAACCCACAGTGAAAAGGCGTCCATGTACAATTTTTTCTGCAGGCGGGAATCCCTCCGTGTGCGCTCGAAGTATGGGATAAAACCGGTCTTATATCGGTAGAAATAGTCTCGTGTGCGATGGCAAATTGAGTGTTATACCAGTTTAAACAAAATCATCAAAAAATTATAGCAAATGGTATATCGACTGTTCTAAATTTATTCTTAACAAACAATGCCAATTTGCCTTCTCATCCTGTTGCATTAGCACGACTTAGTTCATATCACAGTCCTGTCTGCTGTAAAATATTGCACTCTTGTGAAGGAAGGGAATTGTTTGTTTTTGATTTGAGAAGCGCAGATTGGGGTCGTTTTCAATCACAGTTAAATAAAAAACTAAGCAACGTTCCATGCAACTTGGAAAATATAACATCTGTACTGAGGATATTTAAACTTCGGCTGAATCTAACATACTCAAAGTACCGAAGCAAAATAATAATGCATTTATGAAAATTTCGGATTATATCCTCAATTATATCCGCATTAGGAATTCCCATAGACGGCACTGGCAGAGGTATCGCCAACCTATGCACTACGATATTTTGAAATACTTCAATTAAATCATAGCCACTGAAATTTTATATCATTGCAACAAGAAGTGGAATAAAAAACTAAGCAAATTAGATACCAATTCGAAACCTTTTTTATAATATACACGCACTAAAGGGATTTGTTGGAATCCTTATAATGTAATAGCTACACAGCTCGGGCGTTAAGGAAATTAGGGTGAGAAGAAAAGTAGAGATGTCGATGCACGTTGGTTTTGAATATTTGTAGGTTATAATGTGAAGGAAAACCAATGCGTGGAAGAGTATTCCACATTCGTGTTGTACGGCTGAGGAAAGATTCTTTAAACTTCACTGTATGTCCGAATACATACGAAAAATTGTAAAAGCGTAAAATTTATAAAAGACAATGCTTCACTAGAAAGATAGAATAAGTACTATATCACACCTCTGTGCATGTATTGTTCAGTTTCCGTGTGTGTTAGGTGACTTCAACATCGGTAATGTAGACTGGTGTTTTATGGTTGAAAAACAATTTTGGTCCCTTTTAATGTCTCCACTGAGATCGAAACTGAAGTTGTTGATTCTTTAGCCTCGCTAGCTTTATCTCAAATTAATCATTCCAAAAATGTATTACCTAAACAGAACACTTGATCTTGTTTTTTGTAACAATGATATGAAATTCTTCTTATATGAATCAGACTTTCCGTTAGTTTTTTTTTTAACCAACGACTATACCACGTCGAGTTAATCGGTTCTCGTCAGATCACCGCAATTAAACGACGTTGGGCTCGGTTAGTACGTAGATGGGGGACCGTTTGAGAACAACCGCGTGTCGTTGGCCAGTCCCATCTACAGAGTTGAGGTAGATAATACATACGTGATATCACAATGGACCTAAATTGGTCTAAGTGAGTCGGCTTCTGCTGACAGCCACCTAACCTAACCTAACCTAACCTAATCTTTGAATTTTCTGAATTTAGCCAAGAATGTTCAACAAAAACTGTTTAAACTTCAACTTCAAAAAGGCCGATTTCACTGGATTAAATAATTTCTATAGCTCAATAGACTGGGAACATAGACTTTGCAATAGATCTCTTAACGATATGTATTCCAGTTTCAAAGAAGTTATTTTTAATGGCATTGAACAGTTTGTCCCGGTTCTTAACAAAAAATCTTACTTTAAGCTCCCGTGGTTTAATAAAAGATTAAAAAATTTGGAAAACGTAAAGAATAAGGCATTTAAACGCTCAAAAACATCAAATAAACCAGAGGCTCGTGCTCGCTTTCTTCAGTTTCGAAGAGAATTTGAATTTTTGAACAAATTTTTATACCATCAGTACCTACATAACTGCCGCTGAAAGCAATATCAAAAAGAATAGTAAATCCTTTTGGGTCTTTCTGAATTCCAAACGTAAAAGCTCCTTCTTACCAAAAGCGATGGAATGAGAAGTCAAGCGATATACAATCGTCTTGCAATCTATTTGCAAAATACTTTCAATCTAATTATAGTACAGATAATATTTCCGATATTAATGACTTATATTCACACATTTCCCCCATTATCGATTTAAAGAGTTTTTCAGAACAAGATGTTCTTGATGGTTTAACTGAGCTCGATTCAACTAAAAAAGCTGGAGTGGATAAAATTCCCTCTCTCTTGTTGTCAAAATGTGCCTCATCTCTTTCCCACGTTCTTAAAATTATTTTTAATAAATCTTTATCTACTGGTGTTTTCATTGACGATTGGAAGATATCGTTTGTTAACCCAATATACAAAAGTGGGCTTAAACACCTCGTTAAAAATTACAGGCCAATATCCAAACTTTCCTCCGTACCGAAGTTATTTGAAAAGTTAGTGACTCAGAGGCTATTTTCCACTGTCAATGAATTAATAACGTCAAAACAACATCGATCAACTTCGACTAATTTGTGCCTTTTTCCCCAATTTTGTTTAACATCTATGGAAGATAAAAAGCAGGTCGATGTCTTATACTATCATGGACTATTATTGCATAAACTTCTTAAACTGGGACTTATGTAAATTTGTTGAAATGGTTGAGGTCCTACTTTTCGGGTCGTAAGCAGGTCGTCCAGATTGATGGTTTTACATCAATTTTTATAGAGGTGGAGTCGGGTCTTCCACAAGGAAGTCACCTAGGACCACTTTTGTTCGATTTGTTTGTAAATGATATTCCTGTTATTCTCAATTCATGCTACTGTTTGATGTATGCAGATGACGTTAAATTGTTTAGTCAAATATCTTTTGATATTGATTGTGTTAATTTTCAAAACGATATTGATTTGTTTTTAAACTGGTGCATATATAACCATCTGCAGCTGAACACACCGAAATGTAAAATTTTTAGTGCTTACAGAACATTAACTCTGTTAACGTTTACTTATTCACTTGGAATTGAACCACTCTTAAGGGTCACTGAGGTGAAAGATCTTGGTGTTATCTTTGATTCCAAACTCACGTTTTCAGCCCAATTGATTTTATTGTTTCAAAAGCCAATTCTATGTTAGGTTTCCTCAAACGAACTTCAGGAGTTTTTAAGGATGTGTATACTTTGGAGGCAATTTTGTTGTCGTTAGTTTTACCCATATTAGAATATTGCTGTGTCGTTTGGTCACCTTTTTACGAAAACGCTATTATAAGAATAGAAAGGATACAAAAAAGGTTCACGCGGTTTGCGTTAAGGAATCTGAGATGGTCCGACGAAATGCCTGCGTACTTTTCAAGATGTGCGCTATTGGATTTAAAAACCCTTAAAAGCCGCAGACAGCCACAATGCGTTCTCTTTATAAGATATTTTAAATAATCGCGCATAAAATCTGAGGAACTACTTGCGCAAGTTGCTTGGTACGTTCCAGAAAGAAATCTGAAAATTCGTAATGATCTGTTCTATGTTCCCACTCATCGTACAAAGTATGGTTTAAATAATCCCGTAACTCGTTCATTATCATTGTATAACTCTATTTGTAGTGAAGTCGACCTTTCTATGAGCAGGGATGATTTCAAAAATAATGTTCAAAATTTATTCCACTTTTAATGTATAGGATCCAGACTAAAATAATTATAAAAAATGTAACACCTTTTGTTATTAGCAGATTGTAAATCCATTGATGGATAATAATAAATAAATAAATAAATTGTAAATTGGGCCATAACCTATGCAAATTTTACAACGAATAAATGATCTATCTGATAGCCAATGCTAGTTATTTGTCATATATTAAAACTTGACAGCAGGACAGCCAACAAGTAGCTTTCCAGAACAAAATGCTCAAAGGACCAGCGAGGCTAGGTCCGTTCGCATGCTTGAAAAATCGTAAAATTTTGTGAAAATATCCACCAAATCTTGCTTTTAACCCAATGCTTGTGGAGATCTTTCGAAAAACTTACGAATTTGTACGATTTGCAAGTACGCATACGCACACAGAACACCAAAAAGATATTATTAATAATTTTTGAGACCACTATAATTAATCGGTATTTTAAGTATTAACATGCTATTTCCATATTGCTTCTGAAGCTTAATGTTCATGCGATTCTTTTAAACAATCTTGATGTTACATCAAACGACTTGTGTTGAAGCTGTCAGATAAAGAGGATTAAGGAACTATTCCTAATTGTCAGTATCTTAGACTTTATAGTGGCCGATAGACCGCCTCTGCTTTATCAAAAGCACTGGTTGGTTCTATAGTCGCAACAGAAAAGCGGTTAGAGCCTGTTCCTTCATAATGGACTTTCTTTGGTAAAATTAAAACTATGCTCACTGAATACATTGCATTTAGAGAACACTGAAGAACGTCGACTATCATATAAAATTAAATCAATTATAAAATCACGCAAATTGTTTATTATAAATAAAAACACAGAATTCTGGGGTGGGATTCTCTAAGGCGAAAACGTCGTAACGTTTTCGTGTAAACGAACGATTTGCTTCGTGAACATCAAGAACGAAACAATTTTCCAATAATGCGAAAAGAAAAAAGCGAACACTTTTTCATTGGTGTTTTTGTTTATTTTGCTTCATTTAACTTAAAAAAACGAACGAAATGTTGGCCTACGCGAAACAGAACAAGCGACTGCTATTTCCATGACGTTTATCTTTTTTTTTTTGTTTGGTAATAATTTTGATAGTTTGGTAATTTTTGCGAATTATTTAATATTTACGATAAATAATAGCGAAAGAATTTATAGCGTTCCTCTGTATTTAATGAAAACCGAAAAAAAAAACATTTTACCCATGACCCAACGCTTAGTAGTCCGACGCACTACCCACTGAGCCACTGCGGCTACATAATATTAAATTTAAGGTTCTGAAACTTGGTTTTAAGTTCTCAAACTTAAGTTTGTGTGTCATGGTTTCTCAAACGTTAACGAACGAGAAGTAAACAACGAAAGGAGTTACATTAAGCAAACTTTCGTTTTCGCCTGATTTCTTTCGTTCCTTGAATCCCATCCCTGAGTATTAAGTTGATTGACGTCCAAATAGTTTATACTCGGTCTATAACGAGAACTGAGTATAAAGTCCGAAGTACTTTCACCTCAGTATGGTAGGTAAGTAGGTATGGTTGTTTTATAAAAACAAACCCAATTAGCAGTTAGTACCGTTTTGTTACAACAAACTCACGTAAACCTGGGTATTATCGTTTGATGATATGAAGTCTCTAAATCCAACCTGTGGAGTTTAAGAAAGTTATTACTTAGTTAATACTTTTCTCGGAGACTTCCTCCAGTGTATTTAAAAAGGGTTTCCCAATGTTCGTATAATTTGGTTCTAGCTAGTAACGGACAGGTGCATAAAAAGTGAATTATAGTTTCTTTTTCAGTTGTAGTTTGACCGCATGGTCTCCTGTAGGTCAGTGTCCCGTGATGATCGCTGTTGTTCTGGCGATATAATTTTGGGTTCTACATATGAGGTTGATTGTTTTTGCCTTGTTGTAGTTTGGTCACATTTCTCTGGATATGGCACATGTACTGCTCCAAGCCAGTTTCGCTAGTGAGCAGTTTAGAGCTGAACATTGCCTGGCCAGTTTATCGGCATGTTCGTTTCCATTAACGTTACTATGCCCTGGAACCCATATCATGGTTCTTGAACTGAACTAGCAGGGCTATCTCATTACGACATAGTAGAATCAGTCACTAACGCGATCGCTTATCGACAGCCTGGCAGCCTTATAGCGATCTTTTGCCTTGGCATTTTGTTTGAGTTTAGTTTGATCTGGCGACAGGCTTCAGGGATATCTTGTAGCTCCGCCTGGAAAACGCTTGCGGTATCCAGAAGTCTGAAGGACTTTGAGATGTTTAGGGACTCCCACACCCACGCCGCAGTCCATTTTTGAACCATCGGTATAGATTGTTAGATCGAAGTCCTTAGTCACTTTTCCATTCTGATCTAGTGGGGAGCTGAACGTCGAAATTCTTTATAAAAGATATTCTGGGAATGATATAGTCTGTTGAAGGCGGGACAAGTTCTCTCTGTAGACAGTCTAGAATAATGCTGTGGCCTTAGGGTTTCGCATTCCAGCATCTAGACTCTCTGATTCTGACGGTGTTAACCGTAGAGCGCCTGTGGTGCCTATACAGTATACATGCCGTTCTTTGAGCCTTATTAATTGGCATCCTAGTGTTGCATCTTTTTATACGCTTTTCAAGTATGTACATAGTTCATTGTTTGATCTTGGGAAATTCCGCGGTCGTTTCTTATTAACCCTTTAATTTTATGACTTACTGTTGGGAAAATATGTACCTGATCACAGGTAGTAAAAGTTTCCGGGTATACAATTTCCAACAGGTATAAAAACTGAAAATCGATTGCAAAATGTATGGCCTCATCCTTGTGATCGCCAGTGTATGTATGAACACATAAAAAGAATACTCCAGAAAAGATTCGTTTGTGGATTATTTGGCGGAGAGGAATCTTCTATGCGGGATGAATCTTGTATGCCCCTGATGAGCCGCTCCATGTACAGAAGGCACACGTTTTCGCTACATCTGTGAACTTGAAAGCAATAACAGATGTTGGGCAACCCGTTCCAATAACTAGTCGTAAGTTAATTTGCGCGCGACTTGTGTTGCCCTGGAACTTGAAACTGCCCATTATTTGTAATTCTTTAAAATTATATAAGAGATATTATCGGGACGCAAAAAAAATCAATATTAATAACGATGGAATAGAATTTATTGAATTTTCGCTTACTCTCTTCTGTTATTTTTTATTTATATTACGAGGGCGGGTCAATAAGTCCGTGACTTTTTGAATTTCTGACCTCTTTACTGAAACAGCAACACTGCTCCTGTCAACAGGCAGCTGTCATTTGACTCCTGTCAAAATTTAAACTTGCTGCGTCAGTTAGTTTGTGTTTGACAGCTATTTTTATCAGACTACTCACTAATTTGAGGAGAAAATGGAAAAAAGTGAATTTCGTTGTGCTTATTAAGCATTATTTCTTGCGAAAAAAAACCATTACCGAGACCAAGGCTAAGCTTGATAAATACTATGGGGACTCTGCACCATCGATTTCAATGGTAAAAAAGTGGTTTACTGAATTTTGTTGTGGCCGTACAATCACTGAAGATGCCGAACGTCCTGGACGCCCAGTTGAGGTCTCTACACCCGAAACAATCGAAAAAATTCACAAAATTGACTTCCTTCAAAAGGGAGGAACAATCAATGGGGAATATTATGCCAACTTATTGGACCGATTCAATGACGATTTGAAAAAAAAACCGACCTCATTTGGCCAAGAAAAAAGTTCTTTTCCACCAAGACAATGCAAGGGTGCACACATGTGCAGTTGCCATGGCAAAAATCCATGAATTGGGCTATGAATTGCTCCCTCATCCACCCTTTTCTCCAGATTTGGCTCCGAGCGACTACTTCTTGTTCCCAAACCTGAAGAAATGGCTTGGTGGAAAAAGATTTGACTCCAATGATGAAGTCATCTCGCAAACAAAGGCCTATTTTGAGGACCTCGACAAATCATTTTTTTGGAAGGGATAGAAAAATTGAAGAAGCGTTGGACAAAGTGTATAGAGCTCAAGGGAGACTACGTTGAAAAATAAAATTATTTTTTTATCAAAAAAACTGTGTTTTATTCCAAAAGTCACGGACTTATTGACCCACCCTCGTATTATACTTTCAGCCCCGGTGAAAAAAATGCATGCATATTTTTTATTTCAAACTTATTCATTCCTTTACTCTTAATTTTTATTTTTGATTATCATATTCATATCACGCTGCCAAGTTGATTGTGTAAGATGATCAGAAATCTGATTCTTGTGAATCTGGTATGCAAGACTTTTCTAAGATCTTTTTTCTCAAATTGAGAATGATAATGGCATTGTCCATCAGACTTTCAATCAAAACCAGAGTTTTCCAGACTCTTCACACAAAACCGGATTTCTACATTAAAAAACAAAAAAAAAATATATTGGTAAACAAAAGCACTCGTTTGTTTTTTGATACAGCTTTCATTAGAGCTCTAGCTAGTCCCTATCTACTTTGTTTGGATTTGTACCATCCCTGTAAAATAGTAAATGATACCACGCCGCTCTTGTTCGCCAGCCTCCTATTTGATGGTTTTCCGTATTAAATCGAGCAAACACCAAATCGTCAATACGATATCATTTGGAAGTGTTTCATGCTTATGTGCAGCACATTGTTAGGGAAAGTGTTTAGGTTTTCCTCCTTTTGAAGTTTTGTATTCAATCGGTTCTCTAGGGATCGCGATGGGCCCTTTTGGTGCCTAGTACTGCAAACCCCTGTTTAACTTAACCTTAGGTAACAGTAGCTGTCGTCGAAGCCATATCGTCAGTCAATAATAGATTTACAAGATGAGGGCCCAAGTAATTGCAAAAAAAAATAATTAACACTCGGCGACCTGTCAACTTTCCCCAATGCCCAACCAAGTCGCGCAACTAACTCATTAGCACCCATCGTCTAATAATATAAGATATATTGCAAGAAAATATATCGTTATTTTCGTATCGAATAAATTTCTACTGAACGTAAAAGCAAATTCTACCTACAAACAACAATATGGTCGGGACACCGATACGCAACAATCGGCGAAGAAATCAAACCACACACTGGACAAGTTCATTAATCACGATATGCTTATAACAGTACACATCTTAAACTGTCGTAAAATATCTTCATTTTCAATCACTTCAACCAAACAATGATCGTGAGTTGGCATATTACCAACCGCTTTATGCTTAATAACTCATAAGCAAATAAAATATTGCAGTGTTTTTGTTATTAAAAGAAAACCGCAATGCAAACATTTTTAATATGAAAAGTTCGACAAACTCGAAACTAATGACTTCATATGGATATAGATTTAAATATGTTTATAGAGTCGAACACAAAACGAACATAAAACCAAAAGCGAAGACACCAATAATAGCATCACGTTTTATAGTACCTTTTCAGCAAGAGGTTTTAAGGGTATTTTATACAATAAACTTAATAGTTACTCACTTTTCCGTAGTATCTAAATGGCACATCCTCATGAACGACATAAAGATAGTCTGCTAGATACTTTGCTGTCGGTATCTCCATCTTTGGGCAGATCTTGCAACGCTTGTATGGATAGCAGAACTTTTCATTTTCTTGCATTTATGTTTGATACCCGCTAAATTCTCCGCAAAAAGATACGATTATTATGACAAGTAACCAACGAAACGTTACTTGAAAAAATATTTCAACAGAATCGATTTTAAATTCATGAACCGCAACGCATAGTGTATGTAAAGCATAACAATTTGTTTGTCAAACTACAACGAAAACAAACACATCAGCGGCGGCGACAAATCTTCTGTGTATATTACCGAATTAGCCCGAACAAAGGAAGTGCAAATTGGAGAACGAACCACTCTACTATGTTGTTAATTCTATCACTTTAATCCTTGCACACTTACATTGGAACGGAATGAAAATATTAGAAACAATAAGAATAAATAATTTTCACTTTGACATTAAAAAAATCGCTATATTCCTGCAAAATGTGCACGTTTTACAATTCAAATTCGAAATCATTTTGAAAATTCTATCCACAGGTTATATGTCCACTAATTCCAAAAAAAAATTAAGAAAATTCTGTCAGCAATTTGAAGCTCAGTTTACATTGAAAATGTTACTGCCAAATCGATTCCAACTTGGACAACTCCTTAATCAATTCCAAAAACACCGTACTTTCCGTTAATCAAAATAAATCACTTTATACATTTAATTGCGGTTTGCGACAACAACATGGCAGGAGGAAACTTCATTTATGACAAGCGGTCTTATTAATGCAAAACGAAAGACTAAACTCGTCTACAAAAATTCGAATCTAAAATCTGCGGCTTGAAGATTTGAAATGCTCAGCGCGGCGCACGTATGGGTGGGAAACACTGGTGTTGCGCAGTTTTCCTACTGGTCGCGTTTTCCTGTTCCGTTTGAGTAATTTTCTTTTTAACGCTTTGCTTTCCATCGCCACCTGTTACTGTTGGTGTCTTTGGCAGAAGCACATTAAGATTGTGTAAGGGGGTGTCTATTATATAGGTGCATTGTTATTAAATAAATGTATGATAAATTAAAATTTTAAATGCGGTAGAACTACAGGTTGAAATATGAATAGACTATTGTGGCTTAAATGAAAATTTTATGTTCCGTGTTATGATTTCCATGTCGCAGGAGTTCTACTCAAAAGAACAGCTTGACGGCGAAAAATGTATGCACCTTCATAATTATGAGAGGCTAACATTTCTCAATGGCAGCTATTTTTTCCACATTGCATCTGCGATTTAATTAAAAGCGCCAATGGGAATGTTCTGTGTTTATTATAATGGCACTGAGTCTTTTGAGACAGTAAGATCATAGATTTTTATTTTTACTAAGCGTTTTTACTTAGGGAGAGTGGCAGGAGGGGTACTTCAATTTTTTGTTGACCTGCTAAAAATTGTGGAAAATTTAAGCGAGATTGCAGAGTGGCTTGACCCGACCACAGACACCAAGGCGGCTTCATTGGCGGCAACTTTATTTATCTATTACTTCAAAATCTCTTTATTATACATTTTTATGCAAGTTGAGTACCTGGTCTACTAACTTACATATGTCGTTGAGGAGATGGGACAAAAACCGGAACCAGTTTCGTATCTTCAAAAGTCATGCAAAAAGTCGCATGTACTAAAAAATCAAGTTTAAAAAAACTCCATTTTAGTAAAAAAAAAATTAAAACAACATAAAAAAGTCTGTTCGAGATTCCCGACAGACCACACAGTAGTGATGGATCTCTAGTTGACTTTTACTAGAGTGAACTGTGTAATTAGGTCCTTACTCGTAATCGATCTCAAATTTTATATATTCCAGTGCACTTCTTACACGAGTCGACTCGTAGTCGAATCCATGTATACCGCGGTAGCCCAACTGATTTCAGATATCTAAACTAAATCAAAAGAGATGTGCATCCACAAAATAATGTCGACGTTATGTAATCACAGAGAGATGCGATATTTTTTGACGTACGAAAGTGGCCTTGCCACGAACAGCAGCGTGTTTCGAGTTACTGTTGACTCCAACGGCTCTAGGAAATAAGGGTCCAAGAAAAAAAATGCCCTAAAGTGTATTCGCAATACAAAAACAATTTCTTTGTATGGAATTGGGGTCTTGTTTCATTTTTGTATTTGTATTCTTCATTATGAAATATAGGCCCTGTCATTTATTTATATCACTTTTCACTGCAACTCTTATTTGTTGGCGCTGGAATCAATCGGTGTTTGGGAAGCCCACTCCACGGGTTAAAGGGGTTTAACCCTTTTCCAAACATGGTTTATTATGGTTTACTTTATTAAATATAAATTATTTTGTTGGCAATATTTTATTTTATTTCCTATTTCATTTTGATATTGGGTGGGGGCTCAATGTCATAAAATTAAGTCCCACAATGGGGCCTCATTAAATGTCGATATTGGGGTTGTTTTTCATAATAGGATACGATCCCTCAATGTCCATTATGGCCCTATTTCACTTTTTAAGTTATTTTCCTCTACAGATTACCCAAGCTAGGCCCCAAAAAATCAAAGCGACAAATAATCTTTTCAATAATAAAATAAATAAAAAATATAGGGACGGGCTACAGTCCGCTTGGGCGAACTGTTGGATACCATATTCTTATTCCTATCCCTCATAAGTGGGCGTGACAAAAGTCTAAGTATGGTTGAATTGTTAAGAACGCTCTACATATTTTGTTATATAACATTTAAAGGATTTTATCAAAAAAAAAACGCTCTATAGCTCAAACTTTGGTGTTGTTTCATTTAATTGTGGGCGTGTCAGTAGGCGGATTTAAAAAAAATTAACACATGAGCATAAAGGGCCCCCTAGAGTGTATATATTATAAATTTCAGCTCCCTAGCTCAAACTTTGAATTTTCAAAAAAAAAAATAATTGTGGGCGTGTCAGTGGGCGGATTTTGAAAATATTTACACATGAGCATAAAGGGCCCATAGAGAGTATATATTATAAATTTCAGCTCCCTAGCTCAAACTTTGGATTTTCAAAAAAATTGTTTTATTTATTTGTGGGCGTGTCAGTGGGCAGATTTTGAAAATTTTTTATCCCGAGCAGTTTAAGGAGTCATAGATCATATATATAAAAATTTCAGCTTTCTAGCTCAAAATTCGATTTTTTCCAAAATTTAGTTTTTTTGGGTTGTGGGCGGATTTTAAAAATTCGTAAACTTGATTATTTGGGGACCCTAGAGAGTATATGGTTAAAATTTCAGGTCTCTAGGCTCAGTTTAAATGCCTAATTTTTGCCGACGGACGGACGGACATGGCTAGATCGACATTACTATCGATGCTGATCATAAATATAGTAACTTTTAGGGGTCTACGGGCAATATTAAGGTATGTTACAAACTATGCGTCAAAATTAATATACCCTTAGAATAGGGTATAAAAAGTGGTCTGTGGTGCGACCCGCAAGGTCCACACGACTAACTTCCCACTGGCATCAATATGATTTATGCGATTAGTGGTAAATTTGTTACCATAAGATATGGTTAAGAATTATTTAATATTAAAAAATACTCTTTAATATTGCTCATGGAAATTAAATGTTGTTAATAACAGCGAAGTGTGATATACATTATTAATGCAACCATTGTTATCAACACGGAGACCTGTAAATTTATATGTATACGAAATAACGGAGCACAATGTACCTAATAGTGATTTGTTCAATGAAAAATGACAATAAATAGTACAATTAAAGCCAAATTATTTTAGTTATTTATTTACTAACAAAAAACGGCGGGACAGATTTCGTGAGTTACGTAATAATGCTTCGAATAAACCCGGTCCCATGTCAATATCATCTTTGGTTCTCGAGATACTCGTGGCGAAAGATAATTCCGAACGCACATACGTCCATACGCACATACGTACATACACACACCCAGACATCTCTATAAAAATGTTGGATTTGGATTCTGGTGACCTTGAAACGTGAAGATATGTCAAAATCCGCGATTCACAAAATCGGCCCATTACAAGAACTTCCACTGGGAAGTTAATAAATAAATATAATACGTTAACGGCTCATGAAGGCAATAAAACCTAGCTTCCCCAAGAAGGGACCTACAATCTAACACCGACTCCGAACGACAAGTTTGAGAAGCTTCTCATGGTAATCTAAGCTCTTGGGTGTTTGTCAGACTTTCGCGAATCAGGTAGTAAAGCGATTTAGTTTTCATTGTAAGTTTTTTATTAGTTTCTTTATTTTTAATTACAACAGTTGCAGTAAAACAAATAATAACATTAAATAAACTAGACAACTTTCTGTCAAAAACATTCAAGTTTTAATTTTCAAAGAGAAACATTTTGACTTTTTGAATACTTTTTTAAAAAACATAAATATTAGGGCCTAAAACCTATTTTCTCCAACCACTTTCTTGTGCGAAGTGGAAGGGACTTACAATTTTAATCCGAATACGAACGGCAAATTTGAGAAGCTTCTCATGACAATTGATACTCTTGGATGTGAGACGTTCGCAAGAGGTGGGGCAGTGGAAAAAAAACTCAAGATGATACTTAGCCCGGCGGGAATTAACCGGAGACCTTTCGATTAGTAGTCCGGCACACTACCCACTGAGCCCGACAATAATACTATTTTACATTAGGCTAAAAACATCAAAATATTGCTTCTAAAAACTCAAAACTGCTTAGCTAGTGCACAATATTTTCCAATTAGTCATAAGCTTTGACAGAAAGTTTTCTAGTTTATTGATAGCAATTAATTTGTTACAGCAAATATTGTGATTGAAAAATAATAAAACTATAAAAAACGTACAACGAAAACGTATTCTCTTAACTAAAGTAATTGTCTTGTGCAAAATGAATAATTTAGTAGCAGTATTGCTGTTAAAATTGAGATCAGTTTAAAAATATATTTTTGATTTATTTTGAAAATTGTCATTGTTGTTGTTGATTAATCTATTTATATGAAAATGGATGTCGGTTTATAATAAATCCGCGATAAATAGACTTCGACATCGTTTCAAAGATCGCGATGAGGGTTGGCGCAGCGTATATGTATTTTTTCATGGAGAAGGTTTTTATGATATCCACTTTGTTGCAAATCGCCACTAGATGGTTCTGTAGTCAATCAATTTATAAACTGTTTGACCGATCACAACGAAATTTGGCGAATATATGTATACTTGCATGGGGAAGGTTTTTATGCAATAGATTTTGTTCTGACTTGTCTCTAGACGGCTTCAAGGACTGCCAGCCAAATATCTTTTACATACACAAACGCGTATAAATTGTGGTAAAGCGCCACTTATTTACAGCGTCGAATAAGTGTAGTGGCAGTAGCATCGCGTCGCCATATTGCGTTGCGCGAAAGTTTCTGACATAATACCATCAACGTACAATGTTTGTGTGTTCGTCTTCTATGCATTTGCGCATCGGTTATCAGATTGAGTTGAAAATTTGTACAGCTGTTGTTGGCACTTGCGTGAAAGTTTCCAGTCCATCAACGAATATAAATTGCGTATTTCGTATCGGATAATTAGTCGTCTTCCATAAGTTCGCGCATCTTTTTTCGATTGTTGGAACCTCAGCTACGCTGCGAAAAGGGTGATATCCCTTTGACTAACCGAGAGTGCTTCCGTAAAGTTTAGTCAACAATATGTTCAGTCGTTTGCCTTGCAGTTTTAATTGTAACTAAAAAAAAATGTATTTCTTTTTGTTAGGCAGCAACGCACGCCGGCGGCTTCACCGGCTTAAGCTTCAGGGGCGTCGGCCCTATTACTCTTTTTATAGCAGCTGTTGGAAATGCTGCGTAAACACATCTACTATTATTTTTATATTTACATGGGCACTGACAAGAATCAATGATCGAAAATTTCCATTCCCAATTACCTGGTCAAGACAGAACAATTGCATATTTTTCTCTTAGTGCAAAATTAGCATTTCGACTTTTACTGGATAGTAAATAAAATTTGCATTCCCAATTACCTGGCCAAGACAGAACAATTGCATATTTTTCTCTTAGTGCAAAATTAGCATTTCGACTTTTACTGGATAACCTTTATCAATGGCGAAAGTAGAAGTTTGATTGTAATTTAAAACTCGAAAGCAACATTTAAACTCTACTGTTGCTTTTGGAAAAATATATGTACTTTACAAGAATTATTATCGGTGGAAGCATATCTTTTTTCTTCCAGACATCACATTACTCCACTTATACTACAAAAAGGTGCGTAAAGCTCGCCTGAGTTTGATAAAAGCACCGGCAGTCATGAACAATATGTGTAGGCCCCAATAGCGGTACACCCATGTTTGGCTTTTCTATTTGCAGCATTCAAATGTTCACATAGCTGATGTATATTTCTCCGTTGCTTTTCTTTCCTTTTCTTCAGCTATCAATTCTTCTTTTCGCAATCAAAAGATTGTAGGTGGATATGATATAATGCGATAGATATTCGGAAATTATTAATATAAGATGGCACACTATATGAATGCTAAATGGGTGTATTCTAATGTATTAATTAAAACAGATAATTGACTTGAGTAGTGCGTGCGTTTTCGGCATTAAGTACTTTGTTTTTTTTTCTTGTATAATCAAAATATCAGCATGCTAACAGCACCAGTATTGGTATATGCAACTTAAGTTGTCCTATAGTTAAATAAGGTGTTACGTTTCTTTAAATTTATGTTTTACTTTGCACGTGGTCAAAATGAATTAAATGAAGATTATGATATATTATGTAAACGTAAAGATAACTCCTTAATATTCTAGTCGACCCGGTTGTTTTGTTTTTGAAATAGGTAAACATAAAATAAACTAAATAGCACTTTATTTGATCGATCAGTAGTCATAACAATTTGAACATAAACGGTATTAGGAAAAACAAAGTATAGTTCTAAATGTAGTATTAAAGTATTAAAAGTAGTCATTGACAACACATTTAAAACCGTGTCTGAGTGACTCCGGCTATTTCAGCGCCATACCAAATTATTAACCAATTCCCGTGCATATATGGGTTAAGAATATACATAACTCTACAGCATCTAAGAACATTTAAGCATTCAGGTAAGTCTAGCGACATATTTGGCATCTTTAAACTGCTCCGCAAGTTTGCATGCAAATCCATGAGTTGACATGACTTGAGGTCACCGGTTTCGTTAAATGAGATAAAAAAACAATCAATGACAGGAGCTTGCATAAAACAAGAAAAGACTCGGGCTTTAAAACTCCTCGATCACATTAATGCAACAACATAATCATTTAATTGGACCCAGGGGATAAGTAATCCGAAGCCGCGAGGCCTGCCAATACTTTTTATGAATGAAACACAATCACTCTTTGCCGCTTCGCATTGACAAACTTATCCAGATGAACCATAGGAAATCAATGAAACCTACGAGACACTATAACATGTAAAATCAAAACTCAATGTTTCGTAACGTTGTGATTCAAGGTATCACCACCAACACCCTTAACCCTGTAATTTTTCGTTGGAGCATTTTTACAATATTTTTTTTTTATTTTGTGATAGATTTTTTTTTTTTGTTTGCTCAGTGGTTAGTGTTGGCCGCCGGCGGGTTGAAGTAATACCTTAAAATTTGTTTACTGCCACACCTCTTGCGAACGTCTGACAAACATCCAAGAGCATCAATTGTCATGAGAAGCTTCTCAAATGGTCCTTTCGGATTCTTCTTAAAATTGTAGGTCATTTCTTTTCGCACAAGCAAATGGTTGGAGAAGCTAGGTTTTAGTTTGCCTCATATTTATATTATTTTTAATATTTGGGACTTACTTGCAGTAAATTAATTTCCACTTCGTCACTTAATTATATAGAACACTTACTTTGCCGTGACATAAGGCCAAGTTAGGTTAGGTTAGGTTAGCGTGTCTGTCAGCTAATAGCCAACACACTAAGACCAATGAGGTCCATTTTGGTGTCACGTGGATCGGGGGAGTTTTGACCTCTACTCGCTAAACCGTTTGGAGCGCGAAAGACTTCTAACGTCTGTGTTAGCTAAGTCGCTGAGTTCATTAAGGAAGAAGGCTTCTAGATAGGGATTTCTTTTATTGGAGAGAGCAGGACATGTACAGAAGAGGTGAAGTGTAGTCTCCTAATCCTCGTCCCTGCAGCTTCTATGTCTATTTGAATAGACGCCAAGTTTTGATGCGTGCTTGCCTATTAGACAGTGTCCTGTAATGACACCTATAGCAGAGCCAATGTGCAGTCGGTTAAGTAAGATCAAACCCATAGAGCGTTGCAGATTCAGCTTTGTCCAGATATGCTTGGTCGCTAGACACGTATTACCACCTGTCCACATAAGGTGAGACCTAGCCGCCACTTCTGTGCTAGCTGTAGTTAACTCATATGCCACCCGCTTTGCACCCAACTGCTCTCCGAGTCTTCTTGATCTATTGTTGTTATCTGATCGGTCGAATGTGTTACTACAGGACCAGCTGTCGTTGGAGGGTGTCACAGACCACGACCTAATTTTCTGCACTTACAACATTGACTTATCTCGTTCCTCAACACCATCAACTTTTCAATTCAGAGACTTCGCTTCCGTAGATAACAATGCAAATGGAAGCGAGCTTACTCCCTTGGCATAGTTGTTATTTTGTCTCAGAATTGGGTGATAAAGTGGATCTAGACGTGTTTCTTTGCACGCGGATATAGGGATGGCACCAGAAAACGACTATCGCCGCTTAAGAATTCATCAAAAAAACTTGGCAGCACACATGTACCTATGACATGCACCGTGACACAGCTGTAAGTAGTAGTTAAGAAATTTGTATTGAAAATCCTGAAATTGAAAAATATTTACTTCCGCCAATTGAAATTGATGGCAAGCATATTCTAAAATTATGAAAAACAATTTCACATTAAGATTTGCTAAATTCAATTACCTTTATAATGAAGTTTGAAAAAAAATAATAATAAAATCACGAACAAAATATTCGGCGGGATGTGTTAGTGGTCGGACGGATGTCAAACTTTGACATTTCCTGAAAAATTCATCGCATCGGTTCATCAGAAACGAAGAAAATGGGTTTTGGAAGCACTGTTTATCCCCGCTAACTGACTTAGTGGCGATAGCTATCCCCGCTAAAGTTAGCGTATATAGGATAAGTTGTTGTTGTATTTTACATGCAAATTTCGAATTATCCCTATATCCGCGTGCAAAGAAACACGGCTTCTGTTGCAATCTCTACTACTAAATATATTTAACACCCATGTTCCTTTAAAAACAGTGACGGTGTGCAACAGAAATTGTCCATGGTTTACATCTGAGGTACATAATGCCATAAAAGTTCGTAGAAAACTGTATTCAAAATGGAAGCAAAGTCCAACTGATCTGAATTGGGAAACTTTCTGCCAAGCACGTAATCTCTCAACTTCCATTACTAGATCATCCAAGAAAAGATATTTCTTATCTAAGCTGGGAGCAGACCAAAACGCCAAAAAGCTCTGGAGCATCTAACGATCAGTTGGTGTTCGTAGTAAAAAAGATGTTGTAGAAGTTATACCTGATCTTGATGATCTTAATAATGTTTTTTTATCCAACTCCAGAGAATACACTCCCTCTCTACCCTCTCTCAACATTCTCTTGAACCACTTGCAGTTTGAATTCGAAGTTGTCTCAGAAGCTGATGTTGTCAGTAATATTCGGTCTCTCAAGTCCGATGCCATTGGTGAAGATGGAATTCCTATACGATTTGTAAAAATGATTTTAACCCACATTATTAGTGTAATTACGCATGTAATTAATTTTTGCATAACGTGGTCGTCTTTCCCGTCTAGTTGGAAGCTGGCTAAAGTTATTCCTGTCGCGAAAAAACCCCAACCTTCTTTGGCCGCAGACTTTCGCCCCATAAGTATTTTGCCCTGCCTATCAAAAATCTTGGAAAGAATTCTCGCAAAGCAGATTTCGAGTCACCTTGATCAACATAACCTTCTTGCTTCGGTCCAGTCTGGTTTTCGAGCCAACCACAGATGTTCTACGGCTGTGGTTAAAATCCTTGATGACATAAGGATCAACTATGAGTTAGACTTCATCACAGTACTCTGCCTCCTTGACTTCTCCAAAGCTTCTGATACAGTCAATCACTTAATTCTTAGGGAGAAACTACGAAGGTCTTTCAGTTTCAGTGAAAGTTCGTTTCGCTGTCAAAGGGTTTTGGTTGGTGATAAATGCTCTCGTGTGAGGGACATACTTGCAGGGCTACCTCAGGGTTCAATATTGGGTCCTATTTTATTCGTTATCCGCAATTAACCAATGGTCGCTTCGCAATTGCCTGACCATCAACTCAGCAAAATCCCAGCTAATTTTAATATCTAAGAAACTCCACAACGTCGAACTTGTGCCGCCAATTTACCTCAACGATACAGAACTGCAGTTTGCAGAGACTGTTACCAATTTTTGTTTTAAGATAAACCGCTCTCTATCCCCAGTAAGTCACATTAACTACACTGTGGGACGTATTTACGGCGGTCTACGTAAACTTTGTTAATTCTCAAGTTTTACTCCCGTAAATACGAGGATGAGACTAGTTAAAACCTTACTGGTTCCCTACATTGATTATGCATAAGCTGTGTACTGCAAACTGGACTCCATATCTCAGCTTAAATTAACTGTTGCATTCAATGATATGATTAGATTTGTGTATGGGCTTCGTCGACACGACCACATATCCAATTACCACAATAATATCCTTGGCTGTTCACTTCAGCAGTTTTTAAATGTAAGATGCTGCGTCTTCTTGCACAAAATTATACACAAAAGATCGCCACCATACCTCTTTGAAAAACTTCAATTTGCTCGTTCGGCAAGGACGTTTAGTCTTATAACTCCCTCCTCGAACTATTTGAACTCCTCACGTCATTTCTTCGCCTTTGCCACCAGACTCTGTAACTCCCTGCCTACAGCGGTAAAATAAATAATCGGAGCCACACAATTCAAAAATGCCGCTTTAAAGTATTTCTCATGAAAATGTAACAACTCCTTATTTCTTTCTTTCTTCTAACATTCTATTCCTCTTTCTCATACTTTTCTCCTCCCTTCCTATCCACTCCCTGTTTACCGCTATAATGTATTTGTATTATTCAATTATTGCTTATTGTAGGTTATCTAATAAATAAAATCAATCCTTCAATTATCCTAAATTTAAGTACTATAAAAGACTAAGTCTTATTTGTGCACACCAGATTAAATAAATAAACTGAAACTGAAACTGAAACTATGAAGTGAGGTAGGTGATCTAGATGATCTAGATGATCATACGTGACTAAATCAAGGGGGTTAACGTAATCGTAATATCGTTGGCAAGGTTCACATTGTGGGGTGCGATAGTGCTTCGAAATGTGTATTGCATCACCTCCAGTCAACAACATCTGACAAGATTTTTTTTGTATTTGGTTCTGAGCGTGCTTCCTTATAATATTTTTGAGAGAAGGTGAGACACAGAGAACCCCCATACGACGAGCAACAGATCGCGAGCGTGCCAAAAACCATAACATTGATATAGCCACCCAATCTTGCTCCCATAGGAGTTCCCATTCAAGGTCGACGCACAACAGGGAAGCGTCCTTAGAAATAAAAGTGATGAACCCCAAAGTCCTCCAATTATTTTTTAATGCCCATGGAGCCTATATAAGCGAGGACTATACGTCCGTACAACTAGCACTTGATGTATGGTTGTATGTTTAGGAGCGAAATGTGCCCGTTCTCTGATCCACTCCGTCCTATTCCAGACATTAAAATGAATAAAAAAGTGATTCCCAAATGGGAAACCTTAAAATATGTGCTGCTTCAGGGCAAAGAGCGTATCTAAAAGAGAAAACCAGTTGGTACTGTCATGTTCAAAAGAGAGATCCTACGAACCCCGTGAAAAATTTGTTATCAATCAACGTTTCTGGATCACATAGGATATAACAAAACCCGTACTTAATTGGCCTCAATGACGAAATGACTCGAAATCGCGAAGCCTGTATACTTTTGAGGCCAACCCATTGAACCCCACAGGCGGGCCAATAGGGATGCAGTATAGTGGGAGGCTTGTCGTCCTTAACCAGATCAAAGCCTCGTCGTTGAAGAAGAAGAAGAATAAGGCTTTACAAATGTACTGCACTGCCTGTGCACATGTATTCAAGTTTATTGCCCTCAAACCAATAATTGATTAATTGAACTGCGTTTTCTCTAATCGACCATTATACATATGCATACGTATCAATTAACTTTTCGGTTGCTTAATGTTTCGAACAAGCCTTCAAATTTATGCAAATTTTGAATCGCGTTGCTTTCTTATAGTTTCATACACTGTAAAACAACAAATAGTAAGTAAATATACGAAGAAAAACATGGTTATTGCATATTTTGATAATGTGCATTTAAAAAAAGATTGCAGTTAAATCCTTAATGTGTAACATACAAGCATACCCCCAAGTAAAGACTTAAGGTGTTACATAGTAAAAGAGAGATAGCAACAAAGCTCGTTAGTCAAAACAGGAACAAATACGAGTATCATGTTAATATTGCTTCAGATTTTCCATTTGACTGCTTAAGAAGATCACCTGTGTGAGTATGTCTAGTCTATATATATGTAATATACATGACTGACGTCAGACAGTCGTATGTAGCGTTGAATTGATTGCTATTACATCAAGAAGCTAACTTCAATAAATACTGACGTTGCCCACACCGGTGTGGCGCAGGGTATCACTGCCTCTGAACATATGGCAACTTAAGTCATGCTTTATGACCATGTATACCACCACTTTCTTTCGGACACGACAAAGAGCGGTTCCTTCTTGTTAATCCGACTGCAATCCTATGCGAATTGTGATGGTGATTCACTAATGCATGACATTATTATGTCAACAGCTCTATGGAGGCATTTCAGATCTTGAAATCTAAAAACGTTTGATTGGTGGAAATCTGAAACGAATCCAGTTCAAAGTTTTGAAGAAAATCTGGCATCGGACGTTACAAGATTTGAAGTACTGAAACTGAAATCCATTTTCCTCATTGAGCGACGAGGTGTGAAGAACATTCTCCAGTTACCATGGTGAAAGGAAAATAGAAAGAGTCGGTTTACTTTTTTTTCTTTATTAGATTAGGGAATACAATAAACAAGAATACGATTTTGACTTTTACAGCTTCGTAGTTGCGTACGAGTATGCTTGGTTCAGATACACTTCTAAACAGATGGTTACAATCTCGGGACAGTCATTGGGCATGCTTTATTCTACCTATACTTATTTGATAATTTGTTGAATGAGTCCTACCCAAAAAATCATCCCCACATTTTAAGAGGCCGGGTGGTAAACCTTCTATAAGTGCCGGCGGCCACTGGATGATTAAAAAAACCCTTACCCTATTGGCTGACACTGCGACCTAAAAGATCTTTCGTGTCAAAGGGGTGAATTATTCTAAAAGACGAGTGACCTCCCTTCTTAAAGCCAATACTTTGTTAACGCCTATTTTTTTGGTAGGATAGATAGGAGGAGAGAGCAACTGGTGCACGTTGATTGTAAACAACTGTGTGGAGGGCAAAGCGAGGATCCGAGGCCAAATCATTCTACATGCGTATTGTTCGGCTTAAGAAGGAAGAAGTGTTGTATAATCATAATGTTCAAAGATAGACGAAAAGATTAATTAATGGGAAATTAATGATAAGTAACTATTGCGGTAAAGTGTTGAAGTGGCGGAATGCAATTCACCTAAGAATTTACCTAAGGTTTGTACTCTCGACTGCGGATAGTTTAAACATAAGTTTACAAGTAGCGATAGGTATATGTACCTACCTATAAAACCTTTATCAGGTAGAAGAGGTAATGCGGTTCCTTTTTAACGAGTTCTTCTGACCAACAATTCTCTGGGATATCTTTATGCCCCGGCACCCAGAAGAGGTGAATATTGAACTGCTCTGCCATCGCCTCAAGAGATGAACGGCAGTCTACGGCTACGAGTGAGTTTGATGAGAATGAGTTCAGGGACTTTATCGCGGCTTGACTATCCGAGAAGATACGGATGTAAATGGGAAACGCGCAGCAACTTCAAGGCGTTTGTGACGAAACTGCCCAAGACAAAGTCCGGTCAAGGTGCAATCGATACAGGTGATGTTCATTACTTTATTAGTGGTTATTAAAAAATTATGGAGCGATGTGCACACCAGCACCACTTCGATTGGCTGTCGAAGGACACGACAACGCGCTGACTGCTTTTAAGTCTTTTGACTGACACCCCTATTGCGAGTGTCAATCGACAATTGATAATTGACTATTTTCAATGTGTGATATTGTAAACGAACGATTTCAAAGGATTTTGTCAATTGCAGTCAATTAAAAAAATGCGATTGACAAGAATATCAATGAAAATGATTTGTTCACAATAGCACACATTGAAAACAGTCAATTATCAATTGTCGATTGACACTCGCAATAGGGGTGTGATTTCAAGTCGTTCGACTGCTTTAAGTCTTCTATAATATTGGATTCTTGCAAGTCCCTATGTTATATATGTATGTGTATGTATATGTTATTTAACTGAGAGGTCCTTGCAACAACAAAAAAGGTCCTTCAAACCTGGAAAAAGGATATTTTTCCAAAATGTTATTAGAAATCGCACGGTATAAATGTGTTAAACGTTATTTTACTGAGAGGGCCTTGCAACAACAAAAAAGGTCCTTCAAACCTGGAAAAAGGAAATTTTCTTCCAAAATGTTATTAGTAAACGCACGGTATAATTGTGTTGAACGTTATTACCAGTCGTGCTTCCGCTGAAACGCTCTCTCGCATATTTGTCTTCTGTTTTTCGATGTAAGGCTTCACCAACCTCAACAAATAATCGAATTGATTGGCTGACATAGGACATTGCGATATAGTTCAGGTTCTTCAGTAATCCAGCACAAAACCCACTCTTCTCGCCACGGCTCAACCACTTCTTTTGCCAAATACTCCGCTTTCGTCGCGTTGGCTCGTTATCAAGGTCGTCTTCACTGCTTTCCAGCACATACGCTGCCAAATACGCCATCTTCGCAATTTCCACTATATCATCGCAAAAGTTCTTTTTGACATCTTTTATTTACATGAGAGAAAAACACTAAATGAGAGAAGCTATAATTTTCTCATAGGTCATACGAAAACGAAATAATGGGAAAGGTGTCATTTGTCATTTTAATGAGGTAAGTCATTACCGTGTGATCGTCATTTTTTCGCTTTCATTTAATGACATCCGAACGGAAAATTTTAAATGACTCGCAGTGTGCGTCATTTAATTTTGGGTCAAAAATGACGATAATAGTCATTTCGTGTGATCGCCATTTTTTCGCAACTGACCAATGACGAATCGTAGCTTAAATGTCTCTCTAATGCGACATTTTTTCCTGACTTCATAGCTTCATTTAAATGACTCGAAAAAATTACCGTGTAATCGTACCTTAACATATATACCGAGCATGAGAAGGAGTGTCGGAAGCAGAATTGGGACTTTAATAACAACTCAATTTATATGGTGAATACAGGACTTATGGCCACCTTGAAGACTTAAGTTGAACGACAGGAAAAGTATTTCATGGTAAATTGAGGAAAAGACACGTCGACCGCATACGAACGCATTTTTAACAAAAGAGCCTGTTGCAAAATACTGCCAAATGCCTTTGAAATAAAAACATCAACTATCTTACATTCACCAACGTTTTGAATATATTGGTTAATTTTCTCGGTGAGATATTCAATCAGAAACGACTGCTGAAAAAACCATCCTCCCGGTCATTCAAATATTTTCGGGAATAGCGATATTTCATACATACTACGCAAAAGTCCAGGACTACTGGAGAAATGGAAAAGCTTACGCAATGGTTTTGTCATCGTGAACACCTTTACGAAGTAGACGAGTCATTGGTGCTGTGGATTAAAGCAATGCTAATGAATAGAACCTTGGTTGCGGATGCGGACGGTGACCGTTATGTGATGGCGAGGGCAAACAGAGCCTGCCCGCAAGGCGTCGTTCTGTCTCCGCTGCTGTGGTGCATGCTGGTCGACTCTCTGTTGAACGCTCTCAACAGTTCTAACATCTACGCTCAGGCGAACGCCGTTGATGTTGCCGTACTTTCTGTTGGGTCATGCTAAACGATTGTCTGCGAAAAAGCACAGACGGCCCTAGATGTGATCGACGAATAGTAGGTACTGGGCTCCCAGTCAATCCTCACAAAACTGAGGTTGTACTCTTTGCGAAAAGGAGGAAACTGATCGGGTTGACTCAGCCGGTGCTAAAAGGCGTCACAATCCAACTCTCCAATGAAGCAAAATATTTGGGAGTCATCCTGGATAGCAAACTTCTGTGATCAGAGCATATTTAGCTGAAGACTGCTTAGGCGCTGTCGGTTTTTTTGACAGTGAAAAACCATTTTCGGCAAGAAATGGGGCTTATCACCGAAAAGAGTCCTATGGTTTTACACGGCTATGATAAGACCATTTCTAGCACAACCTATGCAGTTTGGTGAAATAAGCTTTCACGTAAATACGTGATATATTTGCTGCTTTCGTCAAACTCCAAAGGATGGTTTGTATCGGCAGCACTAGCTCTGGCCAGACTCTGAGCCCGGAAAAAAATGCAGACGAATCTTCACGGATGGCTCCAAAACCGATCAAGGATCTGGTCATGGTATTTTCATGGAGAGCGACATATTAGAATTTTGTTCTTGGGCAAACACGCGTCGTCAGTCTTCCAAACGGAGACTTATGGAATCTTAATGACTATGGACTCCAAGATAGTTCGTGAATGCAAGATCTCTCTGAATTCAGTCGAAAGATTAAATTCCCTTGGACTAATCTGGGTCCCGGCTCATAGCGGGATCACAGGAAATGAGATCTCCGATGAACTTGCCATGTCTAGGGCTCAGAGGAAGACTTCTCAGTACCTGAACCAGGATGCAGACATACTAACGTATTCTTCCCGACGTCTGTAAAAAATCTGTGGCATTCTTGATGTCGCTCAACACAAAAGACTGCAGACGGCGTTCTTACAACACAATACGCTCTGTCAATCATCATAAGGTGATAGGCTTGAGCGTCACCACACTGCGAAGCCTGCGGAAAAAGCGATGAAACTGTGGAACACTTCCTTTTTAATTTTCCTGCATTTGCTCGTATCAAGTGGCTGGTATTTGGTGCTGTTGTGGTGAGTGCTGTAAACCAAGAATCCTCACCAGTGAAGCGCCTACTTGTTTCCTTAGAAAATCCGAAAAAATTCGGTAACAGAGGTGTGTCTTCCTGCTTACATATAAGCAGTTACTCAGACCAGTCATCAGCTACTGCTTTCCTGCGTGGTACACCATCTCGAAGACAGCCATGGAGAAGCTTTAACTCTTCGAAAGGAAAATTCTAAGCATATGGACCGGTCTAATCTTCGATCGACAGCTGCGCAAACATTTCAGCAATGAGCTAGCATACGAAGAAGCCAACATCAAGCCAATGGACCAGTTTCTTGTGCAATCGGCAAAGAAACTCATAATAAACACTGCCAACCACCCTAACCTGCAGATGAGAAGGACGACCACCCGGGAACGACAAATCCCGAACCTAAGTACCTAAGTACAATGGAAATAAGTGAATTAGTCCCAACGGACAACGGAGATCCAGTTTCCTTCTACACTGACCACGGAGTCAGCCTTCCACCGTGGGTAATCATCAACCCAACCCCAAAGCCACACCAACTCCACAATTGGACAACCAGGTCGGAACAACCCGAGGACAAACAAATCAACCGATCTTTAATTTAAGATTATTTTCCATGTAAATATATATTAATTATAGCAATTTTAAGAATTAATTATCAATTATAACGTATGTGCCAATAAATATAGGAATGTCAAATTATATATTAGTTATGAGTTCATTTTCTCAAGACAAACTGTATACAGAAATGTTCAATAAAAATTACATAATTGAATTGGTTGGATTGGAGTTTAATGAATGAAAAACAACCTGGTAAACTGATTCAAACTCAAAGTAAAATGATTGATTACCGGATAGGTAAAACGTTATTTTACGATTTTGTTTATGAAAGATGTACATATGTATTCATTAATATCACATGAATGGTAATTAAAAAATTGTGTTTTTTTATAAATCACTGCGGTGCCTATAGTAAAAATAAAACCAGCTTACGTTTTGTGTATCGTGTCATGTAGGTGGGTGTTATTTTACTGACTTTTTATAGAAATATAATATGTATATGCATGTTAGTAATTAATTGTATAAATTATATGGGTTTATACCATGGTTGACGATATATATAAAAGTAAATGAAGTAGCATTTGGTTGCATTTTTTGATGGAAGGGGATTAATCGAGTGATATTATATATTGCTTTGGGTCACCAAGTACTGAGTACCCAATCTGAATACCGAACACAGTTGGTGTAGTTGGTAATCATTCGTTACTCAAAAGTAGTGATGGCACGATTAATCGAAAATTTTATATTAATCGGTTATTTTCTTTCGGTTGACGATTGTATCGAATTTTTCCTTTCGATTAATCGACAAAATGGAAGGGGAGGGCTGCAGGGTGATTGCCTATGCGGATGATGTTGCTATTGCCGTCTCTGGAAAACACCTCAACACCATAAAGGAACTCCTGCAAAACGCTCTTAACAAGCTAACGAGATGGGCTAATCGGTGCGGACTGGGCGTTAACCCCCACAAAACCGAGTTGGTCCTCTTTTCCAGGAAATATAAAATCCCACATATTGACCCTCCCTCTATAAGTGGTACAAGCTTAACTTTCTCTGACGAAGCAAAATTTCTGGGTCTAATCTTCGATAGGAAGTTAAGCTGGAAACCCAATATACAAGAAAGAGTCAAGAAAGCTACAGTAGCACTTTTCTCTTGCAAAAAAGCCATTGGCAATAAGTGGGGTATACAACCCCGCATTACGCATTGGCTATATACAGCGGTGGTTAGACCAATTCTTACTTACGGGGTGGTCGTCTGGTGGACTGCCCTGGATATAGCTATAAACCGCGATAAACTGGGCAAAGTCCAGCGTTCAGCGTGTCTGTGCATTAGCGGAGCACTCCGTACTAACCCCTCCGCTGCACTGGACATTCTGTTACACCTGATACCCCTCGACATTTTCAGCATGCAAACAGCGGTTTGTTCCGCTGTCCGCTTAAAAGCTACCTCACAGTGAACCAACAAGAAGATCGGCCACTCCATCATTTTGGACTCCTTCAAGTCTCTACCCAGAAACATAGACTACACCATACCCCATCTGCAGTTCGGAAAAAACTTCCAAATCACCATTCCTTCCAGATCATTCTGGGATGATGATGCATTTGCGGAAGATAAATCGATCCACTTCTACACCGACGGATCTAAAACCAGCGATGGGGTAGGTGGGGGCGTTTTCTCAGAAAAGCTAAATCTTAGCCTCTCCTTCCGTCTTCCAGATTATTGTAGCGTGTTCCAGGCGTACATTTTAGCGATAAAAGAAGCCCTGTCGTGGCTAAAGAGGAATGTGATATCCTCAAAGGATATCCGTATCTTCTCGGATAGTCAGGCAGCGATTAAGTCCCTGGACTCAGTCTCTTCAAATTCCATCGTAGCCTAAGATTGCCGCTCATCTCTTTCGGAGATGGCAGAGCAGTTTAATATTCACCTCTGTTGGGTGCCGGGACATAGAGACATTCCAGGTAACTGTAGGGCAGACGATCTCGCCAAAAAAGGAACCACTTTACCTCTTTTACCTGATAAAGGTTCTTTAGGAATACCAATCGCTACATGCAAACTCTTGCTCAAGCTATCAGCAATCGAGAGAACAAACCTTAGGTGGACATGTAGCAATACTTGTCTAGCGACTAAGCGAATCTGGCCAAAGCTGGATCTGCGACGCTCTAAGTGTCTAATCTCATTAAACCGACTGCATATTAGCTCGACCATAGATGTTATCACAGGACACTGCTTAATAGGCAGACACGCCTCCAGACTTGGTGTGCACTCAAACGACTTCTGCAGAAGCTGCATGGACGAGGAGGTGAAGGAGACTGTACTTCACCTTCTCTGCACATGCCCTGCGCTCTCCCACAAAAGAAATCTCCATCTAGGGGACTTCTTGTTTAACGACACAAACGACTTAGCCAACACTGGCGTCAGAAGTCTTTCGCGCTTCATAAGAAGCTCCCATTGGTTCAACGAGCAGTGAGGGAATCCCCAGATCTGTGTAGTACCACAATGGACCTAATCTTGGTCTAAGTGTGTCGGCCTTAGCTGACAGCCACGTCAACCTAACCTAACCTAACCTAATCGACAAAATAATCGATTTATTCAAAAAATAATCGAATATAATCGAAAGAAAACCATCACTACTAAAGCAATACTGTCTAGAACAAAACACCAGCAATAAAACATCTGCGCGCACAAGTAATCAGTATTAGGCGACCGACGAGGACGACTCTAATTAATTAGTACCATACATCAGCCAAATGTTAATAAACTATTCCGATGCACAACTCATGATAAAAACAAAAAAACAAAGAGAAAATTGTGGAAATGCTTACCTTATTGAGATCATTGGAAGCTATGACTACTCAAATACACTCTGCTTCAACTGAATAAGCACAAACATTTTCTAAGCTACGTTGTCCATTTTTTCAAAACCTTGTGCCGTAATATAACATTTGATGATGCAAACTGTTTGCAAATGATGTTGACAAAATAAATCGGAAAGAATATTTCAAAAAGTACCGCTATTTTTTTCCTGGTTCCCTTGCAAAGCATTCAATATGGAAAAATGCAGTTTTATTTTGCGTCAACTGAATAGACACAGTCATTATTTTCGTTGGTTATGAGTTTTCTGTGGAGATTGACACATTAGATCAACAGTTGAAGTACTTTTAGTGAATTTTGTTTGATTAATTGTATTTCAAAGAAAAATGGGTAGATCAAAATCTCTAAATAGTGTTGAAAGAGCTCAAATCGATTTACTAAAAGACCAAGGACCAACCGGGCCTTCTATCGCTGACAAAATTGGACGAAGTTCTAGTGTGGTCCATTCTTATTTAAGGAGCAAAGATTCGCTCGGAAAAAACATGAAAGGAGGCCAAAAAACGGCAACAACAGCGGTTGATCGAAGAACAATTTTAAGATGTGCTTCCAATTCCTGCGACTCTGCGGCAAAAATAAAGCTGAAAGCCGGTGTTACTGCAAGCGTTTCAACAGTGCGAAGGGTTACCAATAGTACCAAACATCTGAAATGGTTAAAAATTCAAAAGAAACCACCATTTAACGAGAAACGGAAGTGTATGCGCTTAGAATTTTCTAGGCTCCATATGAGTTTTAAAAATGAATGACGTCACGTAGCTTTTTCGGATGAAAAGAAGTTTAATTTTGATGGCCCTGATGGGTTTAATTATTACTTCCACGATATGAGGAAAGAAGAACGATTTTTAGCACGGCATCATAGTCGAGAAGGTGGTGTTATGGTGTGGGGAGCAGTTAGCTACTATGGCACTATTGAGCTTGAGTTAAAAACCTTAAATGGTGGTTTCTTTTGAATTTTTAACCATTTCAGATGTATGGTACTATTGATAACCCTTCGCACTGTTGAAACGCTTGCAGTAACACCGGCTTTCTGCTTTATTTTTGCCGCAGAGTCGCAGGAATTGGAAGCACATCTTAAAATTGCTCTTCGATCAACCGCTGTTGTTGAAGTTTTTTGGCCTCCTTTCATGTTTTTTCCGTGCGAATCTTTGCTCCTTAAATAAGAATAGACCACACTAGAACTTCGTCCAATTTTGTCAGCGATAGAAGGCCCGGTTGGTCCTTGGTCTTTTAGTAAATCGATTTGAGCTCTTTCAACACTATTTAGAGATTTTGATCTACCCATTTTTCTTTGAAATACAATTAATCAAACAAAATTCACTAAAAGTACTTCAACTGTTGATCTAATGTGTCAATCTCCACAGAAAACTGCATTTTTCCATATTGAATGCTTTGCAAGGGAACCAGGAAAAAAATAGCAGTACTTTTTGAAATATTCTTTCCGATTTATTTTGTCAACATCATTTGCAAACAGTTTGCATCATCAAATGTTATATTACGGCACAAGGTTTTGAAAAAATGGACAAAGTAGCTTAGAAAATGTTTGTGCTTATTCAGTTGAAGCGAAGTGTAAGTGGAGAGAAATACGCCACATTAAGTCAAGTAACTCCACTTGCTGATTGTGGGCGTCAACAAATAATAAAAATTTGTTGTACATCCGTGGTAGCAAACAAATTAAAAACAAATAGTTTGAACCAATTTGACCGCCGCTTTAGACAAATGCAATATTCGTTTTCACTGACAGCATCATCACTCCTAGACCCACCATTCCAACAAATCCATTTTCAGGATCCCATAGCTTTGTCTAAAGTGGAGACGACAGCATTGAGAGTGGAAGTGAATCGTCTTCCACGGGTGATAATGAATTCGATTTATGGGCTCACCATAAGACTTTGGCCCACAAACGACTAAGAAGGGACAATGAATTAGACATCCTCAAGACGAACTAAGCTTCTTAATCAATGCTCGGTTCTCGAGTTAAAACGAAATGTGGTTGATGCTTGGGAAGAGATGAAATCCGTTTATCTCAACCTCTCTCAGAAAAATATTGCTTTTTGATTGGGACTTCCGTACCATCCGAACGGTTTTATTTCAAAGCAGGTGCAACTGCTACGGAAAAACGGAATCATTTAACGACGAAACATCTGTCAGAACTCTTTTTATTTAATTCAGTTTTTAACAAATAATGTTTTTCCTTTTTCTTTATGTATAAATTAAATCAAATTTAGTAAATTAAACGCTAAATAAATTATTTTCGTACTCAGCAAACAATTTATTTTTGAAATTATTTTCTTTTTCATGACAATATCAAATTTTAACCGAAAAACCGATTAATCGGTTAATTTTGTTGCAATTAATCGCGATTAAAAATCGCTCCCTTCGATTAATACTCGTAACATGATCAATTAATCGAATAATGATTTTTTTTTGCCATCACTACTCAAAAGTCATCAAATTGCATACCACTACCAAACATTATCTACTACCACTGGGACAATTTGTAATTTTTGTCTTAAATTTTGGTCGTAAGAAATCAGATAGCCTCTTTACAGCTCTAATCTCACCATGCAATCTCCTTGGGGTTGATACTCCTAGTTCGATTAAGAATAGAGAGTCGCATACCCCAGTCGCATACCCAGATGAATAAGAGATAAGATGCAATGGTCCGATTTACATAGAGGCGACATAACGTCAATCGAATATTCATTTGGAGAATATTGGCAGAATGACCTGCAACGCCTTGTGGTATCCGTGAAGGTTTATTTTCTAACACCGAGTCAAGTAGTTACTCTTAGCAAAGATCTTAACATACCTTCCTCTGTCCAGGTTGCGGCTTCTACAAAATAAAGCAGTAATGAATAATAACCATTATATGTATGTGGTCAATGTTTAGCAGTAACACAATTCCTACTATGCATGGAGAAACGAAAACTCTGCTTGTATTCTGATGTGCAATCACATTTAGTTAGTTTGTTAGATAGTTTATTTTGCAGGAAATTGTAACAATGGCTTATACATATTTTATATAAGCATATAGATATGGTATAAATCTGCCTAGCTTATGAAAAGAGTGCCATGTCAATGCAAGCAGTGTTACACATTAGTGTTGATTGAAGAAGCTGTTTAAAAAACATTCATTTTATTAAAGTATAACAGAAATTGATGTTTATAATACACAAAAAAAAAATATAAGGCAATTTCCTAAGATATATAATAAATAAAAATATTAATGGATCTAAAAATAAATAAATACTTTAATAAATAAAAAAAATATGTGCGTAACAAATTAAATTTGTAATAAATATAATAGATAAATAAACAAATAAAAAAATATAATAAAAAAAAAACGTAGGTACATATACACAAGAAGAACCTTAGTATAATAAACAAATAAATATTTAAATATATTAAATTAATAAATAAGTACAAAATATCATAAAAATAGTGAATATGTTAATATAATAAAAAAAAACATATTAACATGTACCTAATGGTGAATGAAAATAATGAAAAACATGGACAAGATGGAGCAAATTAAATAAGCACATATATATCAAATCAACAAAAAGCATAAATTATTATTGAACAAAAAGGAGTGAACTACCAAAGACCTAATCGTTATAATTTTAGTTTATAAAAATTCACAACCCGATGTACTAACTCTTCAATCTTGTACTAAGATCCGAATCAGAGCGCTCTAATACGTGCGATCAATGTTCTTTTAGGGTTTTGATTTTGCCTGTTTCAGTATGTCCAGCCAACAACGGTTTGCCAATAATAACGTCATTCAGTGGAACGAAATTTTAATTCATATAAATTAAAAATAATTGTTACCGAAATAATAAAAAGCAAGCAATATACTTTTACTCTCGAATTCATTTTGTAATGGTTGTTGAATATCAACTTACATACTGGACAAAAATTACTAAATTAAACTTATAATTAACAGGATACTTATTATAGATTATTGTTGATTATGCGGACGCCCTAAATTTATTTACATATATCTTATAATTATTGCCTTTCGGTCTAAAAACTATTACGAAATAATCTTACATTACATATTGTAAAGAGATGCGAAACCATTTTCGCAACCTTAACAAAGAGTTCTACCTGTACTGACACCAATATGACAAGCCATCTGACTTTAACACTGAAGAGGACGCTTGAGGAGTTTAGATTTTGGCAACAAGCAGCGTGGATCACTTTTAGGTTAAGTAAACCTGTAAATTAATACTGCAATAAAGATATCTTTTCATTTTCTAAAAATATGTATTCTTAGAGAAATTTAAATAAAACGCTGTAGGTATTAAGATTTTATGTGTTAGATACGAGTATATATAAAAAAAATTACAAACTACCTATTCTACTTACTTTCCAGCGTTTTAATTTCGCATTAAAATTAAAATAAAAACATAGGGACGGGCTACAGTCCGCTTGGGCGAACTGTTGGATACCCTATTCTTATTCCTATCCCTCATAAGTGGGCGTGACAAAAGTCTAAGTATGGTTGAATTGTTAAGAACACTGTACATATTTTGTTATATAACATTTAAAGGATTTTATCGAAAAAAAACGCTCCCTAGCTCAAACTTGGGTGTTTCAATAAAATTGTTTTATTTAATTGTGGGCGTGTCAGTGGGCGGATTTTGAAAAAAATGAACACATGAGCATAAAGGGCCCCTAGAGAGTATATATTATAAATTTCCGCTCCCTAGCTCAAACTTTGAATGTTCAAAAAAAAGTTTTTTTAAATTGTGGGCGTGTCAGTAGGCGGATTTTGAAAATATTTACACATGAGCTTAAAGGGCCCCTAGAGAGTATATATTGTAAATTTCAGCTCCCTATCTCAAATTTTGGTTTTTCAATAAAATTGTTTTATTTATTTGTGGGCGTGTCAGTAGGCGGATTTTGAAAATTTTAAATCCCGAGCAGTTTTAGGAGTCATAGAACATATGAAAAAAAAATCACATTTCTAGCTCAAAATTCGATTTTTTCCAAAATTTTGTTTTTTTGAGTTTGTGGTTTGTGGGCGTGTGTGAGCGGATTTCAAAAATTCGTAAACTTGATTACTTCGGGACCCTAGAGAGTATATGGTTAAAATTTCAGCTCTCTAGGCCCAGTTTAAAGGCCTAATTTTTTCCGACGGACGGACGGACGGACGGACATGGCTAGATCGACATTAGTATCGATGCTGATCATAAATATAGTAACTTTTAGGGGTCTACGGGCAATATTAAGGTATGTTACAAACTATGCGTCAAAATTAATATACCCTTACAATAGGGTATAAATATTGTGGAACGAAATAAATTTAAACTAGTTAACGTATTCTAACTATAATTAGGATTCTGAGCACTCGTTGCCAAATTCCCAATCGCTTTCCGACCGCCTGGCAGTCGTCAACGTGCACACGCTGACTGAAGCATTTCAGCGTCAATCACCTCCCGGAAGCACCACCACAAATTGGCGAGCCCGGCCTCTCCCAGAAACACCCTAGCTAAGTTAGTCTAACAATTTCTTCCAGCTTTTTCTGGTAGGTATCCCTTGACGCACCAGGCAATGTTGTTCTGAACAAGATTGTTTTCGTCTTCTGATAGTTGATTTTCAACTTCCAGTCGTCACAATATCTCTTATTTTGATCAAAGTCACGCTGCAAAAGAATGGGTATGACCTCGATTTTAGGACCTGATCTGTGTGCCACCAAATCGTCGGCATACGTTATAGCATGTCGGAGTGCACCCACCAGATCACTCGTGTAAATGTTAAACAGGATCGGAGAATTTACCGCCCCCTGCTATAAACCGTTTTTAATTTCAAAGACTCTGCTCGAAGTCATGTTGCCATATTTGACAACGCACTTCTTTCCAATAAGCTTATTATAAATTACATATAGCAAAGGTTGTGCATCCCCCGCCTGGTCAACTTGTAGAAAAGTCCCTCTAACCAAACAGTGTCTAAAGCCTTCTCAAAATCAACCAGACAAGACCCCGTGCATTGGTTCTTGCATTTATTCCACTTAATGTCGGAAACCAATTTCGACGCACACGAATAATGTCGAAGATGCACAGAAGATCATCCTTCGACATGAACAAGTGTGATGCATCTCGGCCAATGGCGACAACTGCATTAGCAAAAGCTAGCAATATTGTCGGCATTGCTTTGCTCCAAACTTTACTAGCTTGCAAAAATAGCTACCTACTAAGTTTGTAGCTTCTTCACTACATTATCTTCACTGATATTTCTCAGCCCCTAAATATATGTTTGATGCTGTATGTGTGTTTGGCGTGGCTAAAATAAGTGCGCGAAAATTATTGCATAGTTTTGGGATTTCTTTGATGCTCTGAACAATAAATTATCATATTATATCATTATTAACTTGTTTGTATACTTTGGTATGTTAAAGAGAAAGATAGTGCATTTGCAATCGTATCTAGTAAAATTTCGAAATTCCAAACAGAGAATGAGGTAAGAAAATGATTACGAATATAGGGTAGTCCAACAAGTTTGTTCTGCAACTCCGTTCGTCCGCCTGTCTGTCTGTCGCCAGATGTCTTTTGTCAAACTTTATTTTTGGGATTTTTGGGCTCGTGGGGATTTTTCTTGTGTTATATATAATTTTTATATAAATTTTAACCCGCACCTACCATACAACTCTGGTTATAAAATACTGATTTCCTCGAAAATGGCTCAAACGATTCATTAACAAAAATCCGTCCACAACCTTGGCCAGGCGGGTAGGTAGATCTTTAGGTCCAGTTTAAAGGCCTAACTTTTTCCGACAGATGGACGGACGGACGGACATGGCTAGATCGACATTACTATTGACCCTGATCATAAATATAGTAAGTTTTAGGGGTCTACGGGTAATATTAACGTATGTCAAAATTAATATACGCTTAGAGTAGGGTATAAAAAACATAGGGACGGGCTACAGTCCGCTTGGGCGAACTGTTGGATACCCTATTCTTATTCCTATCCCTCATAAGTGGGCGTGATAAAAGTCTAAGTATGGTTGAATTGTTAAGAACGCTCTACATATTTTGTTATATAACATTTAAAGGATTTTATAAAAAAAAACGCTCCCTACCTCAAACTTGGGTGTTTCAATAAAATTGTTTTATTTAATTGTGGGCGTGTCAGTAGGCGGATTTAAAAAAAATTAACACATGAGAATAAAGGGCCCCTAGAGAGTATATATTATAAATTTCAGCTCCCTAGCTCAAACTTTGGATTTTCCAAAAAATAGTTTTATTTATTTGTGGGCGTGTCAGTGGGCGGATTTTGAAAAATTTTTATCCCGATCAGTTTTAGGAGTCATAGATCCTATATAAAAAATTTCAGCTTTCTAGCTCAAAATTCGATTTTTTCCAAAATTTTGCTTTTTTGAGTTTGTGGGCGTGTCTGTGGGCCGATTTCAAAAATTCGTAAACTTGATTATTTCGGGACCCTAGAGAGTATATGGTTAAAATTTCAGCTCTCTAGGTCCAGTTTAAAGGCCTAATTTTTGCCGACAGACGGACGGACGGACATGGCTAGATCGACATTACTATCGATGCTGATCATAAATATAGTAACTTTTAGGGGTCTACGGGCAATATTAAGGTATGTTACAAACTATGCGTCAAAATTAATATACCCTTAGAATAGGGTATAACCAGACTTTTTCTTCTGTGGTATGCTTTTTTTTGCATGCGAATTACAGGTAGATTTTACATGTACTCAAAACGGAAACATTTCATTTCATCAAAAATGTGCTAAGAGGAGAAAACTCCTTAAGGGAAATTTTTGGGTAGTGGTTTTTTACGTTGCTTGTAGTTGCTTGGGTAGGTAGATCCATTTTTTTTTTCGTTGGTAATGGATCCTGGGTGGTTTTTCCTTTATTTGTATTCTAACTCTCCGAACTTTCACTTGCTGTGTTTGGAACAGTGCTAACGGATCGTGCGACAAGTCCATTTTTGTGGGAATTCCGACCTTAAAAGGAAAATCTTTAATGATTATGTTGTTGGTTGATTTTTTGGCAGTTTGTTTTGTTTAAAAAATTTAATGGAAAAAGAGATAACCACGAAAATTTCAACCGATTAAGAGTTTTTATTTACCTATATTCAAACTTGTTAACATAAGGCTAACGAAACTCGTTTTAAAGTGACGAAAGAATAAGCTTATTGCGTTTGTGAGTTTGTGGCCTTAGTTTTTCTTCTTGCTTGTTGGTTTCCCCAACGAAATGACAAAAAAAAACTTCAAAATTCCAACATTTGATTATTTATTTATTACCACCATCATTGCATATGAACATAAGTGTATGCCGGCAAACAAAGAAAACTAAGTAAGTTATCGATAAGAAATATGTGTAGGTACCCAAATTTAAAAAAAAAAACTAATAAGGTTTGCATGAGCCCTTCCGCATTCACGCGCCGATGCGGAAATGATTTTCAGCATTATCACAGATGTAAAAACAAAAAAAAACGAAGTTGTATGAATAACGGTAAACTTAACTCAATTTGTGTTTTTCAATCGGTTTTAATAAACAAAAATCAAACATGTATAGGTTAAGAAGTCGATGATTGCCACCATAAGCTACGAGTATCAAGAAACGATATGTACAAAACTTAGTAAAACACATGTTTTATTTTGTATGAAAACCGCACACAGGAATTTCTCGAGAAGTTTGGCTTAAGGTTCTGTATGAACTGTTAACGTCAGAATATAAGTTATTGAATTCAGGAAACGATATGGTATTAATACTGCAATCAAAGATCGGAAAACTAATATGTTGGAACCAAAGCTTGCAGAGAAAACAGAACACACACGTTTGAATAGGTGAACAGGCGAACAGATGTAAATGCTGTATGCACATCAGTGCTGCAAGATATCTCTACTACAACTTGCAGCACTACATACAAAAATTCTGCACATGCGTTCGGGCATTCCTGTCACGGTCCTTCTCGCCAAAATTAGTGTTCAGTCGAGTTTTAAATTGCAATATACTCGTATAAAAATTATAAATTAATAGACCTGTTCATTTAAGTTAAAGTAGCCAGATACCTTTAGATAATGTTAAAACTCAACATTTGTTGGTCTTGAAGTAAATGAGGACAAGACCAAGTACATGCTATCAACAAATAGTGTCCACCGCCTAGGACACTGTTGATAGCAATAACTTCGAGGTATTTAAGGAGTTCATCCACCTAGGAGTAAACATCAACTCCACGAATGACACTTAGTGGAAATCCGGAGGAGAATTACCTTGGGAAACCGTTGCTACTTCGGTTTAGCGAAACAAATGGGTACAAAACTCCTCACTCGAAGGACAAAATGAATGCTCTATCGAAACTTAATTCTACCAGTCCTGCTTTATGGCGCCGAGTGCTGCGAACTCTATGAGCTGTACCAAGATGCGGATGTAGTCCAAAAAGCTAAATCATCTCGACTACATTGGGTCGGCCACATTGCGAATGGAAAATAATGCTCCAGCCAAGAGGATCTTCGAGAAGGCAAGGAAGACCGAACCTCCGTGCAATAATCTGCCAATCGGAACGGAAAAATTGTATTTCATGAAGTTACTTGGAAATGCTTGAAGTTACTTGAATATGCTTGAAGTTACTTGAAAATGTTTGAAGTTACTTGAAAATGCTTGAAGTTACTTGAAGTTACCTGAAAATGCTTGAAGTTACTTTAAGTTACTTGAAAACTTGAAGTTACTTGAAAATGCCGGAAAATTTTTATATCATGTGAAATCAGAGAATGCAATGTCAAAAAATTTCATTTTTCGATTAATATGCATGGGGCGACCCCTAGTAACATTTAAATAAAATAAAATTATTAAGGTGTTGTGTTTGTTATTCGGCCCAAGCGTGATTTAAACCAGTGCCACCGATCAATAGTCTGGGGCATTGACAAAAGATATGAAATTCTGTCAATATCTACGAAGTAAATGATGTTTAAGAAAGAGTTGAATGCATTTTATTAAAAGAATTCAATCAAGAGATTTTTTTTCAGTATTCAACGAATGCAGGTAAACTGGAGAACATTTTAAATTTTATAATCGATTTTAGAAAAAAAGTCCCACATTTTAAAAAGAGTCCGCTTTCATTGATTTTCAGAAAGAGAGCCCAGGAATCTGCGCTTTAAAAATGACGCTAAAGCTTCCCGATACTGCTTTGACCTTATTAATTCCGGGTATGTGCCATGAGTGCATCCAAACGACTTCAAAGTTAACGTAGAATACCAATGCGGAAAATGTATTTCACCTTAAGAATTTCATATTCTATCTAAAGGGTATTCAAATTTGACGAATCATTTGAAATTGGCCGCCACTTTTTTTACAGCTATTAGATTACACCCAAGTTTTTTCAGGTATTGAGTAAATACATTCCCCTTAGCTAAAATGGATCGGTACACTATTGAGCAACGTGTGTTTATTATTAAAAATTATTTTATATATGATAATAAAGGGTTTTTCAATAAGAGCGCTACAAAAGTTTTTTTTAAATAAAACAATAACGGTTTTGGATATCAATGAAATTCTTTATTCCTGTGAAAGTACGTTCGATGCCATTATGTATGGAACTCGATTTCTTTTGCATGGCCACCACCGGCACGCTTGCAGAAGTTCAGACGCTGAGCCCAATTTTCGACGGTTTTCAAGCATAAATCGGTCGATACTGCTGCAATTTCACGTTCGATATTCGTACGAAGTTCATCAATCGTCGCTGGCTTGTTGGCATAGACCATAGACTTGACGTAGCCCCAGAGGAAATAGTCTAAACGGCGTCAAATCGCACGGCCGAGGCGGCCAAGCGACTGGACCATTTTGTGAGATAACACGGTTTCCAAACTTTGTTTCCAATAAATTGATTGTGGCATTCGCTGTGTGGCTTGTGGCGCCGTCCTGTTGGAACCACATGTCCATCAAGTCCATATCATCCAATTGGGGCCAAAAATTCGCCACAACGACGTCACAGAGATGCCCAACGCTTGATAATGACGTGTGAGAGACACATTTGGGCTTTCTTCAACTGAAGCCTCAGCGGCAGCAATATTCTCGACACTACGGGCACTTCTTTGTCTCACTGGCGCGGGAACATTTTGTACTGTGCTTGTGGATTCAAATTTTTCCACTAGACGCTCAATTGTTGATCTGCTAGGACGATTATGACGACCATAAATTGGACGTAGCGCTCTTAACGTTGAGGCCACTGACTCCGAATTTCGGTAGTAAATTTTAATAAATTCGACTCGTCGTTGGCTCGTATATCTTTCTATAATGAAATGCCAAACCTTACTGAAGAGAAATGTCAAAAGAGCGGCAAGAAATTCGGCGTCGTTTGCTGTCCCTGTCGCTCTACTTTTGTAGCGTCCCTGTTGAAAAACCCTTTATAAGAAAATGCTCCGTCAAACCGTGCTGTTAAACTGATCGTACATAAATTTGAAGAAACTAGTTCGGTTAAAGATCAGATAAGTAAAGCCTATCATCGTAGTGGTCGTTCGAGTGGAAGTATTGCATCTATTAGCAGAGGTGTTGCTGAAGACCCAAGGACGTCAATTCGTCATCGTTCACAGCAATTAAACCTCAAACCAACAACTTTGTTTAACATTTTGCACAAAGATGTGCATGTAAAGGCTTACAAAATATAGTTAACACAAGAATTAAAGCCAACTGAGCACGCAGTGCGTCGGCAATTCGTTAATTGGGCCATAGAGAAGCAACAACAAAATGACAATTTTTTCAAGCAAATTATCTTCAACAATGAGGCTCATTTTGAAATTGGCGGTTTGTGTCAATAAACAAAACTGCCGCATTTGGGCTAAAGAAAATCGTAGAGTATTGTTTAAAAGAAAAAATTTACTGTATGGTGTGAATTTAGGTGTTACTGTGGGTGGAGCTCGATATCAACCGATGATTAGAAACTTTTTGTGGAGTCAATTGGAAGATATTGAAGTGCAGAATATGTGGTTTGAACAGGATTGTGCAACATGCCACACAGCAACGAACTCAATCGATCTGTTGAAAGAGAAGTTTAACAATCACATAATTTCCCGAAGAACAGACGTGAATTAGCCACAAAGATCATGTGATTTGACCCCACTGGATTTTTTCTTATGGGGTTTCTTAAAGAGTAAAGTTTATGCCTATAATTTTCAAACTGTTCAAGACCTCAAAGAGAACATCATTGAGCAAATAGCACTTATTGAACCAAGATCATGCAAAAAAGTGAAAATTTTGGGAAAAGATTGACAGTCTGCCGAGCTAGCAGAGGAGTTCAATTGGACGACATCCTTTTTCATTATTAACCGGAACCAATGTACATTAATTTCCAATAAAAATAAATACAGATTTCACACAATTTATGTAATTTATTCAAAATTTAAAATAATATCTCAAATTTGAACACCCTTTAAATGATGTTTACAGGAAGAGTTGAATGAATTTTATTAAAAGAAATCGTTCAAGAGAATTTTTTTTCAGTATTCAACGATGCAGTGTAAACTGGAAAATATTTTTAATTTTGTAACCAAATTTAGAAAAAAATGTCCCGCATTTTAAAAAGAGTCCGCTTTCATTGATTTTCAAAAAGAGAGTCCTGGAGTTTGCGCTTTATGCGCTGCTATGGCCCTATTGATTCCGGGTGTGTGCGATGCGTGAATCCAATCGACAAAGCGGAAAATGTGTTACGCCTAAAGAATTTCATATTCTATCTATATACACAAAAATTAGCCAATAAAAGGCGATAGATTCCCACTCCTTGTCAACAATATCATCGTTCGGTATTAACAGCGCGGGTGAAACAAATAATAATTTTTTTGTGATTTTGCTAGAAACTGACAATAACTCATAATAACACAATGCAATGCCCCATTTTGGGAATAAGACCAAAACGGTTTTTTCGTTTTGATTAATTCCTTAAAAAAACGTACAAAAAAAAACAATAAAATTAAAATAAGTAGACAACGAACATCTCAACAATCCACCAATACGAAGTTCTTTGCCACACCCAGTTTTTGTGGGCGTTTTTAAATAGAAAAATAGTTTTTGTTAAACGTTAAAAAAAGTAGAAACCGAATATGAAAAGAATAACCTTCTAAGCAACTCGCTCAAACAAAGTTCCAAAATAGACAAATTCTCTCAACCCAATACTTTGAGGAACAGGAACAATCGATAATAAGCTTCAACTATATTAGTTTTGAAAGTTAATAACTGGCCCATAATTGTAGTTGTATGTAGTTGCAAAATTTTAGTCAAACTATGTTGAACGCAGATATACGTGCGGTTCCTAATAAAATTTTGCTCCAACTTTCAATAAATTGATGTACAACGACCTTCAAGCTATACAACTTCAAGTGGTCAAAACTTATCAAAGGACAATCAACTTCCACACAATTATCCCGTGTATCGAAAGGACATAATAATCTCCAAAATTAAACATAATTAAACTGTAAAATGTATGACGAAATAAAAGAATTGCTCCTCTAAGCCTTTTTGTTACAAATTGTTGGAAAATAGTTATAATTTGTGTTTAAGGAATGCAGTTTTGCGCACCGCACGATCTTAACTGATGTGCTACCCCGACATCCTATACGGACAGATGAAAATCCCCCCTTGGTCGACTTTGAAATTCCCTATGAGGTGTCATATCCGGGAAGGGAAGAGTGGCAAGGAGATGCAGTCACAGCAGTAAATGAGGTTGCTATCTACACTGATGGTTCTTAGATAGGGGAGGGAATGGGTTCTGGCATTTTTTCTGTTGATGCAGACCTGAAAGGGTCTATACGACTCCCGGACACAAGCAGTGTCTTCCAATCGGAAGGTCTGGCTGTTCTAAGGGCGGCAGAGATAGTGCAGATGGGATCAATGTCCGGAAGGGATATCGCCATCTACATTGACAGTCAGGCGACACTTAAGGCACTAGAATCTGTTAACATCAATTCTGAGACAGTCAGAAACTATCGCACAATGCTAAAAGCAGTATGCAGACGGAACCGAGTAAGACTGTGGTGGGTATACCGGGACACAGCGATATAGAGGGGAATCCGCAAGCCGATGAACCAGCGAGAAAGGGAGGGGAACTGGAGAGTTGTGGAGGTGTGGACATTAAACCACCCCTTGGCGTTAACAAGGGAATAATTAATGAGAAAATATTAAAAATGGCTGACCTTAGATGGCAAAATTTAGAGGGGCTTAGGGTGTCTAAAGCACTTTGGCCACATCTGGACAAAGAAATTCTCCAATTGAGAAGGGGAACAGCTTAGAGCAGTAGTTGGGATTATGTCATGGCACTGTCTCCTAAGGAAGCATGCTAGGCGGCTTAGACTGGTAGATGTGGATACATGCAGGTTCTGTGGGGATCTACAAGCCGAGGAAGAAATAACGCACATACTGTCTAAGTGCGAAGGTATAGCACGGAACCGTATGAAGTTTCTCTCCTTTTGAAGTTTAAAAAGCTACAGCTACAACTAACCAACTTTTAGGTGTCATCCGCAACTAACTTTTGCAGCCTAACGAGCTTAGTTTCACAACCTGCGACTAATAGCTAATAGCTAAAATAAGTTTTCATTATGGTAGCTAGCAACTAAATAAATTGCATTGCTACTTGCGAGCTTTTCAAGAACGTTAGTTATTTAGTTATGATAACAAAATTAGGTAGTTAACGCCCAATTATGGATATGATATCCAACAGCCCAAGCAGACTGTATGTCTTTTTTAGGTTATATAGACATTCGAAGCTATTCGTTTTCGTGCCCAACATTTACACAAAAATAAACACACTCAGCAAAATTCCCCTATCAACATAATAAAACCTCTGCGAAATGGAGGCGGCGGCGTCCACTTTGTAAACAATTACATACCATCTCTTCAGCGAATACAAAATTGTTTTAATGAAAAGATCTCTGTACTTACGAGCACATAAGTACATAAAATAGAGTATTTTAATGTTCATAGAAGATAATACAAGATAAAAGTAAAATTTCAGACTTCTTTGAGTATCGGGTAGACCTGATACTGGATGAAAGGATGATGATTTCCGAAATAATTAAAACGACTTTAACTCATTGCATTTAGTGTATAACAGTCTTTACTCGTCACTTAATCTATTTACAAACAGCATGAATAAAACAATAATGCATGAATATGAAAATATACGAGATAATTCAATGTCACTATAAGAAGGCCGTTCACATCTACATATTGTAATTTGATGACTTTTATTTTGCTTCTAATGCACTTTTTCATTAAATACATTGACGGCTAATGGTTTATTTACAAAAAGCTATACATATTATGATTTTTATATTTATTTTGTTTATATATATATTTCAGCTGTCAACAATATATTTTTTTTTATACTCGCACTAAAGGGATTAATTAGCTCCCTTATTGTAGGTTATAATGTGAAGGAAAACAGTGCGTGGAAGAGTATTTCACAGTCTTGTTGTACGGCTGAGGAAAGATTCTTTGAACTTTACTGTAATGTCCAAATACAGGCTTGAGGGTGAACTGATGAGCATTCACTGCATGGCGGGTATTGTGGTTCAAATGTTCATGTTCATGTTCGTGGAATACGGCTATTTCGTTTGAGCACTTATGGTGGAAATAGCGATAAAATAACGAAATACAGAAGACATTTCGACTATGACTAAGAAAGAGTAATCAATCTCGCGATGTCTCGGTGGCCAATGAGTTTTATGGCGCGGTTTCGTATTTTGTTGACTAGTTCCGAATATGTTTTGATATTCCAGATATCAGCGTTATACTCACGTTTTGGGCGCATATACTCCTTATAAATTGTAGCCAGATCAGAAGGGGTGAAATATAAATATTTCTAGCATCGCTTAAGGAAAGACATTTGGCAGCGTTCTTGGAGACATCGAATGTGTGGTCATTCCAACGAGGGTTATCCTTAAAACACATACCGAGAGTGGAAAGTCTTTCGATTTCAGGGATGCAAGGTGTCAATGGCAGAGTGTGTTTGCTTCGCTTTAATTACAGAAGACAGCATTGCATTTTAGGAGCATTAAATTCTTCTCTATTGGTTATACCTTATACCCCACTGAGTTAAGCTGTTAAGATCGGAATTATATGAGATTTACATACGTTGCCGTTCCACTTTCACACCCGAAGATAAGGGGCGTTACCCAAGAAACGAATATGAAAAGCGAAGTAATGAATTCGATTAGAATTAGCAGACAGGAGATCATTTCGTCGCTTGAAAAGCAAACTGACATAAGTCAAATTTCATACATTTTCAGAAAAACCATTTGAAGTTTTTCATAACTTAAAAAAATCATTTTAGTTTTGAATTTCAATGAATACCAAAGAGTTAAAAAGTAAAAAAGTACTTTTTTTTTCTTCTTTCAAGTGGTATATTTAAGTTACTACAAAAAGCCGGTTTTCAAAAAAAAAAATGTTGACTTATGTCGTTTTACATCCAAATTGCTACTAATTTAAGAAAAAAGTGCGAAAAAGTGTCGTTTTGTTTTGAAATAAAACCATTTGTATTTTTTTCCGTATTTTGTAGAAACAACCCACTTTAAATAGTATTAAGTTATAATAAAAATCATAGGGACGGGCTACAGTCCGCTTGGGCGAACTGTTGGATACCCTATTCTTATTCCTATCCCTCATAAGTGGGCGTGACAAAAGTCTAAGTATGGTTGAATTGTTAAGAACGCTCTACATATTTTGTTATATAACATTTAAAGGATTTTATCAAAAAAAACGCTCCCTAGCTCAAACTTGGGTGTTTCAATAAAATTGTTTTATTTAATTGTGGGCGTGCCAGTGGGCGGATTTTGAAAATATTTACACATGAGCATAAAGGGCCCATAGAGAGAGAGTATATATTATAAATTTCAGCTCCCTAGCTCAAACTTTGGATTTTCAAAAAAATTGTTTTATTTATTTGTGGGCGTGTCAGTGGGCGGATTTTGAAAAATTTGTATCCCGAGCAGTTTTAGGAGTCATAGATCATATATAAAAAAATTCAGCTTTCTAGCTCAAAATTCGATTTTTTCCAAAATTTTGATTTTTTGAGTTTGTGGGCGTGTCGTGGGCGGATTTCAAAAATTCGTAAACTTAATTATTTCGGGACCCTAGAGAGTATATGGTTAAAATTTCAGCTCTCTAGGTCCAGTTTAAAGGCCTAATTTTTGCCGACGGACGGACGGACGGACGGACGGACGGACGGACATGGCTAGATCGACATTACTATCGATGCTGATCATAAATATAGTAACTTTTAGGGGTCTACGGGCAATATTAAGGTATGTTACAAACTATGCGTCAAAATTAATATACCCCTAGAATAGGGTATAAAAATATAGGAACTTTTAATGAAAAAATCGACTATAATAAAATTATGTATATAAAATAAAACTTAGCTTATTGGTAGAACGACACTTCTTAAAGTAATCAAAATAACTTTAAAGTTCATCAACCAGTTTTATTCCAAGGCAAAACGACACAATACGAAAAGTGTCACTTTTCAAGAAACTTATTTATCACGAATTCATAATTGTTTTCGGGCGCAGTGGCTCAATGGTTAGTGGGTCTGTCTGCCTACTAATCGAAAGGTCCCCGGTTCAATTCCGGGGCCAAATAACATCTTGAGTTTTTTCCACTGCCCCACCTCTTGCGAACGTCTGACAAACATCCAAGAGTATCAATTGTCATGAGAAGCTTCTCAAATTTGCCGCTCGGATTTGGCTTAAAATTGTAGGTCCCTTCCACTTCGCAAAGAAAGTGGTTGGAGAAGCTAGGTTTTAGGCCCTCTATGGGCCGTTAAAGCCTTATATTTATTTATTTATTCATAATTTGTTTAGAAGCAAAGTGTTACAAATGAAAAAAAAATCATCAATCAAACAACAGGGATTTTTCCTTAAATTTAAAACGACACTTCTGCCCTCATTCTGTTAGTTTAAGAGTTATAGTTATGACGGTTTGATAAAAAAATTTTTTTTTTTTGCGATTCGTTTTGTATACCTATAGTTAACTCAAAATCGTCAAATTTTGACTTAGGTATGTCAGTTTGCTTTTCAAGCGACGATTTATAAATATGAGAAAGAGACTCGGGGACAGAACAGAACCTTGGGGAACACCAGTATTTATATTGTCAGTGTCAGGCCTGAAACCGTCAACAAAACAACTTGAATTGAACGGTGCGAAAGGTAATTTCTAATCCATTGAAGAAGAGTATCATCGATGCCAAATGCACGCATTTTGAACAAGAGAGTTTGATGCCAAACTCTGTCAAATGCCTTTGAAATCTCAAGCGCAACTATCTTACTGTCACCACCATGGTGAAGAGATCACCAGTGACGGTTGATCTGCGTTTAAATAACGTAAGGGACGTAAGTGAAATTCGTCGGTAGGAGAAGGGAGAGGAAAATTCGCCTTTATTTTGGGACGGGCTGGACAAATGCTGTTTTTCATCTTCTTGAAAAGAGCCCAGAAGAAGAGGACAGTTAAAAAAGTTTATGCAGTGGTTTTGCCAGTGTAGAAGACCACCTATTCAGAACGATAGGGGACCAAAGGATTTGTGTATGTCAAGATATCGAAGTACCTTGGCCACTGTACGAGTGCGAAAGGCGATTGGTCCCATGCAGTATTCTACGCGCTCGAGTACAGGGGGAGAAAAGCATAATCTGGGAGCATTGAGCTAGCTGCAAAGTGACCAGCAAGCAAACTGGCTTTATCTAGAGAGCTTACAGCTAGAATGTCATTGTAAATGATCTCCACTAAGGTGTCATTTGTGGAGTTGATGTTTACTCCAAGGTAGGTGCACTTCTTAACTACCTCGAAGTTATTGCTATAACCTGCGACGTTTTGTCCTAGGAAGTGGAAAGATGTTTGTTTGTTTGTTGATAGCATGTATTTAGTCTTGTCCACAGGCGGGCCAGTGGGGATGCAGTGAAGTGGGAGGGTTATTATTTCTTTAGTTTAGACAAAAACCTCGTCATTAAAGAAGATTTATTAAGACCGTAAGAAAAATGTGTCGGGCGCAGTGGCACAGTGGTTAGGGTATCGGCCTACTAATCGAAAGGTCCCCGGTTCAATTCCCGCCGCGCCAAGTAACATCTAGAGTTGTCTCCACTGCCCCACCTCTTACGAACGTCTGACAAACATCCAAGAGTATCAATTGCCGTTCAGATTCGGCGTAAAATTGTAGGTCCCTTCCACTTCGCATAAGAAAGTGGTTGGAGAAGCTACATAAGTATAAAGGGCACTGGCTATATTATAAATTTCAGTTTCCTAGCTCAAACTTTGACTTTTCAATAAAATTGTTTTATTTAATTGTGGGCGTGTCAGTAGGCGGATTTTAGAAATTTTATCTCCCGAGCAGTTTTAGGAGTCAAAGGTCATATATAAAAAAATGTCAGCTTTCTAGCTGTTTTTTTCTTTTTCGATTTTTTCGATAAATTTGTTTTTTGAGTTTGTGGGCGTGTCTGTGGGCCTTGATTATTTCGGCCCCTAGAGAGTATATAATTAAAATTTCAGCACTATAGGTCTAGTTAAAAGACCTAATTTTTGCCGACAGACGGACGGACTGACATGGCTAGATCGACATTACTATCGATGTTGTTCAAATAAATATAGTAACTTTTGCCCGTAGACCCCGGGCAATATTAAGGTATGTTACAAACTTCCCGTCAAAATTAATATACCCTTAGAATAGGGTATACAAATCAATTTAGTCAAGTGTCGGTCTATTAATATTGACTTTTCAATTTTACCATACACATAATAATTATTATAACATGCAAAGCTTACGTTACCCCTCATTTACACAATTATAGGTTGTCTAAAAAGTGTTATGTGAACGTCGGCATATTAGCTAATCTTTAAATTAGTAATAATTGAATTGACCTAGCCGTCAACGCATTAATCAAACACATTCCCTTATTACATCGAATATATTTTTACATCACAGATACATAACTTTTTCGGCAGCAGCCACAATTGCCAGACGGCGAATAAAAAATGCAAATTAAAACTATATGACTCATTTGCAAGTGTTACTTCATTTAGTAAAACTAGTTTAATTCTACTCGTAGAGCAGGACACTGACGAACTTTAACGCAGACGCACTTTATAGGCTTAATAATGTCTCTTTAGCTTTATGAAGACCAAAAAAGTATAATCGAGCAATAGCCACTATCCTGTAGTTCTCTCAAACAACGACTCACATTTGTTAATTTTATATATATTGATACAGTGCTATTCGAGAAATGTTGCTTAGGCCTTTTTTACTCTTTCCGGTGGCATTTCTGGGAACTTATGAGAGCTATGATGTTTTATTTCACTAAGTAGCAAAATGTCATTCAAATAGTGCATACATTATAGATGAAATGTACATTTAACTCGTGATAGCCGTTCAAGACGAACCAAAGCATTTTTTAATGTACCAGATTACAACGCTTCTGTCGGGCACTTACACAAGATTAAAATAATTTCAGGAAGATTCCGATTTATATTGTTACAATGACTTGAGCGGCTGCAAGAGTGCAAGCGTAGCCGTAACTAAAAGCTTCTCTCAGGCAACAAAGCGAGTGTACTTTTCCATGTTATTTCACAATCGCAATAAAAACCGTGCGAAATTGGCGTGGGTGCGAATGACGCTTGTGGAGTCTGCCCGCCTAAGTAAGTAAGCAAGAGTGCGCCCATTATTCCATTGTGCTGCTGAAGTTAAAATTGCTGTTAAATATGATTACCATGTGATTGTCTCTCTCTCTCTCTTAATGGATAGCTTCACCGACAAAATTGATGGCAGTCCTACATCGAAAAGTGGTTGCATTATGAGTCATACTGGAAGCCATACCTTTTTGTTGGTTGTGTAAAGTGTTAGAGTCATTCACCCCTGGTGGCAAGGTCACATCGAACACAATCTCACCGAGAACAGCTTGGTTAAAGAAATGCACACCTCTTCCGCGTATCTTATCCACAAAAACTCTATATGCAAAAGACGCAAGTCATCCCACGTTATGTCCCATACAACAGAATACTGTGCAACCACAGCAGACAGTCGTTGTATGAGAAACGAAACTCATGCAGTATACATTGCCTGCTAATGGTGTCGCAGATGAACGAGGAGACAGATGCAATCAACGCTATGAAATATTATGCCGTGTATAGGCTTAGGTTTGATTTGAAGTTCATGTTTTCCGGAAACAAATGGTTTTATTACGATGACGCAAACGTAAACAATTATGTATTATAAAAAACATTAATTCCCCATGTATAATGCTTAGAGTATCATTAACACAGATTGAGTAACTCAATTGATTTTGCTTTGTATTGCTTAATCGTTTTCGTTTTGAGAAGTAATTGAATAAGATTGTGGACAGCATAAAACAGCAGACAGACGAAAAGTATTAAAAATTCTAATTCAACTCCGAATGAAGGCCGATGTCGTCCACACATGACCGTTAAAAAGATGTCGAAATCAGGATTGTCGTTCTTTGATCGTCAACGAACGCAGTGACATCTCAAAAAACCGCCATAAGTTCTAACGCAGACAAATTTATGTACGTAAGGGTATGCACGTTTCCACAGCGGGCATACGGAAATAATGCCCAAATCAAAAATTCACGCCCAAATATGTTGTTTTATCAAAGTGCCACAAGGCCCAAATCAGCACCCCAACATTTTCTTCTACACGCATTTTAATAAAATCACATAATGCCAACATGTTAATTTCGTCAACCAATTTTATTTATTGTCGAAATACCTTGCATTTGTAACGCCTTTTTTACGCCCAAGGCGTAAACTTCAATATAGAAAACTATGCTTAATTATGATTTCCGCGCGCAACATGTACATATATTCTTGTTTTGGATGACGAATAGTACAACATGCTTAAAATTCAAGGTCATCGGAGCTGTGACCGCTAAACTAGATAATTACAAAAGAAAAATCTGTTTTATTTCTGACGTAAATTGAATAGAGAACTACTAAGAATAAGAGAGAAACAAATCACTCGTCTCATGTGATCTCCGTCCCATCGTCACGAATAGGGCATGAATTGACTTGTTGCACCGAAATCTGCACGTGACTTTTGGTATGAGTGCCAAAAGAAATTTGCGCGGTATTTATTTCGTTACACTATCAGTTCTGTGTCGTGGAGTGCTTAAAGCAAGGAACTATCACGAGCAGAAATTTGCCGGCAACAAAAGTGCTCTCACAGGTTCATCATTTAGTGCAGGTGTTATTAAGGACACACGCAAAGTAAAACAATTAGAAAGACAATATAATTATGTATGTATCTATATAATACTAACACAGACACAAATCATGCAAATAATTCAAGCCATTAAGGCATTATTAGATACGCAAAATATTTTAAAGCTTAATTTTACTAACATGCAAGTCAATCACATGATCATTTAGACTATAGATTCTACTCATGCGACTAATAGGCTAATGCCTACCATAATTCGTTCTATGATGGGTGCTAAACAATAAATCAACACTACGTAAATTATGGGCACCACCACGAAAATCAAAGCCAATAGACGACAGCAAGTCAGGTGTATCTATTTGACCGGATATAAGCTGCTGTAAAAAAAATGATACACCTATTAAGCCTTCGTTGAGAAAGGGGTAACATTTGAAGAAGCTTGATACGTTAAGGAGGAAGGTTAAATGGATCATCCCATTTAAGTCCTCGTAAATTTACGTTGAATGGCCTCTATTCGATTTGAATGAATGTTGAAGAACGGTGTCCAAACTTGTGAAGCATACTCTAGAATCGGACGGACAAAACAATTGTGCAATGACATAGAAGCGTATGGGTCTTTAAATTCTTTTGCCCACCTTTATACGAAGCCCAGCATAGAATTAGATTTATTAACAATAAAATTAATATGCCTAGCAAAAACCAGTTTGGGATCGAAATAAACCACAAGATCCTTAAAATTATCAACATTACAAAGAATATGTTGAGACAAAGAATATTGAAATACTTTCTAGAGAATGTCATTATGTTGACATTTAGTAGGGTTTAGGGATAAACCGTTTTTATTCACACCGATTGGAGAAGCTATTAATGTCTTAATGATTGTAGAAAAATTCTGTCTTGCTGACTAGTGACAGATTTATATATTTTCATATCATCAGCGTAGATCAGGATATTACTGTTATTTATACATGCTTTAACATCATCAATGGCTAGTATAAATAGAATTGGTCCGATGTGACCTCCTTGGTCTTGATTTGATGAACCCTTGATCTAAGTTATGAATTAACCCATTTTATGAAACAATGTGGGAAACCAAAAGCCCTGAGCTTAAATTCGACTATTTCATGGGACAGCGGGTCGAAAGCCTTAGAGAAGGCAGTGTAAATGTAATCGATTTCATCCTTATTCTCTAAGGCAATCATGCAAGAAACTTAACAGATTAGTGACAGTGGATTTGCTTCTTACAAATCAATGCTGTTCATTACAAACTATATTGCGGCAAAGAAATATTAACTTTTCACAAACAATTTGTTCAAAAATCTTAGGGATACACGAAAGCTTTGAAATAGGCCTATAATTAGTGATATCACAACGATCGCCTTTTTTAAATACAGGTGTGATAAAAGCACTTTTAAATAAATAAGGGAATTTACCAGTAGTAATGGACAATTCAAACAGATACTTAAGATATGGAGCAATTGCATGACTACATTTTTTAAGAACAACCGGTGCATTGCCATTAGGACCTGATGAATAGTCATTCTTCAGAGAAGAAATACATTTAAAAATTCTTTCCAAATCGAATGAGATACTACTAAAACTTATTTGGGAACAGCTAGTTAGATAACTAAAATATTGATTATCTCCCTAAACGACTTAGGCCGAAAACACACCGGATAAAGCAAAACGTGTTTTTTTTTTGTTTCTTATGAGTGCACACACCAAAGAAAACGAAACAAAAAGCTGGTTTTTGTTTCGAAGTGTTTCGGTGGTGGTTGTCGAAAATACATGCCATTGTATACGAGCAACACACACCGAATGCAACAAAACTGGCTTTACCACGAAATCTCAAAAGCAATAATCCAGAAAACAAAAATCTCGAAAGTAAAAATCTCGAAAACAAAAATCTAGAATTGAAAAAATCTCGAAAGCATAATCTCGAAATACAAAAATTTAGAAAAACAAATCTCGAATGAATATTATTAATTTTTGAGACAATGGTTACAATTCGCGCGTGCGGATTATTTACTACTCTTTTTAACATCCACGATTCACTAGCAAGCTGCCCATGCAACTGTAAAAAATGTACCTCAAATTAGTGTTGTTTGGGATCGTGTGTTATCACAACGCGAGTGCAAATAAAAACAATTAAAATGAAAGTAAATGAAATCACTACAAACAAAGGAAATATTCAAATCGAAATCGATGGATTTATTTACCGGTGCCGTGAAATAAAGTAGAGGGAAATAATGTCGATCGACTTTATTTCCACAAGAAATCGGAAGTAATGTCGAAATTCACCATTTTCTATTCTCGACTTTATTTCCAATTATGTAGTAGAACAAAAGAGTAATAATATCAAATAAGATTTCGGAGATTGACTTTATTCTACTTGAGATTTCGCAACTCATCCCATACACAGTGCAGTTTCAGGGGTGTAAATCTGAAAATGGTTAGGAATCTTTATCTGATTGTGTAAATAAATTAAAAGCGAAACAAGGCCGATTCGACTTTATTTCACTTTGGCAAAGTAAATAAGCCCGAACATGGAAATTCGGCGTTATTTCGCTTTCATAATTCGGCGTTATTTTACTCGGCGTTATTTCACGGCACCTTATTTAATATTGGAATTTTTTTCAATTTTTTATAGATAGTGTTTTTTTGTTAAATATTGATTTTTTGTTGTTAATTTACCGAAAAAATAAATTGCTGAATAAACTAAATATGTGATGAATTTTCTTTAAGTTTAAACTCTTTAAATAGGTAAGAAAAAAAACTCGAATTAACTTTTTTTTCGAGATTTTTTTCGAGATATCGTCTTTTGAGATTTTTGTCCATTATAGATTTTTGTGCATTCGAGATTTTTGCATTCTAGATTAAAAAATTGTTTTTTCGCGATTTTTTGCATTCGAGATTTTTGTCATTCGAGATTACGTCATGATCCCAACAAAACTGTTTCGACCCAGCGTCGTTGACGATAATTACCTACTTTCTACACACACCAAATGAAACGAAACGTTAAAAAAAAAAGCAAAACAAGAAAAGGTGTTTCGTTGCCGATAGCTGACCTGTTGTTTTTTGCAAAACATTGTGGGGTTTTTCTTACTTGGGGTTTTTCATACTTTTTTAAAGACTTGATCCTCGTTGTGTATAACTTTTCACTACGTGCAGTGGTACCTGATTTACTTTTTAAAATGGTTTATGGCTGGTTTTTCTGATTATTTTTTTTAATGATCTAGCGAATCAGCAGTTGTAGAACTATTGTAAGTAAGCTGCGATGGATAACCATCGGTTTTTTTCTTAGAATTGACAAATCCCCAAAAAAGTTTGGGATCCAATTTTAAAGAGCATTCCATTTTACTTATAAATAGTCAATAAATTAGTTGCATGATAAAGATTTAATTTCATTAAATAATGTGATATAGAGTTCAAGATCTGAATGGCAGAGACTTTTTAAATAGTTCTAACAAGCCCTATTACGTCTGTTTCGTATTGATTTGAGCTCCTTAGTACATATACCAGGGATGGGACATTTTCAGATTCCTAGAGGATTTCACAGGAATTACTTTTTTCATGCAGTTATCCATCAAAGAATAAAAAGAACCTACTGCATCATGAATATTAGATAACACAGTAAAATTAAAAGTAAAGCTATTAATTTCATCAGAATGCATTTGAAAATTTGCTTTCCGAAAGTCAAAAGATTGCGAACGGTCATACGAATTACTATTTTCGTACATATGTGCGCCTAGTTCAATAAATACATCCAAGGGTTGATGATTGTTATCTATGTTAGTTATACTGAAGTGGGATTCCAGAACCACAGTACTAACAGAGTCAGAAGAGAAAACAAGATCGGGAGTTCGATTTTTGAAATTTTTTATACAGCTTGTTTGCTGTAAGTCAAAAGACAAAATGTTGTCTACTAAAGCGAGCTCTTGTTGGGCAGAGTCAATGGATGGAATGAAATGAGTATCATCCTCAGAAGTTACCCATCCAATATGTGGCAGATTGCAGTCGCCTATAAATAAAACAGTGCTGTCACAACAAGATTTGTCAAAAATATGATGTAGTGCCATAGAAAGTTCCGAGTACAAAGAACATAGACGATACGATGGAATGTACGCATTAACAACATATAAATGTTTATTCTTAAGTGTTATTTTTACACAGATAATTTCGACATTTAGTGAAAATAAAAAGTCAATCTTTCTTGATTCAAGCTTACATTTTGATAGTAGAGGGACACCCTACTTGGTTTTTTAGGACGGACGGACTATCTTTCCTGCTACCTTTTGTCGATAAATTCTGTAAATTTTTTTACTGACGTATTTTGAGGCCATATAGTGCTATTGGACAGTATTTCGAAATATATTGAAGGGGCAACAATCTGACGCAACAAACCAATTAGCCGTGCTGATTTTAGTGCATTTGATTGAGTCATCTTTTGGAATCAAGTTTGTCAAGAACAAATGGTGATCCCGGTAAGATCCCATCTAACGTACTGTGTAAAGACTCACCATCTTTTCATTAATTTTAAAACCGCATATGATAGCATTCGCCGTCAGGAGCTCTACATGGCGATGGCCGATTATGAGATCCCGAAAAAACTGACCAAGCTGTATCGCGTGACAATGGAAAACATGCTATGTAATGTGCAAATTGGAAGCAGCTCTTGCTGATTATTCGAAAACTGCACCGGATGTCGGCAAGGAAATGCGTTGCCATTTAACTTATTCAATCTTGTTCTGCAAAAAAGAGTGTCTATGCTCTATCGAACCTTTATCCTGCCATTTCTGCTTAGATAACATTCTGCTAAAGCCGAGTATTAGACGATAAGTAGGAAAGGGGAGTTAATATTGGGTTATTTCGAGTAAAAAAATACTACTTCGTATATTTTTTCCTGTTAGGGAGGACTGCGAATGCTGAAGGAGATACAACCGCGAACTCTATGAGCTGTACAAAGAGGTGGATACGGCCGCTATTTCCCGTTCAATATTGGCTCTGAGCTCCTCTAACGTCGCCGGCTTGTTGGCATAGATCAAATGTGACCTCATACAAAAAAGTCTAGAGGCGTTAAATCACACGATCTCGGCGGCCAATAGACGGGCCCGTTTCTCGAGATAACACGTTCACCGAACTGAGACTTCAATAACTCGATTGTTGCAACCGCTGTGTGGCTTGTGGCACCGTCTTGTTGGAACCACATATCACTGATGTCCAATTCATGCAATTGCTTAAAGAAATAACGTTCCAACATGTCTCTGTAGCGAATACCATTTACCGTAACGTGACGGTCATTTTCATCGACGAAAAAAACGCCCCAATGACGCCACCGGCATAAGGTGCATGAAGGTTAGGGTAGGTTAGGTTGTAGTGGCAGTCGGCAAAGGCCGACACACTTAGGCCAATGACAGGATCATTGTGATACCACACGGATGTATCATCCTCCTACTCGTTGAACCAGTTGGAGCTCTTGATGAAGCTTGATAGACTTTTAATGTCAGTGTTAATGAGATCGTTAAGATCATTGTAAAAGAAGGATCCTAAATGGAGTTTACGTCTTTGAGAGAGAGCAGGGCACGTGCAGAGAAGGTGGAGAATTGTCTCCTCCTCTTCCTCGTCCATACAGCTTCTGCAGAAGTCATTTGTGTGGACGCCAAGCCTTGTTGCATGTCTACCTATGAGACAGTGTCCAGTGATCACACCAATTATAGCACCAATGTGAAATCTGTTTAGAGATATCAAACACTTAGAGCGTTTCAGATCCAGCTTTGGCCAAATCTGCTTTGTCGCTATGCCACTTGTCCACCTAAGGTTACAATTCTCAATGGTCTGTCTCATAAACATGAGTTTGCATGTGACGATTGGGATGCCTAATGAACCTTTATCAGGTAGAAGGGGTAGGTGCATGAAGCACATGAGGGTTCTCACCTGTCCAGTAACGCATGCTTATTGACGAAGCCGTTTAACCAAAAATGCGCTTCATCGCTAAAGATGATTTTGGGATGAAATTCTTCATTGTCTTCCATCATGTCCAGAGCCCAATTCGAGAACGTACGTCGCTTCATATGATCAAGTGGCTTTAGTTCTTGAGTCAGCTTGATTTTTTAAGGGTGTAGGGTATGCAAAATTCGCCATAATGCGGTCTGGAAGAGCCCCCATTCTTGAGAACGCAGTGCAATTTACTGATTTGGCTGGTTTACGACGGACGCCTCTACGGCAGCAATATTCTCCACACTTCGGACAAAACCTAGTCTCACTGGCAAAGTAACATCAAGCAGCGAATATTCTGACTCAAATTTCTTCACTAGACTATGAATTGCTTGGCTACTGGGGCGATAATTACGGCCCAAAATTGGCGTAAACGCTCTTAAAGTTACGACCACCGACTCGAAATTTCGGTAGTAAATTTTAATTATTTGTAAACGTTGTTCCTTTGTAAACTTCACCATGATGAAATGTTGATTTTACTGAATATTTTGACATTGAGGAGAATATCAACATATCCGAAACGTTTGTTAACACTGTTGAAAGTTTGCTAAATTTGACTTTTGACTTTGACCCTTGTTGAACTCTTCATTAGCTGGATTTCCATCGATGTCATTGATCCCATTCGGAATATCTATCCCTTTGACTCACAATTGCTAGCAACGGTGTAATACTGCGGTTGAACCCTTCAATTTGACCATTGCCCCTCAGTGTTGTGGTCGCATATTTTATTTGCATACTATTATCATTGCAGAATGCAGATCTTTTGAAAAGCTCTGCCTTAAATGAAGTACTCTGATCGGTATTGTATGAGTTTTCATACCACATGAACTAACTGTACGGATCACCATTTATGCCATGATCTGTAAATAAGTTCTTACTAATTGCCACTAGGTGTCTCGTAGGTGCCTTTAAGCAGTCCTTTCAATTCTAAATTAATGCTGCCATAGTAAAATTCAAATAATTTCAAACACCTTAAAATTAATAAGCAATTTTTAAGTAGATAGTAGAAAGGCGGGGCCTTTTTGCATTAAGACAATGACGCCGAGGACTATATCTGGACTGACACTATATTTTTTAGCAATTAGTTTCTTCTGTTTAGACCGATTAGGACTAAGTGCAGAACTAATGTCAACTACTCTTCAGTATAACTCGGTTGCTTAACCGTTCAAATGACAGCCGAGGGTTTAACAAATTGCAGTCGCAGCTGAGTCGTAGAGGTATCATCAGCGTCTAATCCATGATTAGCCTGCCTGAACGAACTTATATTTTAATTGTAGAGTATATGCAAATACCGCTTAAATTTTTAGTTTTAATTGAATAATCGAAAGTTATGTCAATCTAGTCCGTCCTTCCATTTTCAATTTTGAGGACCTACAATTTAAGCTAGATGAAATTCGGAACATTTTCTCCATTGGTTTGTGAATATCAAGCTATACGCTAAAAGGAAATTAAAAGTTGTTCTCTTTTTTTTGCGAAGTATCTAGTGGATTACGATTTGTTTTACCGTTTCTATGGTCGATTGAGGTAAAAGATTTATGTTCTTTTGGTGGGAACACATTAGCAATGTTTTGTTGGGAAAGCTATGAGGCAGTGTTATGTACAATCATAATAGTGATTGAAGCTCAGAATACAAAAAGCTGCGTGGGCTGCCACTCCCAAACCAACAAAAAACATAGGGACGGGTTACAGTCCGCTTAGGCGAACTGTTGGATACCCTATTCTTATTCCTATCCCTCATAAGTGGGCGTGACAAAAGTCTAAGTATAGTTGAATTGTTAAGAACGCTCTACATATTTTGTTATATAACATTTAAAGGATTTTATCCAAAAAAAACGAAGATTTTGTAAAAAAAACGCTCCCTAGCTCAAACTTTGGTTTTTCAATAAAACTGTTTTATTTAATTGTGGGCGTGTCAGTAGGCGGATTTAAAAAAAAATTAACACATTTGCATAAAGGACTTCTATAGAGTATATATTATAAATTTCAGCTCCCTAGCTCAAACATTGGATTTTCAAAAAAAGTTTTTTTTAAATTGTGGGCGTGTCAGTAGGCGGATTTTGAAAATATTTACACATGGGCTTGAAAGGCGCCTAGAGAGTATATATTATAAATTTCAGCTCCCTAGCTCAAATTTTGGTTTTTCAAAAAAATTGTTTTATTTACTTGTTGGCGTGTCAGTGGGCGGATTTTGCAAATTTTATCTCCCGAGCAGTTTTAGGAGTCATAGATTATGTATAAAAAATTTCAGCTTTCTAGCTCAAAATTCGTTTTTTTTTTCAAAATTTTGTTTTTTTGAGTTTGTGTCTGTGGGCGGATTTCAAAAATTCGTAAACTTGATTATTTCGGGACCCTAGAGAGTATATGGTTAAAATTTCAGCTCTCTAGGCCCAGTTTAAAGGCCTAATTTTTGCCGACAGACGGACGGACGGACGGACATGGCTAGATCGACATTACTATCGATGCTGATCATAAATATAGTAACTTTTAGGGGTCTACGGGCAATATTAAAGTATGTTACAAACTATGCGTCAAAATTAATATAGGTATAGAATAGGGTATAAAGATCAAACAAAACTCTTATCCTCCCGAAATATGTGAAATTATTACAGAAAAGAGGAAAGCTAGAAAACGCTGGCAACAGACAAGGGCGCCAAGCGACAAGACCACACTGAAGAACTTAAATTATAAGCTCAGAAAATCTGTAAGAGAATTCAATAATGAGCCTTTGAAAATTTACCTCACAAGTCTTACAAATGATGCTAGTACCGACTACTCGCTCTGGAAGGCAACAAAGAAAATGAACAGGCCAATAGCTCACATTCCGCCAGTAAAAACCAGAGAAGGTAACTGGTCGAAAAGCAGCCAAGAGAAAGCAAACACTTTCGCTGAGTATCTTGAAGACGTATTCAAAGCTTATGAAGATAAAGGTTGTCAAGGACTCGAAATAAGGTGCGAAGAAGATAGACCTATTCGGCCGGTAACAGCTAAAGAACTTGGCAAAGAAATTAAAGAAAGCATAAATATAAAAAAGGTCCCAGGGTTTGATTTGATTACAGGAGAAATTTTGAAGCAATTTCCACGAAAATGTTTAAAAAAAACTAGCGCAGATTAGTGTGTTTGAATATTCCACTACATTGTTGTTAATGTAGACTGGAATGTGTGGTACGTTTTTATACTCCCACAGCAAGGACAGCTGTGTCATCTGCAAAAGTAGCTATGGTGGTTTCTTCACTTTCAGGCAGATCGATAGTGAAAAGTAGGTATAGAACTGGACCTAGCACACTGCCTTGCGGTACACCAGCTTTAATCTCTCTTAATGTTGAGTACTCTGCATCTTGTTTAATTCTGAAGAATCTATCTGACATATGAGACTCCAGAATGGTCGCATACTGCATCGCCAGTTGCTTTTGTAATTTGTGTATCAGTCCTTTGTTCCAGACTTTATCGAAAACTTGTGCTATATCAAGAAATACTGTAGAGCTCACATTTTTCTCTTCAAATGCTTTTTCGATTCTATCTGTGATTCTATGCACCTGATCAATGGTAGAGTGCTTATTTCTAAATCCAAATTGGTGAATTGGGACTAGCGATTTTTCATCTATTATTTTTTGTAGACGTTTTACCAGCACTTTTTCGAATAACTTGGACAACATTGGTAGAATAGATATTGGGCGATATGAGGTAACTTCGTAAGGTGGTTTGCCTGGTTTAGGTATCATTATTACCTCCGCGACTTTCCACATGCTTGGCACATATCTTAATTTAAACGCAGCATTTACAATCTGCCAGTGGCGTGGCGTCCATATAACACGATTCCTACCGTCTTCCCTTTTAAAAATCCACCAAAAGTAAGCACTATCTGCCAAATAAATATATGAAAAATGAAACTCGTCCCGTATTTTAATTATAAAATAAAATCTACACACTCACACATAAGCTATCGAATAAGTTTAATATTTTCATTCTACCTCTCCTCTGTATCTTCATACTTCATTCAAGAATCAAGATTCAACCACATTCCACAATCCACAAATCACAAACAACAAACCAACGAAGAGTCACAAAAATACTCTTAGTAAAAAGTTTTCAACTACCGCTGCTCTCTATAATACAGTCGGAAACGGATAAGTGCACAACCCATCGGGCACGACTTTGTGTGCACTTATACGTTTTGTGCACTAATGCGTAAGTGCAAACTCTTGCACTAATCCGTAAGTGCACACATTTGCACTCATCACTATTCTACACTATTATGTGTGTATGTAAACAGAATACTAGGGAAATAAAAAACATAACAAAACATTTTATTCATTTAAATATCACAAAATTCAATTGCATTCAAGTTTAAAGTATAGATTATAATAAATATTGCTTAGTTAAAATAGTTCTTAATGGAGGTTTGAACCAATGGACCTAACGAAGTAAATAATTTATGTTCGATTTGATCCAAAATATCCTCGCATTCGAGATTAATCTGATTCATATATGACCTTAGAGTATCTATGGACTGTAAAGCCTGTTTGCGACTTATTTGAATGAGACCTTCATCGACACCAACTTCTTCAGCTTCAACTTCAATGCGATCGCTGTTTATAGCTTCGTTAATAATTTCTGCGTCGGTCAGTTCTCCATAACATAATTCGTTTTCGTCTATATCTATTAAACGAGAGAACTCGTCCCTCATATCCGGTGGAATTTCCAGCAACTCTTCAATTTCATCTTGTTGATCGACTACTGGCGATTTAACAAATCCTGCTTTTTTGAAGCAATTTTTCTTTGTCGTGGGTGTTACTAACCACCAAGCTCGTTTTGCCATCTTTAAGGCATCCAAAATGGAAATTGACTTTACAAATTCACTCAACTCGATATTTTTTTCTACTGCCAGGACTTGCTTTCTAACAATTTGATGTCGATAATAAGCCTGTAAAAAGATTTAAAGTTTCGGCATTGTATATTTGAATAAAAAATGTAAATCCTACCTTAAAACTTCTTATGATTCCTTGGTCTAGTGGTTGAATCAGAGCCGTTGTACGGGCAGGTAAAAAAACAACTTCAATGTTTTGGATTTCGACATCATTTAGTTTATGGCAAGAAGCATTGTCCACAAAGAGAAGGATTTTCCTCTTTTTCTTCTCCATTTTAGTGTCTAACACCTTAAGTATTTTGGACCAAATATCTGCTGTCATCCATGCTTTAGAATTGTGATAATATTTTATCGGTATTTCTTTCCCTCTAAAACAGTGTGGTTGTTTGAATTTTCCAATAGAAATGATATCACCTTCGGAACCATCCATATTGCAAAAAAACAGTAAGGTTATTCTGCTTTTGTCTGTTTTAACACCGGATGGATTTTCGCCTCGATAAGCCATTGTGCCTGTCGGTGCAGCTTTATAAAATAATGCTGACTCGTCTGCGTTAAATACGTCCTTTATGTCATATCGACTTAAAAATCCTGGAAGAACGTTTTCGATCCAAAAATTTGCTGCAGGTTCATCAGATGCAAGTTTTTCCCCCTGTGTTTTGTAGAACTGAATGTTATTTTTTGACTTCCAACGGGACAGCCAGCCTGGATTCGGTTCGAAATCTACTTCTAATTGAACGGCGAACTTTTTAGCTTGTTCAAGAATCAATGGCCCAGACACTTGGCAGCCTTTAGACCGCATTTGTCTGAACCATACAGCAACAGCCGCATCGACACATTCATAATTGCCTAATATGTAACGATTATCACTATACACTTACTGCAACAAATATCGTGAAGTCAGATTTACCTTTTTTAAACCTTTTCCTTTGAACGTTTCCGTTTTCAGCGGCTGTTATTTCAAATTTATGTTCGTCTTTCAAAATTCTTGAAATTGTCGAAATGGACACTCCGTATTTTGCTGCGATTTCTTTTCTGGATTTCTTTTCACGTTTTATAGCATAAATTATTTCTAGTTTTTTACTAACTGAAAGACAATTTAGCTTTCTCGAATCCATGTTTTGGAACAATAACAAATCTTACGATCAGAACTTCAAGAATTTAAGTAAGAATTTATTGTTTATAGATGACAGATGTAAATAAAATAGATAACAGATGGCTGGCATTCAGGCGACGAGTCAGGCGACACGTTTAAAAATAGTGTTCAAAAAGAGAAACACAATTGTGTTATACTTATTTACGAATTGCACTTATGAGAGTATTTTTTGGTAGATAAAATATTTTTGGGGTTGAAAATGATGTGCACTTAGAAGAAATTTGCACTTAAGCGATTTGCACTTATGCAAACATTTTTGTATGAAAAGCTAGCGAATTGGCATGGGGTTTTTTGAAGCATTGCAGTAACACGGTTTTTGCACTTATCCGTTTTGCACTCATCCGTTTCCGACTGTAGAATAAAAAATATTTTTCCGTCTTATTTACTTGTTTTATATCCCTTTCTTCTACAAGCATTGCGGTTCCGATCCTCTTTGTTCAACACCCGCTTTTATATTCAAAGAAAAAGACGCTACATTTCGTCTTATAAACCAAATCTCACGCTGAATACTTGGAATTGTTTCATTTCATTCTCCCTTTTGCGATTAGCATTGCGTTTCAATCGGAAGATATCAACATGTTGCAGGAATGCAGGTGCTACGTTTGACTCGTTTTTTTTGCAACATTGTGTCTAATAACACGGTGTTCTTTGACTTATTTCTTTTTTCTTATGACATAATATCTGAATGTGTTATGTGGGTTGATTCTTGATTTTGAATTTGATGTTGATATTGATATGCGTGTTGATGTAAGAAGTTGAGCTTTCATTTTTCTCTCTTGTGATAGTTAATGCTTCGATGTTTTTACAAATTTATTGTTATACTTTTGTCTTATGAAATAAAATATGGTAGAATATTATGGCAATTTGTCAGCAGAGTAAATTCAGCATATCGCTTAAGAGAAGTTCATGTCAAATAAAATACCGACACTTGTTTTTTTTTTAAGCAGGAATTCAAATTTTAATTTAGAATCAGTTGGAATTTATTGACAGACTGCGTTGCACAAGTGCAATAACTTGAAAAAATCTAGTGTTTTGTAAAGCCAATTTGATAAAATCTTAAATTAAAATAGTGAAAAGTTAGATGTGAAAGTGAAAGTGAAGGTTAATGTGTAATTTTTTAGTTTCTTTTATTACCAACTTACTGATAAAAACATTTTAGCTTCTTAATTTTAGTGCAGTTTTAGATTTTTTTTGGAAATGTCTTTGATTAGTGTAGATTGCTGTTTAACTGATTTCCTCCTGGAGGATTCAAATAGTTTTAGTACGCTATCTTTTCTTGATAAAAAAAAAAGTTATAGACGTAGGGCGCTCTATGCCTTTTATAAATATTAATTACCAAGGGAGAGATGGTTTTGTGACACATTTTAATGTTTCCTTATACCAAAAATATAAGTGGCTAACTGGGAGTTGCAAGCTTAATAAAATGTTTTGTTTTCCTTGTCTTCTTTTTTCAAACTCAGTTTGAGGTTCTCGACCTTCACAACCATTTGAATAGTGAAGCATTGAAAGAAGTGTTCCCTCAAGTCTTAAACTTAAGTAGTTTACTTTTAACACTTCCCATTTCCGTCGCCTCCGTTGAGAGGTCTTTTTCTGCTTTAAAAAGAATTCATACTTATTTAAGAAACTCACAGGGCGAGGATAGGCTCTCTGATTTAGCCCTCATATCGATAGAAAGAAGACTTCTTCTTAAAATTAAAAATAGACCAAACTTCTATGAAAGGGTATTGGCAGAGTTTATCAAAAAAGATCGTCGAATAGCATTAGAATACAAATAATTATAAAGAACTAATATTTTAACAAAACTTTTCACTTTTTTTTTTTAAGTGTGTGAATTTTAGCTGTTTTTAATTTTGATTTATTTTTATTGCTGACATTATTATTTGTATCGTTTTTATATTTTAACAAATATAAAGAATTATCCATATAATTCTTCTGAATTTTCTTATTTTAAAATTACTATCCACATTATGCTGAATTTTTGTAAGTTATTGTATCATGCGTCTGTCAAGACCGGCTTCTTTTGAAGCCACTTTTGTTATGCTTTAAGCTCATTGTTGATTGAAATATTAATGTCTTGAAGTATAAAAAATGTGGCTAGAATATTTTTGCTAAGTCAATGTGGAATGCATATTATGTAGATACAATATCCCCATTAAAAATTATTTTATTTCAGGTTTTAAAGATTTTTATTTTTATAGGTGACTAAATTTTTCAACGTCTTCCCTTTTAAAATTATCCACGCCACGCCACTGAAACACAGCCAAATATCTAGGCATGACTCTAGACGTTATACTGAATTGGAAAGCGCACGTAAAGAAAAAAAAAGATGAGTTGAACATGCGATACAGTAAAATGTATTGGCTTATTGGGAGATTCTCATCCCTGTCTAACTACAAGTTATTGCTATACACGCAAGTTCTGAAACCAGTATGGACCTACGGGCTCCAGTGGTGGGCATGCACATGCCAAACAAATTTACAAACAATTCAGGTTTTCCAAAATAAAGTACTAAGGAACATAGTTAATGCACCTTGGTACATACGCAATGCCGATCTGCATAAAGATCTAAATGTTGAAATGGTTGAAGATGAAGTTATGAAAGTTGCTCAAAGGCATAGAAGTAGGCTTCCCAACCACGAAAACACAGAAATAACAGAACTATGTATTAAATAATGACAATGCAATCAGGAGATTGAGACGGGTAAAACCTCTTGGTCTATAAGAGTTACCTAGGGCTAAGAAATCAGGTATTGATTTCAAACAAAAAAAAGTTTAGAAATCCGACAAACTGCGGATTTATCTGTTAAATTCAACAAATATGTAGTTCAAAAACAAATTGCCGACAAGTCGTCGACTAGGTACAATCTCATTCGGGATGGCAAATGTCAGTCCACCGGGAGTTTTTTTTAGATGAGTTAAAGTATCTCACTATTGCAGAAGCATCCCTCGCGTACATTGCAGAGCATGTCTTTCGATGATTTTTTACTTCCAGCGAATTCCCAACACAAAAAAAAAAAAAAAATAATAGTGATGGTACTCAAAAAATTGCAAAATATTTTTCAAAAATTAAAAAAAAAACCGGTCTAAAAAAAACTGCCTTAACGATTTCATTGCGGTTTTTATGTACAGCGCGGTTCAATTGAATAGTCGCACCTGTGTTAAGCTTTAGAACTTAATTTGTTGTTATATCAGTTGCACCAATGGGAAAAGAAAGCAGAAAGGTACGTTAATACTAAATAAAATAAGCAAAACTTTAATTTGGTAAGTGTCAAATAACAAAAGCTTTTCTCTCGTTTTCCTATACCATGCTTAAGGGTGAAAACACACCGGATAAAGCAAAACGTTTTTTTTTTTTGTTTCGTGAAACAAGAGAACATTGTTTCTTATGAGAGCGCACACACCAAAGAAAACGTTTTTGGTGTATGCGCTCTCATAAGAAACAATGTTCTCTTGTTTCACGAAACAAAAAAAAACGCTTTGCTTTATCCGGTGTTTTCATATGAGAAGCTGGGGGTAGGTACCGTCATCAGCAAGGGAATGGATTGGAGTAGAAGTAACAGACAGGAGATCATTTATAAAAATGAGAGAGTCGGGGACAGAACAGAGCCTTGGGGGACACCAGCATTTATTTGGTGAATTGCAGAATTGAAACCGTCGAAAAACAACTAGCATTGAACTGTCCGAAAGGTAATTTCTAATCCATTGAAGAAGAGTATCATCGATTCCAAATGCACGCATTTTCGACAAGAGAGCTTGATGCCAAACTCTGTCAAATGCCTTTGAAATATCAAGCGCAACAATCTTACTTTCACCACCTTGATGAAGAGATTGGTTCCACTTTTCGGTTAGATATGTCATCAAATCACTAGTGGACCTGTTGCTGCGAAACACATACTGCCGGTCATTAAGAAGTTTTCGCGATTCAAGATATTTCATTAGCTGACGGTTTATCAGCGTTTCCATGACTTAGAAAGAAGGAACGTAAGTGCAATTGGTCGGTAGGAGGAGGGAGAAGAAGATTCGCCTTTTTTCGGTACAGGCTGGACAAATGCTGTTTTCCATCTTCTCGTCCTGAAGTCCTGAAGAATAGGACAGATGGAAAAGCTTACGCAATGGTTTTGCCAGCGAGGAAGAAAACCTCTTCAGAACGATAGGTGAAATACCATCTGGACCAGCGGATTTGTGAACGTCAAGATCTTGAAGTACTATAGCCACAGTAAGAGTGCGGAAGTTGATTGGTCCCATGGAGTATTCTACGCGCTCGAGTACAGGGGGAGACAAAGCACAATTTGCAGCGTTGAGCTGACTGCAAAGTGAGCAGCAAGCAGATTGACCTTATCTATAGAGCTGAGCTGACAGCTGGAATGTCATTGTAAATGAGTGTCGGGGTAGATGATGAGGCCGAATTCTTGATATTTTTAACAAACGATTGTGTTCTTACATTTGTGTGATCTAGGTTAAGTCTACCTGTGAATACTCCCATTATTGATTATTTTTTGATCGACCTTTTCCGACCGGTGATCTCCAGTCGTGTTAGCCCACGGACTTGCATGCATACTTGCGGGACAGTTTCAAGGTGTTAAACGCGTCGCTAGGCTCACTTGAATGGTTAAATTGCCTACTTTAAAATGTTGCGTACGTCACTGTTTGATCATGTCATGAAACGCCCTCTGTATGTATTTCAACTTTTTATTCGTTCTTTCCTTACACACACCCCTGTATACCATTCAACGAAAAGAAGAAGAGTTATCGACAGCGAACAGCGATCGTGAATTTTCCTGCGTTTTTATTTTTTTCTTTCAATAATTTTCGAATAAAAATATTTATATTTCATTTCAAATAAATTGGCTTGAGTCTTTCCTTACCATCCATAGGAAGATAACACTACGAAATGGCACCATTCATTACAAAATTTAAAGGCATTATGCAACTTGCCACAATAAATGAGATTTCAAAAAAACACTCGAAATCGTTATAAAAAAAACAAAAGATATCCCATACATTTTCAAGATTTTGAAATATTTGATTTTTACCATTTTTGTCGTTGAAGCTAACATACCTTTCGAATGAAATAGTCGACTTCCAGAGTCGCAATTTGCCTAAACGAAAAATCAGCTGTAAACCATGAAATTACTGTGAGTGTTTTAGATTATACAACCAATGAGAATACTTACATCTGCAACTGTAGCCTTTTTCTGGATGCCACCATTTGCTGTAAGTGCAGTATGTTTTTAAGAGTTAAAATCAGAGATGGCAAAGTGATCTCACTAAATATACATTTATAACTAGACGCTGTAAATACGTAAATGAAAAAAAAGCTGAACATGCTGTTGTGATATACGTAAACATACTGCGTCCGTTATATTTAACCACGTTTTAAACGACCTGAATACGTAGCAAACGTGGCAATGTAGTTTTTTTTTGTATTCTCAAAAATCTCTGCCATCTCTGAACAGTAGGAATCTAAGTTAAACGTCAGCTTACCCCACTCTATGATTCCCGGTATTCACCGTAAGGGGATTTTAAGTTTATTATTTTTATTCAAGCTATGGTTTCCGCTTGGGCGAACTGTTGGATACCCTATTCTTATTCCTATCCCTCGGAGAGTTATAAATTTCAGCTCCCTAGCTCAAACTTTGAATTTTCAAAAAAGTTTTTTTTTTAAATTGTGTCAGTGGGCGGATTTTGAAAATATTTACACATGAGCATAAAGTGCCCCCTAGAGAGTATATATTATAAATTTCAGCTCCCTAGCTCAAATTTGGGTTTTTCAATAAAATTGTTTTATTTATTTGTGGGCGTTTCAGTGGGCGGATTTTGAAAATTTTATATCCCGAGCAGTTTTAGGAGTCATAGATCATATAAAAAAAAATTCAGCTTTCTAGCTCAAAATTCGATTTTTTCCAAAATTTTGTTTTTTTGAGTTTGTGGGCGTGTCTGTGGACGGATTTCAAAAATTCGTAAACTTGATTATTTCGGGACCCTAGAGAGTATATGGTTAAAATTTCAGCTCTCTAGGCCCAGTTTAAAGGCCTAATTTTTGCCGACGTTCGCATGACAGGAGTAACAAAGATTGATCGAATAAGATGTTCTTTCACTTCAAAGAACCTATCTTGAAAAAAATGGGACGCGAGCGGCTCAGTTGGTACTGTCATGTTCAAATGAGAGACCCCACGAACCCTCTGAAAAAGGCAATATCAATCAACATTTTCATACAATCAAGAAAGAGAGCCAGGCCTAAAAACTCATCGATCGCACAAATGCAGCAACACCAGCATTGTATTAGATTCAGTGGCAAAATTATTTAAAATTGAAAGGACTGCTGTGATACAGTTGTATGTTATTTCCTTAAGGATCCTAAATGGAAAATCGTACATCACAATAGACGCGTTGGGAAAGCAACAACATCTCAAGAAAGGCAAGCAATACTTAGAAATGCTTCCGATTCAAGGCTCTTTATCGGGAAAATTAACGCAAAAACTGGGGTTAAGGGCAGTACAATTACTGTAGCCGTGTTTCTTTGTACGCGGATATAGGGATAATTTGAAATTTGCATGTAAAATACAACAACAACTTATCCTATATACGCTAACTTTAGCGGGGATAGCTATCGCCGCTAAGTCCTTTAGCGGGGTTAAACAGTGGCCAAACCCCATTTTCTTCGTTTCTGATGAATCGTTGCGATGAATTTTTCAGGAAATGTCAAAGTTTGACATCCCGCCGACCACTGGCACATCCCGCCGAATATTTTGTTCGGGATTTTATTATTATTTTTTTTTTCAAAATTTAGTAAATCTGTCAATGTGAAACTGTTTTTTATAATTTTAGAATATGTTTGGCATTAATTTCAACTGTCGGAAATTAATATTTTTGAATTTTACGATTTTCAATATAAATTTCTTAACTCAACTTCCAGCTGTGTCACTAATAAACGTCATAGGTGCATGTGTGCTGCCAAGTTTTTTTTTTTAAATTCTTAAGCGGCGATGGTCGTTTTTTAATGACATGCCTATATCCGCGTGCAAAGAAACACGGCTTGTTTAGCGCGTGATAAAGAAAGCCACCCATATTCAGCACCCAAAAATGAAGATGAAAACACCACTGAATGCAATACGCAGGATGCAGGATTCAGCGACTTGGCTTTGTAATAGCACACATCAGGTGCAGCCGGGAGTGACGCTTCGTCGTTTTTTTTCCGACGAAAAAAGTTTAATTTGGACGGACCTGATGGATAAAACTTCTAATTCCATGATTTGAGAAAGGATGAAATAATGTTAGATAGAAGACAAGACAAAACGAGGGAGGCGGTGTAATGGTATGTGGAGCAACGATGGACTTTTCAGCAATATAATGTTCCTATAAATAACGCAAGGATAAGGCCTGGATTCTTACCCAAAATATAGACCTATTGATATGGCCACAATATTCGCAAGACCTGAACATCATAGAAAACTTGTGAGGACGGCTTTTAAGTAAAGACTTCGAAGAAGGAAGGCAATATAATAATACGTACGAGATAATTGAAGCCTTAAAAGGATTCTGGTAAGAAAATTCCATTAATTATTCAGACACCTAACGAATCTCTACATTACAGGCTACTTGAAGTATTCAGCAATCCGGAGGAAGTACCTACCCATTACTTATAACCGTTAAAATCTAAAAATCAAACTCAAAACAATGGGTGAGTTCCAAAATGCTTCAGATACGTATTAAATGCAGTCATAAGTTCCGAAACTCGAACAAATGAATTACGACAAAGTCGCAAGTTTCTAAACGCATACAAAATGTTATAAATGCCCATAAAATGAGACAACTACACATATATAATGTGTTCGCTGTTGCTGCTCACTGTTGGATTATGCAAAGTTGGAGTTGTGATATTTTGTTATATTTTTTTTTATTTTTATTGAGTATTGATCCTCCCGCCTAAACGTGATTAAATACACCCTTTCTCCAGATTTTAAAACATGCTTGCATATTGTCCCTATACAATAAAATTTGTTGGCGGCGCCGAAGTTATCGTACTCGTCTATTTTTTTTAAACAAATCTTTAGTGAATTACCTTTTAAATGTATAAAATGTGGATTTTGCGTATGTCCTGATACAAAAAAAACGAAGTACATTTTATGACCTTGTTGGGAAAAAATTAAATTAAAAATGTTGAACCTAACCGTGAATTTCTTTATAGAACATGATCGCTATATAACCTTCTTACCTTCCGCAATCGGGTTTGCCCAGATTAGTGAGTGGTTTTAAAAATATCGTAAAATTTCAAAAAAATATTATCTGTCCTTTAGCAGGTGGTATAGAGTGTATCTTGTGCCGCTCAAATCAAACAGCGAATGGAACTGGTATTGTTGATGACGTTCAATCATCCGCATAGGTGATCTGATCTGACCTCTATACAATTTAAATGTACATTATGCATCTCTGACCTTAACATTTAATTCATCGGAAGTAAGCGGTTTGCGCGTGTTGATATGCAAAATTCGGTGTTTGCATTCATTAAACAATTGTTTGTTGATATTTGTGGTACGCGGTTCAAGGTGTCAACGACTTAACGCTCTCGACCATGGATGATATCATATCATTAGAACTTTCTAACTTAAACCAAGTAAAAACACCGACAACACCAACCAAAATACACTCACCTGTGTGTTTGAGTCCTCGTCTACAGCTGACAGCAATTTTACAGTTGAACCACTCTTTAAGTTAAAACTTCCACTATTTGAGGGATTTTTCGATGGAGACGAAGAATCTGCAGCTGCTACAAAATGAAAATCTCCATTGGCCACTTCATTACCAGCATAGTTACTTTGGCATTCCGATATCACGTCGTTTGTTGTATGACTACTTTCGCTACCTATGCCATTCGCTGATGACACAGATGACATCCCGGTAGCTGATGAATAACTAGCCGTATTTTGAGACACTGTATGCTTTTTTCTTTCAATCGTCGAGGGATTGCTGTTGGTATTTTTTCCACTTATAATGTAAATACCACCCTCGCCAGTTCTGTGCGTGTGGTTATAGTTGTCACCCGAATTCCGAACACTATTCGATTCTTCAGAAGATGGACGCTGACGACCACTAGCGCGATTCGACTTAAAATGATTTACACTTAGGTTAGGATTAATTGCTGATTGTTGTTTTCTTAAATGTTCAGCCAGCGACGCGCTGCTAGTTCTCGGATTATACATCTGACTCTGGTCATGATCATGATGAATTTTAGATTTCGGAGTAAATCTGTGGTTTGAGCTTGTATCTAATCGTTCATTTTCTACAAACGTCATGGTACTGTCGTCGTATACCTTAAAGAATAAACAAAAAACAAAAGATGAGTCAGGTTACAAATACTACTTGAAAGATGCTTGGTTTTTTTTAAAAGAAAAAAACTATTTATTATCAAAAGGCAAATACCATCAACACAAATAAATAACTATTAACGGATATGACTAATATTATTTTTTTTTTTGTAAAACAATCGACTGAAACATAAACCGTTAATTACATTCCAATAACATTCAAGAGACTTTGCAACTGTCGATACCTATAATTAATTGCAATCTTGTGCTAATCGGTTAATGTAATTTGTTGTTGATGATGTGAGTTCAAAATAAATAAGCATCACAGTCTAACGAGTAGGTAAGTGCTTTCAAATTGTTTTTGAAATTGTCACCACACATATTTATAAATGAATGTCATAAAATAATTAATTTTGTTAGCAAATCCGCTAAAATTTAAGTTATTTCGAAACAGAATTATGCATCGTGTATCTTTTCTTTTTTTTGAATAAATATTCTCCATTCATTAAAATCAGGGGAAAACAAATTAATCCTGAGAACATTTTGGCACGTCTAAAGTTCTAATTAATATTTCCGCTGCACTGATACTATACAGTGGGTGATCAAATTATTACGGCCACCTTAAAAAATATATTTTTTTCAGGATTTAGTGCGATGGTCGAAAAACGCCTTAAATCGGCTAAGGCTTATAAGGACTGGACATCCGAAGACTGGTTAAAGGTGAGAACTTATGATGTCGGCTTTCAATAGATTTTTTTTTTATATTTTGGAGATATGTTTTCACGATTTTCGTGGCAAGCGATTTTTTGTAGGTTTGCTTTTCCGATGAATCATGGGTTCAGATTTTGTCGGATAAGTCCGAGTTTGTTAGGAGGAGGGCAAACGAAAAATATAAAAGGGAATGCATGCACTCGGACCTATCCGACAAAATCTGAACCCTTGATTCATCGGAAAAGCAGACCTACAAAAAAACGCGTGCCAGGAAAATCGTGAAAATATATCTCCAAAATCTATTTAAAGCCGACATATTAAGTTCTCACCTTTAACCAGTCTTCGGATGTCAAGTCCTTATGGGCCTTAGCCCATTCAAGGCGTTTTTCCACCATCGCACTAAATCCTGAAAAAAATATATTTTTTAAGGTGGCCGTAATAATTTGATCACCCACTGTATGTATTTCTAAAAAAAAAGTGAAGTGAAAACCTTTTGACTCAACTTAATAGAAAGTAAAAGTAAGGCTTTGTTTTGCAAATACGCCTTCGGCAGAGAATAGATTTAAACTAGATTAAATGGCTTATTTATATGATATGAACGTGTATGCTCGCGGGAACAAAACTAACTTCTATACTGATTCACATAAAGCGGATTCGTGTGAAGAACTTGTTATAGTAGTATGGAATTAGATCAGAGAGAAATTGCTTAGGAACTGTAAATTAATTTGATAAACTATTCAACAGAATTTTATCCGTTATCTTTAAGTGCCTGGCGGCCGTTTTTATGTGAACAATATTGTTAATTGTTCACTTTTCATTTCTTCTATTACAATCGTGTGGTTTTTTTTGTTTTTCAGATCTAAAACCTTAAAGGCCTTCTTTTGGCAACCGAGTAGGTTCGTATATGGACAATGCACATTTCTATACTGTGGTACAGTTTCATAGTCTTGTGATATAAATATGATGGTAGAATATTTTTTTTTTAGTTCGCCGGAACTTACGTTGTCTCTGTGTTATTAAGAGACATTTAAACCTTATTTAATCGCGTCCAGGCTTAACACGGTGTTCACAAATCTTCGAAATAACAAGAATAAGCCGAAGTCTCATAAACGTTTCGGACAAATTTAAAGTAATTTAGTGTTAAATCCATTATATATATCTTCCTTGGGCTTACTACCCCAACAACGAATACCAAGAGTGTGCTTCTAAGCGTATGCATACCGCCTGGTGCATTCCTCTTCTTAGAAAGTGGGGCTTACAGCATAGATTGGCCGCCAATCTACCACGTCGGTCGCAGAGCTATTGATAGGCGGCTCCTTTATGATCAGGACGTCGCGTCGTCGCACAAAACGAAGCAGAGCATCTTCGGTTTAGTATTGCTTTGTAAGATCGGGATCGACATGATAGATCAAACTGGAGAGCCAATTTCGTTAACTAAACAATTAACAACTGATGTCAGTTTTTAGGGTACCGTAGCCAAATGGCAAAAAAAGTAACCCTTATGGATTCGTCATGTCTGTCTGTCCGTCTGTATGTCACAGCCACTTTTTTCCGAAACTATGAGAACTATACTGTTCAAACTTGGTAAGTAGATGTATTCTGTGAACCGCATTAAGAATTTCACACAAAAATTTAAAAAAATAATAAATTAGAACTAAAACTGAAAATTTTTTTCATCAAACCCATACGTGTGGGGTATCTATGGATAGGTCTTCAAAAATGATATTGAGGTGTCTAATATCATTTTTTTTAAACTGAATAGTTTGCGCGAGAGACACTTCCAGACTGGTAAAATGTTATGTTACTTGCTGCTACGGAACCCTTCATGGGCGAGTCCGACTCGCACTTGGCCGCTTTTTTAAAGTTTAATGGTTGACAAATTCTTACGGACTTCAATAGGTTTAGGAGTAATATTAAGCAGAGACAGAGAAAGGCAAGAACAAATTGTAGGGGCTGTTCTGGTAGTTTAGTAGTTTTAATCTGTAGGTTGTAAGTAGTTTTAGTAGTTTTAGTTTAATTCAAGTAGTTTGTAAGATAAAAAAAACATCGGGAAGGGCTACAGTCCGATTGGGCGAACTGTTGGACTTTCTATTCCTATTCCTATCCCCAATAAACTGGGCATGCAAAAGTCTAAGTCTGGGTGACTTGTAAAGAACGCTCTACATATTTTGTTATACAACATTTAAAGAAATTTATCGAAAAAACAAAGTTTTTGTAAAAAAAACACTATCCTTAAAAGTGGGAGTGACAGAAAAGTGTTCAAAACGACTTTAACTACTGATTTGCAAAGAATAGGACTTTCATTTACAATGATTTCTTCAATAAAACGTATTTTTTAAAATTGCGGGCGTCAGTGGGCGGATTTTGAAAATCTTTAAAGATGAGCATTAAGGGCCCCTAAAGAGTGTATATTATAAATGACAGCTTCCTAGCTCAATCTTTGACTTTTTGATACAACTTTTTTTTAAATTGTGGGCGAATTTAAAAAATGCTTAAACTTGATTATTTGGGTCCCTAAAGAGTATATGGTTTAAGTTTCAGCTTTCTAGACGGACGGACGGACGGATATGTCTAGATCGGTGGAGAGAAATAACGCCAATCGAATTAAGGCCAAATTTGTGCATTTGACCTTATTTCGCCTTGAGAAGATGAAATAAGTTCAAATTTCACAAAGTAAAATAAGGCCAGTCGTTAAAATTTAACCTACTTTCACTTTCACAAAGCGAAAAAAGGCCAAATGTTTGCATTTTTTCGTTAGGCGTTATTTCACTCCACCGGCTAGATCGACATTACTATCGTTGATGATCGCGAATAGTATTTTTTTAGGGGTCTACGTGCAGTAATAAGGTATGTTGCAAACTAGCAGTCAAAATGAATATGCCCTTAGAATAGGGTATTAAAACACAGATACGGAAACAGAACAGATACAGTCAAAAGGATTATCATTAAGTTATTTCCAAAGTTTAGGGTAGTGCTATAGATTAGCCAGATATTTTCAACGATGTCCAGAGTTTAGCGGGAAAACAATTTGTCCAGTCCAACCCTTCCGAATTTCATCAAATTCAAATAATAATTAGTTTTCTAACTTACTATCGAGAGCGAAAGGCTGAGTTATTAATTCGGATGAACTAAACTGGTTTATTTTTTAGAATTAAACACCAGACGCCGGACCGGAAGGCTTCAGTAGGATGCCGGCGCGCGGTGCGCCGCTCGTACACATTCAGGCGTTGTTGTATAAGACAACGAGTGGGCAGAATCTTAATTATAGTCAGAATCAGTTGAGAAGAGTAGGTAGTTTGTATGTAATTCGTTTTATAAAAAATATAATGAAGATGCCAAGTTTTTAAGAATTTTCCCGATGGAAACATATGTAAGATTATTTCGTAAAATAGTTTTTAGGCCGAAAGGAAATAATTTTAAGATTATAGGTAATTTAAGAGCGTTCGCATAAGGACCAATAATCTTGAAAAAGTATCCTGTTACTATTAAGTTCGATTTAATCATTTTTGTCTAGTATGTAAGTTCATAAAAGTAATAACAAATAAAAAGATAATTTAAATTGCATTAGCCTAATTATAAGTTTGCATGTAGCGAATGGCATATCTAGAGAACCTTTGTTGTCAGGTAAAAGAGGTTATTTTGGCAAGCTCATCAGTGGTACAGTTCGCCATTCTCTATGATTTTTGGTAGAAATTTAAAAGAGTTCAGAATGATAGTGTGGCCTATTTCTTTACTGATCCATTGTGAGGTAGCTTTTAAGCGGAAAGCCGAACTGGCATATGTTTACCTGCTAAATATGTCAAGCGGTGCCAGATGAAGCAGAATGTCCAGTGCTGCAAAAGAAGTTTTACGGAGTGTTCCGCTTGTGCACAGGCAAGCTGTTCGTTGAAATTTGCCCCCCACATCACGATTGTATGTAAGGAGAGATGTAACGAACGATACATAAAGCCAGTAAGTGATGCGGGGTTGTAATGCCCACGTATTTCCAATGGCTTTTTTGCAGGAGAAAAGAGCGACTGTAGCTTTTTGAGTCTATCTCTATCTCTCTCTCTCTTGTATACTGGTTGTACAGCTTAACTTCCTGTCGAATATAACACTCAAGAATTTACCTTTTTCGGAAAAATGTAAGCTAGTACCGTTTAGAAAGTGGGTCAAGTATTTTATATTTCCAGTAAAAGAGGACAACTTCGGTTTGTTTAAACAAACTTTGTTGCTACTGTTTTTTTACGTTTTTAGAGAATTAATCGTAAAAACAAAGTTATTATCAAAAATGCCCCCAAAAAGTGGCCGCGGCAAAAAACTTTGCTTGGGCGTATTTTTAAGATTGATTTTGTCTAAATCCTTTTAGAAGAATACAATCTTTATTTCCATTTACTTTTTCGATAAAAAAGTTTTTATGAAATAGTATGCGAATCAGTGGGCCGGTTCGAAAAACGTTAACACTTCACATTTTCAAGCTCCTGCAAGGTATACGTCACAAATTAGCAGGTGGCAATGGTGCGATGGTAGTGTATTCACAAAGTGGTTGGCAGGTCGTGTGTTCGCATCCCGACCAGAGCCATGCTTTATAAAATTGAATACACACAACAATTCAAATCTCCCTTAAGCAATTAAGGCGCCACCTGTTGAGAAAAAAAAACCCCTATCGCACCAAAAAATTCTTTCCTATCCTCCTATTCTTTCAGTAGTAAGCAGCACCCAAAAACAGGCAATTAACCATTTTCTATGGGCTGCTTGCAGCAACGAAAATGCCTGAGCTGTGGCAACACTATAAAGGTACTGTATCAATAACAGAAAAAATAAAAAATCCCTTTAGCGCACGCAAATTATAAAAAAAAAAATTCAGTTATCTTGCTCGATTTTTAATAACTTTATATGCTGATCCTTGAATGATAGGAAACAGCATTGCGTTTTAGAAGCATTAAATTCTACCCTGTTGGTTTCACCCCAATAGATTATGCTGGAAAGATCAGATTTTAATGAGTTTTACATACGTTGACGTTCCAACATCACGGGAAATATGTTTAAATATCAACTGAGTGGAAAAATAAAAAAAAACAATCTGAACCAATGTGTACTTTTTATTTAAACGAATATATTGAACACGTCTTTTACAATCGAGGTCTGGATTAAATCTAACTGAAGATCGTGGCTCCGACTGGTCGCTTGGATTCGTTGTCAAATATGTTTATTACTTCTGTGGAGTGCTGCTTGTTTTCTTTGGGTGGCTTCTTTGTTGCAACGTCGTTAATATTGTTGATGTCGATTGTTTCATCATCTTCTTGTTTGAAGTGATGTTTGTTTTTATTAGGTGACTTCTTTGTTGCGTCGTCGTTAGTATTAATATCTTCCTGTGTGGACTGCTGATTTTGATTTAACACAACATTGTTTATGGTTGAATCTGGTTCTTGCTGAGTGGACTGCTTATGTTGATTTAACATAACTCGGGCGAAGAAGAAGATAGCCGCGAATTATGAAACGCATATGAAAATCTGAGAGTACTATCATCAGCTCATCAGCGAAGGAATGTTTTGGATTAGAAGTGGTAGATAGGACATCACTTAATAAAAAAAAAAGAAATAGTGTCGGAAACAGAACTAAGCCTTCGGGAACACCAGAATTAATATGGTGAGTATCGCACTTATAGCCATCCAAAACGACTTGGATTGAATGGCCAGAGAGGTAATTAATCCATTGAAGAAGAGACACATCGATTCCAAAAGCACTAATTTTCGACAAAAGAGCCTGATGCCAAAATCTTTCAAATGCTTTAGAAATATCGAGAGCAATTATCTTACTTTCACCAAAGTTATGAAAAGATAGGTTCCACTTTTCGGCGAGATATGCCACCAGTGGATCTGCTGCTGCGACACCCATACTGCCGGTCGTTAAGGAGTTTTAGCGATTCCAGATATTTCACAAGCTGACGATTTATCAGTGTTTCCAAAACCTAGGAAAGAAGGGACGTTAGTGCAATGGGTCTGTAATTAGAGGGCGAAAAAGACGAGCATTTTTTTTAGGGATAGGCTGGACACATGCAGTTTCCACTTACTCGAAAAGATTCCAGAAGAACAGGAGATGTGGTAAAGCTTACGCGCAATGGTTTTGCCAGCGTAAAAGAACACCTCTTCAAAATTATAGGTGAAATACCATCAGGGCCAGCGGATTTGCTGATGTTGAGATCCTTCAGAACCCTAGCAACTATGCGATTAAGAAAATATACTTACTTAGAAAACTCGTTGCTCTCAAGTATAGGCGTACACAAAACACATTCTAGAATTTGTTGGCAAAATTATTAACTTCCCAGTGGAAAGTCTTGTACCTAAGGGGCCGATTTTGTGAATCGCGGATTTTGACATATCTCCACGTTTCAAGGCCACCAGAATCCAAATTCAACGTTTTTATAGAGATGTCTGTCCGTGTGTATGTACGTATGTGCGTATGTACGTATGTGCGTTCGGAATTTTCTTTCGCCACGATTATCTGGAGAACCAAAGATGAAATTGACATAAGTTTCCAGCGAAATCGGTCCACTCGTTTTTTGTTAGTAAATAAATAACTAAAATAATTTGGCTTTATTTGTACTATTTATCGTCATTTGTCATTGAGGAAATCATTATTACAACGTGCTCCGTTATTTCGTATACATGTAAATTTACAGGTCTCCTTGTGGTTGCATTAATATATATCACACTTCGCTGTTATTAACAACAATTAATTTCCGTGAACAATATTAAAGAACATTTTTTAATATTTAATAATTCTTAACCATATCTTATGGTTAACCACATTTCAAAATTTCCCACTAATTGCATAAATCATATTGATCCCAGTGGGAAGTTAGTCGTATGGACCTGCGGGTCGCACCCAGACCACTTTTTTTTTTGTTTAATTAATATATTGTTTACCGGAAAAATCGTACACGTAACGAATACAAAGGCCTACAATGCCGCAATCTCTTATCTAGTTGACGCAGGTGTTTACATATCCCACCATGTATCCGCTTCCGCTCCCGTTTCCGCGTTTCGATTGTTTTTGAGAGGCTTTTAAATAATACCACCTATGGGATTTGGCTATAAAAAACAAATTAAATACAATTCAACTTTGAAATTAGATTTCAAAATGATTCTACAACTCACGTCATTTAAACAGCTGAAATAAATTCACTAAATTTAAATGTTCGTTGATAGAATTTCTTGTCAGATACAAGATAAACATACACTCGATGTCACTTACAATTAGGCCACATCATGCTCAAAATGTTGCCTCAGATGGAAGAGAATTCATCAGACAAAAGAATTTATTGCGTGTGTTATCTTATCACTTCCTTTAACATTAACAAAGCTCTCAAATACAATAATTATCGTATCACTACAAATTTTTGTGTATATTAAAGACAAATAAGAAACATGGTAGTTTCATCACCTACACAATTTGTCATCAAGCACATAAAACACATATACATTTGTAAATAATTAGCTAATTTGTTGAAACTGCATCCAAGGTTTAGGGAATGTAAGAGTAACCGATAAGGAAGCTCATTTAATTTGTACTAGGTATATTCACATTTTTGTAAACTATGATTAATATTTGTTTACATTTTCATGAAGATATGTCACTGATTCAATGTTTAAGTAGTTAAAGTACGGAAATGTGATTGCAAACAGATGACTAAAAGATTAGACATAAATGTTTCCAGAAATTTACAATATCAACGAGTAAATAATAGCATTTTTGAAATAAGAAGAAAATCCATGGTTAAGGGGTTTACAAAGATTTGATGGTTCATTCTATTTAACTTTCTCTTATATTTACTCGTATTTATGTTCTTTAGCTGATAGGTTAATTAAAACGATTAATGACAAATCCAAAACTTTTGTCATGATCAACCACCTTAGGGAAAGGTGAAGTTGGACATCGTCTGTATATAGATGGATTTTGGAGTGACGGCACACCAAAGGTTGATAAAAAAATACAGAACAAAATGGGCCCTAAGATTGATCCTTGAGGTACACCTTGCTTGATAGGCTTAAACGCGGAATGTCTTTCACCAATAACTACTCTTTGAAATCAACTACATTTCTCAAAGAAATGCGCCTAAAGTAAAACGACGTAGATTTGGATTGGTTTTGCGAAATCCCCTATTTTGATTCGGGGCGAACAGCGTACCAAAGATGAATTGAGCGACTTGATTTAAGCCCGTGTCTTCTTTGTTTTTCCTTTTACACCCTATTCTTTTGACTCATATTTTGTAATATACCCTAAAAGTTAACTATATTTGTTATCACCATCAAAAGTCTAAAATTCCAGCTAGAAAACTTACGTTTGGAATACGAGTATATACCCTCTAGAGGCCCGAAATGATCAAGCGTAAATATTTTAAAATCTGTATACCAATCCGTTATACCAATTCGAGCTAGATAGATGATATTCGCAGACCTATCGATGATTCCTATGACCTAACAGACATATTTGTTTGGTTAATTAATTTTATTTCGCACAGAAGCAAGCAAAAACCAAAACATGTTATTGTTAAATAATTTTATTACCCACATAAGCAAGCAAACATACATTAGTTTATTGTTAAATAACTTTCATTTCTAAAAAAGCAAGCAAACACAAATATGTTAGTTTGATGTTGGAATCTTCTCTTCCACAGGAGTATTTTTTTCAGAAACACAAACTTGTCGTAATGAAATAATAAAACTTAAGTGACAACTGTCAAATGTTTTTGATCAGGTGCAAAGAATAACTGATAAAGTCGAAAAAGCTTTAGAAGAAGAAAAAAGAATAAAAGGTATGCGCTACTACAATCCTGGATATAGCACACGCTTTCGATAAAGTATGGCACAAAGGGCTGATCAATAAATTGCGTAAGCGTCTGATTATTCAGAAATTCTGAAGTCTTATATATTACAACGATTTTTTAGAATTAAACAAGGAAATGATTACTCGACATTGAGAGTAATAGAAGCGGTGTACCAGAAGGCAGTGTGCTAGGTCCTGGACTATATCTCTTGTTTACCAGCGAATTGCAAAATAGTGATGAAACAACTGTGGCAACATTTGCAGATGATACTGCTATTCTTGCTGTGGGAAAAACAGTTTAAATAACGACAAAAAAGCTGCAGAAGGCAGTGAATAACATATCAAATTGGACCAAAAAATGGCAAATTAAATTAAATGCCCTAAAGTCGGTCCATAGTATATTTACAAATAAAAATGTTTAGTAAATCCCGGTATTCATAAATGGTAATGAAGTAGAATACGCAAACACAGCCGAATATCTAGGCATGACACTATATGCAAAGCTGCACTGAAAAGCGCATGTAAACAAAAAAAAAAGAGAAGAACTGAACATTAGCTCCGCTTAAATGTATTGGCTTATAGGGATATACTCTTGTTTTATAGACCTACAGACTCCAGCTATGGGCATGCACATGCAAAACAAATTTACAGAAAGTACAAACACAGAAAAAAGAAACACCGATCTGCAGAGAGATCTATGTAGAAATTGGAATGATTAAAGAGGAAGGCAAAACATAGGGACGCGCTACAGTCCGCTTGGGCGAACTGTTGGATACCCTATTCTTATTCCTATCCTTCTTAAGTGGGCGTGCCAAAATTCTTAGTATGGTTAAATTGTTAAGAACGCTCTACATATTTTGTTATATAGCATTTAAAGGATTTAATCGCCTAGAGAGTATATGGTTAAAATTTCAGCTCTCTAGGTAAAGTTTAAAGGCCTAATTTTTGACGACAGACGGACGGACGGACGAACATGGCTAGATCGACATTACTATCGATGCTCATCATAAATATAGTAACTTTTAGGGGTCTACGGGCAATATTAAGGTATGTTACAAACTTCGCGTCAAAATTAATATACCCTTAGAATAGGGTATAAAAAGTAGCTAATTGACATAAACTTAGGCTTCCCAATCACGTCAACTTAGAAATGAATATAACTACTAATAAATACAAACAATCTGACTAGGAGATTTAGAAGAATAAAACGAACTAGCTAAATAGCCAGAAGAGGGAACAAAAAAGAGGTAAAGAAATATTTAATCGTCAATAGACGAATACTTATAATAAAAACATAGGGACGGGCTACAGTCCGCTTGGGCGAACTGTTGGATACCCTATTCTTAATCCTATCCCTCATAAGTAGGCGTGACAAATGTCTATGTATGGTTGAATTGTTAAGAACGCTTTACATATTTTGTTATATAACATTTAAAGGATTTTATCAAAAAAAACGCTCCCTAGCTCAAACTTGGGTGTTTCAATAAAATTGTTTTATTTAATTGTGGGCGTGTCAGTAGGCGGATTTAAAAAAAATTAACAAATAGTTACGTCGGACACGTCACTTCCCCTTGCATTCAATGGCATACGCCTTTTTGCTTAGTCGGCATTTTGTCGGCTAACGGCACTTTCCTTCCCCACACCCCTTTGTAAATTCCATAACGGATTCCCACGCCATTTTGCACACATTGCAAAACCAACCTCAACGGATACACCCTCCTTGTCCCGCTATATGCAATACGAAACCATTAGTAAAATCGTGGGATAGTTCAGTAGAACATTTTGTAGAATAAGCATATTTCCATATCATTATGAGTTGTAATGGAAATATGAAAATAGAGATTAAGTTAGTCTTACTCAATCTATCTAACAGAAAGGTGCAGCCTAGCGTGGACAGCGGCCTTTCGTTAGATTCTAACATAACATAACAAAATTGTGAACAATATAATAGAAAAAGAAACCAGTTAAGTTTCTTTTTTTTACCCCAAACGGCAACTCAATTCCATAACTGGCGCAGTCGGCACGTCTCGAGTACGCGAAGATTTTTCTTGTTCGTTCGTTCGCTTATGAAAGTAAAAATAAGGAAAAAGATCTCGCGGTTATTATCAACTATTCAACTCGAGTGAACCATCCCGATTAAGGGAAACGCGTAAACAATAACCCAAACAAGTGAAAAAAAAAAATTTCCGACTAAGGAAAATAAAAATCTGTGAGAATCAGTGAAAACGTAAACTCCGATTAAAGGAACACGAACTTTGAACTCTAAGTGAATTAACAAATTCAAAATTAAGAAACAAAGGAACGAGCTGTTTGACCAGAGAACAATGGCGCAAAGCAGTATTGAGCAGTGCCTGGTGGCACTAACACAGTTATTGGTGCAAGGAAACCACCCAACAATTCTGAGGTCCAGAATCGAAAAGGAGATTCGTTATCTCCCAACATTCGAGGGCAACCAAGGGACCCTGCCTTCATTTGCCAACTCCGTAGCAAAGACGCTACTAAATTACAAAGAGAGGAACAAAGGCAGGTCTACGAGGTTATATTTGATGCAAAAATCATCGGACCAGCAAAAAACCTGATCAGTATCAATCCACCGGAAAACTGGACGGAATGCCTAAGCAGGCTAAAACAGCACTTCCGAACATCGAAAGACGAGATGGGAATAACGAAGGACATCCGGGGATTAACAGTGAGTAGCATAAGTGAATTAGACAGTAAACTAAGAATTATCGTAGAGGAAATAACGGAATTCGCCGCGTTTAGCGACGATGGCACGAAAATCCTAGACATTTTTAACGGTATGCTAGTCCAAAAAGTGAAGGAACTTGTATCAGGGGCATTAGCGTACACCATTATGGATATACGCGAAATATCCGAAATTAGGAACATAGTAAACAAATTCGTAGGGCAAGACCGAAATAACATCAATAGGGCAAATCAAAACTTTCGTCAGCAAAGATATAATAATCAGAATAACTATAACAATAATTCAAATCCCAGTAGTCAATATAGGAATAACAATAACAATAATTCAAATCCCAGTGGTCAATATAGGAATAACAATAACAACAATTCAAATCCCAGTAGTCAATATAGGAATCACAATAATGATAATTATAGGCCAAACTACAATCAGGGTAATAACGTAAATCGAAATAGGCGCAATAACGGTAACTCGGGTAACTTCAGGAACGAAGTGGAACCCATTGACACCCTGTCCGGGAGTTATGCTAGACAGGTGAATAACATTCAAGGTGCGGGTTTTCGGCAGGAAAGCCTTCAGGGAAATTACCCTATATAATTGTTGGTTGTAAAAACAACACCAATCTAAGGATCCTGCGATAAACAAAGGTACGAGTATATGCCATCCTAAATGGCAAATACAATTAGAAAAACCTATCCAAATTCAAACAACTAGCACACCTATCTTCGTAGGGCAAAAAGTCAGAATCCCACTTTTTAAGGAGTTTGGGAGAGAAGAAACTGCAGAGTTCCTTGAATTTAATTTTCATAACATATTTGATGGACTCATAGGGAATAACATTCTATTACCATTAGAAGCAATTCTTGACTTTAAAAAAAGGTTGTTAATTATAGACCTCAATAAAGAAGAAAAAGCTAATGTCGCAAATCTTGTCTCTCGATACTCCGAGATATTCTACCAAGAAGGGAGCGACTTATCATTTACGAACGCGATTAAGCACCATATAAGGACCGTAAATGATATCCCTATTTATACAAAGTCCTATATGTACCCGGAAGTACACAAGGACGAAGTAAATCAGATTGACGAAATGCTAAAACAGGGCATTATTCGCCCTAGCAATTCCCCATATTCAGCTCCTATCTGGGTCGTCCCAAAAAAACAGGACGCTTCCGGAAAGCAGAAATGGAGAATTGTTGTCGATTATAGGAAACTGAACGAAGTTTCTATAGACGACAAATTTCCGATACCTAACATAGACGACATATTTGATAAACTCGGTAGGGCCCAATATTTCACAACACTTGATCTGGCAAAAGGGTTTCACCAGATCGAGATTGCGAAAGATGATATCAAGAAGACAGCCTTTTCAACAAATAATGGTCACTACGAATTCGTTCGTATGCCCCAGCGACCTTCCAGAGGTTGATGAATTCAATACTTAGTGAATTTATTGGTAAGATATGTCTAGTTTACCTAGACTATATCATTATCTTTTCTACCAGCCTGGAGGAGCATATCACTTCGATTAAGAAGATTTTTAGGAGACTCAAGGAAGTTAACCTAAAGGTCCAGCTGGACAAGAGCGAGTTTCTAAAAAAAAAAACAGAATTCCTAGGACACATCATAACAACCGAGGGTATAAAGCCTAACCCCAAAAAGATTGCGGCAATTTTAGAATACAAACTGCCCAGAACTCCCAAACAGATCAAATCCTTCTTAGGCATCACCGGCTATTACCGCAAATTCATACGAGATTATTCCAAAATAGCGAAGCCAATGACAGCTTATTTAAAGAAAAACGTAAAAATTAACTTAAACAACCCAGAATATATTGAAAGCTTTGAGAATCTAAAAACATTAATAACATCCGAACCAATACTTAAATACCCGGATTTCAGTAAGAAATTCACTCTGACAACAGACGCCTCAAATTACGCTCTAGGCGCTGTTCTATCCCACGAGGGTCATCCGACCTGCTTCGCAAGCAGAACGCTAAACGAACATGAAATAAACTACTCGACCATTGAAAAGGAGCTTTTGGCTATCTTGTGGTCAATGAATTATTTTAGACCCTACCTGTACGGACGCAAATTTACTGTCAAAACAGATCATCGACCCCTTGTTTGGCTAAGTACGCTTAAAGAACCCAATGCCAAACTTCAAAGATGGAAGGTCAAATTGGAAGAGTATAATTTCGATATTGAGTACGTTAAGGGTAAGGATAACCAAGTAGCAGATGGTTTATCAAGAATAGAAATTTACCATAATGAAAGCGTTGAAATCACAGGTAACCAAGAAATTTTATGATGATAATAATAATGAAACAATTCTCGATAACCAGTCCATTATCGCTACTATTCATAGTGCTGACGAAGACAGCAACGATTACATACCCATAGTCGAGTCACCAGTCAATATATACAAAACCCAGATCATAATCAATAGCACAGAAGGTCCTAGTAGCCACAAAACATATACAACATTTGGAAAAAAAAGAATCGTCATAGGAATAAAAGTTTTTAACGAAAAGCTTATTTTAGATATTATGAAAAAATGCATTCCTCCCAAAGGAATAGTTGGCGTATTCTCTAGACACGACAACCTATTCGCTAAATTTCAAGACGTTTATATAAAGTACTTTAGCAAAAAACAAACTGCTAAAATTCATCAAATGTTGCAAATTTTTAGGAGACTTAGAAGACGAAGAAAAAGAGCTACTAGTAATTTCAAAAACACATAACTCTTTGAACCATAGAGGAATCAATGAAACATATGCAGAAATCAAAGATACTCGTACTTACTACAGCCCAAATCTTAAAGATAAAATTCAAAAATATATAAACAACTGCGAAATCTGCAACAAAGCTAAGTATGAAAGATTGCCTTATAAAATACCACTAAAAATAACAGAAACACCAACGAAACCCAATCAAATTACACATATCGACATTTGGTACGCAAATATAAACTTAATGTATGTGACAATGATCGACAAATTTACAAAACATGTAACGGTGCAAGAGATCAAGCACAGAACATGGATATCACTATTGAATACGTTAAAATGCAGATTTGCAAATCATGGTATCCCGAACAGAATAGTTACAGATGGTGAAACAGGTTTCTCTTCAATTACGATTAAAGAATTTTTAAAAGAAAATAACGTTGACCTCCACATATCTACACCTTATCACAAAACAGAGAACTCGGATATCGAAAGATTCCACTCAACTCTTAACGAGCACATAAGAACATTTGCAGCAGACGATCACAATGAAGACACCTTACGAAATAAGGTCTTAAAAGCCGTAATGATCTACAACAAAATTATCCACACCACAACAAAACAAAGACCAATAGATTTCCTAAACGGAACCATAACGAATCAAGACTATCCCAAAATCATTGAATTAGTAAACAAAAATAAAGAACGATATGTAAGTAAATACAATAAAGACAAAACTGACGTAGACCTGACAAAGACAAACCATGTTTACCTTAAATCCAGAACTAACAATAAACATAAAATAATACACAAAAGAGATGATCCTAAGGTAATAGATAAGGACCATGTTACTGATAGTAAAGGGTGTAAATTCTATAAAACTCAGCTAAAACGAAACTATAAATTCGAAGAAACCAATTAAAACTTTTCTTTCCAGATACTATTAATTATTTTACTGACAACAGCAATACCAACGACAAACGGACAAAAAATTGGCATACAAAAACTAGACAAAGGAGAAGGATACATTACAATCAGAGACCAACAAATTAATATAATCAAAAACTATATAAAGATATTACATAGGGTTAACTTAACTTCTTGGACAGAAAATCTTAACATTTTAGAACACAATATTAACGAACTTAATGATAAAAACGAATACCCATCTATCGTTCATAATTTTAATAGTTTAGCTAAAGAAATAGAAAATATTTTAGGATATCATCACCATAAGTCAAAAAGAGCATTATTCGATATACTAGGGAAGGGATTAAAATATTTAACAGGTACTATGGACCATGAAGATGAACAAGAGATAAAACAGAGTCTAGCAACTAACGAAGAGAATAACAAGAACTTAATAGACGGACTTAATGACCAAATAAAAATAAATAACAACTTTAACAAAATAACTAATAATATTACTAGACAGATTTATATACAACAACTTGAAATTAAAAGACAGTTTACAAAATTAGGCAATGCAGTAAACGAAGAATATGCAAGAATGACAAGAATGCAACACGCATTCCAAGTAAATTATGATATACAGCTACTTAGAGACCAGGTTAGAAAAGTTAAGGAAAATTTAATGCTAGGTCAACTGGGAGTCCTAAGCACTGATTTACTAGCACCAAAAGAAATTGAAAAATTCAATATAACAATTAACAAAATACCAAACATAAAAAGTGCTGCTATTATTCATGAAAATAATATAATTTTTATCTTACTTATTCCAATTTATTCACATAAAGAGTTTTTTAAAATTATCATTGAACCTATTCCTAACAAAAATAATTTAGAAATTGTAATATCAGACAATCACTTTGTCACTAATGGAAATTCAATGTATCATAACACTAATAATGGAATTAAACTAAAAGATTTACGAATTGTAAACGATACTTGTTTAGCCAATCTTTTAAAAGGAAGCCCACATTGTGACTTTAAGGAAAATAAAAAAATTGAAATTAAGCAAATAGCAAATAACATTGTAGTAACGAAGAATTTGCCGTATACAGAAATATTTCATAATTGTCACAACTATAGCATAAGTGTAATCGGAAACAATGTTATAAGATTCGAAAATTGTAAAATTAAAATTAATAATGTTCAATACGAAAATTTTATATATTATGACAATTTCATAATACCAAATTTTAAAAACGTATCAATAAAAAGAATCATAACGAACTATTCCACAGATGAACTACAAGTTAGAAACATAGAGAACCGAAAACTTATAGAAGAAATTAAGAACAAGAATATCGCGCATGTATCTATAAATATTGGAACAACTCTTCTAATAATCTCCATTTTAATTACAATCATTTTTATTTTTTTTAAATCTATAAATAAAACTAAAATTAATGTTGATATTGAAAATATAGATTCTTCGGAGCAGAATCCTAAGGGGGGAGGAGTTACGTCGGACACGTCACTTGCATTTTGTCGGCTAACGGCACTTTCCTTCCCCACACCCCTTTGTAAATTCCATAACGGATTCCCACGCCATTTTGCACACAATGCAAAACCAACCTCAACGGATACACCCTCCTTGTCCCGCTATATGCAATACGAAACCGTTAGTAAAATCGTGGGATAGTTCAGTAGAACATTTTGTAGAATAAGCATATTTCCATATCATTATGAGTTGTAATGGAAATATGAAAATAGAGATTAAGTTAGTCTTACTCAATCTATCTAACAGAAAGGTGCAACCTAGCGTGGACAGCGGCCTTTCGTTAGATTCTAACATAACATAACAAAATTGTGAACAATATAATAAATAAATAAAGTTAAAACAAAAAAAAAGAAACCAGTTAAGTTTCTTTTTTTTTACCCCAAACGGCAACTCAATTCCATAACTATATGTGCATAAAGCGCCCTAGAGAGTATATATTATAAATTTCAGCTCCCTAGCTCACTTTGAATTTTCAAAAAAAAAAAAAAAATTGTGTGGACGGATTTTGAAAATATTTACACATGAGCATAAAGGGCCCATAGAGAGTATATATTATAAATTTCAGCTCCCTAGCTCAAACTTTGGATTTTCAAAAAAATTGTTTTATTTATTTGTGAGCGTGTCAGTGGGCGGATTTTGAAAAAAATTTATCCCGAGCAGTTTTAGGAGTCATAGATTATATGTAAAAAAATTTCAGCTTTCTAGCTCAAAATTCGATTTTTTCCAAAATTTTGTTTTTTGGAGTTTGTGGGCGTGTCTGTGGGCGGATTTCAAAAATTCGTAAACTTGATTATTTTGGGACCCTAGAGAGTATATGGTTACAATTTCAGCTCTCTAGGTCCAGTTTAAAGGCCTAATTTTTGCCGACGGACATGGCTAGATCGACATTACTATCGATGCTGATCATAAATATAGTAACTTTTAGGGGTCTACGGGCAATATTAAGGTATGTTACAAACTATGCGTCAAAATTAATATACCCCTAGAATAGGGTATAAATATAAGATATGAAACACAAATTGCTGATTGGTCTAACGACTTGGTGCAATAATAGAAAGGCTGGCTCCTCCCCGGCCGGCGACGAAATGCCAAGACGGCGGTACCGCAGGGAAATCTGGAAGAAGGGAGAAGGGGTAAGTGGGTAAAAATCCCACACTGTTACTGAGTTGGGGCTCAGTTTCGTCTTTTAAAGATTACCACCTTCCAGCAAAAAAAAATGATCGAATCTTTTCCTTCACATGAGCAGATATTTTTTATTTTGTTTCCAGAAACAAATATTTATTATTATGAAATAAATTTGTGACACATTCACATTTGCCAGTTTTTTCGTAATGTCAGTGCTCGCAAACCGTCAGTTCATAGCTTAACAAGTCCTCTTCCCAGCTCTTGTTCTCGACACCACCGTCAACCGTAGTGTATACCTACCTTATGCGCCTTAAGAAATTTGCCCCTGGTCATTCATCAAATCAAACAATAAAACTACCTACCAACCATTAATTACAGTCCATAACACCTTTAACAATATGTGCTTAAATAAATTGATGCACGAGTTACGCACTGTTATTCGAATGCCATTACATATGAAGCTGTGTGATATTTAAATTTGATATTTATTTATTAACTTATAATTTCGAATTAAGACTGAAAGCTTACATTTTATGATTGGCTTAAGATACCACAATTTTTGAGAAATATCCGAGAGTAAATACTTACTTTTAAGTGGACATCGGTTTCGAGTTAACAAATCAAGAAAAAGGATTGAATTTAAATTTTTATTTTAAATATTTACATTGTTTAAGAAGTTTAAAAAATGTATGTTATTTGTTTCTCGCCAAATATCAAAAAAGTTAATTTTGAAATCAAATCAAATATAATAAATGATCTGTGTAATGTAATTAAATCTTCGAGCGTCATTCGCTTTATTTGCTTGGAATAAACAAATAGGTATATGGTCGTACATATTTTCTTTTGTTAAATGCATATAGAACCAAATCGTTATAAATTAAATTTAGTTTGCGTTTCGTGATTAATTCAATACGTACAAAGTGGTCTACGGTATCAATTTTTTTCAAAAATCCAGCAATGGATAATAAACTACAACAGCTTTTATCCATATAAGAATGTGTCCTAATTGCATGCACATAATATGTTTTGGTATAGAAATGCCATTATCTCCTTCTCTCTTCGCATTACGAAATAAAGATTATTTTGTTTTTGATTCAGCATTTCAACAATGACTATTCTCAGGAAAAGTATAAATCAAATATGCATGTGAAAAATAATTTATCGTAGCTGAGATATGAGAAAATAATTAAGTGTACCACCGCCAAGAGAGTACTGGTTCCCAATTGAATTTTTGTTAAGTTAAAAGTCCTTTAAAGAAAAGGGGGAAAACGAATTTTAAAACCCCTATTATTTCGTTTGCATATTTAACAAAATGGAAATCTCGAAACATCAGCAGAATATTTTCATTCGTTTTTTTCACAAGTAGTTGAGTTGCTGTCTGAGTTAAGAAGTATAATCATTTAAGGGGAGATTCCTCAAGTTCCACCGAACAAAGAACTGCATGGCAGGGGTGGGTTCTCACCAGTTATAGCCCATCAAAGTAGGTGACCTCTAATTTGGAGGTGTAATCATTTTAAACGCTATAAACTCTAAACTATTATAGGTACAATAGGTATTTTGTACATTGTGGAAAACAATTAAGTAGCGCATATAAGACTGAGCGCATATAATTTTGTGTTTAAGGAGCCATAAATTTGTAATAGCTGCACACATGTATCCAAAGTGTTTAACACTTGTATGCGCTACTAAATTGTCTTTCCAAAATGTACAAAATACCTATTGTACCTAAAACAGTTTAGAAGTTATAGCATTTAAAGTGGTTACACCTCCAAATGAGAGGTCACGCACTTATATGGGCTATAACTCAAAATGGGAAGAGAATAGACATCCGCCTCCCCTTAAAGGATTATACTGCTTATATGGGATAGCCTGTATATGAATATTACATAATGTCTATATTTATGTTATTTTCAAGTCAAGGGGGATTTTTTTTAAGCCCCTTCTGCCTAAAACAAGACGAAGAAAGACAACTTTTTTTACATTTTTAACGTAAGCAGGAATGTAGTTCTGCTGAAGTGTGGTTTCTTCTCCAAGTTCAAAATGAAAATTGTACGAGCAACCCAGCCAGGCGTGATAACTCCAATCACAAAGAATATGCCGCTGATTATAAGATTCATAAATGATCCTATTTCATATAGAGCCGAACGATTTTTTAAGAACTCTGATACACAAGAAGCCAACCATGAATTTAACTTGTTTTAATACTGCTGGTCATCTTGTTCCATACCCCTCAAATAAAGTTGTATAGGAGTGTAAATTAATTATACCAAAAGGGTCAGGTCTGTTAGACCGTATTCTATCAGATTTCGTTTCGCTGCTGCAGCCATCCTAATTTACTTTCAATGGATGATGACGTACGGATGTGCATATTATGTTAACTGCTTAAATAATATTTTCCTTAGGTATCTATCCCAAACGACTTTTGTAAAATCTTGAATTAAATAGTAAGTTGTATATTTTTCTGAGAAATTGACGATAGACAGAGTGGCAGTGAAAACGATCTTGAACTATGGAACCGAAACCAAGCACACAACGAATTTATCAAGAAATAAGTTTCCTCATTTGAATGTGAACACCTTTGTACTTGAGAGTGCCTACACAAAGTTCAACGAACAAAAAGTGAACTGTTAACCTGTGCCACTTAAACGGCAATTTAATACGTTTTCCCTGCAAATAAATTAAAAAATAATCAGAGACTTTTTTTTTAGTTGATATAAATTGAATGGCTATCCGTTATACTAAGTTGAATGTGAGTTTATTTTTACAAGGAAGAATTATTGTTCTAAATTTCTATCAGGAAAGACAGATTTATGCATATAGCAGTCTGAGATGATGGCAGGCATTTATTTTGAAACTAAGTAGCTTTAATTTTAGATTTTCACTATGTATTAACCAAGCACTAATAGGGTTGTGTCTACGCTAGTTTGAATGTAGCCGATACTTATGTTATTTAGTGGACTGCCTTAGACAAAGAGATAAATCGCGATAAGCTAAGCAAAGTTCAACGAACAGCGTGTCTCTGCATGAGTGGTGCACTGCGCACTACTCCCTCTGCTGCATGAACATTCTGTTTCACCTGACACCCCTGGACATCTTTAGTAAGCAAGTGGCTGCTAGTGCGGCTGTCTGCCTCAAAACAACGTTCCAATGGTTCGAGAATGAAATCGGCCACGCATCTATTCTAAAAAAAAATTAGAATACTCCAGAACATTCTAGGAAGTGGTCTCCCTGTCGAAAATAAATGTATCCACTTTTATACCGATGGATCCAAAACCGACGAGGGGGTAGGTGGAGGTGTGTTCTCTGACAGGCTGAACCTCAGCCTCTCCTTTCGCCTCCCTGATCACTGCAGCGTGTTCCAGGCGGAAATCATGGCGATTAAAGAAGTCCTATCGTGGCTGAAGAGGAACGTGATATCCGCTATGGACATCTGGATCTTCTCAGATAGTCAAGCTGCGCTAAGATCTCTGGATTCTGTCTCCACAAACTCCATCGTAGTCCGTGACTGTTGATCATCCCTAGTGGAGATGGCGGAGCAATTTAACATTCACCTATGGTGGGTGCCAGGACATACAGACATGCCAGGGAACTGTATGGCGGATAAACTCGACAGGAAAGGAACCATACTACCCCTTCTACCTGATAAAGCTCCCTTAGGCATCCCAATTGCTACATGCAAACTCATGTTTATGAGGGAGACCATTGAGAAAACTAACCTTAGGTGGAGAAGTGGCAACACTTGTCTAGCGACAAAACAGATTTGGGCTAAGCTGGATTCTGAAACGCTCTAAGTGTTTGATATCTCTGAACAGACTGCACATTGGAGCTATAATAAATTGGTGGAATCACCGGACACTGTCTCATAGGCAAGCATGCAAGAAGGCTTGGCGTCTATACAAATGACTTCTGCAGAAGCTGCATGGACGAGGAGGAGGAGGAGATAATTCTCCACCTTCTCTGCACATGCCCTGCTCTCTCTCAAAGACAAAAACTACATTTAGGATCTTTCTTTTACAATTATCTTAGCGATCTCATCATCACTGACATCAAAATTCTGTCAAGCTTCATCAAAAGCTCCAACTGGTTCAACGAGGAAGATGATATATCCGTGTGTTATCACAATGGACCTTTCATTGGTTTAAGTGTGTCGGCCTCTGCCGACTGCCACTATAACCTAACCTAACCTAGTTTGAATGTGCGAAAAATTAATTGGTTTCCGCTTTTTCTCTCTTTTTCAAACTCTTTCTATCTCAATAGAACAGGACAGTGTCAGAATGTCCATATATTTAAAAGAAAAATTGAAAAGGTCTAACTAAGAAATATTAGTTACTAGTGTACACGTGCAAGAACTTAAAACTCTGTGTTGCTAAGGCAAAACCTGATATGTCAAAATACTCGTAATAGATATTTTTGTTTTTGATGCCAAGATTTATGTGTAGAATACAAAGGCAAATAAGACTGGTTAATGTAAAAAAAAAATTGGGGAGGGTTACAGTCTGTTGGATACCCTATTCCTTTTTCAATGCCTCATAAAGTGGACATGACAAAAATATTAGTATGGATGAATTATTAAGAAGGGTATACATATTTTGTAATACAATATTTAAATGATTTTATTCAATTGGAAAAAAATCGCCCCTTAAAAGTGGGCATGGCAGAAATCTTGGAATTGTTCAACACGACTTTATGCACATACTTTGCGAAGAATAGGACATTCATTAAACGTTAAATAGTGGGCGCGTCAGTGAACGGATTTAAAAAAAAAAATACGCATGAGCATAAGGGCCCCTACAGAGTATATATGTATTCCAAATTTCAGCTTCCTAACTTTGATTTTTTGATAAAACGATTTTTTTTTTAATTTCGGGCGTGTCAAGTGAGCTGATTGAGAAAATCTTTAAACATGAGAATTGAGGGCCTCTAGAGAGTATATATTTCGAATTTCAGCTTTCTAGCTCAAATTTTGATTTATTGGATAATTTTTTTTACATTAATTTTTAAAAATTCTTACACTTGATTATTTCGGGCCCGTAGAAAGGATATGGGTCAAATTTCAGCTTTCTACCTCTAGTTTTAAGGCCTTATTTGAGCAAAGGGACGGACGGACGGTCATGCGGGTGCAGTGGTACTGCATTCACTTGCTGATCGGAAGGTTGCGTGTTCAAATCCCGACCATGTCCATGAAGCAAAAATCCAAAGAATAAAAATCAATATAAAGTGCAGCGAATGCTTGCTCATTACAAAACTTCAATATAATGCTCTCTAAGTTATTTAGACGCCACCCGTGGAGAAAAAGCACTACCCTATGGACAAACCTAACTTTCCTATCATTCTACTTCTTCCTAGTTCTACCACCTAATAGTAGGCAATGAAATAATTGTACAATGACATTGCATTTGTAGGTGTTGAACTAAAAAAATGCCTGCGCTGTGTATACGCTGTTCATGGAGTTAAATATGCCCAAATACATGAGCAACATTTTCATGTAGAAAAAACAGAACACGCACGTTGGAATAGGAGAAAACAAATGTTAATTCTGCACGCACCGCTGTTCTTCAAGTTATCACTATTGTTATTCTCTTCATAGTTTATTATTTGCTTCCTTCATTTTGAGATTCTTCAAATGAAATTATTTTGCATCGGGTGATTGACCTTTTTTTTAAATAAATGTGTGCGAGTAATTTTAAATACTTTATAGGTTGGTATGATGTATGAGGGTACCTACTATGTGTGAAGTAGTAGCGGCTCACTTGTTGGCTTACAAATTGTATGAAAACTGCGCACGTGCTACTTCATCGAGCACCTGCTCTGAGCACATATTATGCCCTGTTTAATTCATACTAAGTCTTACATAACAATTCGCCCATACAGTCGTTGTTTTTTATTAGATCCTTAAAAAACGGAAAAAAAAGGAAAAGCACAACAAAACATTGTCGCAACGACGTTTTACGAAATTTTTAATTTATGGTCATTTTATAAAAAAAACATAGGGGCGGGCTACAGTCCGCTTGGGCGAACTGTTGGATACCCTATTCTTATTCCTATATCTCATAAGTGGGCGTGACAAAAATTTAAAGGATTTTATCGAAAAAACTAAGCTTTTGTAAATAAAAACGCTCCCTAGCTCAAACTTTGGTTTTTCAATAAAATTATTTTATTTAATTGTGGGCATGTCAGTAGGCGGATTTAAAAAAAATTTAAGTATGAGCATAAAGGGCACCTAGAGAGTATATACTATAAATTTCAGCTCCCTAGCTCAAACTTTGGACTTTCAAAAATAAAAATAAAAAAATTGTGGGCGTGTCAGTAGGCGGATTTTGAAAATATTTACACATGAGCATAAAGGGCCCCTAGAGAGTATATATTAAAAATTTCAGCTCCCTAGCTCAAATTTTGGTTTTTCAAAAAAAATATTTTATTTAATTGTGGGCGTGTCAGTGGGCGGATTTTGAAAATTTTATGTCCCGAGCAGTTTTATGGGCCAAAGATCATATATAAAAAATTTCAGCTTTCTAGCTCAAAATTCAATTTTTCCCAAAATTTGTTTTATTTAATTGTGGGCGTGTCAGTGGGCGGATTTTGAAAATTGTATGTCCCAATCAGTTTTATGGGCCATAGATCATATATAAAAAATGTCAGCTCTCTAGCTCAAAATTCGATTTTTTCCAAAATTTTGTTTTTTTGAGTTTGTGGGCGGATTTCAAAAATTCTTAAACTTGATTATTTCGGGACCCTAGAGAGTATATGGTTAAAATTTCAGCTCTCTAGGTCCAGTTTAAAGGCCTAATTTTTGCCGACGGACGGACGGACGGACGGACGGACATGACTAGATCGACATTACTATCGATGCTGATCATAAATATAGTAACTTTTAGGGGCTACGGGCAATATTAAGGTATGTTACAAACTATGCGTCAAAATTAATATACCCCTAGAATAGGGTATAAATATTAGTCATAAGCGGCCCAAACAGGGCCTAAAACCAAGATTCTTAAAACCATTTGCGATTGCGTGTGCGACCTACAATTTTACGCCGACTCCGAACGGCAAATTTGAGAAGCTTCTTTTCTATGTAAAAACGTTTGGTGTTACTGGACACTGGCGTTATTTGAACCTGAGACCCCTCCATCAGTAGTCCAACCCACTTATCATTGTATTCGACTGTTTACAGTCACTCCGTATCGGTTCCTCTCTAAAGAACCTGAAAGAGTTTGAGATCCACGGCTTCGGTAGAATCGCTCCAGGGACTTGAGCTGAGGGTTCAATAGCTCCAGTCACCCCAACATACTCTACCCCCAGAGAATAGAGTGGCGCCCCTCTCCGAGGGTTCGTGCATTGAAAACCTCCGCACCTTCCGATACCAACAACGTCGTTATAGCTTCTGGAGGCGCAGAGGTCAGTATGTTGGAACAGTAATCTAAAGGTCGCAGGTGCGATTCCCGCCGGGGCCAAGTAACACCAGTTTTTTCCACTGACCCACCTCTTGCGAACGTCTGACAAACATCATAGAGTATCAATTGTCATGAGAAGCTTCTCAAATTTGCTATTCAGAGTCGGTTTAAAATTGTACGTCCACTTCGCACAAAGAAAATGTTGGATAATCTAGGTTTAAGGCCCTATATAGGCCGTTAAGAACTAATATTTATTTTTTTAGTCATTGATCCTCTGGCACTATAGTCCCCTGAGGATTATCATCCTCACAAGTCACTACCTCACTGCAAGTACTTCATGGTTACCAGAAGGCCGAGTGACGACTGCTGACACCAAATTTTTGCATGGCGTGTCCCTGCCACTTAACGTGAACACATAATTTCGCGAGCTCAAACAACTCAAATGTATGCAAATTGAATGCAATTAAACTTATAAAGCTAAAAATAAAATTAAGGAGATATTATAGAAGACCTTAATTATCCCGGTCCTGCTGTATGGTTCAGAAGCGTGGACCCTATCAAAAGCCATGACCATGGAGTGTGGAGAAGAAGATTCAACGACGAACTATACGGTTGAGATGGCTGGGACACGTGGAGCGTATGGACAACAACGCACCAGCAAGACGAGTCTTCGAATCCACCCCTGACGGTCAACGCAGCAGACGAATACCCCACCTTAGGTGGCGCACACAATTGGAGAACGACCTCAACCAACTTGGTGTGCGAAACTGGAGGCAGCTAGCGAGGGACCGAGCTGGTTGGAGGGCCTTATTGGTTGAGGCCGTGGTTCACCCCGGACTGTAAGCGCCACCAAAACTAAAGTAAGGTAAGTAAGTAAGCTAAGAACAAAAACAAACAGTAAACTGTCGAATGTGTACATATTTTAGATACTATGTACACTCCATGGGCTTCTCAGTTTGCCATTTCCGAAAAAAAATTCCGAAAGTTGCATCGATTTTAATCGAGGTAACCGATACTTCATTTAAAACAATAGGAAAATCGATATCTCGTTGTAAGCGATATTCAATTTTAAGGGAACTCAGCCGTAAGAATATGGTCGTTATACCCGATGCCGTTTTAAGCGATTTTGACGTAAGATAATTGAAACGTTTAAAAAGTGAAGGAAAACAAAGGAACGGGGAAGCCAGCCAATATATCCAATGCTGAGCCGGGAAGCGTTATGATCATTCCTATCCAGTTCCGCCGTTAAAGAAAGACTTAATGTGAACACCTTAGTTTTTATGAGCATGAAAATCTTCGAGGGAAAAGCAACGAATTTCCAAAACAATTGGGATAGACTTCCCAATATGAATGCTGATTCCAACGTAAATGATGGGTTAAAAAGGAATTAATTCAGGTTACGTATTTTAAAGCGCTTTCTGTGGAGGTCAAAATAGAAACTGGTTTATTTCAAAAATGTTCTTATGGCGCGGCGTATGCAAAGAGAAGCAATCATTCAAATTCATTATTGAACATAAATGTATTGTGCCCGGTTGCGCACTCGGACAAAATAAGTTCTTAAAGCTTCAACTCGGATCGCCGGCAAGCTTTAAACAGGAAAACCTGAAATGAAAATGATTGATCACCATCGGCTAACAACACAAAAAGTTACATAACCATCATTCAGTACAGATTTTAATCTCTGAATGAATGAGAAAAACCAAACACGCACACGTACAATTTACAACCGAACAACGACACGTAAAAAAACCATAATATCGCAAAAGCGAATGTTGTACATTCGACAACCAACGCATAGCTTAAGCAACTATGAAATAATAAACAAACAAAAATGTTAAGAAACGTGTGTTGACAATAAATAGCAAATCAATGAAGCATCGCTGCTGTGTGCATTATGAGCAAATAATACAAATTTTCATCTGAACTAGGTTCATGGGGTAAATTAAAGCCATTGAAGCATTAAAAGTGAATCCCAATACAAAAAAAGCTTCAGTCACCCATAAATAAACAAATAACAAATACATTTTGATTCAAACTCGAAGTATGTAGGTAACCGAAAAAAATGGTCACACATTAACGTCAGCACAATTTACACTCGCCATTGTATTACTAAATAAGGTTAATTTTTTTATTGGATTTGTGTTATGGTTAATGCAACATAAAATTATCATAGAAAGCTATAAAAACGCATGCAATATTTTTCTAATACTGGCCAATACTTATTACCTCGAAGTGCACATATAAATTTTCCAATGCAATTCGATCCGTCACGTAAGTTAGTTTAATATAAATTTATATATAATTAACATTTATGGTCTCGTAATTCCAAATAAGCTCTGAGAGTTTAATTAAGCAGAAACAGAGTGTTTAATATGGCCAATTAACCGGGTACATTTTATAAAATTGTAAGAGGGAAAAGTTTTATTGCTAGTACCTACCTACTTATAGTACTAGTAGCTAATTGAAAAATGAGTTTATAATGTGTAGTATAAGAAAACAACACGTAGGTAGGTATTTTTATATACAAGAAGAAGAAAAAGTACATTATTATCGGAAAATAGTCGCAAGGGGCTAAATATTTGAAGCAATTCGTTCAATTTCACTTTTGCTGAGGTGTGAGCCGGGGCTAGGGCTACCATCAAACAAATTTGAAAATCCGGATAGGTAAGAAAAAATCCTAATTTTGGAGCAAAAAACCTGTACAAAAACAAACTTACAAATATGCGTCAGACCGGACACTGACAGTAGGTTGTGAATATAATAAATTGGGAATTGAATGACGGCATGTGACTGTTGTCACTACGTTCATAGCATTAGCCGTATTTTACTATGACTTATGATCTGTATAGATCGAGCAATTATATATTTTGCCTAACCTAACCTATCTAATCTTACATAATAGCCACTGAACGACCACACTGCTTAGAAAATGTCAGAATTTTTGACCTTTCTCACGTACACTCCGTTCCATGTGTTTATGTAGCCAACGACCATACCACGTCGAGTTAATCGGTTCTCGTCAGATCACCGTAATTAAACGACGTTGGGCGCGGTTAGTACGTAGATGGGGGACCGTTTGAGAAAAACCGCGTGTCGTTGGCCAGTCCCATCTACAGAGTTGAGGTAGATAATATACGTGGTATCACAATGGACCTAAATTGGTCTAAGTGTGTCGGCTTTTGCCGTGTTTATGTAGGTACAGGTAGTTTTTTTGATTTTACGAAATTTTCTAAATCCTGCGATAATTTGAGAAAACCAAATGCAATATGAAAGAAGGCTTTATTAAGATTATGTTGTAAAAAAAATTGGGATTGGGTGGATAAATTCAATTTTTATGATGCTTTTCCCATAAGGTCATAAAAATAATATTTTGTTTGTTCCACCTGTTTACGAATAGTAGTAACCAAATCTACCCGATAGATGCTTAAAATAAAATAACACAATTTTTTTAAGAATAAATTAATTTGGGCTTTATTAAGATTATAACAATAGTTTTAATAATGTGTACTACCTCCCGGTCGCTGAATCACTTCAAGAAACGTGGTATGAAGAGATTTATACAATTCTTTCAAGTAATTTAGTGAAATTTCGGAACAGGCTTGTTTTATGGCTTCCATTATTTCATCCGGGATGGAGTTTTGCTTTCCTCTTTCGTATTCATTTTTTGAAAGTCATCCCCACACGTTTTCCATGATGTTGAGGTCCGGTGAATATGGTGGCCATGCCAGTAGGTCTACACTTTCACTCTGAACCCTAGTTTTGGTTGTTCTTGCGGTATGTATCGGTGTATTGTCCAGTAGGAAAATCCATAAATGTCCACCAAACGATTCGGAAAAATTAGTTAAAGCTCCTTCCAGTAGGTATAGATTTGTAGTTGATTGTGGTCATTCTTGAGCTTTGAAAATCAAATTTTGCAGTTCCGTAAAACCTTACTGCTCCCCATAACATTACTCCACCTCCCTTGCTGTGTCTTCTATCAAATCATAAAAATAATAATTATATTTATGAGTACGGTATGCCACTCTGGACTCCACTTGATGTCACTTATTGCAAAATCAATGCGCTGACTTTTGCGTGCTGCGTTCAATGATTGTTTCTTTTTAATTTGTTGGCGTCTAATACGAGTATGGTTGGGCTGCTGTATCACGTGATAAACAGTTAATATACTAGCTTCAACTCCAGTTTCTACCTTCATTTCACACTGGGAAAGTCTTGAATTTGAAGCAGCTCTCAGTATCGGCCGTCGATCCTGACTTTTTGTTGCTCTGATTATTCCTCCTCCTCTCTTGCGAACGTCTGACAAACATCCAATAGTATCAAATTGTCATGAAAAAGCTTCTCAAATTTGCCGTTCGGATTCGGCGTAAATCTGTAGGTCCCCTCCACTTCGCATGAAAGAGGTTGGAGAAACTAGGTTCTGGGCCCTTTATGGGCCTGTTAACGCCATGCATTTGGTTTTTTGCGTATTCCTCCTTTCCGGTTTTCCCATAGTACTCAGGGTAACAACAGTTGGTCGTCTTCCAAACTTATGCAAGCACGCATCAAGGCTTGGCGTCTATTCCAATGACTTCTAAGAGCATGGACGAGGAGGAGGAGGAGACTTAACTTTACCTTCTTTGTACATGTCCTGCACTCTCCCATAAAATAAATTTCTATCTAGGAGCCTTCTTCCCAGAGACTTGGTTAACACAGATGTTAGAAGTCTATCGCACTCCAAATGGATTAGCGGGTAGAAGTAGAAACTCCCCTGACCCACGTGCCATCACAATGGACTTCAGAGTGGTCGAAGTCTGTTGGCTAAAAGCTGACAGCCACCTTAACCTAACCTAACCTGGTGTTTAATAGGCTAAATTTCGCAGAGAAAGATATTGTGTCTTTTGACAAATTTTTGTGTATTTTTCTTGCGAAATAGTAGCAAGTCGATGTCTTGTACACGGATTTCTTGTACACGGACTTCGTCCACCTAGACTTCTTAAAAGAAAGTTTGCGAAAATGGGGTTTACATTCGGTATATGTTTAAGTATACATATGTCGGAACTTAAAACTCACCGATCTTTTAAGAATCGGAGGGCTTTGAAGTATTCTTCCGAACAGATGTTCGAAGTAAAAATCCTGCGATTCGTAGGAGTTCGGAGAATTTTCCGTTCGGACGGATACCTCGCTAGGGTCGTTAATTTTTAAATATCTTTAATTGATGCTTAAATACATGCATAATACATGCTTAAAGTTAGCTCTACAGATATTCAGGGGTCCGATGACTGCAAGTATCTTGGCTTACTTTGGATAAAAAACTAACTTTTGAAAAGCATATATCTACTATTTATAAAATCAACCTCCTAACTAGAGTACTCTATCCCTTAATTAATAGAAAGTGTAAACTAAGCACACATACTAAAGTCCTAATTTCCAAAACGATTTTCCAACAGGTTTTAACTTATGAAGCTCCAGCATGGTTTGACTGTGGTGAGACTCATATTAAGAAACTGCAAATCAGCCAAAATAAAATTCTAAAGCTTATGCTTAACCTACCGTGGTCTTACTCGACAGTCTGACTTTACAATAGAACAAATGTTAGCCCAATTAAATTAGTCTTATACAAGCTTCAAAATAATTTTTTTGAAAAATGTGCTTTTTCAGATAATGAGCTTATACTAAACCTTTAACTTTTACCGATTAAGTAAAATTGGGTGATGTGCAATCTTAGTTTTCTAAGTATTATAAGGGTTTTCTCTTGTAGTGTTTTTCCTTAATATATCTATATATTATAAAATATTAAAAAAAATCGTCATAAACATTGTACCCATATTGTAGATGTAAAGAACTATGTGCTGTATCCCTTAAACTAAATAATTTTTTTAACTTGTAAAACAACTTCATTCTGCAAATAAAATTGAATTTAATTAAACTTAAAAAAGACATTAATGCATTTTTTTTCAATGGTTATCTCCAAGTGTATGATAATAGGCGTTTTTTTTAGCCCCGAGCGGGGAACAGAGCGGGGCACGAGCGATCAGAGCTCGCTCCGAGCTGAACGTAACCTGAGCGCTCCGAGCTAATTAAGAAACAGAATTGAGAACTGAACTGTCATTAGATAATTTTTTTTTATTAATTTTCAAAATAGTCAGGTTGCTTCTGAAATTGGTGTTTGTCAAGGATTGTTCCATTTAAATTATAATTTCTAGTAAATAAACTATGGAAAAAGCACAAGTAATGAATGAAGTCAATCGCGCTCAGCTTTTCGCTCGATGTGCTCGGTCATTTTTAATTGAGCTCATCGAGCGAGCCCTGAGCTAGCTCAGAGATAAAAAAGAAATACAAATTTTGTGCTCAGAGCGCTCCGAGCTAAAAAAGTAACACAGTTCTTTTTTTGACAACTCAGTGCCCCGCTCGGAGCTAAAAAAGAAAAACGCCTAATAAGAACTTTTCGTTCAACACCTAGGATGCTGTTTAGTAACAGTCTCGGTAATTAAAGTCTTTCAACCGTAAGTGAAATAAAGGACATTGGTGTTATTTTTAATAGAAAGTTGTCTTTTTCAGCACATGCTAATTTTATAGTATCCACAGCGAATCCGTTGCTAGGTTTTTTAAAGCGCAACACGGTAGTATTCAAGGATAGTTATAATCTGAAAACGGTTTACATATCTGTATTAATAGCCATGTTGGAGTAGGTACTGTAGCGTTATTTGGTCTCCTTTTTATCAAAACTTCTCTACGCGATTGAAAGTGTTCAATGAAGACTCACGCACTTTGCTTTGGGGAGCCTGAAGTGGTTTTAGCTATAGTTCGGATTTTTTTAAAATGTTGTAGAGACTTTTTCTTTTTAATTTAATTCATATTTAAGAGTATTGTTTATGTTAGCATTTTTTTTAAATGATGTATAATGATACAATTAAAATTAATTGTAGTCCACAGATTATGTATTCATTGATGAATAAATAAATAAAGAAACTAATATTTTTGTTTAGATGGCTATAATGAAACTGGATACGAATGTTGAAAACTCACCTGTCTTTCCGGCGAACTTTCCATATTCAATTTCCACTTCATCTTAAGATGCTACGATAAATCGTCTCATTAAAACTAAAATTAAAAAAACAAAAAAACAAAATTAGTGTGCAAGAAATGAAAAAAAGGCAAAAATAAATTAAAAAAACTACAGTCAGCCGTTGGATACCCTATTCCTATTCCCATCCCCCATAAAGTTGGCGTAGCAAAAATCTTTCCATGAGTGAATTGTTTAGAAAGATTAACATATTTTGTTACACAACATTTAAGGGATTATATAAAAAAAAACAATATTTTCGTAAAAATAGCCTCTTAAAAGTGGGCATGGCAGAAAACTTTAAATAAAGGAATGGTTCAAAAATACGTCATTTATTCATTTATTTATTGAGCATTATATAGAAAAAAGACTTAGTCTTTTATAGAACTTTAACAAATAGGGCTGTCCGCTTGGGCGAACTGTTGGATACCCTATTCTTATTCCTATCCCTCATAAGTGGGCGTGACAAAAGTCTAAGTATGGCTGAATTGTTAAGAATGCACTACATATTTTGTTATATAACATTTAAAGGATTTAATCAAAAAAACGAAGCTTTTGTAAAAAAACGATCCCTAGCTTAAGCTTTGACTTTTCAATAAAATAGTTTTATTTAATTGTGGGCGTGTCAGTGGGCGGAAACAAATATTTAAACATAAGTATAAAGGGCACCTAAAGAGTCTATATTATAAATTTCAGCTCCCTAGCTCAAACTTTGGTTTTTCAAAAAAAGTTTTTTTTTAAATTGTAAGCGTGTCAGTGGGCGGATTTTGAAAATATTTACACACGAGCATAAAAGGCACCTAGAGAGTCTATATTATAAATTTCAGCTCAATAGCTCAAATTTTGGTTCTTCAATAAAATTGTTTTATTTAATTGCGGGCGTCAGTAGGCGGATTTTAAAAATATTTACACACGAGCATAAAGGGCACCTAGAGAGTCTATATTATAATTTCAGTGTCCTAGCTCAAACTTTGACTTTTCAATAAAATTGTTTTATTTAATTGTGGGCGCGTCAGTGGACGGATTTTAGAAATTTTATCTCCTAAGCAGTTTTAGGAGTCAAAGATCATATATAAAATATTTCAGCTTTTGGCTCAAAATTCGATTTTTTCGATAAATTTGTTTTTTTGAGAGTAGGTATATGGTTAAAATTTCAGCTCTCTAGGTCCAGTTTAAAGGCCTAATTTTTGCCGACAGACGGACGGACGGACGGACGAACATGGCTAGATCGACATTACTATCGATGCTGATCATAAATATAGTATCTTTTATGGGTCTACGGGCAATATTAAGGTATGTTACAAACTATGAGTCAAAATTAATATGCCCTTAGAATAGGGTATAAACATTGTCACTTTTGACAATTTGCTTCTTTTGACAAGAGAAGTGTCCTCTTACTTTTTCATTAGTTTCACTCTTTATGAGAGAATTCATCCCCAACACCACAGATATTTTTTCCCCATTCTTACTAAAAAAGTAAGGTAAGACCGGTAAGACCGATGTCTCATTCTATGTCAGCCATTATAAACTCCCATTCATATGTTATCAGCTAAGCAGATAATTCTTCACCGTAGTGAACACAAAAAACTATTTGTGCAAGCCCGAACGCATATAGAATTAAATGGCTTCTCCGTTTGTATATCAACGACTCTATAGAACAAAGAAAACCCATGCTTATTTATGATCCTTTTTCACCATAAACTCAAGGTATTCCTTTAAAGTCAAGGAATCTGATACGGAGGCGAATCCATGTATGGATTACTTACGAATGTACCTGTAAATAAAATCACAGAGTAGCATCAAAAAAGGTGCCGGTATAAAGCTGTGAGAAAATGCATTTCTATTTTGTATTAATGGATTCTTTGTCTACATTTCCGTAAAGAACAAATATTTAACAGACCCTCAAGAATTTTTGGGATTTTCCCAAGTGATGCGTTTAATGGTTACAAATGATTCTTTTATTATGTTATTAAGAAAATTCCAACCACTGATGCGGTAATTATTTAAAAAAAATCAACTTGTTAACGATGAAACAATGAGCATACCCACAAATCTATTGCATCATAATAATTTATAAGCAGTAAGAATTTCACGGTTTAAAAATACATAATTATAAAATAACATTGATAGTACATTACTGTTCGAGCGTTTAATTACAAAAAATGTTTACTTGCGCTGGAATTTTTTCCTATAAAATCTTAAGACAATAAGGTACGTACTTTAACCAGCTATCAGGTGCGATGATATTTTTATGAGTAACACGTTTATTTTTAAACAGCTCGTGATATCACATCACATTTTCTGGTGTTTATTATGTAGGTACGACTGCATGTACAGTTGAGAATAAAACATTAAGCAATATTTTTTCGTATAATCATAACGTATATACATTTGACTTTTAATGCAATACTTTGCTGGGTCATATTGAAATGGATTCCGGCAATATTGTGAGGCGTCCACCCAATACCGAATAAAATCCTAAATTCACTACGGAAACCATAAAACTTTATAATGGTTTGGAGATGATTTTTCCATCAGACTTTTAAATTCATTATTAGATATCAACTTACATACTAGACAAAAATGATTTAATCTAACTTAAAAATAACAGGATACTTATTCTAAATTAATTGTCCTTATGCAGGCGTTCTAAACTTAACTATAACCTTATAATTATTGCCTTTCGGCTTAAAAACTATTTTACGAACTAGTCCTACTTATGTATTCATGGAGAAAATTTAAAAAAAAACTCGGCATCATTATATAGATTTTATATTTTATATAAAACAAATTAAAAACTACCTATTCTACTAACTTAAACTACTTCGTATTCTATAATTGGGAATCTAAGCACTCGTTGAATTACGCAACAAGTTGTCAAAAACAAAAATTGCTTTCTGAGCGCCGCAAAAGCGCCGCCGTGGGCCAACGGAAGCCTTACAGCGTCAATCACCTCCTGGAAGCACCATCACAAGTTGGCGAGCCCGGCCTCTCCCAGAAACGCCCTAGCTAATTTAATCTAACTTATAAACTAAGAGGATGTTGCGTCCGTCCGCGTCCTGGGAGGGCACGTTGACCCCTCCCCCCTCGATAAGCCACTAAAATTCGGAGAATTGCTTTTCCGTATCGAATTTATCCCTCTCCGCTATTGCAGTACTTAAACGGAGAAGCTCATGAGCACCGACGTCCCCGCCGTGGATGAGCCGCTTATCTCTCACGCTGCGGTAGCGGTGTTATAATACCGGGATACCATCCCTCGTCTGAACCAGCCCTTTTGCATCAATATGGATAAATCCCTCCGGGAGGATAAAGCCAGACCGGAGCATACTCCATATGTACATTTCATTGGGATATTGTCGCTGGCCATCGCCCTTGCCACGCGCTTTCGGGTATTATCAATCCTATTCAACTAAGGCGCATCGTATAGGTTTCAGGCGTTCGGAACAACCGGAGAAATGTCTAAGGCATTGCCTCTCCAAAACCCGAACCTTTCCCATATAACTAGGTGCTATATTAAACCACAATCGACAACCTTAAGCATTGATGACCTCGATTTTAGGACCTAATCGGTATACCACCAAATCGTCGGCATACGCTATGGCATGCCTGAATGAACCCACCAGATCACTCGTGTAAATGTTAAACAGGGTAGGAGAATTTACCGCCCGCACCTGTAAACAGTTTTTAATTTCAAAGACTCTGCTCGTAGTCACGGTGCTACATTTGATAACGAACTTCTTTCCCATAAGCATATTATAAATTACATATAGAAAGGTTTGTGCATCCCCCGCCAGGTCAACTTGAAAAAAAGTCTCTCTAACCATACGGTGTCGAAAGCCTTCTCAAAATCAACCAGACAAGCACCCGTGCATTGGTTCTGGCATTTATTACACTGACTGTCGGAAACCACTTTCGACGCGGCATGACTAGCGTCATGCCCCGTTCTGAAATTAAACTGGTAGTCCGGAATTAAGTTATTGTCCCGACCCACTTCAACAGGGCTCTATGGACAACTGTTTCAAAGACCAAGCTATTATTCGGAAGCAAACTAATTGACCGGAGATTGGCAGGGTTCGTCCTATCTTGTTCTCTGTTGTCTGGGAGATTCGGACACAAGGAATATCATTATGATCCTTCCTCCTGAACAACTTATTTATCTGTATTTTTCCACCATTGTGTTGATCCAATTGGATTAAAACGAAGCAGCACTCATATACGTAGACGTAATGCAAAGTAACATGCTTCCATATGCCGCAGACAAAATGCCACTAAAATGTGTATTCCAGGAGAACAACAAAATGTAAGAATAGTTAAGCACTAATTTTGTCCTGATCTCAATCCTTTCGGGCGCAGTGGCTCAGTGGTTAGTGTGTCGGACTACTAATCAAAAGGTCCCTGGTTCGATTCCCGACGGGGCCAAGTAACATCTAGAGTTTTTTTCCACTGCCCCGCCTCTTGCGAACGTCTAACAAACATCCAAGAGTATTAATTGTCATGAGAAGCTTCTCAAATTTGCCTTTCGGATTCGGTTTAAAATTGTAGGTCCTTTCCACTTCGCACAAGAAAACGGTTGGAGAAGCTAGGTTTTATGTATGGGCCGTTAATGCCTAATTTGTTGTTTTCGTTGCTCAATCCTTTTATAGGTATGATGATTTAAAAAAAAAACATACTATTTGATTTATTTATTTACTTGTGGTGAAAAATATTTACTTAGGTATACAGCTTATTTCTTACTAGCAGCTGTATGCAGCGTAGATACTCGTATCTTGCCTTTTGGGAATCTTTTTTTTAATTTGAAGAGGAAATAAATTAACTTTCTTCGCTATAAGTTTGTATCACTTTAATTTAATACAAATGTGTTATCTTATGTAATATTCTTCTAGTTAACCTTGAAGCATAAATGGATGGACATCTCATAAGGAAGTCAATGAAAGTTTTAAAAAAATATTAACACAAATTAAGTCATTGTTTAAATGTCGACTAAAATGACTATACTGTGAGAATTTTTTTAAGCAACTATTGTTGATAAATGATTCCGAAAATGTTTTTGTTTGTTTTTTTTGCATTTATTGGTAAATAAATATGTCTTGACTAGAAATTGTTTGAATTTAACTGGAATATAATTCGAGCCCAATACATGGATGGCTGCCCATGCCCAAAAGAAAAGCAAACAGTTGAGTTAGGGGTTCCAGAAGGTAGTGTACTTGAACGAATACTCTTCTGTCTATATATCCACGATCTTGTCAAGTTCTGTATATTGTTCGTTGATGGCATCAGCATATTATATTCAACAAATTCAGCTGAAAATTGGAAATACAAATGAATAGCGATCGAGCCCTGTTTTATAAAACTACAAGACACAATTTGCAATTTGTAAAAAATAAATACTACAGGCGTATTACAAGACTACAACTGTGACCAAGTTTTGAGGAATTATAAATATTCTACAGGCAAATTAGTTGAATTTTGTAGGCGTTTTTAAACGTTTGCACATGTCATAAATCTACACCTGCAAAAAGGAACACAGTTTGAAAGTACACTTATGGAGACTTGTAAGGATAATTGTATTCTGGATACATTTTAAAGTGAAGTAGAAAGCGAAACAGAAATGTACATATTATCTTTCAGTCGGTTCAAAATTATATATAGATATGTAAGAGTGACCAAGTAGCGCTGCCATTTGTTAAGATTTTTTTCGGAGAATTTTCATAAAAAATCTTCAATTGCAAATTTAATTTTAGTCTTAAAATCTCCATACAAAATATTTTCATTTTGAAAACGTTATACCTATGTACAAACAAAGTTTTAGTTAATTTAATACCTTCTTCTTCTTCTTCTTCTTCTTCGCCTGTTTCGAATCGGCAGCGGCAGGCCTCCCGATCTCGAACCACTGAAGAAAATCAAATACTGTTGTTGTTGCATTTGTTTAATCCAGGAGTTTTTAGGTCAGCCTCTTGTGCCGTTGAATAGAAACTATAAATTATCTAATACTTTGCTTCCATAATAATTTTCATTTAATTTTTATCTGAAAATTGTTCAGTTGCATATTTGCCATACAAATTGCCCCGCGTAGGTACGGGTTAAAAATGTCACTATATCGCATCCGAATGAACAGCGCTTTTTATAAGAGGCGACTAAGGGGAAAATCACGTCTAGGAAATTTTATTATCCAGGTAAGCATCGCGACCGATTTAACATCTAAAAGCTGTCCCGCAAATGTGTATGCTAATCCGTGGGTTCAAACAACTGCAAATCGCCGGTGTCGTACAAGGAAGAGAAGCATGGATATGTCGAATTCGTTTAAACTCAAGCGCTATGAGATGTACACTAATAGAGAAGGCACAACACCGACAGGCACTACTTATCCTGCGACGGGCAGAAATGCTCGGGTCAGAGCATTGGAACGTTGGAACTACGAGCGTTCGTAGCTACGAGCTTGAAGAAATGATGGTTAGAAGGCGAGTTGACATCTTTTGTTTAAGAAATGAAATCGCGAAGCACCGGCAATTGGGTGCGTTTCTTGGACGTTAGGACAAAAGCTTTCAAAATGTTCTACTACGGGACGGCACAGGTTAGGAACGGAATCGGTATCATCCTTGCGGCAGAGCTTCTAAACAGCCTCTTGACCTTGTCAAAGTCCAGTGATCGTTTAATGTCTCCCAAACTGGTGCTCCGCAAGTTGGATCGAGCAGAGAGAACAAGATGCATTCTGGCTAGATTTTCACAACCTCAGCAAGAACATCCCAAAGGAAGAATTTTTGTTTGTTGACGGAGATTTGAACGGACACGTCGGGTAGTCAAACGCAGACTATGAAGAGACAAAGAGAAAGGCAAAGCATTTATTGCCAATATGAAAAATTATCTACATCACATCATCCACGAAGTTGAGGATGCAGAGTGCAGAGTACAAGACATGTGGAATACCCTACAACAACCTTGCTTAGACAGAGGTAAATCACTGCTAGGGTCTTCAAAATGACACTATCAATACGGCAAAGAAACATTGTGGTGGACAGATGAATCTAAAACAGTTATAAAGGGCAAGAAAGCGGCATTTAAAGCTTGGTAATGGTAGCCCTCTAATAAAGCAGATGAAAAGCCTGGTCTCAAATTGGAATACAAACTTTGCAAGTGACTCGCGAAGAGAAATTGCGAAAATCAAATAAATAAATTCACTACCCTGCAGCCATATACTTCTAAACACATATTTTAATTTCACCGGAAACTAGCTGTTTCACAAAAGAGTGGAAACAATGCCGTCTATAGTTGAGCATTGTGTATAATTTCAATTGGTTTATACCAGATTTCTGAACTCGGACGGCACGACGATGATAAATTTGCGTCAAGGAAATTGTTGACGATCTCGTCCACAACTATCGCTTGAACGATTATCGTCATAGAAGCTACGAAATGAACCCCCAGCTTGAACAGGGGTACAACCATCTTCAAAATAGCCGCTCAGAGAGAGAGAAATGCTCTGGAAATCCGTTTTGTAAACAGTATTGTCAAGATGTCAAGGACTTTTAAATGAACAATTTCCAAGAGCCGTTCCTAGCTATGAAGTTTAGTATCGAAAAAAGCAGTTAGTTGGGCCTGACGAGATACCTTCCGAGTTCTGGAAAAAGATGGAAGACATCAGGTCCAAAGGGCTTATGATTCTCATTTCTAAACTGGCGCGAGGTGATGCAATGCCTAACCAGTGAAGGGAAAATTATTTTCGCAAGACTGTGATAATTACCGTTTTATCACGTTGATGTCACACACCAAGAAGATCCTTGAGCGGGTAATTACAATTAACGAGGGGTCGCCCCATGATCGAAATTCGACCAATTTATTCTATAAGTTGAAAAAAAAACTAAGTCGACTGATATACATACTATGTAATCGGAAAATGAAATTTTTCGACATTGCATTCTCTGATTTCACATGATATAAAAATTTTCCGGCATTTTCAAGTAACTTCAAGTATGTTGAAGCATTATCAATTTACTTCAAGTTTTCAAGCATTTTCAAGTAACTTAAAGTAACTTCAAGCATTTTCAGGTAACTTCAAGTAACTTCAAGTATTTTCAACCATTTTCAAGTAACTTCCAGTAACTTCAAGCATTTTCAAGTACCTTCAAGCATTTTCAAGTAACTTCAAGCATGTCCAAGTAACTTCAAGTATGTTCAAGCATTATCAAATGCATAACATGCACAGCAATGTTGTTGTTGGTAACTTCAAGTAACTTCAAGTATTTTCAAGCATTTTCAAGTAATTTCAAGCATTTTCAAGTAATTTCAAGCATTTTCAAGTAACTTCAAGCATTTTCAAGTAACTTCATGATATAAAATTTTTCCGTTCCGATTGGCAGATTATTGCCTCACACAGCAATGTTGTTGTTGTTGTAATTTCATCCAATTCGCTTCATTTTACCTGCTGTAATTCATAATGTGTGTTATATATGTGGATAATTTTTGTATTGTACACTTCTATGTATTGTTCCCTACCCAAATATGTATAGTGTTGGCATATCTATGTGACGTATAATAGCAAAAATGGGTGGAAACGCAGTTGCCTATAACGTGTTTCCACCCATTTATATATGGATGTTTTTGGTTGATTGTGAAAAAGCCTTTGATAGACCACAAAGAGATCTGTTATTGGTGGTGCTAAGACAAGGAGTAGTTTCAGAATCCCACGTAAATGCACATGCATGAAGGAGTAAAGAGTAAGATGCCCTGCTTGAGCAGTTCGCAATCAAGTCGGTGTACACCAGGAGAGCGTCATAAGTCAATAAAAAATTGTAGCCGTCGTTGATTATCTGCTTGAAGGAAAAGTGACGAATTCCCAAGTGCATCAGTTATTATTTGCTGACGATGGAGTCAAAATAGGAGAGGATCAAAGGTCCTTGCAACGAGCACTTGGCGTATGGGTGAAAGTTTTGGAGGGTAATGTTATATTATTATATAATGTATCGTCTTAGTCCGAAATAAAAACAGAATACTTGTGCTGCCCGTTCTCTGATCCACTTCGACCTATCCCAGACATTTACAGAAATAGAAGAGTGATTCTCCTCCCCAGTGCTCCTTCTATGGCTTCTTTCTATATTCCTTACAAAATCATGTTAAGCTGTTTCTACCGATTTACCCTTCAAGTGTTTGCATATTACGACTTGCTTAAGAAGCGTCTATTAATCGCTCTAAGGTTTTGAGCAAAGAAGATGGCAGGCTTATTGGTCTGAAATTGTCCACTATTGTGTGTCCCTGTGCACTTGAAACTAAAAATATATTCACGGTTAGGTTGAAATTTTTTGATTTTATGCATTTGTTTCCAGCAACGTCATGAAATGTACCTCTTTTTTGTATCATTTGTTTAAGGTCACATGCAAGGTCTACCTGTTATGACATTCGAAATTATATAAATCGTGTGTAGATTATAGAGAACAATAATTTAAAAAATGTCTTTATTGTATCAGGAGCTATGAAAAATGCCGTATTGACAAAAGGCCGAATTCAAGCTTGAGCAGGGGCAGAGAATCCGCTTCTTGACGCAAAAAATTGGAAAAGGCCATACACTTGTGCATAACTGCATTAAGGACCCTAAAAACTATGGAAAAAATTGCAAAGATTGTGTTAGAGAGGCAACCAAGAACGGCGGGCAATACTAAGAACTACTTCCCATTCAAGGCTCTCTATCGAAGAAGTCAACGCTAAAACTGGGGTTAAGGCCAGTAAAGTGACTATTTAACGCGTGTTACAGAAAGCCAGGTAGTTTCTTGATTAATTTTTAGAATTTTTTTTTTTGTAGAAAAAAATTGGGATTAGGTAGATAAATTCAATTTTTATGATGCTTTTGCCAATAAGGTAATTTTGTTCTTTCCACCTGCTTACGAACAGTAACTAAATCTACCCGATAGATGCTTAAGGTAATAAAACAACACATTTTTTTGGATTTTTTATAGAAGAGTCAATAACAAGCATTTTTTACTTACAGCTACGTAGGCGCTGGAGGTAGGGCCAATTTTAGAAAAAAGGACTTAAATTGAAAAAAAAAATATTAAAAAACAACGGCAATACTTACAATAAAGTACTATACCGGTTTTTAAAGCCAGAAATCTGTTCTATGATCATAAATTTAAATAAAATTATTTCTATCAATAGTTTTTGAAAAATTCGCATGCAAACTCAAAATTTTGATAAACAAAAATGAAAAATAAAAAGTTTTAGTTTAGTTTTTCAAAATTGTGAAATGAAGTGCTAAACTGGCTTTTTGTGGTCAATGTTACTATCAATTCTGAATCGAACACAGAAAACCGAATGATTTATACCTTCTAGTTTTTGAGAAAATTGAAAATTACTAAAACTACGTTTTTATGCGATTTTTGATTTTTCATCTTTGTAAGTAAAGTACAGCAATTCATTTAGCGTTACCCAGAATGCACCACGAGGAAGTAGAATTGCATGGCATTGCGAGTCTCAGTATGTGAGTAAGTCAGGAGTTAGTTAAAAATAGTCAAGTCAATTTTTCAATTTTCAATGTATTAAAAAGGTATGTAAGTCTTGTCAATGAAGTGATCGTCCGTACTGTTACTGTCGAGTTCGTTGAGTTCCTCGCTGATAGTGAGAAGCCGAGGTTGTTTTGGCGGTAAAACACCCTCTAACTGCGAACTGTGAAGGGTGGGAGGGTCAAAGTCCTTTAGTTGCGAACCGTCACTTCACCATCGATATAATATGGGTATACTTTTTTTACGTCTAGTAAAAATTCCATGACTTGGGATGGGAGCCCAAGTCGTCCTTATATTTTTTTCCAAGGCAGTATTTCCGATAAAAGAAAAGTGCCATATATTGATGAAGGTGGTCCGTAGTTCTGCGGCATAAAATGTTTTTTTTTCAGAAGCTTGTTCTGATTCTCCAGATCATTAATGATTTTGGTTGCATCGGTCTTGTTAACATATTCGCCTTTGCCGTGGTTCGTAACTTCATGACTCGTAGACCTAGGGAACATTTTCTCAACACCTATGTACTGGCGTGCGCTATCGGTACAAATACGAGTGGTGTTGGGGTTAACGTTAAGAAACTGCATACACCCCACATCGCACCTACCCCAAATCCTATAGTGGTCCCAAGCAGTGGGGTTGCAGGGGGCAGCACACAAATCCGCTGGTCCAGATGGTATTTCCCCCATCGTTCTGAAGAGGTGTTCTTTAACGCTGGCAAAACCACTGCGTAAGCTTTTCTATCTGTCCTATTCTTCAGGGCTCTTTCCGGGAAGATGGAAAACAGCATTTGTCCAGCCTGTACCAAAAAAAGCGAATCTTCTTCTCCCTCCTCCTACCGACCAATTGCACTTACGTCCCTTCTTTCTAAGGTCATGGAAACGCTGATCAACCGTCAGCTAATGAAATATCTTGAATCTCGAAAACTTCTCAATGACCGGCAGTATGGTTTTCGGGGCAATAGGTCCACCGATGATTTGATGACATATCTAACCGAAAAGTGGAACCAATCTTTTCACCAAGGTGGTGAAAGTAAGATCGTTGAGCTTGATATTTCAAAGGCATTTGACAGAGTTTGGCATCAAGCTCTCTTGTCGAAAATGGGTGCATTTGGAATCGATGATAACCTTCTTCAATGGATTAGAAATTACCTTTCGGACCGTTCAATTCAAGTTGTCTTGGACGGTTTCAAGTCTGCAACTCACCAAATAAATGCTGGTGTTCCCCAAGGCTCCGTCCTGTCCCGGACTCTCTTTCTCATTTTTATAAATGATCTCCTGTCTGTTACTTCTAATCCAAACCATTCCTTTGCTGATGACAGTACCCTCAGCTTTTCATACTCGTTTCTTGGGTCACGCCCCATTTCTTCGGAAGTGGAACTGGAACGGCAACGTATGTTAAGCTCATTAAATTCCGATCTTAACAGCATAACTCAGTGGGGTACAACCAATAGAGTGGAATTTAATGCTTCCAAAACACAATGCTGTCTCCTGTCATTAAAGCAAAACCCACACACACTGCCATTATCCATGAATGGCACTTGCATCGCTGAAACCGAAAGACTTTCTATTCTCGGTATGTATGTCAATGACAACCTTCGTTGGAATGACCACATATTCGATGTCGCCAAGAACGCTGCGAAATGTCTATGCTTCCTTAAGCGATGTAAGAAATATTTCACCCCTTCTGATCTGGCTACAATTTATAAGGCGTTTATTCGCCCGAAACTCGAGTACAACGCTCATATCTGGTCTGGTGCACCAATAACTTATTTGGAGCTACTTGACAGGATCCAAAAACGCGCGATAAAACTCATTGGCGACCGAGACATCGCGAGATCGATTGACTCACTTAGTCATCGTCGCAATGTCTCCTGTCTTTCGTTATTTTATCGCTATTTCCACCGTAAGTGCTCTAACGAAATAGCCAGTTGCATTCCACCCCTTGAACATTTCAACCGCAATACCCGCCATGCAAGGAATGCTCATCAGTTCACCCTCAAGCCTGTATTCGGACGTACAGTGAAGTACAAAGAGTCTTTCCTCAGCCGTACAACACGAATGTGGAATACTCTTCCACGCTCAGTTTTTCCTTTACATTATAACCTACAAACATTCAAAACCAACGTGCATCGGCAACTCTCCTTTTCTTCTAATCCTAATTTCCCTAACGCCCGCGCTGTGTAGCCAATACATTGTAAGGGTACCAAAAAAATCCCTTTAGTGTAAATTATAAAAAAAAAAAAAAAAAAAAAAAGCATGCCGACCCTTAGAAACCTCACTGTTTATACGCCGTAATACTGGGTGCTAGCACTGATGTATTTATGTAAGCAAGCAAAAAACAAAAATTTCATCAATTCAATTCAATTTTACTGAGACATTTAAAAAATCATTTGTACATTTGTTTTAACTTAACGATCTATATTTGCCGACTTTCTTATAGGTATGTCTGGCTGAACTTCAATTGATTTAAATTTGTTAGTTTATTTAAACTTATGATTAGTGGGTATAAATATTTACAAATCTGTTTTATTTTGGCGTGTACACTTGCTCCCGGCGTACATTTTAACTTTGCTTCTATTGAGCACTTAATATTATTATTATTTTTTTTTAAATATGAGTAAAAAAAATAAAACTTATATTAAATGGAGAAAAAAATGCAAATGCAGAGGAGAGTTTAGTATACATAATTATATTATATCTAGAAGTTAAGGTGTATTAGGTGAAATGGTTTAATAATGACTTCCTACCCATCGACTAAGTACATAAATATAGCTTTATCTCCTTACTGATTTATATATGACTATATATATCTCTATATATATAAAAATCCAGTGTCACAGTTTTAGTGTTTATACTCCTCCGAAACGGCTTGACCGATTTTGATGAAATTTTATATGTATATTCCGTAGGTATGAGAATAGGTTCATAACTAATTTTTATACCACTAAGTGATAATGGTGGTCTACCAAAAAGTTTGTATGGGGAAATGCACTTTGGGGAAAAAAAAAACTGGGTAGAAATCGAGTAGTGACACCTCAAATACAAAAAAAAAATATTTAAAATTTTAAAAGCAATTGTTGTTGTCAATTATTTTAATTATTTGCCAAGCAAATTGTTGTCAACAATTTTGAATTTTTTTTTTAAATATACCTAATAAGTTTGTTTATGTTTATTATGTTACACAAAGTAACTTTTTGAAACGGAGTCGATACTTTGATTTGTTGGATGGTGTTTGAATCCTTCATTTTTGTTTGTCAAGTACGTTGTTGACATTAAATTAGAATTGCTGCATGTTGTTAAACCGTGCGCATAACAAACTGATTGAAAGAAAATAAAAATCGAAGTTTCTTTCTTTTGTGTTGTTGTTCGATTCAAAAAAGTCAGGTGACATAGGCGCCTGCCAGGCAACTAGCGCCTACCGCTAGCGGAGCAACGAAGTAGCGTAATCGGGCTAAGCAAAGCGCAGAAAAATGTGCAGTCCCTTTAACCACGGAACCGATTGAGCTCAAATCAGGCAAGCTTTGGTATTGACTTGAATATGTTTCTGTAAAGTTTGGTCAAAATCGGTCCACCAAGTTTGACTTGCAATTTTGTTTCTGATCAAAAAAAGACAAGTATTTCTTTTTGTTAGGCGCAGAGAACGCCGAGTATTTAGACTCGTGAGCAAGGGCAACGCCGGGCGGGTACAGCTAGTATGACTATATAAACAAAAATCAGATAAAACTAAATTTGACGACTGTCTATGTATGTACTTCAGATAAATAATTTTATCCTCTGTGATTACCGGATAGCGCCTTGTCATAAAAAGGCACAGCGAGGTTTCTATTTGTATCTGGTCTTTTTTTTTTTTTTTTTTTTTTAATTTCTGGCTCGCCAAGGCGATTTATAAGGGGGGGGGGGGGGGGGGGTACTTCGACCTATAAGATATTTTGTACCGTATGGGCCAGAAAAGTTTAAACTAGTAGAATTTCCACTTTCCGTGTAAAGCGGACAATTTTACCACTAGAAGAATTCTTTATGTCCTCGGGGCTCATTTGCTCCCTGAAAAAGATCTTCTTTCTAATTCCATTAAGGGCTGGACATTCACATAAAATGTGTTCAGCTGACTCGTCCTCTTCCAGACAGAGTCGGCACTCAGGAGAGTCTGATATTCTCATTTTGTGTAGATGATATCTTAAACCATGGTGACCAGTAAGGTAACCTACTAGGTTTTTGATATCGTGCCTGCTTAGTTTTAGACATTTGCTGGCATTTTTATTGAAGGGCCGAATGACTCGTTTGGCCTGTCTTAGACCTGGGATGCTTTCCCAAAGATAGATACATTTTCTATGTTCCCAGCTTTTAATTGCTGCCGTTGCTGCTGATCTAGGAGTGCAGCAGAAAGGTTCGGGACCTATGAAAGGTGTTTCTGAACCTTTTCTGGCCATTTCGTCGGCCTTTTCGTTACCTTCTACCCCGACATGACCCGGAACCCACCATAATTTGGTCTTGTTTCTTATTCCGAGTGTTTGTAGGGTATTGAAGCAGTACATGACTGATTTGGAGTCAATGGTATACGAGCTAAGGGCGTTTATAGCTGCTTGACTATCCGTGAAAATATGGATGGTTGTACCTTTTATGCCAGACAAAATAATATGGCTGGCGCATTCTTGAATGGCGTGGAGCTCTGCTTGAAATACGCTGGGACTTTTTCCCATGGGTATCGTAAAGCGTTTGTGTGGTCCGTATATTCCCGCTCCTACCCCCGTTTCCATTTTAGAACCATCCGTATACCACTTTATGCCGTTGTGGCTGTTTGGTGGGTTATTGCTAACCCATGCTTCTCTCTTGGGGATCTCCGTGGAGAACCGTTTGTTGAAGCATAGTTTTTTTTGAATGCGGTCTGTGACCGCGCAGTTCATGTTAAGTTCTGGTAGTTCATCGAGAAGGGTCTTTAGATCCGGGTGATCATTAAGACTTATCTCGTTTAACTGTATTAGACTTATTGCACTGCGGATCGCCACTTTTTGAATGTATATGTGGAGAGGTGTGATTCCTGTTATTGCCTCTATGGCAGCTGTTGGACAGGTTCGCATGGCTCCGGAGATACCCATAAAGCTCTATTAGCTTTAGTGATTTTGTTATTTATGTGAGAGTTCCAGTTAAGTCTCTTGTCTAGGATTACTCCAAGATACTTGACTTCGTCGGAGTACTCTACGATCGTGTCGTTTATTGTGATTAGGCCTAGGTCTAATTTCCTCCTTTTAGTGAAAGGAACGATGACGGCTTTACTGGGATTTATGGAAAGATTTTCCTTGATGCACCAGTCTATGGCTGTCTTTAGAGCATTTTTCATTTTTGATGTGACTCCAATTGAGTCTTTGCCCCTGACTATGATGACAATATCATCGGCGTACCCAATTGTAGTGTAGCCCAAATTGCCCATCTTGTGTAGCAGGTCATCGATGACCAATGACCACAAAAGGGGTGAAAGTACTCCCCCTTGTGGGCAGCCCCTTACGGCTGTTACTGATACTGAGGTCGTTCCTGACGAGGCAGTTATTTTGCGACTTTCCAGCATCGCTTTGATCCATTTAATAGTTGGTTTGTCTATGTTTCTATGGTACAAAGCATTTGATATGGATTCATATCCAGTATTGTCAAACGCACCCTCTATGTCCAGAAAGGCACAAAGTGCGATCTCTTTGCAACGGTAGGCGTTTTTTATCTCTGTAGTTAGTCTTAACAGAGCGCCTTCCGTGGATTTACCCTTTTGGTACGCATATTGGTGAGGGTGCAGAGGCATGATTTTTGATATGCATTCTCTAATGTGGACGTCAATAATCCTTTCCATTGTTTTCAGGAAAAACGATGTCAAGCTTATCGGACGATATGATTTAGGTAATTCGCTCGGCTTGTTTCCCGGTTTGGGTATAAATACTACGTTTACCTCCCTCCAGGTAACTGGTATATACCCCCAGTTGAAGCTGAACCTAAATAAGGCAATCATGGATGGTAATAAAAATTCTATTCCATTTTGAATGAGGGCTGGAAAAATACCGTCTGTTCCTGATGCCTTGAATGGTTTAAATGAGTTAATTGCCCATTTAACCTTATCCGGAGTAAAAAGTGTTCCGGATAAACTATAATTTCTGCTGAGGTTTCTTGGAATTGAGACCTCCGCTATATGGTCATCTCTAATGACCATCGTGTGAGACCCTGGGAAGTGAGCCTGAAGCAAAGTTTTCAGCGTTTCTTCCCGGTCGCGTGTGATTGAACCATCTGATTTGATTAACAATCCCATGCTTTTTGCTTGATCCTTTGACAGAGCCCTTTGGAGGCGTGCCACCTCTGGAAGTTTTTCGATCTTCTCACAGTTTGCACGCTATGAGGCTCTTTTGGATCTGCGCAACTCTAAGTTGTATATGGTCAGCATGGATTTATATTGTTCCCATGTGCCGGTGCGTTTGGCTTTGTTAAAAAGCTTTCTCACTCTCATTCGAATAGACTCAAGGTTATCATTCCACCATGGTACGCACCTTTTAACCACGGTTCTTTTAACCTTGCAACTACTTTTGAATGAGGCAAGAATAATATCATTTATTTGACATTGCGCAGCATCTGCATCATTTGTTGTTGATGGTGCTTCTGGCAGCATGTCAGATCTGACCGCTAGATTTTCGCGGTAAGTTCTCCAATTAGTCAGTCTTTTGTCATAACGGACTGACGCGTGTTCGACATTGCATCTTATCTCGAATCGGATGTGCATATGATCCGATAGAGATGCCTCGCCAGACACATGCCACCCCTCTATGATATCTTTCATAAAGTTGTTGCTATATAAAAATTCTAATAACGACTCACCTCTATTGTTAGTATCTCGGCTGCCCCAAATCGTGTTATGTGCGTTTGCATCGCAGCCGATTATGATGTGTACTTTTTGGCCCTCACAGTACCGGACAAGTTCCTGTACTGGTAGGGGAGGAACTACATCAGTGTCTCCAGCAAAGTACGCCGATGCACACACAAATTTGTGTAGCTGTCGGCATTTGTGGCGTTCTATTAGAACTGTATCTGGTCTTAACAAAAATCTCATAAAAAAGTAGTTTTAGTAATTTTCAATTTTCTCAAAAACTAGAAGACATAAAACCATTCGGTTTTTTGTGTTCGTTTCAGAACCTAGCGTGTAGCTAGGTGAAAATCGTTGAAAGACATTGCTTGCGAGCTTTGCGATAGTGTGGGACTTGAAACACCCAGGGAAGGCATGATGTTACCATCCTTCCAGTAATCGCACCTAGTAGTCAGATTAATCAGCAATTTTGTTCTAATATTAACTTATCTACTTATGTACTGTTTTGAGAAACTAACTTTGGTTTGTTACCTTTTGTTTTTTTAGTTCATTATCACTTTGTTCGTGTGATTATGTTGTTACATATATATATTTCTTTCATTTTTACCTAGTTAGCTAGTTGATAGGTATAATTCTACGTAATCTTTTAACTAAATTATTGTTATTAAGTAGTACTACTTTTAAATTAGCATGATTGCGAAGACTAACTTGAACTTCATGTCTTCTTGCGACCTTATGAACCTCGTCCTCTACCTGATCTTGTTAGTTCCTCAATTTTATTGCGGTTGAAGGTTATCGGGCTAAGTCGGAAGGTTTAGTTGGTCGTAATCGGCGCAATAAATTTGTTTCGTCTAAAATTTCAAGGATAGAGTTATTGACGTGTCCTAATAAACGATTTCTATGCTTTAGAGCGCGATATCTAGTTTCTTCCTCAACCGTGGGAATTCCGAGATCTCTATGCAGATCTTCGTTTGTAATGTAATAAAAACTTGTTCTCGAGGTTAAGCCTGGAATATTTTCCGAGTAACCAATAAAGTTCTCTATATTTGTTGTTAAGTTCTTTGCATTTCTTTTTTACATGCGACTTCCATTTCAACTTTGCGTCGAGTCATTCCGAGATATTTGGCCGAAATTTGCACATTTGCAAACGAAACTTGGACCGTATTAATAAAAACAGGCAAGTTATTGGATTGTTTATATGTAAAATCCACTTGGACCGATTTCGTTTCGTTAAGAGCGATCCTCCATGATTTTGTGTATTCATTGACCCGGTTAAGCACGACTTGTAGTATTTTTCTTGTTTCTTTGGTTGTTGTAGCAACTGCTAGTATAGCAGTGTCGTCGGCGAACGTGGCTACTGCAGAACCTTCGGTTAGGGTATTTCACACGTAAATAACAGGTACAAAAGTGGCCCAAGAGTGCTTGCTTGCGGTACACCTGCCCTTATTTCTTTAAATTCTGAGTATTCGTTTCCGTGTTTGACACGAAAGAGTCTATTCTGTAAATAAGATTCTATTATTTTATACAACGGTTCGGGGAGAACTTGTCTTAGTTTGAGTTTGAGGCCTTCATGCCACACCTTATCAAATGCTTGCGAAACATCCAAGAATACTGCAGAGCAGATTTTATTTTCTTCGAGAGCTTTCTCAATTACGTCAGTTATCCGATGCACTTGATCAATCGTTGAATGTTTGCTTCTGAAACCGAACTCGTGGTCAGGTATGAGACGGTTTTCTTCTATAATTGGTTGTAAGCGCCTGAGTAATATCCTCTCAGACTTCGGAAATTAGTGGAAGAAGCGATATGGGAAGTCTTCTTTTCATTTGGTGGTTTACCTGGTTTTAAAACCATAATGACTTCCGCGACTTTCCATTGGCTCGGAATGTGTTTCAGTCTAATCGCTGCGTTTATAATATGAAGAAGCTTCGTTAATGCTTTCCGAGGTAGCATTTTTAGTAGTTCACCTGTAATCAGGTCGTAACCCGGAGCTTTTTACGGCTTGAGTTTCTTTATTTCTTGCCTGAGCTCAGTGAGTGTAGCGTTTATTACTATATTATTTTCGGTTGTTCTGTCGGACGCATTAATATTTTCATTGAGTTCTTGACCATCGAACGGCTTAAAAGTCTCCTCTAGGTGGGTGGCGAAAACGTCCGCCTTTTCTTTGTCGGTTTTTGCCCAGACGTCTGGGGTTATCTTAATAGGTGGCGCTGCTATCTTTGGCCTTTTTGTAGCTTTAATAGCCTTCCAGAGCGAGTAATTGGATTCTTTTCCAGCTGTTAATCTTTCAAGGTAGTTATTGACTGCTTGGTTTTTCAAATCTCTAATAAGCTTTGTGAGCCAGTTACACAGTCGATTTAAGCTCGCCTTTTCTTATGGAGCTCGAGTTGGTTGCCATCTTTTCGGTGCTCTTCGTTTTGTCTTGACCATATATATTTTTCCTGCGGGTATTTCACGCAGTTATAGTCGGACAATTTTTGCTGGTAAGGAGTGTTATTCCTTGCAGCACTTTGCACGGTATCGACGAAGTGGTCGGCGCGACTTCTAGTTCATAAGGCGTCTTAAGCGATACACCCAGTTCCGTATTGTCTTGCACATCTTTTTTGAAGCCTTCCCAGTTTGTTTTGCTGTTTGTTAGCCTTGGCGGTTTGTCATTTTTTTATAAGTGCCTCGGTCGTTGTTAAAATGACCGGAGAATGATCAGAGGAAAGATCAAAACTTTCTTCAACTTTAACAGGATTGGCGGGTAGTCCTTTTGTGATAAAGAAGTCAATCGAATCTGGTATTTTAGCAACATTGGTCGGCCAGTACCTATGTTGGTTTTCCTGTCGAATGAAAATCGCAGTTGTTCTGCATAAACACTTCGTAAAGCATTCTCCCTTTCCGTAATAAGCATCTAGATCCCCAGAAACTATGTTTTGCGTTAAAATCACCGCCAATTATAAAATGTTGTCCGAGTGCATTGATAAGATTTGTATAATCATTCAGAATTGATAGGAACATTGAGCACAAAAAGCCACCTTAGCACTTTATTTCACAATTGAAAAAAACGTCTAAACTTTTTTCCTTCATTTTTTTTAATCAAAATTTTAAATTTGCGAATTTTTCAAAAACTATTGACATAAATAATTTATTTAAAATTTAAGATTATAGAACAGATTTCGGGCTTTCAAAACCGGTATAGTAGTTTATTGTAAGTGTTGCAATTGTTTTTTAATTTAAGTCCTTTTTTCTAAAATTGTCCCTACCTCCTAAACGGGGCTATAGACCCCCCCCCCCCCCCCCCTCTTCCATAGTAAAAAATGCTTGTTTTTGACCCTTCTACAAAAACCGCTATCAATTCTGGGCGCCCTAGTTATCGTAATCGTGCCATAGTTTTTAATAATGTGTACTGCCTCCCGATCGGTGTATCACTTTACAGTTCTTCCAAGTAATTTAATGAAATTTCGGACTAAGCTTGTTTTATAGCTTCAATTATTTCATCCGGCTTGGAGTATTGTATTCTTCCTTGGTAGACCTTTTTTGAAATCCATCACCATACATTTTCCATGATGTTCAGGTCCGGTGAACATGGCGTCCATGACAGTAGGTCTACATTTTGACACTGAACCCTAGCTTTGTTGGTTCTTGCGGTATGTATCGGTGCATTGTTCAGTTGGAAAATCCATCGATATCCACCAAACGATTCGGAAAAATTAGGGAAGCTCTTTCCAGCATAGATTTGTAGTTGATTGCGGTCATTCTTGAGCTTTGAAAATCAAGGTTTGCAGTTCCGTAAAAGCTTATTGCTCCCCATACCATTACTTCACCTCTCTTGCCGTGTTTTCTATCCAAGGTTATTTCATCCTTCCTCAAATCATGGAAGTAATAATTATATCAATCAGATCCATCCAAATTAAACTTTTTGTTTATCTGAGAAAACAAGGGTATGCCACTCTCGACTCCACCTGATAAGACTTATTGCAAAGTCAAGTCGCTGACTTTTGCGTGCTGCGTTCAATAGTGATTTCTTTTTAATTTTTTTGTGTATACTATGGTTGGACTGCTGTATCACGCGATAAACACTTGATCTACTAGCTTCAACTCCAGTTTCGGCCCTTGTTTTACTTGGGGAAAGTTTTGAATTTGAAGCAGCTCTCAGTATCGAGCGTCGATCCTGACTGCTCTGGTTGGTCTTCCTTTCCAGGTTTTTCCATAGTTCTCAGCAGTGTCCCCAGATTTCTAAGGCATGTTTCCCCTTTTTTTATCAGCAAAACAGTTTTTTCCCCCTCAATCCCAAAAAAGTTCCCCTTTTTTCCCCCAAACAATAAACAAAATAAAAACTCTTAGCTGTTTGACAAATTTTTATTGTCTGAACATTTTTAAATTACCATATGTGAATAGATATTACATATACATATTGTTCAACAAACTTAAAAAATATCTTCATTAAAAAACATAGGGACGGGCTACAGTCCGCTTGGGCGAACTGTTGGATACCCTATTCTTATTCCTATCCCTCATAAGTAGGCGTGACAAAAGTCTGAGTATGGTTGAATTGTTGAGAACGCTCCACATATTTTGTTATATAACATTTAAAGGATTTTATCAAAAAAAAACGAAGCTTTTGTAAAAAAAAACGCTCCCTAGCTCAAACTTTGGTTTTTCAATAAAATTGTTTTATTTAATTGTGGGCGTGACGGATTTAAAAAAAATTAACACATGAGCATAAAAGGCCCCTAGAGATTGTATGAATTTGGGTCAGAATGCATTTTTTGGAGTAAGTTGATATAGGTATTTACAGATCGCAACAAATAGTATATGCGGTTTATAACAAGGAATGTTTAGTTATAGTATAGTGTATAGTAGGTAGATATACAAATATATATGTATTTTTATTTCTGTTTTGGTAATTTAAACATTAATCAACCTCATAACAAGTCAAACTAGTTACGACATAATATAAGTTTTAAACTTGTCGTCGAATTGATTTTTTTTTATGTTATTGCATACATACCTACTGTATAATTTAGAGATACATATAAGTGTATCTTGTTTAATTTGATATTCCAATTGGTGGCAGCTACAAAATAATCTTCTAAGAAATGCAACACAATTCCAAATAAGGTTTTTAATTAGATAAATTATATAACACAGTAGGGAAGTGAGTGAGAAAACTATGTTTAACAATTGATCACTTCTGCACCTTGGCACATTCTAAGCCGGCGAAATGTATGCTATTTTTTACCACAAACGAGTAGATGACAGTGACGATTTCTCACATTAATATTATTAGGCAAACTCATCACAATAGACACATTGTTGCACAAACAAAATAAAACAAACAAACGTATTCATATTGCACAACTTGGCAAGCAGTTAATGATTTTTGGTAGCCGGCTAACTTTGCAAAGGGAAAACAATGAAAGTAGGACGAAGCCTTACCGATTTAGTTAACTCAGCCAAGTTCAGAACTATATAGACACAGAACCGTTTGAACCTTACCAACACAAACACTTTTTCATAATATATACAAACAGAAACTCACATTCACTCAATTATTATTTAAACCACAAGCAGGATTTAGGAACCAAACATGAACAAGGCCTTTTTTGTTGAGAGAAATAGTGGAATGGTACCGGATACTGGTCACCACTTTAAAAATACGCCACTATATCCACACAACTTTATAGCCAATATTAAGATGCTACCGTTTTTTCTCTTCCGGAAAAAACATTATAATCGAAGGTACACTTGAACCTTTTCTGAATTGCACTTGAATTTGTTTTCACTGCTACGCGGCGAGGCCACGATCGCTTACTTCTGTTTTTCGTATCCGTTTACGTTGATAATTTGAGACGACCCTATCCGCTGAACGAGCTGAAATGCACTGAACCAGAACCGCAACCGGCAGGCAACAAGCGCTACTCACACAAATTCACACTAGGAGAATATGACTACTACACACCTACAATACGACGACCAATTTTACAACACGGTTGCCATATCCAGCAATATATCACTAATCTGGCTCTGCCAAATTCTTCCAAGCCCGTGAAAATTTCTTATACATACATATTATTCATTTCAACTGCTGATTTTGGCTGTTTTTTTCATAAGATCTATTTACTTTTATTATGTAGACTTTCATAGCAGCCCACAGGCGCTCCTACTAGTAAGTAGGGATGTAGTGAAGTCGGACGGTTATGATCTATTTGGCCCGGATCATAAACTCGTCGTTAAAAGAAAGAAGAGGATATGGAATGTTTTCTATTTAGTAAGAAGAGGATCATAGCAATAAACTGCTTTTCGATTCCAGATCCTGCTTGCCAATGGTCTAAACTTTTCACATGAGTGCGACTTGCACAAACGAACGATTAGACAAACTCCGGAGAATATTATTGTTTATTCAAATAAACAGAAAATTGCATACATTACTATTACAAGATCAAAATATGTGACTAGTTAATCAAAATATATTCAAAAGAAAAGGTTTAGAACGGTTTAATTAACCAATGTCGAATCCCAAACTTTTTCGAACAATTCTAGATGATTTTGTCAACCGCAGTGGACTAGAAATATGCGATTGACAAAAATATCAATAAAAATCTTCCGTTAACAATAGCACACATTGAAATAAGTCAATTATGAATATTGAAACACTCAACAATCATTTCTTAATCATCCGAAATTAACAAGAAATTCCGTATATCAATTTCTTCCATGGATTTTCTTGGAACCTGCTTTCACAGGTATAATATCCATATGGCCCTCCACCAAAAAAAAATATAGCAACCGTTCTAGCAAACGCAAATGAAATGAAACGGTATAATTTAATGAAACAAGTGGCTTCATCAAAATCGTATGCTTTCGTATGCGAATACAAACAAAAGAACACCGATTAGCTGCTTATATAAGTTGGTATAGGTCTCGTTTAACTGCTTTCCTCTGCTCGCTGCTGCATCTGAAAGAGATAGGTACTATATACGTGCAATTCAATATACAAATTAAAAACGTGAGGTATACACATGCAGCCAGGTGAAGTTCGTTAACTCAAAAATAGTGTATACAAAATCCAATGCTACATGATTATAGCTCGAATCGAACCAAATCACTTGGCCAACGGTCGTTTGCGCAGAGAGAGGATTTAAGAGAACAGAAATGGTGGGGAACAAATTTAATGAGTGAAGGTTATTTCCTAGCTAGCTCAATTTTCTTTTTCTTTTATTTAAAAATTTTATAGCATAATAAATAAATATAGCATAACATTAAGTGGAGGAGTGTTTACAGGTCTTCACATTTTTTTCACTGTTCACTTTTCATCAAAAACAAATTATTTGCAACCAACGTATTTAAACGATATTTTTTTATATACTTATCGAAAAATTGCAACAAAAAATAATTATAGGTAATAAATTACATAAATTTATTTTATTATTTTATATTATAATTATTAGTGTTGAAACGAAGATTCGGTTACTCTTCGGTATTCGGCCTATTCGGCCTATATTTTCTATTCGGCCGAATACCGAATATTGAGTTACTATTCGGCCGAATACCGAATAGTTAGAAAAAGGAGCAAAAAACCAAAAAATCATGGTCATTTTCAATTAATTTAAGCTTTTAAAACTGAATAAAAACAAAACCAAACAAAAACTGAATAAAAACAAAGCAAAACAAAATGTATCTTTCTTCATTGATATGATTAGTTACCTTAGGTTAGGTTAGGTTAGATAGTTAATAAGAGGTAAGTTGTGATGCAAGAATATCAACTTTTCTGCATTTTTGGGAAGAAGTCGGTTTCTTTTGTCTTCATAAACAAGTCCTGCTTCACTAAAAAGCATCTCCGAGTAGACACTGCTTGAAGGAGCAGATAAATACTTAGCAGCAAGTTGGACAAAACGTTGAGAAATTTCAGTTTTATGTGCAGACCACCAGTCATAGGGATTACAATTTCTCTTCAAAGTTTTTATGGTCAAAGTATTTCTCGAGGTCAGTTGCTATGGTGTTTTTTGATGTCGAAGCTATTTCTAGTCCATTGTCATCATTAGTAAAGTTCTCAGCAACTACTTCGTCATAACACTCCCAGAAAGATGTATGAATGCTTTGCCCAGGCTGGTCGATTCTCCTACGCTTCGGCTGGTCGGGAGAAGAACGTGTCCTTTCATCGCTGCTGGTATCATATTCTGCAGGGCATGTAAGCCATCACGCAGTAGGTACTCTGAGCGAGCGATCCTCGTATTTCAACAGTTGACTTCCGACTTCTCCTTTCTCTTATCTCTCGGCGATTAGTTTTTCAATACAAACGCGATTCAAGTGAACGAAGTTTGCACACAAAAAAAAAGTTTTTCCTCGAACATCGATAGCTTGGTGTTTTTTTTTTTTTTTTTGAAGGATATTTTTCGTGAAAGACAAAGAAAAGAACATAAACTAAATGGAGTGATAACAAAAAGCTTTTAGGTTTGTGTGGAATTTGTGTAGAATTATGTTCAATCAGCCATTTTCGCCCCAACTGTGTTCGTACTTTTCAGAACTCTATAATCTGGCCGAATAGTTTGGCCGAATATTCGGCTATTCGTCCACAGCCGTGGCCGAATATACTATTTCTTTCAACACTAATAATTATTGTACATTAATATTGCATAGAATTTTAAGAACTACTATCAGTTTCATAATCGGTTGAACAATCATCACCTAGATTAATGTTAATTGAATCCGATATCGTGTCCCACGTCAGCGCTTGAGAAAAGTATTCTTCCTGCGTCCTTATAGCTTTTGCAGAAACTTTTCACCAATCTTCAGCCGTTATTTTTGAAAATTCTTCTGCTAATTTCTGAATATGCAATAATTTGAATGGTATGTTTCGTTTGCCCACCCTTGCCTTGGCAGTTGTCCAAATAATCACATTGAGATGTGGATGATAGGGTGGTAAACGTAGTACCTCATGTCCCGTGCTGTGAATAGTATTCTCAATCTTATGCTTTGGCTTCTGTATATCCCGATGTTGCATTAAAACCTCATAAGGTTCGAGTTTGAGCATATGCGAAGTATGTGGTAGATTTATTGTTATCGGTCAACCATTGAATCATCTCGGATTTTCGGCTAGCAGAAGTAATTTGTTTGACTTGTCGTTTATTGTGATATGAGGCGTTGTCCATCACATATATTGAAGGCTCCTCTTGGTTGTTCAAAACTTGTACCTTCATTAATTTGCAGAAATTTTTAAAATGCATGTCATCGTGACAGTTTCCCGTTTTCGTCCCAAAATTTGAATAAAAGTAAGGCGTTTTTCACGAAGCCTTTTTCACCACCTTCATGCGCCAATATTAGAATCTGTCCCTTTGAAATTGCCGCCTTCAATCCACTGCTGCTGCCATTTGTCCAAGTCCTTGGTCTTGTTTGTGAGCTGTGAATATAGCTTTCGTCCAAATAAATAATGTCATATCCATTTGATCCATAGGCACTCCCGGATTTTCCTCAGATTCTTTAATCGCAAACGTTTGATTTCGTTTACTTTGCAAAGAAGTATGCGGTTGTTTTAGTTTTTTTTAAAAAAAAAAAACATTTCTTAATAGAATGTTGAGGGATGTAATGCTTAAGTTAAGCTCCAGCTTCTCCTGGACTCGTTCTTTCAACATGTATAGGGATAGCATTCATATTCGGAAGTTGTGTTGATTAATAGCGGTGACGTCAAATTCGTGTAATCCAGTTTTCCATTTTTAATGTGATACTTTTCGTATTCCTTAACAATCTTTCTTATCGATCGATTCCAAATTCCAGATAGTTCCTCGGACTGCGAGTTTGCGTAACTCACAGGATTATCCAAACATAAACTCTTATGTTTTCTTTTTTTAATGGATTCAAGAATGTCTTATATTTGTTTTCAGTTTCGTTCTGTTACTGCTGCTGAACCAAACCAAAACAAATATCATTGAAATACGTAGGATGCATCATAAAATAATTTCACCCTGATGCTAAAATGTCATTCCTAAAACTCCTAGGTAAGAAGTTATTATATATTTAACTTCATTGCATTGTGCCGATTTTTGTTTTCATTAAAGGTCGCCGAAGTTTGTCAACCCTAGTAAAAAAAACTTGGACATAGAATTTTATGTTTTCGAAATTAAGTTGACGCCTAATTTTAAAACTGAATAATAAACCATAATCATGCCTCATGAAAAAAGTCCATCCCTGGAATGGGATCTCTATTTTACTGCAATGGAAAAAAACAAAACCCACCCGGCACCCTCCGCAGTCATATCGAGGCTGCGTTGATAAGAACAACAGATGCAATTACATCTGTTTGAAATTTGAATTGCCAAGTGAATTCGTTTTATGCACGGTGCTTAAATTGATGGTTGATTATTGGTTCTTAACCTTTTTTTACAAGTGCCATTAAATTTCTCTTGTCGCTTTCTTAAGAGAAAGTTTATGGTTGTAGTAGTGGAGTTGCTGCGCATGATTAAATTACATGAGACGTGAGTTATTTTTTTGATGGCTTCAATCTCAGAGCCAGACTGCGGCACTGAATCAACCATTCTTCGACGACCTTAGCGCTATATCGGGCAAAGGAATACAAGATCTTATCCGTTTTCTCAACTCCACGGGTTGGATATAGCCACACATCAAATCCTCTACAACCACTACAACATAGGTCACACGAGTCGTGGTAACAAAAAGGCACAACAAAGTGCTAACCGCCACCTCTACCTACCTACCTCAATCTCAGATTTGAAACGTTTCAGGTTAATATTTTTTTGATATGTTTACAAACACAAAATATTGAAACAAATCTACAAAACAAACAACCAAAACCGAACAAGCGTTTGTTATTTTGCTGTCATGTCGCCAACGTTGATTTAGCTTTCTTTTGGTAAGGAAAAATGAAAACTGTCAAATTTCCAAAATCGATAGAGAATTCTCTGGTTTCAATGCAAAGTGTACGAACGGTTCCGCAGGAAAAAATGGAAAAGGGTCAAAGCTTGGCTAAAAAATGAACAACATTTTTCTGTTTTGCCGGCAATATCGTAAAATTCCATTCTTTGTGTTTTTTCATCTTCTCACTTGCTTTTTCATCGATTATCGTAAATTTTTTCCCCATTTTCTCCTACGAGAACGCTTTTCGCAGATCGCAGTTGCTGTTTGGCAATCCCATATTAAGCATTAAGGGTCCGCAGCACTAGACGATCTGCTGCATATGATTTCCTTCGACACATTTATCCGTCAAACAGCGCCCTGTTCCGCTGAAAACTACTGATGGGGTAGGTGGACTGGTGGAGGCGTTTTCTCAGAAAGACTAAATCTTACTCTCTCTCTTTCCGTCTTAAGTCATTGTAGCGTGTTACAGGCGGAAATTATGACTAAGCTTGGATAATTTTGTGGCCAAGATTTGGTTGCTGCAGCCATTAGCTACGAAACGAATGGAGATTGGACGACCTTCGTCGTGGCGTCAGCTTATCTCCCCTATGATTCAGTAGTGCCTCCACCACCAAGGGCAATGGCTGAACTCATAGACTATTGCGACACCAGGAAGATGTGCCTAGTTATATGCTGCGATGCCAACGCTCAAAACACTGTTTGGGGCAGTAGCAAATGCAACATGCGAGGAAACCATCTCCTGAATTTCATTCTATCATCTGATCTTACTATGAACAATGTTGGCTCGCAACCAACTTTTGTGACGTCAAGAAGACAGGAGGTGATCGACCTGACTTTATCAAATAAATACTTTAAGGCGATTACCAACAGGAGGGTCTCTTCGGAGGCATCCCTCTCAGATCATAGATATATCGAATTCCAAATCGAATGCGAAGCCATAACTTTGCAGGAGAGGAGGAATCCAAGAGAAACCAACTGGATACGCTTCAGGGAGGAAATGGGAAAAACTCTCAAAACTCCAACTAAACTCAGGACGAGACAAAAGGTAGAGGATGCTGTTCATAACCTGAATAGTGCCATTACTAGCTGTTTCGAACTGACGTGCCCAGTAAGTAAACCCCCTGGCAGAACGCCGCTTCCCTGGTGGAGCTCGGAACTGCAAAGAATCCGAAGAGAAGCTAGAAAGCTTCTAAATAGGTCACTCAAGACTGATTTGGAGACAGACAGGAATCTCTACCGATCGAAGCAGAAGGAATATAAGAGGCTAATTCGGGTATCGAAAAGTGCTTCTTATAGGAATTTCTGCGAAAAGATTGAAACACTGGGTGAAACTAGAAGGTTGGTTACAGTTCTGAAAAAGGGCAAACCAGCCAAACTGGACTCACTTAGAAAACTTGATGGCAACTTCACTGAGACGAAAGCAGAAACACTTAGTTATCTGCTGGAGTCTCACTTTCCGGGTAACCAGATTACAATTGGTTCACAACCAGGCTCGATTACCGAGACTATGAGTGAGCCAAGACAAACAACTCGGCGTAGCTGGTATATTGCGAAGGCCGTGGTGACGGACGAGGCCATTAAATACGCCTTTGCGTCTTTCGACGGCTTCAAGTCGCCTGGTACGGACGGAATATACCCAGCCATGCTGCAACAGTGTACAAACCAGTTGCTACCGACTATGAAGAAAATCTTCACCGCTGTCCTAGCACTGGCATACATTCCAACACCCTGGCGTACAGTTAGAGTGGCATTTATACCAAAAATTGGCAGAAGTGACTACTCGCTCGCCAAGAGCTTCAGACCAATCAGTCTGACTTCCTTCTTGCTGAAAAGCTTGGAAAGGCTGGTCGAGCTTCACGTGCGCAAAACTGCTTTGCGATTGCACCCACTATCTCAGATGCAACATGCCTATCAACGCGGAAAATCCTGCGAGACTGCGCTCCAAAATCTAGTAGGTAGAATTGGCGCGCTTGACAGAAAAGAATACGCGATGGGCATTTTCATCGATATTAAGGGTGCTTTTGACAATGCGACTTTTGATAGCATGTGCAGCTCCGCCAGACAACACGGCGTAGACGAACCATTGGTGTTGTGGATTAAAGCAATGCTAATGAATAGAACGTTGGTTGCGGATGCGGATTGTGGCCGCTATGTTATGGCGGGGGTAAACAGAGGCTGCCCGCAAGGCGGCGTCCTGTCTCCACTGCTGTGGTGTATGCTGGTCGACTGTCTGTTGAACGCACTCAACAGTTCCAATATTTACGCTCAGGCGTACGCGGATGATGTTGCCGTGCTTTCTGTTGAATCATGCCTAGCGACTGTATGCGCCAAGGCGCAGGCGGCCCTTGACGTGATCGACGAATGGTGCACTAGGAATGGGCTCTTGGTCAATCCTCAAACTGAGGTTGTTCTCTTTACGAGAAAGAGGAAGCTGGTCGGGTTGACTCAACCAGTGCTACAAGGCGTCACAATCCAACTCTCCAATGAAGCAAAGTATCTGGGAGTCATCCTGGATAGCAAACTTCTTTGGTCCAAACATGTTGAGCTGAAAACTGCCAAGGCGCAATCTGTTTTCTGGCAGTGCAAAGGCATTTTCGGCAAGACATGGGGCTTATCACCGAAAAGAGTCCTATGGATTTATACGGCTATGATAAGACCATTTATAGCTTACGCATCGGTTGTTTGGTGCAATAAGCTTTCACGTAAATACGTCACTGCTGCTTTTGCCAAACTCCAAAGGCAGGTATGTCTCGGCTGCACGGGGGCCTTCCCCAGCACGCCTGGCTCCGGCCTAGATGCACTATTGAACCTTCCGCCCCTTGATGTTTACATCATGGGCTGTACAATCAAGGCTATCTCACGTCTTACAAGAGGTGGCTTTTGGTATAACTCGCACTGGAGTTTTGATGAACTTGCGCAACGGTTGTCCTTCGACTCCTGTCTTATGGATATGCCGTCGACTTTCCTCGCGTCCAGGACTGGCTCTGGCCGGACTCTGAACCTGGAAGGGAATGCAGTCGAATCTTCACGGATGGCTCCAAAACCGACCAAGGATCTGGTGCTGGTGTCTTCGTGGAGAGCGATAACGTTTGACTTTTCTTTCCGTTAGGCAAATATGCGTCAGTCTTCCAAACAGAGACTTATGCTATCCTAATGGCCATGGACTATGTTACGAGGAACAGGTGGAGGGGGCGAAGTATCTGCGTCTGTAGCGACAGTCAGGCTGCGCTTAAGGCCTTACTCAAACCCTTAACTACCTCCAAAATAGTACGTGAATGCAAGATATCTCTGAATTCGGTCGGAAGGCTGAATTCACTTAAACTTGTCTGGGTCCCGGGTCATAACGGGATCACGGGAAATGAGATCTCCGATGAACTTGCTAGACAAGGCTCAGAGGGGGACTTCTCAGGACCTGAACCAGCGATCTGTCTGCCTGCGTCCTCGGTCAGGGCTTCCATTGACGGTTGGGTTTCCTATGAACACAATCGCCGTTGGCATGACTCTCCAGGGTGCAGACAAACTAAACAAATGCTCCCCGACGCCTGTGGGAAATCCGCGGCATTCTTGTTGTCTCTCAACAGAAAAGACTGCAGACGTTCTTACGGGACACTACGCTTTTGCCAAACACCTTAAGGTGCTAGGGCTAAGCGACACCACCAACTGCGAAGCCTATGGAGAAAGCGACGACACTGCGGAACATTTCCTCTGTGATTGTCCTGCTTTTGCTCGTATCAGGTGGCAGGTATTTGGTGCGGAGATGCTGCAAACCTAAGCTCCTTATCATTGAAGCGCCTTCTCGTTTTTCTTAGAAAAACGAGTAAATTCCCACAGTAAAATGTGGTGTGTCTGCCTGGTAGTGCAATGGACCAGTATTGAGTCTCAGTGCTCCAGTGCAGAAAGTCTCACACACCCCGACAAAAAAAAAGAAAAAAAGAAATGGCGATAAAACAGCTTGATGTGGCTCGAGAAAACACACCAATATACCAATCGCACATGCCAAATTTTGTTTAAGCTATTCGCAATAGAGATCAGATCACAACCTTCTCTCCTTTGCGCCTAGCTCTTCGTAGCAAGCCTTTAGCCCTTTAGCCCTCCAAGCATTATGCTTGGCGACTTTATTTCACTTTTGGAGGATAGGAGCAACAGAAACAGTGTAAAATATAGCTGTTGCCGTTTTACCGTGCACACGTTTCTCTTATCGTCCTTAGATGCTGAGAAAGGAACAGCGGAGTTCCAGCTGTCACATCTTTCTCCTCGAAGTTGTCCTTGCCGCCAGTGAGAGTCCCAAGCCTACTCACTGGTGCCTTCGCTTTCGTTAGTGAGGGTTTTATCAGAATCCTCACTATCGCTAGCCAAAAGCTCCTTTTCATCCAATTAGATCACTCGGGAGGAGGTGAGTGAAGATGATAGCTCATCCTGACTTAACTTTATCTCCTCCGGGGCAGGAATTGCCTTTTGTTTATCGAGCTTTTTTTTTTCATTTTCTTTTTTAAATCCCACGGCCCACGGGAAAGGCTTCTCCAACCATTTGCCAGCGCAAAGTGAAAATTACCTACAATTTAACGCCGACTTCGGACGGCAAACTTGAGAAGCTACTCATGACAATTGATAATCTTGAATGTTTATCAGACTTTCGCAAAAAGTGGGGCAGTGTGAAAACTACAAAACTCGAGTAGACTGCATAATTATTGTCTACACTACACGGGATGCCCGGGGTGCGTTGTTGCGCCTTACAAAAATCAAGATTGTTTGTGTACACATGTACGCGCATTAGCAGTTATACCTCAGTCGTTCCGCAGCTCTCATCGAGATAGGTCGGCTAGTTAGTGTTCAGCGGGAAAAAAAAAAAGAAAAGTGTATCGATTATAAAAGCGATTTAGCCAAGTGTTTTCAAGCCCAAGGTTGGCTTAGTAAGGTAGGCGTCCGACTTTGACGCCGGAGACTCGGGTTCGATTCTCGGCCAGTCTTCAATTTTTAATTTTATTTTTTTTCGGAAATATAGTGATAGAGACACAAAAATAAACAAAAAAAAAGTGCCGCATTATCAGGCGATGGACCCCGGAAAATCGGTGGTCCCGCTTACGGGTGTGGGTGTGCCGTTGCGACGTGTGGTGCGAACACGTGAACCGGCAAAAAAATCAGCAGCAACAACAGCAGCAACAACAGCAGCAGCAACAACAGCAGCAACAACAGCAGCAGCAACAACAGCAGCAACAACAGCAGTAACAGCAGTAACGAAAGCTGCAACAGCAGTCACAAAAACAGCGGCAGCTTGTATGCCAAGGGCAGCTTTAAATGCCATGACACCAAGCCCAACAGCGTGTTCCGCGTTGCCCAGGCGGGGATCTTCGCAGGCAACACCAACAACAAAAACATCAACAACAACAACAGCAACAACAACAACGCCAACAATAAAAGCTCTCGCTACAACGCCAGCAGTAACTGTAAGCGAGGAGTATAGGACAGTGGAAAAACGGCGGCGGAAGTTAAATCCGAAGCCGAACCTTTCAGCCAAAAGAAGGTTAAACTTGGCAGGCCATAGTGTGGCATCATCGGTGGCTGCATCCGATGATGACGGAGCACACTCCAGCTCTTATGAGTATGATGGAGGAGAGGGCCGGTACGTCGGAGAGGGAAATTCCTTCAAGGACTTACCGGTCGATGACGAGGAAGTCGTTCAAATGGACGAAGAAAAAGAGGATGATGAGGAGGCGCAGCTGGACAAGCTCATAAAAGAGCTGCTGGAGAAGCGCGACCAGTTGCGCAGAAAGAAGCTGCAGCAACAGCAACAACAAGCTGTGCTCAAGCAGCAAATTCAGCAACAACTGCAGGTGAAGCAGCAAATTCAGCAACAACTGCAGGTGAAGCAGCAACAACGGCAACAACAACCACAACACCAACAACAACAACAACAACACCAACAACAACAACAACAACAACAACAACAACAACAACAACAACAACAACAGCAATCAAAGCATCAGATAGAGGCGCAGCAACAGCATCAGCAGCAATCGAAACAGCCACGGAAGAACAAAGTACCACCCATCAACGTGAGTAATTTCGATATTGTAGATAGCATTAGAATCTGTAAATTGATAACGAAAAATTTCCATGTGAAAAGGCTTTCTGCCAACAAACACATAATTATATGTGAGAAAATTGAGGAGTACCAGAGGGTGCGCGCCGCCTTGGGAGAGGTAAAGACCGAGTACTTCACGTACACCCCAAGGGATCAAAAACTTAAAACCGTTGTGTTGAAAGGTATCGATCCCTCAATTAAAACGGAGGAGCTAGAAAAAGAGCTCAAACATTTTGAAAGCGACGACCTCAAGTTCGTGGGGGTCAAGCCGTTTTCCTCTGCTGTGGCAAGGGGTGGTAACCGTCACTTACCATTCTTCCTGGTTCAGCTTACTCCCGACAGCAAAATTGACAGTCTGCGAAATATCCGCTTTCTGTACTATCATGCTGTAAGATGGGAGAAAATAAAACGGTCAGATCGCATACTTCAATGTATGCGCTGCCAAAGGTTCGGGCACGCCGCAGCTAACTGCAACATGCAGTTTAGATGTGTCAAGTGCGATAGGGACCACATACATGGTGAATGCTCTCTAGGTAAGGAGAGAGTCGAAGACCGGAGTGTACTCTCCTGTGTGCTCTGCAGGAACTCTGGGCATCCCGCCAACTTCAGGGGTTGTCCAAAGTACCAGGAGTTGAAAAAAAAGAGTCCAGGCCCGTAAACAGCAGTCTGAAGATGATAGGCGTCAGAGGAGTCGCTCGTTCGCAAATTTTGTGGCACCCAACGTGTCCTTTGCCCAAATGGCAGCTGGACCGGGTCAAGCCCACATGACATCAAACCAACCAAAGGTAGCTCAAAATGCACCAGAGGTGGATCTGGACTTAAAATCGATCCTTCTGTCTCTGCACGGAAAGATCGATAAGTTCCAGAAACAATTAAATGAACAAGCGGCCCGAATTGACTTTATCTATTCGGAGCTGTTTGTGGGGTCTGGTGTGCCATAAATCTAATGGCTGCGCTGGATGAGGGAAACTTAAAGATCCTTGCTGTGAATGTTAATTCACTTGTCAGGATCGAGAAAAGAACGTCACTTGCCAATTTGTTGAAAACCGAAAACCCGGATGTGCTTTTGGTTAGCGAAACTAAGCTAAATCAGAAGCACAAATTGGGATACAAAGACTATCATGTAATAAGAAGAGACCGGCCTCACTCCACTCAAGGAGGTGGGGTTGGAATCTTAATTCGAAAAGGCCTGCGCCATAGGGTTATATATAGCGGCGACGTGCGTAGGTTCCAGTTGTTGGAGGCATGCATCATATGCATTCCTCTCCATAGCCGGAGGAGAATGTATGTGGTGTCGCTTTACGCACCTGCTGCACCTCCACCAAACCAATTTATGACAGAGCTCGAGACACTTTTTCGTGGTCTGCAGCTAAACTCGGAGGAGAATTATTACTTCTTGGCCGGAGATATTAATGCCAAACATGCGGCGTGGGGAAATGTTACTGCAAATCCCAGGGGCAACCAGTTTCACGACTGGTGGCGCCTCAATATGATTGAGTACAACCTCGAGTTGTACGCGACGGATATCCCTTCTTTCCCAAGAAGCGGTGCTTTCCTGGACTTGGCCTTAACGGACGCAAGACTTCAACTGACGAACATAGATCAAAACACGCGGAACTGTTTGCGTGCGTTTGAGTACGATAGTGACCACTACGGACTCGCCGCCGCAATACGGATCCCGAACGAACAAACGCTGCTGGAGGAGTACGAAGCAGTGTGTTCATTCGATTATCGGAGGGCACAATGGTCGCGCTTCTCCAGATTTTTAAAGCGAGATATACGTTCGAGTGGGATCGACCCACCGACAAACAGTAACATGACAAATGATGACATTGATCGGCATTTATTGCAAATGAACGACGCCATCAAACGAACTATGGAACGAACTATTCCTCGAGTAGGACGTTCCGACGACGACCAGACAGAAAAGTACAGAAACCCTACAATCGACGCACTATACCGACAGAAAAGTAGACTGCTCTCGAGGCTTAAACGGCTGTACAGGCAATTTACTGATCGCAACGACCCGGAGGTAAGGATGCTGAATTCAGAGATCCGAATCCTGAAACAGCTGATAAAGGAAAATTACAGAAAATCTGTAAGTCTGTATTGGGGCAATAAAATTCGGGCTATTAAAACCTGTAGTCCGAATATGTTCCCACAGATAAATAAGTTGTTCAGGAGGAAAGATCACAATGATATTCCTTGTGTTCGAATCTCCCAGACAGCAGAGAACAGACAGACAGTACTGACTGCTGGAATAAGTCCAGAAAGTGTCGCTTCAAACGACGATTTTTTCGTGGTCGAGGACCCACAGGAGAAAGTGGATTTGCTGGGCGCTTGTTTCGAGGCCGTGTATACGGTGAACAATCCTGTTCGCCGTAACCACGACATTGAGAATAGAGCTCTAGTGAGCCACTTCTATCTGCGCACCGAACTTGAGAATTGGCGATCTGAGAATAACGGATTCACCGTGTTCACTGATGAAAACCATGCTAATGCAGTTGTCGCCAATGGCCGAGATGCATCGCACTTGTTCGTGTCGAAGGATGATCTTCTGTGCATCTTCGAGTCGCTAAAGAATAAAAAGTCGGCGGGGATGGATGGTGTCCCAAACGTCGTATTGAGACACCTGCCTCTGGAGGCTGTAGATATTTTCACCACGTTGTTTAACAATGCGCTGAATAATGCACATTATCCGGCGCATTGGAAGGTAGCTGTGGTACACCCTATCCCGAAAAAATGTAAAGATAGGACGAACCCTGCCAATCTACGGTCAATTAGCTTGCTTCCGAATATTAGCAAGGTCTTTGAAAAGGTTGTCAATAGAGCCCTGTTAAAGTGGGTCGAGGACAATAACATAATTCCGGACAACCAGTTTGGTTTCAGGGCGAGGCATGACACTATTCATGCCGCGTCGAAACTGGTTTCCGACATTCAGTGGAATAAATGCAAGAACCAATGCACGGGTGCTTGTCTGGTTGATTTTGAGAAGGCTTTCGACACCGTATGGTTAGAGGGACTTTTCTACAAGTTGACCAGGCGAGGGATGCACAAACCTTTGCTATATGTAATTTATAATATGCTTATGGGAAAGAAGTTCGTTGTCAAATGTGGCAATGTGACTTCGAGCAGAGTCTTTGAAATTAAAAACGGTTTACAGCAGGGGGCGGTCAATTCTCCGATCCTGTTTAACATTTACACGAGTGATCTGGTAGGTTCACTCAGACATGCTATAGCGTATGCCGATGATTTGGTGGCATACAGATCAGGTCCTAAAATCGAGGTCATTAATATCCTTTTGCAGCGTGACTTCGATCAAATTAAGCGATATTGCGACGACTGGAAGTTGAAAATCAACTTTCAGAAGACGGAAACAATCTTGTTCAGAACTCCATTGGCTGGGGCCTCTAGGGATACCAGAAAAAACTGGAAAAAATTGGCCATTATTGGACAAAATGGGCAGCCATTGGCGGTGAGAAGCGTAGTTAGATATCTAGGTATCTGGCTTGACCAGTATCTATATTTCGATAGACATATAGTTGCTTGTCTTGCTGGGGCCAAGAAGGCTTATGCTTTGACAAGGAGACTGTTTCATAGCAGTCAACTTGACTATAAAGTGAAGGTCATTTGCTACGTGGCCCTTATAAGGCCAATTATCGCTTATGGTTGTCCATTGTGGTTCAATATAGCGCCCAGCTATATGGAAAAGATTCGGGTTTTGGAGAGACAATGTCTTAGGACTTGTCTCCGGTTGTTCCGAACGCCTGAATCCAATTATATTAAATACTATCCCAACAAGGTCCTATACGATGGGGCTCAGTTGAATAGGATTGACAATTTCCTCATTAAGGTGACTCGAAGGCACGTTGCAAGGGCGATGGCCAGCGACAATAGTCTGATATTTGGGGCTTACTACCCCAATGAAATGTACATAGAGAGTACGCTCCGGTCTGGCTTTATCCCGCCAGAGGCATTTATCTATATTGACGCAAAAGGGCTGGTGCAGACGAGGGATGGTATCCCGGTATTATACCACCGCTTTCGCAGCGCGAGAGATAAGCGGCTCATCCGCGGCGAGGACGTCGCCAATGCTCATGAGCTCCTCCGTTTTAGTACCGCAATAGCGGAGAGGGATAAATTCGATACAGAAAAACAATTTGCCGAATTTTGGTGGCTTTTTGAGGGGGGAGGGGTCAACATGCCCTACCAAGACGGTGCGTTACTCTAGGTAACATCCTCTTAGTTTATAAGTTAGATTAAGTTAGCTAGGGCGTTTCTGGGAGAGGCCGGGCTCGTCAACTTGTGGTAGTGCTTCCGGGAGAAGATTGAGGCTGTAAGGCTTCAGTTAGCTCAGGGTAGCGCGTGTGCACGTTGACGATTGCCAGGCGCTCGGAAAGCAATTGGGATTTTGACCACTTGTTGCGCAAGGCAACGAGTGCTCAGAATCATAATTATAGTTAGAATATGTTAGGTAGTTTAAGTAAGTAGAATAGGTAGTTCGTAGTTTGTTTTATATAAAAAATATAAAATCTTAATAATGATACCGAGTTTTAATTGATTTTCTCGACGAATACATATATGTAAGATTAGTTTGTAAATAGTTTTTAGGCCGAAAGGCAATAATTATAAGATATAGTTAAGTTTAGGGCGTCCGCATAAGGACCAATAAATAAGAATAAGTATCCTGTTAATTTTAAGTTAGATTTAATCATTTTTGTCTAGTACGTAAGTTGATATTCAGTAACAATTAAAAAATGAATTTAAAAGTAAGTAAGTAAGTAGAAGTTATACCTCTTTGGCGTGATGTTAATGTAAATAATACGAGTAACATGTTTAAATCGTATACCAAGAAGAGGGATGGGAAATATAGTTGATAAAACTTCAGTTGAGCGAAATCAACCTTGGGCCCAGAAAAACAGCGCGGTTTCTAAGGAAATTTGGCAAAATATCCTTTTTTTCGGATTTTAAGGTAGATACACTTTTTAAAGGTTCCAAGGACCTCTTCGTAAAATAACCTTGAACACAAAAATATTGCGGGATTTATAAGGAAATTTTGGAGAAATATCCTTTCTTTGGGTTCGAAGGAGCTGGTGGTAAAAAAAACTAATGTCAAATTAAAGCGACCGACGTCATTGTATATAAACTCTATAGTAAAATCATCAACACGATTTCAAAAAGCTCAACCTCCACGAATTTGGAGACCAAAGGGATGGAGTGATTGCTTCTCAATTTAAGCATAAAATATTTGTATGAGCTTTGAATTAAGAAAAGAGAATCAAATAAACAGTTGGTTAGGAAACATAGCGAAGAGTTTATTTGGTCCTCTTTTCTTCGATAAGGTATTTGGTAAGGATTTCTGACAAAAATAAGAATTCTATCATTGTATGGAATTTTGTTATCTTGTACCTATATGGATATCTCGCATTTTCAACTGTATGCCTCTGGTCGCGCCATATGATTTTCATTCGCATGGACGTGAAAGTATTTATTTTTCTGTGTAACAGCGTAACAGCCGAATGCTTTTTGGTAAATGGAATGTATGACGAGAGGCAGATGGTGTAAGGGGAAAGGAAACATTTTTCTACAGGATATTGAACAAAAGCTGATTTCGGTATTTTGGTATTTTCCATCAAACAAGGAATTATGAGTTTATGATTTTTAGGGTTTTGCTATTTTCGCTGTATCTCGTCCAAAAATGCACCGATTTCTATCATTTCTTCAGTATTTGATTCGGAAATATTCAATTTGTTTGTATCAGCCGTTATTCAAAGAAATAGTTGTTCGATAGGTATATTTATCTATTAGGGAATCGATCACCTACAATAATGTTGAGGCAGGTCACTTGTAATTTAACAGTTTTTTTTTTTAAATTTTCGTGATCAGCATCGATAGTAACGTGTATCTAATATCTCAAACTCAAGCTAGAAAGCTGAAATTTTAACCATAAATACTCTACGAGCCCGAAATAATAAATGTTAGGACATAATATATGGGTGAGTTCCATTTTTTTTTTGGGTGAGCTGACATTTTTTTTAAAAGAAAGTTAAAATGTATACATACCTAGTCTAGAAAAATTTAATTTTTATTAAAACGGTAGGTGTAAGCAATATCACATTCATGTTTTTATACCCTATTCTAGGGGTATATTAATTTTGACGCATAGTTTGTAACATACCTTAATATTGCCCGTAGACCCCTAAAAGTTACTATATTTATGATCAGCATCGATAGTAATGTCGATCTAGCCATGTCCGTCCGTCCGTCCGTCCGTCCGTCGGCAAAAATTAGGCCTTTAAACTGGACCTAGAAAGCTGAAATTTTAACCATATACTCTCTAGGGTCCCGAAATAATCAAGTTTACGAATTTTTGAAATCCGCCCACAGACACGCCCACAAACTCAAGAAAACAAAATTTTGGAAAAAATCGAATTTTGAGCTAGGAAGCTGAAATTTTTTATATATGATCTATGACTCCTAAAACTGCTCGGGATATAAAATTTTCAAAATCCGCCTACTGCCACGCCCACAAAAAAATAAAACAATTTTATTGAAAAACCAAAATTTGAGCTAGGGAGCTGAAATTTTTAATATATACTCTCTAGCGGCCCTTTAAGCTCATGTATAAATATTTTCAAAATCCGCCCACTGACACGCCCACAAATAAATAAAACTATTTTTTTGAAAATCCAAAGTTTGAGCTAGGGATCTGAAATTTATAATATATACTCTCTAGGGGCCCTTTAAGCTCATGTATAAATATTTTCAAAATCCGCCCACTGACACGCCCACAAATAAATAAAACATTTTTTTTGAAAATCCAAAGTTTGAGCTAGGGAGCTGAAATTTATAATATATACTCTCTAGGGGCCCTTTATGCTCATGTGTTAATTTTTTTTTAAATCCGCCTATTGACACGCCCACAATTAAATAAAACAATTTTATTGAAACACCCAAGTTTGAGCTAGGGAGCGTTTTTTTTTTGATAAAATCCTTTAAATGTTATATAACAAAATATGTAGAGCGTTCTTAACAATTTAACCATACTTAGACTTTTGTCACGCCCACTTATGAGGGATAGGAATAAGAATAGGGTATCCAACAGTTCGCCCAAGCGGACTGTAGCCCGTCCCTATGTTTAAACTACGAATTAAACGTATATGCTATAGATCAAGAAATGGGTAGGTGTAATATGTTTTTATACACACACAAGTAGTACGAATATCTAATTAGAATTAAAAAAGTTGTATTCCTCGGTCTTTTTCGGCGAATTTATGTAAAATATCATTTTTTTCCAACGAATTCAAACGTTTTTTTTTCAAATGCTATATAAGAAAGCCGTTGATCAGTCATTGATGCACGTCGTATTGCGTATAAAAAGACGGTTTTTCCCCAGCCCTCATTCAAAATGGAATAGAAGTTTTATTACCATCCATGATTGCCTTATTTAGGTTCAGCTTCAACTGGGGGTATATACCAGTTACCTGAAGGGAGGTAAACGTAGTATTCATACCTAAGCCGAGCGAATTACCTAAATCATATCGTCCGATAAGCTTGACATCGTTTTTTTCTGAAAACAATGGAAAGGATTATTGACATCCACATTAGAGAATGCATATCAAACAGCATGCTTCTGCACCCTCACCAATATGCGTACCAAAAGGGGCTTAAGGACCATCTGGAACTGCGCGATCACAGACCGCATTCAAAAAAAACTATGCTTCAACAAACGTTTCTGCACGGAGATCCCAAGAAGCATGGGTTAGCAATAACCCACCAAATAGCCACAACGGCAGAAAGTGGTATACGGATGGTTATAAAATGGAAACGGGGGTAGGAGCGGGAGTATACGGACCACTTAAACGCTTTACTGTACAAATGTGAAAAAGTCCCAGCGTATTTCAAGCAGAGCTCCAGGCCATTCAAGAATGCGCCAGCCAGATTTATTCATCTGGCATAAAAGGCGCAATCATCCATATATTCACGGATAGTCAAGCAGCTATAAACGCCCTTAGCTCGCATACCATTGACACCAAATCAGTCATGTACTGCTTCAATACCTTTCAAACACTCGGATTAAGAAACAAGACAAAATTATGGTGGGTTCCGGGTCATGTCGGAGTAGAAGGTAACGAAAAGGCCGACGAACTGGCCAGAAAAGGTCCAGAACCACCATTCATAGGTCCCGAACCTTTCTGCTGCCCTCCTAGATCAGCAGCAACGGCAGCTATATAAAGCTGGGAACATAGAAAATGTATCTATCTTTGGGAAAGCATCCCAGGTCTAAGGGCAAACGAGTCATTCGGCCCTTCTATCAAAATGCCAGCAAATGCCTAAACCTAAGCAGGCATGATATCAAAAGCTTAGTGGGTTACCTTCCTGGCCACCATGGTTTAAGATATCATCTACACAAAATGAAAATAGTAGACTCTCCTGAGTGCCGACTCTGTCTTGAAGAGGACGAGTCAGCTGAATACATTTTTTGTGAATGTCCAGCCCTTAATGGAATTAGAAAGAAGATATTTGTCAGGGAACAAATGAGCACCGAGGACATAAAGAATTCTTCTACTGGTAAAATTGTCCGCTTTACACGGAAAGTGGAAATTCTACTAGTTTAAATTTGTCTGGCCCATACGGTACAAAGATCTTTTTAGGTCGAATATAATAATGATAAATAATTTGATACTTATCAGAATGAAAGTCTTGAAATCGGATAAAAACTCTTATTCACTTTGTTTCACTTTGTAAGTTAAAATTTGTGGCTTTGCAAAAGTACGAAGTTCAACCGGCGGAAATTTGTCTTTTTCAAATACAGATGCTTGCAATATGAGATAACCTACCCCAAAATTCCTTGAAAACCAACACATAATACACCAACCATATCCCCCAACCCCTCTCAGGATCACATCATATTCATATCCTGAGAAGTAAAGAAAAATTAAAGTGACAAAACACACACTTATGGAAATCTTCTTTATTATCGAAGGAAAGAGTAGCTACTTAAAGAGTATGCATTGCAAATATTAACGATAATGGAAGCCAACAGAAATAACTACCAAAATGCATAATTAAATATGTATACCCCACACCTCTCACCAATTCCCATCATGAGAAGTAAAGAAAAATTAAAGTGACAAAACACACACTTTTGGAAATCTTCTTTATTATCAAAGGAAAGAGTACTAAAGAGTACGCACTGCAAATATAAACGAGAATGGGAAAAGACAACAGAAATAACTACAAAAATATTTGAATACTTTAAGTGAGATCACAGAGACCGCCTTAAAGAAAATTAGTAATTGGGCGAAGGGCTGCGGACTAAATGTCAATCCCTCGAAAACGGAGTTAGTCCTGTTCACGAGAAGACACAAAATACCGCACTTCAATCTCCCGAAACTTGACGGAGAGGAACTGTCCGCCGGACCGTGCGAAGTATCTGGGCGTAATCCTAGATAGAAAATTAAATTGGAATCTCAACATAAGGGAACGAATTAAGAAAGCGTATAATGCCCTTTTTATTTGTAAGAGGACAATAGGCAAAACATGGGGCCTGAAACATAGTACACTGGATATATACAGTAGTGGTGATACCCATACTTACATATGGCTCACTTGTGTGGTGGAGGGCAACAAATTAAAAAACCATAAATGGAAAACTCGCAACGGTGCAGAGAACTCCAAGCATAGCCATACTGTGCAATCCATACTACTCCTACGGCAGCACTGGACGCCTTCAAAAATTTAGGCCAGTTTAAGGACTGTAGTTTTGGGCAATCCTATACGGACTGATGAGATTTGCCCCTTGGTTGACCATGACATCCCCTATGAGGTGTCATATCCGCGAAGGGAGGAGTGGCAAAGAGATGCAGTCACAATAGCAAATGAGGTTGCTATCTACACTGATGGCTCTAAGATAGGGGAGGGAACGGGTTCTGCCATCTTTTCTGTTGACCCACACCTGAAAGAGTCTATACGACTCCCGGACACAAGCAGTGTCTTCAATTGAAAGTTCTGGCTGTTCTAAGGGCGGCAGAGATAATGCAGATGAGATAATTTTCGGGAAGAGACATTGCCATCTATATTGACAGTCAGGCGACACTTATGGCACTTGAATCTGCTAACATTAACTCTGAGATAGTCAGAAACTGTCGCACAATGCTAAAAGCAGTCTGTAGACGGAATCGAGTAAGACTATGCTGGGTACCGAGACACAGCGGTATAGAGGGAAATGAGCAAGCCGATGAGCTAGCAAGAAAGGGAGGGGAGCTGGAAAAAAACGGAGTTGTGAACATTAAATCACCCCTGGGCGTCTTCAAGGGAAAAATCAATGAAAAGATCTTAAAAATGGCTGACCTCAGATGGCAGAACATAGAGGGACATAGGGTGTCTAGAGCCCTTTGGCTCCATTTAGACAAGAAAAGATCTAAGGAAATTCTAAAATTGAGCAGGGAACAGCTTAGAACAGTAATTGGGATAATGTCAGGGCACTGTCTTCTAAGAAAGCATACTAGGCGACTTGGTCTGGTGGATGTGGACACGTGCAGGTTTTGTGGTGATCTACAAGGGAAGACATAACACACATATTGTGTGAATGCGAGGGCATAACACGGAATCGTAGGAGGATTCTAGGGGAATACTTCTTCAAGGAACTAGGGGAGCTGAGCGGCATAGACCATAGGAAGCTGGTTAAGTTCTGCAGGAAGATTGGGTTCTGTCTAGGAAAAGTTTTTTAGGTTTTTAGATTTTTCTCCAATTAAAGTTTTTCAAGTGGTTCCCTAGGGATCGCGATGGGCCCTTCTGGTGCCTAGTGCTGTATACGAATTGCATACCCCTTTTTAACCTATGACCTATGGAGCCAATGGTATGCGAGCTAAGGGCGTTTATAGCTGCTTGACTATCCGTAAATATATGGATGATTGCGCCTTTTATGCCAGATGAATAAGCCTGGCTAGCGCATTCTTGAATGGCCTGGAGCTCTGCTTGAAATACGCTGGGACTTTTTCCCATTTGTATAGTAAAGCGTTTGTTTGGTCCGTATACTCCCGCTCCTATCCCCGTTTCCATTTTATAACCATCCGTATACCACTTTCAGCCGTTGTTGCTATTTGGTGTGTTATTGCTGACCCATGCTTCTCTCTTTGGGATCACCGTGGAGAAACGTTTGTTGAAGCATAGTGTTTTTTTAAATGCGGTCTGTGACCGCGCAGTTCATGTTAAGTTCTCTCAGTTCTCTCAGTTCTCTCTCAAGTGTTGTGGGGTACGCACGGAACGAGAAAACGCTCTCAAGAATTTTCCCATAATTTCATAACAAACTTCAAACATAAAATCATGAATAGTTGTCTATGTGAGAAAAACGTTGATCGAAATGATGCAACAAAAATCAAATGTTGTGACTGCGGTATTGTGTTTCATGGAAGGTGTGTACAATTGTTGCCCGCGGACATTGAATTCATGAAAACCAATAAAAAAAATAGTTGGAGATGCTCTTAATGCACTTCGGCCCGAAGACGTTCTATCTCTTTGTCTACAAGTGGTATAGTCATGCCGGTCACACCAATAACAACAACAGATGAACAATATAAATCAAGTGAAAAGACCATAAATCAACCCCTCTATCCCCCAAAATAGCAATAGAACGCGAAACAAGAGATATTACTATAAAAGCTATATACAAAGAAATATTGGAATTGAAAAAAATGCACCAAGACTTCACAATGCGCGTAAACGAATTACAAGGTGAAAATGCTGAACTAAAATCAAAAGTGTATTTATTGGAAGAAAAGGTCCAATGGTTAGAACAAGCCAATCTTTCTAACACCTTAGAAATTGTCAATGTGCCGAATATCGATAATCAAAGTGCAGTAAAGGCAGCCTTACAAATTATTCGCGATGGTGTAGGTGTGCAAATTAATGAGCCAGACATAGACTCTTGTTTCACGAAAAAAAAATAAACAGCAAAAACAGTACTCGTATAAACAGAAAAAGTAAAACAAATGTTTTGGTTATTAAATTTAGGCGTCAAAACACAAAAGACATAATAATAAAAACTAAATCAAAGAACAAAATTAAACTCAATACGACAATACTGGGCGATCACCACGACCGACGGTACCAACATCTATCTCAACGATAGCATGACGGCGCACACACGACAGCTTTTCAATGCAGCGAGGAAAACAAAGGCCGAAAATTTTTTTAAATATATGTGGATGAGGAGCAACGCAATATATCTGCGCAAGCAAGAAGGAGACAATCCGATAAGAGTGAGGTGCATAGAAGACCTAATTGGTCTCTAATTTTCTCTAAATTTTTTTTCTCTCTTTCTCTCTCTCTCTGTAAACAAAATCTGAAAATGCATTCTCCTTCTAAATCCTCAGCGTCAGCATATTGTCAAAGCATTAAGCCAAATAATTTATTTCTTATTCACCAGAACATTCGCAGCATGAGAGCAAATATTAATCACTTTGTAACACATTTAAATGCTTTAGATTTTGAAGCGGACTTTATTATTATTATTTTGTCAGAGATATGGATATTTGACAATGAGCTATCTGTTTACAATATTCCATGTTATGAACCTGTTGCCAATTGCAATAATACTTACAGAGCGGGTGGTGTTGCCGTGTTTGTAAAAAATTCGGTAGTACCAAAATGTGAAGTAAAGCGCATAAGTAGGAGCAGTGCAGATATGATGCAAATCAATTTTAAAATAGGAAACGAAAACTTTACTATTCTCTGCGTTTATCGCTTGCACGAGAACAATTTAAACAAAAGCGTATTTATAAATGAAGTTAGTGACATTCTTATAGGTATTAAGTCAAAAAATTTATTGATTTTAGGAGACATAAATATAGATATCTTAGAATGCTAACAAGGACTGCAACAATTATATGTTTCTTATGTCATCATTTGGGCTCGATTCAGTTGTTAACGAACCTACTCGAATAACAGACGAAACCCAGACCTGCATAGATCATGTCTGCAAGATTTCGTAAAAACTTTGTGCATGAAATATACAGTGAAGTTATGGATTAAAGAATTACAGATCATTGCTTAATTAAAATTCAAGTAAATCATTCAATTCCAGAAAAAAAATTGTCTAGACCGATACATACCATTCCCGGAGAAAAAACCTATTGATTTTGAAAAATTAAATAATGGTCTAAAATTTGAGTTTTGGAAAGAGGTATATGAACAAACCAACCCTTCGTTGGCCTATGATATTTTTTTGAATATATTAAAATCGCATATCGAAAATTCTACCGTACTTCGATCCAAGCCACTAAATAGTTCCAAATTAAAACGACTTAAGCCCTGGATTACAGAGAGTCTACTGGAAAAGATTGCCAAGAAAAATGCAATGCGGAAAAAATGCAAAAACAACCCTGGGAATCAGACCTTTAAACAAAAATTTATTAAATACAGTCAGGATGTTAAAAAAGAGGTAAAATCATGTTACGAAAAGTTCTACACTAGAAAGTTTGAAAACTGCAGAGGTAGCGTAAAAGAGGAATGGAGGGTAGTTAACCATATTCTTCAGAAAGACAAAAAAAGGGAAAAAATACTTGAAATCGAAGATGAGAATAATACGGTTATTGGCAACCAAATGGACATTGCCAACGCCTTAAATAAATTTTTTGTTTCTGTTGCCACTGAATCTAAGCCCTACTTACCGCAAACTGATTGCAGATGTGATCAATATTCAGATTTAGTCGACGATGCTTCCCAAAGTAAAAGTTTTTTCTTCAATCAAATTACCTTAAACGAAATCTACAAATGTATTATATCTCTTGATAACAAACAATCGTGTACGTCTGACGGCATTACAAATTGTATTTTAAAACGCATCGCCTTATATATCACAGATGTATTATCTTACATATTTAATTTGAGTGGTACTTTTCCCAAATCACTAAAAACTGCAGAAGTCATTCCTTTGTTTAAAAAAGGCAACCGAAAAAAAGCGACCCAATATAGACCAATTTCCCTACTACCAACCTTTTCTAAATTGTTTGAAAAGTTAATGAAATTCCGCTTTGTGTCATTTCTAAACAAAACCGGGTTTTTAAGTGAAAAACAATTTGGTTTTCGGGAAGGTATGTCAACCGAAGATGCAATCTTGAAATTAAGTGCTGAATTATATTCAGGCTTAAATAGCAATCAAAAAACTTTAGCTTTATTTATAGACATGACCAAGGCATTTGACATGGTCGATCATAACATCTTGTTAAACAAACTATATAAAGCTGGATTTAGAGGTGCAATCTACGAATGGCTTACTAAATACCTAAGTGAAAGGTCTCAAAGAGTTAAATTGGACAACATTTACAGTGAGGAAATGAAAATGGGCACTGGTGTACCACAAGGTTCAGTCCTGGGGCCATTGTTATTTCTTATTTATGTAAATTCCATATTCCAACAACATTTTTGTAGTGATATTACGGCTTTTGCGGACGACATGGCTTTTACATACACAAGCAAAAATATGTTTGAATCCGTAATAAAACTGCAAAGGGATCTACAAATTTTAAGGCAGTGGTTTGCGAAGCATGAACTTCTAATAAGTGAAAAAACTAAGATTATGGGTTGCAGTCTTTCAAATGTAGATCTGATTGACTATGAAGTTTACTTTCACTCTGCTGCATGTAAAAAATTGAGCATGAGCTTACACACATGTGGGAGACAAAATTTTATAACAGATATCCACTGTTCTTCGACCTGCTTTAAAATTGAATCCGTAGATAGCTTCAAATACTTAGGAGTATTAATTGACAAGACCCTAAATTGGAAGGCACATGCAGCTGATTTAAAAAAATATATGATCTCGGTAACTCGAAACATGTTTTTGTTAAAACCATATTGCTCAAGGAATCTGTTGCTTATGATATATCATGGACTCGTACACTCGAAACTGCAATACGGCATATCCTGTTGGGGAGGAACATATTTTAGCACTATTGAGCCTATTGTGATGGCACAGAAGCATATCATCAGAATAATTTGCAACAAATGAAGACTTGTCAGCAGCTGGCCTCTCTTCCAGGATCTCCATATCATGCCTCTCAAACATCTTTATGTGTATAAAGTTCTTAAAATTTTCTACATCCGCAGTGGTTTCACTTCCACGATCAGAAGCTCCAATGTATACAATTTAAGAGTCAATTTTAAAGCTCTTGTAAATGTACCAACATCCAAAAAGACTCACTATTCGAACTTTTTTACCATCACGGCTCCTAAGCTTATAAATAAACTGCCACAAGAGATAAGAGTATCAAATGTATGTAACATCTTCCTTAACAAATTAAAGAAATGGCTTTTCAAAATATATAGCTCTGAAGTCAAAAATCTACTTGTTAGTATTGTTTAGAGAAAATACAAACCATTGTTTATCAAAGCTGAAACATTTTTCTTTAAATTTGCCCTTTCACTTTTTGTTTTGTTTATTATGAATCATTTAACTTTATTATGAATTTTTTGCGTTCTACCCCACACTATAGTAATTAGAATTTTGGTAAGGATCATTCGCCACTAGTCCTACATGGCTACAGAATGAAATCCCATTAATCTTATTCTTTACAAAATGCATATTTTAGAGTTTTGTAATTATTGAATTTTTGTAATTATTTTGTAAAAGAATAAAGATTATTAATAAAAAAAAAAAAAAAAAAAAAGTTCTGGCAGTTCATCGAGAAGGGTCATAAGTTCCGGATGATCGTTAAGTCTTATCTCGTTTAACTGTATTAGGCTCATTGCACTGCGGATCACCACATTTTGAATGTATATATGGAGTTGTAATTCCTGTTGTTGCCTCTATGGCAGCTGTTGGACAGGTTCGCATGGCTCCGGAGATACCAAGGCACGCAAGCCGTTGTACCTTTTTGAGCTTCTCTATAGCGACCTTTTGTGTGGATTTTGTCCACCATACTATGGAGGCGAATGTTATAATGGGTCTTATCCTCACTGTATAGATCCAGTGGACGATCTTTGGAGAGGTTCCCAAGGTTCTGGCATATGTGCTGCGACAGGCCCATAAAGTATAGCCCAAATTGCTCATCTTGTGTAGCAGGTCATCGATGACCAATGACCACAAAAGGGGTGAAAGTACTCCCCCTTACGGCTGTTAGTGATCCTGAAGTCATTCCTGACGATGCAGTTATTTTGCGACTTTCCAGCATCGCTTTGGTCCATTTAATAGTTATTAATAGAGTATTTCCGAATCAAATACTGAAGAAATGATAGAAATCGGTACATTTTTGGATGAGATACAGCGAAAATAGCAAAAGCCTAAAATATCATAATTCCTTGTTTGATGGAAAATACCAAAATACCGAAATCAGCTTTATTCAATATCCTTTAGAAAAATGTTTCCTTTCCCCTTCCATCATCTGCCTCTCATCATACATTCTATTTACCAAAAAGTATTCGGCTGTTACACAGAAAAATAAATACTTACACGTCCAGAATGAAAATCATATGGCGCGACCAGAGGCAATCAGTTGAAAATGCGAGATATCCATACAAGATAACAAAATTACATTCAATTCTTATTTTTGTCAGAAATCCTTACGAAATACCTCATCAAAGAAAAGAGGACTAAGTCAACTCTTGGCTCTGTTTGGTTCTCTTTTCTTCGTTTTCCCTTAATTCAAAGCTCATACAAATATTTTTGACGGTGATTAATGCTTAAGTTGAGAAGCAATTACGCCATCCTTTATTTATTTTTTTATTTATTTATTCATGAAATGCTTATACACAGTAAGACATATTGTCTTATTATTGAGTGATAAGCTACAATATAACAATATGAAAGCCTGGCTCAGGCAATTTTGTGTTTAAAAATATTTTGAAGGAATTTATACAATATACAATATTAGAAAGAGGACAAACATAAAATTTTTTACAAAATTAGAAAGAAAGAAAGTAAAAAGAAAAATAAAACGAAAAAATCCATTATTTTGGGTAGGTATACATGTTATTCCGAAAAATGAAGTCGAATTCTGTCCTTTATTATCGCAGCATCATTCACTTCTTTAATAAAGCGTGGTAGAGAATTCCACAGGCGGATTGAGTAGACAAAAAATTGTCGCTCGGATGTTAGGGAGGCATATCGCGGGTGAGTTAGCATTCGCGACTTTTGCGAGGATGCCACGTCAATAATTTCAAAGAGATATTGCGGTTGATGGTTTAAAAAGATTTTTGAGAGCAAAGTCAGGGCACGATACTTAAGGAAGTTGTCGAAGGTCATGTCATGTTATCCTTTTTGTCTCCAAATTCGTGAAGGTCGAGCTTTTTAAAATCGTGTTGATGATTTTACTTAAAGTTTATATACAATGCTGGCAGGCGCTTATGTTTACTTTTTCAAATCAAACAACAGCACGAAAGAAAGAAACGTCGATAGTGCCTGTGTACGCGGTGCTTTTTTTGGTTGAAATCTCTTTTTGAGGGCGAGAAGAGTAGTTTGGGGAAGAAATACACCAAAATAATATGATAATTTTGGAGTGATTTTTGAAGTTTTCATTTGTGGTTCAGGTTCCTTAGGTTTCCTTAAGTGTACACACGAAAAGAAGTATCTACCGTGGAAACAGTGACATAGAATTACGTTTCATTCACTTTCATAGCAATTGTTATTATCAAAACCACCGATTCTTGTTGAGAAAAACAACTTCCCGATGTTCTATTCACGAAATGGCCGAGCTGTTTAAAATGTTATCTCGCAACGCCATCTAAACCATTGCCATATCATTCTCCAAACAAAATTCCCATACCACTATATCGGTTTTCCCCGAATTTTCCAATTTTCCTGACAACTTTTCTAAATTTTTCTTTCCGTACAAACCTTATATGCACATTTAAAAAAACGTGCCAAATCGATTAAGCCGTTATTAAGTGATACGCTAACCAACGGACTGCATTTAATTTTTAATTTATTCGAATCATTCTCCATACGAAATTCCAATACAAAACACTATGGGACGTATTCTAAAAAATTAGTACGATCTCAGTCAGGGCCGGAGAACTCCAACTCACATGTGAGATCGATTGTGTACAAAACGGAACTCGGACTCAGTTTCATATGCGTTCTTAACGGTTCTGACACGATGGATTTTAAATCGACCTCAAAGCTCTCTGTCTTATTTAGTTGTGATTGGGATAAGAATTTCTTTGCGCAAGTTAATAAAAAAAATCGGAAATGGCGTCTGAAGGTGTGGTTTGATGTTTGAATCGAATTGGATCACTTTATACAATTTTTAGCTCAACTAAAGAAAAAGAAAATTTTGCTGGAAAAATTGCAATTAGCAATGTTTAAGGTGAGTAAGAGGGATGCAGTGTTTAAGATTATTGCTGCACATAAACACCAATTTGGTGAAGACAAACAATAAAGTAAATAAATAGCCAATATGAAGTCACGTTTAAAAACCAAACTAGATGCCAATAAAACCGGAAACAAAAAATATTTCTTAAAGTCTGCGAAAAAGGATTGTTCATTTTAATTGACTCCGAAAGTAAATAAAATACCAGGTACACAAAATTCATTTAAAAAGACCTATGTATAAACCGTTATAATTAAAAGTAACGTTTATACGTCATGGTATGGACAAAACAGTACAGTTAAGGTGGGCTCTTGTTAGGTTCTCGTGAGAGGAAATCATGCAGTGCATGATTCAGACTTTATCAGTAGAACTTCCAAAAAAAATTGCGTTCGCGAAAGGCTAATGGTGTTAATTTTCTGAAATTTATTTATTGTGGTGTAGGCTTCTAATGGTACTCAAAGAGAAACCGATAAGTCAGTAAGAAAATATGAGACTGCTGAAACAGAAAATCTAAATTTAACTCAGCTACACCGTTAAGTGCTCCTTTAGCAAAACTTATATTTAACAAAACAAATTGAAAAAATTAATAAAAAAAGAGAACGGCAGTAAAATTGTCATTTTGGAAGACGGTCAAAGTGAAGAGAAAATATTATAACTAGACGAATATTAAGTTCAGACTAACTTATCGTCGGTTTATTGTGAAGTCATTTAAAAATATTTCATTAAATTTGAGATAATCGAATTGCAAAAAAATTTAAAACCACGACTAAGCGACTCTTCGCGCGCTACCGTCAGTTAAACCCAACACTTGTATAAGGTGGTAAACAGGGTGTTAAACATCCAAATTAAGCAAACGAAAAAATCGTTTGTTTATCCATATTCTAGGGCTATTATAATTTTGACTCATAGTCCGTGACATACTATAAGCAAGGCCAACTCGCAGGCCTGGGCAGAGAACTGCCAGTCGATTAAAACCGTAAAGGATGCTGCTAGGCAGAAACAGCGATGAGTTCAGGAAGGCCAGCACGGCTCCAGAAAATAACCCCCCCATGAAATAATCGGTGCAGGGAAATAAGTCCACGGGAACTAAGTCCACTGAGGGACTTAGTTCCCACTTAGTGGGAAATAAAACCACTTTCGCGAAGTGGACTTAGTTCCCATGTAAAGTGGGAGCTAAGTCCATTTATTTATGGCAACTTAGTACACATTCAAAAATAAGAAGACGGAACTAACATCCAACATTTAGAATTAGACAAAAAACTGTAAAGTGCAGTTAGTTATTACACTCTTTAAGCAAAATCTTAAGCTTATCATGGTGACATAAAGCCAAAGTTTCAAAACCGCTCCTCGCACCTATGCATTACACTATTTATGAAATCTACTTGCGATTTCGTAACTAATCTCATAAACAGTGCAATCCATATGGGGGGGCATGCTGCCCCCTGCAACTCCCTGCTTGGGGTCACTGTTTGATTTGGAGTGGGTGCGAGGTCACGGTACCTATATTACTCTGTCTCAGTTAGAAGTTAATTTCTATTTTGTTAATAAAAATTACAAAGTACCTATTTGACTCTTTAAGTTTATTTTGTTCTTAGTCGACAGTGAGAATTTACTACACATTAAAAGGGAACTAAAACCACTCAGAGTTTTGGGAATTTATTTCCCACCTTACACGGGAACTAAGTCCACTTCGTGAAAGTGGTTTTATTTCCCACTTAATGGGAACTAAGTCCCTCAGTGGACTTAGTTCCCGTGGACTTATTTCCCTGCACCGAAATAATCCCCCAAATGAAAAATGAAATAGGTCCCCAAATCGAAGATGAACTAAGTCCCCAAAATGGTATGTAATAAGTCCCCAAATAAGTATGAAATAATTCCCCAAAATGGATTTCAAGTGTTCAAGGTGTTATGACTCACTATGGCTTTCTGAAAGTGAAATAAGGCCATACGAATTCATTTACCCAAAGTACAATAAGGCCAAGTGCTAAAATAAAACCTCGCACCTACTCCAAATCAAACAGTGACCCCAAGCAGGGGTTTTGCAAGGGGGCAGCATGACCCCCATACGCATTACACTGTTTATGGGATTTCCATATGGGATTTCCATAATCAGTGCAATGCCTATGGGGGGGGGGGGGGGGGCACCCCCCCATACATAACAATGATTGTGTTAAATCAATGGAGTAAAAGCAACTTACGATATTTAACGGGTTAACAAAAAATGTAGTTCATCTTTTTTATAGCAACAATTCTTATATTTTATTTTGATATTGCAGTTAACAGTTAATATTTTGCTGCGATTACAATTAACGCTTTAAAGCACTTATACTATGGGAATTCCGTTCCGTGACATAACAGTATAAACTATATCACTTCAATATTATCAATGCGATCGTGCAATATCAGAAAAGAACGTTAAAATATCGTGAATACTAAACTCTAGATTAATCATTGCTCCTGCGTAACACTTTTGAATACGTTCCTCGAGGAAATTATATTGAGCAATAAATTCTTCCTGCATCGCATGCCAAACCACTTGAAGTAGATTCTCTTCCTCGCATAGGTGCTTCTCAACTTTTTTGTACAGATTTTCAAGGCCCTTCTTTACTTCTCTAGCGGGATATTGTCCAATAACCTTCCGAAGCTCTTGTTTTGAAAAGGCCATTTGATAACTTATCTCAGTCTCCTTAACGCCTTGTGCCACTTTTTGCTGCACACCTTCAAAGAAAAGCTACAAAAAAATGGAAACAGTAAAATATATTTTAAAGCCAAAAAATATTTCTATAAGCTTACATTCAGTTTTTCTAATGGACGACCAAAGTATTTTGTAACGTATGCCTTCAAAGCGTCATTGTATCTAGCCTTAGCTTCTTTTTTTAGGGGCTCCAACCCCGGCACTTTTAATTGAGCTAGCAATGAATACATGTGATGATAGTTTTCCATCTTGACAACTTGGCTCGGTGTTTTCGGGTGATCATTGGAATGGATCGATATACACTCAAATATTGTATTCACCAACTGCAAGTACCATTTTTCCATGTCTGCTCGTCTGTCCGATTTACGAAATATTCCCTCGGAGGTTTCAGCAAAATCTTCAAAATTCTCTACATACGGTAAAATACCACATTTAGATCGTTTTGGCATTCTTGCATCTTTAATTGACTGCAATTGCTGTTGCATAAATCGATCAAAATTTCGCTTTACATGAACCAATGCTGAAGCAAATGTCATACTGAGGAATGAGTGGGTATCTTGGGCCGACATCACATGCTGTGTAAGTCGAACAAATACATACAACGAATAGCTAGAAAAAGAAACAGCAAACAAATTATATTATTAAAGAGCAAAATATTATTATTATTATTATAATTTATTACCTGGTAATAAATTACCAACTAATATTACATATTAGCACTAGCTGCTGGGGCTTACGGCTAATTACATTAAAGCTTATATTTCTAACTTAAGTTCAAAGTTCAAGAGCAAAATATAAAATATATTTGTTTTGTTTTAAATTTTTTTTTTCTTTTTGTTGCAATAACAAAATATCAAATGAACTCATTAGCTGTCACAGTGTATCGCTCGATTAAAAACATTTTTAGCTACATTATTACATCTCTCGCTTAGTTAAAGAGAACATGGTTCGCTAGACACAAAACCAAAAGAAAATACTGATATTTTTTCCTAAAATGTTTTTAATGAGTTCAACTCTGGATCCCGGGCAAATGAAACTATCAATCTTCTTCTCCTTCTTTTACGGCAAAGTTATAGTCAGGATTAAGGGGATCATAACCCTCCTACTTTACTGCATCCCTACTGGTGCACCTGTTAGGTTCGCCGGTTCGACTTCAGTAAACATCGGCAGGCTTCCTGGTTTCGGATCACTTTATCACTGAAGCAAATCAAATGCATTGATGTGATTGAAACGTTTTTAAGCCTGCCATTTTTAACGATTTCGACACGTGCATGGTTTCATTATTAATTATTCTTTGATCGATGACACTTGTGAACTGCGGTCGTATTAAGCCAGGGATTTGCATGCAAACTTAAGGGACAGCTTTAAGATGTAAAATGTGTCGCTAGGCTCACCTGGATGTTAAAATTGCCTAGATGTGAATTCTTTCCTTAGTCGTGTCTTATGACAAGTGCTGTTTTTCATCTCCGGGTAACCCACTCATCAATGAAATTCATAAATGGACAAATGCGACAAGGGGAAACAAGAGCTATAACTTCGACAACTCACGAGATTTTGATCTATGTAGGAGAACCGCAAGTGTTAATACTTTCTCCTAGCTTGTTTCTACTCCGTATAAATGATCTTCTGCGGTCGACTAATAAAACAATTTGTAGTTTTGATGATGATATCACTCGTATTTCTTCATTCTCGAATGACAGCCTTTAATAGACAAAAGCTCTGATCGTCGTTAAAGATGCGAATAGATCATCTCTCTTAACAAAATCTGAATAGAATACGCAGAGGAGATAGAGACAATCTGGGGGCATTAACTCTCAAGAAAACCCAATACACGATTTGTTTTCGAAAGAAATGCTTGAAATTTGAATGAAAAACAGCATATTTATCCTCCAAAGACCCTGTATCTTCTTTCGGTTACTATAAGTTCTGGCTTAACTTGGCATAACCACTTATCAAACATTGCAAAACCTGCTTCCGTAAAATTGAGTAACCTTTACAGATCCAAACGGTATTTTTTAAAAAAGCACAAGTCAGGCCAGGGATTGAGTATTGTTCCCAAATCAGGAATTCGGCTTTCAAAAATTCTCTAAAAAAAATGACAATCTTCAAATATGAAAAGTTCGACTTATTTATTGGCATCCAATATCTAACCACTGGTTCAACGAAGACTTTTCGCTGACATTCGTCTATTCTATAAATACCACTATGGGCGGAATTAAACGCAATAATTCCTAAAAACGCAATATATGTACATTGTTGTGAGGGTAAGAACATGGCATATGCCCACCACCGAAGCGTCTCAGGAACTGCATCCTGGAGCTCTTATCGTTCACCACTTGTTGAAGCAATTGATGCTTTTTTCGGGTTGCGAGACTTTCTACACTGGAGCACTCAGACTCAGTACTGGTCCATTGTACTACCAGGCAGACACACCACATTTTACTCTGAGAATTCCTCGTTTTCCTAAGAAAAACGAGAAGGCGCTTCAATGATAAAGAGCTTAGGTTTACAGCACTATCCGCACCAAATACCTGCCACCTGATACGAGCAAAAGCAGGACAATCACAAAGGAAATGTTCCGCAGTGTCGTCGCTTTCTCCACAGGCTTCGCAGTTGGTGGTATCGCTTAGGCCTAGCCCCTTAAGGTGTTTGGCAAAAGCGTAGTGTCCCGTAAGAACGCCAGTAGTCTGTCTGCAATCTTTTCTGCTGAGAGAACAAGAATGCCGCGGATTTCCTACAGACGTCGGGGAGAATTTGCTTAGTCTGTCTGCACCTTGGAGAGTCATGCCAACGGCGATTGGGTTCATATTGTTAGATCGTGCGCGTGAAAAGAAAAAACGAACGAGTAGTTTGAGAGTTTAAATCAGAGTGCCATGTTCATTTTCTATTCATTTCCTTCTTGCCTACGATCGTCACCAATTCCAGGTCAACCACGCAATCTGTGTCAGACCCATTACTCACTTGCCTAATTGCGAACACATGTGGTCATTGTAACCCTAAACATATGCACTTGACATAGTCCACGCTACGGTGGGTCAGTACTGCTTAGGTTTATTATGTGACACCGCAGTGTGTTGTGTTGCTTTATTGTTGACATAGTTCGATTCGCTTCGCATTCTTATTCCGGTATTGACTTTGTTGCCGATGACACATTTAGAACATGTGGGGCGCATAATCGAACTATGTCGTCGTATTGCATGGGCAGTTCGTGGGAATTAGGTGTGGTCTCTAGACTATAGGCTGAGGGCACAACAATATGAAACGCAACCGTCAATGGAAGCGCTGACCGAGGACGCAGGCAGACAAATCGCTGGTGCAGGTACTGAGAAGTACCCCTCTGAGCCCTGTCTAGCAAGGTCATCGGAGATCTCATTGTTGCGATACGGCCCGTACGGTTGAACGAGGGAAGAGTACCGTACGGAGAGTAAAATAAAACAATCCTGACCGTCGCTACAGACGCAGATACTTCGCCCCCTCCACCTGTTCCTCGCAACATAGTCCATGGCCATTAGGATAGCATAAGTCTCCGGTTGGAAGACTGACTCTTGTTTGCCTAACGAGAAGAGAAGTCTAATGTCGTCGCTCTCCATGAAAACACCAGCACCAGATCCTTGATCGGTTTTGGAGCCATCCGTGATGCCTTAGATTTTTCTCGTTTCAAATACGACAATTTCGCTTATTAACAAATCTACTACGACAGAACAAAATTGATAATAAAACAGTCCATTGACTTTCAACTGTTCAAGCGCCCAATCACGCCACAATCGAAACGATGGATTAGGATTTTCCGCAACACTGTGCGTTCAGAGGTTTTTGAGATGATATCTTCCGTATATTTTTGCAAAAATGTTTTCCTTATTTAGCATAAGGATTTCCTTGTAGGAGTAAGGCTAAATTAATCGTTTGGACTGTCTTAAACTAGGGACACTTTCGAAGTGATTTAGACGAAGCTGTTGTTCCCAAAAATGGCAGCCCAATTGACTCTGCAATTATGTTCTGGTCTTCAGATCAAAAAAAAAAAAATATTAAGCATTAACAGGCCTATACAGGGAAGTGGAAGGGACCTACAATTTTAAACCGAATCCGAACGTCAAATTTAAGGAGCTTCTCATGACAATTGACACTCTTCAATGTTTGTCAGATGTTCGCAAGAGGTGTGGACACTGGAAAAAACTCTAGATGTTAATTGGTCCCGTCGCGAATTGAACCAGGAACCTTTCGATTAGTAGTCCGACACACGAACCACTGAGCCACTTGCGGTTCAGTGAATATTAGCACAGACATGATTCGCTCTGCAATACACTATAGTGTGCTCATACAAATGGAAAGCTGAGTACTTGCTATATCAGAGCAAACGCTGGCACCGTACAGAACCTTCATTCTCCAAACATTTGCGTGTTTGAAGTAATATAGTTTTGTCACGCATAGAAGGGACCTATGCGACGATTCCGAAAAGCATTATGAAAAGCTTCTCAGGACAGTTTACACTCTAAGATGTTTTTCAGATGTCGGAGGGGGTGGGTCGCAGAAAACTAGTTGGTACTGGGGCATCTGAATAGTAGACCCCTCGGTCAGTATATATTTTATATTTTTATACTTTATATTTTTGTATAACTTACAAACTGTCCATCTTTTCAAAACTCTGAATAAAGCTGATAAGTTCTGGTTCTAGACACCCAAATAAGGCTATCATTAATTTACGAACTTCTTCGTTGATTTGCCGATCAATTTTTTTCTGAGGGATCAGGTCTGCAAATAAATAAGTAAAGATAAGAAAAAAAATAATAATTTGACATGCGAAATAAAACTCACTACTTAAATCCGGATCTTTTGATTCAGGTTGACTTTCTAACGCGTCCAAGGTTGTTTGAGTATTTTTTGTTGTCGGACTTATCACATCCATTTGAAAGAAATTAATACAAAAAAGTTGCTCCTGTAATGCGACTGGTTCTAGCTCAGCTAGAACTTTTTCAAGAATCGTGTCGAATCTTTCTCGATCTGCATTTTCAACTCCGCTCGCCCATGATTCCTTGTTTACTCCTAATGTTCCGTAAGGCACTGTTACTGTTGACTTTTTAGAAGACGTTGAAGTGTCCAAGTCCTCGCGAGATGTTCGTAACTTTTCGGAAATTTGTTGTCGCGCCTTAACAAAAGAAACAAATCAAATTTTGCCACATTGCACTGAAAAGATATGTTTACCAAGGAAAAGAAATTACGAATATCTCTTTCGTAGATTTTACTAAGGGATTGGGTGTATACTCTTGTGAGTCCATCGTATGTTTTGCGATCCATAGCTTTTGTCCAATGCATGAGTTCTGTATACGCAACGAGTTCTTTGTGAACAGATGAATGATTCGGAAGTACAAATTCAGAAGAAGAGAGTGATATATCTCCAAATTCATTGCCCAAATGTATAAACAAATTGTTAACATAACGGCTTATAGTAACGGAAAACTTTGCCTTCCATTTTTCAAAACGTTTTCGTTGATCTTGAACGGCTTCTAAACGCAACAGAGACGGGTCTATGTCACTGTTCATTGCTTGTTGTAAGCTCTTGGCAGCTGCAATTGCTGCTTCCCTACCAGCTGCTGTTTTAAGATCCGGGTCATCGAGGGCTTGTTGGTGAGTATGTGGAAGATCAAGTTGAGCCTGAAAATGAAATATATTTTTGATGATAATCATATTATTTTTTAAAAATCAGTAGTCAGAAGAAAAGCGTTTGACGTTGGCGCCATCATTAGATGGTGCTGTTGCGGAGGCTTAAGTCGTAGTGATTCAATAGGCTATGTTGTCGGCGCTTAATCATCGGTCGGGCAACCAATGGCAGACAGGCTAATGGAAGAACGATAAACAAAACCAAACAACCCCTTAAAAAAAATTTGGAGGATAACAAACTAAAGATAAAAATGCTCTAGGGGAAACGCACAATAATGAAAATCCACTCGCGACAGCGACAGCGTCACCGAGTCTGGAGGAACAAACTTCCATGAAAGATCATACTGCGAGTCAGGGGTGTGAAGGCAGATTGCTACTTGACCTACCAGCCAGTGACCCACTAAAAGTTTACGCTCCGTCAGAGAGTTCGTGGCTGGAAACGATTGTACTGAGTGAGGTTTTCTCCTACTCACAGTAAAGATAGGGCGCGTTGATGGGTTCCGAGAGGACAGACTTCTCGAGGACACACTTGTTCTGCAAAATCGGCAGAAAAATTTAAGAACCTCGGAACAAAAAAAAACAGGGAAGGATACAAGCGTGCCCTGAAATTCTTGATGAAAATGAAAGACCAAGGCATAGCAGAGACACATCGTAAGTAAAGAAACAAGCCAAGAAGGTCAAGCAGTACGAGAACTGTCACGGAAAAAATACAGAGCTCGTGCCAGTGACTGCAAACACTCACACGCATTCGCTTAAATAAACTTACATAAATAGAAAAAAGATAAATTGGTTTGGAAATAAATAAAGTGCACGACTGGGTCGTACAAACGTTCTTGTTTTTATTAGAAGCTATTTCGAATCGCATTTGCGAAACTATATGAACAAAATCGTCGAACTACTTTAACCGTTTTTAAAATTCTGTCGTTTTCCTAAATTAATGCTATTCAATTCTTTTGGGAAAATCTGCGTAGGTACGCCATGTTCTCAGAGTATTTAAAACAGAAAATGTTTTCCAACATTTTAGAAACAAACAAAATTACAAACAATATAAAATATTTCCAAAATCTGGGTATGCAAACTTGCTCTAAGTTGTAGTATAAGCTAAACTTTAGAATCCCGTTTTTGGGACATTCGCATTTTGGGAAAAACTTAGTACATAATTGTGCATTCTGGCTAGATTTTAACAACCTCATCGAGAACATCCCAAAAGAAGAACTTTTGTTTGCTGGAGGAGATTTGAACGGACATGTCGGGAAGTCAAACAAAGACTATGAACACTGCGATACGACACCAGAAACTCTCATGGTGGTGGACCGATGAAGGTAAAGCAGTGATAAATGACAAAAAAGCGCCTTTTAAAGCTTGTTCAAAGTGCTCCACTAATAATGTAGATGAAAAAGCTTGCGTATTGGAATACAGACTTTGTAAGAGGCTCGCGAAGAGAAAGTGCGCTCAAATTCAGGCAAAGTGTGTGGAGGGTCTGTATCGGGAGTTAGAAGAAATTGACAAACCAGATTAAACACAACCGTTTTGCAAATAGCCGCTCAGAGAAGGAGAAATACCCAGGAAATCCGTTCGCCAAAGTTCAGCAACAATGCTAAAGGGCTGCTTCTTGTGGATGACAAAAAAATATTACACAGATGGCAACAGTATTGTGAAGGCCTTCTAAATGAACAATTTTCTCGGATATATTTTAAGAGCCCCGTTCGTTCTTCGTCGATACGCGAGACTGGGATAATAACAGTTCAATAAAGCTGATTTCACACACCATGAAGAGAAAATAATACGGCTATATGAAGACCAGTGCGGATTTGTCGCAAGTAAATCAACCACCGATGCAATCTAAAGTATAAGGATCATGATGGAAAGTCATCGTTTTTTAAAGGATTTGCATTTGGTGTTGGTTGATTTTGAAAAGGCCTTTGATAGACAACCAATTGATCTGTTATGGGTGGCGCTTACACAGCGATGAGTTCCAGAAACCTACGTACAGATGATCATGAACTTCATGTATGAGGGATTAAAGACAAGAGTAAGATGCCCCGTTGGCGTCAGTGAGGAGTTCGCAATCAAAGTCGGTGCACACTATGGAATCTTAAGTCAATTGACATTTATTACAGTCCTACCCGTTCTCTGATCCATTCCGCCCTATTCCAGACATTTATGTGAATGGAGGATTGATTCCCCAAGTGCGAAAACTTCAAATATCTGGGATCTATGATTAATAGCGAAGCAAGCTGTGATGACGGAATTAAGCATCGCGTAAGCATAGAGTGGATGAAGTGGCGGGAAATCTCGGCCATCTTCTGTGATCGAAAAATGCCAAGCTCAAAGGAAAGCTCTACACGGCAGTGGTTCCCCCGGCGCTCACATACAGTTCACAATGTTGGACAGCGTACAAAAAGTATGAGGGCAAATTAACGGCAGTTGCTACTGTCCAGTTCAAAGGAGAGATCCTACGAATCCTGTCAAAAAGGCAATATCAGAGAGGTAGGCCTACAAACTCCTAAATCACACAAACGCAGCAACACCAGCACTTGATTGGCCTCAGTGACGAAGATATTCAAAATCGGGAGGCCTGTGGGTCGAACAGGCGAACCGATTGGGATACAGTTAAGTTGGAGGGTTATAATCCCTTTAATCTCACCTCACCGCCATTAAAGGAAGAAGCAGAAAAAGAAGACTAAGCTTTCTACTCCGTCTAGAAGCCAAGCTACAGGTAATCCAAAACTATTTTTTTTATTAAATGCTATAATATTCAAAAGCGATTGTTTCCAATCGTAGCTCAGCTTGGGGGTGGTGTTATGCGCGCATCGAAAAAACACGGATTGAAGCCAAAGGGGAAAAAATGTATCTGGATAATTCTGGTGTGCTATAAATACGAATGTAAAACTTTGTTTGGTGAAGAGGAACAGATTCAGAACACGGCGCCTCCACGGGACATAATTTCAATCAAGACTCAACACAATGACCCAATGACAATGACTCAACACAATGACCCAAAGCATGTCAGCAAACTTGCAAAGCAGTGGTTTCAAGAAAAATGGGTAATGCGTTGGAATTTCCCGCACAGTCCGCAGACCAAAACCCGATTAAGAATCTTTTGTGCGATGTCAAAAAGGACATTGCAAATTGCAAGCCAACTATAATAAAGCCCTTTGAAGCTTTAATAACTACATTTTTTCGGAAATTGTACACGTTCTTATCCGTTTAGTATTAGGAGAAATTCCCTTTGATCCAGATAGTTCTGCTGCCACATTTGTCACCTTATCACCGCTATCAAACCACAAAACCAGTAAAAGTCTCAGCCGCAATAAGAAAAGGAAGGACATATTCCTCCAAATATACTTCAACCACAATTTACAGCCAAGTCTAGTTCTAACACTAAACCGAATTGGTCTAAGGCAGGTGGGGAGCATCCCACTACAAGCGAAAACCCCATTTCTTTTCAGTCTTTTTCATTGCATTTGAATGTTTAATATGCATCCGTAATTGAGCAAAGATCCATTCCTAACGCTAAAAGTAATACCCATAATGCAACGCGTGCTGAAAATATATCGACTGTTGAGGTTTCAAATCCCATGATCTGTGACCCTTTATCTCCAAGCCGGGAATCCATTAAAAACTTTATCCTTAGGGTCGTGCCCCCACCGTTTGCAATGAACTATACTTAAATTCAATGAAATTACTTTTTGAATTTTCTCAAGTTGGGAAAAAAAACATCACGTAAATTGCAATGTAAATCTATTCCCAACTTAAGTAAAACGCAATATTTCTCAGTAGGAATAATGCAACAACAATTTACTCATTCACATCTCATTTTGCAGAAAAAGATGCATTTCGGATACAAATATGTAATCGTATATACATACATAGCTGAACCAGGCTGGCCGTAATATACATATTTTTTTCTGTTTCCCATCCACAAGAGAAAATGATGCATGTGTTTAAGTGCAGTCATCGATAAGCCACCAACCCAAAGCAGAGCTACGATTACAATTTAGGAACAATCAATTTTGAATATTTTCGTCTTAGATAAAATAAAATCAGCCTTAAATTTACAGTAGCTTAGCTTCCATTATATTACATTAGCTTAAAATACTTGCATGAGTATCGCAATCCTTTTTTGTCTTTTGGTATTGATTAAGATTTTTGAAAAGTTTTCCTTCTCTTAGGTCTCAATTATAGCAATACGTAAAAACTGGAATAGTAAACACATTAAAACGAACACATCATAGGAACGATTTGTATCAGTGTGAATTGACTGAGAAGTTGAACAAAAAAAGTTTTCCATATGGAAAAATTAATGAATTCGTTTTCAAGCCAATTTTATGTTCAATTTCTAAATTTTTGTGACACATTAGTTTAACAATTCAGAAGCAACATTTTAAGATAAATATTGGGTCGATCCATTCGTTTTAAGTGGACCAAAAAAAGAGAATCGAAATTGTTACGTTTTCATTTTACGTATGGCTATAACTTGTTACTGGGACCGTGCTTTACTTCAGGTCGTTGCTGGCATGCAAGTTCCCTTCCTTAGCTCGTCGTTGGGTGTGGGACTTGACCCTTGGTCCATGCAACAAAAAAAACCATGCCAGTCTTTTACGTCGAGGTGATGTTGACGTGCGAGAACTTTTGCCTCTACCCTCCCTACCATGGTTACTCTACTCGCCTAAGTAACCCCTTAATTCGCCATCTTTTATATCCTACTCATCGCCGCCCTTCCTTTTCCATCCACTCTCATCCCTTAATGCCCCGCTTTATACCAAACTCATCATTTTTCTTTTACTTCTCATATAAAATCTAGAAATTTATTCATTTTGATCTTAAAACTAAATGACTCGAATAAAAAAAACTATATTGGCACGACAAAGAAATCAGATTTACAATTAAATTTACAAAAAAAAATACCGCGAACTTAAACGTTAATTGAACACGAAACTAAACTAAATTAAATGGCTAGTTGGTATATATATATATATGTATGTATGAACAAATGCGACTCTGTATCAGCACGAGCTTATACAGGATTTTATTTGTACCCAGGGCTGTTTTTTTTTCTCTCACTATATTTATATGTATATGTATTTATAATTAATAAAAAATGTAAATTCTTCGACTCACCGGGTTTCTCTCTACTTAGTACCTTTGTGGGTGCACTGCAACTGACGATCCAATGGCCACTGTATCTCCTGTCGCTGGAACCCTGTACCTTTTAAAAATCGCGCAAGAATTTTCAAATTGGTTATAAATATATATATATATATATATAATGTGAGTGTCAATAACCTTTAATATTTTACGTCCTTTAAGTGTATCTATATATATATATATACCTACTACCTTTGTACCAATTAGAAGGCTTTTTTTTTACAACTAACAAAAAAAATTTAAATAATATATAAAAAAAAATGTCTGCTTTCTCAGCTGAGTATTGAACCTTCTATGCTCCGGCTGGCAATTTATTCTTGGCAGCGTTTTAACGCCCTTGGCTAATCCGGTCTCGATACCCTTTCTCCGGAATTCGATGCTTATGGTGGAGCACAATGGCGAACTCCGCCATAGATTTCTATGCCGGTCCCAAGCCCGGATAAAGGAGGAGGGTTTAGGGTAACGGGGGGAACTCCATCCTATCCCTAGTAAAATCCTGACCCCTAGATGAAAAACTAGGCTAAAAAAGCAACAACAAAAAAAACATGAACGACACAACAGAAAAGGAACAATTTCGAGTGGGGATATCCGCTCAAATGTCGGTAGAGACCGCGGCTACCGGCACGGGCTTGGCGCCTCCAGCTATTGGGGGCAATAAGTCGCCAGCGTCGCACACAAGCAACATGACAAACACGACAAACACGGCATCACGAACGAAACGGAACAAGCAACGAGAACTGAACAAACTGACGCAACAGGCCACAAGACAGGACGAGACGAATACCACTCCGGCGCTAAGTGCTGATACGAGACCAAGCTCGGAGCTCAAGCTGGCGGATGCACCCAGCGTACTGGCCGATCCTGGCCGGCACAAGGATGCGACTGCTGGTAAAAGCGAACTATGTGGGGTGTCTGCTAAGAGGAGCTCGGACGCTACAAATGTGTCCTTGAGTCCCTCTGAGCGGGTTTCCCTGCAAAAATTTCACGCTGCTACTACTCCTGTGAATGACGCGGGGACGGAGAACCTGACGAAGCGAGCACGGGATTTCCTGTCCAGCACGTCCAGTGATGCTCCCCTCTGCAGCCCTTCCAGGAAGCAGGCGGCCCTCAGGAAAAAGCTGAAGAAGATCTCTCTTGAGGAATGCGAGAAGGCTCCTTCCGGCTGCTCCTCGGAGGATTCCGCGACTGATGAGCTCTGCGAATCGGTTAGCGTTGAAACCACCAAGGAATCAGGCTGTAGGAAGCGAAAGGAACGGAAGCGTGGTAAGACGAAGAAGCAAGGAGGAATGGTGGACTCGGAGAGTAGGGTTGCAGTAAATGCCGACCCCAAACCTGTTGGCCCCGTACCTACTGCCTCTGATCTGACTGCTCCCAATCTCTCAGTGACGGTCACGGAAACAGAGAAGTCTGTGAAGGTGACGGACACAAGAGTGGTTAAGGGGTCACCCAAGGTAGCTGGTACAGCATCCAAAGGCACAAAGAGGTCTTGCACTAGCAATGATGCAGGACCCCCCCTACCAAAGAAGAGCTACAAGGACTCGGCCCTGTCTGGTTTGCGATTGGCGGTTGTTTTCCCGGGTGATCACCTGAGGAAGTATACTGCGGAAAACATCTGCGTTATGGACAAGGCCTTGAAGGACGCTGTGAGGAGGCGAGTCAAGGAAGGCAATAGCCCGGTGTTTGAGCGCATCATCAAGACTAATGGAGGCTTTGTCCTCTGCTGTAGTGATGAAGCCACGAATGCGTGGGTCAGATCTGATCTTGCTCGGATTTTCCCTAAGCTTGACGGGAGTGACCTTGTCTGTCTTCACCCGTCAGAGCTAGTGGGATATACCAAGATGAAGGTCTTTGTCCCGGAAACTGATCTGGAGACTAAGGAAATCATCGATCTTCTCAAGGGTCAAAACCCGGGTCTATCCACCGATAAGTGGAGGGTCTATCACTTCAACAAAATGAAGGATGGCCGTCTGTATACTTTTGGTGTTGATGACGATTCGGCGAAGATGCTTGGGAAGTGCTCTTACCGGCCTTTTTTCCTCACTGGTCGCCTGTTCTTCAGGCCAGAAAAGAGGGGAGAGAAGGCTGGAACTTCCAGTGGTAATTAGCTCTATGGCTAGCTCATCACTGGAGGTCCTTCAAATTAACTTGCAACATTCCAAGGCGGCTTCACCTGCATTGTGTCGTCGTCTTGGAAAACTGCATACAGAGGTGTGCCTCATACAGGAACCTTATCTGTATAAGGAGGCGGTAAGTGGCATCTCGGGTGTACCAGGAGCAATTTTTGTAAAGCCTGGGATTGTTAATACTCGCACGTGCATCTTTGTAGCAAAGGGCTTAGATGCTAGTCTTATGCCTGAGTTCAGTTCTCGAGACTGTACAGCTATTAAAATGTGTCTTAAGCGAGGAGGGTTGGTTACTGAGATTATTTTAGCCTCAGTGTACCTCCCATTCGACTCACTGGCCCCACCTCCAACGGTGGAACTGGTAAGGCTTGTCGAACATGCCCGACGAGGTAACAAGCATTTGATCGTTGGTATGGACGCGAACGCGCATCATCGCGTTTGGGGTAGTACTGACTCAAATAGCAGGGGTGAATCCCTACCAAACTTCTTTGCTGCCAGCCAGCTCGATATACTGAACACTGGTAATGAGCCAACCTTTGTCACTCGGCTGAGGCGGCAAGTTATTGATGTGACAGTAGCAACCGCTGCTGCATCTGGCATCGTTTCGGGCTGGAGGGTTTCAAGGGAAGAAACTGCATCTGACCATCGGTATGTTATCTTTAAGTTAAGTGCAGATCGACCGATCAGAAGCAAAATCAGGAATGTCCGACGCACTGACTGGGACGTCTATTCCACGGAGTTGCGGGGTCAGATAGGTTCCCTGCCTATCAGGATCCTTAGTAGCGACGACTTGGATAAGGCGACCGACACGCTACACAGCGGTATTATTACGGCCTTTCATACTGCTTGCCCGGAGAAGGAGGCTGGTGGTGCGAAACCAACTCGATGGTGGAACGCTAAGCTATCCCTTCTCAGGAAAAGAGTGGGGAGGCTGTTTAACAGGGCCAGGAAGTCTAACCTGGTAGCCGATTGGTCTTCTCATGCGGATGCGCAGAAGGAGTACAAGAGGCAAATTAAGAGCGCTAAGAAGGTATCTTGGCAGCGGTTCTGCGGAGAACTGAAGGATGTTAGCGCGGTTTCGAGATTGCAGAGAGTCCTCTCAGCTGATCCGGGAGCCAGGCTTGACGTCCTTCGGAAGCCCGATGGCACCTCGACCAACTCCAATGAGGAGGTACTTCAACTGCTAATGGACACCCACTTTCCTGGCTGCAAAGCCGTGGATAATTGCGTGTGGCCAAACAAAAGCAGAGCTACCACTGAGCAGTGGCGGGTCGCGGCGAGCATTGTTACGAGAGAGAGGGCGAGAGCCATTATCCTGACCTTTTCTCCTTTCAAGGCTCCTGGACCTGATGGCATCTATCCCATACTCTTGCAAAAGGGTATCGAGATTTTGCTCACACTGCTAACTAGAATCTACAGAACCAGCGTGGCTCTGCGACATATTCCTTTGGCCTGGAGAAGAGCTAGGGCGGTTTTCATTCCCAAACCGGGAAAGGCCGCCTATGATCTTCCGAAAAGCTTCAGGACCATTAGCCTTTCATCATTTCTGTTAAAGGGCCTTGAAAAACTGATTGACGTACGGCTTAAGAGCATTCCAGCTTCGCTGGGTATTCATGATAGCCAACACGCCTATCAAAAAGGCAAGTCCACTGAGACGGCATTAACGGATCTGACGGCTAGAGTGCGTAGAGCGCTCGACCGCAAGAACTATGCTCTTGCTGTCTTCATGGGTATTAAGGGTGCCTTTGACAATCCCACCTTTTGCAGAATTGAGTCTGCCTTAACACTGAAGGGCGTCGATTCTACAACTGTGGAATGGATCCTGGAAATGCTTAGGAGCAGAGAAGTTACAGCTGCTGTTGGCGGCTGCGTCAGAACTGTGCGCGCTGTTAAAGGCTTTGCGCAGGGCGGTGTACTTTCCACTACATTGTGGAACCTGTTTGTCGACTCCTTGTTGAGAAGACTTGATGGGGAAGGTCACCCTGTTATTGGGTACGCTGATGATGTGTGCATTATTGTCAGCGGCAGGTTGTTACCAAATCTTTGTGAGCGGATGGAAACAGCGCTCAATAATGTTGGGAGTTGGTGCCGCGAGCAAGCTCTGTCAGTCAACCCGGCGAAGACTGAGATGATGCTGTTTACGAGTAGAAGGGCAATACCTCAAGTGCGGTGGCCTTACTTCCAGGGCACTCAACTAAAGCTATCAAGCAAGGTTAAGTATCTGGGTATTATGTTAGATCCAAAGCTTAACTTTTCTGAACATTTGGTTGCTAGGATTTCGAAGGCAACTAACATTCTCTGGCAGTGCCGTAGGATGTTCAGCAGAACCTGGGGACTTAGTCCCAGGCTGGTTCACTGGATTTACACGTGCATTGTTAGGCCATACCTTATGTATGGTGCGATTGTATGGTGGGCTAGAGCTCACATCCTCAAACGTCAACTGTCGAAGCTACAGCACCTTGCGTGCTTATGCATTACAGGTGCGATGAGAGGAACTCCCACTGCTGCTATGGAAGTGTTGCTCTGTTTACCTCCCTTGCAGTTCCTTGCTGAGAGTGAGGCCAGAAAATCACTATACCGTATGTGTGTAGTACTTGGACGGCAGGTCAATCTCGGCGATGGGGCCAGAGGTGCTAGGTACAGAGCTCTCTATGACAGCCTACCTGGCCATCGGGGAGGAGCACTTGACACTGTGTGCATGAAGCAAGTCTTTGAGCGCCATTTTCAGGTCATCCTTCCTGAACGGCAGGAATGGAACAGTGAGGGGTGGAATGGCTTTAAGCCGGGTGATGTCATCGTCTATACCGATGGCTCACTCATTGACGATATCTCCGGAGCCGGGGTCTACTCTAGAGACTGTCGGATAAATCTACCTGCAGCCTTGGGTAGACAAACAACTGTTTTTCAGGCAGAAATCTTTGCGATTGCTACTGCCACAAATATCCTGTTAAGGAGAAGGATTAAGGGTAAAACCTTATACATCTGCTCAGATAGCCAAGCCGCTATCAAAGCCTGTTCGGCTGGTTCTCTCAAGTCAAAAATAGTTGAGGAAACCATGGTTAAGCTTAACCGTCTGGGTAGATGTAACTCGGTATCACTTGCCTGGGTTCCTGGGCACACAGGTATCGAGGGAAATGAAAGAGCGGATGCTCTGGCCAGGAAGGGCTCTTCAACAGCCTTCATTGGCCCACAACCATCTATAGGATGCTGCTCATCCGTCCACAAACGTGAAATGGATTCGGCTCTACGCCAACAACATTCCGAATACTGGCATGACCTGGTCTCATGCAGGTATTCGAAGAAGCTAGTGGACGGTCCGAAAATCAGCAGAGCTAAGTTTTTGCTTGGACTAAACAGGAAAGACTTGAGACCCTTGATTGGTCTCGTCACCGGTTTCAGTCCTCTTAACGAGCACCTCAAAACCATCCACATTAGGAGCTCGGGCATATGTGAGTGCTGCCTGGAGGCGGATGAAACGGTATCTCACTTCATCTGTGAATGTCCGGCTTTCGCCAGAACCAGGCTCACCACTATAGGCAAACAATTCGTCAACGAAGATGAGATGGGGGACATTGAACTTGCTAACATTCTTCGCTTTGCCAAGGCTACTGGTAGGTTCTCCCTCACTATATCTTACTAATCGCCAATAACCAGCGAGCGGGCAGCTATGCTGAAGTACAATGGACCAATAGGTCTAAGTGCTTGTCATCTACTGATGACTCCACTGCACATACAATACAATACAATACATACAATGGCGAATCCACCTTAAAACAATTTGTGCTATTAAAAATTGTAGAAAGTTGCACAATTTTTCCTCCTCTGAGTTTATTTCGGAGGCAGCACTTGTAGAACAAAGCCACAATATTCCGCTACCTCAATAAAATCAAAATAAAGTCTTTTCTCCGACTTATTTTTGTTGCAGCTTAATTTGTTTCGAACAATTTAAAATTAAACGGTCAGACAATAGATGACGTCTGATCAGCTTTGCACTTTTCTTCGATCTATCGAATGCCTTTTCCTTTTCCGTTTCTGGAAAGCACGGCTTTCTGGAAACTTTCTTTTGTTCTTTTGGCCAAAAAGCCGTAACTCTACGGGGCTCATACAAAAGCTTTACTCTCCTTTTTCGAAATGATTTTCGAATCGAGTATCGAATTCCTCTTAGTATGTTCATTTAAAATTTTTGTATCGAACAGTTCTGTTACAAAAGGGCTTTGCGTTTTGTTTACATCTATCTGTCAAAATGTGAACAGAATTGCAAAAATCGAACCCACATGTGTTCAAGTGATTTAAAAGTTGGAAATAAATCGAAAAAAGGTGCATGAATATATTTGAAACCGCATTAAACGTGGGAGCCGAACCTACTTCACAGCCGGGCAACACAATTAGATAAGTATTTTGTGCTATTTTACCATCCTAAGCCGATTCTTTGTGGTTGTTTCTTTTCTTTCCCAGGTTCTTGCATGCAGTCATTGGCGAATATCTTTGGTATGGAAAATGCCTATGATTTTGCCGGATAAATTCTCCAGTTCATACATGCAGTTACCAACAACGCGATGGACACGACATTTTAAGAATTTCGGGAGCAGTTTGGCGTTTTGCCCCTGGACAAAATTACTTTGTGCAAAATTGCGGTGAAAGACTTCTTGTCCAACCGTGAACGAAGTCGGCCTAGAACGAGTGTTATAGGTTTTCATGGATTTTTCGTGCGCTTTTTGTAGATTTTTGAATAACTGCTGTCGTGCAAGAGCCACACAGCCTTCGCGAGGTGTTACCAACATCTCGGGATCCTGCAGAGCCTTCAAGTTTCGGAGTATTTTGTAAGATGAGCCATGGGTAATCATATTCTGGCCAAACAAGGCATAGTATGGCTTACAATCAAATGGAGTCGTGTGTTTCAGTGCGTAAGGCACACGCTATGCTTGATAAAAGTGAATCCCACTGATCTTGCTCACCATTAACAAATACTCTTAGCTTGGTTAATATACTGCGGTTAACTCTCTCCGAAATGTTGGCCTGTGGCGAATACAAAGCCGTGTTAGTAGTGTAGTTACTCAGGAATCCAGAAAACTCGGCTGATATGAACTGCTTTCCGTTGTCCGAGTGTATGAACTCGGGTGTACCGAATCCATGAAATATCTCGGACTCGACTAATTTAATTATATTGCTTGAAGTTGCCTTTGGTAGAGCTCTAAGGAAAGTGTATTTTGTGAAGTGATCAACCGCAATGAAAATATAGACATTGCCTCGTTTTGTGCGTGGATAGGGACCCAACAAATCGACGTATAGTCGCTGCATGGGTCGCTCTGAGACGATCTGCTTTGTAATCGGAGGACGAAGTATCTTGTTTGGCGCTTTTATGGACTTGCACACCTCGCACTGGCTCACGAAGTTCTTGATTTGTCCCACCATATTTGGCCAATAGTATTTCTCGCGAACTCTCACGTACGTTTTTGAAAAGCCACCTTGGCAACAAAGTCTGGTGTTGTGGGCCATTTCAATCGCTGTGTGAGTCAGAGTGCTTGGTATCCATAGCTGCCATAAGGAGTCTTCGTTTCCAAGATCTTCGCTCCTGAATCTAACTCTTTTGTAAATAAATTTGTCGGATACAACTAGGTCTGGCAGCGAAGCTTGATTTTTGACGATTTCTTCCCGAAGATTTCTGTACTCCACAGAGTTGAACTCAGGCGATCAACTTATTCCCCTACAGCTGTTACTGACAACTCTTCCATATCTCCTCGTGACAGCGCATCCGGCACTACATTTAAGGAACCCTTGCGATGTTCGATGATAAAATCGAAACTTTGAAGTTGTAGACTCCATCTCGCAAGTCGACCACTCAAATCCTTCAACGACATAAGCCACTTAAGACTTGAATGGTCAGTGATGACACGGAAGGGTAGACCCTCGACGTAGGCACGGAATTTCTTAACACAGAAGACCGCAGCGAGACACTCAAGCTCTGTGACCGTGTAATTTCGCTGCGCCTTGTTTAACTTCTTGGACAAAAAAGCGATAGGTTTCTCGTTACCATGTGCGTCGAGATGGAAAAGCACTCCTCCTACTCCTTCAGAAGAAGCATCGCATTGAATTGTAAATTTCCGTTTGAAATCCGGCTGGGACAACAGTGGTGCCGAGGTAAGTGCTTCTTTTAACTTTTCAAATGCGTTTTTAGCTGCAGATGATAACTCGAAATCCTTTCTCTTTTTAAGGCAATCCGTCAAAGGCGCAGCAAGATCTGAATAATTTTTTATGAAGCGCCTATACCAACCAGTCAAACCTATGAATCTGAGCACCTGCCTCGGTGTTTTTGGAATTGGGAAGTTTAACATCGCCTCTACCTTTTCAGGGTTGGTTTTTAGCGTGCCCTGACCTACGATGTATCCAAGGTACTTGATCTCACGCATACAGAACTTGCTTTTACTGAGGTTTATGGTCAAGTTCGCCCTACGTAGACAGGAAGCCACTTCCGACAGTACATGAACATGAACGGATATCGATGCACCGCTGTCTAACAATCCAAAAACGAATTCGTTTTTCAACAGCACTTTAGCATACATCCTACCATCTGTTTCGGAGGTTATAGACTAAGAGCCCACAGCAATTTTTGGGTGTGATTGATTACAAAAAATAATTAGTATAATTAGATAGTCCTTAAGTAGTTATTTACAAATGTGAGCGTCTTGCATGCTCTAGTGGGAGCAATAGTTAGTAATACTGTATCAAAAGTACAGTTTTTTTCCAAAATCGAAATAATTGTGATAACAACTTTATCATAACTTCAAAATGTAGAGCTAATCGCCCTGATTGCGAATATGCAGGTCCAAGACGTTTTGCAGGGCGCCTTCTGCCTGCAAGAACGTCTTGGACCTGCATATTCGCAAAAATTGCTGTGGGCTCTCGGTCTATTAAGATAGTCTCGACTAATAGTTTTTGAAAGGCTTTCCGCTTAAGATACCTTTCCCTACACTTCCTGATATGTTTGCTTGTATCATTTTTATTACCCATGATTTGAGAACGCAGCTTGTAATAATTTTGTTTTCTTTCGTGAAGTGACCTTAGCGCAAATGTGTTGATAGGGTGACCAATATCACAGAACAAAACATCTTGCTTTTCGCGTTGCAATATAGCAATGGGAGCCTTATTTGACTTCTGCTCGACCTTACTCATTGCGATGTTCATATCTGTTAATTGTTCTGCTTCTCGGGGTAGTTCCTTTGGAAACGACTCTCCCCGTCTCGCCTGTCGTTCCCCTGGCGGTTTCCCTGATGTGTTGCACATTCCGGTGTGCTTACACCTTTTGCACCACAGAGGAAGCAGAAAAGTTTTCTTTCGTGGAAGGGACACTGATAGAACGTTAGTCCCTGTTGGTCACAATTCCAATACATTAGTGGCGGAGCTACCCCTCGATTTCGAGATCGACTTATTTCTGTCACTTCTTCGACCTGTTCATCAGCTTCTTCATCCAAATGGATTTCATGAACAGTCATTTGCGAAAACATACGCCTCGACAAGAAGCGTTCTGCTTCCCTGCCCTTGTTTCTAAGCTGTTCCAGGTCTGTTATATTAGCAGCTAGCAACACTTGTCCCAACTTGTCCTTAGAATTATTTCTGCTGACCTCTATCAGTTTTTTTGCGTCGAACGGTTCATTTAGACGGTCGTTCAGACCTATAACAGAGCTATAGAAGTCATCGAAGGATTCATTGAATCCTTGTCTACGAGTCAACAACCGCATATATACTTCCACATCATTTTCTTTTCGGCCAAACTCCCTCTTCATGGCATTCTTGATATCTCCAAGCTTCGCGTGAGGGTTTTTACGAAGGAAAGACCAAAACCATTCATTTGCCTTCCCACTTAATAGCGAATGAAAGTTAGCAGTGATTTGTTCATCACTATACGATGACGATGCTTGAAGCCTATCAGCCTTGAAGAGAAAGTCGACGATGTTATCTGTACCATCATACTTTATGTTCCACCTGTCCAGTCGACATTTTTCAGAAGCAGTAGAAGTGGAACCGCCTTGAGTTCCTGATCCTTCCAAATGAACACTCTGCCTTGAGTTCGAACTGGGCGAGCTCGGATTTGTCTTTGGCATTTGATTGTGAGGGTTGCTCGTAGACGCGTTGTTGTTAGCATTTTGTAAGACTGTGGGATTATTCATGTTGTCCATCTTTGCCAGAACATTATTCATGAAGATTTCCATTTGAGTGAAGAAGCGGATTTGGTTCCTCGTTAGCGACTGGTCAATACGATCTGCCAATGTATCAACATCAATGATGTTGTTGGGTTCTGATGGTCGGGAAATTTCACCGGCATTGGGGATATTAGGAGCAATGCGATTTTCATCATTGTTGCTTCGGCGCTACTAGACGTAGAGTCTTGTGTGTCGTCTAAGTTAACACTATTGATTGAACGTTGAAACGCTTCAAAATCAGCTTCTAATATACTATTGTTCGCATTTGTTGCGATAGTTACCGATCGCGTATGAGGACGGTTAGGGGTTTTACTCATGCTCATGCAAACAAAATCTCAGATGAACAAAGAAACGAAAAAGAATAGAACAGACGAAGGAGCAGTGCTATGAAATAATATCTACGTAAATTAATGAATTAAACGGTTGGTATTTAAAATAATGGCTAAATCTATATAATTGAAAATTAAACCATTTAATATTTGAAAATGTATCAATATAAAAACGTAAGCAAAAGAAACGAATTAAAATTATATATGTGTATATTCAGTTCCGGGTGAAAAAGATACCTATTCAGAGAATTAACTTTCATAAAAATGGGCTTAGGATGAGGACTGTTGGCGGAGAAGGAGCGATAAATTCGGATGCAAAAGATGGCGAAGTTCTGCGAACCGATTTGAAAATTCAAAGAAAAATATAAAACTGACTAATTAATATGAAACGGATAAAACTTTGTACTAATAATAACTACTCTATAAAAACTAAAACCTCTAATTATGTTTCAGGACGGCTGCAAACGAACCAGTTGATCACGTCCGACTCAAAAACGTGTGAATGATGTTGATGGAAGGTTCAAAAGGAAGACTATCCAGCATAATCTTCCGTGTCTCTTCACATCATATATGTATACATATATGCGACTATTGCCGTCCAGTCCGGACTTCGATGTCATTGTTTGAACCACCAACTACCAGACTCTGACTTCGGGATAGCATAGTGTACCTTTGGATTGACTCAACCATCGCAACGCAATACTAGGATTGTAACCCCAGTCATTGGGACTTATGGTTTATGTCAATTCAACGTTAAAATAATGAAAATTAAAAAAAATCAAAAAAAACTAAACAAATGAATTGGTTCTTTATAAAAATGTTACTTCCACTTTTTTACAATAGTGAAGCCTTCACGTTGGGCGCCATTTTGTTACTGGGACCGTGCTTTACTTCAGGTCGTTGCTGGCATGCAAGTTCCCTTCCTTAGCTCGTCGGTGGGTGTGGGACTTGACCCTTGGTCAATGCAACAAAAAAAACCATGCCAGTCTTTTACGTCGAGGTGATGTTGACGTGCGAGAACTTTTGCCTCTACCCTCCCTACCATGGTTACTCTACTCGCCTAAGTAACCCCTTAATTCGCCATCTTTTATATCCTACTCATCACCGCCCTTCCTTTTCCATCCACTCTCATCCCTTAATGCCCCGCTTTATACCAAACTCATCATTTTTCTTTTACTTCTCATATAAAATCTAGAATGTCAAAGTGATGTGTCAAAGTAAAAAGCAAAAATTTATCTCTCGATTAAAAAAAAAGGGAAAATAAAGTGCTCAAAGTGCAAATAAATATAGAAAAACCATTCATTTTGTAAATAAAGAAAAACTCTATCTCAATAAAATAAAATTTGAGTAAGTTGTTAGCTCTTAAGCTATTTCTAAGCAAAGACAATCTTAGATTGAAAAACTAACCTATAAATGGTCAAAAGAAGAATATCGCACACCTCTCCAGAACACCCAGGAAACGAAAAACGACACCAAAATCTGAGTAAAATCGAACCAAAACTCGCTATGGAATCCTCTTCTGGTCTGAGTGTTGAGAGAATGCAGGAAATTCTTCTTGAAAACAACAAAAAACTTGTTGAACAGTTGGCTTCAAAGGCAGACCTGGAAATCTTCTGTAAGCAAATTTCAGCCTTGAGTGTGCGACAAGAAGAACTCGAACAAAAAGTTATCTGTCTGGAAGAACATAACAAACGTCTTGAGAGCCAGCTTGACCGACTTCTACAGAAGAGTACTGAAACAAATCTTGTGATTCACCTGCCTGTTGAAAATCATACTGACATGAGCGAAAAAGCAAAAACCATTTGCGCCAGTTTGGTTGGCTCAACTCCGAACCAAGTCGTTGAGTCTGCGTATGGGATACATAGCCGCGACGTAAACAAATCGACAATCATTCTCAAAATGAGGTCCAGAGAGTCTGCTTGGAACGTAATGAGGAATGCCTTTAAATTGAAGGGTACCAAAATAAGCATCCAAAAGGACTTACCCTTTAACGTGAGACAACGTCGGAGAAAAATGATTCCCATCATAAAGGAGCTTCGTCAAAAAGACGCATCAGTAAAGATTTCTTTACGGGATGATCAACTGCATATTGCCAGGAAGGTGTTTACCTGAGACTCTGCGCTTGGGTTGAGGTGTGGTGACAAAAATGGGTTTGAGGTTATTAATCAATCTATGGAGACATTTCAATAAATGAAAATATTTTTGTTAATGAACTTAAAAATACAAACCAAACAGCTACAAAAGAAAACACATCCCACAAAACTTCAAATCTGACAGATAATGTCAATCACAGCAGTGATGCCAAATTTAATACAAAACATATAGGCGAAAAATCTTCGGGTCTACCCACAAGCTCTAAGGCGGTTGTACACGACGCATGATGTGTTCCAGTCTATCAGTATGCTGAGAAAACTTTAGTGTATAAGAAAATAAGAATTTTAAGCTACAATGTATCTGGTTTAAAAAACAAAATGAATTTTGTAACATTTTTTAATTATGTTAAAAGTTTTGATATTTTTGTATTATTTGAAACACATTTATTAGAAAATGAGGAAATTAAATTTAAAAATATATTCTCGAATTATGAACTAATATGGTCTCCTGCTGTAAAAACTTCGCTTTTTGGAAGAGGAAGTGGTGGAACATTGTTCGGTTTTCGCGATAATCTCGAAGGGATCTGCGGTAACTTTAAAAAAGCTGGCGAAATAAGTGTTATTAACTTAAAATCGAATACATTTGATGTCATCTTGGTACCTATCTACTTAAATTGCAATAAGTGGCAGTCTGATTTCGACAAACTCTGTGACTCACTACACTCCTTAGACTTCAGCGATATAATGCTTATTGGTGATTTTAATGGTCGAGTAGGACTATCACAAAACAATTTCGCATCCGGATACAACAGCAGTTTTTTGGAACCTTATCGGGAATCTAAGGACCCAATTTGTGATAACAAAGGAACAAAAATTCTTGAACTTGCCGATGAGCATGACATGCGTTTGTTGAATGGTAGCTGCAAAGGCGATTCGGGAGGTGAACTGACCTTTATCAGAGGAACATCATGCTCTATAATAGATTACTGCTTTGTCTCGGGAAACTGGTATAAACTTCTGAACAATTTTCAAGTTGGAATTGAGATCTTTTCGGACCATATGCCACTGGAAGTAACTATCAATTTTGCTGCCAGCAGCAACTATGATCACACGAAGCCAATAAGCCTTTTACCAAAATTTGTTTGAAACGACCGGATACTCGAAACCTATCAGCGAAACATGAATATAAACCTTTTGAAACTGAGCACGCAGCATTACACAGCTGATATTCAGGCTTTAACAGAAATCATAAAGAAATCCATTCCGCAACACAAGGACCCTAGAATCTATAAAACATATACGCAAAAATGGTTTGATTCAGATTGTTTGAGAGCAAGAGACAAAGCATTTAAATGTTTGAAGCTCTTGAGAACTAATAACGCCAACATTTTCAAAACACTCTATCAAGATGCCAACAGGGAATACAAGCGCATTTGTCATAGCAAAAAAATAGCCCTTGAACAGCAAAATATCGCGCTCATAAACACCTCAAAGTCCTCGACGCAATTCTGGAAAGCTGTCAAGTACATAAACGGATACACATCAAACATCTCTTTGTCTCTTAAGTCCTCGCAACTTAGGACTCACTTCGATAAGCTCCTCAACGCCCCACTAACCTCCCCTTTATTTCAATATGCAGCCCCACTACTCATAGATGAAAAATTAGACACCGCGTTTACTCTGGAAGAAGTCAAGGAAGCTATAAACAACTCGAAATCAAACAAAGCACCAGGTATTGACCGCATCCCGTTCGAATTTTATAAAAATTGCACAAACGAGTTTATAAATTATCTCACAATAGAATATAATCGAATCTTTGATTCTACAAATGTCTCTGATACATTCAGGAAAGCAATCATTTTTACACTTCATAAAAAAGGTGATTACAAAGACCCGAAGAACTACAGAGGAATCACATTTTTGAACACTTCAGCCAAACTGTTTGCCGCATTGATATACAAAAGACTATACGAATGGGTTCAAGAAAATAACATCCTTAAAGAATTTCAAGCTGGATTTAGAAAAGGTTATTCTACAATCGACCAGATATTCTGCCTTACTAATATTGCTGAATCTTACAAGAGCAAGAAAAAAAAGTTGTACGCATTCTTTGTAGATTTTCGAGCAGCTTTCGATACAATACCACGTGAAGCACTCTTTTTCAAGCTTTCCAAAATCGGTGTATCAAGCAAAATCATTCAAATCCTGCGAGCTCTGTATGAGAATAATATTGCGTACGTGTGGGATGGAGAGTTAATCTCTGAAGAATTCAAAACGTCAATGGGCGTTAAGCAAGGATGTATTCTAAGTGCACTACTCTTTATACTATACATTAATGATATAACCGATGATGTCAAAGGTGGAATAAGGTTCTGCGATGTAACAATCCCGGCATTGATGTATGCGGATGATATCGTATTCCTGTGTGAAACTATCCAAGGAATGCAGCTAATGATAAACAGACTTAGTGCATATTGTAAATGTTGGAATCTCACTGTTAATCTTGAGAAATCAAAAGTCATGATATTTAGAAATGCAGGAGGTTGTTACTCACGTGTTGAAAAGTGGAAGTTAGACGGTGAAGAAATTGAAGTTGTATCCAGATACAAATATCTAGGTATCCTAATAACACCTTCTTTATGTTTAAAACCGCACCTTGGTGAAAAATTAGCTGATGCTAAAAGAGCTATCTGTGCAATCTGGGAACGTTGTTTCAAAAACAATTATGTGTCGCTAAGTGCAAAACAAACTTTGTTCCACTCGACTGCAGCCTCGATAATGCTCTACGGAGCTCAAATATGGGGTTACAAATGCTACGATGAGGTGGAAAAATTTCTTCGCTACTTTTTAAAGAGGATATTCCGGTTACCAAAAAATACCCCTAACTATATGCTATACATTGAAACTGGAACTCCTCCCCTGCGCTTGTACACCCTCAAAACGCACTTCAATTATGTTTTAAAATTATTAGAGATGAATGAATCCAGAATACCAAACGTAGTATTAAAAAGCATAATTAAAACAAATGGAAACATTTTTGAGGAATGGCAGAAAGTAGCAGCCGAATGCGGAATGAATCTGACAGTTCAGGTGAACGAGTGAACCGCATCTCTTAAGAGAAAAATTTAACTCAATTTTGGAGAATCTTGGCAGACATACGTATGACCAATATGTCGAAGGAGCCGAATCGTCACTATTTAGGGACTATTACAGCAAACTTAACCATTTTTTAAATGAAAAAACGTTTTTCCTTAACAGTTACTCAGCTGAAAAAATAAGTACTATCTTTAAAATGAGAGGTGAACTTATCCATTTAAATTTTATGCCACATCGACCAGATTTACCAACACTTTGCGACCTCTGCAATATGAAAAAGAGAGAATATGTCTTGCACTTTCTTGGTGTTTGTCCAATTCTAAAAGAATTCCGATTATCAATGTTTGGAAAACATGTCATAGAGGAAGATGAAGCAATAAACATTTTAAATGGAGAAAAAGGATGGGATGTCCTATATAACTACACAGTTGCAGCACTTCGTTATAGAGAACAAATTATAAAAGGAGATTTTTAATAAAAGAACTTTAGTTTATATTTTGTCAACCTGGTAGACGGCCATAGGCCAAACCTATTATGACTTAGGCTAAACTTTAACTGTAACATATATTTAAAGAAATAAAAGTCAATTTAACTAACTAACTAACTAACTAAAATCTAGAAATTTATTCATTTTGATCTTAAAACTAAATGACTCGAATAAAAAAAACTATATTGGCACGACAAAGAAATCTGATTTACAATTAAATTTACAAAAAAAAATACCGCGAACTTAAACGTTAATTGAACACGAAACTAAACTAAATTAAATGGCTAGTTGGTATATATATATATATGTATGTATGAACAAACGCGACTCTTTATCAGCACGAGCTTATACAGGATTTTATTTATACCCAGGGCTGTTTTTTTTCTCTCACTATATATTTATATGTATATGTATTTATAATTAATAAAAAATGTAAATTCTTCGACTCACCGGGTTTCTCTCTACTTAGTACCTTTGTGGGTGCACTGCAACTGACGATCCAATGGCCACTGTATCTCCTGTCGCTGGAACCCTGTACCTTTTAAAAATCGCGCAAGAATTTTCAAATTAGTTATAAATATATATATACATATATATAATGTGAGTGTCAATTACCTTTAATATTTTACGTCCTTTAAGTGTATCTATATATATATATACCTACTACCTTTGTACCAATTAGAAGGCTTTTTTTACAACTAACAAAAAAAAATTAAATAATATATAAACAAAATGTCTGCTTCCTCAGCTGAGTATTGAACCCTCTATGCTCCGGCCGGCAATTTATTCTTGGCAGCGTTTTAACGCCCTTGGCTAATCCGGTCTCGATACCCTTTCTCCGGAATTCAATGCTTATGGTGGAGCACAATGGCGAATCCACCATAAAACAATTTGTGCTATTAAAAATTGTAGAAACTTGCACAATTTTTCCTCCTCTGAGTTTATTTCGGAGGCAGCACTTGTAGAACAAAGCCACAATATTCCGCTACCTCAATAAAATTTCCTTACTCGGGGCCAAATGCGTCTTTTCTCCGATTTATTTTTGTTGCAGCTTAATTTGTTTCGAACAATTTAAAATTAAACGGTCAGACATGACGTCTGATCAGCTTTGCCCTTTTCTTCGATCTATCGAATGCCTTTTGCTTTTCCGTTTCTGGAAAGCACGGCTTTCTGGAAACTTTCTTTTGTTCTTTTGGCCAAAAAACCGTAACTCTACGAGGCTCATACAAAAGCTTTACTCTCCTTTTTTGAAATGATTTTCGAATCGAGTATCGAATTCCTCTTAGTATGTTCGTTTAAAATTTTTATACCGAACAGTTCTGTTACAAACTGGAGCCTTAGAGGGCAATTTTTTGTTAATCTCATCACTCGTCCTGCCCATATATACCTTCATGCGGAATTTCAAGTTTCTAGGTCTATGATGGTTTAGGCTGTTCTATGGTTATTTGGTTTTTGTTCGACTTGTTTTTATAGAGTTAGAAAGAAGATAGATGTATCTTATTGTGTATAAACTCTTCCAAACAAATATGTAATTGAAATGAAGATGAAAGCGAAGGCTTTTTGCATAATTTTGGTTAATGTCAAGTTGTTCTCTGTTCTTTAATAATTGATTGATATCATTGCTTTCTCTGGCAATTCATAAAAAATCTGTCCTTATTCAGAAGCCCTTCTTATTGCGATACTGCTTACTTCTTTTCTTAGCTAAACTAGCATTACTGTTTTAATTTTGAAATTAACGTTTACAGACCGCTGCGGCACCTTTGAGTTCTTCAACAAAGTGGTATTAGTTTAAAATAAAATAATTTTTAACTAATTGGTTTATTTATTATTAACTGTAACATTCTCTTGAAATGGTAAACACAAAATAAAGAAACTTGTATCATAAACAGCAGTAAAACTCACGAAAACGAAAATGGCAAAATTAATGTTACATTGAAACAAAATTATTTGCACAAGTGCAATTAACGGTTTCGGAACTGGATTGGCTGATAAGTGTGCTGAAATTATGCAGGGTATTTTTATGATAAGTTAAGCGTCACCATGCATTCCAACAACCTGTTTCAAATAGCTAGGTCCAACGAAATTTCAATAGACACGTGCGGCGATTGTTGCAGAGTGCAAATTCGTCGTTTCGGTAGAACATTTTTCTGCTAAATATCATTGCAGTCGAAGAACTATTTATTAGATAATAGATAGATAATAGATAATAATAGATTCTTTATTTCACGAAATATATGTATAATAGTTTGTGTTTGAGAACACGAGCATGGCAGAAATAGCCGTTTTATTTATTACTATTTATTATCAAATTGAGAAAGAGAATATGTGTGGAAGTCTAAAAAGCCGAATCGGGAAAGCCAGGAAAAGGGTTACTTTGAAAAGAGAAGGCCTTTCGAATTATTCGTTCTTGTGAAAAAGTGAAAAATGTGTTAAAAGAGGTCATGAGAACAATTTCACTGAAGGAACATTACGTAGAAGGTTGAAAGAAAACAAAATTAAAGCCTACGTCAGCTAGAAAAATCCCTATATTACATCAAAAAACACGAACGCAAGACTATAATTCCCAAGGGAGCATATTACGAGTAGTAAACCACCGGATTTTTGGAGAGAGTAGTTTGTACTGAGTAGACCACTTTGTCTTTGGATGGTACTTATGGGCGAAAGTTTTTTTTATTCCGATCCAAAAACAAAAGCCCAAAATTGCGTTACGCGGTCATTAGGCATTCCAATGGAGGTGAAGTTGTTATGGGGGTGTATATCATATAGTGGTGTTGGACCACTTCATATGATCATATGAGACAATCACATTATTTAGAGACACTAAACGATGTTGCACCATTGTATATGAACTTTATAGTATTCTCACTTCGTGTATACGACGATACGCCACCAAACGCCGTAAAAAAGAACCTTCAGAAAGCTTTTATGCATTTTTGTAGTTATTTCTGTTGTCTTTTCCCATTCTCGTTTATATTTGCAGTGCGTACTCTTTAGTACTCTTTCCTTTGATAATAAAGAAGATTTCCAAAAGTGTGTGTTTTGTCACTTTAATTTTTCTTTACTTCTCATGATGGGAATTGGTGAGAGGTGTGGGGTATACATATTTAATTATGCATTTTGGTAGTTATTTCTGTTGGCTTCCATTATCGTTAATATTTGCAATGCATACTCTTTAAGTAGCTACTCTTTCCTTCGATAATAAAGAAGATTTCCATAAGTGTGTGTTTTGTCACTTTAATTTTTCTTTACTTCTCAGGATATGAATATGATGTGATCCTGAGAGGGGTTGGGGGATATGGTTGGTGTATTATGTGTTGGTTTTCAAGGAATTTTGGGGTAGGTTATCTCATATTGCAAGCATCTGTATTTGAAAAAGACAAATTTCCGCCGGTTGAACTTCGTACTTTTGCAAAGCCACAAATTTTAACTTACAAAGTGAAACAAAGTGAATAAGAGTTTTTATCCGATTTCAAGACTTTCATTCTGATAAGTATCAAATTATTTATCATTATTATATTCGACCTAAAAAGATCTTTGTACCGTATGGGCCAGACAAATTTAAACTAGTAGAATTTCCACTTTCCGTGTAAAGCGGACAATTTTACCAGTAGAAGAATTCTTTATGTCCTCGGTGCTCATTTGTTCCCTGACAAATATCTTCTTTCTAATTCCATTAAGGGCTGGACATTCACAAAAAATGTATTCAGCTGACTCGTCCTCTTCAAGACAGAGTCGGCACTCAGGAGAGTCTACTATTTTCATTTTGTGTAGATGATATCTTAAACCATGGTGGCCAGGAAGGTAACCCACTAAGCTTTTGATATCATGCCTGCTTAGGTTTAGGCATTTGCTGGCATTTTGATAGAAGGGCCGAATGACTCGTTTGCCCTTAGACCTGGGATGCTTTCCCAAAGATAGATACATTTTCTATGTTCCCAGCTTTATATAGCTGCCGTTGCTGCTGATCTAGGAGGGCAGCAGAAAGGTTCGGGACCTATGAATGGTGGTTCTGGACCTTTTCTGGCCAGTTCGTCGGCCTTTTCGTTACCTTCTACCCCGACATGACCCGGAACCCACCATAATTTTGTCTTGTTTCTTAATCCGAGTGTTTGAAGGGTATTGAAGCAGTACATGACTGATTTGGTGTCAATGGTATGCGAGCTAAGGGCGTTTATAGCTGCTTGACTATCCGTGAATATATGGATGATTGCGCCTTTTATGCCAGATGAATAAATCTGGCTGGCGCATTCTTGAATGGCCTGGAGCTCTGCTTGAAATACGCTGGGACTTTTTCACATTTGTATAGTAAAGCGTTTAAGTGGTCCGTATACTCCCGCTCCTACCCCCGTTTCCATTTTATAACCATCCGTATACCACTTTCTGCCGTTGTGGCTATTTGGTGGGTTATTGCTAACCCATGCTTCTCTCTTGGGATCTCCGTGCAGAAACTTTTGTTGAAGCATAGTTTTTTTTGAATGCTGTCTGTGATCGCGCAGTTCATGTTATGTTCTGGCAGTTCATCGAGAAGGGTCTTAAGTTCCAGATGGTCCTTAAGTCCCTTTTGGTACGCATATTGGTGAGGGTGCAGAAGCATGCTGTTTGATATGCATTCTCTAATGTGGATGTCAATAATCCTTTCCATTGTTTTCAGAAAAAACGATGTCAAGCTTATCGGACGATATGGTTTAGGTAATTCGCTCGGCTTGTTTCCCGGTTTAGGTATGAACACTACGTTTACCTCCCTTCAGGTAACTGGTATATACCCCCAGTTGAAGCTGAACCTAAATAAGGCAATCATGGATGGTAATAAAACTTCTATTCCATTTTGAATGAGGGCTGGGAAAATACTGTCTGTTTATACGCAATACGACGTGCATCAATGACTGATCAACGGCTTTCTTATATAGCATTTGAAAAAAAAACGTTTGAATTCGTTGCAAAAAAATGATATTTTACATAAATTCGCCGAAAAAGACCGAGGAATACAACTTTTTTAATTCTAATTAGATATTCGTACTACTTGTGTGTGTATAAAAACATATTACACCTACCCATTTCTTGATCTATAGCATATACGTTTAATTCGTAGTTTAAAAACATGAATGTGATATTGCTTACACCTACCGTTTTAATAAAAATTAAATTTTTCTAGACTAGGTATACATTTTAACTTTCTTTTAAAAAAAATGTCAGCTCACCCAAAAAAAAAATGGAACTCACCCATATATTATGTCCTAACATTTATTATTTCGGGCACTTAGAGTATTTATGGTTAAAATTTCAGCTTTCTAGCTTGAGTTTTAGATATTAGATACACGTTACTATCGATGCTGATCACGAATATTTTACAAAAAAAAACTGTTAAATTACAAGTGACCTGCCTCAACATTATTGTAGGTGATCGATTCCCTAATAGATAAATATACTTATCCAACTCTATTTCTTTGAATAATGGAACTACACAAATTAAATATTTCTGAATCAAATACTGAAGAAATGATAGAAATCGGTGCATTTTTGGACGAGATACAGCGAAAATAGCAAAACCCTAAAAAATCATAATTCCTTGTTTGATGGAAAATACCAAAATACCGAAATCAGCATTTATTCAATATCCTGTAGAAAAATGTTTCCTTTCCCCTTACACCATCTGCCTTTCATCATACATTCCATTTACCAAAAAGTATTCGGCTGTTACGCTGTTACACAGAAAAATAAATACTTACACGTGCATGCGAATGAAAATCATATGGCGCGACCAGAGGCAGACAGTTGAAAATGCGAGATATCCATATAGGTACAAGATAACAAAATTACATACAATGATAGAATTCTTATTTTTGTCAGAAATCCTTACGAAATACCTTATCGAAGAAAAGAGGATCAAATAAACTCTTCGCTCTGTTTCCTAACCAACAGTTTATTTGATTCTCTTTTCTTAATTCAAAGCTCATACAAATATTTTATGCTTAAATTGAGAAGCAATCACTCCATCCTTTTGGTCTCCAAATTCGTGGAGGTTGAGCTTTTTGAAATCGTGTTGATGATTTTACTATAGAGTTTATATACAATGGTTGCACTGGTGGCATTCTCTACATTCATCGGGACCAATTTCAACCTTCAGCAAGATAATGCACCCATACACTCTGCCTGGAACATACAAATGTATCTATTGGAAGTAGGTCAAGAAGCTTTGAAATTGCCTCCCCAAATCTTGACTTGAATGCAATAGAAAATATTTGACATCTAGTGAAATTCAAAATTCCACAAACCGTAGGAAGATCTGCAGATGAAACTTAGAATGATTTTATAACAGCTTGGAGTACTTTTCCTGGAGAGCAAATTCGACACATCACAGTTTCGGTTCCAAGACGTATTGCAGAAATTATTGCTGCAAAAGGAGGAAATACAAGTTATTAGGTAAAACTGTGCCAATAAAACTATTCCGATTGTACTAGAATATCGTCTTTTTTCGGCTTTCAGAACCGTTAACGGGGGAATAATGCACTTGTGCAAATAATTTTGCCATCAACTGTATGTTCTCCTCTCAGCTGTCAATAGATGATCCTCGGTAAATAGCTTTTAAATAGATGATCCTCGGTGTTTTCTTGTGAACTTCGGCTTTCGAGGGAGTATTGTACAGTCAATGATTTGCCGTAAGTCGATTTGACCACAAGTTGAATATGTTCCAAGGAAATACGATATTCATGCCAAACAAATAAATCAGTGTGATTTGAATTTTTAAATTTGACACATTTCACTCAGTTGCCCTACCTCAAAACTTATTCCAACCAAATCTTGTGTTAAACTGATCTGCAAAGCTTCATGGAACACAAAGTGACAGATTGTACAATACATTGGACAAGATTTTTACTCATGGAACACCAACTCCTGTACTTTGCTATGCAGCTCAGTCTCATTAAACAAAGTCATATAAAATACCTGTCTGTAATCATAACCACGTTTTAAATGACTTACAATCACTCGATTCAACTCCTTCATTAGTTTAATGTTGTTATTATTGGCTATCTCTATCATTGCATTCTTTCCACCAATCTTCTCCATTGTTTCTCGAACATGGCCCAGAATTTCCTCGTAAGCATCTAGACGAGTCTCAAATTTTTCGGCTTCAATAACAGCAGTTTCAATGTGTTGCATAAGTACAACTACCTGCTGCTCTGATGCCAGCACACTTTGAATATTTGCCTGTTCATATACAAACAACATCATATCAAAATAATTGTCGGCAGTATAACCAAACGATCATCTCACCCCATCCAAATCATGCAGCTCCTTACTGAGTTGTTCAATAAACGTTTCTGCATCCTTAATGGCAAAGTCACACTCCGAAAAAAGTTTCATTAACTCTGTGGCTTCTTTATCAGAAACCATTTGAAACTCTGGGCTTTCTCCATCTTCGTCGTCCTCCTCGTCGGGGGTCGCTTTTTCATCACCTATTCTGGCCACAACCTTTTCCGGCGATTTTTCTGTGAGCCATGCAATAGGCACGTTACGAAATTCCGCACGATTAGAACGTACATACTTGCTGATCTGTTTATATAGCACCGCTATGAAATTTTGGCGTTCATGCAAATTAATGGCGTACCACTTGTAGAGCTTTTCCACTTGGATATCCAATTCATGAGTTTCAAATTGTTCATTCCTACCGTCTACCAATTTTATTTCGTCTAATTGCCAAACACGCTTTTTCTTATAGTCATTTTCTTTGTCGGCTTGTTTGGTAAGGCACACCGTCACCACAGGAATAGGAGGAGGAGTAGTTACTATGCACAGATAACAAGCCTTCTTTTTCTTAATTGCCTTCGTCACAGTCACTACAGATAGGACTCTTTCGCCGGTACTATTGAACAGTTCCTTTTGCAATATGTGCTTTATATTTGCTAAAGTTCCTATAGTTAACATATTTGCCAACGATTAACCTTGGGATTTGTTTAATATTACACTTAAATATAACTAAACTACAATTGATTACGATTTCTCTTTATATTTTTTATAAACAAACGTCAGTTTGGCATTTAGCATCAGATGACATTTCAGCATCAGTCGCCTTCAAACTGAAACCAAATAACTGTTAGGGCACATTTAGTGAGGGCATTGAGTATGCAACAGCCTAACTTAGGCTCTACCGTTGATTGGTTGAAATTGCTAGATATGAAAGGCGATTTTTGACAATCGTGTTACGGTTACGGAGTTTTGCAAGAAATTCTGCCTGCAAGGACAGGCATTCGAGAAATATCAAAAACATCCGTCATAACCAAGCGAACAATTTACGCCGTGTTTGTGCTTTGTTTTGTTTAAAAAAAAGTATAAAATTCACAATAAAATGTGAAAATTACGAATTCGAAGTGATTGAGACTTGTGAAGTTTAATTTAAGAAAAAACATATGTAAGTTATGGTCACATCAAATACATGTAATAAAAATGCTTCGGCGTACGGAAAGTCACTAGGCACACGGTTTCATAGCTGTCAATATGCAAACGGTAGAAGCTGCACTATCAAAACAGTTAGTGCGGCCGCAGCATCACCAAGCATAGCATAACAACCACCAAACGCTTTCCAAGGCACAAATGACCCGCTAAGCTACAGCAAGAAATTCCAGCCAGCAGCAGATTAACGGATCAGCGTTATCTCAATGTTAGTGGTAATGCTGCAAACGGTAGAAGCTGCACTATCAGAACAGTAAGTGTGGCCGCAGCATCACCAAGCATAGCATAGCAAACACCCGTTAAGCTACAGCAAGAAATTCCAGCCAAGCAGCGGATTAACGGATCAGCGTTCATGTCTTCATGTTAGTGGTAATGCTAGTTGTAGTATATAAGTTAGTTCGTTTTGTATTATATAAGTTAGTTATTAAGTGGAGCTGTAAGACTACGGTCGTAAATATTCCTAAGCTTCCTCATAGAGGAATTTAATAAGAATAAAATATAAATATTCCTAAGCTTCCTCATAGAGGAATTTAATAAAAATAAAATAAGAAATATAATTAGAACAAATTGTGTGTTGTGTTTTATATTGAAAAATAAATATAAATTATTTTGTATCACACCGCAAAATGAATTCTTGAGTGAAAGCTTATATACCTAAAACTTCGTCTTCAAAATAATTTATTGTAAAACATCAATTAAGTTAGTGAACGCCCTCATTGTGTTGTGCCATGGACGTATAACAGATATGGCACACAAATCCACGAAGTAAAGTAAGTAAAAAAAAAGTTCAACAAATTTGAAAAACATTGAACTTTATGTTTTATCACCTTTCATTGCATTTCACACTCTGTATTATTTCAGCTCAGATTTAAAAAGTTTGAGCATAGATGAGATTTCAAGTTCCACCGCGGCAAAAGCTCTTTTTAAAACAAACACACACACAGAATAACATTCCGCAAGGTCGCGCCTGTATCACATAATTCCTGTTATATCACTTTTGACAACAGCTACAGATTTGATTTTGTTTTCCGTTTGCGCGTAAAAAGAAACTTTAAAAATGGGCTCCTCAATAAAATCCCAGTTCGAAAAAAAAGACCTATAGTGTTTTGGGAATTAAAATTTAAATAATTCACACCGTATTAAGGTTTTATTTTGCGTGTTTATATTATGTAGGTATGTATCTTGCTTAGTTGCTTTTTGTTGAGGGCATTCTGTTTTTGTTTTAACAATATTTACATACTCGTATAATAGGTACCTGAACAGTGAATAACCATAATTAATCGCCTTTATTTTTGATTTTTCTTCAAATTTGTAATCAATTTTTTCTCTTTAAAATGAATTCAATCTAGTTTTTATAAAACTATACAATTCGATTTGATGCGTTTATTTAGTTATTGAAGATCCATTCTCTTAGGTATTCTCTATTTAAGCCTTGTTTTTCTACTCAAGCGTGCATACGCTTAAACAAAACAAAACGCTTGACTTCGACTTGGCAGCACTATGCTGGCTGGAATTTGACATTTCGACTGTAACTAGAGTAGCTGTGTTTAACGAAAAAAAGATCAGAACAGAACTGATCAGATCAGCACACCCCTTCGAGCAAGAGACTCCGTTTTACGTCCGCAAACGGAGTCAATGACATATGGACTACTCCGCATACGGCTCCGCATACGGAAAACGACGTTTTTCGGATCCAATTAGTATGGAAATTGTAATAGCCGCGGACTCACATGTGTATGTATTGTGACAGATTGAGTTCGCTTTGGTCGGCAAAAAAGGAATCCAAAACTGATCCAAAAAAAAGGCACAAATCGAGGCTAGATAAGAAGAGAAACGAGAATCGAGTATCGCTAAAAAAAAAATCAGAAATGTTTGTTCATGTTTATTTTATTTCTTAAAAACAATACATTTTTCCATTTCGTATACCTGCAACCATTTCTCCTTCTCCTGCAAAATAAATGAATCAAATAAATGTGCATGTTATCTATACATATGTATGTTACTTACTTTCAGCATGAATTTGTGCCGGTAGCATTTAATTCATCGAAATGCGGCTCACAATTGGTAGTTTCGCCTTCATCGGTTGCCATTTTTTTTGGTTTTGATAAATCTAAATTCAAACAAAGTTTAATTAAGCAAATAATTGTGTGCAATTATAAATTCAATTTTAGTTTACCTTTCAAAGAAAATTATATCTGCAGCTACAGCCAGAGACAGTGTCAGTGACAGATGAACGAATCGCCATTACAAATAACTACTCTCGACTCTCGCTCTTCTTCTTATTGGTAATGTAGTTACAGTCCATTTACAAATGTGTGCGTGGAACGCCTCATATATCGCGGATCCAAAAATGACGGGAAAAGTTGGGTCAGTATTTTTGCTTGAAGGGACATGCGCGAAAACTGTCAGATCAAGTGAGAACAGAAAAGTACAGCTTCATGTGACAGCTCCCATATTAGCTGTTAAATTCCAAAATAAATAAATCCAAATGAAAAGTGGGACTCAAAGGTGCTTTTGATAAATAAAATAAATTGAATACTTCAGACTTTTTAATACTCGAGATGTTGGAAGATTCTGGCAGTAGCATCATGTTAAGTTCGTCGGATATTACAACATCGGATACCAGCAATAGCGATGATGAAGAAGATTTGGATTTGCCACTGTTTTTCGTTGGAAAGGACGACAGAAATGCGATTTCTAGGTATCTAGAAGAAGTAGTTCCTTCTTATACTGAAAAAGAATTTATAACCCACTTTAGAGTAAGTCGGGATTTGTATCAATGCATAGTGCAACAATTTACATTATCGAATGAGTACATAGCAATGGAAGTGGCCAAAACATTTTCTACAGAAATTCATGTAGCACTCTTCTTGTGGTTCGCTGGACATGAAGCGTGCTCCTTCAGAGATATAGCAGATAGGTTCAATCTTTCTTTGGGAACAGTATGCCGAATAATAAATCGCACGCTTGGCTTTTTGAGCAACCTCTCAGATTCAGTTATTCGGTGGCCTACAGAGGAAGAAAAAGGTAGAACTACCTTATGGATGTATAATAAAACTGGTATTCAGGGGATAATAGGTAATGTTAATATTATTTAATCTAACCGAAATAAATTTAATATATTTTATTTAGGTGCTATCGACGATACCCATATAAGGATTGACCCTCCTAAGCGAGCCAAGGACGATTACATAGATAGAAAAACGTTATAAGTATATGTTTGCAAGCTATCTGTAACGAAAGGAAGCAAATTACTCACACCTTCGTTGGCTATCCAAGATCAGTTCATGACAATAGAGTTATGGAAAATTCCGACATATATCCTGAGCTCTCAAATTTATGTGGAGAATTGTTTATACTAGGGGATTCTGCATACGCTTGTACAAGGCACCTATAACACCTTATCGTGACAATGGCCATTTGTCAACCAAGCAAAAGTTTTTTAATAGAAAGCTTAGTTCGGGAAGAGTTGTCATTGAACACTCATTTGGCATTCTAAAGCAAAGGTTTAGACAACTGTATTATTGCAAGTTGCGGAGTATAGAAAAACTTTGCCATTTTGTACGTGCTTGTGTTGTATTACATAATCTTTGTGGTGTGGATAGATTAATCTTAGACACCGAAACAAACGACAACAACGAAGAAAGCTCGAACCATAACAGTACTTCCGATGCAGCAGATCAGCAACAAGGTTCAAGTCTACGAAACCAATTATGCGAGCAAGTTTACGCCGTATACCACCGAATATAAATGAAAAAAATACGTCATTTTAATTAATTCTTTTTTATTACTTAAAAATAAAGCCACTAAGGAAACACTACTTCATTATTATTACTTTAAAATAAAGTATAAAGCTTAAAAAACAACTTTTATTACTATATATATATAGAGCAGAGTATTTACTGAAACTTATTTTCCTGCTGTACCAAATGTTTCTCAAAAAGATCATTTCGCCTTTTTATTTCCTCTGTTCTTTCTTTGTATGCCGCTAGTTTCTTCTCCTGGTATTTTTTTTTCTTCATATTCTTTTTCTTTTTTCTTATTTTCTATAGAACGAAACTCCCTAAATTCGCGGATTTCTTTTGCCACAGTATTCGTTCTTGTCGGTCTTCTTTGTTCTGCAAACGATTTCTCTTGACTTGTATCCAAAAAATTCTCTCCATCCGACATTATGGTTTCTAAAGGCGAAATTTATTGTCCTAAAGAAATATATGTACTTTATTATAATTATCTTTGCCATTCGTATTTGGTTTAGCTAGTCCTTTTTCCATTAAAACTTCGTCTCGGCTCTTACCACATCCAGAAGCACTGCCTAGCTGGTACGTAGGAATGATGGCAGCTCGTTCCACCATTATATCCGTAGGTTCACTGAAATTATTTAAACATTACATTACGTTTAAAAAATGAGTTCATCACATATACTTACTTTTCGTACTCGCAAGTCATTCTATTTCTTCCAGTCTTTTTATTGTGACTAGTTTTGTTTTTGAAACTTCGCTCCAAACTTTTCCATTTTCCTTCAATTTGGAAGGGAGTATATGTACTGCCGAGTTCCTTCATGCGACCGGCAATGTATACCCAGAGCTTACTTTTAGAGCTAATTTTAAATGTTTTCCCAATTTTGGGACGCGCTTCTTTGTACAATGTTATAAGAAGCATGCAGTCCTTGTCCAACCAGACCGCCTTTGTTTTTTCTGTGGGCGGTGAATTCAATTTGAAATCTTCGTCCACGTTTTCATTTTGAGGGAACTTCTGGTTCCATAATTGGTTGCGAAGTTCTTCGTCTGAAAGAAATCCATGATTTTACATGTTCTAGATAAGACAACTCTCTACTCACTTTTTTCAAGTAAACTTCTGATTTTTGGTGAGCATTGCACCGTCAATGTTTGACCCGACGCTGATTTTATTTCGATTTGTACGTTTTCCATTTTAACAAAAATAGCTGATGTTGCGATTCAAAGGCTGTTATAAATGTTGAATGTTGAAACGAACTAAAAAAATTCTGCTGCCTTTGCCGTATTTCCACTATCTATACTGAACTGATATCCTTTGCGCTTGTGTTCCTTATTTTATAGCCTGCCTGCTACGTGCCGGTGAGCTAAACGATTATGGCGTCCTTAATGATGGTAATCAGGTAGATGTACATTTCGGCCTAATCATATCGTAAGGCGCAAGCACATTGCGTGTGTGATCGTCAGTAACAGACTCAGAGAAAAAAATAGTCATTAATGACTATTTTTTGACTATTTTCATAGTCCGAATCGTGACCACTATTTTTATTAGTTAAAAATAGTTTCTTATGATTATTTTGGCTGTAAATTTTTATTTATTTTCAAAAATTTTCAAAATTTCATGCCAAACAAACAAATCAGCTGACATCAGTGACATTTGACGTCTTCAATTTGACACTTTTCACGCAGTTGCCCTTCCTCAAAAGGAGGTCCAGAAAATCCTGTACTTTTCTGATCTTAACTGAGCTGGACAGGGTCATGGAACACAAAGTGACAGAATGTAAAACATTTTGGGGCAAGATTTTTGCTCATAGAACACAAAATCCTGTACTTTTCTGATCTTTTCTCTACTTTTCTGTGCAGCTCAGGTTCATTAAACACACCTATTGTCAGATCAAGTTAGAACAAAAAAGTACAGCTTCATGTGACAGCTCTCATATCAGCTGTTGAATTCCAAAATAAATAAATCCAAATGAAAAGTTAGATTCAAAGTTGCTTTTGATAAATAAAATAAAATGAATACTTCAGACTTTTTAATACTCGAGATGTTGGAAGATTCTGGCAGTAGCATCATGTTAAATTCGTCGGATATTGCAACATCGGATACCAGCAATAGCGATGATCAAGACGATTTTCCACTGTTTTTCGTTGGAAAGGACGACAGAAATGCGATTTCTAGGTATTTAGAAGAAGACGTTAATTCTTATACTGAAAAAGAATTTATAACTTACTTTCGAGTAAGTCGCGATTTGTATCAATGCATAGTGCAACAATTTGCATTATCGAATGAGTACATCGCAATGGAAGCGGCCAAAACATTTTCTCCAGAAATACATGTAGCACTCTTCTTCACTTTTTTCAAGTATACTACCGGTTTTGGGTGAGCATTGCACCGTCAATGTTTGATCCGATGCTGATTAAATTTCAATATTTTTAGGCAAAAATAGCTAATGCAAAATTTCATGCCAAACAAAGAAATCAGCTGACATTTGACGTCTTCAATTTGACAAATTGTACGCAGTTGCCCTTCCTCAAAAGAAGGTGCAGAAAATCCTGTAGGTACTTAACTGAGCTGGACAGCGTCATGGAACACAAAGTGACAGAATGTAAAACATTTTGGGGCAAGATTTTTGCTCATGGAACACAAAATCCTGTACTTTTCTGATCTCTTCTGTACTTTTCTGTGCAGCTCAGGTTCATTAAACACACCTATTATAACCCTGAAAATTGAATTCAAAAATACTTTCGGAATAAAAATTTAGTGATACCACCGTGTAGCGCAACAAAATTGAAACTTTAAAGTATAAGGTTGACTCCTATAGGACAATTGGTTTGGGAATGCCAGCTAATTTTGTTAGTAATATGTATGGGTATGTGACAGTTCAGTATGTGACAGAAAATGTTAAAGTCTCGGCGTCCGATGACAAAAGTTATCGGAAAACGTAGGAAACGGCGATTGGAAGCACTGATCTAGACCCGCTCAAGGATTTAGCGGCGATAGTTACTCCCGCGAAAGTAAGCGTATATAGGCTAAGTTATTGTGCTATATCAGGGAAACAGAAGGCCAATATTAAATCAATGACTTCCTGCCTGATTTTATTTATAAAAACGGGTTCGGGCCCTAAATTACACATTACGAAGTACGTTGCAATTAGATAATCAAAAAGTAACCCACTCCTTTTGTTGACGTCACTATAGTTCCCCATTTGGTGTGGTGTGCGTTTGCGTTAGCACCAACCACCAGTGGGGCATTGCTAGCTACCGCTGCCTGTACCGTCCTATGTATCGAAGCTGATGGGACAACAACCGCGTCGTCGTAGTGGAAACACGCTGTCTCTTTCTATCGCGATCTAACTAAGTGAAGTCTGCATCGCTGAAATTCGGAAGGGAACAAGATTTAATGTTATTCTTTGCAAATATGCAAGTTCTAGGTTGACCTGAATTTCTCGCCCCAAATGCAGCTATGTGGTCTCGCTGGTGCCCCACAGTTCCTAGATTTTTTTGATTTGATACTTTATTTAGCTTTAGCTATTTGTATTACATTAATTTCTTAAAACTAATTAATCATGCTCTTATCAATTATAAAAATTCTTTACATGAGCTACCAGCGTTTTTTTAAAAACATTCAAAAAGTTAGGCAGACTGTTAAATAATTTAAAACCTTTATCAATGTTAACCTACATGTTAACCCGAATCTTATTTCAGAGACATGACAATGAATATTGGCCCTTAGCTTACTTGAGTAGGGAAATCCCTCCTACTCAAAGGTTTTGTATCTAAGTGTACTTTCTGCACATGCAGCACGCCAAGTGAGTCAGACGAAATGAGTTGAGTTCGCAGTTCGTACCTGAGCTAAAAGGGCGCTTGGCGAGTTCGCGCAGTGTATAAATTTGTTGTGTTTATTTTCTGTTAAACTTCATGTTAATAATTTCAGAAGTGGGATCACAACACACTCCCCTACAGATAAGTAAACCGTTGGAGTACATTTATGTTCATGTTGATCAATAATAGAATTAAGTCCTAATCAATAGGAAAATATACACAGCATATTTGTCAGTAGATGTATATATTAATATAAATAAGCAATTGAGTGGTTTGTTTCCCCTTTGCTACAAAAGAGAAGACAATATCTTCTCTTTGTATTTGATTACTGTTCTAACGGTACTTTAACGATTTAGAAGAAGAGCACAAAAAGAAAAAAAAAATTGTTGGTTCTTAGGCTTCGTGCATGAAATGAAGTAATACACACTCGCGGCCATAAGTATGTATTTTCTGTCTCGTTCTTACAGAAGAATACAAAAGCGTATCTGCGTGAAAAATAAATTGAGTGAATACAGAATATATTGTATTGCTTTTTCGCTCTTATGTCAAGGGGTATATAACTGTGTGAGGAGCTTAGTGCATGATCGGTTAAATTTAAAAAAAAACCGGATAGTAGTTTGAACAAAGGAAGAATTTTTCTAATGCGCATTTATTATTCTGGAAGTTTGGGCTTTGGAATGCGTTTGGTTTTGTGTAAAAAGTAGATAATTTTGATTAAAGTGCGTGTAAAACAGATAAGAGTGAACAAAAAAAATCTGAAGTGAAAACGAAAAAAAAAAAACAATTTGGTTGTGATAAACAATTCTATATCTACCCGAAAAAAAAGACAGCAACGAATCCCAAAACGGTTTTTAGATGGCCAACCAGGTGAGTCAAGTATTCAGAAACTGAGAGCTGAGTTGGACGAGTTGAGAAAAAGCAACTTAAGATTAGAGTCTGAAATAGCCGCCTGTCGTCGTTCCCAAAGTCAGAATACATCTGAATGCACAGTTGCGTCACGAATGCCCTTGAGGCTAGGATCAGACGAAGTCAGGAAAATAATTCCGTTATTCAGTCCCTCATCCTGTAATTCCCTAAATGCTTCCCAATGGGTGGAAACTTTAGAAAACATAAAGCATTTATATGAGTGGGACGACCGAAGTACATTATTTTATGCATCCGTGAGACTTGACGAAGCCTCATCTAACTGGTTCCAAAGCTACCAAGGACAAATTTTAAGCTGGGATGAGTTTAAAACAACACTTTTGGAAGATTTACCGTCGCAAGAGAACGCTGCTGATATCCATATAAAATTATTGTCTCGACAGCTGGGTAACGAAGAAAGTATCGAGAATTATGTATATGAAATGGTAGCAAATTAAACATCAAATCGATAATAAATTATATTATAACCAGGCTCAAAGATCGCACATTAATGAACAATTTAACAACTGCCAATTGCAAAACCATACCCCATCTATTAACAACAATAAAAGCACTAAAATCCACCCAAATTCAAACTGAACAACGTCGACGATTAGAAAATAACTCTCAGTATTTCAAATCACTTCTCCGTTCCGATTTCAAACCTAGACAATTCCGAAGTAACACAAATTACACCAAAACGACGAATGAAGAAAGATCACAAAGCACACGATTTTGCTATAATTGCAGAGCACCTGGGCATTTGTCTCGCGATTGTAAGTTCAGAACAATCGAAAAACCAGAACGAAACACGATCATCTGTTTCAATTGCAAAACTCCAGGGCATTATTCTCGCGACTGTCGTGAACGTCGTCGACCTCTGCAACCTAAACAGCTTGCAGAACAACCACCCCAAAAGATGCGTCGCGTACTTAGTTTAGAAACCGACTGTGGTAGGCTAGTCAAAAATATAAGCGTTGATGGGCGATCTGTAACAGCTTTTGTAGACCTCGGAAGCGACTGCTCAACTATATAAAAATCGCAAGTGAAGAAATATAACTGGGACATGCAGTCGAGTAGGGCAAAGATTCAAGGTTTCGGAATGACGCGTACCAACGCAATTGGGAAGCTGACTAAACAGGTTGAAGTGGGAGATGTGGGTCTCCGAATCGATATTTTGGTAGTGGAGGACGATGTACAAGACTATCCTATGATATTAGGCCGACATTTCTTAGATTCCGAAAACGTGTGTCTGACCAGAAGAAACGGTATCCTAGAAATCAAAGGCGATGACCCAAATAGGTGACTACTACAAAACCCCCCAGAAACAAAATCAATCTTCCAAGCAAAGCATTAAAATCAGTGACATTTCCATCGGCAATTTCCCATGTAGTAATAGTGATAAACAAAATCTTTTAAAACTACTTAATAATTACCGCGACTGTATTGCATTCAATTTAAACGAGCTTGGTGTTACCAACAAGATAAAAATGACTATAACATTAAAAGAGAGCAAAGTAATTCGATATAAACCCTATAGAGTCCCTTACAATGAACTAACTTCCCTAGAAGAAATAATAGAAGAACTTTTAAAAACCAATATAATTGAACCCTCAAACTCTGAATTTGCTAGTCCCGCGCTGTTAGTGAAGAAAAAGAATGGTACGCATCGTCTTTGCGTCGATTATAGGCGACTAAATGAGATAACCATGCGTGAAAACTTCCCAATTCCAAACGTAGAAGAGCAGCTCAATTTAATGTCCAACGGCAAAGTGTTCATAGTACTCGATTTGATGAGCGGATATTACCAAATTCCAATAGAGGACGAATCAAAATATTTAACAGCATTTGTAACTCCGCAAGGTCAATACCATTTCAATAGAGTTCCCTTCGGACTAACAAACGCCCCCTCCGTGTTCATGCGCTTAATGAGTTTCATTACCAGAAGTCTTTCTTCGAAAAATATTTTAATTTATATGGATGATATCGTCATCTTTGCTGAGAATCTACCCACTCTATTGGAACTCTTCGAAAAACTCCTGAAAGTTCTTGTTGATATAAAAGTGACTTTAAATATAAAGAAATGTAGATTTTTTGCAAGTGTCATTACATATCTAGGTCACGAAGTGAGCGCAAATGGGGTTAAGCCAGGCAATGTTAAGGTCAGTGCGATTGAAAACTTTCCCATCCCAAAAGACACCAAAAACGTTAGACAATTTCTCGGAACACCAACTTCACACTGACGCCTGCGGCCTAGGATTAGCCGGCGTTCTTATTCAATTAGGTGAATGCGGAGAAAAGAAAGCAGTGTCGTATTATAGCCGAGCTACCACTAAAGATGAGCAAAAGTATCACAGCTACGAACTCGAGGCACTCGCTGTAGTGGAGTCATTGCAGCGTTTTAGGTAATATTTACTTGGGAAAAGGTCCGACTGCAACTCCTTAAAAATGACCCAAAACAAAAAAGAACTTGTTCCGAGAATCGCTAGGTGGTGGTTAAAGATTCAGGAATTCGACTACACCCTTGAATATCGAGCAGCTCAGCAAATGCAACACGCGGATGCGTTAAGTAGAAATCCGAACGAGTCAGCCGTTGAAATGGAAGAGGCCGGTCTAGACATGCTTATAGTCGAAACACAGGAAGAGGATTGGATATCTGTACTACAAGATCGCGATAGTCAGCTTCAAGAAATCCGTAATGTACTATCTCACCCTGACCAAAAACATCATAAGCGAAAGGGCTACGAAAAACAATAAGATCTTAAACACGGTCGGTTGTTATCTTCGCACGGCGACATCGGACACTGCGGACTAGATCGGACAATAGAATATCTTAAACGTACCTACTAGTTTCCAAAGATGAGGACTATTGTGCAACAATATTTAAATAGTTGCATTCCATGTTTGTACAACCAGCGTGCTAAGGACGAAACACGATACCATATTCACCCTATAAACAAGGTTCCGATTCCCTTCAACACGGTTCATATAGACCATCTTGGGCCGTATGTTAAAAGCCTGAAAGGTAACTACTACGTCTTCGGAATTATCGATAGCTTCACCATATATTTGGTACTGAGACCAGTAAAAACCACCAATCAGTGATTAGAACGCTATTTGAACTATCGCAGTTTTTTGGAATGCCGACACAAATTATTAGCGACAGAGGCACCGCATTTACGTCCAATGCATTTAAGGAATTTTGTGAAGGCAATGGTATTCACCACATTTTAAATGCTGTTCGAACCCCCCCGAGCCAATGGACAAATTGAGCGATACTTCCGAACGGTTAAAGGTTCGCTTTCGACAATGACGACTCGACAGGATGGTCGAGATTGGGAAGACCATTTGAGTGCTATACAATGGGGTTTGAATTCTTTAAAACACCGAATTACAAACCAAACTCCACAAGAGCTTATGTTCGCGTTCAAGCCAAAAAATGGCGTAGCCAACCAGCTCAGCATTGCACTTCAACAAGATGACTCTAGTGATGAAGAAAAAATTCCACTAACAGAGCTTCGAGAAAAAGTTAAGCAGCGCATCAAAAAAATGCAAATTCACCAAGCTGACCAATTTAATTCGACTCATCGCGAACCACAAAAGTACAAAGTCGGAGACTTGGTTCTCTTACGCGCAGAACACCTGTCATCAGGACAGTCAAAGAAACTTCTACCGCGTTTCAAGGGACCCTATGAAATTAAGGAAGTTCTACAACACGATAGATATGTGGTCGGAGATACGGTAGGGCTTCAGGTTTCTCAACGGGCGTATTCGTCGGTGCACGCGGCGGACCGTATGAAGCCGTTTGCGAAAGTCGAAGAAATTACTTGGGAAGAAATTGATAACACCGCCGGCGAAAACAACTATTAATAAAATATTATTGTATGTATATATATTTCTTACATTTAGCTATTGATGAATTCTTTTTTTTTTCTATAAATTACTTTTAATACTTTGAAATACTTTGTATTTACTTTTACTTGTATTATTTTTGTTTTTAATTGGCGTTTCTTTTGTTTACTCATTGGAGTATTGTTCGTTTTGTTTATTTGAATATATCTTACAAAAACGGCAGTTACCTTACGTGACGTGGTTCCGTTTGTCTTAACTTTTTTTAATGATCGGACAATATCTGTTTGTTTAACTGACTTCTCAACCGCTTGATGTAATTGTTTTTGAATGAGAAATCAGGTTATTTCTAAATTAATAAACTCGATTAATAAAATGTTGTTCGTTATAAATTCCTGATTTTAAATTGCAACTTTCACTAGAAGTATATAGAAATAAAGTGCCATACACACAACAGTGTCTGAGGTGAGCGAAAAGAAGATCGAAAGTCATTGAAATATTGGGTGGAAACACTTTAAATATTTAGGAAAAGAGGCTCTGTGCCAAAATAAGCTGAGTGCGAAATGGGCTGTGTGCCAAAATAAGCTGTGTGCGAAATAGGCTGTGTGCCGGAATAATCTGTGTGCGAAAATGGGCTGTGTGCCGAAATAAGCTGTGTGCGAAAATAGGCTGTGTGCCGAAATGCTGTGTGCGAAATAGGCTGTGTGCCGAAATGCTGCGTGCGAAATAGGCTGTGTGCCGAAATAAACTGTGTGCGAAATAGTCTGTGTGCCGGAATAAGCTGTGTGCGAAAATGGGCTGTGTGCCGAAATAAGCTGTGTGCGAAAATATGCTGTGTGCCGAAATTCTGTGTGCGAAACAGGCTGTGTGCCGAAATGCTGCGTGCGAAATAGGCTGTGTGCCGAAATAAGCTGTGTGTGAAATAGGCTGTGTGCCGGAATAAGCTGTGTGCGAAAATGGCTGTGTGCCGAAATAAGCTGTGTGCGAAAATAGGCTGTGTGCGAAACAGGCTGTGTGCCGAAATGCTACTTGCGAAATAGGCTGTGTGCCGAAATGCTGTGTGCAAAATAGGCAGCCAAAATAGACAGCGGCTTAAACAAAGCAATGTGTTTTTATGGTGTAAAACATAATTCAGGTTGTTAATTTATTTATGTTAACAGCACCGAGGACAGTGCTAAATAGGATGGTCGAATTGTTAACCTACATGTTAACCTGAATCTTATTTCAGAGACATGACAATGAATATTGGCCCTTAGCTTACTTGAGGAGGGAAATCCCTCCTACTCAAAGGTTTTGTATCTAAGTGTACTTTCTGCACATGCAGCTCGCCAAGTGTGTCAGACGAAATGAGTTGAGTTCGCAGTTCGTACCTGAGCTAAAAGGGCGCTTGGCGAGTTCGCGCAGTGTATTAATTTGTTGTGTTTATTTTCTGTTAAACTTAATGTTAATATCAACTAAAACATTTTGAGATCTACTTGTTGAAAATAAAGGAAGCCGGAAATCTTCTCTGTTTCTAAGATTATACGGCTGTACATTGCCAACATAAACAATTTGATTAAATAAATAATTTGGAAGCATATTATTTTTTATTTTAAATAGGCATAAAAAGAAGCACATTCATATAAATTCTTTGGTTGATTGTAAGCCATTGCAATACGTCTAACATTAATCGTATAGGCGTTAATCTATTACACAACAAAATGCATCTCATCCCTCTATTTTGCAAATTTTGTAGTCTATCTAACATTGTATTAGGCCCTAAAAACAAAATTGTTGAACAATATTCAAAGTGCGGTTTAATCATTACATTGTATATTTTTATTGCACATGCCATTGATAACTTACGCCTAATTCTAGTAAAAAAACCAATTTTCTTTGCTATTTTGTTGCAAATATTATTTAAATGTGTTTCAAAATATAGATTTATGTCTAAGATTATGTCTACTCCTAGGTACTTTATTTCACTGACCTTTTCAATGTTCTCTCCATTAATAATAATATTTTTATCCGAGTCATCCTTAATTACTTCAACTTATTCATCTTTAAGTACACCTCCACCTTTTTATACCCTATTCTAGGGGTATATTAATTTTGACGCATAGTTTGTAACATACCTTAATATTGCCCGTAGACCCCTAAAAGTTACTATATTTATGATCAGCATCGATAGTAATGTCGATCTAGCCATGTCCGTCCGTCCGTCGGCAAAAATTAGGCCTTTAAACTGGACCTAGAGAGCTGAAATTTTAACCATATACTCTCTAGGGTCCCGAAATAATCAAGTTTAAGAATTTTTGAAATCCGCCCACAGACACGCCCACAAACTCAAAAAAACAAAATTTTGGAAAAAATCGAATTTTGAGCTAGAGAGCTGAAATTTTTTATATATGATCTATGGCCCATAAAACTGATTGGGACATAAAATTTTCAAAATCCGCCCACAATTAAATAAAACAAATTTTGGGAAAAATTGAATTTTGAGCTAGAAAGCTGACATTTTTTATAGATGATCTTTGGCCCATAAAACTGCTTGGGACATAAAATTTTCAAAATCCGCCCACTGACACGCCCACAGTTAAATAAAATATTTTTTTTGAAAAACCAAAGTTTGAGCTAGGGAGCTGAAATTTTTAATATATATTCTCTAGGGGCCCTTTATGCTCATGTGTAAATATTTTCAAAATCCGCCTACTGACACGCCCACAATTATTTTTATTTTATTTTTGAAAGTCCAAAGTTTGAGCTAGGGAGCTGAAATTTATAGTATATACTCTCTAGGTGCCCTTTATGCTCATACTTAAATTTTTTTTAAATCCGCCTACTGACACGCCCACAATTAAATAAAACAATTTTATTGAAAAACCAAAGTTTGAGCTAGGGAGCGTTTTTATTTACAAAAGCTTAGTTTTTTCGATAAAATCCTTTAAATTTTTGTCACGCCCACTTATGAGATATAGGAATAAGAATAGGGTATCCAACAGTTCGCCCAAGCGGACTGTAGCCCGCCCCTATGTTTTAAGTCTTCATTTAGTTGATCGATGCAGTCATCTGCTGAATCTTCAGTAACATATAATAGGGTATCATCCGCAAACATTCTAGCCTTAGCATAGGTTAGCACTTTGTCCAAGTCATTGATGTAAATGATAAATAGAAGAGTTCCCAATACAGCTCCTTGAGGTACACCCAGCCTAACTGGTAACTTTTCGGAAAACTCATCTGAGATTCTGGTTCTTTGCACTCTGTTCGACAAATAACTTATGAACCATTCCAGTTCAACTCCTTCCACACCGTATTTCTCGAGTTTTTGACTAGTATGGTTCTGTCTATTGTTTCAAACGCCCTTTGTAGATCCAAGAAAACAGCAACTATAACTTTCTTGTCATGCATTTCCTTTTTCCATTGAGTAATTACAAGATTGAGTAATGATTCACAGCTGTGTTGTCGCCTAAATCCCGATTGGTATTCCGCCAAAAAATGTTTACTTTCCATGTACTTCTGTAATTGTTTCTGCATCACCTTCTCCAGAATCTTACTCTCCGTCATGAGCATGTTGACCGGTCTAAACTCCGAAGGCTTTACCGTTCGCTTTACCTTCTCTATCGGGACTACTATTGATTTCTTCCAACACTCCGGAAAAATACCTTTTTGAAGCGATTCATTTATTAACTTCAGGTAACCGTGTCCTATTATGTCTAACGCACACAACATCATTTTAACCGACAGGCCGCTTGCCTATACTTTTCATTATGCTCTTTAAATCACTCATATTTAATAGTTGAAATTTAAAATTCGTTATACTATTGTTTTCCACAAGCTTCCTGTATTTAACAGAAGGTATTTTATCATTTATTTCTTCAACACTCCTTATAAAAAAACTATTATGTTTATTAGCTATAGCAGTCTTATTTTTTACTGTCTCGTTATCACATATTATTTCCCTTATTTCACTCCTCTCTTCATTTAGTACTAGAGATTTGATTGTCCTCCACATAGATTTTTGATCTTTTAATTGATCGATTTTGCTGGCAATATAGTTATTTTTCGCTGTATCCAATTCACTAGCATACTTATTTCTACATAATCTGTATGCGTTCCAATCACTTACATTATTCGTCCACACCGCAACCTGGTGTAGCCGGATTTTCTTTTGTTTCATCTTATATAAGTACTGGTTAAACCAACTGTTATTTTCACCCGTTCCAAGGATTGTTTTAAAGATCATCATTTTATCTATAGCCGACTTAAATATAATGTTTAAACGCATTGAAGAATCATGTATATTATAGTCTAAGAGCCGACAGCATATTTTGGGAGTGGAGGTATAACCAAAATTCATTTACTTGTTTGTAAATTTAAATGTTAAAAAATTTTAAAAATTTAAATACAAACAAGTAAATGAATTTTGGTTATACCTCCGCTCCCAAAATATGCTATCGGATCTTGGTCTATTACTATTGCAACTTGAAATTAGTTCTTCATTACTTAGCAACTCCCTACGAAATGCGCTTTCATTAAAGGTCAACGACCTAATAACTTTTTTTTCGTGTTCATTCCTATCACAGAGGGTTTAAATTTTTATTTCTACTGATTCATGGTCACTGATTTTGCATTTGTTGTTGACTTTTGCCTCTACATGTTCAGAGTTCGTTATAACATAGTCAGTTAATGTTGATGAGGTTTGGGTAATCCGCGTTGGTTCTTTAACTATTTGTTTAAAAGACATATCTATTACAAAATTCGTTTTTTGTACGTTCCGTTCGTAAGCCAGTCAATGGTAAAATCCTCCATTATAACAATGTCTACACATTCGGAACAGAGATCTTCTATTTTGTTTTTAAAAAAATCACAAAATGCATGTTCTGGGGAATTTTGTCAATGCGGGGATCTGTATACTGCAACCAGAATAAGGCTTTTCCCATTTAAACAAACTTTTATCACTAACCACCAAATCATCTTCCCGACTGCTATCGAACAAATGACGCTTACTTGCCATTTTGAATTAACGAAGAAAAGTACACCTTATTATTTTATAATTTTCTTATTTTATTTCACAGTCCTCAACATTTGCTGTTAAATGTCGCACATATGAAATCAAAATCGTTTTCCAAAGCAATCACTTCCAATTGTGTTAAATTTGCTCTTATTCCACCAATATTTAAACATAAACACTTAATTGAGGAAGTTAGTTGCTAATAACTTATTCGTTCGTTTTCCATTTTCAATTTTCGTTGTAGAGTGCGGCAGCAGTTGTCTCTGCAGTCGTGATCAACGTCGATATCACTTAACTTAAGTTTGTCTTTAGTTTTCTTGCAGTTAATGCACCTCCTTATGTCTACCTTCATCTCATTTACACTTTCTAGGACTGATTTATTATTATTTGCCATTCTCCTAACTCCTCTCTTGTCGAAAATGCGTGCATTTGGAATCGATGATTACCTTCTTCAATGGATTAGAAATTACCTTTCGGACCGTTCAATTCAAGTTGTCTTGGACGGTTTCAAGTCTGCAACTCACCAAATAAACGCTGGTGTTCCCCTGTCCCCGACTCTCTTTCTCATTTTTATAAATGATCTCCTGTCTGTTACTTCTAATCCAATCCATTCCTTTGCTGATGACAGTACCCTCAGCTTTTCATACTCGTTTCTTGGGTCACGCCCCACTTCTTCGAGTGTGGAACTGGAACGGCAACGTATGTTAAGCTCATTAAATTCCGATCTTAACAGCATAACTCAGTGGGGTACAACCAATAGAGTGGAATTTAATGCTTCCAAAACACAATGCTGTCTCCTGTCATTAAAGCTAAACCCACACACACTGCCATTATCCATGAATGGCACTTGCATCGCTGAAACCGAAAGACTTTCCATTCTCGGTATGTATGTCAATGACAACCTTCGTTGGAATGACCACATATTCGATGTCGCCAAGAACGCTGCGAAATGTCTAGGCTTCCTTAAGCGATGTAAGAAATATTTCACCCCTACTGATCTGGCTACAATTTATAAGGCGTTTATTCGCCCGAAACTCGAGTACAACGCTCATATCTGGTCTGGTGCACCAATAACTTATTTGGAGCTACTTGACAGGATCCAAAAACGCGCGATAAAACTCATTGGCGACCGAGAGATCGCGAGATCGATTGACTCACTTAGTCATCGTCGCAATGTCTCCTGTCTTTCGTTATTGTATCGCTATTTCCACCGTAAGTGCTCTATCGAAGTAGCCAGTTGCATTCCACCCCTTGAACATTTCAACCGCAATACCCGCCATGCAAGGAATGCTCATCAGTTCACCCTCAAGCCTGTATTCGGACGTACAGTGAAGTACAAAGAGTCTTTCCTCAGCCGTACAACACGAATGTGGAATACTCTTCCACGCTCAGTTTTCCTTTACATTATAACCTACAAACATTCAAAACCAACGTGCATCGGCAACTCTCCTTTTCTTCTAATCCTAATTTCCCTAACGCCCGCGCTGTGCAGCCAATACATGATAAGGGTACCAAAAAAATCCCTTTAGAGTTTAACAAAAACATTGGTCTTGTAAATCAAAAATAAAAAAAAAAAAATTTTAAACTTCAAGAAAAGTAAATTATAAAAAAAAAAAAAAAAAAAACACATAACTGTTCACTTTGTTGTTTAAATGTTTCGCTAACATCATTTATCTTTTTTATATTGTTTCCACTGTTTACACATATCTCTTGCACTTTTTTCATCTCTTTTCTCTGTGTACCTCAGTTGTTGTTTGCCTCCCGTCGCGTGCGGACGCGTTGCCTCTTTTAAACGCAATTTCGGTGCCACTAAACCGTCAAACATAATACCTACCGGCTCGCCAATACGTTTCGCGAAAAAAAATACAAAATCGCGTGTGTGTGAAAAAAGAAAAAAAAATCCACATAGAGTCAGTGCCGGTGGCCGGTGGCAGTGATAACGAAAAAAGCGAAAAAAAAGCAACAGCGTAGGGTCTTCCTTCCGTCCCCCATCCCACTTCATCACTGTTGCTCTTTCTTGACTATTGCATGTGTCGATCGATTATCGTTTGTGCACTTGCAATGTTTGGGTAAAGGCAGCATCGGGCGAATAGCGGGTCGTGAGTTGTTGATTCTGTTAGTGGACCAAACAAATTACCGTACGGGCATAACACCTGCGGTAGATTGTTTTGGAAATCTAACGTATATTTTCAATTCACGGCCTATGCTTAGTTAGCGTCGGAGTTGTGTTTTTTTTATGTTTGTTTTTTTATAATGTGTAGGAATTTCGTTGTGGATGTCAGCAACATTCGTGGGTTGAGAAAGAATTTTTTTTCATTATACGCCCATGTTTTTCACAACAAACCAGCTGTTTTGGCACTTAGTGAAACCCAGGTTAGCGTTGGCTCTGATTTAAGAGAGTTTAGTCTACCTGGGTAGAACTTAGTGCCTTTATCGCCGTTTATATACGTAGTGACGTAGCCTACCAACTTCAGCCTCAATATGGCCAATGTGCCAACCCAGAATTTAATTTCATTTGGCTAAAACTCCATGTCCGTAGGCAATTAATACACTACTGTTTTATTTACAGAAGCCCCAACTTGGACAGACATTCAACTTATAATGAGTTTGATGCCCTGTCTGATTCTATTACAAGAATTGTGACCCTTCATCCTCGTTCTGAAATCGTTATTGCGGGCGATTTCAATATACACAATTCAAGCTGGCTTCGACATTCTGGTCAGACAACACCCGAAGGAAGGTACGTCGAGATCTTTGCTGAGGTAAATAACCTGACTCAGCTTGTAAATGAGCCGACACGAATACCGGACATTAGCAGCCAAACTGCCAACACATTGGACCTGTTTCTTACCTCTCACCCTGATAAATACGCTTTGAACGTATTATCGCCTCTAGGTTCGTCAGACCATTGCATCATATCAGCAAATTTCTCGTACTCCAACCACATAGTTAAAGAACAAACTCCTTAAATAACCGTATGGCAGTACGAGAAAGCCAATTGGGAAAAATTAAACGGTTTCTTTAAGAGTTTTAACTGGTCGCTGTGCTTCCTCGACAGCGACGTGGATGCTGCTGCTGATATGGTCACAAACATAATTCACCTGGGTATGAAGACTTTTATCCCTAACAGGATTAAAAGTATCAAACCCAAGGTTAACGCGTGGTGTGACTCGAGCTGCAAAGAGGCTATCAGGTTAAAAGAGCTAAGTTTTCGGCTATTCAAAGCCAACCCATCTGAGGAAAGGCGTAAAAAGTTTAAACGAGCCAGAAATGACTGCAATGCCCACATTAATCGTGTCAAATTCTCCTATGACCAAAAGTTGAGGCAAAAAATACTACAAAGTCCCACTGGTTGTAAAAACTTTTGGTCATTTGTTAAAAACATCAAGAATTCGGCCTCGTCATCTATCCCGACACTCATTTACAACGACATTCCAGCTGTCAGCTCTACAGATAAGGCCAATCTGCTTGCTGCTCACTTTGCAGTCAGCTCAACGCTCCCAGATTGTGCTTTGTCTCCCCCTGTACTCGAGCGCGTAGAATTCTCTATGGGACCAATCCACTTTCGCACTCGTACAGTGGCTAGAGTACTTCAAGATCTTGACGTTCACAAATCCGCTGGTCCAGATGGTATTTCCCTTATCGTTCTGAAGAGGTGTTCTTCTTCGCTGGCAAAACCATTGCGTAAGCTTTTCCATCTGTCCTATTCTTCAGGACTCTTCCCGGGAAGATGGAAAACAGCATTTGTCCAGCCTGTACCAAAAAAATGCGAATCTTCTTCTCCCTCCTCCTACCGACCAATTGCACTTACGTCCCTTCTTTCTAAGGTCATGGAAACGCTGATAAACCGTCAGCTAATGAAATATCTTGAATCGCGAAAACTTCTTAATGACCGGCAGTATGGTTTTCGCAGCAACAGGTCCACTGGTTTTTTTTTTTTTTTTGTTGTCGGGATGTGTGAAACTTTCTGCACTGGAGCACTCAGACTCAATACTGGTCCATTGTACTGCCAGGCAGACACACCACATTTTACTGTGGGAATTTACTCGCTTTTCTAAGAAAAACGAGAAGGCGCTTCAATGATAAGGAGCTTAGGTTTACAGCACTCACCATATCCGCACCAAATACCTGCCACCTGATACGAGCAAAAGCAGCACAATCACAGAGGAAATGTTCCGCAGTGTCGTCGCTTTCTCCACAGGCTTCGCAGTTGGTGGTGTCGCTTAGGCCTAGCACCTTAAGGTGTTTGGCAAAAGCGTAGTGTCCCGTTAGAACGCCAGTAGTCTGTCTGCAGTCTTTTCTGTTGAGAGACAACAAGAATGCCGCGGATTTCCCACAGACGTCGGGGAGCATTTGCTTAGTCTGTCTGCACCCTGGAGAGTCGTGCCAACGGCGATTGTGTTCATAGGAAACCCAACCGTCAATGGAAGCCCTGACCGAGGACGCAGGCAGACAGATCGCTGGTTCAGGTCCTGAGAGGTCCCCCTCTGAGCCTTGTCTAGCAAGTTCATCGGAGATCTCGTTTCCCGTGATCCCGTTATGACCCGGGACCCAGACAAGTTTAAGTGAATTCAGCCTTCCGACCGAATTCAAAGATATCTTGCATTCACGTACTATTTTGGAGGTAGTTAAGGGTTTGAGTAAGGCTTTAAGCGCAGCCTGACTGTCGCTACAGACGCAGATACTTCGCCCCCTCCACCTGTTCCTCGTAACATAGTCCATGGCCATTAGGATAGCATAAGTCTCTGTTTGGAAGACTGACGCATGTTTGCCTAACGGAAAGAAAAGTCTAACGCTATCGCTCTCCACGAAGACACCAGCACCAGATCCTTGATCGGTTTTGGAGCCATCCGTAAAGATTCGACTGCATTCCCTTCCAGGTTCAGAGTCCGGCCAGAGCCAGTCCTGGACGCGAGGAAAGTCGACCTCGTAATTGCGCTTTAGCCGAAGTTCCGGTGTCATCGCATCAGACGGCATATCCATAAGACAGGAGTCGAAGGACAACCGTTGCGCAAGTTCATCAAAACTCCAGTGCGAGTTATACCAAAAGCCACCTCTTGTAAGACGTGAGATAGCCTTGATTGTACATCCCATGATGTAAACATCAAGGGGCGGAAGGTTCAATAGTGCATCTAGGCCGGAGCCAGGCGTGCTGGGGAAGGCCCCCGTGCAGCCGAGACATACCTGCCTTTGGAGTCTGGCAAAAGCAGCAGTGACGTATTTACGTGAAAGCTTATTCCACCAAACAACCGATGCGTATGCTATAAATGGTCTTATCATAGCCGTATAAATCCATAGGACTCTTTTCGGTGATAAGCCCCATGTCTTGCCGAAAATGCCTTTGCACTGCCAGAAAATAGACAGCGCCTTGGCAGTCTTCAGCTCAACATGTTTGGCCCAAAGAAGTTTGCTATCCAGGATGACTCCCAGATACTTTGCTTCATTGGAGAGTTGGATTGTGACGCCTTTTAGCACTGGCTGAGTCAACCCGACCAGCTTCCTCCTTCTCGTAAAGAGAACAACCTCAGTCTTAAGAGGATTGACCGAGAGCCCATTCCTAGTGCACCATTCGTCGATCACGTCAAGGGCCGCCTGCGCCTTGGCGCATACAGTCGCTAGGCATGATCCAACAGAAAGCACGGCAACATCATCCGCGTACGCCTGAGCGTAAATATTAGAACTGTTGAGTGCGTTCAACAGAGAGTCGACCAGCATACACCACAGCAGTGGAGACATGACGCCGCCTTGCGGGCAGTCTCTGTTTACCCCCGCCATAACATAGCGGCCACAATCCGCATCCGCAACCAACGTTCTATTCATTAGCATTGCTTTAATCCACAACACCAATGGTTCGTCTAATCCGTGTTGTCTGGCGGAGCTGCACATGCTATCAAAAGTCGCATTGTCAAAAGCACCCTCAATATCGATGAAAATGCCCATCGCGTATTCTTTTCTGTCAAGCGCGCCTTCAATTCTACCAACTAGATTTTGGAGCGCAGTCTCGCAGGATCTTCCGCGTTGATAGGCATGTTGCATCGGAGATAGTGGGTGCAATCGCAAAGCACCTTTGCGCACGTGAAGCTCGACCAGCCTTTCCAAGCTTTTCAGCAAAAAAGAAGTCAGACTGATTGGTCTGAAGCTCTTGGCGAGCGAGTAGTCACTTCTGCCAATTTTTGGTATGAATGCCACTCTAACTGTACGCCAGGGTGTTGGAATGTATGTCAGTGCTAGGACAGCGGTGAAGATTTTCTTCATAGTCGGTAGCAGCTGGTTTGTACATTGTTGCAGCATGGCTGGGTATATTCCGTCCGTACCAGGCGACTTGAAGCCGTCAAAAGACGCAAATGCGTATTTAATGGCCTCGTCCGTCACCACGGCCTTCGCAATATACCAGCTACGCCGAGTTGTTTGTCTTGGCTCACTCATAGTCTCGGTAATCGGGGCTGGTTGTGAACCAATTGTAATCTGGTTACCTGGAAAGTGAGACTCCAGCAGATAACTAAGAGTTTCCGCTTTCGTCTCAGTGAAGGTGCCATCAAGTTTTCTAAGTGAGTCCAGTTTGGCTGGTTTGCCCTTTTTCAGAACTTTAACCAACCTACTAGTTTCACCCTGCTTTTCAATCTTTTCGCAGAAATTCTTATAAGAAGCACTTTTCGATACCCGAATTAGCCTCTTATATTCCTTCTGCTTCGATCGGTAGAGATTCCAGTCTGTCTCCAAATCAGTCTTGAGTGACCTATTTAGAAGCTTTCTAGCTTCTCTACGAATTCTTTGCAGTTCCGAGCTCCACCAGGGAACCGGTGTTCTGCCAGGGGGTTTGCTTACTGGGCACGTCAGTTCAAAACAGCTAGTAATGGCACTATTCAGGTCTTGAACAGCTTCCTCTACCTTTTGTCTCGTCCTGAGTTTGGTTGGAGTTTTGAGAGTTTTCCCTAATTCCTCCCTGAAGCGTATCCAGTTGGTTTTTCTCGGATTCCTCCTCTCCTGCAGAGTGATGGCTTCGCATCCGATTTGGAATTCGATATATCTATGGTCTGAGACGGACACCTCCGAAGAGACCCTCCAGTTAGTAACCGCCTTAAAGTATCTATTTGAGAAAGTTAGGTCGATCACTTCCTGTCTTCTTGACGTCACAAAAGTTGGTTGCGAGCCAACATTATTGGTAGTAAGATCAGATGATAGAATTAAATCCAGGAGATGGTTTCCTCGCATGTTGCATTCGCTGCTGCCTCAAACAGTGTTTTGCGCATTGGCATCACAGCATATAACTAGGCCCATCTTCCTGGTGTCGCAATAGTCAATGAGTTCAGCAATTGCCCTCGGTGGTGGAGGCACTACCGAATCATAGGGGAGATAAGCTGACGCCACGATGAAGGTCTTCCAACTTCCATTCGTTTCGTAGCTAATGGCTGCAGCAACCAAATCTTGGCCACAAAATTGTCCAAGCTTAATCGCTGAGAAAAGGTTCGACACAGCAAGACAAGCCCTTGGTCTCTCGGACCGCTCGTCACAGAGTATCGTAGTGCCACGAACACCTCCAAGGCCACAGATGCGATTTTACCACACCCATGGCTCCTGTATGGATGTTATGTGGGCTTTTGTATTCAACACAGAAAGCTTCTTACTGATGAGTGCAGTAGCAGCCTTGGAGTGTTGAAGGTTAATCTGAGTAAATCCAATCATTGGAAATACATCAGCTGGAAGTGTTCTAGTGGAAGGGCACGCAGAAGGTGCGCGCGCAGTTCCACCGACAGGAGTGCTTGAGGTCTTCTTCCTCCGTTTTTTCCTGTTCGAGCTATTGGAAGGGGAGGCAGCGTTGGTTTCAGTCAGCTGGCTGGTTTCGGTTGGGGTAACCTCTGCCGACCTGCATCTCTTTGCCGTCGCCGCCGGGGAAGGGCAGTTCTCAGCGCTTGCGCCTTCAACTGGCGGTGCAGTTTCTTTGCGCCGCACGATAGCCGCCTTTCTCCTTTTCCTCTTTCGCTGGCTCTTAGATGGACGCTCACCAGTGGACGCCGCCTCTGTGGCCCGTTTCACCTGTTCGGTTTCGCAGGCCTCGTCGGCAGCATCACACCTATCGGCTGTCTGTCTATTGGTCTGAAGATTAAGCGTATCAGGTTGAACCTCTCCGCCACTTTCTTCATGTTTCCAGCCCGGTCTACCGAACGTGTCAGAGATAGAGCTGCAGGAATCTTCGGAAGCAAACCTTTTCGAAACTCGAAGGTCAACGCCTGTACAGGCGGGCGGTATATGTATGTCGGTTGGGGCCTCCAGAATCCGTGCCCCGACCGAGGTCGAAAAGACCACGGGTGGATTTTCGCCCATGCGAGTACCACCTGGAGTATTTAAATCCTTAAGTTGTTCCTGCATACTTGTTTTTTGGTTTGGTTCGCGATAGAGCTTTGACGGTGTATAAAACGCCGCTATGACTCTAAAACCTCGGATCACGAACGTATCGTACCGAGGTCCCCCTATCCACCACCTGTGGACGCGCCTGGTGGGTAACCAACCCGACTGGTGATTTGATGACATATCTAACCGAAAAGTGGAACCAATCTCTTCACCAAGGTGGTGAAAGTAAGATCGTTGCGCTTGATATTTCAAAAGCATTTGACAGAGTTTGGCACCAAGCTCTCTTGTCGAAAATGCGTGCATTTGGAATCGATGATACTCTTCTTCAATGGATTAGAAATTACCTTTCGGACCGTTCAATTCAAGTTGTTTTGGACGGCTTCAAGTCTGCAACTCACCAAATAAATGCTGGTGTCCCCCAAGGCTCTGTTCTGTCCCCGACTCTCTTTCTCATTTTTATAAATGATCTACTGTCTGTTACTTCTAATCCAATCCATTCCTTTGCTGATGACAGTACCCTCAGCTTCTCATATTCGTTTCTTGGGTCACGCCCCTCATCTTCGGGTGTGGAACTGGAACGGCAACGTATGTTAAGCTCATTAAATTCCGATCTTAACAGCATAACTCAGTGGGGTAAAACCAATAGAGTGGAATTTAATGCTTCCAAAACTCAATGCTGTCTCCTGTCATTAAAGCAAAACCCACACACACTGCCATTATCTATGAATGGCACTTACATCGCTGAAACCGAAAGACTTTCCATTCTCGGTATGTGTGTTAATGACAACCTTCGTTGGAATGACCACATATTCGATGTCGCCAAGAACGCCGCGAAATGTCTAGGCTTCCTTAAGCGTTGTAAGAAATATTTCACCCCTTCTGATCTGGCTACAATTTATAAGGCGTTTATTCGCCCGAAACTCGAGTACAACGCTCATATCTGGTCCGGTGCACCAATAACTTATTTGGAGCTACTTGACAGGATCCAAAAACGCGCGATAAAACTCATTGGCGACCAAGACATCGCGAGATCGATTGACTCTCTTAGTCATCGTCGCAATGTCTCCTGCCTGTCGTTATTTTATCGTTATTTCCCCCATAAGTGCTCAAACGAAATAGCCAGTTGCATTCCTCCCCTTGAACATTTCAACCGCAATATCCGCCATGCAGGGAATGCTCATCAGTTCACCCTCAAGCCTGTGTTCGGACGTACAGTGAAGTTCAAAGAATCTTTCCTCAGCCGAAAAAAACCTGTTCTCAATTGCTTCCAGTAAACTTTTGATTTCCCGCTCATTATTATCTAACGCTTCTTTGAATTCATTTTTGTATTCTTTTAGATGGTTGCTATTTTTTTCCACAATTTCCGCCATATCTTTTAATATCAAATCGACATTGTGGATATACATAATGCAGTCCGTGCAAATAAATCTTTTTTCACATGTTTCCAATACCCCAGAACTATAAGAATCAAGTCCACTACAGTTCACCGAAACATAGAAGATTTTACCGCATACGCCTGCACATATTCTTATACCCGTTTCTCCACGAATTGTTTTCCTACACTTTCTACAAGCATTATCCATTTTGACCAGCAAACTTTAATCCCCGCTTGTCTTCCAACCCCGTATAGTTTTTTTTTTTTTTTTTTTTTCAATTCCAATTCTGATCTTTTACAAACACGTCTTTCTCTCTCTATGAGAGCGAGTTCTTCCCCACTTTTTTCCAGGCGGAGAAGTAGATTAGCCGAAGCTATTCTGCAGTGGTGGAGGTTAATCTGTACTAGTCGGACCATCATTGCTGACTTGAACGGACACCTCTACGAGGTGTTATCCCCGTCCTCTGATAAAGAGGGTTGTTCGACTACAGTAATTGCTGGGGTTCAAGCCGTGTCTCCGAAATGCACCTCACCAATTTAGCACCGTTTAGGTTCCAACTGTTATCCGTGAAGTGTAACGTAAAGCCCCTACCGTAGCGCCACCTGTTACAATCAAGCCTCACCTTGTAGTAGGGCCTATAGTGGTAGTACTACATGCTTCCCCTTTTTACCTTAGTATACCTTACCTTCTTATCCGAAGAAAAGACTGGACCACTGATATCATTGTCCCCTACAGCTGCGCTGCACCGGAGAACTTGGATGCTACCTTGGGATCGACTGGTCCCCGCTTACAGGCGACTAGGACTCAGCCGGCCTTAATGATTGGGAAGAGGGGTGTTCGGCCAGTCACAGCCAGGCATGGGTACCGCTCGCGCTAGCTCACCAGCGGGCGTGAATTCTTGTCTGTGAGCCCGAACTGGGGTTACCTCTAGTTTTACATGCCTTCAAAATACGATGCTCCTTCCTGGAAAACCAAAAACCAGAAAAGGAGCTCTCTTCCTCCGTACACAATGGACCGATGTCCCTCCATTGCTAACCGTTTGCGGAGAGAGAGAGAGAGAGAGTGCGAGAGTGGTATTGCTACCACCTTCGCTTGGGTGGCCCGAAGGGTAAGGGGGCCTGTGTAACCTTGAGAAGCGAGAGAATCACGCTCTATCCAGCAAGCCGGATGAAGCGAGAGAGAGAGAGTAGTTATACTGGAAGAGAGAGAGAGAGAGAGAGAGAGAGAGAGGGGGGAGGAGAAGGTGAAGAATCTCCCCTGTGCTGGCCCACCGCGCCACGTTTTCACATGGTCTCCATCGTCACCGCGCCGCACCATCGGCGTTGACCCCTAAGTTGGAATGGGAGATAGGCCTCTTCAGCCTCTGTTGACTCCTATTCCCATTGACTTGAGCATCCTCCCGCTCACTTCCCTATGCGGACATACGACTACCTCCTCCTGGTGACCTTTAAACTGCCATGTTGTGAATGGCCGACGACATTGGAACTATATTAGAGCGGACAACCAAGTAGATTTTGCGTCGAATGTATTGGGATACTTTCATTCCCAATGATGATCAAAAGAGGGGAAACAAAATAAATAATCATACAAAGACTTTAATGTACCACGCCCTAAGCGCATACTAATATATATATTTTTGTCCTTAAGTTACGAAAAAAAAAAGAAAATTAAAACATACTCGTATTACCTTTGTAAATACATTCCTATAGTAGCGCCAATCCAGTAGTACCAGCATCCTAATAGGTGTCGCTATTGCTTCTCATACCAAATCGAGAATTAGTTGGCTGAGAGCTTTTGTGCCTTTGATAATTTTATTAATAATAAAAAGCATTCGTTGAGATTTTTGTTCGTTCAATCGTTTAATATTATAGTTCGTCGTTCGTCAAAGAGAAAAGAGAAAGAAACGAAGAAATAAACTGCTTTGTCTCTCCTTATCGAATCATTCTGATATTATATAAGATTTTATTTTAATTTGTAAAAGCCAAATACTTTTTGATTTGCGTTGTTGCGTCGCTTCGGCAAATAGTATGTAGGATGGATAGAGGGAGATCATGGAAAAATTGGAAATCTGGATTTGTCGTCTGCGAGTAGAATGTATGATGGAAGAGGCGATTCGTTTGAAAAGAAAAATTGAATAAAAGCTGATTTCGGTAGGTAGTTGAATTATGAATTTATGGGTTTTTCGACTTTAGCTATTTTCGCTGTATCTCGTCCAAAACTCACTCTGCAACTCACCAAATAAATGCTGGTGTCCCCCAAGGCTCTGTTCTGTCCCCGACTCTCTTTCTCATTTTTATAAATGATCTACTGTCTGTTACTTCTAATCCAATCCATTCCTTTGCTGATGACAGTACCCTCAGCTTCTCATATTCGTTTCTTGGGTCACGCCCCTCATCTTCGGGTGTGGAACTGGAACGGCAACGTATGTTAAGCTCATTAAATTCCGATCTTAACAGCATAACTCAGTGGGGTAAAACCAATAGAGTGGAATTTAATGCTTCCAAAACTCAATGCTGTCTCCTGTCATTAAAGCAAAACCCACACACACTGCCATTATCTATGAATGGCACTTACATCGCTGAAACCGAAAGACTTTCCATTCTCGGTATGTGTGTTAATGACAACCTTCGTTGGAATGACCACATATTCGATGTCGCCAAGAACGCCGCGAAATGTCTAGGCTTCCTTAAGCGTTGTAAGAAATATTTCACCCCTTCTGATCTGGCTACAATTTATAAGGCGTTTATTCGCCCGAAACTCGAGTACAACGCTCATATCTGGTCCGATGCACCAATAACTTATTTGGAGCTACTTGACAGGATCCAAAAACGCGCGATAAAACTCATTGGCGACCAAGACATCGCGAGATCGATTGACTCTCTTAGTCATCGTCGCAATGTCTCCTGCCTGTCGTTATTTTATCGTTATTTCCACCATAAGTGCTCAAACGAAATAGCCAGTTGCATTGCTCCCCTTGAACATTTCAACCGCAATACCCGCCATGCAGGGAATGCTCATCAGTTCACCCTCAAGCCTGTGTTCGGACGTACAGTGAAGTTCAAAGAATCTTTCCTCAGCCGAAAAAAACCTGTTCTCAATTGCTTCCAGTAAACTTTTGATTTCCCGCTCATTATTATCTAACGCTTCTTTGAATTCATTTTTGTATTCTTTTGGATGGTTGCTATTTTTTTCCACAATTTCCGCCATATCTTTTAATATCAAATCGACATTGTGGATATACATAATGCAGTCCGTGCAAATAAATCTTTTTTCACATGTTTCCAATACCCCAGAACTATAAGAATCAAGTCCACTACAGTTCACCGAAACATAGAAGATTTTACCGCATACGCCTGCACATAATCTTATACCCGTTTCTCCACGAATTGTTTTCCTACACTTTCTACAAGCATTATCCATTTTGACCAGCAAACTTTAATCCCCGCTTGTCTTCCAACCCCGTATAGTTTTTTTTTTTTTTTTTTTTTTCAATTCCAATTCTGATCTTTTACAAACACGTCTTTCTCTCTCTATGAGAGCGAGTTCTTCCCCACTTTTTTCCAGGCGGAGAAGTAGATTAGCCGAAGCTATTCTGCAGTGGTGGAGGTTAATCTGTACTAGTCGGACCATCATTGCTGACTTGAACAGACACCTCTACGAGGTGTTATCCCCGTCCTCTGATAAAGAGGGTTGTTCGACTACAGTAATTGCTGGGGTTCAAGCCGTGTCTCCGAAATGCACCTCACCAATTTAGCACCGTTTAGGTTCCAACTGTTATCCGTGAAGTGTAACGTAAAGCCCCTACCGTAGCGCCACCTGTTACAATCAAGCCTCACCTTGTAGTAGGGCCTATAGTGGTAGTACTACATGCTTCCCCTTTTTACCTTAGTATACCTTACCTTCTTATCCGAAGAAAAGACTGGACCACTGATATCATTGTCCCCTACAGCTGCGCTGCACCGGAGAACTTGGATGCTACCTTTGGATCGACTGGTCCCCGCTTACAGGCGACTAGGACTCAGCCGGCCTTAATGATTGGGAAGAGGGGTGTTCGGCCAGTCACAGCCAGGCATGGGTACCGCTCGCGCTAGCTCGCCGGCGGGCGTGAATTCTTGTCTGTGAGCCCGAACTGGGGTTACCTCTAGTTTTACATGCCTTCAAAATACGATGCTCCTTCCTGGAAAACCAAAAACCAGAAAAGGAGCTCTCTTCCTCCGTACACAATGGACCGATGTCACTCCATTTCTAACCGTTTGCGGAGAGAGAGAGAGAGAGAGTGCGAGAGTGGTATTGCTACCACCTTCGCTTGGGTGGCCCGAAGGGTAAGGGGGCCTGTGTAACCTTGAGAAGCGAGAGAATCACGCTCTATCCAGCAAGCCGGATGAAGCGAGAGAGAGAGAGAGTAGTTATACTGGAAGAGAGAGAGAGAGAGAGAGAGAGGGGGGAGGAGAAGGTGAAGAATCTCCCCTGTGCTGGCCCACCGCGCCACGTTTTCACATGGTCTCCATCGTCACCGCGCCGCACCATCGGCGTTGACCCCTAAGTTGGAATGGGAGATAGGCCTCTTCAGCCTCTGTTGACTCCTATTCCCATTGACTTGAGCATCCTCCCGCTCACTTCCCTATGCGGACATACGACTACCTCCTCCTGGTGACCTTTAAACTGCCATGTTGTGAATGGCCGACGACATTGGAACTATATTAGAGCGGACAACCAAGTAGATTTTGCCTCGAATGTATTGGGATACTTTCATTCCCAATGATGATCAAAAGAGGGGAAACAAAATAAATAATCATACAAAGACTTTAATGTACCACGCCCTAAGCGCATACTAATATATATATTTTTGTCCTTAAGTTACGAAAAAAAAAAGAAAATTAAAACATACTCGTATTACCTTTGTAAATACATTCCTATAGTAGCGCCAATCCAGTAGTACCAGCATCCTAATAGGTGTCGCTATTGCTTCTCATACCAAATCGAGAATTAGTTGGCTGAGAGCTTTTGTGCCTTTGATAATTTTATTAATAATAAAAAGCATTCGTTGAGATTTTTGTTCGTTCAATCGTTCAATATTATAGTTCGTCGTTCGTCAAAGAGAAAAGAGAAAGAAACGAAGAAATAAACTGCTTTGTCTCTCCTTATCGAATCATTCTGATATTATATAAGATTTTATTTTAATTTGTAAAAGCCAAATACTTTTTGATTTGCGTTGTTGCGTCGCTTCGGCAAATAGTATGTAGGATGGATAGAGGGAGATCATGGAAAAATTGGAAATCTGGATTTGTCGTCTGCGAGTAGAATGTATGATGGAAGAGGCGATTCGTTTGAAAAGAAAAATTGAATAAAAGCTGATTTCGGTAGGTAGTTGAATTATGAATTTATGGGTTTTTCGACTTTAGCTATTTTCGCTGTATCTCGTCCAAAAATGTACCGATTTATATCATTTCATTTCTTCAGTTATTCAAGGAAATAGTTGTTGGATAGGTGTATTTATCTAATTGATGACCTACATTAATATTGAGGCAGGTCACCTGTCGTTTTGCAGTTTTTTTTGTAATATATTCGTGGTCAGCATCGATAGTAATGTGTATCTACTATGTCCCTCCGTCCACCCGTCAGCAAAAATTAATGCCTTTAACCTGCAGCTAGAAAGCTGAAATTTTAACAATGTTATCTCTAGGGGCCCGAAATCATAAATTTTAAGAAGTTTTAAAATCCTACCCACATTTGCAGTGGACTTTTCCTACCCTGGGTGCCAGGGCACCCTGATTTTTATTTCAAGATATCTTGTTAAATAAGTCTTTTAACATTTTTAAATTTTTATTTTATTTACTTTTATTAATGTTTAAATAGGAAAACACAAAAGTTTTATTAAAACGTCTATTTAGCACATTTGGCACACATTTTAATTTGATGGTCGCCACAGATGGGTGTTTTGCACTTGTTACAAAATGTCTTACTTTTTCGGTCTTTCGAGTACGGACAAAACCTGCATCTTCCTTGTTTTGGAACGTCAGGTTCCCGTGTTTCTGGGATATCAGGTCTCTTTAAAATTCAATTGATCATTTGGCGGATATTGGTGTGCAAATTGGGCCAATTTTTTCGTTCCTAAGCTACGGTGTTATGAGTTTCATTGCTAATGTCTTCAAATAAGTTTTTCTGTTATGAATTTTGTCTTTGTTTCCAGTCGAACTTAACTTCAGCAATATCAAAGAGTTTATGCCCACTGTATTCAGTAGGCAACATACACAAGTTTTTCGGGATACTGAGAACCTGTGGCAAAGTTGGTCAAATGTATCCACACCGCTTTTTGTTTTATTATAGAAATCCACCATATCTGGCAAAGTTACGGTTCTGTCCTTATCAGGTGAAATGTGCATTGTTGATAATAGATTAACTATCTTTTTTTTAGTGCCTTTAGGTGGACAGTATGAGAGTAAAGTCAGGGGTCCACTAAAAGCAAACATTGCAGAGTTTTTTTTTTTAAATTGGATTTATTTTTGAATAGCTCCGGTATTTCTTTTCTATCTTGTTTCAGGGTTCCAACAACAGTTATATTTTTTTGTTGTAGAAGAGTAGTTGTCGATGGTATGGATGTGAATCAGTTGTCACAGGTAAGGTTTCTATTTCTAATTACTACCGATTTTACTATCCAAGGGTCCTACAGCACCCTGCACTAATTATTTATATAACTTACCGGTCCGAAAGCAAATTGACAACTAGCACAAAATGGAGGATATGAATGTATTGGAATACTTTCATTCCCAATGATGATCAAAAGAGGGGAAACAAAATAAATAAACATAGGGACGGGCTACAGTCCGCTTGGGCGAACTGTTGGATACCCTATTCTTATTCCTATCCCATAAGTGGGCGTGACAAAAGTCTAAGTATGGTTGAATTGTTAAGAATGCTCTACATACATATTTTGTTATATAACATTTAAAGGATTTTATCAAAAAAACGCTCCCCAGCTCAAACTTGGGTGTTTCAATAAAATTGTTTTATTTAATTGTGGGCGTGTCAGTAGGCGGACTTAAAAAAAATTAGCACGTGAGCATAAAGGGCCCCTAGAGAGTATATATTATAAATTTCAGCTTCCTAGCTCAAACTTTGAATTTTCAAAAAAAAAAATAATAATTTTGGGCGTGTCAGTGGGCGGATGTTGAAAATATTTACACATGAGCATAAAGGGCCCATAGAGAGTATATATTATAAATTTCAGCTCCCTAGCTCAAGCTTTGGATTTTCAAAAAATTGTTTTATTTATTTGTGGGCTTGTCAGTGGGCGGATTCTAAAATTTTTTTATCCCGAGCAGTTTTAGGAGTCATAGATCATATATAAAAAATTTCAGCTTTCTAGCTCAAAATTCGATTTTTTCCAAAATTTTGTTTTTTTGAGTTTGTGGGCGTGTCTGTGGGCGGATTTCAAAAATTCGTAAACTTGATTATTTCGGGACCCTAGAGAGTATATGGTTAAAATTTCAGCTCTCTAGTGTAATGAACCCACAACATAATTCCATACTCCTACATTGTACTGCATAACAATGCACACAAAAACTCAAATATCACTTCCTACTTTGTGCTTACATTATGTAAGGCAGTCCAAGTCAAGTGGCTCATAAACACCACTGACCCACTGACATAACAATCGGATTTCATTGCCACACTACAGTGTCGGGTATCGCATACAGAAAGTACGGATAGAACATCTGGCGATTACACTGACATTGTAACTGGAGCGATGAATTGCACGATCTATGCTTTGGGTGACGATTAAATGAGTACAATGTGGATGAGTATGTTGACATTGATTTAATTTTAGGGCACGCGAGTGATTTTTTTATCAATGTGTTTCGGTAATGCTGGGAGGGAAAATTTAGTATATAAGGCTTAGTATTTTTAAGAATAAAGATAGATTCTATTAGACTCTCAACTATTGTGTTTCCATTCTTTTTGGCAGATCCCTATGGCATTCGTGCCCTGCCTGGAACACAGTACCTTTTGGCAATACCTATGGCATTCGTGCCTGCCTGTCTGACCACGTTGTTTCAATCATCTACTGGGAAGTCATTCGAGTTATTCCACATTTAATCTATAATTCTCTATAGAAACAGACTTCCATTACATGGCGATCCTGCCAGCTTCGCCATCCATTACATGGCGATCCTGCAAACCGAACTGGATCTTGCAAACCGTACCTTACAGATCAAGTAAGAACCAGATCCTGACCATTCGACCTGAAACCTTACTTTACATCTGTTAAAATGAATTATATAAAATGAATTTGGTCACTTACACATTATTATTGTATAATCAACGTGTATACAAATATACTTACACCTACATTCTTGCCTTTACTTACTTACTTATTATTATACTATGTATACTTACTAAAATCATTTATTATGTAACAAGTTAGTTCTTACTCAGTACTTGAATAAATCGGACGTGTAATAAAAGGGCTCTGCGTTTCTTTTACAAGTATCTACCTATTCTTTCCAGCTAATTCCGCTTCATCGTCGTTTAATTTCTAACAGGTTATGGGCCCAGGCCGTTAAACCGTGTCGCGTAGTAAAAGTTAATAATTCGAAGTTTTCTGTTTGCGTTTTTCCTAAGCCGAAAACATGAATGTTCCGGGGAACAATTTAATAGAAAAACTAGACGAGAAAAATTACGAATTTTGGAAATTACATATGCGAAGTATTCTCGTGTGCAGTGATCTATGGGACTATGTAAGTGGAACGGCAGCCAGGCCAGCGGATTCTGATGCTAGCAAAATAGCAATATGGGAGACCAAGAATTCTAAGGCATTGGCGATGATTTTCCTTGGAGTGAAAGAAAATCAGTTGGGATATATAAAGAGGTGCAAATCGGCAAAAGAAGCATGGAAAGTTCTGGAGGAGACGCACATGTCGAAAGGTCCCGCAAGAAAAGTCGTTCTATACAGGCGGCTTTTTCAAATGAAAAAGAAAAAAGAGAAATCAATGACCCAGCACTTAAGGGAGTTTCAAAGCTGTTGCGATGCCCTAGAAGAAGCAGGCATATCATTACCAAAAGAGTTACTCTGCATAATGCTTCTGAATTCATTGCCAGAAGATTATGAAAATTTCTGTATTCCCGCATGGATCGGGAACAGTAATTTTGCATGTAAACAATAAAAACAGATTAACTAAAGTAAAGCTAATGGATGTCTTGTACATACCACAATTACGGCATAATCTAATCTCCGTTCCCAAAGTGACAGACAATGGTTGTATAGTTAATTTTGTGAAAAATGCAGCAGTTGTGAAGAACAATATGCAACAGTTTGTTTTTAGAGCAGAGAAGAAAAATAGGCTGTATGTATTGGAAACCTGTGCGCCGAATTCAGAAGTGAATTTATGTGATAATCAATCAAATACGCATGCGCTAGTTAAATGGCACCAACGATTTGGTCATTTAAATTTTAATGACGTTAGGAAACTTAAAAGCAAGGAATTAGTTAAAGGCCTAAAAGAAAACATTAGTCAAGGTGAAATTCAGTGCGTTGTATGCAGTAAGGGAAAAATCGTTCAATCTCCATTTCACAAATCCCAGTCAATAGATAGTGAAATATTAGGCACAGTGCACTCCGACGTTTGTGGGCCATTTAGTGTGCAGTCGTGCAGTGGAGCAAAATATTTCGTCACTTTTATTGATGATAAGTCGCGATTTATTGAAGTCGATTTCATGCAATCAAAAAGTGAGGTGTTTGAAAAATTCAAGAAATTCAAACTTCGCGTAGAGAAGGAAACTGGCAGGCAAATTAAGCGATTGAGAACTGATAATGGAACAGAGTATATGTCAAAGGAGTTCTCGAGTTTCTTGGAGTTGAATGGCATAAAAAGGCAACTTACTGCGGCATACACACCTCAGCAGAATGGAGTTGCCGAGCGCTTGAACAGAACGCTTATCGAAATGGTTCGTTGCATGCTATTGGAGTCAAAACTTCCAAAGAGTTTGTGGGCAGAAGCAACAAATACTGCGGTTTTTATTCGAAATCGATGTCCCACAAGTATTTTGCAGAATCAAACCCCCTTTGAGGTATGGTATGGTCGACAACCAAACGTTAGTTTTCTGAGATCATTTGGATGTAAGGCTGTTGCGTTGGAGAAGGGTCCAGGGAGATCAAAACTTGACCCAAAAGGCAAAGAATATATCCTTGTTGGGTATTCTCAGGAGTCGAAAGCCTATCGACTCTGGGATGCACGGACGAGAAAAATTGAGAAGCGGCGCGATGTGAAGTTTTTTGAAAATATAAACATGGACAACTATACAACAGCTATGAGTACAAACAACACCATGCAAGCACCAATCACACTAAGGGAAAGCGAACACGACATGGACACCAAGGGGGAGACTATTGTTACTGATGTGGAAATATACAAACCAAAGGATGAGCCAATCGAGATGCAAGGAATTGACATTTTTGGAGACGCACTGGACATCATTGAAGAGAACACAGAGGAGGCGGCAGAGCGGTTACAATGGGAGCAGAACAACAAAATTGTGGAGATTGTTTCAACTGACCAAGAGAGTGATGGCAGCGAAGGAACAAGGCAAGCGTCAGGGAGACCAAGACTTCCAAGGGCATGCAAGCGCGGAAAATCGTCAAGCGAAGAGGTAAATTTGTCCATTGGCACTATTTCTAACAATCCTTTATCATTCGAAGATGCGATGTCAAGCGAAGACCGACACATGTGGGTAGAAGCGATGAAAGTTGAGATAGCAGCACTTAAGAGGAACAACACTTGGACTTTAGTTGACCGTCCTAAAGGAAAAAAGGTTTTGTCAAATAAATGGGTTTTTTGTGTTAAGAAAAGTGGTGACGGCAACACTGATCGATACAAGGCGAGAATAGTAGCTAGAGGATGTGAGCAGACAGCAGGTGTGAACTATAATGAAATCTTTGCGCCCGTGGCTCGTTATGAGACGATCCGCACGTTATTTGCAATATGCGCTGAAAACAACATGCATTTGCATCAGATGGACGTCACAACTGCCTATGTGCAAGGTGAATTACATGACGAGGTATACATGGACCAGCCGCAGTACCCTGGCACAATGGGCCAGTATAACAAGGTATGCAAACTTAATAAACCATTATATGGCCTTAAGCAATCGGGCCGCCAGTGGCATCTCAAGCTAGATGCATTTTTGAAGCGACTTGGTATGAAACAGTCGACTACGGATGCTTGTCTATATGTCAAAACAGAAAACCGAAGCAGAGTCATTATTGTGGTGTACGTTGATGACTTGCTCCTAGCTTCTGATGACTTATCATTTTTAAATAGAACTAAAATGTCACTAGCAGGAGAATTCGAGATGAAGGACTTGGGAACAGTTAATAATATTCTCGGGATTCAGGTAGTAAGGGAAAATTCGACGGGTAAAATATGTATTCATCAGGAACATCATATTGAAAAGCTGATTCAACAATTTGGGATGGAGGAAGCGAATCCATCTGCTACACCGATCGATTACAACAACTTACTGACAAAAGAATCGTGTCCAAAATCTCCAGAAGAAGAAGCTGAAATGGTGAAGTATCCTTATCGGGAACTGGTAGGGAGTCTTATATATTTAGCAAATGCAACAAGGCCCGATATAGCCTTTGCTGCAAGTACACTAAGTAAATTTTGTTCTAATCCAGGAAAGGACCACTGGACGGCGGCAAAGCGAGTCGTTAGATATCTGAAAGGAACTTCGTGCTACAAAATAACTTACGAAAAATCCAATTCATCTCTCTATGCTTATGTGGACTCGGACTGGGGAAGTGACCGCGACGATCGGAAGTCATGCACCGGATATGTGACCATTCTGGCTAATGGTCCTGTAAGTTGGAAATCCAGAAAGCAGAAATCCGTTGCACTTTCTACCATGGAGGCCGAATATATGGCGCTTTCAGAGGTGACAAAAGAGATAATACATCGAAGACTTATGCTGAAGGAAGTAGGAGACGAAAATCTCGTAAACGGCGCCACGTCAATTCTTTGCGACAACACAAGCGCAATCAAACTTTCTAAGGATTCCGTCCACCACGAACGATCAAAGCATGTGGACATAAGATACCATTACACTAGAAACATGCAGAAGGAAGGTAGAATCGAGGTAAAACACATATCTACTAACGAAATGGCTGCGGATATCTTAACAAAAGGTTTATCTAAGATTAAACATGATCACTGCGTAAAACTTTTAAGATTGTAAATTATTGCTTATTTGAATACAACGTTGATAAGGGGAGTGTTAAAATGAATTATATAAAATGAATTTGGTCACTTACACATTATTATTGTATAATCAACGTGTATACAAATATACTTACACCTACATTCTTGCCTTTACTTACTTACTTATTATTATACTATGTATACTTACTAAAATCATTTATTATGTAACAAGTTAGTTCTTACTCAGTACTTGAATAAATCGGACGTGTAATAAAAGGGCTCTGCGTTTCTTTTACAAGTATCTACCTATTCTTTCCAGCTAATTCCGCTTCATCGTCGTTTAATTTCTAACAACATCAAAACATGGTAAAGGACGACTATTCACCACAGACGAACAAATATTAAATAATCAGAAAGCGAAGAATAAAAAGGCGCTTCAAATCAAAAACACCACAGAAACAAATGAACTGGAAGACGAAGATGGGAAATAACAGCGCAAAAGAAGAAGTCATCGTCAACACGAACAACGACCAACGCATAACGGCAGCCTCATCCGCGACAACAGCAGTAGTCATTTTCATAATATTGTACGTATTTTATAGGCTAAATTTGTACTACAAGAATTATGTCAAAATAAAAGTAGCTAGGAATAACATTAACGAAGTATAGCTACTAAACTTCACCTATTTCTCTATACACAAAAAAAAAAAAAAATAGCTTACAAAAACAATGTTAGAAATTAGTCATTATGGTATAAATGTCGTTTGTTAATAAAATTTTGAAAACTAAATATTAATGATTAGTATAGTTTAAACAAGTGTTAAGATTTCGATTAAGAATCAATAAAAAGAGTTAGCACGGAAAATAAAGAAAAATATTAGTTAAAGCGAATACGTACTTAAAAGAATCCAAAATGGCAACTTTCAACTTAGAAACAGCTATGAAGGTCATCCCTACATTCACGGGAATACATAAGGAGCTGGATTCATTCATCACCTTAGTGGAATTTCTACATAATATACTAAGAGAGGCTGACAAAAGCCAATACATAGAATTCATCCTACACGTAAAACTCGCGCAAAACGTCAAAACTGCGATAGGGTTTGCGAATGCAATCACAAGTTTAGAATCATTAAAAAGAAGTCTTAAGGAAACTTCCAAGACAACAAAATCAATACCACAAATACACACAAAGTTGGCACAACTAACCCAGAGAAACCAATCGGTAGTATCCTACAAGGATAAAATACTATCTCTAATCGCAGACCTAAACAGTCTACAAATAGATGAACTACCAAACGAGGCCACAACAGCTGAAAGAACCGTAATAGGAAAAATGAACGACAGCTATGCACTCACAGTTTTCAAAAATGGTATTGACCAACAATTTAAAACAACACTATTCGCTGCACAACCAAAAACATTATCGGAAGCAATCAATTTAGCAATTGAACTTGAAGCAAACTCGAATCAAGCCAACAATCAGATAATGTACGTAAACAGGAACAGCAACAACTACTACCACAATAACAGAAACCAAAACCAAAACAATTTCTATAGAGGCAATAACAACCAAAATAGAAACAATTTTAACAGACCCCAGAACAACAATTTCCAACGAAGAAATACAAACAACGGCTACAACAACAACAACAACTACAACAATAGCAACCATAACAACAATAATGGTAGACCGCAAAACAACAATTACCAACAAAGAAACGGTAACAACAACAGATACAATAATAACAGACCTACAAACAGTAGAAGAATAAATGTAATACAGAATCAGGGAAACGAGGATGGTCCGGAGAGACAAAACCCTCCGGGAAACCAAAACTAAAGATTTACAAAATTACAAACCATGTTAGCAACTATATACCTATATACATAAAAGACCTAAATAGATACACAACGCTATTAGTTGACACAGGAGCCGACATATCCATTCTTAAAGAACAAGACCTGGAAACATACATAACAACAGATGAAGCATGCAAGCTAACAGGAATATCTAGCGAAGAGATTTGTTCACTAGGTACTACCTACGTTAAATTTAAGATCTCTGAAAACGTATTGCCACACAAATTTCATGTTGTCAATGACAATTTTCCAATTGCAACAGATGGAATACTAGGTAGAGACTTTTTAGTTAAATATATGTGTAAAATTGACTATGAAACTTTTACGTTGACAATAACACTACAAGAGGAAGAATTAGTTATACCAATGTTATCAAGGTTAAAAAACGTATTCAGAAAAGGTACCACCACGAACTGAAGCAATTTTTCCAACAAATTTAACCGTATCAGAAGACAGTATAGTACTAAACAAAAAAATTAAGAAAGGAGTATTTATAAGCAATTCAATAATACCAGCAAACGGGATAGCTCATGTGAAAATACTGAACGTAAACAACCATGAGATAACGATAGAAGAGATTGCTCCAGAGATAGAACCATTAAAAGACTATAATATACTAAACTATACCAAGAAAGACACAAGTAAGTCAGACAAACAAAGACTAAAGAAGCTTTTGCAGAAATTAAAAGTTGAACATTCAGACAAAGAAACAAGACAGACATTAGAGAAAATATTCGAAAGATATCAAAATATTTTTCATCTAGATGACGAACCACTGTCAACAAACAATTTCTACACACAAAAACTTTTAACTACGGATAACAATCCGGTATACATCAAAAACTATAGACTACCACAGACTCAGCATACTGAAATAAGAAAGCAAGTGCAAGAATTATATGAAAGCAACATAATTGAGCCATCAATTAGCGCTTATAATTCACCGCTGCTATTGGTACCAAAGAAGAGTGAAGACGGTAATAAGAAATGGCGTTTAGTAGTGGACTTTAGGAAATTAAACAACAAGTTAGTAAATGACAAATTTCCGCTTACAAGACTGGAAGATGTACTTGACAAACTTGGAAGAGCTAAGTATTTTTCAACACTCGATATGACAAGCTCTTTTCACCAAATTCCACTTGATAAGAAATCCAGACCACTAACCGCATTTTCCACGCAAGACGGACATTACCAATTCACAAGACTACCATTCGGTCTAAAGATATCTTCAAATAGCTTTCAGCGAATGCTGACGATAGCACTAAGTGGTTTAGACACCGAAGCTTTTCTGTATGTAGATGATATAATAATTTTTGGCTGTAGTTTAAAGCATCACAATGACAATTTAGTTAAAGTTTTTGAACGACTAGAACATTTCAACCTTAAGTTAAATGCAAGCAAGTGTCACTTCCTAAAATCAGAAGTAGTATATTTAGGTCACTTAATAACGGAACAGGGAATCAAAACCGACCCTGCAAAATACTCTGCAATCGAAAACTATCCAGTACCCAAGAATTCAGACGAAGTACGAAGATTCGTCGCATTCTGTAACTATTACAGAAGATTTATTCAGAACTTTGCTGAAATTGCTAAATGTTTAAATACGCTTCTTAAAAAGAACCAACCTTTCAATTGGTCAAATGAATGTGAAACAGCATTCAATGAGTTGAAACAAAAACTCATCAACCCACCAATTTTGCAGTACCCAAATTTTGATAAGCCTTTCGTTCTCACCACCGACGCTTCAGATTTCGCACTAGGTGCAGTACTTTCGCAAGGCGAAATAGGCCATGATTTGCCAATATCCTATGCAAGCAAATCACTGCAGAAACATGACATCAACAAGCCGGTGATAGAAAAAGAACTTTTAGCTATCCATTGGGGAATAAATTTCTTTAAACCTTACCTGTACGGAAGAAAATTTGTAGTAGTGACTGACCATAGACCGTTAGTTTCACTTTTCACACATAAGAATCCCTCTTCGAAGCTTACAAGAATCAGAATGGACCTATCTGATTATGACTTCGAGATTGTATATAAAAAGGGAACAATGAACACTAATGCCGATGCACTGTCACGAATTAAACTAGACAGTGACATTTTAAAGTCCATGATGGTAGAGAATATTAGTAATAAAAATAGCCTAAATGATTACGACTCCAAGGAGCGAATTATGGCAGTAACAAGGGGTATGGCACAAAAAGTTGCCAATGAAAATAAAGAAGAGAACTACACATCTCAGCAGAAGACTGATCACCTTCACATTTGGGATTGTACATCTTTAACTGACGTCAGAAATATAAGAAGCTTAAGATTTATAATAGCGAGGTGCAAATGGCCAATTATTGAAATTAAAGAAAATGAAGTTATAGTGCGATGCAGTGAAGACCTAGCGGAACAAGTTTCGATACTAGAAAAGCTGTCATCAGAATTAAGAAGGGTACCCATTAAAGAACTAGCACTAAGTGAAGAAGATATGATATTTAAGTATATAAAGAAAGATGAATTTAAAAGAATATTTAATATGCTGCAGCAAAAATATAATTATGAGCACTCGCCGATGAAGATATTGATATTTAAACCCCCAAAAGAAATAAAGAAGAAAGAAGAACAATTAAAAATTATAGAAGAATTCGATAACTCACCACACGCAGGACACCTAGGTATTAGAAAAACGATTGTAAAGCTAAAACAAAGATACATTCGGAAAGGCATGCGACAAATGATAAAGAAACATATAAACACATGTGAAACATGTACTAAAAATAAACAAACGAGACATATAAAAGAGAAAATGGTCATAACTGATACACCGAGTACAAGCTTTGAAACGGTATAAATAGACACAGTTGGACCTCTTAGAATATCAAACGGGTATATATACATTTTAACAATGCAATGTGAACTAACCAAATACGTAATTGCACACCCCATCGAAAGTAAAGACGCGAAAACAATAGCGAAAACATTAGTAGAACAAGTCATTTTGAAATATGGTTGCTTTAAGATACTCAAGTCCGACAACGGGACTGAATTTAAAAATGAATTGGTACAAAATATCTGCAAATTATTGAAGATTGAACAAGTTTATTCAGCACCATATCATCACCAAAGTATAGGCTCGTTAGAAAGAAACCATAGGGTTTTGAATGAATTCTTGCTAAATTTCACTGAAGACCATGAATGGGATATTTGGATACCTTATTACGCATTTGCATACAACACTGCTCCACACGTTGACACCAACTATACTCCGTATGAATTAATTTTTGGTAAATTACCATATCTACCAAGTGATGTATTAGATAATAAAGAAAAAATATATAACTTAGAAGACTATGTTAATGAAGTAAGAGCTAGACTTAAAAATGCGATTGAAAAAACGCACAAAATTGTAAATAATATTAAGCACAAAAGAAAAATAGAATACGATAGAAATGTAAACACATCAAATTTTAAGATAGGAGATCTAGTATTTGTAAAATTAGAAAGTAAGAAAAAATTACAAAGTCCTTACCACGGACCATACAAAATAGTGGAAACAAATAATGTAAATTCAGTGATAAATATAAATGGCGATAATAAGAAATTGCATAATAATAGCCTTAAGAAATATAATATAGACCATGCACATTAATTTACACAAAATCAATACTAATAACATATCTGTTAAGAAGCACCATACAATAAGAACTGTAAATATAAACATAAGACTCCCGAATGTAAAGCAACGCCAACACATATTGATACAAACTATTCTTGAAAAATTATTCTTCTAATAATTTTCCGCTTAAGGGTGAGGGTGTAATGAACCCACAACATAATTCCATACTCCTACATTGTACTGCATAACAATGCACACAAAAACTCAAATATCACTTCCTACTTTGTGCTTACATTATGTAAGGCAGTCCAAGTCAAGTGGCTCATAAACACCACTGACCCACTGACATAACAATCGGATTTCATTGCCACACTACAGTGTCGGGTATCGCATACAGAAAGTATGGATAGAACATCTGGCGATTACACTGACATTGTATAGTCCGTACCAAAACAGTTGGCCAACGGTCGATTGCGCAGAGAGAGGATTTAAGAGAACAAAAATGACGCGAAAGAGATTTAATCACTAAGCGTTTTTGCCTGTAATTTACAATGCGTAACCCAACTTTACAGTGCTTAGAACTAAAATGCTGTTGAATATCTAAATAAACTTAATTTTTTATTATGAGGTCGACTTTTATACATTTCTACCTAGAAGTCCGATTGTATTTGAAAGGGTTCCCAACCCTTTTTATGGTTGAACATTTCGTGGTTTAGCGCTAGGTACCTGTATGGGTGGTGTGCTTGGTTAGCATTAATTTTATGATGTTTGATTTTACCTGTTTGACTTAAGTGTAAAAGTTTTACGACATGATTAGTGTTTGCATTTGGTTACCTGTAGGGGCAAGGAATAAATTTGTTGCTTGGTTTTTAGAGTTTTTTATTTTAAGATAACGCATATATATTATGGATTTCCTATTTGGAATTCATTTTCACGAAAACAAAAGCATTGCTAGGACATAAGTTTATTAAAATAAAATAAATTGTCATGGATCTTTCAAGAAAAGGAAAACCAATAGGAAGTCTAGGACGTAAGATCGTTGTTAGGATATATTACAAAAAAATTGAAGAAGCTAGGAATTTATGTATAGATAATCCCATCACATACGCAAATTCACAGACAGAGGAGTTTACGGGAATTTCGGCCCGAACAATAAGAAGGATAATTAAAGAATATGAGAAGAAAGGCGCTATTGAATCTCCAACTAAAAGAGTACCACATACAAAATGGAAAACTGGATTGGACGAATTTGGTATCACAGCTGTTCGGCGAATTATATACAACTTCCACATTGAAGAAAAAATGATGATAACATTAAAAATGTTAAGACAACGGGTGCAGGAAGATTTGGAGCTGAACCTAAGCAATATGTCGCTACATAGGATTTTAAAAAGAAATGGATTTTCTTATAGGAAAACGGAGAACAACCGTAAATTTCTTTGCGAAAGAAATGAAATCAAACTTTTACGAGTGAAATATCTGAGGAAGGTGCGGGAGTACAGGTCAGAAGGATATGAGATTATTTATTTGGACGAGAGCTATATTCACAGCTCTCACACAAGGCCAAGGGCATGGACTGGCGGCACCAGTCAAGGTTTAAAGGCGCCAATTTCAAAAGGCCAAAGGCTGATAATGGCGCATGCAGGTGGAGCGAAGGGCTTCGTGAATAATGCCTTGCTTTTATTTAAATCTGGGTCGAAAACAGGAGATTATCACGATGAGATGAATTTTGAAAATTTCTCCAATTGGATGAAGGATCAAGTTTTAAATAACCTAGAGGAACCATCGGTTATTGTAATGGACAACGCATCATATCACAACAAATGGGAACACAAGCAAATCACTTCTGCTTCCGTTAAATCGGAGATGTTAGAATGGCTTTCCGTCAACAATATACCGCATTCTTCAAAAATGCTCAAAGTCGAACTTTATGACCTTATAAAGCGACATCGGACTAATCACCACCCCAAGCATAAGATTGACGATACGATTCACGGCGCGGGACACGAAGTACTACGATTGCCACCCTATCATCCAGATCTCAACCCTATTGAAAAGATCTGGGCAACAGTCAAGGGAAGAGTCGGGAGCCGAAATACAACGTTTAGATTATCGGATGTTCAGAAACTAGCTGAAGAAGAATTTTCAAAAATAACAGTTGAAGATTGGCGCAAAGTTTGTGAAAAAATTATAAGGACAGAGGAGGAATACTTTTCACACGAGCAGATGTGGGACACAATGTCGGATGCAATAATTATCAATCCAGGAGATGATTCTTCAACCGATTATGAAACAGACAGTTCTTCGAATTCAATTTAATATACATTAATATTAACTATTTCATATATAGGTAGCAAAATCAATAAATATTTTTATCTTAGTACTAAAACGTGTGTGTTTTTACTTCTTAATTCAAACCAAACCGAACCACCCATTTGGTATACTGGTGTTTTGTTTTGCTGCTCGCTGTAAATCTGTTTTATATTTGCAATTCATCGTCAATTTTATCTCGCTATAATTTACACTTTTAATCAAGGTTACAAATTTAAAAGTGGTGGGTAGTTCAAAAAGTTTTAAAAACTGCATTTCTTAAAAAAAATTATTGAAGAATCAAGAACGTTCACCATTTTGTCTTTAACGAACCGTTTAATACCCCATCCTCTTTTTTGTGACAGAAAATCGTGCCTATTGTTATTGGGCATAAAATCGTTTACGTTTCCAAAAAATTCCCAAATTGTAAATTTTTTATTAAATTTACCTACCTCGCCCAAATTCAATGATATAAACAAAAAAAATTTGGTGTGACACTGCAATTTACTTTACTTTGCGTGCCAATATCAGTACCTACATGATCAATATGCACGACACAATTAATAATGATCAACGAAAGCATAATGAGCAAATAGGGTTTAAATCTAAAACCGTACACCTTCATACAGACACAGTCACACAATCAATTTATGTGCAATGTTTTGCTTAATCTATCCGACCGTGATCACATCATACTCCTACAAAGAACCGACAAGACAAAAAACGAAACAATATATTTACCTCCAAGTAAAGTTGACATATAATGGTCTATATTTTTCCTCCGCTCCTAATTTCAGTATAAAAGAAGGAAAATGAAGAAACCACCCTCAGTGAGATCGCGACAGCGATCTTGAACACAAGGCAGGGTATACGTCGTTTTTTATTATGGCTCCGCCCATTTTCGTCTCTATGCTTGTTTTTGCAATTTAACAGATTGTAAAACACATTTTAAGAGACCTGCGCAGTAGAATGGCCAACTGTTTTGGTACGCACTATAACTGGAGCGATGAATTGCACGATCTATGCTTTGGGTGACGATTAAATGAGTACAATGTGGATGAGTATGTTGACATTGATTTAATTTTAGGGCACGCGAGTGATTTCCTTATCAATGTGTTTCGGTAATGCTGGGAGGGAAAATTTAGTATATAAGGCTTAGTATTTTTAAGAATAAAGATAGATTCTATTAGACTCTCAACTATTGTGTTTCCATTCTTTTTGGCAGATCCCTATGGCATTCGTGCCCTGCCTGGAACACAGTACCTTTTGGCAATACCTATGGCATTTGTGCCTGCCTGTCTGACCACGTTGTTTCAATCATCTACTGGGAAGTCATTCAAGTAATTCCACATTTAATCTATAATTCTCTATAGAAACAGACTTCCATTACACTAGGTCCAGTTTAAAGGCCTAATTTTTGCCGACGGACGGACGGACGGACGGACGGACGGACATGGCTAGATCGGCATTACTATCGATGCTGATCATAAATATAGTAACTTTTAGGGGTCTACGGGCAATATTAAGGTATGTTACAAACTATGCGTCAAAATTAATATACCCTTAGAATAGGGTATAATCATACAAAGACTTCAATGTACCATGACTACGCCCTAAGCGCATACTAATATACATATATATTTTTGTCCTTAAGTTACGAAAAAAAAAAGAAAATTAAAAGATATTACTATCGCTATCTTACGTCTAGAACTTGCATAAAAGAATTTAAAAAGAAATGATTGTAACAAACCACCGTCACCAAGAATTATGTAATTCCACTATGTCTTCAGTCTGACATCCCCAAAGCATGCTACGAAGAGATTTACCACTCCGCGGTGTAAACCGCGGCGAAACAGCCTATTCATAACGACAACCATTTCGATGGCTGAACGCTACCCTTTTGGGAAAGTCGGCTTAGTCGCCTTCCAATTCAGTTAACCTCGTTCTTTTACAATTCTACCCGGAGTACGAAGACATCTTGTGTGCAACGCCTAGTAATTGCGATTCTCCATTTTCTTTTCGCGAGAAAAATAAAATCATCAAAAGAATACGAATAGAAAATGTATTCTTTAGCAAAGGAAAAAGGAAAATTCCCAAAAATAAAACAAATAATAAGATATCAACCATCAACCAGAAACCCACGTCCCGGAGATTCCTTCGGAATTTAACCAAAACCGGCAAGTCACCGTGGAATAAAGAAAAATTAAATTATAAATCGCCACCACGCGACAATCCTCACCCAACAGGAAAGGGCTGGGAATCACTCCTCGCCAAGCGAGGAAAGTAGAAAACCGAGTAGAGACGGCCTGTCGCTCGCTTAGCACATGCGGCTGAGCACAGGTGGACTTTTTACGCCAGCATCCAGCTATTTTTAGCGTCCTTAGAGACCGTAAGACCAGCAACCGCACGTGCCGTGCATCGCACACGTGAAACGCTGACGAGACTACGTGCGGAGAACTCCCAAATTCGGGAGAAACTTCGCCAAGGAGGTAGCCGCGTAGCGATCACCACCCGTTTGTTCGGAAACCACAGGCGACCGAGCATACGGCCCACAGACGTGGATGCATCAGAGGATCGCGGTCGAGTCCGTTCCGAACCAGCAGTTACGCCCCGCGTCATTTGCACAACAGCGGCTCCGACCGAGAGCTTAGGAACCACGGCGACTAGGTAAGGCAGCGTCGACCGAGCTAATTTGACTTGGCCACACCACGTGCGACAATGTACTTATCGGTAATTCTTCTTCCAACCCCAGTGATACAGGTACGACACCGCAGGCGGCACCGAAAGCGAGTCGAGAGCGGGACATTCGCCCGGATAAATTCAACCCCGGCAGCAGCATCATCATCAGCAGCACATCACCACCAGCAGCAACAGATCCATTTAAAAACTCCAGGGAATAGGGGCGTGGAATAGCCACGATATACGAGTTTTTATATCTATATACGTAGCTTATATATTAAAACCGAGGACAGACCTCATTTCTTTATATTCAGTGGATAAAAGTAGTTCATTCAGTACTAATCCATTGGGGGCAAACCGTTTCTTCTTTAATCACGTGTTAATAACGTAAAAACCTAATCGGAATTTTTCAATTCCAACCCTCAGTCGTGGTATCGTCGCGATTTTAATTCAAAAGTTTCACGCGCTCGGCGCAAATCGGGATTTTTCAATTCCAACCCACTCTCGCGAGTAAATTTTCTTTCGCTCGCGTAAATTCCATTGCCTCCGCGGAAATATTAAGTAAATAACGCGGTAAATATTAAGTCAGTACGCGTACAAGCGGTAGAGCCAGAACCAGTGCACCCGTAGGATACCCTCGACGCTAGGGATATTCACATGGAAGTTTTTCTTTCTTTTTTTTTATATAAAAACGAACATTTATGAAATTCAACAGCTTCAACGGTGGATCGTCAATGTGCGCACATCGGCTGGAGTTCAACATCACGTAAGTCTTTTTGCCCTATATTAACTCTCGATTCTTATTGTCATTTTCAATATATTGTTCCACCATAACCTATATATATATATTGGGGCATATCCCTTTATGCCTGCCTAAATAACCCAAAAAAAAAGGAAAGAACGTCCATGCAGTGACCCTCAGCACCGCAGAGCGCTGCCGTACATCTTACATCCGTGTAGACAGTCCAACTCGAAGTAGGATCGTGACCTACTTTCGTAGCCCAGGTCATTGACCTCGAAGTACCCATTACGCGCGCGTAGTAGTTTCGTTTCTTTTTATTGTGGTACGACTCCGTTCCTCAACGTAAACGTAACTGAGTCTCGACAGTTTCTGTGGCAGGACGGTCGATACTTATATAGATGACCTTATATATATATACCTAGGTATCGATATAGATATACCTATACTCCACCCAGGCACCCGTATAATGTTGGTAGAATTTCAGTACCGGGCGAATATTAGCCCTGATGCAAATTTGTAATTCGTGCTTCTTCATGTTTTGTATTTTTTTTTGTTGATCGTCGTTCGTCAGACCGCGTAGTATTAAAGCGAATTCGCAGATCGCGTTAACTCTTGGCGGGAAAGTCCTATCCACAGTAATTTTTTTTTGTTGTTGTTATTACATAAGATTCCGTAGCATAATACTTTTATCGATAAGATTTTTAGTATTAATCCGTTTTCTTACTCTTAAAGTTCGTTTAACGTAATATTAGTAGAGGAGCAGGGATTTCTTGTTCTCGGTCCCTCTGACCCTTAAGGTTGTTTTTCTAGCGTATAGTTTGTATACGGGCCGGATGCCTCATAGGTACTTCTAAGATCTAGCCTACTTAGTTTTTAGTTTTAAAGCATTTTTGGTGCTGTTGAGAATTCCTTAATTGGGGTTTTCTCTCTTTTGTCGTGCTCATAGGATTCGCTTGAAGTCAGAACCGACTGACCGAGTTTAACATTAGTTTTAATGATTAGATTATCGTAAGCATAGCTCGTAAGATAAATAAATGTCCTTAACGCAATGAAGCGTCAGATACCTACTCGAGTATTTTTCTTTTCGCTTGGAGTATCGTCGACCTTTGACAACATGGTTTAGGACCAGGTCGACGGAGGGAAGTCGAGGTAGTTCTCCACCATAGCGGTGTGGATAGTCACATAGGGTAAGGTATCCTAAAACAGGTAGGGGACCTCACTCCTTTTCGGAGCAGGGGCCATCGCGAGTGGAGCGATGCGGTGGCCAAAGGTGTCCGCAATTCTTATCAGTATTGCGGCGGGGTGGGTCAGCTCAGAAGAAAGTCTACATCCTCTTCTTCTGCACCAATTCGGCAAAAGTCCCAACTTTCTTGTATTCTTCCTTTATATATCTGGTGGTCCAGGTTAGCCACTACAAATCTTCTCAAGCCACGTCTTCCTCGGGCCGGAGAGGCTATCCTTCGGGATAGTGGAGGGTCGACTAGGACTCTTTTGGTACCGGCGATGGTTCATCGTGTCGTTCGAGGTCTAGTCCACCGCAGCAATTTCAGGCATGTAAATAACGAGGTAACCCCAGTTCGAGCTCTATAGCAAGTTTCCGCTCCCGCCGACGAGCTAGCACGGGGCGGCCATGCCTGGCTATGAGTGGTCGAACAACCCCTCTCTCTTATTAATCAGTGACGGAGGCGGACTCTTGGCAGTCTGTAGGCCAGAGCCGTCGACGTTATAGGCTATCGACAAGCGTTGCCAGATACATTCCGTGCCAGCAGGATGACAGCTGGGCACACTCAGAGGATGACATGGCCGTGGGTTTTTTTTCTTTTTTTTGGTTTTCCGATGCCAACCAGTCAGAGGAGGGGAGAGTATGCATCTGCATGGCAGGCTTCTGTTTCAGATGGCGTGCAACGTAGAGCCTACTCGCCTGTGTGTGTGGTTGGTTACAGATGGCGCCCAGAACGTGGGGCCCGAAGAAGCAAAGTAGTGCCTTGAGAAGTTTATTGTAGGTTTCTCAACAACTTTGTTTTTGTAAATTTTTTTCAAAATTTCATTTTTCTTCAAAAATTTAATTTTTCTTTGAGTTTTTCTCTGAGGAATTTATTCCCCGGGGATAGCTCAACGTTATCATCACCTTTTAAAGCAACTTTTGTATGGATGCAACGTTTTCGACCTCCGGGATCGAACCTGGTATTATTAGGTCGTGTGATCGGTTCGCTGTGCGACCGAATCCATCCGCCTTCACAACTTCAGCTCTCACCGGATCGTGGAAGGAGTAGTCCGCTGCGATCGTCCGATGCGAATGCTGAAGGAGTGGAGTCATTTACGCACATCCACGGAGAGGAGTTGGAGCCTTGACCGGACTTCTAGCAAGAGGTTTGCCTGAGTCGTCTGCCGCTTGGTTTCCTCTCTATCCTAGTTCTGCGAAGTTAGGCTTCGTAGAGCAAGGGACACACCCCTCGATTTCGATGTTAGCAACGCCCTGACGTTCACGTAGGCCGGTGCCTGGGTGAAGTTGTTCCCCGAGCACGTCCGATGCTACATGACGACAGAGTCGCGCGACCCTCCCAGCTTTCGTACGAAAGATACACCTTACGTTGATTGAGATAACGCAGTTTTGAGAAAGGCGAAGAGCAAGAAAGGAGACTGACCGAATAGAATCGATTTCCACACCGTGGAGACTCGACTTCTCCTCCGACCGAAAAATTTAAGCAGTTATTTATCTATTATTTTTGTTAAACTATCTTTTCTCATTATCACCGATTATTCCTTTTTTTCTATAAGACAGCATTTGTTTTAATTATAGTTCCCGTATTTCGTATTCAGATAAGCTTAGACACTTTACTTTAAGCTTACTAACCCTACCAAACAAACCATTTGTGAATTTTTCTTTGGTTTGTGGAAGCAGCGGTCACCCTAAATAAGAACCAGTTCGCCACGACCTTTTAGATCTAAGAGTATAATATACACATATTTCATTCCCTTTTTCAGCTTAGGTTTAAGAACTTATTTAGTTTTTTAAGAAGGCAGGTGCTTACCGTTCGTGAGCTACCCGACCTTATTTATATATAATTTTTTTTATATAAGTACTACGCGTTCCCGGACGGAACGCTAGTGAACGGCATCCAATCAAAGGAAGTCGAACCGGACATTCAACCAACCGGCTATGTCAAATCCGTCTAACAGCGGACAGCTCGACAAGTCGTGGAAACAGCCACGCCGAGTTGCAAGAGGACTGGGAAGGGAAGTCTCAGCTTCGAACCGTGCGCCAACTGCGCCACGGCCCGATCACTCAGGTGCTACGAGCATCAGGATGATCGAACCTTCAGATCAACCGGGAGGATCTCTCGATCCCCAAAGACCCCCGACCAGCAACCCTCAACCACCAGCTAATGTCACTGGACCAGCACCTCTTTCCGAGTGGCTGGGTCCTTTTCCGATCATTACTCATCCCTCCGGGGATAACGAGTGTCTGTCCGCAGGTCGTTCGACCGCGGCAGTAATTCACTCACACCCAGAGGCGGGACCAAATCCCTGCACGGGAGATAGCACCGCCGGATTCGTTTCGTTACAAGACGACCCTAACGAAAGCGACAACTTCGAACAGTACGTTCAACAGGTCGTAGCAGCAACAGTAGGAGCAAGGAGAGGCGATGAACTGCGCTTCATCCGCGAAGAGTTAGACCGCAGTCGAGCCGTTATGAGGCAAGACATGGCCGTGGTTCTTCGTGAAGCAGTCATGGGACCAAATGCACTTCGCATTCGTAATCCTTACGGACCTGGTCCGACTCACCCTCAGCACATCGGCCAACCTTCCACTTCTCCAACCCTACGAGACCCGCAACCTAACACAGCAGGCGGAGACCATTCGGACAGTCGTCCGGAATACATTCTAGGAGCGAGCACGCCTCCAAGAGCAGCTACTAATGACAATCGTCAAGTGTACCCCGTACACATGGCCAGAGGCGCAAACGTGGACAATTTCTCGAATCGAGGACAGCCCAAGGTATGGTTTTGGGGCTGGATAAAGAAGAATCCACACGCCTCATGGGAAGCTTTACGCTTAGCCCTTCTCGAACAATACCGCAGCCTCGAGTCGGATTTCGATATTTTCCGACAGATGTCGGCCAGACTTCAAGGCGATCAAGAAACCTTTGATGCCTATTATGGGAACCTGTTAAGGCTGAACGCCAAACTGAAGTATCCCAAAGCGAATCGCGAGCTCATCGAGATCGTGAAGCGGAATGTCAAAAGACAGATCGGCCAGTATTTGCTTACTTTCTACACTTCGGACATGGCAGAACTTGTCTATGTCTGTCGAAGTATTGAGCGTTTCCTCGCGGAAGCTCAAGGTAGCCACCCGAGCAAGCCCCGATTTACGACAGCCGTACCGTTTCGTCGAACAGTCAGCGAGCTCACCGATTCGGAATTGCAAGAGACCGACTCCTCAGACGCAAGCGTGGAGGGATTAGCCTTTCGCCAGCGAGACCGGAGTACCTTGATTTATTGGATCTGCCGGGAACCGGGACATTCGATGTATGAGTGCCTCAAGCTCCCGCAGAAACCCTTCTGTCTTCGTTGCGGCAACGAGGATGTTTACACCCCAAACTGTCCTAGATGTCGGGAAAACCCGAGGACGAACTACTCTCGAACCGGAGAGAGCAGTTCGAAAATATTCAGACCGGCCCCACAACACTAGACAGAACCCAACCGTCTCACTCCTCAAATCAGAGAACACCAGACGTACCAATGCGGGTAGAAACCCCGATAAAACCCCAGACAAACACCACCATAAGTTATTCGACCAGCGATGGTCTGAATACCAGGAAGCCCGAAGACGCATCTTCGGCAAAACCTTTCCGACTCCCCGAATCCAGAAGTTACGTAAGCGATTCCAGGAGAAAAGGAAAACATACGCCGCGATAGCCGCGACGACTCTACATGCCAAACCACGAACAGACGGAGACCCGCGTCCCTACGCGGTCGTTAATCTGTTTGACCAACCTTGGTCAGGACTCCTCGATACGGGAGCGTGCATTAGTGTCATCGGTCGGGCGGGCGTAGAATTCCTGAAAGCCAACCGTATCCCTTGGAACCCGTTTTCAGCCGCAGTCACAACAGCTGACGGCAAAGCTCAATCTATTGTGGGAATCGTTTCCACCAAAATTTCTTTCAATAACCGTACAGAAGACATCACTCTGTACGTCGTTCAAACCATAGCACAAGATTTGATCTTGGGCGTGGATTTCTGGAAGGCCTTCGAATTAGCGCCGAATGTCATACCCGACCCGAAAGCCGAAGTCCTCTCCCAAGCGCATTTGTTAACGCCTATGGAACGGCAACTCCTAGACAACACATTGACATTATTCCCATCTTTCGCCAACTTAGGCTTAGGACGCATGCACCTCACAACGCATGCGATTGACACAGGTGATGCTGAACCAATCAAGCGACGGCATTACCCTGTCTCTCCAGTGGTGGAGGCCCTTCTATATGAGCAGTTGGACCGTATGCTAGCGATGGACGTGATCGAAATCAGTCCCAGTGCATGGAGCTCTCCAGTCGTCTTAGTCAGACGCGGAGATAAGCACCGACTATCCCTAGACGTCCGTGAGCTAAATCGTGTCACGGAAAAAGACGCATATCCGCTGCAGAATATAGAGGGGTTGCTAGCTCGCTTTCCGGACACGTACTTCATGTCCAGCGTGGACTTGAAGGACGCGTTCTGGCAAATACCGCTGGATGAGCAGAGCCGCGAGAAGACAGCATTTACCGTCCCTGGTAGACCGCTCTACCAATTTAAGGTCATGCCGTTTGGGTTGTGCAACGCGCCCCAGCGCCTTTGTCGGCTAATGGACCAAGTCATTCCCGTTGAATGGCGACACAAAGTGTTTGTGTACCTCGATGACTTACTCATCATATCAAGCACTTTGCAGGAACATCTAGAATTATTGGCAGGAGTAGCGGAGAAACTTAAATCCGCGGGGTTGACGATCAATTTAGAAAAATCGAAATTTTGTTACAGAGAGCTCAGATATGTAGGATTCATATTCGCAAATGGTGTGCTCAAAGTAGACCCGAGTAAAGTAGAATCGATCAGGAATTTCCCCATACCAGCGAATGCACGGCAAGTCCGAAGATTCCTGGGAATGGCGGGCTGGTACCGACGATTCGTGCCAGACTTTTCAACCTTGGCGGGAGATTTATCGGACACACTCAAAAAGGGGAAAACATTTAACTTCACAGACAAAGCTGCCTCATCCTTTAAGGCTGTAAAAGACATGCTTTCGAGAGCACCAGTTTTGGTGAATCCCGATTTTAAAAGGGACTTTATAATTTCATGTGATGCCAGCTCCACCGGCATAGGCGCCGTACTGAGTCAGAAAGACGAGGAAGGGAACGAGCGTCCCATTTACTACTATTCCCATAAACTGAACTCAGCACAGCGAAATTATACCGTGACGGAGCAAGAATGCTTGGCAGCCCTCATGGGCATCGCCAAATTTCGACCCTACATTGAAGGGTATCGATACAAGATTATTTCCGACCATGCAAGCCTGCAGTGGTTAATGAGCAAGCGAGAACTCAAGGGGAGATTAGCTCGATGGAGCTTGGAGCTTCAGGGGTACTCGTTTGACATCGAGGACCGGAAGGGAAGCCTCAATGTCGTACCAGACGCGTTGTCACGCGTTCACGAGATTGAAGCACTCCATGGCGGCGACTCGATGCCGGACATTGTTTCCGACGTGTTGCACATTGATTTGACGGATCCAAGTTTCAACTCGGAATCCTACCGTCAAATCATTGACAGCGTCGTTAACAATAAAGACCAGCTACCTGACCTTCAGATACGGAGCAATTTCCTGTTCAAGAGGAGCCAGCGTAGCACAGGAAACCCCATCAGAGACGATAAACCCTGGAAGCTCTGGATTCCAGCAGAGTTGACCCACCACTTGGTCAAGCTAGCTCATTGCCCTGCGAAAGCCGCGCATGGCGGTATTTCCAAAACCTTAGACCGTCTACGGCAGCAATTCTATTGGCCCAACATGGCCACACAAGTCCATAAATTTATCGGAGAGTGCGAGGTATGTAAAACCACCAAAGCCCCGAACTCTACGCTACGAGCCCAAATGGGGAAAGCCTTCGTCGTCGAAAGGCCTTTCCAGCATATGTACTTAGATTTCTTAGGACCTTACCCGCGATCGAAACTCGGAAACACCCATGTGATCCTTGCTCTCGATCAATTTTCAAAATTCGTATTCGTGAAAGCAATACGTCGTGCTACATCAGAATTAGCAATCAAATTCCTTCGAGACGAGATCTTCCCGATCTTCGGAGTGCCCGAATCCCTGTTGTCTGACAACGGCAAGCAATTTGTCAGCAAGGAGTTCGCCTCATTCACGTCGCCGCTCGGCCTAAGACAACTCAAGACCGCGTCGATCACTAATAGCCGCAATCCGCGCGTACATCAGTCACGACCACTCTACGTGGGATGCACATTTGAACGCTATAAGCTGCTCCCTAAGGACCGCTATACACTCGGCCCTAGGAATGTCCCCGTACGAGGAGGTTTTTGGACAGAGTATGATCGAGCACGGTAGCGGATACCAACTGCTTCGAGACCTAAACGGTCTAAACAATTCGGAAATTGATCAAATACCTAAGGCGAGCCGAATGAACATTCTTCATTCATACGTAAAAGATACGCTGAGCAAGGCACACGACAAGTACGAGAAAAAGTATAACACCCGCAGCACTCCTAGAAAGTTTAAAGAAGGCGACTGCGTGTATAAACGTAATCATGCGCTTAGCAATTTCGCGCAAGGCTTCAATGCGAAGTTCGGTAGAAAATTTATCAAGGCACGAGTCGTGAAAGTTCAAGGAGACTTATACCACCTGGTAGACGAGAAGGGAGCAGACCTAGGTCTGGTTCACTCCAAAGATATTAGACGATGAATCTCGAAAGTTTGACTACACAAAAAAAAAATGTCTGTCTTGGGGAAATAAAGAAACCAAAAACACCCATTGAGTGTACAAAAAAAAGAAGAAATATATATAAACATAAATCCCATTATCCAGCGACTTATACTCAGCCGGCCGCTTAGTAATGGAAGATCTTTTTGGTTACAGATGTCATTCACCAACCGACGTAGAGAAACGGAGATTAATGCCCGGACAACTCAGCCCGCGCACGAGACTCCACCACAAGAGCGTGCATTCAAACCCCCAGGAAATCCAGCTGATGGTTGTGTCCTTGGCTCTTTCGCTTGCGATACTCGCGAAAGTTCCGAGGTGTGTAACAAACCACCGTCACCAAGAATTATGTAATTCCACTATGTCTCCAGTCTGACATCCCCAAAGCATGCTTCGAAGAGTTTTACCACTCCGCGGTGTAAACGGCGGCGAAACAGCCTATTCATAACGACAACCATTTCGATGGCTGAACGCTACCCTTTTGGGAAAGTCGGCTTAATCGCCTTCCAATTCAGTTAACCTCGTTCTTTTACAATTCTACCCGGAGTACGAAGACATCTTGTGTGCAACGCCTAGTAATTGCGATTCTCCATTTTCTTTTCGCGAATAAAATAAAATCACCAAAAGAATACGAATAGAAAATGTATTCTTTAACAAAGGAAAAAGTAAAATTCCCAAAAATAAAACAAATAATAAGATATCAACCATCAACCAGAAACCCACGTCCCGGAGATTCCTTCGGAATTTAACCAAAACCGGTAAGTCACCGTGGAATAAAGAAAAATTAAATTATAAATCGCCACCACGCGACAATCCTCACCCAACAGGAAAGGGCTGGGAATCACTCCTCGCCAAGCGAGGAAAGTAGAAAACCGAGTAGAGACGGCCTGTCGCTCGCTTAGCACATGCGGCTGAGCACAGGTGGACTTTTTACGCCAGCATCCAGCTATTTTTAGCGTCCGTAGAGACCGTAAGACCAGCAACCGCACGTGCCGTGCATCGCACACGTGAAACGCTGACGAGACTACGTGCGGAGAACTCCCAAATTCGGGAGAAACTTCGCCAAGAAGGTAGCCGCGTAGCGATCACCACCCGTTTGTTCGGAAACCACAGGCGACCGAGCATACGGCCCACAGACGTGGATGCATCAGAGGATCGCGGTCGAGTCCGTTCCGAACCAGCAGTTACGCCCCGCGTCATTTGCACAACAGCGGCTCCGACCGAGAGCTTAGGAACCACGGCGACTAGGTAAGGCAGCGTCGACCGAGCTAATTTGACTTGGCCACACCACGTGCGACAATGTACTTATCGGTAATTCTTCTTCCAACCCCAGTGATACAGGTACGACACCGCAGGCGGCACCGAAAGCGAGTAGAGAGCGGGACATTCGCCCGGATAAATTCAACCCCGGCAGCAGCATCATCATCAGCAGCACATCACCACCAGCAGCAACAGATCCAGTTAAAAACTCCAGGGAATAGGGGCGTGGAATAGCCACGATATACGAGTTTTTATATCTATATACGTAGCTTATATATTAAAACCGAGGACAGACCTCATTTCTTTATATTCAGTGGATAAAAGTAGTTCATTCAGTACTAATCCATTGGGGGCAAACCGTTTCTTCTTTAATCACGTGTTAATAACGTAAAAACCTAATCGGAATTTTTCAATTCCAACCCTCAGTCGTGGTTTCGTCGCGATTTTAATTCAAAAGTTTCACGCGCTCGGCGCAAATCGGGATTTTTCAATTCCAACCCACTCTCGCGAGTAAATTTTCTTTCGCTCGCGTAAATTCCATTGCCTCCGCGGAAATACTAAGTAAATAACGCGGTAAATATTAAGTCAGTACGCGTACAAGCGGTAGAGCCAGAACCAGTGCACCCGTAGGATACCCTCGACGCTAGGGATATTCACATGGAAGTTTTTCTTTCTTTTTTTTTATATAAAAACGAACATTTATGAAATTCAACAGCTTCAACAAACAGTGGTGGATCGTCAATGTGCGCACATCGGCTGGAGTTCAACATCACGTAAGTCTTTTTGCCCTATATTAACTCTCGATTCTTATTGTCATTTTCAATATATTGTTCCACCATAACCTATATATATATATTGGGGCATATCCCTTTATGCCTGCCTAAATAACCCAAAAAAAAAGGAAAGAACGTCCATGCAGTGACCCTCAGCACCGCAGAGCGCTGCCGTACATCTTACATCCGTGTAGACAGTCCAACTCGAAGTAGAATCGTGACCTACTTTCGTAGCCCAGGTCATTGACCTCGAAGTACCCATTACGCGCGCGTAGTAGTTTCGTTTCTTTTTATTGTGGTGCGACTCCGTTCCTCAACGTAAACGTAGCTGAGTCTCGACAGTTTCTGTGGCAGGACGGTCGATACTTATATAGATGACCTTATATATATATACCTAGGTATCGATATAGATATACCTATACTCCACCCAGGCACCCGTATAATGTTGGTAGAATTTCAGTACCGGGCGAATATTAGCCCTGATGCAAATTTGTAATTCGTGCTTCTTCATGTTTTGTATTTTTTTTTGTTGATCGTCGTTCGTCAGACCGCGTAGTATTAAAGCGAATTCGCAGATCGCGTTAACTCTTGGCGGGAAAGTCCTATCCACAGTAATTTTTTTTTGTTGTTGTTATTACATAAGATTCCGTAGCATAATACTTTTATCGATAAGATTTTTAGTATTAATCCGTTTTCTTACTCTTAAAGTTCGTTTAACGTAATATTAGTAGAGGAGCAGGGATTTCTTGTTCTCGGTCCCTCTGACCCTTAAGGTTGTTTTTCTAGCGTATAGTTTGTATACGGGCCGGATGCCTCATAGGTACTTCTAAGATCTAGCCTACTTAGTTTTTAGTTTTAAAGCATTTTTGGTGCTGTTGAGAATTCCTTAATTGGGGTTTTCTCTCTTTTGTCGTGCTCATAGGATTCGCTTGAAGTCAGAACCGACTGACCGAGTTTAACATTAGTTTTAATGATTAGATTATCGTAAGCATAGCTCGTAAGATAAATAAATGTCCTTAACGCAATGAAGCGTCAGATACCTACTCGAGTATTTTTCTTTTCGCTTGGAGTATCGTCGACCTTTGACAACATGGTTTAGGACCAGGTCGACGGAGGGAAGTCGAGGTAGTTCTCCACCATAGCGGTGTGGATAGTCACATAGGGTAAGGTATCCTAAAACAGGTAGGGGACCTCACTCCTTTTCGGAGCAGGGGCCATCGCGAGTGGAGCGATGCGGTGGCCAAAGGTGTCCGCAATTCTTATCAGTATTGCGGCGGGGTGGGCCAGCTCAGAAGAAAGTCTACATCCTCTTCTTCTGCACCAATTCGGCAAAAGTCCCAACTTTCTTGTATTCTTCCTTTATATATCTGGTGGTCCAGGTTAGCCACTACAAATCTTCTCAAGCCACGTCTTCTTCGGGCCGGAGAGGCTATCCTTCGGGATAGTGGAGGGTCGACTAGGACTCTTTTGGTACCGGCGACGGTTCATCGTGTCGTCCGAGGTCTAGTCCATCGCAGCAATTTCAGGCATGTAAATAACGAGGTAACCCCAGTTCGAGCTCTATAGCAAGTTTCCGCTCCCGCCGACGAGCTAGCACGGGGCGGCCATGCCTGGCTATGAGTGGTCGAACAACCCCTCTCTCTTGTTAATCAGTGACGGAGGCGGACTCTTGGCAGTCTGTAGGCCAGAGCCGTCGACGTTATAGGCTATCGACAAGCGTTGCCAGATACATTCCGTGCCAGCAGAATGACAGCTGGGCACACTCAGAGGATGACATGGCCGTGGGTTTTTTTCTTTTTTTTGGTTTTCCGATGCCAACCAGTCAGAGGAGGGGAGAGTATGCATCTGCATGGCAGGCTTCTGTTGCAGATGGCGTGCAACGTAGAGCCTACTCGCCTGTGTGTGTGGTTGGTTACATGATCAAGGAAAAACTACCTTAAGGGTTTCCTAGAACAAAAAAAAACAAGAAAACTACTCTCGAACCGAAGGTGCTAATACGCAGCAACTCCGTGTTTCACGATACTCTTCTTCAAACGAGAAACCGAACTGTCAAGGAACTCGACGTCACTTGGTCGGAACTCACTAATCGAAAGAACTTTTCGATCTATTCGCGTTCTTTAAACTAAATCCGGAAACAATTACACACTGCCTTGCTAAATCCGTTCTGAAGGCAAAAGTCAATACTAAATACAACAAAAATAAAGAGAAACGAATCTATCCGCGATGAGCGTTGTGCTCCGTTTAGGATGGCACAGCTTTAAGCACTAAGGCGACTGCGGTGGACTAACAAATTGTTAAATCCTACCTCGAAAACTGATTTACGACGTTCTCTACGGCAACGCAAACCAGGAAATACGGGTATATGTATATATATATGTGGGATTGGGGCATACGGAGACAGGACCGACAGACGAACGCTAACGACTTACTACACACACACGCACGCACAGCGAACAACCGAGCAGAACGAAGAACAGACGAACGAGCGACAACCAAAACCCTAGATAGTCAGTCAGTCGTCAACCACCACCGCAGGTAGTAGTAGTTTTGCAGTGCGCTTCGCCCAGTAGTTTGTGAAATAGAATCATGTGAATAAACCGATTGAATTTTATAACGTTTAAACCGTGTCTTTTTTATTTAACGAAGAAAGAACCCTACATATAAATGTATATGTATATAGATGATGAAATGAATATGGTTAATGTAATCAATATAGTAAAAATGTAAATGACCAATAATGACTTACGTGGAAACTCCCAGCTGATGTGCACACACTGCCGACGTTCCTGTTGAATTTCAAAGAATGCATGATGTCAAAGACCTATATATATAAATATGAATGTATAAATTCCCTACGCGGTTGCATCGATATTCCTAAACCGCAATGAAGATACTCGCACTGACCGAAGCGAGATTACACAAACAAAAAAAAAAGAAACTTTATATAGCTGATCGCCTTGTAATAACTTTATCTCTTATCATTACCCCTGTGTAGGTATCTGTGCGTGGGTGAGGATTGAGAAATCGATCGAACTCCAATTCACAGGCACGGTTATCAATCCTTTTACCTTTTTTTTTTCTCCGACTCACTTGAATCGAAGATCCGTGGACAAATATACTTTCCCGACGTTCTGATGGGATTACCGAACTGACACGCCACCGTTGGCTGCTTACTCGCGCTGTGAAGCGATAGATATACTATGGAATTGAAACAAGCCGATCCGGCGGCTATCGCGATACTGAAGAAGAGACAAATCGGAGATCCCAGAAGGGTAATAAAGACCCTGACATATAATTAATTTAGTTGCGAGTGCACGCATATATATATATTCAAAAGCCTAGATACTTTAAATAATCTAACACTACTCTGCTCTACACTATTAACACACACAACAGAAAGTGTTGGACTGCTGGTGTTGGTGCGATGGGTCGCTTGTGACCTGCTGCTGCTGGTGAGATGAGTCGCTTGTGACTTCTGCCGATGGTGAACTGGTCGCTGGTGACTCTGCTACTGCTGCTGGGTGGAGTTGCTTGTGACTCTGCTCCTGTTGTTGCTCTTGGCTGTATAGGGGCCTGTTCGAACTAGGGCTGTAAAGGGGCCTGTTCGAACGTCTATGCCCGTCGCAAAGCGTTGCTGTTCAGGGGCCGACAATGTATTTAGATTGAGCGTGCGCGTGCTATATGTCGGCTCGCCTAATCTATGAAGGGGCCGCGTAGTGTATATAGTTGCGTGAGGTTATGAGCAGGGCCCGCGTAGTATGTGATGACTGAGCCGCCTGTCCCCTCTCGCTTACGAGGTGGGTGCCTGACGGACCGCGCTGTCGTATTACGACACGTGACTGCCTAAGCTGGTGAAAAAAAGGGTATTTAAATTCCGCCTTTGAAAGTGGTACCACCACGATGATTTCCTCGTGATAATACTCGAAACAGTGTATCCTACCTGGTGGTAATGGTGTCCACTTGTATGTATGGGAGTCGGGCAAAAACCAAAAGGAATTAATTCGCCTGCCTTCTTCGTATTTAATTTTTTTACTTACCCACTACGCGTTCGCAAGAGGGGGCAAAACCACTCTGGAGCTGTTCACAGCTCTGCTGGTGTCTTCTTTTGCATCCTGGCGCTTGGCGCTGACCGGGATTTTCGGTCGCGATGATTTAGAATTCCTCCGTCGATACTCCTGGTTGTGGATCGGCACAGTGGTGGACGATGGAATTCCACACTTCTGCGACGATTCCTTGGCGGATGGTTCAGTTGGAGAAAGATTTCCTTTGGTCCTCCCTGGTGCTGAGGATGGTTAGGAATTTTCTTGGGGCGAAACTTATTCGTCCCCCGGCCAATTTGAAAAAGACCGCCTGCTATCTGCAACACTCCATTTTAACTCTCGGCAACCAAGGCTGGCAAATATTCCCATGTCAGTCCAAAGGACCTCAGACCTATTAGTCTATCTTCATTCCTCCTCAAAACGCTGGAGCGATTGATTGATATCCACCTCCGTATGCACATAAACCCGCAATTGCTGTATACAGCTCAGCATGCGTACCGTAAGGGAAAGTCGGTGGAAACCGCTCTCCATTCCTTAGTACGCACAATCGAATACTCCCTCCATCACAAGGAGTATACCATGGTTGATTTCCTTGACATAGAAGGCGCCTTTAACAACGTTAACACATCTGCAATCGCAAACGCACTGGCAGAACTGAATGTGGATAGCTCGCTTGGTGAATTGATCAATCTACTGCTAAATAGTCGGATTATCAATTCAAAACTGGGCGTTACATCTGCTAGGAGGTCTGTCAGTCGAGGGACGCCTCAAGGCGGTGTTCTTTCTCCCCTTCTCTGGAACTTGGTGGTGAACAAACTACTGATAAACCTGGAAGGGGAGGGCTGCAGAGTGATTGCCTATGCGGATGATGTTGCTATTGCCGTCTCTGGGAAATACCTCAACACCATAAAGGAACTCCTGCAAAACGCTCTTAACAAGCTAACGAGATGGGCTAATCGGTGCGGACTGGGCGTTAACCCCCACAAAACCGAGCTTGTCCTCTTTTCCAGGAAATATAAAATCCCATATATTGACCCTCCCTCTATTAGCGGTACAAGCTTAACTTTCTCTGACGAAGCAAAATTTTTGGGTCTAATCTTCGATAGGAAGTTAAGCTGGAAACCCAATATACAAGAAAGAGTCAAGAAAGCTACAGTAGCACTTTTCTCTTGTAAAAAAGCCATTGGCAACAAGTGGGGTTTACAACCCCGCATTACGCACTGGCTATATACATCGGTGGTAAGACCAATTCTTACTTACGGGGTGGTTGTCTGGTGGACTGCTCTAGAAAAAGCTATTAACCGCGACAAGCTGGGCAAAGTCCAGCGTTCAGCGTGTCTATGCATTAGCGGAGCACTCCGAACTACCCCCTCCGCTGCTCTGGACATTCTGCTACACCTGATACCCCTTGATATATTTAGCATGCAAACAGCGGCATGTTCCACTGTCCGCTTAAAAGCTACCTCGCAGTGGACCAATAACAATATTGGCCACTCCATTATTCTAGACTACTTTAAGTCTCTACCCAGAAACATAGACTACACCATACCCCGTTTGCAGTTCGGAAAAAACTTCCAAATCACCATTCCTTCCAGATCATTCTGGGATGATGATGCATTTGCGAATGATAAATCGATTCACTTTTACACCGATGGATCAAAAACTAGCGATGGGGTAGGTGGTGGAGTCTTCTCAGAAAAGCTAAATCTTAGCCTCTCTTTCCGTCGTCCTGATTACTGTAGCGTGTTCCAGGCGGAAATTTTGGCGATAAAAGAAGCCCTGACGTGGCTGAAGAGGAATGTGATATCCTCAAAGGATATCCGTATCTTCTCGGATAGGCAGGCCGCGATTAAGTCCCTGGACTCAGTCTCCTCAATTTCCATCATAGCCCAAGACTGCCGATCATCTCTTTCGGAGATGGCAGAGCAGTTCAATATTCACCTCTGTTGGGTGCCGGGGCATAGGGACATTCCATGTAACTGCAGGGCTGATGATCTCGCCAAAAAAGGAACCACATTACCTCCTTTACCTGATAAAGGTTCCCTAGGTATACCAATCGCTACTTGTAAACTCTTGTTCAAGCTATCCGCAATCGAGAGAACAAACCTTAGGTGGACGAGTAGCAATACATGTCTAGCGACTAAGCGGATCTGGCCAAAGCTGGATCTGCGACGCTCTAAGTGTCTAATCTCATTAAACCGACTGCATATTAGCTCCACTATAGGTGTTATCACAGGTCACTGCTTAATAGGCAGGCACGCATCTAGACTCGGTGTGTGCTCAAATGACTTCTGCAGAAGCTGTATGGACGAGGAGGAGGAGACTGTACTTCACCTTCTCTGCACGTGTCCTGCGCTCTCCCATAGAAGAAATCTCCAGCTAGGGGACTTCTTGTTCAATGACACAAGCGACTTAGCCAGCACTGGCGCTAGAAGTCTTTCGCGCTTCATAAGAAGGTCCTACTGGTTCAACGACCAGTGAGGGTAATCCCCAGATCTGTGTGGTACCACAATGGACCTATCATTGGTCTAAGTGTGTTGGCTTTGGCTGACAGCCACGTCTACCTAACCTAACCTAACTCTCGGCAAATGGATTCTTTCGTTGACATTTGGCCGTCGGCCGGATGAATGCGTTCAGCCGTCAAATTTCTATCTTTTTCGTTCATTCGGGGATGTGTTCGCTTAAGGGTGCGTGCTGCACTGTGCGAGACAACAACTTTCGCTGATTTGCTGTTGTGCCGTGGATAATCTACTGTAATGAACACACGGCAGGGATTCGTTACAGAAGGTTGGAAGCAATGTCGAAGGGTTTCTTTCGCTAAAGGCAAGAATTCCGATTGTCAATCTTGTCTTTAGCGTGCACCAATTTTCGCCACTATACTCCCCTCATCGTTGGTCCATTCACAGATGCCGAAGATAAGCCTATCCTTCGCTATATCGTTGAAGGGTCTGTTTGCTTTTTCAGCGCTCTTTACCTTCTTCGGGGCCTTGGAGGTATCAGCCCCTTAAAAGTTTCTGCTTTGGTGAAATTTCGTACATCCTCTGTTGATAGTCGGCATACAATACTCATGCCTTAGATGACTTAGATTATGAATTTTAACATTCCGAGCAAATAAGAAATACTTTGGCACAGGTCGAAGTTAACATATTTTCGACAACAGTAACGGAAACCAAAAAAAAAATTTCTATTTGCAATTATTGGCTTGATGATTACTGGGTTCTGCAGCAATCTGTGCAAAACTGACATCCAAACCAAGCTTCGAATCAACCAAGAATATGCTATGCTTATGGTGATATCTTGATTGCTATCTTGAGGATTTTTTTTTAGATATCCCAGTTGGAGGGAGTTATTGTCCCCTTCCTGGTAGGATCGCCATGTAACGTTGCCTGGTCCTGGCGGCAACGTACGGTGAGAACCCCGAATTTCTGGGTATGTCGATTACAATCGCTTCGGCTAAAAAGCCAGTCAGCTCAAACCTCTGGTGCACGTATGCTTCCTTGAGGTGGATAACCGACGAGAGGGGGGTTCTTCAGATGTCAGAACTACTAAGGTTTGTATGGCTCAGTCTCTCGTCCGGAGAATGAGTGCTTTTTGTTGCCATTACTTTTATACCCTAACTTAATTGCTAAGTAAGCTTAAATATTAATGTGAGAAATTGCTTAATCTGCTAAAATATATTGTTTATCAATTTCTTTGCCAGTCACAAATACCGAACCCCTAATAAAAAAATATTAATTTAGTTGCCCAATCAGCCTAATCTATCGATAGCCTCATGCTCGCTTCATAGCCTCTCGTGGAAATGCGAACTCAGCATACAAAATACTTCCAAGTTCTTGGCAGTATTTCGTATACGTAGTGCGTTAACCATGCAGTGGATATGAAAACTGCAATATGAGCGCTATTAGCCGCGGCCTGCTATTTGCCATCCATCCGTAGTACCTCTTGGTGAACACATATTTAATTTAATTGTTCATGAGGTGTTGCGTTACCTGATACAATACGGTGGGATTGATTGGAAGGTGGTTGACACATGTCGTGTACCTTCCGGGTTCCGTATTTGTAACTGGAGGAACACAATTAAGTGGGCGCTATTGTGGTCCCTTCACAGGTCTTTTGAACGCAAATTCTTTTTGGTTACCAGATGGGCTGCTCTGCTTTTTGTTTTTCGGTGCAAAACGGCAGGGTAGAGGGAAACCCTACTGCAAGCGCAAGGAGTTCTAGTGAGCATCTCCACCACAGCAAGGTAAGTAGTAGTAGAAAGAGATGTTATAATACCCTAAGATAGGGAATAAATTCGAATGCCATTGGGAATTGTTTGTAGTTTGCCAATTGAATTTCACGGGCGTCTGCGACCAAAAAATTAATCAATGTAATTTATGTTTTTTAATATATTGTCAAAGACCTGATATGATTACTGGACGAGTCTGAGTACGCACTCTAAGCAAACGTGCCAAACTTGGGTCAAAATTAAAATACAATGGCAGATAGTCAAACAGAAAGCGAATTGTACAATGAACGTTTATATCACCAGGTCATTTCACTTGGACGGCATCAGTTTCTTGAGTAATATACGTTGGATGTCACTCTACGAAATGATTATCAGACCTATTCAAAGGGGTGTGTCAAGTTCAATGACCAGGTGTTTGAAAAATTATGCGAATTTTCTCCTTATTTTGGTTCTTGGATTATACCTTTATCTTCAAGAAGCCTGCCTTTAACTCTTTACTCCAAGGAAGCCACAGCTCCTACTTCGAAATCACCTTAGAGATTGCAAATAAAGAAAAGTTAGCAGTACAGTTCTTTCTATTTACTGCATCCAACTTCTTTGCATATTTAATTCAATCCATTTTCCTAAAAATAAAGTCAAAAAACTATTGATTTTTAATAAAAAACTTACTTTTATTTCCAGATTCATTTGATTCTCCCGCCTACTACTGCCAATTATTTGGTTTGTTTACCCTTCAGAAGAGTTTGTTTACATTTGGAACACAAAAAATAAATTTTTGACAGTAAGCGACGGTACTCTATACGTATTTAGGAGGAACTGTGAAAATCATTTCTACTTCAATTCAATCTCTCATTAGTGAAGAGATCGAAAACCAGCCTCGAGTTCGAATTGAGTTCGAATTCGGTTATGTAAAGGGAGTAAGTTATACATGTAACGTGGGTACAGATGCGAAATGTCAAGCACGGACCGTACCTCGATACTCGAAATCTGATATGATACTTACGTCACATCTCACATCTCACTCTTACCTTTGCCAACAGAAAAAGTTTTGATTATTTCCTTCACTGTCAGAAAGTTGCTGGTAAGTAAAAATTTGCAAAATATTCGATAACATTTTAAAATTGTATTTGTATTAGAAAGAATTCCATTACGTCTATAAAAATGTTGGCCAAACAATGCTTTTCGAAAGGACTTTTGCTGAGAAACGGTAAGAAAAATCATAGTATGTAGGGTAACCTTAAATTACATAACAACCTAATGAAGTAATGCAATTGCACTCAATGAAATTAAAAATACAATCCCAGTTGGAGTCGTATCCCGTGCCGCTTATCACGACGGTGGGCACCATAAGCATTCTACAATGAATGACTTGCCTGTCCCCGAGGGAGATTGGCATGAGCAGCATTCCCGCAGAAATGCCAAATACAACACAGTTTTGATTGCAGGAATATTAGCTTTGGCAGGTACCATCGGTTTTGTGAGTATTGGTATTTTTACAAATTTTTCAAAAATTAACTAATTGATTTTATTTCTTTCCAGGCCAAATCTTCAGGAATAGTTTTCTTAAACTCTTCTCCACCAAAATCGCTTGATTAAATTGGAGAAACTAGTTCTTATAACGTTGCAAATAATTAATAATAAAGAAATTATTGGAATATTCCAATTGTAAGCCAATTGCTTTTTTTCAATGATGTATTGTATAAATGTACTGCTCTAATGCAGATACTGGCTAAGAATCTGCCCTATCATGGTATCCATTCCGTAAGGAAAATTTTATACGAATCGAAGTACGCTGCTTCATTGTACAGGTGTTGGGCCTATTGTCAATTTCTCCCCGATTATCTCTGGCATCTATTCGTCGAGGAACATTTATACACTTTCGGAAACGGGTTTTATGAACGTGAATTGAGCGGCACTCAAAAAATCAACACGTATCGTAAAAGGTGACTTGGGGGAGAATTCAGGCCGAGGCGGTAACTCTATTTCATTCCTATTTACAGGTGAACCCAGCGACATATTTATATTTTTGAACAAGCGTGCATGCAAATCGGTGGGCTTACATGACTGCAGATCGCCGGTGTCGTAAAAGGATAATCAATAACAGGACCATGTACGTGTCGAAATGGCAAAAAGACTCAAGTCTTACAACTCTTGGATGAAACAAATGCACTGACATCACAATTATATTGGCCCTAACAAAAAATCATCCCAAACCAAGAAGCCTGCTGATGTTAATGTAGTTCATACCGGCAAAAAACAAGCGGACCTATACGACAGCAGTAAAGGCGGGGGTTATAGTGCCTTCGCCGTTAAAGAAGAACATTTGAAACTCGATTGACTGAAGAAGCTCAAAACGAATAATCCAAAATGTTGGTCAATCGATTTTTCACAAAACGTTTGAAATATTCAACAAACTGTTAACAAACTACGCAAAGCATAACTCGACATATAATACAAGACCCAGATAGTTTTTGTGCTTGCATGTAAAATGCAAACAAACAAGTTCATACAAGATTCTACTTAGTTATCGGAAATGGTAAATCGAGATCCCGCTATATGTTACGTTCATTACCTTTTAATGATTCATAAGCATCTCAGTAAATGAAATAAAAAAATAAATATTAGGCATTAAAAGCCCATAGCCCTGTATGGGCTAAAGCTAGCTTCTCCAACCATTTGCTTGTGCGAAGTGGAAGGGACCTACAATTTTATGCCGAATCCGAACGGCGACTTTGAGAAGCTTCTCATGACAATTGATACTCTTGGAGGTGGGGCACTAGAAAAAAACTTTGTAAGATGTTACATCCTGCGGGTTGGTTACCTACCAGGCGCGTCCCCCGGTGGTGGATAGGGGGACCTCGGTACGATACGTTCGTGATCCGAGGTTTTAGAGTTATAGCGGTGTTTTATACATCGTCAAAACTCTATCGCGTACCAAACCAAAAACAAGTATGCAGGAACAACTAAAAGATATAACTACTCCAGGTGGTACTCACATGGGCGAAAATCCACCCGTGGTCTTTTCGACCACGGTCGGGGCACGGATTCTGGAGGCCCCAAAAAGGTTTGCTTCCGAAGATTCCTGCAGCTCTATCTCCGACACGTTCGGTAGACCGGGCTGGAAAAATGGAGGAATTGGCGGAGAGGTTCAACCTGATACGCTTAATCTTCAGACCAATAGACAGACAGCCGATAGGTGCGATGCTGCCGACGAGGCCTGTGAAACCGAACAGGTGAAACGGGCCACAGAGGCGGCGTCCACTGGTCAGCGTCCATCTAAGAGCCAGCGAAAGAGGAAAAGGAGAAAGGCGGCTATCGTGCGGCGCAAAAAAACTGCACCGCCAGTTGAAGGCGCAAGCGCTGAGAACGGCACTTCCCCGGCCGCGACGGCAGAGATGCAGGTCGGCAGAGGTTACCCCAACCGATACCAGCCAGCTGACTGAAACCAACGCTGCCTCCCCTTCCAATAGCTCGAAGAGGAAAAAACGGAGGAAGAAAACCTCAAGCACTCCTGTCGGTGGAACTGCGCGCGCACCTTCTGCGTGCCCTTCCACTAGAACACTTCCAGCTGATGTATTTCCAATGATTGGATTTACTCAGATTAACCTTCAACACTCCAAGGCTGCTACTGCACTCATCAGTAAGAAGCTTTCTGTGTTGAATACAAAAGCCCACATAACATCCATACAGGGGCCATGGGTGTGGAAAAATCGCATCTGTGGCCTTGGAGGTGTCCGTGGCACTACGATACTCTGTGACGAGCGGTCCGAGAGACCAAGGGCTTGTCTTGCTGTGTCGAACCTTCTCTCAGCGACTAAGCTTGGACAATTTTGTGGCCAAGATTTGGTTGCTGCAGCCATTAGCTACGAAACGAATGGAAATTGGAAGACCTTCGTCGTGGCGTCAGCTTATCTCCCCTATGATTCGGTAGTGCCTCCACCACCGAGAGCAATTGCTGAACTCATTGACTATTGCGACACCAGGAAGATGGGCCTAGTTATATGCTGTGATGCCAATGCTCAAAACACTGTTTGGGGCAGCAGCAAATGCAACATGCGAGGAAACCATCTCCTGGATTTCATTCTATCATCTGATCTTACTATCAACAATGTTGGCTCGCAACCAACTTTTGTGACGTCAAGAAGACAGGAAGTGATCGACCTAACTTTATCAAATAGATACTTTAAGGCGGTTACTAACTGGAGGGTCTCTTCGGAGCTGTCCCTCTCAGACCATAGATATATCGAATTCCAAATCGGATGCGAAGCCATAACTTTGCAGGAGAGGAGGAATCCGAGAAAAACCAACTGGATACGCTTCAGGGAGGAATTAGGGAAAACTCTCAAAACTCCAACCAAACTCAGGACGAGACAAAAGGTAGAGGAAGCTGTTCAAGACCTGAATAGTGCCATTACTAGCTGTTTTGAACTGATGTGCCCAGTAAGCAAACCTCCTGGCAGAACGCCGGTTCCCTGGTGGAGCTCGGAACTGCAAAGAGTTCGTAGAGAAGCTATAAAGCTTCTAAATAGGTCACTCAAGACTGAATTGGAGACAGACTGGAATCTCTACCGATCGAAGCAGAAGGAAAATATAATGCTAATTCGGGTATCGAAAAGTGCTTCTTATAAGAATTTCTGCGAAAAGATTGAAACGCTGGGTGAAACTAGTAGGTTGGTTAAAGTTCTGAAAAAGGGCAAACCAGCCAAACTGGACTCACTTAGAAAACTTGATGGCACCTTCACTGAGACGAAAGCGGAAACTTTTAGTTATCTGCTGGAGTCTCACTTTCCGGGTAACCAGATTACAATTGGTTCACAACCAGCCCCGATTACCGAGACTATGAGTGAGTCAAGACAAACAACTCGGCGTAGCTGGTATATTGCGAAGGCCGTGGTGACGGACGAGGCCATTAAATATGCTTTTGCGTCTTTTGACGGCTTCAAGTCACCTGGTACGGACGGAATATACCCAGCCATGCTGCAGCAATGTACAAACCAGTTGCTTGTTACGGTCACCTGTAAAGGAAACGTAAACAAAGTTATTGCCACTGGATTCATATCAACAGTTCCAAACATTGAGAGTGCTCACCTTAGTCACCAAACCTCCTTGCTCAACCGAAAGGGTATCCTCCAGATGCGGTGCGGTTCGTGGGTCGTCCTCACACACCGCAACTCCACATCCGTCGGTAGATTGAAGGGCAACGAGTAACATAAAACATACAAAATACACATCAGAAAAAATAACAAAAAATACAGACTAGCTACAAACATACTTAACCCAATCCATAGGGAGATGAGTCCAGTTGGTGTGTCCCATATGTGGTCCAAGCTGGATCTAGCGTCTCTGAAATTCAAACAATAAAACAGATGAATTAAGGAAATAATGGTTAAATACAATTATTAAAATAATAAACTTAACCGCGTTGACTCGCGAAATAAATATGTTTGTGCAGCAAATTGCAATTTCCAACAGCTGTTTGAGTTGTCAGTTGTCATCCGTGAAAATTCGGAGTAAAGGGCTCATTCACGATGGAAAATTATTGGTACGAGTTAATACTCCAACCTTTTTGGTAGATGATGAGAGCGGGAGATTTAAATATGAATTGCCGGTTATGATTGGTAGGATCCAAGATCGGATGATGGGATTTTGGCCACTAGCGGGAAGGTAGTGTGGTTGTTGGTAGCTCCAAACGGATGATGGTCTGCTGATTCAGGTCAGGAGAACATTCGCCATAATAAGTAAAGTACCCGTACTGATCACACGTCCAAAGAAAAAGTAGTGCGAAACAACATAAAACTAAGCAAATACAACGAAGTACATAAAACAAAAGAAAAAAAGATATTGAACAATTTTTACAAGACCTAAGTAGGCAGTGTAAGAATTTTTTTTGTGCATAAAATCAGTGGAAAATCCAATCTGTGAGTTTCAGTTTAGTTTAAGTTATCATATAGGATATCTATCTCATTTAAAAATATAAATTTTTGAATAGGCAATATATCAAGGCGTAGCACCAGTGAAGGTCAAGTGGCGGTCATAGACTATCCGTCAATACACACACCAAAAGGAAGTCGTGACCGCCAATATTTTTAATCCTTGTATGGCCCGCAATATATAAGTGCATTGTGGTGCGAAATTTTGAAAACGCTGAAATATATGTTTGAGACGACTTATGTGGTACACCGGCCATTGAAGTCTCCTGCACATTGGTGCTCCAAGGGGTCGAGTTCCCCCTATCACGCCTTTTGTGACGTCACAACGCCTGCTGTATTTGTGTATTTGCTATTCGGGAAGAAAAAAAATTAAAAATAATGTGGCGAACGATTTAAGCTCCTGGTGTTAAGAGTTTTTTTTTAGAACATAAGCGTGATTTTTGGTTAAATTTTGTGTTGATTAATTTATGTTTTTTTTTGGTTAAGTTTTTTTGGTGTATACCTACATAGTTCCTTTTTGGTATTAGCACCAGGGCACCTTGGAACAAAGAGTAACAATTTTTTTTGTACGGGTTTTCTCTAACTTTTATTAAGTTCTTCGTCTTTCTTTTTGTCTAGTTAAAGTACCCCTCTTCGAAACCTACATTGAGCTCGATTTAGGTAGGAATTCGGTAAAGGTGAGGGATAAGGACTGCATAGGGCGAGAAACAAATATTGGTTAGATTTTTACTTCGAGTAAAATAAACCTGTATGGTTTCAGGCTGTTCTGTTGGGTATACCTTTGTTTAATTTTGTTTCAAGATTTATTTGTGTTAAGGGTTACCATCCCATTATTATTATTTTTGAATTCAAATTTTTATGGCTGTTATTAATTGATTTTGGTTAATGAGTTTTGGTTAGGGTTACCATCCCACCAACTATAAAATTTTTGTTAAAGTTTAATTTTGCTTATATATTTACTTCGGTTATCTATTCATTTGAGTTTAAAGATTTCCTTTTTTGTCAAGGGCTACCACCCCCATCAATTATATTGTTTTTAAAGTTAAGTTTTTCTTTGTTATTTAATTTATTTTGATTAATTTTTGGTTAAGGGTTACGGTCCCATTATTAATGTTAGTATAATTTCTTTTTGTTTATTTATTTTTTTATTATTTCCTTATTTTGGCTTAGGAAATAAGTTTTTTAAGGATTAATATCCTGATATTTATTTCTTTTGCAAAAAAAAAAATTTTGTTTGTTAGATTAATGTTATCTAGGGTTACCGTACAATCTTCTTTGTTTTTTTTAAAGATTATTTTTGTCATGGTGACCGCTTTATTTTCATTATTTATTGTTTTTGTTTGAAATTGCTAGCTTTTTAAATAAAAAAAAAAAATCACGCTATTGAAATTAAATGCGTTCTTTTTTGAGGATACGTGATCACACGATGATGTGTTGAGATTTTCTATTTCAGGGGGTGGACTAAGGTAAGCTAAAAATATCTCGGCGGATGACTTGACTGTGAGGATACACACATATTGGGAAAGTTCTGAGGCAAATGAACTTCCAGGTTGGGTGGGTATTGGCCGCGCTCATAACACCTAAGAGCGCATCTCAAAGTGGTAACCGTCCGTCCGCTGTCAAATTGTATAATTTTTTTTTCGACACGATTTATGTTTTGTAAATAGGTGCTGTTGATTTTCGGGAACAAGAATCCCCCCATTCTGACGAGCTCAGCCGTGCAGAGCCAGCGTGCCACGTTACCGGAAGTCGACATTCTCTCCAAAAATCCCAAATTTCCCTACCTTGCTTCCTCATCCGGTCATCCTACCCTTTTTTGAATTCCCAACGGCCTTTCCACTCCTGTTCCTGCCTATTACAAATGGCGCCCAACGTGTTACGTCCTGCCCAACGTATTACGTCCTGTCCAACGTATTTGTCCTAGTCTTCAGTCCTTTATGTCGTATTAGTCCACAGTTGTATTAGTTGGCAGCACCAAAGAACTCGAATGAATTGCGATGAATCCTTTGATGTTGACAACAAAAACAACTGCCAGCTATTAGTTTTATGTGCTTTCTACTTCTATCTCTTTCACTTACGTTTTACTTTTCTATCAAAAATTTTAATTTTCACTTTCATTTCATCTTCATATAACCTTCATGTATACAGTGGCCTTGTTCGATGAGAGTCGTCGTAACACGCTGCACTGTCACATTCTTCACATTCTACTTTGAGTGTTGTTGCCTTCTCCTCCAAGTCTTGCAGCAAGTCCCCAGGATAGACTGGAATCGCGGGAGTAGAAGAAAACAACCGTGTGTCCATGTTACTTTTTGTCTATAATTACCACTGTGAGAAAAAAACAATAAAAATACAATTTTAGTCCGTCTGCTGTCTTTTTCCGAGTATCCAAAGCAGTTTAAGTCATCCTAGGTCGCGCCAACAAAATGCCGCCGAGGACAGCTACCTGAAACACCCCCGTGTCCACACATATAGAAACCAAAACCCCGTACATTTTTGTAGTTTAGTAAATTTTTGTTGATATTTATTTGCTTTAAATATTGTGTACTATCACAAATCCATAACATATAAGCATAAACCTACATACCTACATGTAATCATTTTTTTCTTATATTATACACTATATTTACATAAATCAATCCTTATTTAGATACATATTTTCAGTAAACTTAAAAATCATTCAAAGAAACTTACGTTAAGTGTTAGGTCCTTTTCTCAGTCATTCCGTTTCATACTGTCGTTAAGTTGTCCCAAGTCAGTTGAATAAATTCCTGTAGCCGTCTGCGTTCGTCCATTTTCATAAATCCACGATGAATTCTGCAGAAAGAGAAAAAAATATAAACAGGTTAAGAAGAGAAACTTTATTCGATGAAAACAGGAGACTTACTAGATCCAATTCACAGCTACCACAAACTTTGAGCAGTACAATGCCAAGGGTAACGCACACCCCGATAGTTAGTAGGAAATCACTCCATGATGCTTCCAACAGCGATACTGCCTTTCCGACGTCCATTCAGGATCAGAACCGTTCGATTAGCTCAGATTCCCATCCAGCTCCTCCTAGTTCTTGTTTCAGCACCGTAGGTACAGTACCGAAAGTGCAGAGCACTTCGATGAATGGTAGGGATTCTGTTCAAGTTCCTTCGAACAGTAATAATAACCATCCACCATCGTCAGCCATACCACTATCTGATTTTTCCCAAAGCCGTTCAAGTAGCTCCGACTCGATACCAGCACCCGCATATAGTGAACCTAGCAATTTAGGTGCCGCAGGATTAGCATCCCAAAACCCCAGTTCCGTAACGTTAGTAGACCTAGATGAAAGGCAAGAGGAAGATTATTTACCAAGCAATAACTTGATTCCAAACGAAGTGCAGAAGGAATTGAAAGCCTACGTCAACTTAGCCTTGGTCAATGCTTTCTCGAGCTTGAAGAATACCCTGAGGGGAGAGATCTCCGAAGACCTTAAAAACGAGATGAAAAGTAGTTTTCTAGGCTTCACTAATGAGATAAACAACCTCTTTCGTCCGATTCCTGAAGCTGGAGAAGCAATACCAGTTACGATGGCTCAATCTGTAGCTCCTCAGCCGGAATTTCCTCCATCTCAGCCTGTTCAGCACTCACCTGCAGGTAGGCGACAGCCTTTGGTCCTACAGCAACCGTTTGTTCGACCACAGCAAACAGCCCGCCAAATGCAATCCAATCCTGATGCAACCGCTAGGGCCTTCGTTCCTGTTGGGCAAAACCACAGACACAACAATTACCAAAATAGTAGAGCAAGTCATAGTTTTCGAGCATATGAAAATACATACCAGCCAGAGATTCCGATTCTACACACGAGAAATCCTCCTGGCGGGTACCATTATGGTCCACCAACTCAATCCATGCAACCCGCCCCACGCCAAGGTGTTGGAGGCTCCATCAAGATAGACAAGTGGGGCCTCAGTTTTAATGGAAATCCGGAGACACTCAATGTCGAAGATTTTATCTTCCGACTTGAGACTCTGCAAAGTCAGTATGACTACCCCTGGTCAGAGATTATGAGGGACTTCCATCTACTTCTTGCAGGTGCCGCCTACGAATGGTACTGGCAGTATCAGCGATCCAACCTTCGTCCTGATTGGCCAACACTGCGAGACGCGTTGAAGCGACAATTTCGAAATTCGAAATCAGATTTCGAAATCATTCGCGACATCCTCGATCGTAGGCAGGGCACCTGGGAGTCAAGTGAAGATTACTTCACAGTCATACAGAAGTTGAGGTCTCAGCTTCGAGTTCAAATGCCTGAAGTGGACTTGGTGCGGATCCTGAAGCGCAATCTCAGTGAGAAGATCGGAAAGCTGGTTTATCCAATTAACATTTTCACTTTGGAGCAGCTCAAGGATGTATGCAGAGATGCGGAGAATGCATTTCCAAACAGAGATCCACCTAAGTAACATCGACCTCCAACGAAATTCGTGGTCAATGAGCTGGACTATGGTGAAGATCCGTATCAGCAGGAAGAGCAGTTTGGGGCTATGCAACACCACATTAACCGTCAGAATCCTCCACGAAGACCGACGGATTCACGAACATGGATCTGCTGGAATTGTAGGGTCGAAGGCCACAATTTCATGGACTGTCCGTCCGCTGTACGTAACATATTTTGTTACAGATGCGGCCAAGAAGGTGTAATAACACCAAAGTGTCGGCGTTGTAACCCGGAAAACCGGTCGACGAACGCGATGTCGACAGGGGAGTCGCGTTCGACTCAAACCCCCCAATAGTTCCAACCAGGGATTGTGAGTCTCAGACTGACTTAAGCGAAATGCATCAGTCAACAGAAGATGCAACAAAAATAACAATCTTGAAAAGAGAAGAAAATAAAAATTTAGATACTCATAGTAATAGGTTAGAAATTAAGCCACTACACATAAGAATTAGGGATTATAATCTAGCTAGGGATAAGATTTTTAGGGATAAGAGAGTGAGCTTATCCAAACATATTATAAAAACTAGGAATAGATACCAGATACGAAAAGGGATTAGAAAAGCGGTAGCGTCTAATCAAATGATTACTTCGGCCGATCCAAGACCGTATGCTAAAATCAAAATAGCAGATAAAGACATTTTTGGCTTACTAGATAGTGGAGCCAGCATCAGCATTCTAGGGAAGAACTGCGAGCAATTTGTTAAGTCGCTAAATATAGCAGTAAGCAAGTCCACTTCCAACGTGAAAACTGCAGATGGCAAGGCTCAGTCCATAATAGGAAAAATCCAAGTGCCGGTGACCTATAACGAACAAAAACACAACATCAATTTTTATCTGGTACCAAATTTAGACCAAGAGTTATACCTGGGAGTTGATTTTTGGAAAGCTTTCCGGATAGCTCCACAGGTCATCAGTGCGATTAGCGTGCCCGAAACATCAAACTTAAAAGTTCCGGAGAATGAGTCACACGAGCTATCGTTTGAGCAGTCGAATGAGTTGGAAGCAGTCAAAAGGAAGTTCCTTTGCTTTACCAAGCATGGGTTGGGAAAGACACAGGTAGAAGAGCATATCATCGACACCGGAGATGCGGCCCCGGTTAAGCAGCGCCACTACCCTGTGTCTCCAGCGATACAAGCCCTTTTGTATGAAGAGATAGATCGAATGTTGAGGCTTGGCGTTATTGAGGAGAGTGAGAGTCCGTGGTGTTCTCCAATGGTTCTAATTCGAAAACCTGGCAAGAACCGTGCTTGTTTGGACTCGAGAGCACTAAACAAATTGACCAAAAAAGACGCTTACCCTCTCCCCCATATCGACGGGCTTCTCAGTCGGCTTCCAGACACCTACTACATTAGTAGCGTCGATCTCAAGGACGCATTCTGGCAAATACCGTTGGAGAAGCAGAGTAGGGAAAAAACTGCGTTTGCGGTTCCGGGAAGACCCTTGTACCACTTTAGAGTCATGCCTTTTGGGTTGTGTAATGCAGCCCAAAGTATGTGTCGACTTATGGACAAGGCGATTCCTGCACGACTAAGGGACCGCGTCTTCGTCTATCTCGATGATCTGCTCGTCATTGCCCCGGACTTCCAAACTCATGTAGCACTGCTAGGTGAGGTTGCTGATTGTCTCAGGAAAGCCAATCTCACCATCAATGTATGCAAATCTAAGTTCTGCTTCAAAGAACTGAAGTATCTGGGTTTCATCGTTGGTGGTGGGATTTTAAAAACCGATCCCGAGAAAGTTAAGGCGATCACAGAGTTTCCGATTCCCAAAAACCAAAAGCAGGTTCGGAGGCTACTCGGTCTAGCAGGCTGGTACCGCAGATTCATTAAGGATTTCTCCACTTTGACTGCCCCCATCACAGACACACTGAAAAAGAAGAACGACAAATTTAGCATGACTAGCGAAGCATTCGAGGCGTTCGCGAAGCTAAAAAGCGCATTAACGACTGCGCCGGTGCTCATTCACCCGGACTTCACTAAACGATTTTATATTCAGTGCGATGCTTCTGATTCAGGTATTGGCGCAGTTCTGTTTCAGAAGAATGATAAGGATGAAGAGTCGCCAATATCCTATTTTTCACAGAAACTAAACGCGGCTCAGAAGAACTATAGTGTGACGGAAAAAGAATGCATGGCTGCTGTTACGGCTATCCACAAGTTTCGCCCATATGTGGAGGGGATGGACTTTACAGTCATCACCGACCATTCCAGCTTACGATGGCTCATGAGCTTAAAAGATCTGAGCGGAAGATTGGCACGATGGAGTCTTAAGTTGCAGGCCTACACATTCAACATCGAGCATAGAAAGGGTTCCTTAAACGTGGTACCAGACACATTGTCCAGGATTTATGTTGAAAGCGTCGACGTCCAACATGTAGCACCTTTGATCGACTTAGATTCGGGAGAGTTCTTATCTGAGGAGTACCGCAGCCTAATCGACACCATCAATGCGCATCCAGAGGAACTCCCGGATCTAAAAGTAGACGATAAGTTCGTGTATAAGCGTTCGTTGCCACCAGCAGGAGATGAAACGGTCGAGCATACATGGAGGCTGTGGGTCCCATCAGGCTTAACTGAGCAGCTTGTTAAAAAAGCTCACGATCCGCCCCAAGCAGCTCATGGTGGTATATCGAAGACGCTGCACAGAATCGGACAGTACTTCTACTGGCCAATCATGACTGTGCACATCCGTAAATATGTGTCTAACTGTTCAGTGTGCAAACAGTGTAAGTCGTCCAACCAGGTTTTACGTCCCCCAATCAAAAACAGTTTTAGTACTAGTCGGCCATTTGAGAAAATTTACATTGACTTTTTAGGTCCATACCCCCGATCAAAATCTGGTAACTGCTATGTGTTTGTCGTCCTAGATCACCTGTCCAAATTTGTTCTGTTGAAAGCGTTAAGAAACTCTAGTACAGTAAGTGTTGTAAATTTCCTTCAAAATGAGGTATTTAATATGTTTGGTGTACCAGCCGTTATACACTCAGACAACGGAAGACAGTTCATTGCTAAAGACTTCCAAAACCTTTTGGAAAAGTTTGGAATACGTCATTTTAAGACCGCATGCTACTCGCCGCAGTCAAACGCATCCGAGAGAGTTAACCGAACCCTGCTAGCAGCTATTAGGTCGTACATTAAAGATGACCAACGCAATTGGGATCTGCACTTAAGCGACATTGCCTGTGCCTTGCGAAGCTCAGTCCATACTTCAACCAGAGTGTCACCATATTTCGCTCTTTTCGGGGTAAATATGATGACGCATGGAAGCTGTTATGGACTGGCACGGAAGCTACAGGCGGTGGAGGATAGCGAACTCCTTACACTCTCTCGTCAAACGCGACTGCAATGCCTACGCGACAAAATGAAGGACAACATAGCAAAAGCAAATGAGAAGTCTGCAAAGAAGTATAACGTCCGAACACGAAATGTTCACTTCATTCCTGGACAGGAGGTTTTCCGAAGGAATTTCGTCCTCAGTGACACTTCGAAGTACCTAGCTGCAAAACTCTGTCCAAAATACGTCAAATGCAGGATAGTAAAGTCAATAGGAAACAGCATGTATGAGTTAGAGAACTTAGCTGGCAAGCGAATAGGTATATTCCATGCGAAAGACCTAAAACAATAAGCTATTCTAGAGTGTCTGCCTATTCCTAATTATCTGTGATATATATGTAGCAGTCCTTATCTAGGTTATCTATTAAGTATCTGTTATTTATTCCGCTTTAGTTATTTATCTACATAGTTAGCTCACCTGTACCTGAATACACCACTCAAACTGTGATATATATGTCACAAATGATGTGTGTGTGTGGTCATGTCCCTATTGCTCATACATTATTTATTATCCGTCTATTCGAAGTTATTTATTTATTGGTGTTCATCTACGTATTTATTTATTTATTATTTCTGTTAATTTATTAAATTCTTCTTTATTTATTGCATCAATGTTTATTTATTTAGTTATTTGCCTTGTCAATAAGCGTATACTTATGTGAAACTTATGTATCGACCTATGTATTAAGCTATCTCTGTTAATTTATTACTAGATGTATTTACTTATGTCTATGAGCATGTATTCCGTATGTTCACATGTCTGTCACGAGTAGTCAAAGTATCTTAAAACCATACTCAGCCGTATTCTATTATCTAGCTTATATACTGCGAAAATATATATCACTATACGTAGGCTCACACCTAAATATGTACACTATCTCACCGCTTGTGAAATGCAAAACGAAAACAAAAACACTTACAAAGCCCGGCAAACATAGTGAGGGTTCTTCACCACGTGGCAACTTGTTTTACAATCCTTCAGTAGGATGACCTTTGTCACTGTCCCTGTCGTCAAGAGTTTTGATCAAGTCCAGAGTTTTGTTACGGTCACCTGTAAAGGAAACGTAAACAAAGTTATTGCCACTGGATATATATCAACAGTTCCAAACATTGAGAGTGCTCACCTTAGTCACCAAACCTCCTTGCTCAACCGAAAGGGTATCCTCCAGATGCGGTGCGGTTCGTGGGTCGTCCTCACACACCGCAACTCCACATCCGTCGGTAGATTGAAGGGCAACGAGTAACATAAAACATAAAAAAATACACATCAGAAAAATACAGACTAGCTACAAACATACTTAACCCAATCCATAGGGAGATGAGTCCAGTTGGTGTGTCCCATATGTGGTCCAAGCTGGATCTAGCGTCTCTGAAATTCAAACAATAAAACAGATGAATTAAGGAAATAATGGTTAAATACAATTATGAAAATAATAAACTTAACCGCGTTGATTCGCGAAATAAATATGTTTGTGCAGCAAATTGCAATTTCCAACAGCTGTTTGAGTTGTCAGTTGTCATCCGTGAAAATTCGGAGTAAAGGGCTCATTCACGATGGAAAATTATTGGTACGAGTTAATACTCCAACCTTTTTGGTAGATGATGTGAGCGGGAGATTTAAATATGAATTGCCGGTTATGATTGGTAGGATCCAAGATCGGATGATGGGATTTTGGCCACTAGCGGGAAGGTAGTGTGGTTGTTGGTAGCTCCAAACGGATGATGGTCTGCTGATTCAGGTCAGGAGAACATTCGCCATAATAAGTAAAGTACCCGTACTGATCACACGTCCAAAGAAAAAGTAGTGCGAAACAACATAAAACTAAGCAAATACAACGAAGTACATAAAACAAAAGAAAAAAAGATATTGAACAATTTTTACAAGACCTAAGTAGGCAGTGTAAGAATTTTTTTTGTGCATAAAATCAGTGGAAAATCCAATCTGTGAGTTTCAGTTTAGTTTAAGTTATCATATAGGATATCTATCTCATTTAAAAATATAAATTTTTGAATAGGCAATATATCAAGGCGTAGCACCAGTGAAGGTCAAGTGGCGGTCATAGCCTATCCGTCAATACACACACCAAAAGGAAGTCGTGACCGCCAATATTTTTAATCCTTGTATGGCCCGCAATATATAAGTGCATTGTGGTGCGAAATTTTGAAAACGCTGAAATATATGTTTGAGACGACTTATGTGGTACACCGGCCATTGAAGTCTCCTGCACATTGGTGCTCCAAGGGGTCGAGTTCCCCCTATCACGCCTTTTGTGACGTCACAACGCCTGCTGTATTTGTGTATTTGCTATTCGGGAAGAAAAAAAATTAAAAATAATGTGGCGAACGATTTAAGCTCCTGGTGTTAAGAGTTTTTTTTTTAGAACATAAGCGTGATTTTTGGTTAAATTTTGTGTTGATTAATTTATGTTTTTTTTTGGTTAAGTTTTTTTGGTGTATACCTACATAGTTCCTTTTTGGTATTAGCACCAGGGCACCTTGGAACAAAGAGTAACAATTTTTTTTGTACGGGTTTTCTCTAACTTTTATTAAGTTCTTCGTCTTTCTTTTTGTCTAGTTAAAGTACCCCTCTTCGAAACCTACATTGAGCTCGATTTAGGTAGGAATTCGGTAAAGGTGAGGGATAAGGACTGCATAGGGCGAGAAACAAATATTGGTTAGATTTTTACTTCGAGTAAAATAAACCTGTATGGTTTCAGGCTGTTCTGTTGGGTATACCTTTGTTTAATTTTGTTTCAAGATTTATTTGTGTTAAGGGTTACCATCCCATTATTATTATTTTTGAATTCAAATTTTTATGGCTGTTATTAATTGATTTTGGTTAATGAGTTTTGGTTAGGGTTACCATCCCACCAACTATAAAATTTTTGTTAAAGTTTAATTTTGCTTATATATTTACTTCGGTTATCTATTCATTTGAGTTTAAAGATTTCCTTTTTTGTCAAGGGCTACCACCCCCATCAATTATATTGTTTTTAAAGTTAAGTTTTTCTTTGTTATTTAATTTATTTTGATTAATTTTTGGTTAAGGGTTACGGTCCCATTATTAATGTTAGTATAATTTCTTTTTGTTTATTTATTTTTTTATTATTTCCTTATTTTGGCTTAGGAAATAAGTTTTTTAAGGATTAATATCCTGATATTTATTTCTTTTGCAAAAAAAAAATGTTGTTTGTTAGATTAATGTTATCTAGGGTTACCGTACAATCTTCTTTGTTTTTTTTAAAGATTATTTTTGTCATGGTGACCGCTTTATTTTCATTATTTATTGTTTTTGTTTGAAATTGTTAGCTTTTTAAATAAAAAAAAAAAATCACGCTATTGAAATTAAATGCGTTCTTTTTTGAGGATACGTGATCACACGATGATGTGTTGAGATTTTCTATTTCAGGGGGTGGACTAAGGTAAGCTAAAAATATCTCGGCGGATGACTTGACTGTGAGGATACACACATATTGGGAAAGTTCTGAGGCCAATGAACTTCCAGGTTGGGTGGGTATTGGCCGCGCTCATAACACCTAAGAGCGCATCTCAAAGTGGTAACCGTCCGTCCGCTGTCAAATTTTATAATTTTTTTTTTCGGCACGATTTATGTTTTGTAAATAGGTGCTGTTGATTTTCGGGAACAAGAATCCCCCCATTCTGACGAGCTCAGCCGTGCAGAGCCAGCGTGCCACGTTACCGGAAGTCGACATTCTCTCCAAAAATCCCAAATTTCCCTACCTTGCTTCCTCATCCGGTCATCCTACCCTTTTTTGAATTCCCAACGGAATTTCCACTCCTGTTCCTGCCTATTACATGCTACCGACTATGAAGAAAATCTTCATCGCTGTCCTAGCACTGGCATACATTCCAACACCCTGGCGTACAGTTAGAGTGGCATTTATACCTAAAATTGGCAGAAGTGACTACTCACTCGCCAAGAGCTTCAGACCAATAAGTCTGACTTCCTTCTTGCTGAAAAGCATGGAAAGGCTGGTCGAGCTTCAAGTGCGCAAAACTGCTTTGCGGTTGCACCCACTATCTCAGATGCAACATGCCTATCAACGCGGAAAATCCTGCGAGACTGCGCTCCAAAATCTAGTTGGTAGAATTGAGGGCGCGCTTGACAGAAAAGAATACGCGATGGGCATTTTCATCGATATTGAGGGTGCTTTTGACAATGCGACTTTTGATAGCATGTGCTGCTCCGCCAGACAACACGGCGTAGACGAACCATTGGTGTTGTGGATTAAAGCAATGCTAATGAATAGAACGTTGGTTGCGGATGCGGATTGTGGCCGCTATGTTATGGCGGGGGTAAACAGAGGCTGCCGCAAGGCGGCGTCCTGTCTCCACTGCTATGGTGTATGCTGGTCGACTCTCTGTTGAACGCACTCAACAGTTCTAATATTTACGCTCAGGCGTACGCAGATGATGTTGCCGTGCTTTCTGTTGGATCATGCCTAGCGACTGTATGCGCCAAGGCGCAGGCGGCCCTTAACGTAATCGACGAATGGTGCACTAGGAATGGGCTCTCGGTCAATCCTCTTAAAACTGAGGTTGTTCTCTTTACGAGAAGGAGGAAGCTGGTCGGGTTGACTCAGCCAGTGATAAAAGGCGTCACAATCCAACTCTCCAATGAAGCAAAGTATCTCAGAGTCATCCTGGATAGCAAACTTCTTTGGTCCAAACATGTTGAGCTGAAGACTGCCAAGGCGCTGTCTGTTTTCTGGCAGTGCAAAGGCATTTTCGGCAAGACATGGGGCTTATCACCGAAAAGAGTCCTATGGATTTATACGGCTATGATAAGACCATTTATAGCATACGCATCGGTTGTTTGGTGGAATAAGCTTTTACGTAAATACGTCACTGCTGCTTTTGCCAAACTCCAAAGGCAGGTATGTCTCGGCTGCACGGGGGCCTTCCCCAGCCCGCCTGGCTCCGGCCTAGATGCACTATTGAACCTTCCGCCCCTTGATGTTTATATCATGGGCTGTACAATCGAGGCTATCTCACGTCTTACAAGAGGTGGCTTTTGGTATAAATCGCAAAGGAGTTTTGATGAACTTGCGCAACGGTTGTCCTTCGACTCCTGTCTTATGGATATGCCGTCTGATGCGATGACACCGGAACTCCGGCTAAAGCGCAAATACGAGGTCGACTTTCCTCGCGTCCAGGACTGGCTCTGGCCGGACTCTGAACCTGGAAGGGAATGCAGTCGAATCTTCACGGATGGCTCCAAAACCGATCAAGGATCTGGTGCTGGTGTCTTCGTGGAGAGCGATAACGTTAGACTTTTCTTTCCGTTAGGCAAATATGCGTCAGTCTTCCAAACAGAGACTTATGCTATCCTAATGGCCATGGACTATGTTACGAGGAACAGGTGGAGGGGGCGAAGTATCAGCGTCTGTAGCGACAGTCAGGCTGCGCTTAAGGCCTTAATCAAACCCTTAACTACCTCCAAAATAGTACGTGAATGCAAGATATCTCTGAATTCGGTCGGAAATCTGAATTCACTTAAACTTGTCTGGGTCCCGGGTCATAACGGGATCACGGGAAATGAGATCTCCGATGAACTTGCTAGACAAGGCTCAGAGGGGGACCTCTCAGGACCTGAACCAGCGATCTGTCTGCCTGCGTCCTCGGTCAGGGCTTCCATTGACGGTTGGGTTTCCTATGAACACAATCGCCGTTGGCATGACTCTCCAGGGTGCAGACAGACTAAGCAAATGCTCGCCGACGTCTGTGGGAAATCCGCGGCATTCTTGTTGTCTCTCAACAGAAAAGACTGCAGAGAGACTACTGGCGTTCTTACGGGACACTACGCTTTTGCCAAACACCTCAAGGTGCTAGGCGTAAGCGACACCACCAACTGCGAAGCCTGTGGAGAAAGCGACGACACTGCGGAACATTTCCTCTGTGTCCTGCTTTTGCTCGTATCAGGTGGCAGGTATTTGGAGCGGATATGGTGAGTGCTGTAAACCTAAGCTCCTTATCATTGAAGCGCCTTCTCGTTTTTCTTAGAAAAACAAGTAAATTCCCACAGTAAAATGTGGTGTGTCTGCCTGGTAGTACAATGGACCAGTATTGAGTCTGAGTGCTCCAGTGCAGTCTCACACACCCCGACAAAAAAAAATAAGATGTTACATACTTGGCTCCGGCGAGATTTGAACATGAGTCCTTTAGATTAGTAGGCCAACACACTCACCTCTGCTCCCATATATCATAATACCAGCAAACCGTTTTTAAATCTGAAGGAAAACAAAGCCAATAAAAGTAAGCAAGATTTCAACAAAAATTTATTAAAAATTTGTTTTTAAACTACAAAAATTAAAAGCTGCATCGGTAGATTAATATACAGGACCGTCGTCCAAGTTATCATCTTCCTCATTGTACGCTTCTCCATTATCAAAATAGCTGTTTCCATAGTCATTCTCATCATCCATCTCATCATCGGCTTTCATACCCTATGCGAAATAAAATCCATCTTTAAACAATTTCATATTAGAATAGACCGACTTACATCTTCCTCCTCCTCCTCGCCTTCCGAATCGGATGCCTTCTTCCCGTTGACGTCTTTATCGTTATCCGTTTTTTCTTTTTCTTCAAGCACCTTTAATCTGTCATCGATATTTTCAGATTTTTCTTTCTTTGCAGGCGTGTTTTCTCGAATATTCGCCTTGCGTTTCTTCCACAATGGTGATAGCTCACTTGGCATTAAATGCCAAGGAATATCAGCCTTTGTTTTAGATTTTGAATCCTCTAATGCATTCTATACAAAGGAGGGACATTTCAATATCAAGGGTTACGATTCGTCCTTAGATTTACCACGTATTGATCTGAATATCGTTGAATATTGGCCTTTGTAACTTTTGGCATTATGTAGTAGGGAGATTCGCGCATGTTATTTAGAAAATCCTCCTTCCAGAGAATCTGGTAGTTTTGGGCAGCAGTCATCTGAAAAAATATTGACCAAACTTCCAAACTAATAGGTTATTATGATGGGAATTGTTCTATCACCTCCATAGTGACTGGCTTTGACATTAAAGGCGGAAATGAAGGTGGTGGAGCTGTTTGTACTTGTGGCATGTCTTTTCCTATACAACCCATTGCTTGCAGTTGCTCCTGTGTTAAAGAGGATGTCTTGCCACCCCTTCCTCTATTAGCCATTATACTTGTTTTTTTCTTTTGTAGGCACGTGTTTCCAGATTTTAGGATATCTTTATAATTTCATTTAAATATTTTTACACATACAAATAAGTAGGTAATGAAATATGTTCACGGGGTTCGCGTATTCCCATCCCACTTATGAATAAAATAATTTCGTGTTAGCCGCAGAGGCCGTAGATAATCTAGAATAGAATAATACGTCATGTAAAATACAAATAGCGGTGTGATACTGATGTCCACCAAACCTTTACAGATTTAAGGGACACTTTCTTCTACGAGAATTTTTTTTTTATGAAGAATACCTTTAAACAACGTTTTTACAAATTTTTAAACAAATGCAAGAACGTAATGTTATAAAAACTGCAGTTTTAACCTCAATCTGTCAAAAAGTTATATTTGTCACGTTCAGAAAATATGCGAATGGCATCATACAGTGCTATTTATTGTTGGTTCATTCAGCCATGGTTTCATAAGGTTCAAATTCGTAAAATAGGTAGGTACCTACCTAATATTATTTTGCATAAAAATAAGTAAGCTTTATATCAGTGCTTCGGTGGACCGCTTAGCGGGTACCCTTCAAGCAAGAGACTTCGTTTTACGTCCGCAAACGGAGTCATTGACATATGGACGACTCCGCATACGGGTCCGAAAAACGTCGTTTTTCGGATCCAATTAGTATGGAAATTGTAATAGTCGCGGACTCACATGTGTATGTATTGTGACAGATTGAGCTCGCTGTGCTCAGCAAAAAACGAATCCAAAACTGATCCAAAAAAAAGATACAAATCGAGGCTAGATAAGAAGAGAATCGAGTATCGCTAAAATAAAAATAAGAAATGTTTGTTCACGTTTATTTTATTTCTAAGAATAATACATGTTTTTATTTGGTATACCTGCTACCATTTCTCCAACAAATTCTCCTGCAAAAGAAGAGAAGCAAATATATGTGTATGTTTGTCTATATCAATGGATGCTACTTACTTTCAGCATGAATTTGTGCCGGTAGCAAGAAAATCATAAAAATTCGTCAAACGGTTGGTAGTTTCATCTTCATCAGTTGGCAATTTTGTTATTTCAATAAATCTAAATTAAAAAAGCTCAAATAAGCAATTAATTATCTGGAATAATAAATTCAATTTTAGTTTACCTTTCAAAGAAAATGATATCTGCTAAAGACAGTGTCAGTGACAGATGAACAAATCCGCCATTACAATTAACTACACTCGACTCTCGCTCTTCTTTCTATTGGCAATGTAGCTACAGTGAATTTACAATTGTATGCGTGGAACTCCTCATATATCGCGGAAGGGTACCCTTCAAGCAAAAACACTGACCCAACTTTTCCCGTCATTTTTGGATCCGCGATATATGAGGCGTTCCACGCACACATTTGCAAATTGACTGTAACTACATTGCCAATAAGAAGAAGAGCGAGAGTCGAGAGTAGTTATTTGTAATGGCGATTCGTTCATCTGTCTCAACGACGTTTTTCGGACCCGTATGCGGAGCCGTATGCGGAGTCGTCCATATGTCATTGACTCCGTTTGCGGACGTAAATCGGAGTCTCTTGCTTGAAGGGTAGGTACAGGATACTGTCACTGCAATTTATTATACATAAGAAACTGTAGGGGTATTTACTATCCGATGGAACTGGTCTACTATTATTGCGAAAGTGCAACATTTTCTCGTCCACAGCAACAAAACACACTAACTTCAATGTTGCTGGACTTTCGCAATTATATAATCAACCCTATTGCAACCGAAAATTACAATAGAGTAAAATTTGTGATAATGTTTGACCAAATGTCATAGTTATTGTTGCTCCACGTGCTGTCACAGATATAACAAGATTTATATTTTTTTATATTTCTGTTGATCAAAATACAAGTCCAAGCAATATAAGCGCTGATGAAGGAAAAAAAACAGCAAGCAAATGGACAAAATAGGAAATATATACGAGTTTATGAAATGGATTTTGACATGTGATTCAGTATTGCTACATATCACGTTCACGATTTATTTAAAAAAAAATGCAATTTTACTAGGCCTGTTGCTCCAGATCGTTAATACCCCGTTCGGATTCGGCTTCAAACTGTAGGTCCTTTTCACTTCGGCCCTATATGGGCCGTTAATGCCTAATATTTATATTTTTTACGTGACGGTTGGACGAAGGAAAGAGAAGCGGTGGGGTGTCCTCTTTATGTGCCTGACCATAAGAGCTGTTCATCTTGAGGTGGCTTACAGTCTTTCAACGGACACCTGCATCATGTGCGTGAGCAACTTCATTGGTCGACGTGGCACTCCGAAGGCTTTCTACTCGGACAATGGGACCAACTTTTCGGAAATTATTGTATGAATCTTTTCATAGATACTATGTATACTTTTTCGACATGGGTGCAGAGAGGAATCTCCGCCTAACATTCTACGGACGTATCTTGTATGCGTCTGATGAGCCGCTCCTTGTTAATGTTGTGGTTTCGGACAATGGCACCCAATTTGTTTCAGAAGGAACTACAGAATTTTTCAAGTCAAATATGGTTAAGCAGAGTCTTAATGCAGCTAACGGGGCAGCTGAAAACACCATTCGTACGACCAAGTACCACATAAAGGCCCCATGACATCTGCAGAAGCTGTAGGGACGAGGAAGAAGAGGAGACCATCAGTCACTTCCTTTGCACGTGTCCTGCACTCGCCAACATTAGGAAGGGTACATTGGGTGAATACCTTTTCAATGATCTAAATGATCTTAACAACGCCTGCACAGCAAGGATTAGCTCCTTCATTCAGAGGAGCAAATGGTTCCCTGAGTAAGAGGGTGACCCACCCACCTTACACATCGGCAGCATAATGGACCTACTTCTGGTCTAAGTGCATTCTCATCGAGGGCCGGTTCCAACCAACGAACCAACCATCCACACCAGATCATTCTGTGATGCATTTACGGAAGATAAATCCATTCACTGCTACACCGATGGATCAAAAACTAGTGATGGGGTAAGTGGAGATGTAATCTCTGATAGGCTGAATCGCAGTCTCTCTTTTCGCGATATCCGCTAAGAACATCCATAGCTTCCCAGACAGTTAAGCTGCAATAGAATCACTAGATTCTGTCTGTACAAATTCCATAGTAGCTCTAAACTGCTGATAATCTCTTGCGAAGATGGCGGAGCAGTTCAACATACACAAGTGTATGTTATTGTAGGACTGACGAACTCGTCAAACATGGAACTACACTGCCCCTACCATCTGAGAAAAATTATTAGGCATTCCAATCGCCCATGATTAAGCTTGATGTCATCGAGATAACTAACTTTATGTGGACAAGTGGTTCAAACTTGTCTAACGACAAAACAGATTTGCCCAAAGCTGCGTTTGATATCGCAAAATACTGGACACTGTCGTAACACGGTTTGGCGTCTACTCAAGTGATTTCTGAGGAAGCTGCTTGGACAAAAAAGAGAAGTCTATTCTTTGTGAAAAAAATCCAGAAAAAACAGGATTTTGTATGGACAATTCATACCATTTTATTCATATTTATCACCTATAATGTTGGCAATAAACGACTACGACATACGGCTGTTTTTACTTTTGAATTATTTTTTTGTATTTTTTTAATTTTAAGCTTATATACAAGTCAAAAATGATTTAATCTAATTTACAACTACCTTTTCAATTATTACAGCTTGCTGACTCTTGGACGAGCACTCTAAACTTAGCTATATCAATATTTCTAGATCTCAAGGGGAAAAGCAATGAAATAAAGTTTCTTATAATAAAATGCATTGATTTCATTCTGTAACATTTAAGGAATAGATCTGAGTAAATTGTTTACTATTAAAATCATGAAAACATGCAAATCGATGCGAGACGATACCTCATTAGCTTTTGCGCGTTGACCTTGAGACGACACTCCTTTAAAAAGTTACACGAAGCAAAACCACCTTCAAAACGATATCGTCAGACGAACATCGTCTTACGAGACGCAAGGAAGTTATCAATTCTGTTAAACCATCATATAGTATCTTGTTGGAATAATATTAAATGTACTGAGACTCAGGAGTCGATACAACCCGAGACAAGTCCGAAGACACTGTGTCTCAAACACCCGAATCATTTCTATATAACTAGGTGGGGTATTGACTCACAATGGACAACCAGAAACGATGATTGGCCTTGTTAGGGCCATATAGCATACGACTTCACCCTGGTGGCAAGGTGACGGCTATTAAACAGTCTTCTCGTCAGATACTGGACGGGCCGAATACCGAGGTATCTGACTTCACTTCTCACCGCCAGAGGCTGTTCGTTTTGTCCAATAATGCGTAATGTATGGACGCGTACGTTACATTACATACATGGTACAATTGTAAATTACATTAGCTGTGTTTAATGAACCTGAGCTGCGCAGAAAATTACAGAAAAGATCAGAAAAGTACAAGATTTTGTGTTCCATGAGCAAAAATCTTGCCCCAAAATGTTTTACATTCTGTCACTTTGTGTTCCATGACGCTGTCCAGCTCAGTTAAGTGCAGCATTTTCTGCACCTGCTTTTGAGGAAGGGCAACTGCGTGATAGTTGTCAAATTGAGGACGTCAAATGTCACTGATGTCAGCTGATTTGTTTGTTTGGCATGTAATTCGCTATTGCTGGTATCCGATGTTGTAATATTCGACGAACTTAACAAGATGCTACTGCCAGAATCTTCCAACATCTCGAGTATTAAAAAGTCTGAAGTATTCATTTTTTTTTATTTATCAAAAGCAACTTTGAATCTCACTTTTCATTTAGATTTATTTATTTTTGAATTCAACAGCTGATATGAGAGCTGTCTCATGAAGCTGTATTTTTTTGTTCTAACTTGATCTAACAGTTTTCGCTCATGTGTGCTGATCTGATCTGTTCTGTTCTGATCTTTTGTTCATTAAACGCAGCTATTAACAGTTGGGTGTAAGGGGTGCGTAGTGGAGTATCGGTGTATAAACCTCACCTAAAGGGATCGCTCTACTAGTAGATGTGCGGGGTATCACCTCTTTTCTCCTTATATGGGACCCAGCTGCATAGGCCTTCATGCCTAAAGATGGCTGATGAGTAGTGGGACTTCCCTTTCCCCACTTAGATCGCCACCTGTAACGTACTATGGTTCACACTTCTGCGTTGGTAGAGGCGGGTCTCTAAAGATTCCGATCGCTGAAGCTGGAAAAAAAGAAAGAAATAAAACACACTGCGTTTAGACACGTCTGAAAACGTTTGGACACCAATGTTTGGGGACACCGGTGTACTACCGTTCTGTGGTCCCAGGTGGTGCCGTAGCTGTCCCAATTCTCATTAGATCAGTAAGATCGAATGAAAAAAAAAGAAAACTCAAATTCTGGAGGTTCTTGCAACCACTATTCTTCCACACATTTAACATATGCGAAACCCTTTCAGTCGAAGCGTTCCGTTCCTATCTCCTCGCATACCGGACTTTCAATTGACTGGAGGAATGCACCAGAATTACGAGCGATGATACCGAGGGATAAGAACGCTCGACCAGGTCGCTTCGACGTAGGTCGACCCCACTTACCGGCTGCCAGGGCTCAGCCGACCCGAATGACAGGGGCGTGGTGTTCGGCCACTCGCAGCTAGACATGCCGTCTCCCCGCGCTAGCTCGTCGTCGGGTGGGGGATTTTGCATGTGAGCCCGAATAGGGGTTATAGTATTTTTACATGCCCACCTCCAATACTAGTCTTGAGAACCAAATTCCAAAAAAGAACTTGTAGTAATGTAACTTTTGGAGGCTCTAAAGATGGCGTTGAGAGCGAATGAGCGTCGTGTGCGAGGAAGATGGCACGCTTGCTATGCACAGCTCAGCTCGTCGGATGGGGAGGTTCTTGTCCCCGCACACAACTGTACCTACTACATAACATATATCGTGCCGATAAAATATTTTTGGACGCAGACGGACGTTACCACATTGAGAGGGCGCTGGAGATGAATGACAGCGCGGCCAATTCCCACCCTACCTGGAAGTTCGATGGCCAATATGGAACTTCCCCTATCATGATGCTACCCGATCAAGCCATCAACCGAAGTTGACTGCTCCTTCCTCTGCACCCCTCTGAAAATTGTTTACAAATCCATCAGGTACTTTCGTACTTGATTAAAACACTCGGACCTCATCTTGGGCGTGGATAAGCACATTTAATCATCTTATAAAAGTACAAGAAAGTATAAAAATTGGCAACGAGATTAAAATAAATTAAAAGATACAAGGAAATTACAAAAGATACAAAAATGAAAAATATAAAAGATATATAAAAAAAATATGGAAGAACGATAAAATATAAAAGATATAAAAAAATATAAAAGATGCAAAAAATAATTATCAAATGTGAACTTTAAGATAACTTGTGATCAGAAATCCCTTCCAATTAAATTCCCGACGGTCATGGCCACAGCAAAATTACCACTACCTAATTCCCTTCTTTCTACTACCCAGATCGAGCTCAATATGGGAGGGGTGGGGAGAATTAAAACCCAACAAAAACGAACGATGCAACAGACCACGGAAATGAAACTGATTTGCCACTAAAATGTCACTTAAACTCTAAAAAAAGTTAAAAAAAAAATTTACAAAAACTTAATCCACGCCTCTTAACACTTAAAACTATGACCAAGAATATAAATAATTTCCGCTGAAGGTTGTCTCCGGATCGCCGATTTGAATATAAAAATGTTGGTGGGGTTCTGGGGGTGGGTTCGAAATCACACCGCTGCCCCATATACTTTTCCACTCTTCGCGCACACTTTGAATAACTTTTATAAAACTTAGCCTAGCAAACCTTAATGCGACTTTACAGTTGCTTTGGAACCTCTGAATCGCTTTGTAATTTTTCCTCTTAAAGACAGGTTGGCACCATAGACACGGTGGAAATTTGTTGAAAGTCCTTCAAATATTTGTAGGTCATCACATCACAAAATGCTGAAACTCATCACATGGATATTGGAGGTCACCAAATAATTGGAGGTCATCAAATATAAGTTGGAGGTCACCAAGTTTAATTTGGCGGTCATGACTTTTTTTTGTTCACATATGCGGATACGTAGTCAATGACCGCCACTTGACCTTTATTCGGGACGTCTAGATTGGCGAAAAAAAAACGATCAAATCCCTACCTTTACCAAAACTATAATTAAAAACTCACCACTATATATAAAAAAAACTAATTATTTCAATTCTCCCTATTTAGGATTTCGAATTTTGCAAATTCTCAAACAAAAATTTTCCACAAACCTTGAAATTTAAAGTATGTAGGACCTTGTTGGTACGAGTACTATGACCATTACACAACCGAACTCTTCTTTGTTCGCACCACAATTGCTGCTCTTGGCCATCTCGAACCACCAATGCCCCATAGTTTCTCTCTATCATGGCCACTTACACTTGTCCAATCTTTGGAGTAGCCGCTAGAGTGATCGTGCTTCCTTCTCAGACAATCCAACGTCCTGCTCTTTGAAAATTCAAATTCACTCAACAGATACATAGTGTATATCCGAACCCCCCCGATTCACCAAAACTAAACAATCTAGTACATTTGTTTTTCTGACATTTCAGCCCGTCAACAAAAATATAAACGAACAAAAATTGCAAGCATTTGCCGGAGTGAGTAATATTTTCGTATTTTATCATGTATTTTCCTATATTGCGTTTCGTTTACCATCACTAATATTCGTTTTATGTTTTAGAATAATTATATCCATCGTTCGGAGTATCGGTGACACTGGGGATACCAAACATACCCTAGGCCATCGGAATGTTTTCGCATTCGCACGAAAACACACGATGTAATACGTATGTAGATAACTAGATAAGTACACTTTCTTTGCATTTACTATGCCCTTTTCTGTCGACAGGTACTAATATTTCTTTATATTTCAGACAAAACAAATTCTATTCTTGGACTATTGACGACGAAAGGGGCTCTGCTGGCATTTCGAGTGTAGCAGCCAGTCGCACGGGAATGTCAGCTGAAACGATCTACATGTTCGTTTCTCCACCAGCACGCAAACGATGGTTCTATTGTTTGCCTATGAATGGACTGCTCGATGTTTGTGCTGATGGAACACCACGCATTCGGATTTACGATTCGAGGTAGGTAGTGTCAGTTATTTTCATCTTTTTTTTTTGAATTTCATTTTCGTAATTTTTTTTCTTTTTGACTTTCTACAGATTGCAGATGTTATACGCCGCACAGGTGACTGTAACAAATCTCTGGATTTGGTGAAGTTTCGTCGACACCGAGACAGAGAAGAAGGCAACTACTGGGGCTGCGTATTCCGCGTAGATAAAAGTGGTGAAGAATCCCACGCTCTGTAAGCCGGGCATAAGTTTACGTAAGTGTAGTCATAAGGTAGTAATTAAGACAAAATATAAGCGTGTGATATATGCATTAGCTTAAGTTAGGAATAATATAACATACAATTTGATCTAACTTAATTAATACATAGTGACATATAGTAGACAAGTTGAATACATATATAATTACATAAATAAATAGATACATAAGTGACAATCATAATAAATAAATAAATAAAACAATATAGCTATAGGGCAATTAATGTGACTACAATATAAATAACATGCATATCACAGTGAGAGTGAACATGAAAGTGAATAAATAATCTGTAGGACATCATATATATAAGTAATAAATAACATATACCAAGTAACTACTTAATCTAGAATAATTTAACATATAGGTGAAAGAACGAGTGTAAACAAATACAAAAAAATCTCTATTAATGCCTACAAATAGTCAAGGGGACTTGCACTGTATAAATAATAATAAATCTCTATTAATAAATAATTAACAAATAAATAAATAAATAACCTATATATCTCAGTCAAGGAGACTTGCACTGCATAAAATAATGATAAATCTCTATTGATACCTAAAAATTATATTAAATAACATAAATAGTTAGTATATATGGGGTAGGTGAATCCTCTTTTGACAACTAAATCAATGAATAAATAAATAACACATAATTTACTTAAGTATATAGGTACGTAACTAAGATAATTTACGATTACCTATTGATTTATATCTTTAGAGTGAAAAGCTCCTATTTTTTCCGGATAAGTTTTCCAGCTCATACATGTTCTTGCCGATTGGTTTGACTATGCGGCATTTGAGATACTTTGGGCACAGCTTTGACGAAAGGTTTTTAGAAGTGTCGCTTAGTATAAAATTCCTGCGAAATACTTCTTGCCCAGGCTGGAAATTAGTTTTTCGTGCCCGAATATTTTAAGTTGCTGCGCTTTTTCCGCTGGCTTTAAGAATATTTTCCTTGATTTTATCGCGTACACATTGCAATCGGTTTCGTCGAGAGAGTGCTAACATTTCGCTGTCATTTATTGCCTTTAACTTTTCTGCAAGCTCATAACAACTCCCGTGTGTGAACATATTGACTCCGAATAGTGCAAAATATGGTGTCACACCAGTTGAAGTGTGTACCGACGACCTCAATGCAGACGCTATATCACTTAGGTGCAGATCCCAGTCGCGTTGGTCATCTTTTAGGCATGAACGGATAGCAGCGAGTAGTGTTCTGTTGACTCGCTCCGAAGCGTTTGACTGTGGAGAATAGTTGGCCGTTCGGAAATGTCAAATCCCATATTTCGACAAAAGGTTTTGAAAATCCTTTGACAGGAACTGTTTTCCATTGTCGGAGTGGAGTATTTGTGGTACTCCAAATGTATTAAATAAGTCTTCCTGTAGAAATTTTACAATATTGGCAGTATTTGCGTGCCGCAATGGCTTTAACCACACAAATTTGGACAGATGATCCAGGACAACAAAAATATAGGAATTGCCAGATTTTGATCTGGGATATGGGCCTAAAAAGTCAACATACACTTTTTGCAATGGACGCTCGGTACAGAAGGCATTGGACATGGGAGGACGTAGCACCTGGTTAGACGACTTGCATTCTTTACAAACACTACACTTAGACACATACTGCTGTATCTGCACTGTCATATTGGGCCAGTAAAAGAATTGACGAACTCTGTGCAAAGTTCTTGCGATCCCACCATGAGACGCCAGAGGGGAATTATGCGCCCGAGAAATTATATCCTCGGTTAGACCGGAAGGAATCCACAATCTCCAGGTATGTTCTACCATAGGTTCGTCTTCAGTTGGTAGCAATGACCGCTTATACACGAATTTCTCTTCTACTTTCAGATCCGGCAGTTCGCTTTGATGTTCCTGTACAGTTGCGATCAGATCGCGATACTCGTCCAATTCGAACTCTTCCGAAGTCAGATCAATCAATGGGACAATATGCTGTAAGTCCAAAGTGTCTATATACGCACGCGATAAAGTGTCTGGCACAACATTTAACGAACCTTTTCTGTGCTCTACTTCAAAGGTAAATGCCTGGAGCTTGAGGCTCCATCTAGCTAATCGACCACTCAAATCCTTGAGTGTCATTAGCCATCGTAAGCTGGAATGGTCGGTTATGATGGTAAATGTCATGCCTTTAACGTACGGCCTAAATTTTTGGACCGCCATTAGTGCCGCCAGGCATTCCTTTTCAGTAACGCTATAATTGCGCTGGCACGCGTTTAACTTATAAGAAATGTATGAAATTGGAGATTCTTCTTCCTTCTCGTTTCTCTGGAATAATACAGCACCAATTCCTGAATCAGACGCATCACACTGAACATAAAAACGACGTGAAAAATCCGGGTGAGTGAGAACTGGGGCTGTTGTTAAGGCATTCTTAAGTCTTTCAAACGCTGCCATTGCCTCTTCCGTCATTTTAAATTTTTCTTTTCCCTTTTTCAGCGTGTCTGTGATTGGAGCAGTCAGACTTGAAAAGTCGCGGATGAACCGTCTATACCACCCTGCTAGACCGAGAAACCCTCGAACCTGTCTTGGAGTTTTGGGAATTGGGAAGTTGTTGATTGCCTCAACTTTCGACGAATCAGTCTTCAGCATTCCGCCGCCCACTATGAATCCCAGGTATTTTAACTCTTTAAAACAAAACTTAGACTTATCCAGGTTTATCGTTAGATTTGCCTTATAAAGACACAGTGCGACTTCATCTAAAAAAAATTTACAAAAACTTAACCCACGCCTCTTAACACTTAAAACTATGACCAAGAATATAAATAATTTCCGCTGAAGGTTGTCTCCGGATCGCCGATTTGAATATAAAAATGTTGGTGGGGTTCTGGGGGTGGGTTCGAAATCACACCGCTGCCCCATATACTTTTCCACTCTTCGCGCACACTTTGAATAACTTTTATAAAACTTAGCCTAGCAAACCTTAATGCGACTTTACAGTTGCTTTGGAACCTCTGAATCGCTTTGTAATTTTTCCTCTTAAAGACAGGTTGGCACCATACCAACGGTGGAAATTTGTTGAAAGTCCTTCAAATATTTGTAGGTCATCACATCACAAAATGCGGGAACTCATCACATGGATATTGGAGGTCACCAAATAATTGGAGGTCATCAAATATAAGTTGGAGGTCACCAAGTTTAATTTGGCGGTCATGACTTTTTTTTGTTCACATATGCGGATACGTAGTCAATGACCGCCACTTGACCTTTATTCGGGACGTCTAGATTGGCGAAAAAAAAAACGATCAAATCCCTACCTTTACCAAAACTATAATTAAAAACTCACCACTATATATAAAAAAAACTAATTATTTCAATTCTCCCTATTTAGGATTTCGAATTTTGCAAATTCTCAAACAAAAATTTTCCACAAACCTTGAAATTTAAAGTATGTAGGACCTTGTTGGTACGAGTACTATGACCATTACACAACCGAACTCTTCTTTGTTCGCACCACAATTGCCACAATGGAACAACTCTTGGCCATCTCGAACCACCAATGCCCCATAGTTTCTCTCTATCATGGCCACTAACACTTGTCCAATCTTTGGAGTAGCCGCTAGAGAGATCGTGCTTCCTTCTCAGACAATCCAACGTCCTGCTCTTTGAAAATTCAAATTCACTCAACAGATACATAGTGTATATCCGAACCCCCCCGATTCACCAAAACTAAACAATCTAGTACATTTGTTTTTCTGACATTTCAGCCCGTCAACAAAAATATAAACGAACAAAAATTGCAAGCATTTGCCGGAGTGAGTAATATTTTCGTATTTTATCATGTATTTTCCTATATTGCGTTTCGTTTACCATCACTAATATTCGTTTTATGTTTTAGAATAATTATATCCATCGTTCGGAGTATCGGTGACACTGGGGATACCAAACATACCCTAGGCCATCGGAATGTTTTCGCATTCGCACGAAAACACACGATGTAATACGTATGTAGATAACTAGATAAGTACACTTTCTTTGCATTTACTATGCCCTTTTCTGTCGACAGGTACTAATATTTCTTTATATTTCAGACAAAACAAATTCTATTCTTGGACTATTGACGACGAAAGGGGCTCTGCTGGCATTTCGAGTGTAGCAGCCAGTCGCACGGGAATGTCAGCTGAAACGATCTACATGTTCGTTTCTCCACCAGCACGCAAACGATGGTTCTATTGTTTGCCTATGAATGGACTGCTCGATGTTTGTGCTGATGGAACACCACGCATTCGGATTTACGATTCGAGGTAGGTAGTGTCAGTTATTTTCATCTTTTTTTTTTGAATTTCATTTTCGTAATTTTTTTTCTTTTTGACTTTCTACAGATTGCAGATGTTATACGCCGCACAGGTGACTGTAACAAATCTCTGGATTTGGTGAAGTTTCGTCGACACCGAGACAGAGAAGAAGGCAACTACTGGGGCTGCGTATTCCGCGTAGATAAAAGTGGTGAAGAATCCCACGCTCTGTAAGCCGGGCATAAGTTTACGTAAGTGTAGTCATAAGGTAGTAATTAAGACAAAATATAAGCGTGTGATATATGCATTAGCTTAAGTTAGGAATAATATAACATACAATTTGATCTAACTTAATTAATACATAGTGACATATAGTAGACAAGTTGAATACATATATAATTACATAAATAAATAGATACATAAGTGACAATCATAATAAATAAATAAATAAAACAATATAGCTATAGGGCAATTAATGTGACTACAATATAAATAACATGCATATCACAGTGAGAGTGAACATGAAAGTGAATAAATAATCTGTAGGACATCATATATATAAGTAATAAATAACATATACCAAGTAACTACTTAATCTAGAATAATTTAACATATAGGTGAAAGAACGAGTGTAAACAAATACAAATAAATCTCTATTAATGCCTACAAATAGTCAAGGGGACTTGCACTGTATAAATAATAATAAATCTCTATTAATAAATAATTAACAAATAAATAAATAAATAACCTATATATCTCAGTCAAGGAGACTTGCACTGCATAAAATAATGATAAATCTCTATTGATACCTAAAAATTATATTAAATAACATAAATAGTTAGTATATATGGGGTAGGTGAATCCTCTTTTGACAACTAAATCAATGAATAAATAAATAACACATAATTTACTTAAGTATATAGGTACGTAACTAAGATAATTTACGATTACCTATTGCTTTATATCTTTAGAGTGAAAAGCTCCTATTTTTTTCCGGATAAGTTTTCCAGCTCATACATGTTCTTGCCGATTGGTTTGACTATGCGGCATTTGAGATACTTTGGGCACAGCTTTGACGAAAGGTTTTTAGAAGTGTCGCTTAGTATAAAATTCCTGCGAAATACTTCTTGCCCAGGCTGGAAATTAGTTTTTCGTTTTTCGTTTTTCGGCTTTAAGAATATTTTCCTTGATTTTATCGCGTACACATTGCAATCGGTTTCGTCGAGAGAGTGCTAACATTTCGCTGTCATTTATTGCCTTTAACTTTTCTGCAAGCTCATAACAACTCCCGTGTGTGAACATATTGACTCCGAATAGTGCAAAATATGGTGTCACACCAGTTGAGGTGTGTACCGACGACCTCAATGCACACGCTATATCACTTAGGTGCAGATCCCAGTCGCGTTGGTCATCTTTTAGGCATGAACGGATAGCAGCGAGTAGTGTTCTGTTGACTCGCTCCGAAGCGTTTGACTGTGGAGAATAGTTGGCCGTTCGGAAATGTCAAATCCCATATTTCGACAAAAGGTTTTGAAAATCCTTTGACAGGAACTGTTTTCCATTGTCGGAGTGGAGTATTTGTGGTACTCCAAATGTATTAAATAAGTCTTCCTGTAGAAATTTTACAATATTGGCAGTATTTGCGTGCCGCAATGGCTTTAACCACACAAATTTGGACAGATGATCCAGGACAACAAAAATATAGGAATTGCCAGATTTTGATCTGGGATATGGGCCTAAAAAGTCAACATACACTTTTTGCAATGGACGCTCGGTACAGAAGGCATTGGACATGGGAGGACGTAGCACCTGGTTAGACGACTTGCATTCTTTACAAACACTACACTTAGACACATACTGCTGTATCTGCACTGTCATATTGGGCCAGTAAAAGAATTGACGAACTCTGTGCAAAGTTCTTGCGATCCCACCATGAGACGCCAGAGGGGAATTATGCGCCCGAGAAATTATATCCTCGGTTAGACCGGAAGGAATCCACAATCTCCAGGTATGTTCTACCATAGGTTCGTCTTCAGTTGGTAGCAATGACCGCTTATACACGAATTTCTCTTCTACTTTCAGATCCGGCAGTTCGCTTTGATGTTCCTGTACAGTTGCGATCAGATCGCGATACTCGTCCGATTCGAACTCTTCCGAAGTCAGATCAATCAATGGGACAATATGCTGTAAGTCCAAAGTGTCTATATACGCACGCGATAAAGTGTCTGGCACAACATTTAACGAACCTTTTCTGTGCTCTACTTCAAAGGTAAATGCCTGGAGCTTGAGGCTCCATCTAGCTAATCGACCACTCAAATCCTTGAGTGTCATTAGCCATCGTAAGCTGGAATGGTCGGTTATGATGGTAAATGCCATGCCTTTAACGTACGGCCTAAATTTTTGGACCGCCATTAGTGCCGCCAGGCATTCCTTTTCAGTAACGCTATAATTGCGCTGGCACGCGTTTAACTTATAAGAAATGTATGAAATTGGAGATTCTTCTTCCTTCTCGTTTCTCTGGAATAATACAGCACCAATTCCTGAATCAGACGCATCACACTGAACATAAAAACGACGTGAAAAATCCGGGTGAGTGAGAACTGGGGCTGCTGTTAAGGCATTCTTAAGTCTTTCAAACGCTGCCATTGCCTCTTCCGTCATTTTAAATTTTTCTTTTCCCTTTTTCAGCGTGTCTGTGATTGGAGCAGTCAGACTTGAAAAGTCGCGGATGAACCGTCTATACCACCCTGCTAGACCGAGAAACCCTCGAACCTGTCTTGGAGTTTTGGGAATTGGGAAGTTGTTGATTGCCTCAACTTTCGACGAATCAGTCTTCAGCATTCCGCCGCCCACTATGAATCCCAGGTATTTTAACTCTTTAAAACAAAACTTAGACTTATCCAGGTTTATCGTTAGATTTGCCTTATGAAGACACAGTGCGACTTCATCTAGCAGGGTTATATGAGTCTCGAAGTCCGGCGCTATGATGAGCAGATCATCCAGATACACGAAGACGCGGTCCCTCAATCGCGCCGGGATGACCCTATCCATCAAACGGCACATTCTTTGGGCCGCGTTACACAAACCAAAGGGCATAACAGTGAATTGATACAAGGGTCTGCCCGGCACGGTAAACGCTGTTTTTTCCCTACTCTGCTTCTCCAGCGGTATTTGCCAAAACGCGTCCTTTAAGTCGACGCTGCTTATAAAGTACGTGTCTTGTAATCGGCTGAGAAGTCCGTCTATGTGTGGAAGAGGGTATGCATCCTTCTTCGTAAGCGCATTCACCTTTCGAAAGTCTATGCAGAGACGATTTTTGCCAGGCTTACGAATCAGGACCACTGGTGAGCACCATGGACTTTCGCTCTCTTCCACTACGCCAAGACTAATCATCCGATCGATTTCTTCGTACAGAAGGGCTTGAATCGCTGGAGAAACAGGATAGTGACGTTGCTTCACAGGTGCCGCATCTCCTGTATCAATAATATGCTCTTCAAGCTCCGTTTTTCCAAGACCATGTTGAGTGTGGTTAAGAAATTTCAGTCTGACTGCTTCCAACCTAGACAGCTGATCTAACGACAATTGGTGAGCATCTGTGGGATTCGTGGTATCACACAGGGTGACTGTACTTATTATGTTTGGCGCTAATTGGAACGCCTTCCAAAAATCAATCCCCAAGTATAATTCCTGATCTAGGTTTGGGACTAGAAAGAACGTTATAAAATGTTTTTGTCCTTTGTACGAAACTTCTGCTCTTAATCTGCCTACTATGGATTGGCTTTTACCATCTGCTGTCTTGACATCTGAATCGAACGGTAACATCGAAACATTTATAGACTTGGCGAATTCTAAGCAGCCTTTTCCCAAAATGCTGATGCTGGCTCCGCTATCTAGAAGACCAAAAACTTCTTTATTGCCAATTATGATCTTAGCGTAAGGCCTAGGATCGGACGAAACATCTAAAACAGTTGACGAAATACTTTTCCTTATTTGTTTTCTTAACGCGTATCTCTTTCTAGCTTTAATTATCTTATTTGAAATCTTGTTTGCACTTTCATTAAATATCCTAAATCTAGCTAACTTATACTCTCTTATCCTAACATGTAGTGGCTTAATAACCAACTTGTTTTGACTACTGCATTTTTCTAAACCTATACTATTTTCTCGTTTTCGGATCTTAATGTGCTTGGCACTTGTTGGTAGAACATCAGCTTCTGTTCCACATGCCTTTTCTTGAGTTAATTTTCGGGTAACTGGGTGGAACGCGACTCCCCCGATGACATCACGTTCTTCCCCCTGTTTTCCGGATTGCATCTGCTGCACCTTGGTGTAATAACATTTTCCTGCCCGTATCTATAACAAAAAATATTGCGAATAGACGACGGACAGTCAAAGAAAGTATGGCCTGCAGCCTTGCAGTTCCAGCAGCTTAAAGCCTGCGGTCCATGATATCGCGCATTATTTCAAAGTCGGACTTAGAGTTCTTAAACTGCTGCAATAATGCCCTGCGCAGCATCGTCCAGTCCGGGCGGTGACTTGATCTTTGAAATTGCCAATACCACTCATAGGCCGTTCCTGAGAGTAATAGATGGAAATCTCTAAGGATCTCATCCCAGGCGCAGTCATATTGACTTTGAAGTAATTCAAGTCTAAAGATAAAATCCTCAACGGTAAGCACTTCAGGTTTGCCTTCAAAAACAATTCCCCATTTATCGACTTTGATGGGACCACGAATTCTTTGAGGGGAGTTGGGTCTGAAGGACTGACCCTGCTGATGCCTACCGTTTGAATTCCTTCCATGATGATGTCGCTGATTATGATGGTAAGTTGTTTGGTGACCCCCACCAAGAGAGCCTAAATTGTCTTGGTTATAATTTAGCTGATAGTCGACCTGTTCGAAAGCTGCTCTATCTAAATTTGATCTCCAGTTTTGACTGGTTTGATGTTGTGGCGGTGGTTGCATATTGGCTTCCTTTGAAGTTGAAACTGTCTTCGGAATTGCCCCGCTTGCTTGATGTGTCGATGCTGATTGGGTAACTATGTTTAATTCCTTCATTATATCTGTTAAATTTGTTTTTATTTCCGCCCTTAGGCTACTGAAGATATCTTCCTTCAAAGAAAGAGTGTGAATCGCCACTGCATTGCCTATCGCAATATTGACTTGGTTTTCTAAAATCGAAGGTAAACTATTTTGTTCTTTCAACATTTGTTTTGTTATGTTGACAGGTGTATGACTAGTGTTTTGTTTTTCAGTCAGGTCGATCAGGGTACGGATACTATCTTGAGCAGAGAAAGAAGTTGCACCCAAATTGCTGAGCATACTGTAGCTTGGAGTTGCTATGGATTCAGCTGAACTATTGAACTCGCTATCAGGCAGTGGAGCGATGAGACTACGGGAGTCTGCTTTATCGCACGATATCGCTATGTGTCACTGGTTTCATAGGATCATTAGCACCAGCAACAGGCAAGTTCGAAGATGCTTGAGGAGTCGGAGGCAACTTTTTTGATGGTGGAGTACGCTGCACGTTAGACATTGTGTTAGTGTTTTCCGCTATCGTGGATCTACTAAAGGATCGAGTGATTATTCTGTTTCTATTGAATATTTCGTGCCTTAAACTTTTCTTTTCTTTATATTTTTCAGATATGTCCATCAGTAGACGAAGACGAGACAATACCTACAACGACTAATCGAAGCGAAAACAAAATGCGACGCTGAACTTCAATAATTTTTAAAACAAATTGCAGAATTAAAGTAATTGATGAATTGTGACTGTTTAGAGTTATATGGGATATGGTAATGTATGTAAATTGATATAATTGAATAAATAAATAAAATTAACTTAAATTAGTTGAGATTGTTTGTTCATTGATTGTTTTTTGATACTACGATGACAGGTATGTAAACAGTAAAAATGCTGACGCTTTTGAAATTCAAGTGTGGGGGTGCTTTGGAAGGTTAACTTCGGCGGCTGTGTTGGCGTGAGGAAACGATGTCATGATCAGCTTACAGCAAGCTAAATAATGGACTGCGGACGGACAATATTCTTGATCTCTCAATGTGGTAAGTAACGAAATAAAAAAAACACAGGGACACTCTACGTTGACTCTCATGTTGTTCCCGCAATTCCATTATATACTTGCGCGATCTTGCACTGGAAGACATGGAGCGACATGAGTAGCAACACACAAAAGAGAACTAAACTAAAGATGGAGTAATGCTCCGTGCTATGACACCACTTATCAAACACGGCCACTACATTCATATATGAAGAGACAAGACACTGAGAAATGGAAATGTAAAGTTATGGATAGAAAAGCAAAATGCACATAAAAAGATGAGAGTAAGAGAAAGACGGGACAAAACAGATACCAATTGTTTTCGCTGTCAACAACAAAGCTGCTCGCCGCAATTCAAAACTGGCTATTATATCCGGTTGAAGACTTACGGGCTTTTTGTTGTTGACAGCAAGAACAATTGTGGACAATACTACATAAAGGACGAAAGACTAGGACAACAAATACGTTGGGCGCCATTTGTAGTAATGTAACTTGTGGAGGCTCTAAAGATGGCGTTGAGAGCGAATGAGCGTCGTGTGCGAGGAACATGGCACGCTTGCTATGCACAGCTCAGCTCGTCGGATGGGGAGGTTCTTGTCCCCGCACACAACTGTACCTACTACAAAACATATATCGTGCCGATTCAATATTTTTGGACGCAGACGGACGTTACCACATTGAGAGGGCCCTGGAGATGAATGACAGCGCGGCCAATTTCCTCCCTACCTGGAAGTTCGATGGCCAATATGGAACTTCCCCTATCATGATGCTACCCGATCAAGCCATCAACCGAAGTTGACTGCTCCTTCCTCTGCACCCCTCTGAAAATTGTTTACAAATCCATCAGGTACTTTCGTACTTGATTAAAACACTCGGACCTCATCTTGGGCGTGGATAAGCACATTTAATCATCTTATAAAAGTACAAGAAAGTATAAAAATTGGTAACGAGATTAAAATAAATTAAAAGATACAAAGAAAACATAAAAGATACAAGGAAATTACAAAAGATACAAAAATGAAAAATATAAAAGATATATAAAAAAAATATGGAAGAACGATAAAATATAAAAGATATAAAAAAATATAAAAGATGCAAAAAATAATTATCAAATGTGAACTTTAAGATAACTTGTGATCAGAAATCCCTTCCAATTAAATTCCCGACGGTCATGGCCACAGCAAAATTACCACTACCTAATTCCCTTCTTTCTACTACCCAGATCGAGCTCAATATGGGAGGGGTGGGGAGAATTAAAACCCAACAAAAACGAACGATGCAACAGACCACGGAAATAAAACTGATTTGCCACTAAAATGTCACTTAAACTCTAAAAAAAAGTTAAAAAAAAATTTACAAAAACTTAACCCACGCCTCTTAACACTTAAAACTATGACCAAGAATATAAATAATTTCCGCTGAAGGTTGTCTCCGGATCGCCGATTTGAATATAAAAATGTTGGTGGGGTTCTGGGGGTGGGTTCGAAATCACACCGCTGCCCTATATACTTTTCCACTCTTCGCGCACACTTTGAATAACTTTTATAAAACTTATGCGACTTTATAGTTGCTTTGGAACCTCTGAATCGCTTTGTAATTTTTCCTCTTAAAGACAGGTTGGCACCACAGACACGGTGGAAATTTGTTGAAAGTCCTTCAAATATTTGTAGGTCATCACATCACAAAATGCTGGAACTCATCACATGGATATTGGAGGTCACCAAATAATTGGAGGTCATCAAATATAAGTTGGAGGTCACCAAGTTTAATTTGGCGGTCATGACTTTTTTTGTTCACATATGCGGATACGTAGTCAATGACCGCCACTTGACCTTTATTCGGGACGTCTAGATTGGCGAAAAAAAACGATCAAATCCCTACCTTTACCAAAACTATAATTAAAAACTCACCACTATATATAAAAAAAACTAATTATTTCAATTCTCCCTATTTAGGATTTCGAATTTTGCAAATTCTCAAACAAAAATTTTCCACAAACCTTGAAATTTAAAGTATGTAGGACCTTGTTGGTACGAGTACTATGACCATTACACAACCGAACTCTTCTTTGTTCGCACCACAATTGCCACAATGGAACAACTCTTGGCCATCTCGAACCACCAATGCCCCATAGTTTCTCTCTATCATGGCCACTAACACTTGTCCAATCTTTGGAGTAGCCGCTAGAGAGATCGTGCTTCCTTCTCAGACAATCCAACGTCCTGCTCTTTGAAAATTCAAATTCACTCAACAGATACATAGTGTATATCCGAACCCCCCCCCCCCCCCCCCCCCCCCCCCCCCCCCCCCGATTACTCAAAACTAAACAATCTAGTACATTTGTTTTTCTGACATTTCAGCCCGTCAACAAAAATATAAACGAACAAAAATTGCAAGCATTTGCCGGAGTGAGTAATATTTTCGTATTTTATCATGTATTTTCCTATATTCCGTTTCGTTTACCATCACTAATATTCGTTTTATGTTTTAGAATAATTATATCCATCGTTCGGAGTATCGGTGACACTGGGGATACCAAACATACCCTAGGCCATCGGAATGTTTTCGCATTCGCACGAAAACACACGATGTAATACGTATGTAGATAACTAGATAAGTACACTTTCTTTGCATTTACTATGCCCTTTTCTGTCGACAGGTACTAATATTTCTTTATATTTCAGACAAAACAAATTCTATTCTTGGACTATTGACGACGAAAGGGGCTCTGCTGGCATTTCGAGTGTAGCAGCCAGTCGCACGGGAATGTCAGCTGAAACGATCTACATGTTCGTTTCTCCACCAGCACGCAAACGATGGTTCTATTGTTTGCCTATGAACGATGTTTGATGTTCGATGTTTGTGCTGATGGAACACCACGCATTCGAATTTACGATTCGAGGTAGGTAGTGTCAGTTATTTTCATCTTTTTTTTTTGAATTTAATTTTCGTAATTTTGTTTCTTTTTGAACAAAAAGATTTCAACTACTCATTATCAAAATGCCGAAGGGTTGTTGAGAACGCGTTCGGGCACTTAAAAGCGCGATTCAGAAGAATTGGCAAAGGGTTAGACAACCACATCGATAACACTTCCTTAATAGTGAAGTCCTCCTGCGTCTTGCACAACTTTTTAAATGTGCACAATGACCAAATAAATAATCATTGGCTGCTACAAGAAGAGGGAGCTTCAATTCCCGAGCAACCGGAATATGTTTCACGTATAACTGACAGCAACCCTTCCGCTGAAAATATTAGAAAAGCTATCAGCAACTACGTATCAGGTAAGAAAACACTATTTATTCCTTTTTTATTCTTTTAAAATATTTATTAGAGACTTTAAGTGCTCGTTTCTTTCTCTTTCTATTTCTATTAGTTGTTCGCTAGTTTTCTGTATAACTTTTAATGTTTTTTGTATGTCCTCATAGAGATCATTCACACTCGCTTTTCTCTTCTTTGCAGCTCGCGGGGTCGAGGTCGATCTGCTTCCAGTCGATCCGCTTGCAGCCGATGTGCTTGCAGCCGATGTGCTTGGTCCGGAGCTCATGAATTCATCACCTATAAATAATATTGTTACATCCAGGCTAGGATTCGAAAAGATAAAACGTAATTCTATTTAATTAATCTTTATTAGTTCTCTATCAATGTCTTTTACTTCTTGATTATTATTCTAATAATTCACTTATTTAATTCAACTATTCACTTTCACAATTAATCACTTTAAATACACAAACACTTTTCCCTTACTGGATACTTATACTTATTCTCTATACTTTTCACTACTGTCATCTATCGTACTTCTTTATCGCGGTTCACAACTAGAATGTCTTGGGTGCTCCTGCGACATCTATTTATATCTCCTAGTGACACCTCTCGAAATTTCCAGATTCGTTGAGAAGGTTCGTTAAGTTCAGAAGGTTCGAGAACAACATACCAAGTTATACCACAGCTACTCAAACTGCTATTCCAATGCTGCCAAAATCGGTAATATGGCCACTTTCTACTAGATGGCGTAGTTGACTAATTAATGACACAGTTCAAGCAAACATGCAACAATATCCCCCTCTTAAACTTGTTCGTCCCGAACAAGCACGTCAATTTTTTCCCCATGGTAGCAATGGAGACGATCCACATGGACAACTTTCAGCTTGCCTCTTCCTCGCTGGATCCGGTAGACAACATCGTTGATGCGCTTCACTATCTTATAGGGTCCTTCCCAATCCTGCTGTAGTTTAGGTGACATACCTTTTCGGCGATGAGGGTTGTATAGCCATACCAGATCTCCTTCCTGGAATCCTGTGGTGGTCGCTTTTGTATCGTACCTCGTCTTCATGCGGTCGCTGGATATCCGAATCTTATCTCTAGTTTTCCGATGAATGTTTCTGATGATTTCTCTGAGATCCGCCACATAATCATCTTCATTCGTTGCTTCATCAGTCGGAGATCCAAACATCATTTCACTAGGTAACCGGATGGTTCGACCAAAAAGGATTTCGGATGGAGTATGTCCTGTTGTGTTATGAACTGCGCTTCGATAAGCTAATAGGAACATGGGGATGTGCTTGTCCCAGTCCCGCTGGCAGTCGCCAACAACCTTAGAAAGGTGTTCGTTTAAGGTTCTATTGAAGCGTTCCACCATTCCGTCCGATTGTGGATGAAGCGGGGTTGTTCTTGTCTTTTTAATCCCTAGTAGCTGGCATACTCCTTGAAAGATCTTCGACTCGAAGTTGCGACCTTGGTCCGAGTGCAATTCCAATGGTACGCCAAATCTGCTTACCCAGTTGTGGACAATCTGCTCTACCACGGTTTTAGCTTCTTGGTTAGGTATAGCAAAGGCTTCAGGCCATTTAGTGAAGTAGTCCATCACTACGAGGATATACCGGTTTCCACTGTTGGTTTCTGGAAACGGTCCTGCGATGTCAACTGCAATCCTTTCAAATGGCGCTCCAACGTTGTATTGATGCATCTTGCCTTGCATTTTTACTCTCGGGCCTTTACTGGCTGCGCAAGCGGCGCATTTTCGGCACCAGTTTTCGACATCGTCTCTTGCGTGGATCCACTAAAAGTGTTCTCGCACTTTTTCGAGTGTCTTATTTACTCCCAAGTGACCTCCGGACACACCATCATGTAGTTCCCTAAGTACTTCGTTGACTTTCGATCTGGGTACCACAAGTTGCATCACGGCTGATGTTCCATCCGAACTTTCCCATTTTCTTTTCAAAATGCCATCCTGGACATGAAGTGAGTCCCATTGTGCCAAGTATGCCTTCAATTCCGAACTCCTATTGGAGATCTGCTGCCAGTCCGGCTTGCCCTCATGTTCCTTCCAGGCGAGAATCGGCTCGATATCCGGATCTTCCTGTTGAGCATTCCGGATCTCCCGTGCACTCCAGCCGCTAATGGGCCCAGCTTTCAACCGTTGGACTGACACTTTATCTTTTTCCTCCTGGCGTACGCAATGTTTACAATCAGCCTTGCAGGGTCGCCGGGAGAGGGCATCTGCGTTGGAGTGAAGAGTTCCCTTTCGGTGCTGTATCTCGTAGTCATACATCTGCAGCCGCTCAATCCACCTCGCGACTTGTCCTTCAGGGTTCTTAAACTGCAGCAGTCACTTTAGAGACGCATGATCTGTACGCAGGATGAATTTCTGCCCATATAAGTACTTGTGGAAGTGCTTTGTTGCCAGGATCAAAGCCAGGAGTTCCCGCCTGGTTACGCAATAGTTCCTCTCCGGCTTGGATAGCACTTTACTGAAGTAGGAAACTACTCTCTCTTGACCATCATGGATCTGCGAAAGAACGGCTCCGATCCCAACATTACTAGCGTCGGCATCTACAATAAATGTCCTTCCTGGAATAGGGTACGCTAGAATTGAAGCATCACACAGTTGGTGTTTGAGACTCTTGAAACTCGTTTCGCATTCACCTGACCATTTAAATGGTTTTCCCTTTTCCGTCAGTTGATGCAAGCTCTTTGCGATCCTTGCGAAGTCCTTCACAAACCGTCTGTAGTAAGTTGCAAGTCCCAGGAAGCTTCTCAGTTGGTGTTTGTCTTTGGGAACGGGCCAATTTTTCACCGCATCGACCTTCTCTGGGTCAGTCCTTACTCCTTCGGACGAGATGATGTGCCCCAGATATTTTACCTCAGATCTAAAGAGATCACACTTTTTTGGGTTAAGCTTTAATTGTGCACTTCGTAGTCTCTGGAACACTTCCTTCAAGTTATCTCGATGTTCTTCAAACGTTTTTCCAACCACGATGACATCGTCCAAGTAGACCAAACACGTTTTCCATGTTAGCCCCAACAAAACACGCTCCATTAGTCGCTCAAAGGTTGCCGGCGCGTTACACAATCCAAATGGCATTACTGTGAATTGCCAGAGCCCGTTTCCTGCTGTGAAAGCTGTTTTCTCACGGTCTTTCGGATGTATCTGCACTTGCCAGTAGCCACTCTTCAGATCTAGAGTGGAAAACCATCGAGCTCCGGACAGTGTATCCAGCGTATCGTCAATCCTTGGTAGAGGGTAGCTATCCTTTTTGGTGACATTATTCAGTTGGCGATAGTCTACACAGAACCGAGTGCTGCCATCTTTCTTTTTGACTAGGACAATTGGAGATGCCCATGGGCTTTTAGAGCATGCGATTACTCCTTCATTCTCCATCGTCGACACCATCTCTGCAACCTCCGTCTGCTTAGCCAATGGTAATCGTCTGGGAGGCTGACGAATCGGTCTCGCATCTCCAGTGTCTATCCGGTGTTGTACAAGGTGTGTTCGGCCATACTCGCAGTCCCGCGAAGCGAATATATCAGCAAACTCGTTGATGAGGTTCCCTGCCAAGGCTTGCTGCTCCTGATTCAGATCGCAGTGCTGGAATAAAGTTCTTTTGACCTCAGTCATTCCCATTGGTGAACGAGGCTTCGCAACACCTTCCTGTGATAGTTTCGTGATGGCAGTAACCGGTACACACTTTCCAACCACCTCACCTTGCTTCAATTTGACGCTTTTGTGTTCCGCATTAAGAACTCGTACGGGAACCATACTGTTCTTCGGCTCGACAAGCATTTTTCCAACCACGCAATTTCGGCAGTGGTTGTCTTCTGGCTCGACTAGAAATAATCGGTGGGCCCCAGGATCACCTTCCAGCTTTGTCCAAATCAGTGTCTCTGAAGAAGGTGGTAGGACCTCGTCCTTACTAATGACTGTCCTCAGGGATGCGACGTTCTCGTTCCCGTACACCATCGGAATTTCTACGTTTCGATACTTGAGTACTTGCATACCAATGTCCAATACTACATCATGCGCCTTCATGAAATCGATTCCAATGATGCATTCGTCACATATATCGGCTACTAGGAAAGCGTGGGAGAATACTAATCCTGCCAAATTTATTGTTAGTATGACCTCTCCATACACTTCCGCTGTCGCTCCTGTTGCTGTTTTCAGACAGTAATTGCTGGTGTTGTGCAGCCAAGACTGACGGACGATGTCCCTCCTTATGATGGAAGCGGTGGCACCGGTGTCGATGGTTGCCACGCACTTATTTTGTCCGATATAGGCTTCCACTGTTAGTCTCTGGTTTCCTCGTTTGGTTTGGGAGACTTGAATTGTGGTCCTGGGGTCGTCGATTCCGGAAACCGACTTCTGCCCCACGAAGCTGGTCCTTACACGTTTCCCGACTGCTGGTTATGCGAAGCTATATCTGCAGGATGGATGTTATCCCTGCCAGATGCTTCTTCGTTGCGCCTCCTAGGCCCGCAATGTGGACAACTGCCTTGTCTGGGTGGAGCTCTGCACTGTCTCTGTAGGTGCCCTATTTTGTTGCAGTTCCAGCAGCGCATTTGACCTCTGTTATCTCTGCTCCGGTCTACGATGTCTGCTCTTTGACATGAGCATTCAACAGCTGTAATTTCCCTTACGCGGTGGAACACATTCGATGCCTGATCAGCAGCTTGCATTGTCAAGGCAAATGCTAGGGCCTCAGCGAGAGTTCTCTTTCCAGCCATTCTTACGGCCATTTGCAGTTGTCTATCTTCAATGGCTTGGATAAACGCCTCCACAGCCATTTCATTGATGAGAATCTCACCAGCATTAGGATATGACAAATGTGCCAGACGTTCGATATCTGCTTGCAGCTGTTGAAGTGTTTCTCCCCTCTTCTGTACTCTACTGCGTAGCTGAACCCTGTACACTTGCTGCATATGCTCATCACCGAAGCGCATCTCTATAGCCTTGACCAGGGCGTCGTAGTTGTGTTGCTTCTCTTCTGAGACGGTTTGGAGTAACTCCGCAGCTGTACCTCTTAGTGCGAGCGTTAGCGCAATCGACTTTTCCTCGTTGTCCCAGCTGTTCGCCACTGCAGCTGCTTCAAACTGTTTCTTATAAATTGGCCATGATGTTTGACCATCGAAAACAGGAGGCTGCATCTCTTTCCTTCTCGGGCAGACCGCAGAATTTTCTCGAGCCTTCTGCTTCTTCACTTTCTCGAGCTCTTTAGCCAAGTTCTCTGTTTGTATCGATTTCGTCGAATTTGGTTTCAACCTTCTCGAACTTTTGGTCAATTTCTCCGAGTTTTCCTTCGAGAACATTTTTAAAATCTTCCACAGCGCTCTTTTGGGCGGCAACTATGGAATTCTTTTGTTCTTCGAATTTAGTGTCCATTGCTTGCAATTTGGAATCTAGAGAATTGTTCTGTTGTTCTAGAGAATTCTTTTGTTCATCAAATTTAGAGTCCATTGATTGCAATTTGGAATCTAGAGAATTCTTTTGTTCATCAAATTTAGAGTCCATTGAATGCAATTTGGAATCTAGAGAATTCTTCTGTTGTTCTAGAGAATTCTGTTGTTCCTTGAACTGAGAGCCCATAGAATTCTTCTGTTCATTAAACTGAGAGTCCATAGAATTCTTCTGTTCATCTAACTTGGCCAGAAGTAATTGCATCATAGCAGTCATATCAACGCTTGTACTTACTTGTTCTTCTGCTACGTCGAACAAAACGGACTTGGGGTTTTCTCCTTCGTTTTCAACAGATTCCTGCAGTCGAAGCACAAGATCACTTTTTCCTCCAGCTGTGGAGAGATTCCGCTTTTCCAATTCAGCTTTTAACTGCGGAATACTGAGCTGTAGTAATTTTAATGTGCGGCCCATTTTTTTTTAATTCACTTCACTTTAATTTCACACTGAATACGTTTTATCCCACTTCTGACACCAATGTTACATCCAGGCTAGGATTCGAAAAGATAAAACGTAATTCTATTTAATTAATCTTTATTAGTTCTCTATCAATGTCTTTTACTTCTTGATTATTATTCTAATAATTCACTTATTTAATTCAACTATTCACTTTCACAATTAATCACTTTAAATACACAAACACTTTTCCCTTACTGGATACTTATACTTATTCTCTATACTTTTCACTACTGTCATCTATCGTACTTCTTTATCGCGGTTCACAACTAGAATGTCTTGGGTGCTCCTGCGACATCTATTTATATCTCCTAGTGACACCTCTCGAAATTTCCAGATTCGTTGAGAAGGTTCGTTAAGTTCAGAAGGTTCGAGAACAACATACCAAGTTATACCACAGCTACTCAAACTGCTATTCCAATGCTGCCAAAATCGGTAATATGGCCACTTTCTACTAGATGGCGTAGTTGACTAATTAATGACACAGTTCAAGCAAACATGCAACAATATAAATACATTACATATGTAAATCACTTTATTGTTTAAAATAAAAGAATGCTATAATTTATCTTACTTTCAATGATGCTTGTTTCGGAGTTCATAAAACCATCCCCTATAGAATAAAATAAATAGATACATTATGTAACTAAGTGGTTTCAAATAAAAGAATGTTAAAATGTTGCTTACTTTCCGAGATGCTGTCCTCGACCAACAACTCCACGTTGAATATTTTGATTCCGCCTAGCAACTGGTGCATTTTATTATATAAGGACCATTGAGATGGAGAACCCCCAGATGGACCAACCAATTTCTTTTCAATTCTGTAAAACAAAGTGCATAGAATTGGATTAGAGCAGGCCAAAGTTTAGTTAAAAATAATAAGCTAGACAATCATACCTGTACCGGTTTGTGAGGTTGTGAATTTTCATTTTCACTTCCTCTGGCGTGAATAATGCATTCATACTCTGCAGTTTTTTCGCCATTTCGGCATAAATGTGGCCATTCCTCCTGTTTCCACGGAGCTCTAGAATTTTCTCCTCCCAGAGTTCGATGAGAGCCTCTTCCTCCGCGAGCGTCCATAATTTCCTTTTCTTGTACTGCTTCGCCATGATCTTTAATAAAACCGAATTATATTTTAACAAATTTATAAATATTTCTCTTGAAAATATTATTTACCTCTTTTTTTCTTTCTTTGTTTTCTTCTTTTATTATTTTTTTGTTTGTCACAGTTGTTTTGACGTTTAATATTGTGACATCCACAAATGAACACAAAATAAACCAAAATTCACGGTGTAGGCTTGTTCGGTTTGATAACCTCTTACGGACGGATGAACTCAGAGGGGTTTCAAAGAGGTTTCGCTGAAACCGCGCGGTTTCGATAACTCAAAAATGTATGGCGAGGTTTGGATAAATTTCACGAAACCTCGCGGTTTCGTTTGGTGGGAACATGGCATTACCTAGCGCGGATACTGCCATTTGCATTTAAAACAAAAAAACTTGTTCAAATAAGCCCAAAATAGCAACATCCATCACACCTGTGCTGAAGTTTTGCACATTACCTAACTCACATCACTTGCAATATTGCAACTTCAAGAAGAATCTAACTCAAAATAGGGCGCTTTCTGCAAATCTTGCACAGGGCGCTTGTTTGGCTGGAGCCGGCCATGCATTGAGGTGACTCTTAAATCACCATAACGTGGCATGCAGATAACGCCGAAGTTAAATTAATTATACCAAATTCAATTCTTACGCACTAAGCGTACAATATGTATACACTTCAAGTTCATTATACTGTTGCATGTTTGCTTGAACTGTGTCATTAATTAGTCAACTACGCCATCTAGTAGAAAGTGGCCATATTACCGATTTTGGCAGCATTGGAATAGCAGTTTGAGTAGCTGTGGTATAACTTGGTATGTTGTTCTCGAACCTTCTGAACTTAACGAACCTTCTCAACGAATCTGGAAATTTCGAGAGGTGTCACTAGGAGATATAAATAGATGTCGCAGAAGCACCCAAGACATTCGAGTTGTGAACCGCGATAAAGAAGGGCGATAGATGACAGTAGTGAAAAGTATAGAGAATATTGAATAAGAGAAGTGATTGTTTATTTAAAGTGATTAATTGTGAAAGTGAATTGTTGGATTAAATAAGTGAATTATTAGAATAATAATCAAGAAGTAAAAGACATTGAAAGAGAACTTATAAAGATTAATTAAATAGAATTACGTTTTATCTTTTCGAATCCTAGCCTGGATGTAACATTGGTGTCAGAAGTGGGATAAAACGTATTCAGTGTGAAATTAAAGTGAAGTGAATTAGTTTAAAAAAAACAAAAAAAAAAAAAAAAGGAAAACAAAAATGGGCCGCACATTGAAATTATTACAGCTCAGTATACCGCAGTTAAAAGCTGAACTGGAAAAACGGAATCTCTCCATAGCTGGAGGAAAAAGTGACCTGGTGCTTCGACTGCAGGAAGCTGTTGAAAACGAAGGAGAAAACCCCAAGTCCGTTTTGTTCGACGTAGCAGAAGAACAAGTAAGTACAGGCGTTGATATGACTGCAATGATGGAATTACTTCTGGCCAAGTTTGATGAACAAAAGAATTCTATAGACTCTCAGTTCAAGGAACAAAAGAATTCTCTAGAACAACAGAAGAATTCTCTAGATTCCAAATTGCAATCAATGGACTCTAAATTTGATGAACAGAAGAATTCTCTAGATTCCAAATTGCAAGCAATGGACACTAAATTCGAAGAACAAAAGAATTCCATAGTTGCCGCCCAAAAGAGCGCTGTGGAAGATTTTAAAAATGTTCTCGAAGGAAAACTCGAAGAAATTGACCAAAAGTTGGAGAAGGTTGAAACCAAATTCGACGAAATCGATACAAACATCGAGAACTTGGCTAAAGAGCTCGAGAAAGTGAAGAAGCAGAAGGCTCGAGAAAATTCTGCGGACTGCCCGAGAAGGAAAGAGATGCAGCCTCCTGTTTTCGATGGTCAAACATCATGGCCAATTTATAAGAAACAGTTTGAAGCAGCTGCAGTGGCGAACAGCTGGGACAACGAGGAAAAGTCGATTGCGCTAACGCTCGCACTAAGAGGTACAGCTGCGGAGTTACTCCAAACCGTCTCAGAAGAGAAGCAACACAACTACGACGCCCTGGTCAAGGCTATAGAGATGCGCTTCGGTGATGAGCATATGCAGCAAGTGTACAGGGTTCAGCTACGCAGTAGAGTCCAGAAGAGGGGAGAAACACTTCAACAGCTGCAAGCAGATATCGAACGTCTGGCACATTTGTCATATCCTAATGCTGGTGAGATTCTCATCAATGAAATGGCTGTGGAGGCGTTTATCCAAGCCATTGAAGATAGACAACTGCAAATGGCCGTAAGAATGGCTGGAAAGAGAACTCTCGCTGAGGCCCTAGCATTTGCCTTGACAATGCAAGCTGCTGATCAGGCATCGAATGTGTTCCACCGCGTACGGGAAATTACAGCCGTTGAATGTTCATGCCAAAGAGCAGACATCGTAGACCGGAGCAGAGATAACAGAGGTCAAATGCGCTGCTGGAACTGCAACAAAATGGGGCACCTACAGAGACAGTGCAGAGCTCCACCCAGACAAGGCACTTGTCCACATTGCGGGCCTAGGAGGCGCAACGAAGAAGCATCTGGCAGATATAGCTTCGCAGAACCAGCAATCGGGAAACGTGTAAGGGGCAGCTTCTCGGAGCAGAAGTGGGTTTCCGGAATCGACGACTCCAGGACCACAATTCAAGTCTCCCAAACCAAACAAGGAAACCAGAGTTTAACAGTGGAAGCCTATATCGGTCAAAATAAGTGCGTGGCAGCCATCGACACCGGTGCCACCGCTTCCATTATAAGGAGGGACATCGTCCGTCAGTCTTGGTTGCACAACACCAGCAGTTACTGTCTGAAAACAGCAACAGGAGCGACAGCGAAAGTGTACGGAGATATCATGCTAACAATAAATTTGGCAGGATTAGCATTCTCCCACGCTTTCTTAGTAGCTGATATATGTGACGAATGCATCATTGGAATCGATTTCATGAAGGCGAATGATGTCGTATTGGACTTTGGTATGCAAGTACTCAAGTATCGAAATGTAGAGATTCCGATGGTGTACGGGAAAGAGAACGCCGCATCCCTGAGGACAGTCAATAGTGAGGACGAGGTCCTACCACCTTCTTCAGAGACAATAATTTGGACAAAGCTGGAAGGTGATCCTATGAGCCACCGATTCTCTCTAGTTGAGCCAAAAGACAACCACTACCGAAACTGCGTGGTTGGAAAAGTGCTTGTCGAGCAGAAGAACAATATTGTTCCCGTACGAGTTCTTAATGCTGAACACAAAAGCGTCAAATTGAAGCAAGGTGAGGTGTTTGGAAAGTGTGTACCGGGTACTGAAGTCCACCGAAATATTCATCCGATATCCAGCGACCGCATAAAGACGAGGTACGATACAAAAGCGACCACCACAGGATTCCAGGAAGGAGATCTGGTATGGCTATACAACCCTCATCGCCGAAAAGGTATGTCACCTAAACTACAGCAGGATTGGGAAGGACCCTATAAGATAGTGAAGCGCATCAACGATGTTGTCTACCGGATCCAGCGAGGAAGAGGCAAGCTAAAAGTTGTCCATGTGGATCGTCTCCATCGCTACCATGGGGAAAATATTGACGTGCTTGTTCGGGACGAACAAGTTTAAGAGGGGGATATTGTTGCATGTTTGCTTGAACTGTGTCATTAATTAGTCAACTACGCCATCTAGTAGAAAGTGGCCATATTACCGATTTTGGCAGCATTGGAATAGCAGTTTGAGTAGCTGTGGTATAACTTGGTATGTTGTTCTCGAACCTTCTGAACTTAACGAACCTTCTCAACGAATCTGGAAATTTCGAGAGGTGTCACTAGGAGATATAAATAGATGTCGCAGAAGCACCCAAGACATTCGAGTTGTGAACCGCGATAAAGAAGGGCGATAGATGACAGTAGTGAAAAGTATAGAGAATATTGAATAAGAGAAGTGATTGTTTATTTAAAGTGATTAATTGTGAAAGTGAATTGTTGGATTAAATAAGTGAATTATTAGAATAATAATCAAGAAGTAAAAGACATTGAAAGAGAACTTATAAAGATTAATTAAATAGAATTACGTTTTATCTTTTCGAATCCTAGCCTGGATGTAACAATACTATAAGAAAAGAAAATCTTTATCTACCTTAGGTCTCTCTATACAAGTATTCTTAAAATAAATTATTAAGAACGAATTATTCTTATCTTGGAAAACCATCCTTTGTTCATGTGCACAGACCGATATTTAATTTAATATCCGTAGAATCGAGTGATGATGTTGTTCCCAATAACACGGCACAATTGCAAGGATCTTCTTTGATGGTCTAGCGAATTACCTCCGCCTTTACATGAAATCCAATAAAATAAATGGATCGAGGAATTAAATTCTTGATACTTCCGGGGTCTCGTCGTTCGGTAGACACGATATAAGAAATAGCAAAATGACTTAAGAAATCCAAAATTACTCTACTGCTACGACTCCCGTTCGTGTTGAGACAAGGTAACAATACCCGGACGGTTTTGTTGCCTCCGGAGGCAGCTTAAGTGTTGTTAGGTTCGCCTATCCTAGATAATTCACTTAGGCAAACACTACACTGCCCTCATTCGTATAGGAAATATTTACCCGGAGGGATGGGGTGAATTATAATACAGTCAAAACTCGATTTACGCAATGCTCGATTTACGCAAATGCTCGAATTCCGCACAAAGTAAAATATTTGCATTACCGCTCGATTTCCGCACACAATTGTGCGAAAATAGAGCCCTTAGTGTAAATGCGAGATTTCTTTGACCATTCATACTATTAAAAAAAATTCCTTTCATGTTCCGTTAGTTTCCCATCAAGATGCTATCATGATGTTTAACGGCACTCTAAGATGGGCGGAAGAAAATAGCAGAAGTTTTCAAGAAATTTACGCGAAAAAGCCGCGAATGAACATTATGTCAAAATTTAAACAGACAAAATTGGACGATTATTTTAGTATTGGGTGTAATAAGTCAAATTTATTATAAATAAATGCGTTTTAAACTATCATTTAGTGTGTAGACATGATTTTTCTTATGTTTTATGTTTGTTTTGTAAACATTCGAATTGCGCACATTCTCAATTTGCGCAAATTTCCGAAATTGTACCTAGTGCGCAAATCGAGCTTTGTCTGTATATATATAATATAATATTAGGTCCGTTCGCGTACTTTATGTGTAGAAAAATGAAAACTGCCAAATCTCCAAATTCGAGAGAGAATCCTCTCATTTCAAAGAAAAGTACGCAAACGCTTTTGTGTGCAAAAATGAAAAACGTCTAAGTTTGGCTTGAAAAGAGGCAACCGCTGTTTTTTTTTTGCTGGCAAACTCATAGGATTTCATCATTTGACAGTTTTCATTTTCTTACCAGCCTAAATTCTGTGTGAAGAAAAATGAACGAAAGTACATTTTTCTTTCGTTCATCTTTTATCATTTTCTCAGTACGCGAACGCGTTTGTGTAGTTTTGCACGTTTATATAAATTTACGTTTGCATATTAGTTCGCGAACGGACCTAATAATTCTAATCTGCAGCAGGTGGTGCAGGGCTGGTGCTGGTAAACTGCTGCTGATGCTAATCGGGTCGTTTGTGGCATCCGAGATGATGGTGTATGGCTGGACAGTAGCACGTTTCGGTGACTCCGTGTGACCAATAGTTTGACACGATAATTGCTCGGGTCGCTTTAGACTCCGAGATGTTGGTGTATGTGGTGCTCGGGTCGCTTGAGGGCTCCGAGATTCGATTGCACGATTTCTTCAGTGAACGCTGGATTGAATTGAGGCTGAATTATTGGGCTCGGGCTCATCCGTCTCTCTCGCCTACGCGTAGAGCGCCTTGCTGATCGAGGATGCCCCGTTTTAGCGCGCTTCTGCTGGACCTATGAAAACAAAACAAAACGTGTTACTACCGTCCTCACTGTGACTTGTGCCAACTTGAGGGCCTCATGGTGGGGTCATAGTCTGGGGCCTACCTGTGGATCCTGCTGTTGCGAGCGTGGACCGGGGATTTGTTCCACCGTCCGCTCCTGCCGACGGGGTCGGGAAACTGCTTTCGACGCTCGATGTTGCAAGGAACGTTCGGATCCGCGGATCTATCGCCGCTCTGCGGCGAGTGGTTGTCTGCTGCTGGCTGGGCGTGTCATTACGCTGTCATATGAAACAAGAATTATTTATCTTTGTTTTCATTTCGTCTTGTTATTATTTTTGTTCTTTTCTCTCGACTTACCCACTCTCCCACTCACCCACGTAGCTGAATGGGGTAACGAGTCTGAGTCCAGCCCTTCCTCCGGCTCTTGCTGGGTAGGCTTCCCACGACTCGATGCGTGGGGATTTCGTTAACGGTTTTCCGCTTAGAGACTATCTCCTCCGGACCTTCGTGGCTACACTTCGGGTTATCTGGCGATTGATTTGAGTTCCTGTTCGACTCGCACTTCCTTGTAAGGCAAAATTATTTTACGCCGAAAAAGTCTCGATGCCCGCTGAAAACGAGTAGGCGCCGGCGAGTGGACAAATTCGCCAAGTCACAACGAATATTTAATATTCGTTAATATTTTTCAATGTGGCGGGAGGACCGCGCTCAGTCGCAGGATTAGAGAAGAACGGTTAAAGTCAACCAGACATGCAACCGTACATTCGTTCTTGCATTATTGTTCATGAATAGTGTCATGCCCCGCCTAAAAAAACAAACTGGTTTTCCGGAATTACGTTATTGTTTCCGACCCACTTCAATAGCGCCCTTTTGGAAGTAAAGTAATTGGTCGGAGACCAGCAGGGTTTGTCCTACTCTTACCCGTTTTTAGGACAGGGTATTAAATGGCCGTCTTCCAATGAACCGGATAATAGCGCATTGATAAGCAGTGTGGCGAAAATATCTACAGCCTCTGGGGGCATGTGCCTCAATACTACGTTTGGGATACCATACACTCCCGCCGACATTTTCTTCGAAATTGACCGGAAGATATGAAAATATGGGAAAGCTCGAATGGAAGTTGGTTTGTAATTCGTGATGGAATATCCGATTATTCCGAATGAATAAGATGCTCGAAAAAGTGCGCGGACGCTGTACATGCGATGTGTCGAAAACTAATTCTTAAAATGTATCACATGAGCGGCCAGCAAAGCCCCGTTAGTAAAATTCAAAAGCAAAATGCGCCAATACAAATTTTGAGCGCTCTTTAAAGGAATAGCAGCTTACATCGAGGGATCGTTTCTTGAAACTAACGATGCAAAACGTTACACATTCATTGCCAAAACATTCAGATAGGCAAAACCGTGGAAGAGCACAACTGGCTGAGATTTATTGTATCGTTGGAATTGCATTCGGACTAAACCTAAACCTGGAGTTCGAGATTTTTTCAGCAGTATGCCAGCTACTAAGGATTTCAATAAGGAGAACAACACCTCCTCAACCGCAAGTCTGGCGAAATGTTGGAAGGTTTAACAGAATTTTAAATAAACACCTCTCTAAGGTCGTTGGCGACTAGCAGCGAGATCGGGATGGGCAGATTTCAATATTCCTATCTGGCTATTGAATTGCAGTGCATATTTAAATTGATGTTGAAGACCTTAGGGATATTATAAGAGGCGTTCATCGAAGTCCTATGGATAAGATTACAATAGGGAGCGATCTTATGAAGACAAGAAAGATTCAAACAGGAGTTTACGACTGGTGATCCCCGGTGTCGTAGAAGTTGGTGTTGAGCACACAAATGCACCAACAGAAGCTTTTTATTAACCTTACTGACTGGCTGACTTTTATTGATGCAGATACGTGCGAGGCCATTACAACTCTAATCCAAATCATAGCCTCGTCATTAAAGGACACCAAACAAATTTGCGACTTCTCATTTATATTAATATTATCAAATACATCATTTATTTGAACAGTTACATATAGAAAATATACGAATATATAAATACAATAACGTAATTGGCGGGTTATAAAAATATATTGCTTTGCGTACGAATTTAAGTTACATGCTAAGAATTAACTGGCTAAGATTTGTTACGAACATCTTGATTTTGAACTTTATACATATATTATTAAAAATGATCAACATTAGAGAGGCTGGAAGTGAGTTAAGTGCTTAATATACTCTCCTCTAAATAAAATTGTCGTTTTGGAATCCATTTGTATCATTTAAATCACCCGACGGAGTCAGTCCGACTTTATTCATTAGCTCGGAAAGCTTTTGAGCCTTTCGATCTTCATTGTGAGCAATTACTGTACATAAGTGCTCGGTGAGGAGCTCTTTTTTTTCAGAGGCATTATGAAGATCTATCTTAGCTTTTAAGAACTGCGTTTCGATTTTGTTGTATTGCTTTCTAAATGAATTCTATCAGCAAGGAATTACTATCACTCAAGACTCTAAATACTTACTCAATATTCGCGTAATGAATGCATGCAGTGTCAATTTGCTTTCTTAGGAGGGCAACATCAGTTGCCAGATCATTGTCCAGTTTTGCCAATTCAGCTTTTATTTCTTGGATTTTTTTCGCTTCAGCTGCTGTTTTTTGAGAACTAAAACAAATTTTACTAGAGTAGATAGAAATATTAAATAAATTAGTTTTCTTACTGCGCTTCAATGGCTTTGTAAAGAATTTCCTTCTTTTGTTTGTTTTGCTCCTCAATTATTCTACGATGTACTTCAAAATCCTTGAGCGAAACGCCTTTAAATGGTGACTCAACAACACGAACTGGTTCAGGTAATATTGAAGACACATCAGATGAATTATTATTCGCGACCGGCACTTCGAGCATAGACGATTTATCTAAGGAATCCCGATTAGTATCGTCAGATATAGGATTTGGCTTATAGAATAATGCTCCTTCAATAGATTTGGACATGCTTTTGTTTAAATTAATATCATCCATTGTATCCTCGTGCTGAGGAGAGGATGGCACATTTTTATCACTTCGTTCCGGCTTTTTAGTTTTGAGATTTTCTTGTGATCTTGCCAATTCTTTTTGATCTGGCATTCTTCTGATGCCATGTCCCTTAATTGCTGCTGGTCTCACTAATTGTGTTAAAGAAAGAATAACACACATTAGCCTATAGTTGACAAATTTCTATTATATGCAACAAGTCATTCAACTCACTTGTTTTGAAAGTTTTCGAATTTATTTTACTTATATCTTCTAGACTAAATCCATTAAATTTATCCGACATTCTTATTATACTAAACAGCTAAGCAAATTTGGTTACTAGTACAAACGTTGAAAAAGATGTAAACGAAACAAAATTAAAGAAATTTTGTAAATTGTATCAACAAAAAAAAATTACTTTGCTTACGTCAAGCACACATTTTGACACATAGTCGTGTCAATTACCCTTTGAAGCAGAGTACTGCCATTTGTTTTTTAATAGTGATCGTCACTTTTGAAATTTCGTATTTGCAGGTAGCGAGCGATTTGAACCTACTACGTTTTCATTAGGGTATAGTCCGTACCAAAACAGTTGGCCAACGGTCGATTGCGCAGAGAGAGGATTTAAGAGAACAAAAATGACGCGAAAGAGATTTAATCACTAAGCGTTTTTGCCTGTAATTTACAATGCGTAACCCAACTTTACAGTGCTTAGAACTAAAATGCTGTTGAATATCTAAATAAACTTAATTTTTTATTATGAGGTCGACTTTTATACATTTCTACCTAGAAGTCCGATTGTATTTGAAAGGGTTCCCAACCCTTTTTATGGTTGAACATTTCGTGGTTTAGCGCTAGGTACCTGTATGGGTGGTGTGCTTGGTTAGCATAAATTTTATGATGTTTGATTTTACCCGTTTGACTTAAGTGTAAAAGTTTTACGACATGATTAGTGTTTGCATTTGGTTACCTGTAGGGGCAAGGAATAAATTTGTTGCTTGGTTTTTAGAGTTTTTTATTTTAAGATAACGCATATATATTATGGATTTCCTATTTGGAATTCACTTTCACGAAAACAAAAGCATTGCTAGGACATAAGTTTATTAAAATAAAATAAATTGTCATGGATCTTTCAAGAAAAGGAAAACCAATAGGAAGTATAGGACGTAAGATCGTTGTTAGGATATATTACAAAAAAATTGAAGAAGCTAGGAATTTATGTATAGATAATCCCATCCCATACGCAAATTCACAGACAGAGGAGTTTACGGGAATTTCGGCCCGAACAATAAGAATATGAGAAGAAAGGCGCTATTGAATCTCCAACTAAAAGAGTACCACATACAAAATGGAAAACTGGATTGGACGAATTTGGTATCACAGCTGTTCGGCGAATTATATACAACTTCCACATTGAAGACAAAATGATGATAACATTAAAAATGTTAAGACAACGGGTGCAGGAAGATTTGGAGCTGAACCTAAGCAATATGTCGCTACATAGGATTTTAAAAAGAAATGGATTTTCTTATAGGAAAACGGAGAACAACCGTAAATTTCTTTGCGAAAGAAATGAAATCAAACTTTTACGAGTGAAATATCTGAGGAAGGTGCGGGAGTACAGGTCAGAAGGATATGAGATTATTTATTTGGACGAGAGCTATATTCACAGCTCTCACACAAGGCCAAGGGCATGGACTGACGGCACCAGTCAAGGTTTAAAGGCGCCAATTTCAAAAGGCCAAAGGCTGATAATGGCGCATGCAGGTGGAGCGAAGGGCTTCGTGAATAATGCCTTGCTTTTATTTAAATCTGGGTCGAAAACAGGAGATTATCACGATGAGATGAATTTTGAAAATTTCTCCAAATGGATGAAGGATCAAGTTTTAAATAACCTAGAGGAACCATCGGTTATTGTAATGGACAACGCATCATATCACAACAAATGGGAACACAAGCAAATCACTTCTGCTTCCGTTAAATCGGAGATGTTAGAATGGCTTTCCGTCAACAATATACCGCATTCTTCAAAAATGCTCAAAGTCGAACTTTATGACCTTATAAAGCGACATCGGACTAATCACCACCCCAAGCATAAGATTGACGATATGATTCACGGCGCGGGACACGAAATACTACGATTGCCACCCTATCATCCAGATCTCAACCCTATTGAAAAGATCTGGGCAACAGTCAAGGGAAGAGTCGGAAGCCGAAATACAACGTTTAGATTATCGGATGTTCAGAAACTAGCTGAAGAAGAATTTTCAAAAATAACAGTTGAAGATTGGCGCAAAGTTTGTGAAAAAATTATAAGGACAGAGGAGGAATACTTTTCACACGAGCAGATGTGGGACACAATGTCGGATGCAATAATTATCAATCCAGGAGATGATTCTTCAACCGATTATGAAACTGACAGTTCTTCGAATTCAATTTAATATACATTAATATTAACTTTTTCATATATAGGTAGTAAAATCAATAAATATTTTTATCTTAGTACTAAAACGTGTGTGTTTTTACTTCTTAATTCAAACCAAACCGAACCACCCATTTGGTATACTGGTGTTTTGTTTTGCTGCTCGCTGTAAATCTGTTTTATATTTGCAATTCATCGTCAATTTTATCTCGCTATAATTTACACTTTTAATCAAGGTTACAAATTTAAAAGTGGTGGGTAGTTCAATAAGTTTTAAAAACTGCATTTCTTAAAAAAAATTATTGAAGAATCAAGAACGTTCACCATTTTGTCTTTAACGAACCGTTTAATACCCCATCCTCTTTTTTGTGACAGAAAATCGTGCCTATTGTTATTGGGCATAAAATCGTTTACGTTTCCAAAAAATTCCCAAATTGTAAATTTTTTATTAAATTTACCTACCTCGCCCAAATTCAATGATATAAACAAAAAAAATTTGGTGTGACACTGCAATTTACTTTACTTTGCGTGCCAATATCAGTACCACATGATCAATATGCACGACACAATTAATAATGATCAACGAAAGCATAATGAGCAAATAGGGTTTAAATCTAAAACCGTACACCTTCATACAGACACAGTCACACAATCAATTCATGTGCAATGTTTTGCTTAATCTATCCGACCGTGATCACATCATACTCCTACAAAGAACCGACAAGACAAAAAACGAAACAATATATTTACCTCCAAGTAAAGTTGACATATAATGGTCTATATTTTTCCTCCGCTCCTAATTTCAGTATAAAAGAAGGAAAATGAAGAAACCACCCTCAGTGAGATCGCGACAGCGATCTTGAACACAAGGCAGGGTATACGTCGTTTTTTATTATGGCTCCGCCCATTTTCGTCTCTTTATGCTTGTTTTTGCAATTTAAGAGATTGTAAAACACATTTTAAGAGACCTGCGCAGTAGAATGGCCAACTGTTTTGGTACGCACTATAACTAATACTACGTTTTCATTACACGCGGTCTCCATTTGCAATGAATTGATAGTAAAGGACAATGCATGCGGTCATTAGATTAAATTTATATAAACGTTCGTGCGAAACTACACAAACGCGTTTGCGTACTGAGTTAATAGTAAAAAGATTAACGAAAGCTGGTAAAAAAATGAAAACTGTCAAATTATGAAATCCTATGAGTTTGCCATAAAAAAAACAGCGGTTGCTTGATTTCAAGACAAATGATAGGATTCTCTTTCTTCTTTTTTTTATAGATTTGACGATTTTCATTTTTTTACACATAAAGTACGCGAACGGACCTATTATCTCAATGGAGACCATTATCGCAACTATATTTCTAAAACTTTTTTCGCGAACAACAAAAGAGAATGGTCGTTCTTGCTGTAAGTGAAGTGATGATCTCCATGAAAATCATTGCCTCTCTCTGTCTCAAATGAACTAAGCAAGCGACGAAATGCATGCAAACATGTCATTTTAAGGCATTTAGGAAATCAATGAACTGATATACTTCTGCTTCGGTTTACTAGTTTTCGCATTGGTTTCCTCAAACGTAGTATTGCTTTTATCGCATTTGCGCAAACATTTATGATAAAATAAACTGCTAAAAAAGATGTTTTACCGAGAGAATACAAATACGACTCAACTCCGCTAGCGTATACCTGTACTAGGTCATAGCGATGTCCAAAGAGATTTGTGAAGGTGACTTATTGGCTAGACAAGGCTCCTCTGGTACAAAAAGCATAACTATAGACAACATGAATGCACCAATGTCATCTGCTAGGTACCTCATCCATGCCGATGCGCAAAACAAAATCTTAGATGGGCCAGCTTAGCCAGTGTAGCACCGCTAGAATATTATGGCCGAAGCTGGATCAGAGAAGATATAATGGAATTGAAAGAAATACGAGAGGAACGCTCTCTACCCATGCAAACATAATCACTGAATACTATGCGATGGATAAGCCTGCTCATACATTGGGCTACCCCTACAACGATTTCTGCAGAAGTTGTGGAGACAAGGATGAAGAGGAGATAGTCCTGTACTTCCTGTACCTACACGTGCCCCGCACTTGCTAACATAATGGCTGACACACATTTGCAGCAAGATCCGTGCAGCTAGATGATTTTATATGTAAAATGAAACATTGATGCATTCCTAACCTTGATGCACCGATTGTAGAAGAACAGCACAATTGGGAACAACTTTTTTGGTTCTAGGAGCGGGCAGCTTGACCCACCGGCCCCTCCAAATTGCATCACAATGGACCTACTTTGGTCTAATAGCTGAAACACATGTGCAGCATGGACGTACGCAGTAATGCATGCATTAACGCACATGAAACGTATATCCGATCTTAAAATTAATGTTTTTGTCATAATTTACCAAAACGTTTTTTTTCTCCGTCACGTTTTCATTTTACACCAATACATTCTCGGACCGATAACTTTTAATATGGAGGCCTTACTACATTGCATAGAGTATTTCTCTATATCATATTATCGGAAGCTCTTTTAGTTAAATTGTCGCGACTTAGCAATTCTAATTTAACTTTAGGCTTAAAATTCACAACCAAAGAAGCCGGAGATTTGCCAGTCGTACAGCGATTAACATTCCTATAATCAAACAAACATTCAGCCAAAACTTTATCAATGTCGGTCTCCTCTTCATGGGCCTTTATAGCGATCTTGATCGTACGTACGGTGTTCCCAACTGCCTCGTTAGTTGCCTGCAAACCAGGTGCCGTAAGACTCGACTTAACTCCATTTAAGTTGAAACATTCCTTAGTTTTTTCTGAAACATATTGGGCCAGTAACCACAACATTAGTGATTCCTAACTTAAAAACAAGCCTCGTTAGCATTTGCTTGACACAACAGATCACCAGACTCCTTTTTTGTGGTGCTGGTCTGTTTTATTCATTATTTTTGAAAAACTTCCCCTCAACAAGACTCGAACCTAGACCAGCGTCTTCTCAGGTAAGCACACTACGCACTCTGCCATCGAAGGTACAAATTCAGCCCTACCTAGAGTCATCGAGCCTCACGCTTTTTCTATTTGCATTCCAAATAATTGAAAAATCGTTTAATTTTTTATTTTTCTTAAACGTTGCTAATGCGAAACGTAATTTTCTTGTGGTCTGCAAATCGAGAAAGAAACGTTTACGAAAAGGTAACGGAAATATACCAAAACGGTGAAAACGGTGAAAATTTTCGAAGTACTAAAAAATGGTTTCGATGTCAATGGCAGCAGCCAGACCGAGAAACTGAGTGGGTTCATTGGAGGCGTTCAAAGGAATTTTTTTGTTTTAGATGGCAATTTCTGGAATGGTCTGACGGGTGATACAAAAAACTACGTCGAAAGATGCTAGATATGGCAGCAAACTCAACGCACAAACCAAATCGAGCCACTGCTATTGCGATAAATACCAGAATACCAATTTTAATTGCTATCGACAGACATTTTCAAATGCAAAGGCGATGACTTCCTATTAAAACCCATCATTATTCAGGATTTACTGATCTAAAAATATTAAAATTATCGACATCAGCCAAAGTTATCTATTGTTACGTCAGTGGTTTTCGATTCACGGAACACCCGAAATTATTGAGTCAGATGGAGGTCCACAATATACAAGCCAGTAGTTCAAGGAATCCTCCTTTAAACCGAACGTACTTTCCTTTCATTCACACATGAACCATATATGACTAGAAGGTATGCAGAAAAGTAAAAGAGTTATAGTTCCTCTTACCCAGATCGTAACCTCGCCGTTAAGGCAAAAGAAAAACATAGGGACGGGCTACAGTCCGCTTGGGCGAACTGTTGGATACCCTATTCTTATTCCTATCCCTCATAAGTGGGCGTGACAAAGGTCTAAGTATGGTTGAATTGTTAAGAACGCTCTACATATTTTGTTATATAATATTTAAAGGATTTTATCAAAAAAAAAAAAACGCTCCCTAGCTCAAACTTGGGTGTTTCAATAAAATTGTTTTATTTAATTGTGGGCGTGTCAGTAGGCGGATTTAAAAAAAATTAACACATGAGAATAAAGGGCCCCTAGAGAGTATATATTATAAATTTCAGCTCCCTAGCTCAAACTTTGAACTTTAACAAAAAAAAAAAAAATTAATTGTGGGCGTGTCAGTGGGCGGATTTTGAAAATATTTACACATGAGCATAAAGGGCCCATAGAGAGTATATACTATAAATTTCAGCTCCCTAGCTGAAACTTTGGATTTTCAAAAAATAATATACCCTTAGAATAGGGTATAAAAAAATTATTTTATTTATTTGTGGGCGTGTCAGTGGGCGGATTTTGAAATTTTTTTTATCCCGAGCAGTTTTAGGAGTCATAGATCATATATAAAAAATTTCAGCTTTCTAGCTCAAAATTCGATTTTTTCCAAAACTTGGTTTTTTTGATTTTGTGGGCGTGTCTGTGGGCGGATTTCAAAAATTCGTAAACTTGATTATTTCGGGACCCTAGAGAGTATATGGTTAAAATTTCAGCTCTCTAGGTCCAGTTTAAAGGCCTAATTTTTGGCTACAGACGGACGGACGGACGGACATGGCTAGATCGACATTACTATCGATGCTGATCATAAATATAGTAACTTTTAGGGGTCTACGGGCAATATTAAGGTATGTTACAAACTACGCGTCAAAATTAATATACCCTTAGAATAGGGTATAAAGACATAATGCTCTGTATAATGAAACGTATTACTGTTATTATTGAATTCAGCTTGTTGCCAAAAGACACAATAAACAAAATTGCAAATACTCTCTTCTTCAGCCAAAACGCTGTTGTATTTGGTACTTTGTTTCCTGCTAAGTAACTTAGTTTTCAAGGTCTTAAGGTGGGCCATTGACTGAATAAACGTCTTACACTTAATTATACCCTATTCTAAGGGTATATTAATTTTGAAGCATAGTTTGTTACATGTCTTAATATTGCCCGTAGACTTCTAAAAGTTACTATACTTACGATCAGCTTCGATAGTAATGTCCATCTAGCCATGTTCGTCGGCAAAAATTAGGCAATTTTATTGAAAAGTCAAAGTTTGAGCTAGGAAGCTTAAATTTATAATGTACTTTCTAGGGGCCCTTTATGCTCATGTGTAAATATTTTTAAAATCCGCCCACTGACACGCCCACAATTAAATAAAGCAATTTTATTGAAAAACCAAAGTTTGAGCTAGGGAGCTAAAATTAATAATACATATATACTTTCTAGGTTTCCTTTATGCTCATGTGTAAATATTTTCAAAATCCGCCCACAGTTTAAAAAAAAAACTTTTTTGAAAATCTAAAGTTTGAGCTAGGGAGCTGAAATTTATAATACTCGTATATACTCTAGGGGCCATTTATTCTCATGCGTATTTTTTTTTAAAAATCCGCCTACTGACACGCCCACAATTAAAAAAAAAAACAATTTTATTGGAAAACCGAAGTTTGATCTAGGGAGGGTTTTTTTTTACAAAAGCTTCGTTTTTTTCGATAAAATCCTTCAAATATTATATAACAAAATATGTAGAGCGTTCTTAACAATTCAACCATACTTAGACTTTTATCACGCCCACTTATGAGGGATAGGAATAAGAATAGGGTATCCAACAGTTCGCCCAAGCGGATTGTAGCCCGTCCCTATGTTTTTTTTGTTTTCTGAGCTTATATAAAAATCAGCCTTGCTGAAATAACGTAAACAAAAAAATTGTGTATTCGACCGTTACAATGCAATATTGTGATTTGTGTCGAAGAGTATCAATTGGCATGACAAGCTTCTCAAATTTTGGCGTTCTGATTCGGCTTTAAACTTTAGGCCCCTTTCACTTCGTATGACATGTTAATCAAATAAGCCTTGCCATCTAAGGCTGAAAATGGAAACTTCATTGACCGAACCTGAGTGTAAGACTCCCCATTTTCTATTTAAACGTCTATAGTTTACCGCTTAAGTAACCAAAATGGCATTCCTGTTAGCTCTTTGTCTATTAGATATGGACACCTTACAATGAGCAACAAATATCATCGTTAACGAGAATAAAGACAAGTCTACTAAAATTTCGTGCGGGTTTATATAGTTCATAAATTAAAAAAGTTATAAAAAAAATAATTTATTGATATTCAAAAATAAACTTTATTGTAAGTCAATTACTGTATTTGTGAAATTCCTAATTCAGTTCGTAATGCGGAAATAGGTTGTTCCCATCTTTCTTCCCAATAAACAGCCATCAAAGGCTTAATTGATTTACCATTTTTGATAGCCCATGGAAGATATTTAGAAATATATTCCTTTCTTTGTCTGAAATGAAAAAAAAATTCACGTTTATCACAGAACAAAGGTTCAGGAATACCAGCGGTGCTGTATTTAGTATTAACTTTGGACGAAGTCGAACAGCTCCAAAAACCGCCCCTCCATAGCACATTGGTAAGCCAGTGTTTAAAGCTTCCACCCATTTAACAGAAACTTCACCTAACATATTAGTTGGCATGCCCAAGATCGTATGCACCAAGTCATGACATTCGCGATATCTAGTCATCACGTAGGCCAACTGCGCATCCTCAATAAATCGAACCTCCATTCGTGAGTCAGGAGTCACATTCTGTAATGTCCAACAGTAAGGTTATTTGAATGGAAATCTGTATTTAGAGACAAAGCAGTAATTACATTGTCGTCGAGGAATTTTACATACGCTCGTCCGAAGCTATCCTCATTGAGAACTCGCAAACGACTTATATCCAAAGTATTTGAGTTGATGCGTGGTTTTTTACTCAATATTCTAAGCCCTTCTTCAGTCGATCTCATCGTCTCGAGTATTTCTTGCAGAGCATCCTTTCCAGTAGTCTCGCCTAGACATGCGATCATATCATGACTAAATGGGAGAATAAATAAATTAAGAATAATAAGTGATACATTTATTTCATAATTCACTACCAGACTTACCGATGAGGATCTACTAAAGATGCTATGGAAGAACCTGCACTCAGTAAAAACCTTTGAAATCCCGATATTTCTATACGATTGCGTAGAAACTCATGAGTAAAGGCATCCAAATTTTCGGAGGACTGAGTTTTAGATGCCGCAGTTAAACTTGTTTCAATGGATACATTTTTGTTTATAGATGAATGAACCGCAACTGCAAACTTAGCACACAATAAGGGCTGTGCTGTTTTTAACACTTGGCAATTAGGTATTTTTCGAAGCATTTTACAAATTTATCTAAAAAAATAATATAAAGCAATTTTGAAATCAATATGTTTTCACAATCTGTGTGAATAACCGCTTAAATGGAAAACGGGCATGCACAATATCTATCTGTTATATCAATTTTAAATACTGCACATATTTTTAGAAATTCGACGTTGGACGCCTTAGCACAGCTGGAGTAGCCAGACTCTACAGAGCGGATGAGCGAGATGCTCTCCTCTGTACACTCACCACCCACAAGCGCCAAGAATATGTTTAACCGATATTGCGACATCATCAAAGAGACCGAGACCATCGTAGGTAACCGGCCACCCCAGAGAAAAAGCCCGTAAAACGCTGCAGCGCAAAACAAGGGCAGCGAGAGAAGAGTTTTGATCAAAGAGAAGGGAGGAGGAGAAGATCCGGCATAGAAAGAAGAGTGCGCACGCAGTCTCCCAGCTCAAGGAAATCGAAACAACATTCGGAGTTTTAACAAGAAAGTGAGGCAACTGGCTGTTGGCAGCGACGGAAACCTAGTCACAGAGGCCCAAGGAATAATAGATGTATTTAAGCAGCATCCACACCATCTTTTCATTGCCTTTAAAGCCACATATGATAGCAATCATCGTCAGGAGCTCTACATGGCGATGGCCGAATATAGGATCCCGGCAAAACTGATCCAGTTATGTCGCGTGACACTTGAAAACATGCGTTGTAATGTGCAGTTTGGAAGCAGCTCTCCGAATTATTCCAAACCTGCACCGGATTTTGGCAAGGAGATTTACTATTATGTGACTCCTTCGATCTTGTTCTGGAGAAAGTAGTGCGCAGGGCAGGTGTCAACACTGAAGGCCCTTTTTAAATAGATTCGTCCAACTACTGGGGTATGTGGACGATATCGATATTATCGGCCGTTCCCAGCGTTCCCTATTAAAGGCTTTTTCGGCGATTGAAAAACAGGCGAAATTGATTGGTCTTGAATAAATGAGGAATAGACTTAATACATGCTATCATCAAAAAAACCGCCTATGGCAAAACGTCGTTATTGATATCAATAAATTCGAGGTAGTTAAGGAGTTCAGTTATCTTGGAGTAAAAATCAACTACACCGCAGTGGAGATCTGACGGAGAATTACCTTAGGAAACCGCTGCGGTTTGGCCAAATATATGGGTTCAAAGAACAACTCGAAGAACAAAATGCATTCTCTATCGAACCTTAATCCTGTCAGTCCTGCTTTATGGTCCCGAGTGCTGGACGATAAGTAGGAAAGGGTACCTACTATTGGGTTTTTTGGAAGCAAAATACTCCGTCGGATATTTGGTCCTGTGTGCGAGGAGGGCGAATGGACGAGAAGATACAATCGTACCAAGGTGTGGATTTATATTCGAGAGGTTAAAGAGCTCAGTTGTTGTGGTGATTTATTTGATTATACACTGCAAGTCATAAGATTAGAAGCAGGTATTTTCGAAAAGTAAAATCGATATTTCTCCCGTTACATGATGGATTAGAAAAAAACGACTATGGTAAATGAGAGACTGTTTTGTTAGCAACAAAATATGAAATATGTGTGTAGGAGAGATTTAGCAACGGTTCTTGGAAGACAAATTGTAAATTGAGTAAAGAATATGCGGAAATAAATCGGGTCATTAGATTACTAGCAGTGAACAAATCAACGTTTTTTTGTGAAGTGATTATATTTTTTTTTCGGTTTAAACGGTATATATTATAAAGTAATGGTTCCTAATTGAGTGTTAATAAAAATGGGAAAGAAAAAATGTTTAACAGTGGAGGAAAGGGCAAGAATAGATGTTTATTGCTCTGAAGGTCTTTCATGCCGTGCTATAGCCCGAAAAATAAAGCGAAGAGATTATTGTGTCAGCAATTATTTAAAAAACCCTTCGTCTTGCATACAAATTATAAAGGAAACTCTTGTTCTGCCTTAACACTTCGCGAAACACGCAGTATCCTTAGAATAGCGTCAAATTCAGCTTTATCGGCAGCTAAAATTAGAGAGAAAGCTAATGTTAAGGCCAGCTTATCCACTGTTACCCTCACATTCGCCGTTCTAAACACTTAAAGGGCCTGAAACTTAAAAAAAACAACACTTAATGACACTTGTGTTTCGAGAAAGATCACATGAGCTGGGATGCCCAAAATGGAACGAGCACAAATGATTGGCGGAAGGTTATTTTTTCCGATAAAAAAAAATTTAACCTAGATGGGTCGTCACCATAGCAGAGAAGGAGGCGTTACGGTCTGGGGTTCAATTTTATTCGCGAAACACAAGCGTTGTCTCTTTCTTGCGCCATTAAGTGGTGGTTTTTTCTTAAGTTTCAGGCGCTTTAAGTGTTTAGCTCGGCGAATGGTGTGGTAACAGTGGATAAGCTGGGCTTAACATTAGCTTTCTCTCTAGTTTTAGCTGCCGATAAAGCTGAATTTGACGCTATTCTAAGAATACTTCGCATTTCGCGAAGTGTTAAGGCAGATGAAGTGTTTCCTTTATAATTTTTTGTGTAAGGCAAAGGGTTTTTTAAATAATTGCTGACACAATGATCACTTCGCTTTATTTTTCGGGCTATAGCACGGCATAAAAGACCTTCAGAACAATAAACATCTATTCTTGCCCTTTCCTCTACTCTTAAACATTTTTTCCTTCTAGTTTTTATTAGCACTCAATGAAGAACAATTACTTTATAATATGTACTGTTTAAACCGACAAAAAATATATTCACTACACAAAAAACGTTGATTTGTTCAGTGCTTCTAATCTACTGACACGATTTATTTCCGCATATTCTCTACTCAATTTACAATTTGTCTTCAAAGTTCCGTTAGCTAAATCTCACCTATACACATATTTCATATTTTGTTGTTAACGAAACTAGAGTATATCCATTAATGAATAGGGACACTCTCCACGTGTTTGTTATCAGTTTACAATTCGCAGTACACATACACGAGAAATAGACGGCACTAAAAGTGCTCTAGTAAAAGAGGGATGGAAGAGCAGTTGAACTATTTCAAAATGTGGTACAGGGTGTGACGTAAAAAAAAAGCAAAATCAATTTGTAATGTTTCTTATTGAACATTTTATATCTAATATATATTCACATGTGTGCTACACTTAAATATTTTTGTTTGTTGGTACATTTTTTGTTATTTTTATTGAACTGTTTTAGAATAAAGTAAACCCGTACTCGGATGTAAAATTTGATAAGAAATTCCTTATTTTGATTTTTGCAACAATTGTAATGAAATTCATTTTTCAAAAAGTTAAAAATGTTCCCCTCAAAATTATTTAGGTAGTACATATTTGGAAAACAAGAAATACATTTTTGTTCAAGATTCTCTAACGAGTCTAAGAATTCTTGATTGGGCCGTGTCAATTTCGCATCTTCATATTCTTTAAAATCTGTAAAAAGGGAGGAAACGTTAAGTTGCGGACTCAATTTTAACTCACACTTGTGGTTTAGGCGGTATTTTTTTAAAATATAACCTGCGAAATAGTAGAATGCATTATCAATACCAAAGTTCACAGTTTTGTAATCAGGTTCAGTTTTGAAAGCGTAAACCAAATTGTCCTTATTTTGTTTTTGTGGTTCCATCTGCACTTCAATGTCTGGAAGTTCCATGTTAGCAGTTGGCTCACAGTTTCCATGGGTAATATCTTTGTATATACATTCCTATAGTAGCGCCAATCCAGTAGTACCAGTATCCTAATAGGTGTCGCTACTCATACCAAATCGAGAATTAGTTGGCTGAGAGCTTTTGTGCCTTTGATAATTTTATTAATAATAAAAAAGCATTCGTTGAGATTTTTGTTCGTTCAATCATTCAATATTATAGTTCGTCGTTCGTCGAAGAGAAAAGAGAAAGAAAGAAGAAAGAAACGAAGAAATAAACTGCTTTGTCTCTCATTATAGAATCATTCTGATATTATGTAAGTATTTATTTTTCTTTGTAAAAGCCAAATACTTTTTGAAGATTTGCGTTGTGCGTCGCTTCGGCAAATAGTATGTAGGATGGATAGAGGGAGATTATGGAAAAATTAGAAATCTGGCTTTGTCGTCTGCGAGTAGAATGTATGATGGAAGAGGCGATTCGTTTGAAAAGAAAAATTGAATAAAAGCTGATTTCGGTAGGTATTTGAATTATGAATTAATGGATTTTTAGACTTTAGCTATTTTCGCTGTATCTCGTCCAAAAATGTACCGATTTATATCATTTCTTCAGTATTTGATTCGGAAATATTCAATTTGTGTTGTATCAGCCGTTATTCAAGGAAATAGTTGTTGGATAGGTGTATTTATCTAATTGAGGACCTACATCAATATTGAGGCAGGTCACCTGTCGTTTTGCAGTTCTTTGTAATATATTCGTGGTCAGCATCGATAGTAATGTGTATCTACTATGTCCGTCCGTCTGTCCGCCCACCCGTCGGCACAAATGAATGCCTTTACACTGGAGCTAGAAAGCTGAAATTTTAGCAATGTTATCTCTAGGGGACCGAAATAATAATTTTTAAGAATTTTTAAAATCCGCCCATTGACACGCCCACAATTTTAAAAGAACAAATTTGTGAGCTAGAAAGCTGAAATGTTGAATATATGTATTGTCTTAAGGCGTCCAAAGTGCTGTGGGAGTTAACTAACATTGCATCGTCGCCTCTTCAAGTAGCATGTATGATGCGAGGGGGATGATGGAAGGGACGAAAAGTTTTGAAATGAAAAATTTAATAAAATCAAATTTCAGTCTTTTTCCTTAAATAAGAAATTATGAGTTGATCGCTTTTTAGACTGTTACTATATCTTGGAGCTGGTCGAACGTCTGCAATTCCTAAAGAATTTGAAGATGAAATAGCTCGAAGCCTAATAGCACGTTGAATGAAGAACAAGAAATGGGAGTTCCTTCTAACAGAATAGAAATGCCAGAAGTAGTCGGGAAAGTGCATCTGCCTAAGCTTAGAAAATCACTACAGCGCCCTCCAACCAGCGTTTGTCGAAAAAGTATAGGTACTAAGTGGGGAAATCACATCTATGTAGGTATGTAATTTAAACATCCAGATGAGATGAGCCCAGCGACACATTTAACATCTTGTTCAGGGACGATTGAACCTCGCTAATCCATCGCCAGCAAAGAATAACTGATACCAATTAGGGTCCGTCACTTTTTCTTCAAGCAGATAATCAAGGGCAATATGATTAGACTTAGGACGCTTCCCTGGTGTACACCTCTTTGATTGCGATATCCTCGGTGACGCCAACTATACATCTTACTCTTGTCTTTACTCGCTCATACATGTATACATGTCCATGACCATCCGACGTAGATTTCTGGAACTCCTCGTTACCATAACAGATCCGTTGGTTGTTTATTACAGGACTATCCAAAATCAACCAACACCATATGCAAATCCTTCAAAGAATCACTATGTTTTTCCATCATGATCATTATACTTTGGATTGCATCTGTGGTTGATTTACCTGCGACAAACCCGCACTGGTCTTCAGATAGCCGTACTATTTTACGGATTCGGCTATTTAATAACCCCTGAACGATCTTCGTGGTGTGTGACATCAGCTTGATTGAACGGTATTGATCAGTCTCGCATATCGCCTTTTTCTTTGTACAAAATAAGAAGAAAACTCTCCCTCCACGGGTTAGGCATTGGATCGCCGCTCATCAGTTTGCAGATGAGAATCATGAGCCATTTGGACCCGATGTCTGCCATATTTTTCCAGAACTCAGAGGGTTTCTTGTCCGGCAAAACTGCTTTTCGATTTTTAAGGTCTTTGACCGCATTCATAACTTCTTCAACAGCAATGTCGTGTACTTCTTCAGTGTTAGAAACGGCTCTCGGAAAATATATCCCATGAAATTGGTTAATTAGTAGTTTTTCGTCATCCACAAGAAGCATTAAGCATTGTTGATGAACTTTGGCGAACGGATTTCCTGGGCATTCCTCCTTCTCTCAGCGGCAAATTTTGAAAATAGTTGTTTTTCTGTTCAAGCTGCTTTGTTGGAGTTCGTGGACAGCCTTCTGACACCTTTTTGTCACTAATCACTGCTTTAGCTTCATCTGCCCACCACCATGTTTCTTTGCCGTATTGACAACTTTGTTGATGATGCGATGGCGATAATTTTGCATATTTCCAATAAATGCATGACTTTTTTTGTCCAGGTTGTACCATTTGATTCTCACAAACACTTTCCTGTCAGGAGGAGGCGGTTTTGTTGGGCGATTGCCTCTTCCAGGATCACTTTGCTATCTTTAACCCGATTCTTCATGAAACGTGCTACCATTATGGCAATCAATCTGGGATTCGTTTCCGCCACTGCTGAAGTGACCAGGTGACGGCTTTGTTTGAGAACGATAAGACCTTATGACTTGCACATTCTCAGGATATCTTTACCCGGAGAGTTCCTAGTGCCGTATCCCAGTCCTCCATGGCAGCTTTCATACTCTTCGTTTGACTAACCGACCGTACCGTTCAAATCTCCGCCAACAAACAAAAGTCCCGTATTAGAATATCTTGAAAGCGTGTCCGGTGTTTTGCGGGATGATATTTTCCTGGGATAGACTCACAAAAATTAAAACTCTGGACACGTCTTCGACTCACAAAAAAGGATATTCTGAAGGTTGGATATTTCAACCGTGGATATTATAAAAAAGAATATAAACTACAGTAATTATTACTAATTTTTGGATTTGAAGTGTCCAACCGCTAGTGCCGGTTCCCTACCTACTCCACACACACATCAAAGCAAACAACTTAGAGCATTCTTCAATAGAATTCGCTTTAACATCTCGAAATGATTGCATACCTTCTTATGCAATGTTTAAATATTTCCCCAGCCTTTATGCAAAAATCCGTATTCAGAACATATCCAAAACATGTAAGTTATGCAATCTCTGTGTCGATTAAAGTCCCAAACCAGTTGTTTGTGAAAAACCGAATGAACAAATTCTGCTTATATTCGGAGATTTAATTGTGTAACAAAATGCAATCGCAATATGTACATAATATGATTTGTGATACCGATTATGAATGAATACTATACCCCTTTTCTTTGATGAATGCTACGGCCTCCTTGCAATATGCCATAACCTACCCCAAACATCCATTGAAAACAACAAATAATTTATAAACCATATACCGCACCCTCTCACCCACACATCATATCCCCATCATGAGAAGTATAAAAAAAAATTCAATAAACAAACGACAAACTACACACTTATGAAAATCTTCAAATATAACGGCGCTGGTCGGAAAAATGTTACTTTTGTTTTGTTCATCACTTCAATTACTTTCGTTTAATATAGCTTTCGTTTTGACGAAAACTTTCATAAGAACTTAAAGCTCCATCTAAATTAACTAAGGACACAAACCAGTTTTCATTATTGATCGATTGAAGCGCCAAAGCTTCTGCGGGATACATGTACAACATTATTATTCGATTTCTTGGCGCTACTATAGGAATGTATATACAAAGGTAATATCTTCCATATACTTTCCCGAAAGAGTTCTTTTAAATGAAAAAATGAATTGAAATGGAGTCAGCAACTTGTTATTTCCCCCTCGGTTACGTAAAACAGCAAAGGTGTTTTCCAAGCAATCTTGATTAAGATTTCTTGTTAAAAGAAACTAAATACCGTCTTCTTTTATTTCTGTAAAAATGCCAATTAAGGCATTTATATTCTGTTGCCATCCTTTTATAAAACGCATTTTTTTAGTTACATTTCTAGAATTTTCATGAAAAGTCATATTTTCAAAAAATAAATTCATTTCATGCAAAAAAGTAATTTGTTCCTGGTTTGCAGAAAATGACCTTCTCAATTTTTTGGATTCTCGAAACTTAGATGAATTCAAAATATCAAATAACTTATCTATTTTGTCAATAATTTCAGCGGTATTAATAGCTGTTGAAGATCTCACTATTATCCGGTATTTTGAAATATTTAACTCCAACATTTTCTTTCTTTCGCCCACATGCCAAACATTTAAAAGTATGTTTTCCCATTATTTTATTTAGAGTTTTTAAACTATGCAAACTTGCACTTCAACTTCACTATTTCACTATTTTTAATCGTTTGCCACACGCACTGACACGGAACACCCTTTCTTTCGTCAATTGATGTCAATGAACGACTGATAACAATACAATTCCGGAGCGCCTTTAAAAATACGTGCGAAAAAATGTAAACAATCCCCTCTATCACCCTCTACAGACAACCTAAGTAATTAGTATGACCATCTGCTATGAAATATATTACCTAAAAAGTGCTGGCAATAAAACTTCAATCGTAAAAAATGGTTATTAACGAAGTCGTAGCAAAGCAAAAGGGTTCAATTTCGTGATATAAAGGGTCCGCTAAATAACTTTTTTTTTTTGAAAATGCTATAAAAAAAAACTTCTGAATATTTTCTCAAATTTCTTTTTTTATTTGAAAGTACAATCCTTCCGGTTAATAATGGAAAATAATTTCATTCAAATGGCCGCGTCGGCTGGCCATGCAGTAGCCTACACGATACCAAGGTCTTTATGCAAAATTCGTCTCAATGATGTCTCCGAAATGTTCAATTGTTGAGAACGACGGTGAATTGATGTTGATGGCGCTTCACGCACACTTTCTGCCACAGCAGCAATATTCTCGGGTGTACGCACTGTTTTCGGCTTTTCACGCTTTGGTTTATCGATGAGGATGCCAGTTTCTTTCACTTTTTTCACAAGATAACGAACATACGGAGCTGACGGTGCTTCTCTTCTTCCAAAATCCGTACGCAATTTTCGCACACATTCTGCAACATTACCATGATTTTTAAAGTAATGTCGCAATATTTCCCAGCGTTGTTCAAGCGCATACACAACCATAATCGTTCAGCGGAAGGATAAAACTAATTATCTGTCAAATCAGACATGAGCTAAGTGTTACCATTCACGAAATAAGCACTAGTTGAAAAAAAAACGTTAGATGGCGGACCCTTTAGAATGAAACATTTCTTTTTCATGTCCATAACAAAGACCATTTAATCAATAACCAATGGCAAAAAATACAAATATTACGAATTCTACTAAATCAAAGCTGGTTACCTGATCATATTAATTCATACTTGCATGGTTGAGAGAATACTACGTAATATACTGACAGTCATTCCGGGACGCCTTTAAAAATGCTTTATGAAAAAACCCACAATCGTTCGTCGTACGCAGCAAGCCCCATGTAGTGGTTCAGGTAAAATGTGTTGTGTACCCTTTTCTTCTCAAGCAGTCGTTGTATTCAGGTAAAAAGTATTCTTTCGACCTGCTTCCACTTATTGTACGATTTTTTCTGCATTTTGACTTGTGGTAGTAGCAAATGCATATGTAGAGAGAGTGTCCCTACTCATTAATGTATATACTCTGAACGAAACAGTCTCTCATTTACCATAGTCGTTTTTTTCTAATCCATCATGTAACGGGAGAAATATCGATTTTACTTTTCAAAAATGCCTGCTTCTAATCTTATGACTTGCAGTGTACTCGTATGTATATGGAAGTAAAAAATGCGGTTATATGACGATAGACTTTTGTCTATCCAAACTACGAAAAAAGACTTCGGCTGGGGGTATTGCCATTCTCATTTCTGTGTTTTGTTTTAAGATCGTGAGTTAGATATAGTTCAGGAACAGGATAGTATGAAAAAAATCCGCGTCCATTCTCAAATAACGTCTGTATGCATCCTTATTTTGTAGACGTAACTCATCCCTAAGATTTTTTTGAAGTAAAACTTCTTTACGCACGCTTGACTTATGGAGTAAGCTGGTGAATGCGACACGGAAGTGTAGACCAATGTAGACTTCCGGCGCAACGGAAGTGTAGACCAATGTAGTCTTACGGTGTAACGGAAGTGTAGACAAACGTAGACTTCCGGCAATACCGAAGTGTAGTCAAATGTACACTCTTTTGTTACAACCCATACAATTTAGTCGGCGAAAGGTTCGTGGAATGGGTAAACACCCTTGAATCTCCTCAATAGAGGGCAATACTAAGCTCATCACCTATCCAAACCGATCCAAAGGAAAACAGTTGCCGACAGATGGAATTTACCGGAAGTGAGTAAAGTCATTGTGCCCCTGAATCGCAGTTCATTAGTTGAAAATATGTATAAAGCGTCGCCGTCATCGTCAGATTTTCAGGTCGGAAGGCAAAAAAACCAAAGTTTGAGCTAGGGAGCTGAAATTTATAATATAGACTCTCCAGAGGCCCTTGATGCTCATGTGTAAATATTTTCTAAATTCGCCCACAATTCCCAAAAAAAAACAAAGTTTGAGCTAGGGAGCTGAAATTTATAATATAGACTCTCCAGTGGCCCTTGATGCTCATGTATAAATATTTTCAAAATTCGTCCACTGACACGCCCACAATTTAAATTAGATGGAGCGAAAGAAGTTTTACTTCCGTCGTGTGGTCTTAAGCACACTAATTTTTTTTATTATTTTTAATTCTTTATTAATTTATTAAACTAACTTCTAAAACAAGCAAACAATTAACCACATTTTACATTTTCAAATGCTCGCATAGAATTTCCACCATCAAATGCTTCATCCCAACAGTTTCAGTCCCTCGAATGTTTCATATTTAATCGACTCTCTTCTTTGGTAAAATATGAATATTAGTCAAGCTATGTATCTTCTCCTCATCCGAAGACCTATAATTTTTTACACGCGCATCTGTGACAAACTACATATTCAAAGAGTAGTAAAACAACATTTATTTTTATAGGTGCAAGAAATAAGTAACATCAAACACGCAGTAAGTTAACCTTTATAACTTCGTATGTATGAAATTAAATATATATATTTTGTTATTTAAAAGTATCAAAAAAAGTATCAATCAAAAATCACAATCACAGGTTTCCTTCACAGTGAATCAAAAATCAAGCCCATCTCTAGCTTTTTCTTCTTTGGAAGACAAAACTTCCCTAATAAACATCTTTGGTTGAGTCTCTCGGATGGTCTGCACCAAACTCGTTTCATAGTTTTTTTGTTTTTAAGCTCAAATTTGGACACGTCGAACCAAATAACATTTTGCCAGAATGTTAGTGACTTAAAAAACAAACTTTTTTGCGAAGGCTTTTCGTTTTTCTGATGTTATATTAATAAGGATTTTTCTTCGCAAAAAAGTGTGTTCATTGTTTCATTGACTCTCCTTTTGTACTATCATTGGTGCTATGTTTAACTGGGGCTATTCTTTCTATAATATTCCTCGACGAAGAAAAAGGATTGTTCCTGGCCTCAATTATAATTATTCAGTCATCACTTTCTGTGGTCTTTTGCTTCCTTCCGCAAAACCTTAAAGCTTTCAACTGTTCCTCGTATTTCGAAGTTAAGGCAGATCTTCCTTGCCCCACAAACTAATTTTCCGTATTGTTCTTCTAGTTCAAAGAATGTCAGTCCACGTTGACGGTCTAAAGAAAAAAGTGTCTTCACTTTAAGTGTAAGCGGTTTAATACCAAAGCTTTAACCGAATAAAACAAGATTTTGAAAATAAGATTTTGAATTTGATTTAATACTTCTACCTTTTTGAATTCTGCCGATATTTTTTGAAAAATTAGAAAAGCCGTTGATTCTCTTATTCAAGTAGATCACGCACAAAATAGAAAATGCTTTTTATTCTGTCGCGTATTATGTACAACTGCTGCAGAATTACCGGATTACCACAACTGATAACGCTTAGACAAAAGCAAATAACGGATACTTGTTAGCACATGTATACATAACTTCAGGACAAAAATATTAAACCATAAGTGCTCTGTACTTTTAGCTAACAGCATTTTGAAAATGAATAAACTGCTTCTGCACTTTATTTTGTCTGACCGTGCACATGCGCTCAGGTGGTTTATTGCTCACTTTGTTCTTTATCCTAGCGGAAGCTCAAGTGGCCTTCTATAATGTTGTGCGCCACATCTATGGCATTCATAGATACGATCATATCTCCAAATAGTCCACAAGCCTACTTGGTTTCTCTCTTCAACAAACTGTGTATTTTTACATAAATTGCAAGAAAATAAATCAAAGCCGCAGGACTTATAACCCCACAATCTTAATTAATTTCGCCTCGTTTATTTTCTATTCATTCTCTTGAATAATAGAACTCATTGCTCTCGCGAATTTAGACAATCTGTAGTAATTCTTACTTTAAAAATTACATTCCTTTTTAGGGTTCCGTAGCCAAATGGCAAAAATGGAACCCTTATAGATTCGTCATGTCTGTCAGTCTGTCTGTCCGGGAATGTCACAGTCACAGCCACTTTTTTCCGAAACTATAAGAGCTATACTGTTGAAACTTGGTAAGTAGATATATTCTGTGAACCGCATTAAGATTTTTACACAAAAACAGAAAAAAAAAAACAATAAATTTTGGGGGTTCCCCATACTTAGAACTGAAACTCAATATTTTTTTTATCAAACCCATACGTGTGGGGTATCTATGGATAGGTCTTCAAAAATGATATTGAGGTTTCTAATATAATTAGAAATTGTCCCCCCCCCCTGCAACTTCTAAAATAAGGGAATGATAAAACTAAAAAAAAATATATGATGTACATTACCATGCAAACTTCCACCGAAAATTGGTTTGAACAAGATCCAGTAAGTAGTTTTTTTTAGTACGTCATAAATCGTAAACCGGAATTTACCTTTCATTCAATCAACTCAAATAAAAAAAAAACATTTAATTTCATAAACATAAACCTTATGCGTAAGCCGTGAACCATTATTTTCTTATAATAAATCTGTAATAGGTGCCTAAGCGCACTTGGCCGCTTTTTTACTTTAACACAAACTCACGGCATTAAAAAAATACTTATACGAGGGCGGGTCAATAAGTCCGTGACTTTTTGAATTTCTGACCTCTTTACGGCAACACTACTCCTGTCAACAGGCATCTGTCAGTTGACTCCTGTCAAAATTTAAACTTGCTGCGTCAGTTAGTTTGTGTTTGACAGCTATTTTTATCAGACTACTCACTAATTTGAGGAGAAAATGGAAAAAAGTGAATTTCGTGTGCTTATTAAGCATTATTTCTTGCGAAAAAAACCATTACCGAGACCAAGGCTAAGCTTGAAAAATACTATGGGGACTCTGCACCATCGATTTCAATGGTAAAAAAGTGGTTTACTGAATTTCGTTGTGGCCGTGCAAGCACTGAAGATGCCGAACGTCCTGGACGCCCAGTTGAGGTCTCTACACCCGAAACAATCGAAAAAATTCACGATATGGTGTTGGCCGACCGAAGATTAAAAGTGCGAGAGATTGTGGAAGCCGTAGGGATCTCGCATGGCTCACTGGTTTCAATTTTGAATGATCACTTGGGCATGAGAAAGCTTTCCGCAAGATGGGTGCCGCGTTTGCTCACAGTCGACCACAAACGCAATCGTGTAACAACTTCACAGGAAGGTTTGGCGTTGTTTAATCGCAATATGGAGGAGTTTTTGCGCCGTTTTGTAACCGTGGACGAAACATGGATCCATCACAACACACCAGAGACCAAACAACAGTCAAAACAGTGGGTTTCTAAGGGTGAATCGGCGCCAAAGAAGGCCAAGGTGGGTTTGTCAGCCAATAAAGTTATGGCGACTGTTTTTTGGGATGCACGCGGGATAATCCACATTGAACCTTGAAAAGGGAAGAACAATCAATGGGGAATATTATGCCAACTTATTGGACCGATTCAATGACGATTTAAAAAAAAAACGACCTCATTTGGCCAAGAAAAAAGTTCTTTTCCACCAAGACAATGCAAGGGTGCACACATGTGCAGTTGCCATGGCAAAAAACCATGAATTGGGCTATGAATTGCTCCCTCATCCACCCTATTCTCCAGATTTGGCTCCGAGCGACTACTTCTTGTTCCCAAACCTGAAGAATTGGCTTGGTGGAAAAAGATTTGACTCCAATGATGAAGTCATCTCGCAAATAAAGACCTATTTTGAGGACCTCGACAAATCATTTTTTTTGGAAGGGATAAAAAAATTGGAGAAGCGTTGGACAAAGTTTATAGAGCTCAAGGGAGACTACGTTGAAAAATAAAATTATTTTTTTATCAAAAAATCTGTGTTTTATTCCAAAAGTCACGGACTTATTGACCCGCCCTCGTACCGTTCTCTCCAATTTCGCTCTGTTTTTCCTGTCTGTTTAGTACATCTTCACATCCATTACACATGTTTCCTATATATTTCTTGCATATCAGGATATGTGAAATTATTACAAATTTTAAGTAATTGCAAAATCTTAGTACCAGGTGCTATATTCATCCTGGGACTCTTGTGAGTTTTGGACAGGAAAGAAGTTTGGTGCGATGGGATTTTTTTTCTCCACAGGTTGCTTTAGGGAGATCTGTTTTTGCTGTGTGTATTCAATTTATAAAAACATGGCCCTGGTCGGGATTCGAACGCACGACCTGCCAATCACTTAGTGAATACACTATTATCGCACCATTGCCACCTGCTATGAGTTATGAGAATAACAGGTGTAGGTATACAAGGAATGATCTTCCTGAGTTGATGCAAAGTTGGTGGAAAATGATTGCCGCTAGTCAGTTTGTTTTTAGAAAACCATCTTGTAAATGACAGGAAGCTTTTTTGATTTGTCAATTTGATGGTACTTCTATCAACACAGGCGCAGTGGCTCAATGGTTAGTGTGTCGGACTACAGATAAATAAGTTGTTCAGGAGGAAAGATCACAATGATATTCCTTGTGTTCGAATCTCCCAGACAGCAGAGAACAGACAGACAGTACTGACTGCTGGAATAAGCCCAGAAAGTGTCGTTTCAAACGACGATTTTTTCGTGGTCGAGGACCCACAGGAGAAAGTGGATTTGCTGGGCGCTTGTTTCGAGGCCGTGTATACGGTGAACAATCCTGTTCGCCGTAACCACGACATTGAGAATAGGGCTCTGGTGAGCCATTTCTATCTGCGCACCGAACTTGAGAATTGGCGATCTGAGAATAACGGTTTCACCGTGTTCACTGATGAAAACCATGTTAATGCAGTTGTCGCCAATGGCCGAGATGCATCGCACTTGTTCGTGTCGAAGAATGATCTTCTGTGCATCTTCGAGTCACTAAAGAATAAAAAGTCGGCGGGGATGGATGGTGTCCCAAACGTCGTATTGAGACACCTGCCTTTGGAGGCTGTAGATATTTTCACCACGCTGTTTAACAATGCGCTGAATAATGCACATTATCCGGCGCATTGGAAGGTAGCTGTGGTACACCCTATCCCGAAAAAAGGTAAAGATAGGACGAACCCTGCCAATCTCCGGTCAATCAGCTTGCTTCCGAATATTAGCAAGGTCTTTGAAAAGGTTGTCAATAGAGCTCTGTTAAAGTGGGTCGAGGACAATAACATAATTCCGGACAACCAGTTTGGTTTCAGGGCGAGGCATGACACTATTCATGCCGCGTCGAAACTGGTTTCCGACATTCAGTGGAATAAATGCAAGAGCCAATGCACGGGTGCTTGTCTGGTTGATTTTGAGAAGGCTTTCGACACCGTATGGTTAGAGGGACTTTTCTACAAGTTGACCAGGCGGGGGATGCACAAACCTTTGCTATATGTAATTTATAATATGCTTATGGGAAAGAAGTTCGTTGTCAAATGTGGCAACGTGATTTCGAGCAGTCTTTGAAATTAAAAACGGTTTACAGCAGGGGGCGGTCAATTCTCCGATCCTGTTTAACATTTACACGAGTGATCTGGTGGGTTCACTCAGACATGCTATAGCGTATGCCGACGATTTGGTGGCATACAGATCAGGTCCTAAAATCGAGGTCATTAATATCCTTTTGCAGCGTGACTTCGATCAAATTAAGCGATATTGCGACGACTGGAAGTTGAAAATCAACTTTCAGAAGACGGAAACAATCTTGTTCAGAACTCCATTGGCTGGGGCCTCTAGGGATACCAGAAAAAACTGGAAGAAATTGGCCATTATTGGACAAAATGGGCAGCCATTGGCGGTGAGAAGCGTAGTTAGATATCTAGGTATCTGGCTTGACCAGTATCTATATTTCGATAGACATATAGTTGCTTGTCTTGCTGGGGCCAAGAGGGCTTATGCTCTGACAAGGAGACTGTTTCATAGCAGTCAACTTGACTCCAGAGTGAAGGTCATTTGCTACGTGGCCCTTATAAGGCCGATCATCGCTTATGGTTGTCCATTGTGGTTTAATATAGCGCCTAGTTATATGGAAAAGATTCGGGTTTTGGAGAGACAATGTCTTAGGACCTGTCTCCGATTGTTCCGAACGCCCGAATCCAACTATATAAAATACTATCCCAACAAGGTCCTATACGATGGGGCTCAGTTGAATAGGATTGACAATTTCCTCATTAAGGTCACTCGAAGGCACGTTGCAAGGGCGATGGCCAGCGACAATAGTCTGATCTTTGGGGCTTACTACCCCAATGAAATGTACATAGAGAGTACGCTCCGGTCTGGCTTTATCCCGCCAGAGGCATTTATCCATATTGATGCAAAAGGGCTGGTACAGACGAGGGATGGTATCCCGGTATTATACCACCGCTACCGCAGCGCGAGAGATAAGCGGCTCATCCGCGGCGAGGGCATCGCCAATGCTCATGAGCTCCTCCGTTTTAGTACCGCAATATCGGAAAGGGATCAATTCGCCGAATTTTGGTGGCTTGTTGAGGGGGGAGGGGTCAACATGCCCTCCCAGGACGGTGCGTTACTCTAGGTAACATCCTCTTAGCTTATAAGTTAGATTAAGTCAGCTAGGGCGTTTTTGGGAGAGGCCGGGCTCGCCAACGTGTGGTGGTGCTTCCGGGAGTTGACTGACGCTGTAAGGCTTCAGTCGGCTCACGGCGGCGCGTGTGCACGTTGACGACTGCCAGGCGCTCGGAAAGCAATTGGGATTTTGACCACTTGTTGCGCAAGGCAACGAGTGCTCAGAATCCTAATTATAGTTAGAATATGCTAATTAGTTTAAGTTAGTAGAGTAGGTAGTTTGTAATTTGTTTTTTTTTTTTTATTTGTTTTTTTTTTTTATATAAAAATATAAAATTTGATAAAGATTCCGAGTTTTCTTAACAATTTTCTCGATGAAAACATAATTATGTAAGATTAGTTCGTAAAATAGTTTTTAGGCCGAAAGGAAATAATTATAAGATAGAGTTAAGTTTAGGGCGTCCGCATAAGGATCAATAATCTAGAATAAGTATCCTGTTAATTTTAAGTTAGATTTAATCATTTTTGTCTAGTATTTAAATTGATATAAGCTAATAATTAATAAAAATGAATTTAAAAGTAAAAAAAAGTTAGTGTGTCGGACTACTAATCGAAAGGTCCCCGGTTCAATTCCCGCCGGGGCCAAGTAACATCTTGAGTTTTTTCCACTGCCCCACCTCTTACGAACGTCTGACAAACATCCAAGAGTATCAATTGTCATGAGAAGCTTCTCAAATTGCCGTTCGGATTCGGCGTAAAATTGTAGGTCCCTTCCACTTCGCAAAGAAAGTGGTTGGAGAAGCTGGGTTTTAGGCCCTCTATGGGCCGTTATTGCCTAATATTTATTTATTTTTTCTATCAACACCAACCACCCCGCGGCTGTCCAATGGCTACTCAACCTAGAAATACAACTCTCAAGATCCTTGTGTTATAATAATATATAGTCGGCCTCAAAGAAATATGGACAAATCGTATATCTACAACCCATCAAACAATAAATTGCCTTTCGCACTGTATCACAGACAGAGGCACAGAACCTTTGGCATATATATGTTAGAGCTTTCGTCCCATGTCTAATCCCATACTTAGACCCTAAAATGCAAGACAACTAGTCTACGTTACACGCTATACCACCCAAATACAGCTTTTCAACTTTCTTTTTCAATTTTAGCAAGCTACATTATACTATCATCAGTTTTTGTACTACTGATTTAACATTAAGAAAATTATTTACAAAGTAGTTTAAAAACTAGACAAGTCCAACCAAGTTTCATAAAATAAACGCAATATTGAATAAAAAACCTTAAGAAAACATCTAAAATATTGTATGCAAACTGGACAATATTGATAAATTTTGGACATCTGCTCTTTAGAACCTCCACGCCACAAAAGTGTGCCGGCGAATGTAGATTTTAAGTTTTTAGATTTTTGGATTTGAAATAAAAACAAACTGGACATTTTAAAACGTGAGTGAGTGTTTGTAGTGTTACCTTAACGAATTTAGTACTCTGAGAAAGCTGAAGAAATATACCAACCAATATTCTAGCATTTTCGAAGTGCAGTCACTGGGCTTGCCTTGCGCATGTAAGTGATTTTGATCATCTGGCTGTGGAACTGCGGATGCGACTGAACCATAGAATAATGGTGGAAAATCCTGGAGGATTCTTCATAGAACTTGGAAAACCCACAATGACGAGGACAGAAGTGTACATTCGTGCTGTTAAACGCTTCAGGGAGAACGAATTCAGGCAAAAGCTGGAAGACATAAAGCCACTCCCCGACGCCTGGACACGAACAGGATACAGCCACCACCGCAATTGAAAAGCATTTGCTACCCATTTTCAAAGGAATTTCACGGATCGACCACCGACGCACCTTCCAGAATTCCTATACAAGTAGTGGAAGCACAAGTTCACGAGGCTACCATGTCAACCGATATCATTACGACTTTCAACACCAGGAATCCAGCAGATGACCCAATAAGCGACGAAGTCTTCACCAACACAGAGGAGGTTGGTAGCATCATCCATAGCGGCAACTCAAAGATGTCATCCGGAACTGACCAAATTTCTAACTTTTTGCTTAAAAAGTTACCAAGCATGGCCATCATATTCAACAACTGCATTAACATTAGTTATTTTAGGAAATCATGGAAAGTAGCAAAAGCAGTGCCCAAGAAGACAGACAGAACAAATGTCAATGGATACCGACCAATAGCTCTCCTGTGTTGCGTGAGTAAAATTCTGGAGTAATTGATGCAGCGAAAGATCAACCACCTGTGTGCGGAGAAACATAATCCCGACGTATCAATTTGGATTCAAATATGTTTTTCAAATGTTTTTAAGCAAATGGATGTGAGTGTATGTACGTACTTATGATCATGGTACCTACCTATCTGGCGTATACAAAATGATATCAAATTCGTTTACATTGAATTCGGCCCAGTTGTTTTTATGTTTAAAAAAAAAGACTGAAAATATATGGATTTTAGAATTTCTTGAAAAAGGTTTATCCAATCTAATTTATTCTGGTGGCAATTAATTTACTTCAAAATATCAGATATTTTCAGATTTTTTTTTATCAAAGAGCAACAAACAGTTTTTTTAAATTAGTTAAACAAATTTAGCCGATATAAGCGATCGAAAAATGAGGGCCTACAATTTAGCTCCTTCAACCATTTGTGTGTGCGATGACAAATTATACTTTTTGATGTTTGTCAGACTTTCGCAAGAAGTTAGGCAGTGAAAAAACTTTACGTGTAACTATGGTGATTACAACCTGGGACCTTTTCCTTCCTTATTTTTGTTTAAGTCCAATTTGTTCTCCTCCCCGCATTTTCCCATTTTTACTCGGAGGTCAATAAACCGAAAAAGTGTTTATCAACGTATACCTATCCCTTAAATATGCAAGTGAATAAGTTGAAAGGTTCGTTCTTTTTGTCATAAAATACTATAAAAAGTGATATTTGTTGTGTTTGTTGGTGAATATAATCAGATGAATTTATATATCCGCAGTTTTCCAAAAGCCGCCAAAAGCAAAATATATAAAATCATTACAACAATCGCTTGTCCGCACTATTGTGCGCGTAGCCTTAGTGGACCTTATACTGTTCAACATCTAAGAACTTAAACAAAGTGCTTCTTTTATAGGTTCAGCAGAAGTAAAATTAGGTTTTTATTTTGTTTAGTGATCAGAATTTTTCGTATATTTCTTGAGTTTGGAAATAAAAAAATAAAAAATGTAACGATGATCATTAACAGTTTCTTTACAGCAATGTAGCATTGTTTAAAGAAAGAGCATATATATAAGCTGATAAACATCACCGTGTTTAAAAGCAGCTACCACCTCGTAAAACAGCTTAAATGTGGTCAAAGAGATAGATTGCATCGTAGTTATCAATGTATGGGAGACACCATGCGAGTTTTTAATACGTTTGTGTGCGCAGGTTCAATAGAGAATACCTTTACCACAATTTCTATTAATAGCAAAATTTACAACTCTACCAGCTATCCATTCATTAATCTTTCAATCGTCCATTAGACTATATTTTGATGATATATATACAATATACATACTTACTTCGCCTGCCGTCATTTCTCTATTTAGATAAATGAGTATTATGTAACTATACTAACACACACGAGTAGTAATTAAGATATGTTTGTTATCATAGATTGATTGCAAATATAGAATGAACATGTGCAGTAGAAAATATAAATTTAATGACGTTGAAAACAAATACTGCTGAACTAACAAAAATTATCGGTTTTATGATTGCGTTAGTGTTAAGATACTAATAATTTTGTTGAAGGTTACGCATTAACGTGCTTTAAACATGACACAATGCAAGAATAGAAAAACCTCGAAGCGTTTAAGTGGGCTTAACGAAACGGCCATCGTGCGTTATTTACTTTGATAGCCAATCTGATTAGGATTACCAATAAATACAAACTTAAGTATTTTATTTGACTTTTCGAATGTGTGTGGATTTATCTAATAAAACTTGTGTTACCTTATATCTCAACAATTTGTTATTTATTGATCGGCAGTCTAGGGCTACGATGGAATTTGTAGAGCCTGAATCTAGGGATTTTATCGCAGCTTGACTGTCTGACTCCATTATCGATGTAAAATTGGATCGATTCATTCTCCACGAGGGCGCCTTCCTCCCAGAATGACATGAAGGGGATGGTAACTTGGAGTTTTTCTTTTTCTTTTCTGTTGCATAGATTACAAATTTGCTGAAGATCGGCTCTATATGGTGTGCAACTTAGGTCTAGGATCAACTTTATAACAAAAGTAGAGTTTCTACCACCCTTTGCTAGGACAGTCACCTTGACGTTGGCGTCATCTCCTGTCGACTGGAAGGCCACCCATGTCAGACAGGCTTTTGAGGAGCGACAAACTTAGATGTTCTTAGAAGTTCTAATTGAATACTTATTCAAAATGATTGAGTAAGACTGAGTCAAGTTTAAGTTAGAACTGTCCATGAGGAGTAATCCTCATTATCAAATCTTTAATTCTAGGTGGGTTTGCGGACTCAGGGACTCGGTTTTAATTTCAGCCTTCCCATGCTAAACCGGGCTCTGGCATTTGCGAACTCCTTTCCTTGAACACGAGGGGTCATTGATTAAAAAAAAATTAAAAAAACATAGGGACAGACGCCTCTTCATTCGCATCGAGAAGCTGTTAAGAACGACGGCAGAAAATCCTTGTGCTATTCAGATCAGTCTGACCTCAATATTTTGTGTGCCGTCGGGCAACCAAAAACACATCAACGTACGAAAGTATATGGGCCCCATCCGCTCATTCTGAAGAGGCAAGTCGGACTGCAGATTCAGCAGAGCGGTTTTGTAATGCCTACAAAAAAATTAATTTCGACAGAGCTGTACGTAAGGTTGAAAGTAGAGAAAATTCTCTTGCTTTAGTAAAAGTCACCTTGCAAAGAAGGTCAAGGCAGGACCTACACTTGAGGTAGCCGCTTTAAGCTTGGTCACTAGTCTCGTCAGGTTTGGTGTTAACCCGACCGACATAACCAATGCCAATCAACCCCTCTTGCAGATTGCACTTGTTAAAGAGGCGGTCATTGACATTTCTGTTGAAACGAACAACTGTGGGGCGTGACCTCACATCGGGTTGAATTACTTTCATCTGCTCAGATTACACTATCTGCTGGGTGGATGTGGTCTAACTTCGATAGAACAAGAGCTAAGTGTGGACTGAATGTAATGATGGTTGGAAGAGGGTTGGTTCACCAAATCCCGAATCGTTCGAGGTTTCTTTCCACAAAGTCTGAGAATCTCTATTAAGAAAATTCTCGCCACCATTACAGAGCAGAATGTAAGCCACACCCGAAGAAGAGGGGAGTGAACCAGGAAACGAATATGAAAAGCCCATGGAGTATTCTACGCGATCCAGTACAGTGGGTTATAAATCACATAGTGAGCAGCAAGCAGATTGGCTTTATCTCTGACAGCTTGAATATCACTGCAAATGAGTGTTTCAATGACGACGGCAAATTCTTGATGTTTTTAACAAACGTCCAATATTTGGTACTACGGGTAGAACTTTGTAGGAGAATTTGACACGATTAATGTGGTCATTTTGACCTTATATGACCGAAAGCTTACCCCTTTTAACCTCATAGACTCTTTGCATCTCGAGTCACACCACGTGTTTACCTTGGGTTTGATACTTTTTATCCGGTATGGATAAAGCATTTCATACCCAGTAAAAATATGTTTGTTATCATATCAGCTGCAGCATCCACGTCCCTATCGAAAAGCACAGCGACCAGTTAAAACTCTTAAAGAAACCGTTTAGTTTTTCCCAATTGGATTTCTCGTATTGCATTTCCTATATGGCAGCTCTCGTACATTTTTGTTGATTTTTTTCAATTCTTATAGAACCAACATTATAGAAAGGATTCCAAACAATGCAGCAATAATCGAACACTGATATGACATAGGAACAAAACAACGTTTTGAGGGTGTATAGTTCTGGGAGCTCTTTTGAGTTGCGCAAAACAAAGCCAAGCATGGCGATGGCTTTAACCACTAAAGAGTCAATGTGCAGAGAAAAGCTAAGTCTGACATCAAACATTACACCTAGGTCTTTTTTAGAGTTTACCTTTGAGAAAGATAATCGATGTTGTAATCATAAAATATAGGAACATGAATGCGATGATAAGACATTACTTAGCATTTAGAAATATTTAGATATAAATTATTGAAGTTACACTATTCGGATAGATTATGAAGGTCATTCTGAAGAAGAATGCAATCATTAACTGACTTTATGGATCGGAACAGCTTAAGGTTATCCGCAAACATCATACATTCGGAGGAATAACTTTTGGAATTTCATTAAGGAAGATCAGGGATAAAAGTGGAACAAGGTGGCTACCCTATGGAACACCTGACGTGGCATGAATGGGATCAGACAGAACATCACCGATACGAACGGGCTGTGTAATGATTTCCAAGAATGGTTACAGAAAATCGTTAGATTGGACGTAGTAGACTTTCTACCCATGAAACCATGCTGAGTGGGTTAAATTATATTTTAAAGGTGAAATACCAGTTTCTTATAAATTATTCTTTCAAACAATTTGGGTATAGCCGACATTTTCGATATTGGACTGTAGTTTAGTCTTGTTTCGTTCCGGAGTTATGGATTGGGCTGATACTTTGAATACATTTTTCAATCGTTTAAAAAATACCCTTTTCAAGTGAAGCATTGAATAAAAGTGTTAATGGTTGCGAAAGAGCAGCAACACAGTTTTTTTTAAAACGATCGAAAGAACCATCCTGTCCAGATTGAAAATCCTCTTTCAAAGAGTGGAGAGCAAACTCAACATCTGTAAAGTTTATATGTAAGCAACCGATATTCACCGAATTTCTGGATGTCTTAAGGAATTGTGGCTGGAAGCGGGAGATGAGAATGTTGCATACACCGACTGAAAAAAATTGGCAAACAAATTGCAAACAGATGTAATGTCAGAAGATGTAATACCGAAATATTGCAAACAGTTTGGAATACCGTTAGAATTTTTTTTAATGTACATACAGTCAAAATCGCTTATAGCGACATCTGTTATAACGACGTATCGGTTACAACGACCAAATTCTTAGGTCCCGAATCAGCCCCACTGTAATTCCATTGAACGACAATCGTTTATACCGACATCGCTTATAACGACATATCGCTTACAACGACCGATTTTACGCTTTTTTTAAATTTAATATCGGTTATAACGACTAAAATCGACGCAGCTGTTGGCGCAACTGATTTTTTTTCTAGAACAGTAAACTGATTCTCTGTAGATGCGATGTATCTAAGTTCGTAGAATCTGGGATATGTTACAGTTACCGTTTGTAGACGTTATTTTTTTGCTTTTGCGTTTATTGAGCTTGTTCTACGTTGGGGAAGTTTTACTCAATGCAAATTTTCCAGTGTGACAAGTGGTTGTAGAATTTTAATTAAATTTTTTGAGGCGAAAAGTTGTATGTACCTTCTTATCGGAAGATAAGTTAAAAAAGAAAAATCTTTACAATTGATATATATAAAGCTTGATATCGGTTATAGCGACCTATCGCTTATAACGACCAAATTCGTCAGTCCCTAGAAAGTCGTTATAACCGATTTTGACTGTATATACATATATGTATTTCCGAAAATATCTACATTTTTATACCCTATTCTAGGGGTATATTAATTTTGACGCATAGTTTGTAACATACCTTAATATTGCCCGTAGACCCCTAAAAGTTACTATATTTATGATCAGCATCGATAGTAATGTCGATCTAGCCATGTCCGTCCGTCCGTCCGTCCGTCCGTCGGCAAAAATTAGGCCTTTAAACTGGACCTAGAGAGCTGAAATTTTAACCATATACTCTCTAGGGTCCCGAAATAATCAAGTTTAAGAATTTTTGAAATCCGCCCACAGACACGCCCACAAACTCAAAAAAACAAAATTTTGGAAAAAATCGAATTTTGAGCTAGAGAGCTGACATTTTTTATATATGATCTATGGCCCATAAAACTGATTGGGACATAAAATTTTCGAAATCCGCCCACTGACACGCCCACAATTAAATAAAACAAATTTTGGGAAAAATTGAATTTTGAGCTAGAAAGCTGAAATTTTTTATATATGATCTTTGGCCCATAAAACTGCTTGGGACATAAAATTTTCAAAATCCTCCCACTGACACGCCCACAATTAAATAAAATATTTTTTTTGAAAAACCAAAATTTGAGCTAGGGAGCTGAAATTTTTAATATATACTCTCTAGGGGCCCTTTATGCTCATGTGTAAATATTTTCAAAATACGCCTACTGACACGCCCACAATTATTTTATTTTTATTTTTGAAAGTCCAACGTTTGAGCTAGGGAGCTGAAATTTATAGTATATACTCTCTAGGTGCCCTTTATGCTCATACTTAAATTTTTTTTAAATCCTCCTACTGACACGCCCACAATTAAATAAAACAATTTTATTGAAAAACCAAAGTTTGAGCTAGGGAGCGTTTTTATTTACAAAAGCTTAGTTTTTTCGATAAAATCCTTTAAATTTTTGTCACGCCCACTTATGAGATATAGGAATAAGAATAGGGTATCCAACAGTTCGCCCAAGCGGACTGTAGCCCGCCCCTATGTTTTTAAAACTAGATTCAGTACGAAATAAATAATCTTTGCAGAGAAACCTTTTGAAAACGTCATATTCATTTTAAATACGTAAGTATTTATTTAACAATTCTGTATTATTGTTTGAATTATGTAAAAGTTTACACGCATTATTCTTAAAATAATATATATGAGGCATTAACGGCCCATACGAAAGGACTGTGTTCTTTCAAGATAATACGACGTACACCATTTAAGCATATTCGAATGCAATCCATAAAACTGAATTTTACTTAAAGCAATTTTATGGCTGACTCTGTCGAATGGTAAATTACATCACCCTGATGGCAATCTTCAATTGATTTCCATACAGGGCCTAAAACCTAGCTCATCCAACCACTTTTTTGTGCCAATGGAAGGGACCTACAATTTTAGACCGAATCCGAACGGCAAATTTGAGTAACTTCTCATGATAATTAATACTCTTGGATGTTTGTCAAACGTTCGCAGGAGGGTGGCAGTAGAAAAAAGGTTTGGATGTTACTTGGCCAACACACTAACCTTGTGCCACTGCGCCCAGTTTCAATCTCGTGCTGTTGAAAATAGTGCGCAAGGCAGGTGTCAACACAGAAGGCACTGTAAGTAAAGGGGAGTGAATTGGCTTCTTTTCAAAGCAAAATACTCCGCTGGATATTTGGTCCTATGAGCGAGGAGGGCAAATGAACCAACATGCTGATGTAGTCCAGAAAACTCAATCACGTAGACTTAATTGACTCGGACACATTGAGCGAATGGATTATAATGCTCTAGCCAAGATAATCTTGGACTCCCAGCCACCAGGTTCGAAAAGGTAAGAAGGACCTCCGTTTTAAAGACCAAGCCAGAAAACTCAATCACGTGGACTAAATTGGCTCGGACAGTTTGAGCGAATGGATTATAATGCTCTAGCCAAGATAATATTGGACTCGCAGCCACGAGGTTCGAAAAGGTAAGAAGGACCTCCGTTTTAAAGACCAAGCCATCGCAGACGCCAGAGCGCTTAGTCTACGCAACTGGAGGCAGCGTGCCCGGGATCGCAGACGATGGAAGGCTGAAGTGTCTAAAGCTGACTGTTTACGGGTCGGGACCCGTTAAGCAAGTAATTTCTGATGTTTATAGACTATGTTTTTCTTTTCTTTTTTAGATACCGTAGATTTGTACTTTGTACAGTGACTAACGTCACCAATAAAATGCTGGTGTTATTGCATTTGTGTGAATCAGTAGTTTTTAGACCTGCCCGTGCTTTTTTAACGATTTCGACAAATGAGAGCTTCTGTTATTGATTCTTGTTTGATCTTCGTTTTACGACGCCGATGATCTTCAGTATTGCAACCCACGGATTTACATGCACATTTGCGGGACATCCCCAACATGTTCAATGTGTCTCTAGAATCAGCATAATTTTTTTGTGGCGCTGCAGTGTTCACCGCCATCAATGGGTCTATCAAACATAGCTTTACATAATCTCAAAATAAGAAAGAAAAATAGATACATATTATTAACCATGAACGAATCAGAATGTACATATGTGGCTACTTCATTGAATATTGCACTCAACTTTGTCATTAGCCGTGCAAACATTAAAGAGCATTGCTTCCAATTAAGGCTGAAAACACACCGGATAAAGCAAAACGTTTTTGATTCGATAGTCAAGAAAACATTTTTTATTTCAACACACACCAAGCGAAACAGAATGTAACAAAACAAAACGTTTTGTTTTCTTGCTTCATTTGGTGTGTGTTGAAATAAAACAAAATTGAATTAGTGACTTGCTTTTAGTGTTGTTCAACATGTGGTCGGACTCAGACGATGAAGTTGTGTCAATCTTATATACAATTTTTGAATCAATTGAGGAAAAGCACGCAAATAATAGAGAGTGGTGGGTGCATCCATATAATTTGACAAACGAAACAAGAGTATACAATTATCGTTTATCCACAGCTCGAAGAGTGGTTGAATGCGCATTTGGTATGATTACCAAAAAATTTCGTATATTTGATACTGTCATATTACTGCCTCCCAATAAAGTGCAAATTATTACATTAGCCACCTGCGCCTTGCATAATATGATTAGGGAACGCGAAGGCTTGCTTCAGGAAATATATGTTGAGCGTGAAGCTATGGAATACGTACCTCAAGGAGGAACTCATGATGAAAATATTGGAAGAGCAAGACCATCAAATGTTGCACGTAACATACGCAATCAGTATGTTCAATACTTTAACTCCTCTACTGGAGCAGTTCCTTGGCAATATCAGTAAGCCATCTTATTTTGGTTTCATGATTTTTAAATACAGTATGTCAAGTATTTACAGTAATACTGCATATAAATATTCATAAACATTATGTACATTAATAAACATGAATAAAATTAAAATTCAATGAAACTTACCTTGGCAATTCATTTCAGTTGCTATTTCTATCCACAGCTTATCAATAGTAACTTTATTAGCATATTCCTTATGTTTATAATTATAGATAGGGCTTCTTGCCTCAATTAAAAAAATTAACTTTTTTCCATCTACGTCCATATTTGTTAAAACTTGCGCACAGAGTAAACCAGAGTATATTCATATAATGAGTAGGGACACTTATATTTTTGACTGAATGGTTATTGTAGAGGTTCATAATTTGGTGTAATCATTAACAAAAATAATCAGAAAAACCAGCCATAAACTATTTGAAAAATAAATCAGGTACCACTGCACAGTGCACGTAGTGAAAAGTTACACACAACGAGGATCAAGTCGAAAATATTGTAGAGGTTCATAATTAGGTGTGATCATTAGCAAAAATAATCAGAAAAACTAGCCATAAACCATTTTAAAAATAAATCAGGTACCACTGCACGTAGTGAAAACTTATACACAACGAGGATCAAGTCGATGCGTCTAAAAGTAAGAAAAACCCAACAATGTTTTGCAGAAAACAACAGGTCAGCTATCGGCAACGAAGCACGTTTTCTTGTTTTTATGTTTCGTTGCATTTGGTGTGTGTTGCCCCATAAGAAAGTAGGCAATTATCGTCAACGACGCTGGGTCGAAACAGTTTTGTTGCATTCGGTGTGTGTTGCTCGTATACAATGGCATGTATTTTCGACAACCACCACCGAAACACTTCGAAACAAAAACCGGTTTTTTGTTTCGTTTTCTTTGGTGTGTGCGCTCTCATAAGAAACAATGTTCCCTTGTTTCACGAAACAAAAAAAAACGTTTTGCCTTATCCGGTGTGTGTTCAACCTAACTGCTTTTTAGCGGAAAAGACAAGTACACGACCCCATTGGAAATAACCTTAAATATGTATGTTTTGGTTTAATAGATTTTTATTTATTTCCATTTTGTAAAACTAAACAAATTCTTATTGCTAATCATTTTTGTTTGTTTGTCGACAACTCGTTCAAAAAACTACATTTATGTATAGATTATATAAAAATAAAAACAGCACTCAACAGGAACAATTAAGCATTGCCATCTTTTAGAAACTACGTAAAATAAAAGTCAAATTTAAACAAGACGTTTCTCCATCTATATATTTCTTTTTGTCTGCTTTAAATACAAAACTTATCACTAATTTTCAACAATTCATTGTTTATGGCTTTGGTACTTATCAATCAATTTATATAATACGATCTAGGTGTTTTGCCTATAATTATTCTATGCTATACAGGTTCTCCCTTATTTATAGGTAATAACAATTCTTTATCTGGGACTTGTTTTCTCCTAAACGTTACGTATGTGTACAGCAGACTGGCAAACACGCTTATATTGATACCGACGCAGTTTACCCATGAAAATATGTAATCTCCGCCGATAAACATTCCCAAATATGTTACGCAGATATTTTTCAAACAACCTACGATTGTTGTAGTTAACGCAGAATTATATTGCGTGCACAATATTGTACTGTAAGAAAGCACAAAACCCATGAAACAACTCATGAGGAATTGCACAATAAAGAAGATGTTATTCCACTGCGGATAGTTGATAGATTTTTCCAAGTCTCCCGTAAAGAGCGTAACCATTAGCGCAGGAATGAACATGAAAAGTGAGTTGTAGAACATCAAACCGTATTTTCCCATATCGATAGTTTCAAGTTTTTTTTTAACAAACACACCATTGGCTGCGGTGAGTGCATTTGTGATCATCACGTAACTGTATCCCTTTATAGTGAAGGACAAATCATCGCTAGCTGCCAGTAAAGCTCCACCAATCATTGCATATACGCTGACTTGAACAGCAATGGATGGTCGTACTCTCAGGATTTTCAGTTCCAGCAACATAGTCATTAAAATCGAAAACCGCCGAAGTGCAGCAAACATTGGGAGGCTAAGGGCTTGTGTACCACCAAGCCCAAACATCATATTTCCAAGAAAAATCAACGGCAATGGAAATATTTTTCCAAACGAATCCTTTGCTATGTCGGGAAATGACACCATCCGCAATTGTTTACCCGCATACAAAACCACAATACTTGCAAATAATTGCCCCAGACTCAGGAACAAAAACGATGGAAATTGATATGATGTTAAGACGGTTTTGTTAACAACTGTGATCATGAATGAGGCCATCCCATAAAATACAGCACAACCGATTTTCTTCAAGTACAATGACCCGTCATCACGGGAACCCTCTAAAGAGGATCCACTGCCATTAGCATTCGTCATGGCGATTATTATATTTGCCGACTAATTAGTTTTTTTCACGATATGTGTACGTAGTTTCTTTATTTCGAAAAGCGAACAGGAAATAGAAAAGATTTAACACCTGATTAGAACAGCAATTAAACAAAAACGCATTTTGCTACAACTCAAACAAATTGTTTTAAGGTCCGATTTAAGTTATAAATTCAGTGCTAAGTAATTGCAGGATGTGGCACACTATTTTAATGTTTTGTAAGCGAGCGAAATTTACATTTTACCGGCGAAAATTTATAAAAACCTGGGTGAAACGAAGTTACACCATCCGTTTGCAGAAGCCATTTTGACAAACTGTCAAAAATTTGATTCGGATAGACCGAAACAACAAAAATTGTAGCGGTGGCTGATCAGATGTTTGTGCAAGCGGTTGGAAGGAGTTTGAGGAAGAATAACCAAAAAATGTATAAAAATGATTCTCCAAAACAATAAACTTACGTAAAAAATTCACTTTAATATTGTTTACAAAATTGGAGTGATTTCATTTTATTTGAAAATAATATTTTAAAAGATTACAATCCAGCTGAACAAATTAAAAACGTCAAATTAAATGTTCGAAAACAGCTGATGTGGTTTTCGAATTCATGTACAGATATGTTATGTGGTCTCCACACTTAAGGTAGAACCAGATTGACACTAGGAATGTTCCTTTGGGCTTCGTTGTGTACTGTCACAAGCAACGGAAACAAATCAGTGTGTTTAGTGACAGAAAAGACGTCAGTGTTAATTGTTAATTGACAGGCTATGAGGACCATTATAATAACTCCTTGCAGCCAGCAAGATATTGGATGTTGTGGCCTGAGTGCTAAAGACAATTTGTTCCTAAAATTATAATACATGTTTATTCTTATTAATATTATAATTTATTAACATGTGATTACAAATGTATGGTGTTTTTTAATAGAGGTATAAACTTCTGATAGGGATAACTGTCAAACTAGCTGTCATACTAATAAAGTGTGTTTGACCTTTTTTCAGTATACTCTGGCAAATCACCATGAAAGACTAAGGCCAAACTACATTCGGCAAAAAGTAAAGTGTGTGCACGAAAATGTTTTTTCTCTTTTCACACCATTTGGGATCTGTAGTTTTCTCTCAACTTTTCAAAAAGTAACTTACTTGAAAGTTAGGTATACCTCTAACTATCAAGTAACACACTTTTTCAAAGCTCAGAACAAACTAATACACTAACACAAAATATCTTGCGGTAGTTCATGACTTAATGGTTAGATGGGTCTGATACAAGAAATATCGAAATCAACAACCCATTAACAGTAGACATAAAACGTGACAAACTTCGGATATAATTTTATTATGGTTGGTTTGCCTACCCGAAAAGCAAATGCCAGAGAATTGTATGTATGTAGCTAGATGCCTGAAATGTGTTATGGAAAACTAATTTGATATGCTTGCATTTTTATTTGATGACATTTATGGGAATTGTTGATGATAAGTTTTACCTGAGTTCATTACTTACTTACTTCAAATAGTTGAATACATTTTGTTGCACTTGAAACATTTGTTGTTTACTTCCTGTTATAAATAAAAGGTTCAATTGTTAACTTTATTTATGTTTTTGCAGAGCTTTCGGATGTCAAAGAATAGCTTTTTGGGTTAGTTTTTGACTACCAGGAGCAGATGCGTATGTGTGTGAGCTTGCACTTTTCTATTTTCGTGCACACACTTTACTTTTTGCCGAATGTAATTTGGGCTTTTACACCAGAACAACGTTCACTAATCATGGAAATTTATTTCCGCGCTCTGCTCGCCAAACTTTGGTGACCGAATTATCGCAGGAAATTGACCTGTGAGCAGTGAGTTGGAAACCTCGTTCGTGTGATTTGGCACCTTTGGACTACTTGTTGTGGGGGTACGTCAAATCTCTGGTCTATGCTGATAAGCCAGCAACGACTGAACACTTAGAAGCCAACATTCGAAGCACTATTGACGAAATAAGACAGGTATGCTCGAAAAAGTGGTGCAAAAATGGACCGACGGGATGACGTTCATAAGTTCTTTTGCTATTGATCGCAGATGTCGTCCTGAGCGTATTTTAAAATCGTTGTCTTTATTTCTTTGCGCTTTGCAATGTGATCAGCAGAAGCTTTTGCTTCGGCATCGTTGTCGTTTTTTGGAGAGCTGCCAAAATCGCGGTATTTTCTTCCGATGAACGATCCTCGCCTTCTTCGTACTCTCTTATATCGTATTCAGAGATATTTCCCTGAGCCTTTGATCTTTGAACTTCATACGTCTTTCGATTGCTGCGACTGTTTGCAAAACGCCTGCTTGCCGAGGCAGTGGATTCTGCTGCTGCATATGCTGTTTAATCGAAATCAACTTTTGGGATATGGTAGCTTGTTGCAGTTGGGAGCTTTCGATCGGAAGCAATGGCTAGTGACTCACTAGTATTATTTTGAACCACTGTCAGTATCATAGTGATTATTTAAGTCGGCATATAGTTCATCCGGCTCATACTTAGATGTGTATTTATTCTCTTTGTCTGCTGATACCCGAGACCCGTCATAGTAATTACTATAGCCCAGTCCATTGTGAGCCTTAAAGCTCTAAGCAAATCTGTGCGATGGATCGTAAGCCGAGTCTTTGTATCTGCTGGCTTTTAGGAGAGGGTCATAATCATAGTTATTCCTCGATCTAATGTACCTAGAGTTATCATTCAGAAAAGTCAATTCTGATCGTGATCTGCTATTGCTGCTGGCTAGATACCCACTATCCTTCGAGTCCATTAGGTAGGTACTTGGATGTCTTATTTTTTGGCAGCCAATACGGCGTTCTTTCTTTTCGATCAGCTGGAACTGCCTATCACAGGGGTGTATGGTTTCGACGAACTCGGCAATTGCCCATTCTGGTCGTGCAATAGAGTTTTTTCATGGTCTTTGTCATTATGACGCCTTCTCCGAATATCTGACTATTTTGATTCAAGGCGGGATCTGGTGGACACTGGTTTTCCATCACCAATGGGAATTTTGTCTCTGTCTTGGTCGAAGTTGTCTTTTTTTTGATGAAACTAAGGTTTGCATTAATGGGTTATAATACTGTTACATCCAGGCTAGGATTCGAAAAGATAAAACGTAATTATATTTAATTAATCTTTATTAGTTCTCTTTCAATGTAATTCTTGATTATTATTCTAATAATTCCCTCATTTAATTCAACAATTCACTTTCTCAATTAATCACTTTAAATACACAATCACTTTTCTCTTACTCAATACTTATACTTTTTCTCTCTACTTTTCACTACTGTCATCTATCGCACTTCTTTATCGCGGTTCACAAGTCGAATGTCTCGGGTGCTCCTGCGACATCTATTTATATCTCCTAGTAACACCTTTCGAACTTTCCAGATTCGTTAAGTTCAGAAGGTTCGAGAACAACATAGCAAGTTATACCACAGCTACTCAAACTGCTATTCCAATGCTGCCAAAATCGGTAATTTGGCTACTTTAACTCCCTACTAGATGGCGTAGTTGACTAATTAATGCTGAATGACACAGTTCAAGCAAACATGCAACAATATCCCCCTCTTAAACTTGTTCGTCCCGAACAAGCACGTCAATATTTTCGCCATGGTAGCGATGGAGACGATCCACATGGACAACTTTCAGCTTGCCTCTTCCTCGCTGGATCCGGTAGACAATATCGTTGATGCGCTTCACTATCTTATAGGGTCCTTCCCAATCCTGCTGTAGTTTAGGTGACATGCCTTTTCGGCGATGAGGGTTGTATAGCCATACCAGATCTCCTTCCTGGAATCCTATGGTGGTTGCTTTTGTATCGTACCTCGTCTTCATGCGGTCGCTGGATATCCGAATCTTATCTCTAGTTTTCCGATGAATGTTTCTGATAATTTCTCTGAGATCCGGAACATAATCATCTTCATTCGTTGCTTCATCAGTCGGAGATCCAAACATCAATTCACTAGGTAACCGGATGGTTCGACCAAAAAGGATTTCGGATGGAGTATGTCCTGTTGTGTTATGAACTGCGCTTCGATAAGCTAATAGGAACATGGGGATGTGCTTGTCCCAGTCCCGCTGGCAGTCGCCAACAACCTTAGAAAGGTGTTCGTTTAAGGTTCTATTGAAGCGTTCCACCATTCCGTCCGATTGTGGATGAAGCGGGGTTGTTCTTGTCTTCTTAATCCCTAGCAGCTGGCATACTCCTTGAAAGATCTTCGACTCGAAGTTGCGACCTTGGTCCGAGTGCAATTCCATTGGTACGCCAAATCTGCTTACCCAGTTACCACAAGTTGCATCACGGCTGATGTTCCATCCGAACTTTCTCATTATCTTTTCAAAATGCCATCCTGGACATGAAGTGAGTCCCATTGTGCCAAGTATGCCTTCAGTTCCGGACTCCTATTGGAGATCTGCTGCCAGTCCGGCTTGCCCTCATGTTCCTTCCAGGCGAGAATCGTCTCGATATCCGGATCTTCCTGTTGAGCATTCCGGATCTCCCGTGCACTCCAGCCGCTAATGGGCTCAGCTCTCAACCGTTGGACTGACACTTTATCTTTTTCCTCCTGGCGTACGCAATGTTTACAATCAGCCCTGCAGGGTCGCCGGGAGAGGGCATCTGCGTTGGAGTGAAGAGTTCCCTTTCGGTGCTGTATCTCGTAGTCATACATCTGCAGCCGCTCAATCCACCTCGCGACTTGTCCTTCAGGGTTCTTAAACTGCAGCAGCCACTTTAGAGACGCATGATCTGTACGCAGGATGATTTTCTGCCCATATAAGTACTTGTGGAAGTGCTTTGTTGCCAGGATCAAAGCCAGGAGTTCCCCCCTGGTTACGCAATAGTTCCTCTCCGGCTTGGATAGCACTTTACTGAAGTAGGAAACTACTCTCTCTTGGCCATCATGGATCTGCGAAAGAACGGCTCCGATCCCAACATTACTAGCGTCGGCGTCTACAATAAATGTTTTTCCTGGAGTAGGTTACGCTAGAATTGGAGCATCACACAGTTGGTGTTTGAGACTCTTGAAACTCGTTTCGCATTCACCTGACCATTTGAATGGTTTTCCCTTTTCCGTCAGTTGATGCAAGCTCTTTGCGATCCTTGCAAAGTCCTTCACAAACCGCCTGTAGTAAGTTGCAAGTCCCAGGAAGCTTCTCAGTTGGTGTTTGTCTTTGGGAACGGGCCAATTTTTCACCGCATCGACCTTCTCTGGGTCAGTCCTTACTCCCTCGGACGAGATGATGTGCCCCAGGTATTTCACCTCAGATCTAAAGAGATCACACTTTTTCGGGTTAAGCTTTAATTGTGCACTTCGTAGTCTCTGGAACACTTCCTTCAAGTTATCTCGATGTTCTTCAAACGTTTTTCCAACCACGATGACATCGTCCAAGTAGACCAAACACGTTTTCCAAGTTAGCCCCAACAAAACACGCTCCATTAGACGCTCAAAGGTTGCCGGCGCGTTGCACAGTCCAAATGGCATTACTGTGAATTGCCAGAGCCCGTTTCCTGCTGTGAAAGCCGTTTTCTCACGGTCTTCCGGATGGATCTGCACTTGCCAATAGCCACTCTTCAGATCTAGAGTGGAAAACCATCGGGCTCCGGACAGTGTATCCAGCGTATCGTCAATCCTTGGTAGAGGGTAGCTATCCTTTTTGGTGACATTATTCAGTTGGCGATAGTCTACACAGAACCGAGTGCTGCCATCTTTCTTTTTGACTAGGACAATTGGAGATGCCCTTGGGCTTTTAGAGCATTCGATCACTCCTTCCTTCTCCATCGTCGACACCATCTCTGCAACCTCCATCTGCTTAGCCAATGGTAATCGTCTGGGAGGCTGACGAATCGGTCTCGCATCTCCAGTGTCTATCTGGTGTTGTACAAGGTGTGTTCGGCCATAGTCACAGTCCCGCGAAGCGAATATATCAGCAAACTCGTTGATGAGGTTCCCTGCCATGGCTTGCTGCTCCTGATTCAGATCGCAGTGCTGGAATAAAGTTCTTTTCACCTCAGTCATTCCCATTGGTGAACGAGGCTTCGCAACACCTTCCTGTGATAGTTTCGTGATGGCAGTAACCGGTACACACTTTCCAACCACCTCACCTTGCTTCAATTTGACGCTTTTGTGTTCCACATTAAGAACTCGTACGGGAACCATATTGTTCTTCGACTCGACAAGCATTTTTCCAACCACGCAGTTTCGGCAGTGGTTGTCTTCTGGCTCGACTGGAAAGAATCGGTGGGCCCCAGGATCACCTTCCAGCTTTGTCCAAATCAGTATCTCTGAAGAAGGTGGTAGGACCTCGTCCTTACTAATGACTGTCCTCAGGGATGCGGCGTTCTCCTTCCCGTACACCATCGGAATCTCTACGTTTCGATACTTGAGTACTTGCATACCAATGTCCAATACTACATCATGCGCCTTCATGAAATCGATTCCAATGATGCATTCGTCACATATATCAGCTACTAGGAAAGCGTGGGAGAATGATAATCCTGCCAAATTTATTGTTAGTATGACCTCTCCATACACTTTCGCTGTTGCTCCTGTTGCTGTTTTCAGACAGCAATTGCTGGTGTTGTGCAGCCAAGACTGACGGACGATGTCCCTTCTTATAATGGAAGCGGTGGCACCGGTGTCGATGGTTGCCACGCACTTATTTTGTCCGATATATGCTTCCACTGTTAGACTCTGGTTTCCTCGTTTGGTTTGGGAGACTTGAATTGTGGTCCTGGGGTCGTCGATTCCGGAAACCAACTTCTGCCCCGCGAAGCTGGTCCTTACCCGTTTTCCCGACTGCTGGTTCTGCGAAGCTATATCTGCAGGATGGTTGCTATTCCTGCCAGATGCTTCTTCGTTGCCCCTCCTAGGCCCGCAATGTGGACAACTGCCTCGTCTGGGTGGAGCTCTGCACTGTCTCTGTAGGTGCCCTATTTTGTTGCAGTACCAGCAGCGCATTTGACCTCTGTTATCTCTGCTCCGGTCTACGATGTCTGCGCTTTGACAGGAGCATTCAACGGCTGTCATTTCCCTTACGCGGTGGAACACATGCGATGCCTGATCAGCAGCTTGCATTGTCAAGGCAAATGCTAGGGCCTCAGCAAGAGTTCTCTTTCCAGCCATTCTTACGGCCGTTTGCAGTTGTCTATCTTCAATGATGAGAACCTCACCAGCATTAGGATATGACAAATGTGCCAGACGTTCGATATCTGCTTGCAGCTGTTGAAGTGTTTCTCCCCGCTTCTGGACTCTACTACGTAGCTGGACCCTGTACACTTGCTGCATATGCTCATCACCGAAGCGCATCTCTAGGGCGTCGTAGTTGTGTTGCTTCTCTTCTGAGACAGTTTGGAGTAACTCCGCAGCTGTACCTCTTAGTGCGAGCGTTAGCGCAATCGACTTTTCCTCGTTGTCCCAGCTGTTCGCCATTGCAGCGGCTTCAAACTGTTTCTTATAAATTGGCCATGATGTTTGACCATCGAAAATAGGAGGCTGCATCTCTTTCCTTCTCGGGCAGTCCGCAGAATTTTCTCGAGCCTTCTGCTTCTTCACTTTCTCGAACTCCTTAGCCAAGTTCTCGAAGTTTGTTTCATGCTTGCAAAACGTCTGATGGATTTCGTCGAATTTGGTTTCAACCTTTTCGAACTTGTGGTCAATTTCTTCGAGTTTTCCTTCGAGAACATTTTTAAAATCTTCCACAGCGCTCTTTTGGGCGGCAACTATGGAATTCTTTTGTTCTCCGAATTTAGAGTCCATTGATTCTAGAGAATTCTTTTGTTCATTGAACTGAGATTCCATAGAGCCGAATTTCTGATCGAACTTGGCCAGAAGTAATTCCATCATAGCAGTCATATCAACGCCTGTACTTACTTGTTCTTCTGCTACGTCGAACAAAACGGACTTGGGGTTTTCTCCTTCGTTTTCAACAGCTTCCTGCAGCCGGAGCACAAGATCACTTTTTCCTCCAGCCGTCGAGAGATTCCGCTTTTCCAGTTCAGCTTTTAACTGCGGTATACTGAGTTGTAGTAATTTCAATGTGCGGCCCATTTTTTTTTTTTTTTTTTTAACTAATTCACTTCACTTTAATTTCACACTGAATACGTTTTATCCCACTTCTGACACCAATGTTACATCCAGGCTAGGATTCGAAAAGATAAAACGTAATTCTATTTAATTAATCTTTATTAGTTCTCTTTCAATGTAATTCTTGATTATTATTCTAATAATTCCCTCATTTAATTCAACAATTCACTTTCACAATTAATCACTTTAAATACACAATCACTTTTCTCTTACTCAATACTCAATACTCAATACTTATACTTTTTCTCTCTACTTTTCACTACTGTCATCTATCGCACTTCCTTATCGCGGTTCACAACTCGAATGTCTCGGGTGTAGTAGATGTCGATGGCGTAGTTGACTAATTAATGCTGAATGACACAGTTCAAGCAAACATGCAACAATACGAATTCACTGGAGACCGTCACCTTTCCAACGCCGCTGAAGTGGTGCTTTTCGCATAACTTCCAATCCCGGTTCTACTTCCCTAGCCGGTTGATGATGTGTTGAAACGATTCCGAATGCGATCACTCATGGAATCGTTTTTTTAAATTGATTCTGGAGCGGATTCCGATGGACTTAGCTCAAAGCGATTTTGCAGTTTATCAGGACTTATCAGCAGGCTATTAGAATAACTGTGTAACACTTGCCACTGCTGGTGGCGGTGTTTAAGTTTTTGACGATGCAGCTGAAGAGCTTTTTTCGCGTTTATCCATCTTTTTTCACATACAACTTTCTTGTTCTTTTAGGAACTACATAATTAAAAGGTAAACATAAAGCAACATTAGGTCCGTTCGCGAACTAATATGCAAACGTAAATTTATATAAACTTTCGTGCAAAACTACACAAACGCGTTCGCGTACTGAGAAAATGGTAAAAAGATGAACGAAAGAAAAATGTAATTTCGTTCATTTTTCTTCACACAGAATTTCAGCTGGCAAGAAAATGAAAACTGTCAAATGATGAAATCCTATTTGCCAGCAAAAAAAAAACAGCTGTTGCTTCTTTTCAAGCCAAACTTAGATGTTTTTTCAACTTTTTACACAAAAGCGTTCGCGAACTTTTCTTATTCTTCTCGACTTCGGAGATTTGACACTTTTCATTTTCCTACACATAAAGTACGCGAACGGACCTATTTTTGCTTAATTGTTCTCGTTATATTTGCTGGCGACCATAACTGAATGGCTGCCTCTCCTCGAACGGTGGGGTTAGGAGAGCTACAAATATTGTTGTTATTGGTCGGCTGCATTGTTATTGAATTCTGTGTGAGATGTGTAATAGTTGTTGTGTTTTATTAGTGATTGGGTGATGGTTGAAATTATTGGTGATTGTGTTGTTTTATTGAGAATGCGTGTATATTGTGATGTTGATTGGTGTTGGTTGAGTGGGATATTTTGGCAGAAGTTTAGGTTGGGTGTGTGAGTGGTAGGGCGAGTAAAATTGAGTGTATGCTGGGGTTAACTCGACTGAGACAGGAGTAGTTTTGTGTGAAGGGTTTGTTAGTGTGTGATGTGGTGATGAGTCTGATTGTTTGATATGTTCGTGAAGAGTGCGATTGGCCTTTTCTGATTGAGAGTTGAAATTGGTGTGTGTAGAGGGAGGGAGGATGAGATTTGCATTCCGATTCCGTTCTTGTGGGTTTTGTTATGAATTGTGATGTTTTCTGTAACATTTGGTTTTTGCTGTTTTGCATTACTTGCCTCCTTGAGTAGGTTAATCGAGAAAATGTGGTCGGGTTTTGTTTCTTGTATTTGTTAAGCTTCATCCGTGCTGCATTTCCGTGTTGTCTTTATGTTAAGTGTCTCTTTTGCTTGTTGTTAGCGCTGGAAAGTTTTGGATGAGGCGGCGGAGTGTCCTTTATTGCAATTAGCGCATGAGATTTGTGTACATTTTTCGGGGCATGAGCTGGTAGGTTACAATTAACGCACCAAGGATTGCCATTTACAGAGTTTGGCGGCGTGGCGGAGGAGTTGGAAGTTTTGGCATCGCATAAGATTGGGGAAATACTCAGTGACTTGGACATTATACCAACCTATATTGACTGTATTCGGTGGTCGGAAACGATCAAACTTTCATAGAACCAAACGCCCAACTATGTGTATAGATCCTACATTAAAATCGTTCGAATTTGGTTTGTCTTTAGAATTTATATGTCACCTTACATGCAAGTTTTGTTTGAAGACTGGGCATTTAAACTTGCAAACATCTCTGAAACCTTGTGACTTAATTTATTCAATGATCCTAATTAAATTCAGGAAACTTAATAATATATGGGGCGTATACCGTACCTTTTGACGAATTTAATTGGTGTAGGGTAACTGAAAGCGGACATAGGTTGGAGAGCGTTTTCTTTGATAATGGTCAGCTATTTTTTAGGATTGTGCTTACATAAGAATGCTACCGCAGTTGCGTGATTGTTTTTAAGCTGTGCTTATGCCATCAATTGATTTTTTAAGCAAAAAAACACTGAATGAGGTTAAGAGTTTATCAGAATGGGACGAGGAGATCACTATAAATTTTGCATTATCTGAGAATGAGTTGTTCGAGAATAGATAAACTGGATTTATGATTGTTTTTTTTTTCTTTTTTCAATCTTATATTCAGCCGCTGAAGCGGTTGCTCGAAAGTACTCGTGGTACAACGAAATAAGCGCCTAATTCCGAATATGATGTCAATTTATTCGCATCATTTTCGCTCAGAGTAGCCCGCTTCCCAGGTTCCTCAGTCACCGTAACGACTATTATAAACAAATGCAGTATCAACACGATATCCAAAATACTCCAAAAGGTGTAACTGTTATTGCCGTCTGCTGCACGAGCGCCACGGCTTATTTTGTGCCGCCAGTGGTTATGTGCCCAAGAAAGAGGATGAAGGATGAAATTCTCAATGGTGGACAGAACGGAAGCAAGGGACTTGCGTCTGATTCAGATTATATAAATTCGAAGCTATTTATGAAATGGCTATTTTGTCTACAAGAACTGAATCATTTTTACGTTAAGTAACTTTTTATTTTACGAGCTTGGATTTCAGTATTCTAAATTAAAAAAAAAAATAAAAAGGAAATCAAACTTCGGTAAATTTCTCTACGCCCATTTAAAATTGTTTCATTTATAGTATTGAATTAAATTGAAAATAGTACCAAAGCCAAAAAATAAACTTTTTTTTAAATTCCTTTTCTGTTGTGTGCTGAAATCGACAAATATTATTTGGATTCGAATTCACAGATTTTGACGTCTAATACTATGAAAAATGCGAATGAAAATAGTTATATATGTACCTACTCTTACCCTGACTACGGGTGCGCGACTTGACTTGCTGAGTAATAATACATTAGGCTTCAACGACTCATACAGCCCCTGAAGCCTTAAAGTTTTGCTTGTGCGGGTGGAAGGGACCTACAGTTTTTCACCATCTCTGAACGGCAAATTTGAGAAGCTTCTCATGACAATTGATACTCTTGGATGTTTATCTGACTATCACAGGAGTTGGGGAGAGAATAAAAATATATATATATATATATATATATTTATGTGTTCCGCTCGGCGTTATTAAAACCTGAGTACAAGGCACTAAGAACTGAGCCGATTCACCCACTTGACGAAATTGTGTTTTTGTATGTTTTTGTTACCAAAAAATAGGGCAACACAATAACAGTTTGTAGCTGCTTTACTTTTGCAGATTTTGTGTCCAAAGGTAATAGTGCACACTCTTACGCACACACTTGCAGCTTGAACTTTAAAAAAAGATATATGATGTTGTCTCCACGACGACAAATGACAATAGTGGACGTTGTTGCAATATTTATTAATTTTTGTCTCAGAATGTTGCTATAATTAAAAAAGATCAAGAGTTTAAAATTGCGTCAGCATATTGACATTATGCAGCAATTTTTGTGTTCGCAATTCTTAGAACTGATTTGATGATTTGGATAATAATTATAAAAACATATTTTTTTTTAATTTCCTTCAACCTCAGTATAATATTTATAAAACAACGTTTTTTTTTCAATTTTCTTGTTAACCAAAGACCATTTAAACAAAAAATAGCCTAAATACATTTCGTGCAAATAAATATATTGTTATATCTAGGCTAGGATTCCAAAAGAATAAACTGTATTCTATTGAAATAATCTTTATTAGTTCTCTGTCCATATCTTATTCTCTATTATGCTGGCAATTCACTTAGTACTTAATTCAGCAATTCACTTTATACTGCATCACAATTATTCAACAATCAAATTTCTAATTCAGTATTTCCTTCTTTTCTCTATATTTTTCCCTACTGTCATCTATCGCTTGAAATCGCACTACTTCCTGACTGTTCAAAAGTACAATGTCTTGGGTGTTCCAGTGACTGTAATCACAAAAACAAAACTTAAATCAAACGCAATCAATTCCATTTAACTAACATGCTTAGGTAATTAACATCGTCAGTTTCTTGTAACTTCGATTCGGTTGTGGAACTCTTTGCCACGTGAATTTAGGAGGATAGACAGCACAACAGAATTCAGAAGCAAACTTAGGAAATATCTTTCTTATAATTCTTAGAAACTTAGCTTTTCTGTTTTATTTTTTCATTGTATAAGTCATATTTTTCATTTTTAACTTTCTTATTACTCTCTTGGTATTATTAATTTTTATTTGTAAAATAATTATCAATTTTTATCCCCCATTCTTATGTTGCTCATGTAGCTTTCATTAATTGAATTTTTATAATTTGTTTTCCTCTTTTTCTATGCTTTATACTCTTTTATAAGATATGTATCTTACGGTATTAAAGCAACTCATTGAAATAAATAAAATTAATAAATAAATTAGGCAACACTTTTAACAATTACATTTTTTAAATAAAATTTTGAGTTTTGATAAATTTTTGGCAACAGATTTTTATCATTTTACCATACTTTTTTGGCAGTGAGCTATGTTACATATGCAAAATGGCAATTATTATGGTATTTGTTTATAGCGTCAAAACTTCAAACCTTTTTTGAATAAAACAATTTAATGTTTATACATTTTTGGTCCATAGGTAATTGTATTGGCTAATTATCGTTATTTATAGCTACATTGATGGCTATTATTATGGCAGTATTGTTTATAGCTATACAAACTGAGCAAACGTCTGCTTTCAAATATGGTTATATCGCTCTCGACTAGATGGCGCTGAATGTCAGTGTATTGTAAAGCCTCGAACTGGTAGAGAATATCATATTCCTCGTCATCTGTCAATAGATGATTGACATCTTTTTGAGCAACACAGACCTTCAGATGCCTATTTAATAACTCGCCTACCAGCTGCAACCAGTTCACTAGCCAAAAAGTAGGATGACGATGCAGAGCAGGAACCAGAATAACTTGGGCATGGTGAGAAACCACTCGTACACGTTACCGCAAACCAAGTGAGTTCCATAACATCCATGAAATGCGGTTCGATCTACATCACATTTTATCAAACGACACAAAATGCTGAGACACTGGGCTTGCTCGAGGATTTAATAGACAGTCCTCCAAACTCAAGGAAAGCATTTCTTCTTTTACCCGCATTATACACATCTGCTGTGAGGATAATGTAGTAGCGGACACCCTGTCCCGCATTCAAGCAATCGACTTTCCAGGAGCAATCAGCACGGCGCATCTCGCCGAAACACAGAGAAGCGACGACGAACTAAAACAACTGCCTCAATCACACGATGGAGCTGATAGAGTGGTGTACTCTGACGTCGCAGATAACCACATCCGTGATGAGTAGATGATTTAATCATGTTCATATCGACACCGGCGTAATGCAGCCATCGTATGGATATCGCCACTTGCTCACAATGATTGACCGTTTCACTCGTTGTCCGGAGGCTGTTCCTATGAAGGATGTGATGCAGATACTGTCACCAGTTTAACGCTTCGGCGCACAAGCAACTATAACATCTGACCGAGGCACACAGTTCGAGAGGACATAAAGGCAACCGTAGCAAAGATGGTGTACGGAATCCCTCCTCGCTTACCTGAGGATTTTTTTCCGATGCGGAATTTTGTGCAAAAGTTTAGCGAGCGGCGCCATCAGCTCATCATTGCAAACTCAAAGCATTCGCCCATGAACCGCTGTACTCCTGCACACATGTGTTTGTCAGATTGGACAAAGTAAAGTTACCTTGTGAGCAACCGTGCGACGGGCTATTTGAAGTCATGTATCGTATCATTCAGCTGAAATTCTGTGTGAAGAAAACGGACCTAGAATTTCGGCTGGTAAGAAAATGAAAACAGTCAAATGATGAAATCCTATGAGTTTGCCAGCAAAAAAAAACAGCGGTTGCTTCTTTTCAAGCCAAACTTAGACGTTTATCATTTTTTTTACACAAAAGCGTTCGCGTACTTTTCTTTGAAATGAGAGGATTCTCTCTCGATTTTGGAGATTTGGCAGTTTTCATTTTTCTACACATAAAGTACGCGAACGGACCTTTTATTACAATTATTCAACAACCAAATCTCTAATTCAGTATTTCCTTCTTTTCTCTTTACTACTGTCATCTATCGCTTGAGCATCGCTCCAGGATCAAACATCAATAATATCAAACTCAACATAATAGCCTCGGCATCTACAATTAATGTTTTTCCTGGAGTACGGTACGCTATAAGATTTTTTCCAGCGTATTGTGTAATCACAAATCGACAATGGACCAAATTTTCACACTGAGGCAAATCCTGGAAAAGTCGAGACTCAAAATCTTTCATTGACTTTAAAGCCCCATTCATCATCAGGAGTTCTACATGGCGATGGCCGAATATGAAATCCCAGCAAAACTGATCTAGTTACACTTGAAAACACTCGGTGTAATGTGCAGTTTGGAAGCAGCTCTTCCGATGTTTTCCAAACCAGCACCGGATTTCTGTAAGGAGATTTACTATCATGTGACTTCTTCAATTTTGTTTTGGTGAAAATAGTGCGCAGGGCAGGCGAAATTTTTTGTTTTGAAGTTAATGAGGACACGACTGAATACATGCTTTCAACAAACAAACAAACATCTGGCCATCGCCTAGGACAAAACGCCCCTGATGAAAGCAATAACTTTGAGGCAGTTAAGGAGTTTACCTACCTTGGATTAAACATCTACTCCAGAAATGACATCTTACTGGAGATCCGACGGAGAATTACCTTAGGAAACCGTTGCTACTTCAGTTTGGCCAAACATATGGGTCTAAAACTCCTCACTAGAAGAACAAAATACATACTGCCTTACGGTGCCGCTGCTGGACCAAAAAGTAGGAAAGGCGAGCTAATATTGGTTTCTTTTGAATAGAAAATACTCCGTCGGATATTTGGTTCTGTTTGCGAGGAGGACGAATGGAGGAGAAGACACAACCGCGAACTCTATTAGCTGTTCCAAGACGTGGAATTAGTCCATAAAGTTAAATTACGTCAACTACATTGGCTCGGCCAGATTGAGGGAATGTACAATAATGCTGCAGCCAAGAGGATCTTCGACTCCCAGCCCCCAGGTTCGATAAGGCAAGGAAGACCGAATCTCCGTTTTAAAAACCAAACCATACAAGGGCGCTTTATGTGAACAACGTGTAGCAGCGTGTCCAGGATCTCAGAGGATGGAGGGCTACGGTGTCTCAGGCAGAGACTCTTCAAGGGTTTGGATAAGGAGCCTGTTAAGTAAACTAAGTGTCATAAGTCCGAAATTTTAATGTATTCAAAATGTATTTTTTTTTGCAAAACTTGCATCACCAAATGAAATGCCTAGTAATTAAGCAGCAAGTCTAGCAAGTTTTGACTTAAAATAAACGCACTTCTGGAAATAGATAGAATGATACCATTGTGCCTATTCTTATTGGGTCATCGCATACGAGATATTTCTACTCTATATAAGTTTAAGTCCCTCAGTGTGCCCTCAGTATTGCAGAAGCATCCATCGCCTACGAGTGCTGCAATGTCTTTCGATGACTTTTCCTTCCAGCAAAAAAATAGGGAAAGACCTCAGTCTGCTTGGCGAACTGTTGGATACCCTATTCCTATTCATGCCCCCATAAAGTGGACCGGGCAAAAATCTAAGTATGGGTGAATTCTTAAGAAGGATCTACATATTTTGTTATTCAACATTAAAGGATTTTATCCAAAAAAACTAAGTTTTTGTAGAAAACGCCCCTTAATAGTGGGCATGGTAGAAAACTATGTATTGGAATTGTCCAAAATGACTTTATCTACATGTTTTTTTAAATAGTGGGCGTATCAGTTAGCGGATTTTAAAAATCTTACCCCACGTGCAGTTTGGGCTACTCAAGACAATATATTCCGAATTCCAGTTTTCGATCTCAATTTTTTTTTGATAAATTTATTTTTTGAGGTTGTTTGAGTGTAGTGGACGGATTTTAAAATTTATTACAGTTGATTATTATTTATATGATTCAAATTTCAGCTTTAAGCTTTAGTTTTAGGTCCTAATTTTTGCAGACGGACGAACGGACATGGCTAGATGGACATTACACATTACTATCGAAGCTGATCATGTATATAGCTACTTCAAGGGGTCTGTGGGCAATATGCAGGTACGTTGTCGAAAATTTAGTTGTCGCCATATTGAACAACGAAGCGTGTGTAGAGAAAACAGAAATACTCCGAGTAGGTTGCCTTCCATATTCACACTAAAAGAAGTACCGTGGATAGTCGCTATCTTATCAACCATAAATGTATATGTATGTACAAATATGAAAACATATACAAATATTTCGATTCTAGCAGTGATTAGATTCTAGAATTATTTTTATTATCAGCTTGATAAAAAAAAATGTTTATAGGAACATATTTGTGTCAAATATTTTAAAATTTTTGTCATTCACGTAGATTTTGACATTTTCCCAGTATCCCCAATTGGGAAAATGTGCGGTACATTTTATGCGAAGAAAGTAGGTACCTACTACGCTACAAATTTTAATCTTTAGTCTCGGATTCGAATTTGATAAAACGGTATTCCAATCAAATAATCTTTATTATTTCAGTTTCAATACACATATTTCGTTTTGATTCCGATTCGCTTATTCGCTTATTAGATGCTTGTCAGACTTCCGCAAGAAGTGAGAGCAGAAAAAATATTAGATATTTCTTGTTGGTATTCTAACCTAGAGCTTAGTAGTCCAACGCTATAACCTTCCTTCTTAAAACACCTCTCAAATCATAGAAAATGAAAATTAGCTTTATTTTGTTTTTTATTGCTTGGCTAACAAAGGGTTATACAAAATTAATAATACATGAAATTATGAATGAAAGTATGTATGTTCAAGTAACAAGCCATATTGGTGTGGGTGAATTACCCCACCTGTAACATGGGGGGATAGTCAATTCAACTGTGTGTTTCGCTTTTGCAGAGTCGATTAGTTTCCTGCTTCGCGCCCGACAATCAGTGCCTACCTTAGCGAAACAGTCAAAATAGAAAGTTATAAATTATTTATAGAACGGGCGATTTATTTATTTATTTGAATGACTGTTCATTTATTGGACTGAACCTTTATTTTTTAAACTGACCATTTCATTAATTTTTCTGGCCATTCAGTTGTTCAATTGCTCATATATTTTTATCTAAGTTTTTATAACTTTTTTTACTGCTCATGATTTTCTGATAATTTATTTTCTATGTTTATATTGACCGAAATTGCAATCTATAACCTCTAACTGAAAAGTAACACAACAAAAAGCGAGAAACAGTGCCTATATTTAATTTCGGCAGCATGTTATCTGAAAAAAATGTAACATGATATCAAACGTGTGGCTTGAGTTAAAGACTGATTGAAGAAATGCGGACAATTGATAATAGAATTGCAGGATGACATACTTTGTATGGACAGTTTTTTTTCAGAACAGCTACTGTGTTCAGGCAGGCAAACATAAAAAAACCAACACAAAATTGACAACAACTTAACTTAATGCCACGTCCACTTTAGTGGATCGAAATATTGATATCTATCAATACAAAAATTTGCCTGAGCGGATTGTGACCTTTTTTACGTTTTTTCTTATATCCAAATAGCCTAACCATTGAAACTCCTCAAATAAAAATAGTATGTTCAAGAATAGGATATGTTCCACTTGCTTGGAATATCCTTACTTCCATACTTGAGAATGGACATAGACTTTTATCCGCGGGAAAATGCTTCATCCGCTGTCCAGAAGCGGAGATCTAAGCTGATATCTAAGAAAAGTTGTAACTCTCGAATGCCTTCTAGCTCCTAGGGTTTGGAATGACTCATCCAAATGCAATATGTTTATTTTAATATAAAGTTCAATTATGTACAAAGATTTTAAGATATAAATCATCTTTGCAGGTTATCCTGAAGTTGAACAATAAGCATGAAACTACAAATTTTATACAATTCAAAAAAAGTAAAATATTCGATTGAAGCTAGATCGTTGGATTTTCCCAGCGTTGAGTGGAGGAAAATTTGTGTGTGTGTGCGGCACAAATCTGTTTCTCTCTCTCTGTACGTTTTGTGCTGTGTGCTTTTTCTTTCTTTTTTTATGCACCTTTTTGTAGTTTGTGTTGTCTTTTTTTTGTGGCGCATGGGATTGACAAAGATAGGGTATGAAATGTAATTGAGATTGAGAGGGAGTCACACACTCCATATAATGAGAAGGGACACTCTCGACGTTTTCTTTATCAGTTCTTATCAGCAATTATTTTGTTTTAAATTTGAGAAGTGGCAGACTGGCGAAGCAAGGCGAGCATAGGTCAGCTAGTTTGTTTATAAAAACAAGAAGTTCAAATTTCAAAACCGACTTCCAGTACATGTACAAATGTACATGTTATGATTTGGCCTAAAGGGGTCATAAACATCCCACTTCACTACATCTATACAGTTCCGCCAGTAATGTTCTCCGGTTTGACCTTAGCATACAACGGCAGCCCTCCAGATTTTAAATCACCTCGCCACTTGGACCAATCAAATGGTGGTGTTGTTGCATTTCTGTATTTTAGGGCCTGCCTCCCTTTTGCGATGGTAGGTATAGGAACATTCTTAGTACAAAATGAGCTAGTCTTTGACGTGAAGGCTTCCTCGTATCTTGGAACTTCTTATTCGACCATGCTTTGTTACTCCAGCTGTCTTACGAAGCATCTTCATATCAGTTTTTTTTTATAATTTGCTTGCGCTTAAGGTTTTTTTTCTGTTTACTACAGTACCCTTATAGTTCTACGAACACAGCGTAAGCATTTGTGTTTAACATCAAGCAGCACCTGACAATATCTTATTTCATTGCATTCTTTTCGGTGCTACTTACTATTAGAAAGAATAGAGAGATAGGAAAGAAGTGTTTGGGTACAGTTGTAGGGGTTTTCTTCACCGGAGGTGTCTAAGTTACTTAGGGAGATTACGATTTCATGTATTCGATAAAAAGTATGGACTTGGCCGGGATTCCAACGCACGACCTTCCATTCAGTGAGCGAATACACTACTACTGCACCGGTGCCACCCGCATTCCCTCATTCTTTGTGTACGCTGCCCAACATTGTGAACTATATGAACGCGCTGGGCGCACAACAACTGCGCTGTAATCCGCTGTCTTATAACGATCTTCATGGTGTGTGACATCAGCTTGATATCTTGATAAATATCCTCCAAACTTCTTTGACATTAATGCCGGGTACTTCTTCATTGTGGAAACAATATTCGAGGAAAGTTTTTTTCAAGAAATCCTTCACAATACTGTTGCCATGTATGTAGTATATTTGCGTCCTCCACAGAAGAATACAGAAACAAATAAAATAAATACATCTCAGAGAATGGAAAGAATACCAACATCACTATACAAATATCAATCCCACCAAAATACTACCCATATACCCAACACACCGCTTTAAGACAATTGGTAACAGACTTTATTCGGCTTTGCCTAGGCCGTACATTACTTACTCACCAGCACCTTTTTTTTGAAAAACCACCACCGATTTGCTCTATCAACATTAACCACCCACTTAACCTTGGACTCCTAACCTCAGATGCCATTGAAAACGTAATCAAAGCATTAAAGAATTATTGAAAGGATCTTCTCTACAAAATAAAGAAATTATTCACAGAGTGCTATCTTAACTTAAAAACAAATTATGATTACATTTTATTTTGACTAAAGAGCTGGTAGTATTATGCTGCTAGTGCTCTTATTAAATATTATTGAAAGTGCATTTTAATATGTTATTGATAACAAATAACAAAATAAAAATTATGGAGGCTGCCTTACTTACTTCTCATCAAGTGGGCAAACAAATGTGCCTCAACAATCCAACAAAAACGGAAGTTCTATTCACCAAAAAGCATAACACAGTCTTTGCATGCAAAAGGGCAGTCGAAACGAAGTGGGAGCAAAAACCAGCAATGATACATTGGCTTTTTAAAGTGTGTTAACACTAAGATATTTTACAACATAATTGCATTTCCCATAGTTAGAACAGATCTAATATGTTTAAAAAAAAAACAATTTTTTTTTTTTTATAAATGTTTGTGCAGATATAGCATGGTCTTTGAAGCCAAAAAGAAAATCACCAATGGATCAATTATGCAGTTTTATCCATCATATTCACCACTACACTGCTCCTGAAGATAACACATCTGAAAAGGAAAGAAAACGCCAAAATATTAATCATACCAACACCGGATTTCGGAACATCTTTACCAGGAACACTGTCTCTAAAGCCCCAAAATTGCTCCAATAGTATTTAAAACCTTCCATACGCCTGCTTATGCGAGGACGCATAATTTTAAATAAATGCAGTAGATCCGGACAATTCAACTAAAAGATAATCACATACCTTACCCAGACGAGCACCTTCCTTGCTTCTGCTGGCAAGTTTTTGCTGACAACGTGTCTATCACCTGCACATACACCAGCTCCAATTCGAATCTCAAGAACTCGACCTGCACTTGCTGCAGCTGAAACTCCAAGAAGCACACAGTTACTTTGCCGTAGGATTAGCTTAAGAGATTCGATGTTAGATTTTAAGTAGTTAGTCTTAAGGTAGCTGTAAGAGGTTTAGGTCAAATAAAATATTTGTTCTCAAAATGTATGTTTACCTTATACAAAAGGAACTAAAGAACACCCCAGAGCGCATGGGGCTATTATCTGGTGGAAAGCCACAAATAAGAAAAATATACAGGGAAAATGGGCAAAGGTAGAAAGTTGAAAGGAAAGGGCAATGTTGCTATCACAAGTCCCTTGCGTACAACGTCCAAAGCAGCAATGGAAATGTTTCTACACTTGCCAGTTTGCAAATAGAACATATCTCTAAAATATTTTGAATTTCCGGCACTCGCCTGGACATTTTCACGTTTCAGAAATCTGTCATTTAATATGATTGTTCTTTAACAATGATCTTTCAGAGTAATGGAGTTCTCTGACTAAGCGTGAATAGAATTGAGAGGAGCTCTTTCGGGCATTTTACACATACCAGACGTCTTTGATCAGAGAAGAGTTTCGCGAAATACTTCACATTGAGTAGAAGTTCCACTTCTTATATTCAAAAGATAGGATTGGAATTCCACAACACTGTCATCAAGGGTCTACCTAGCGTCGCAAGAACCAGTGGAAAAGGTGCCAATGACTCTCCTAACTTTACCTAGCCTATTGAGGGCAGCTACCTCGAGTTAGTTTCACATAGGATTACATAGAAGTTATAGTCCGAAGAGGGATTACGCTAGGAAACCCCTTATTCCTAGCGACCAAAAGGAGGCAGTTAAGATGGTTTCTCTAGAGTCTAGATCTCGACCAAAAAGTTTTGGTCTGACTTGTTTAAAAGAATTGTTCTATCATTTTTTTCAAATAATAATTTAAAATTTATATTATGTGTTTTTAAATGTTCTTTCCTTAGGTGGATTACCTTATTTAGGATTTATTCCGAAATGATAAACAATGAAATTTAATTTAACTATTTGATCAGCAATTTCGTTAGTAGGAGTTATTTATAGTTCCAAAAATAATAATAATAGCAAAAAATAACAATAGTTATTAGAAAACTGGAGCTCGGTTTTGGATTTCCTCATTAAAGTTTTTGCGATATGGTTTAATCTTGAAGAAGTAAAAGTAAAAAAGTCCTTAATTTCTCTAAAAAAAATATTTTTACGAGTGCATTTACGAGTAAGTCAGAACTTCTCTTAAGGAAGGCCTAGGATAGTTTACGATTTTGATTTCAAAGAATTACAAAGTTAGGTCCCTCCAGGCGTATTTCAAAAACTTTTCAATTTGAATAATTTGCATTCAAATATAACCGACTTAAGAACTCAGCCTTTCGTTCTCGATTTGTTATATGAGTCAAAATATATATAAGGGTATAATAATTTTGACTCGTAATTTGTAACATATCTTAATATTGCCCGTAGATCACTAAAAGTTACTATATTCGTGATCAGCATTGATAGTAATGTCGATCTAGCCATGTACGTACGTCGGCAAAAATGATGCCCTTAAACTCGAGTTAGAAAGCTAAAATTAACAATATACTTTAGGGGCAATTTTTAAGAATTTTTGAAATCCCCTCATAATCTCAAAAAATAACAAATTTATTGAAAAATCTGAACTTTGAGCTTAACAGTCAGAGTCTTAACTAGGAAGCTGAAATTTGGAATATATATTCTCTAGTGGACCTTTATGATCATGTGTAAATATTTTCAAATCCGCCAACTGACACGCCCACTATTTTAAAAAATCGTTTTATTCAAGAAAACATTGTAATTCTTCGTAAAGTATGTAGATAAAGTCGCTTTGGACAATTCCTTTATATAAAGTTCTCTGCTATCCCCTTTTAGGGGGCGTTTTTTTACAAAAACTTAGTTTCTTCGACAAAATCCTGTCGTGGCATTGGTGCGATTTTAATGATTGGCAGGTCTTGCGTTCGAATCCCAGCCAGGACCATGATTTTTAAATTGAATACTCACGTAAATACAGATCTCCCTAAGCAATTTAGAGAGAAAAAACTCTACAATAGTACCCAACTTCTTTCCTATCATCCTATTCCTTCGAATAGTAAGTAGTATCTAAAATCATGCAATGCAATACTTAATTGCTAGGTGCTGCTATCTGTTCAACAAAAAATACCTGCGCTGTGTTCCAACACTATAAGGGTTTGTACAAAAACAGGAAAACAAAAACCCCTTTAGCATAAGTAAATTATCACCCCTATCGTGGAATCCGTCGGATCTGAGATTCACTTCACTTATTCGATTCACGTGAACAGAAAATTGCTATCGTGGGATCCGTCGGATACTCTCACTTACCGACTACTATTGGTGCTTAGGAAATTCAATTGTGACAGCTCATTTCAAACACATTTGTTTTGTAAAAATTAAATTCAGTGAAAATAAAATAAAAACTGCGGATGTCAAAAGCATGGATAGATTCGATCCGTTAGTTTTCCACGATACAGTGAATTTCATTCACGTTACCGACATGTGGATGGTTCACGTCTGCGGATTACACGATGGAAATTGTTCACTATTATCGGATCGTTTCCCCCGACGGATTCCCCGATAGGAGTGTATATATATAAAAAAAAATGTTGCATAACAAAAAATGTAGATCGTTCTTAACAATTCACCCAAACTTAGATTTTTGCCACGCCCAAATTACGAGGGATAGGAATAGGGTAACTTCGCGCAAGCGGACGGCAACAATATGCAGTCATTAATTCATATGACATTGCAGTATTCACGGATGGCTTTAAACCGATTACGGCAGGGATCCGGAATTAACTCTGCGGAAATCGAGTTCAGGAAATCGCTGTGGTTTCCAAACAGTAGCAGAGGCTTCCAATCAGAGGTTCTGGCAGTACCTAAGGCTGCGGAATTACTGCTAATTTAGTCGATATCCGATAGGGGAATTATGTGTCATAAGACCCGAAAGAGTCTGGTTCTGGTTTTGTCGCACAATGATTAAGGCCAAATACTAACAGCGCCTTGTTAGACTGTGCTGGGTGCCCGGGCACTGCGACATTGAAGATAATGAATTGGCGGATAAATAGATATTAAAAAGGGTGGGGGTGGGATTCGTCTGCAAAACTCGGGAGTGGACATATCGAAAACCATATGTGTGGTCAAAGTGATTTTATAAAAAGCGGACATAATAATCCCAAAATCATAGACAACCGGGTCGGAACAACCAGAGAAACACAAAACCAATATTGTAAGATTAATCAAAATTGCAATGATATTTTGTGAATGCGAACGTATTGCTCGGCATAGAAGGAGATACCAATTATTTCTTCGATAATATGGAAGGTAGCGTCGATTGACTGCAACAAATTAGTATGTTCATGTAGGCAAAAAAATGCTTTGAAGAAGAGGTTTTAGGATGTTGACGACTGACGCTACAGTTGTGCATGCATAGTGTTTTTATGACAGTAAGACATAGCTCTGATTAACCTAAATTAACTTAACAAATGAATAAGGACTAGGATCCTATTCAGTTCTGCTCAAGCATTTTTTTATGTACATTTTTATTTATTTAACAAACAAATCGCCTAGGCCGCATCAAACAAAAATAAAAGTGAAGAATGCCATATTTGTCCAAAAAAAATAAAGAACTCCGAGTTCTTTTCTTGTGTAACAAATTTGACTACTTTGAAGAGCTCTATTAATCAAACGACTCATCCCAAAAATATTTTGTATGAAGCTACAGTGCGGCTGGTGCTCGTAAAGGAACTAAATTTTGCTCAGATTCAATTATAGATAAAGTAGCTTAAATAAGTTAGATAGAGTTGGTAGTATGTAGTTTTTGTTTAATATATAATTCTGTAAAGACTCCGAAATTTTACAAATTTTCTCTATGAAAACATTATGCAAGATTAGTTCGTAAAGTAGAAAGGCAATAATTATAAAGTTGCACTAGCGCATCCGCATAAGGGCCAATAGTCTAGAATAAGTATCCTGTTAATGTTAAGTTAGATTAAATCATTTTTGTCGGGTAGGCTAGTAAATATAATTTCAAAAATTAATAAAAAAAAAGTTTTGAACTGAAAATCACATTTTCTAAAAACGCATTTCTGCGTTACAGTTCAGATTACAGTTCAGTGCTCTGCTCAGAGCCTAAAAAGAAAAATGACTTATATGATCAAAACCAGACTGGTCATTAGTGGTCATACGACATAAGCCGATCAGATTGGATGAAGGCGTACCTTCTTGAACATATTTGAAAGATTTCTGTCATCGACGCATATGGGACAAATTGTTGTTGTGTTTTATATGAAAATTGAAAATTAAGCTTACGTATATACGATTCCATAAAAACACAGCTATTTATCATAGATCGCAGATAGTATTTTGAGTTGCAATTTGTTTTAATTAATATAAAATTATTATTACATTTGTTGTTTTTCAATTTGAACATTATGCTATGTTTAATCAACCTGGGGCCGCATCACCGGATCAGTAAGCAAGCAATACGTCACTGAATTATGCGTATTTATAACAGAAAACTAACATAACGCAGTGACATAATATTGCTCGCTAACAGATGCGGTAATTCGGCCAATGAATGCATAGACCAAAATATTGGCATTGGCACTCGAAGATACTTCTTTTCCTGAAAAGAACAAAAATTTGCTTCTGAATCAAAATCAGAAGTACTCACACATTCAAATACTATTAACGTCAATTTGAGTGCAGAAATGGCAAATCCACTGAAGGTGTTCTTCCTTGCCCTGTTAAAAAGGTAGAGGAAGCATTTCCATCTAAGAAAATTGACCTATGTGCCTTATTCGACGTTGAGTGTGCTTTTGATACCACCCAATACGAGTCGATTAGTAGCAAACAAGCTCCAGAAGCTTCAACGCATTGCCTGTCTCGGTATAGCAGTCCTATGCGCACCTGATAGCGCTTGAAGCTTTTATTGGGCTATCTTTACAAATCTTCATTAGGAAAATGGCTGCTATGCGCTGTACAGCTGCAGCTTTAGTACATGTATAATTCACATGACGTCGTGAAAAATAGTTAACTCAATCCCAAACTTGAACATGGTTTACACAATTCCTGACTGCATGGTAAGCACACAGCTTTGAAAAATTATTTTAGGTAGAACTATTGGACCGTTCTAAATAAGCCAATGGTTTTCCGGCATTGGACCCAAGAAGTCTGGTTTGGTACACCGACGGATCGAAAATGAAATCTGGAGTTGAAGCTGGTGTCTATGGGCACAGCACCAAAGTGTTGATACCTATGGGAATGTGCCCCACGGTATTCTAGGCAGAAGTCCATGCCTATCTATGCAGATAGTCAAGCATCACTACAAACACTGTCGTCCAACACGGTGGACTCTTTGACTGTAAAGCTACGATGTCTTGAAAAATCTAGCCAACAATAACAAGGTCAAATTTAGATGGGTACCTTGCAACCAAGATATTGCATGAAGTGAATCTACAGACGAACCACAACCTTGTTACAAAGTCAATTGGTCTGCTGCATTAAGGCTAATTAAAGATTGGGAACAACAGCTTCGCCAAAACCAGTTGGAAAATGTCCATGGTTTAAGACAATCCCAACGATTAATTTAGTCTTACTCCTAAGCTGGTGAGCACAGGCCACTGCGGCTTGAGATTTAATCTCAACAAAATGAAACTGTGTCAGAAGGTAGAATGCAGGTTCTATACGGATGATGAAAAAACCTCTGAACACATTCTCTGTGAATGTTCGGAGCTTCATTGGTTGAGACGACGTATCTTCTAAAGGGAGATACGTTCACAGATGGAGCTATGAAACTCTGCCACTAAAGTCGTATTGGCCTTAACTAGGGAAGTCACTCGTCTTTTAGGTTAAAGCACAACCAAATACGGCAACGGAATTAAAAAAAAACTTCAAAGTCGGAAAATTCATTTTTGCTGTACGCTGAAATTAATCAACAAGTTAAAAAAACAAAGAATATCATTTTATAATGAACAAGTATCATAATCACAAAATAGGACAAAAAAATAGAAATTATTATCCATGAACAAACCACAGTGTAATGGGTGAGGTGGCTACATCATTGAATATTGCACTCAACTTTGTCAATAACTGTGCAAATATTTTTTTTTTGCGTGTCTAGGTGAAAATCGTTGAAAGACATCGCTTGCCAGCTTTGCGATAGTGTGGGACTTGAAACACCACTTAAAACACCCAGGGAAGGCATAATGTTACCATCCTTACCTATGTGCTTATGTACTGTTTTTAGGAACTAACTTTGATTTGTTACCTTTTGTTTTTTAATTCATTATCACGTTGCTCGTGTGATTATGTCGTTACATATATATTTCTTTCCTTTTTACCTATAGTTAATTAGTTCAAATGGCTTAAATCTACGTACCTAATCTTCTAACTAAATTGTTGTTATTAAGTACCTAGTTGGACTACTTCTAAATTAGCATGGTTGCGAAACCTAACTTCATGTCTTCTTGCGACCTTCCGAACCTCGTCCTCTACCATTTTTAGATGCCTATGTAGATCTGTGCAAATATAAACGTGAATCACTTAAAATTTACTGTTTTTTACCGGAAATGACATGTCTCACGAACCCTATTGGAAATAATCTTAAATATGTAGGCACATTATGGTTGTATTGTATTGTATTGTATTTGCAGTGGGGTCATCAGTGGATGACAAGCACTTAGACCTAGTGGTCCATTGTACTTCAGCATAGCTGCTAACATTATGGTTATAGCTTATTAATTTGTTTCCATTTTGTAAAACAAAACAAATCCTTATTGCTAATCATTTTGTTTGTTCGTCGTTAACTCGTTCAAAAAAATATTTGTTAAGAACTAATACAGCACTCAACAGAAATAATTAAGCACTGCCATATTTTAGAAACTTTACTTAAATGAAACTCAAATTTATACAAAAGATATTTTTCATCTGTATATTTCTTCTTATCTTCATTAAATGCAAAACTTATCACTCATTTTTGACAATTAATTGCTTAGGGCTTTGGTACTTATCAATCAATCAAGGTGTTTTGCCTCTGAGTAGTCTATTCTATAAAGGATCTGCTTTATTGATGGGTAATAACAATTCTTTATCTGGGGCTTGTTTTCTCCAAAACGTTACGTATGTGTACAACAAACTGGCTAGCACACTTATGTTGATACCGATGCAGTTTACCCATGAAAATATGTAATCTCCTTCAAAAAACATTCCGAAATATGTTACGCAGATGTTTTTCAAACCTCCTACGATTGCTGTAGTTAGCGCCGAATTATATTGCGTACACAATATGGTACTGTAGGAAAGCACAAAACCCATGAAACAACTCAAAAGGAATTGAACAATAAAAAATATATTATTCCACTGCGGATAGTTGATAGATTTGTCCAAGTCTCCCGTTAAGAGCGTTACGATGAGCGCAGGAATGAACATGAAAAGTGAATTGTAGAACATCAAACCGTATTTTCCCATATCGACAGTTTCAAGATTTTTTTTAATAAACACACCATTGGCTGCGGTTAGAGCATTTGTGATCATCACGTAACTGTAGCCCTTTATAGTGAATGACAAATCATCGCTAGCTGCCAGTAAAGCTCCACCAATCATTGCATATACGCTGACTTGAACGGCAATGGATGGTCGTACTCCAAGGATTTTCAGTTCTAGCAGCATAGTCATTAAAATCGAAAACCGTCGAAGTGCAGCAAACATTGGAAGGCTAAGGGCTTGTGTACCACCAAGCCCAAACATCATATTTCCAAGAAAAATTAACGGTAGTGGAAATATTTTTCCAAACGAATCCTTTGCTATGTCGGGAAATGACACCATCCGCAGCTGTTTGCCCACATACAAAACCACAATACTTGCGGCTATTTGCCCCAGACTCAGGAACAAAAACGATGGAAATTGATATGATGTTAAGACGGTTTTGTTAACAACTGTGATCATAAATGACGCCATCCCATAAAATACAGCACAACCGATTTTCTTAAAGTACAATGACCCGTCATTGCGGGAACCCTCCGAAGAGGATCCACTGTCATCAGCATTCGTCATGGCGATTTTAACTTTTGTCGAGAAAATAGTTTTTTCACAATATGTGTACGTAGTTTCTTAACTTCCAAAAGTGAACAGGATATAGAAAAGATTTAACACTTGATTAGAGCAGAAATTAAACAAATTCACATTTTGCTACGACTCAAACATTTTCTTTTAAGGTCCGATCAAAGTTAAATATTTAGCGCTATTTAATTGCACTCTTTTTTAATGTTTTGTTAGCAAGAGAAATTTACATTTTACCGCAAAAACTTTATAGAACCTAGAAGATACGAAGTAACAGTACCAGTGGTGTGGTATCCGAGACTGAGGCATTCAATTGAGCTGCTTTATCAAAATGAATCAATATTCATTTGCCTCCCATGCTTCAATGCTTCATTTACTTGAATTTATTCCCACACATGAGCATTAAGGCCCCTAAAGAGTATATATTACAAATTTCAGCTTTCTAGGTTATACTCGATAAATTGTGGGCGGATTTTGAAAGTTCGTCAACGTGATTATTTGGGGCCCCTAGACCTATATGGTTGAAGTTTCAGCTTTCTAGCTCAAGTTTAAAGGCCTAATTTTTTTCCAACGGACGGACGGACATGGCTAGAACGACATGTAGTAACATTTAGGGGTCTACGGGCAATATTAAGGCATGTTACAAACTATGAGTCAAAATTTAGATACTCTTAGAAAAGCAGTTTAAAAAAGGTCAATCATGTTATCAAACATTGAAATAATTTCCGAACAATATATAGTCAGACTATATTAGTTGACTATGTATGTATAAATTGTTGTCTTGATTTTGTATTTTTTTTATGTTATTCCGTTATGTAAATAAAAGTTAAGAAATCTATGTTTTTACTTAATGGACAATTTAGTTGTTTTTCTGTGGGAATTAAGAAAGTTTATGGGAAAAAAGGAAATTTCGACTTGGTTGATGGGAATTCTAAGAAAAACTGGGACTTATACTGTGTGTGATACCCCCACCCTCAGCAATATTAGAATAGTCAACTGATCAGAACCAAAACATGTTTCATAGAAAAGAGCAATTACAGATTTTGAAAGCAATTTCTATAAGTACCTACCTGGCAAAAGGTTTTGTGAACAAGAGTCATGTCCAGCGAGACGGGTAGATTTTACATGTCTAGTATGTAAGTTGATAGCCATTAAAAAATTGAATTTAAAAGTCAAAAAATAAGATATTTGCCTTTTTTCGTGCCTTTGCTCTTTGATAAAGATTTATTCCACGTTAGCCTTAGCAGCTGGTGTAATATAAGATCTTCGATGACGATATATGTATATGATATAGCCCGTTACCCCGATATGGTAAAGCTAATATTCAATAGGGGAGGGATAAGGTATCTTTCTGTTTTTCGTGGATTTGCTCTTTGATAAACATATATTTCACGATAACAGGGTTTTATGTAAGTGTTCGACCGATGAATATATATTCATCAAACACACACTCATTTTTTTTGACGATGACAAGGTGTTATACAGGTGTGTGTTCGATGAATATATTCATCAAAAACACATATTCCATAACACCGTGTTATCGTAACAAAATCCAATTCCAATAGGTGAGGGATAAGATTTCTCTTTTTTCGCGTTCTTGCTCTTAGATAAAGACTAATTTCACGTTAACAGGGTGTTATGCAAATTGGTTGTAATATTTGAATCTTATCCACTTTTCTTCACTTATTTTGTTAAAATTTAGGAACTGAATGATACAGAAAATAAATAAGGAAGTATATGCACCTAATACATTAATGTAAGAAAAAAATTATGTTGGAGAGGAAGGGAGAAAAACACAATTTTCAAACAAATATGTGTGACGTTGTCAATTCACCACCTTTCGCTCATTAATTCACCACCTTTGCCCCCACCACCTCACCACCACATCATATAATTATCCACCAAATTGCCGGAAATAGCATCGAAGCCACGGGAACTAAGTCCACTGAGGGTCTGAGTTCTCATATATAGTAAGAAATAAAACCACTTTCTCGAAGTGGACTTACGAGTAGTTCCCATGTAAAGTGGGAAGTCCATTTTTTTATGGGAACTTAGTACACATTCAAAAATAAGAAGATCCAACATTTAGAATTAGAAAAAAAAACTGTAAAGTGCAGTTAGTTATCACACTCTTTAAGCAAAATCTTAAGCTTATCATGGTGGCATAAAGCCAAAGTTTCAAAACCGTACCTCGCACCTACTCCAAATCAAACAGTGACCCCAAGCAGGGGGGTTGCAGGGGGGCAGCATGCTCCCCCATATGCATTACACTGTTTATGGAATCTACTTGCGATTTCGTAACTAATCCCATAAACGGTGCAAAGCTTATGGGGGGCCATGTTGCCCGCCTGCAACACCCCTGCTTGGGGCCACGGTTTGATTTGGAGTAGGTGCAAGGTTATGTTGCTCTTTCTCAGTTAAATGTTAATTTCTCTTTTGTTAATAAAAATTGCAAAGTTCCTACTTGACTCTTTAATTTTATTTTGTTCTTAGTCAACAGTGAGAATTTACTAAAAGGAAACTAAAACCACAGAGTTTTGGGAATTTATTTCCCACTTTACATGAAAATTAAGTCAACTTCGAGAAAGTGGTTTTATTTCCCACTATGTGGGAACTAAGTCCCTCAGTGGACTTAGTTCCCGTGGACTTATTTCCCTGCACTTCTTGCTGCATATGGTTACCACCCAAAAGCATCTCGCTATCCTTGATTAAAGCATCGTAGATGCGTTGCTTCTCTTCTGATATGGTTTGAAGTAGTTACGCAGCTGCATCTCGTAGTGCGAGCATAAGTGTAATCGACGATGAAAGCAACGGTCGAAACTTCGTTGCTCGCGTTTTTTTTCTTCTGAAAACAGAAGTGGTTGCAACAAAATATTTAATTCTCAAAAAATTAACTTGCATTTGCATTGAGTAACATAATTTCAGTCCTATTCTGGATCTGCAATTTTCTCCCTCGCTTTCGATAGCTTCCTGCAGACGAAGCATCCGTTTGCTTTTTCTTCCAGATATGGAGAGATTTTGTTACTCCACTGATACAAATATTGTAGTATGGACCAGAAAACAGTCGAATTTGATGCAATCTATCAGAAATAGAATAAAAACAATACTTAAAAGCAGTAGGCCACGCAAGCCACGCTGTCGGCTTTTTCAAAATTGGAAAATACGACACTAATGGAACACTTACTTAAAATTAACCCCACCTTCTTGCATGGACAAACCCCAGACAGGAATCTTCGAGAACATTCTGGTACTGGAGCAACCAAGATACAGTTTATTTTTCAGAAGCGAAAGGTAATGATTGATAGACGGCAGCAGTGGTAATAAAAAGGAAATACTGAATCAGTGGTGAAAATAAATACGAGATTTGATTGTTTATAAATTGTTTTTACTAACAAGGATGTAAGATTTTCCACCTACCCCTATCATTCGTCCGAACCTAGTTCTGCTTCCAAGTCTCGTGCTTTTAACCAGGATAGGTAACTCTCAGCTTGCTGAGAGTAACATTAATATTACTATGACTTGGGAGTAATATTAAAAACTCTATAAAAAAAACACATTTTTACATGTCAATTCATTCCAGAGGTTCCAAAACGTTCATCTTCACTTTATATATTCACTCCTGTGCTGATCATATTATCTGCACTTTCGGTTTGTTGTTTAAGATGTTAAATTTTGCTGAGCTGGGAATACACTAACCAATAAATCCCTGCGGGTTGGTTACCTACCAGGCGCGGTACCGGGTGGTAGATAATAGCGATAGCGGAGATGTAAGCGATGTTTGTATGGACGCAGACCACGGTGCTCATGCAGGCTGCGCTTTATGCACCGTGAATGCTCTATCGCGAACAAATCCAAAATAAAACATAGGGACGGGCTACAGTCCGCTTGGGCGAACTGTTGGATACCCTATTCTTATTCCTATCCCTCATAAGTGGGCGTGACAAAAGTCTAAGTATGGTTGAATTGTTAAGAACGCTCTACATATTCTGTTATATAACATTTAAAGGATTTTATAAAAAAAAACGCTCCCTAGCTCAAACTTGGGTGTTTCAATAAAATTGTTTTATTTAATTGTGGGCATGTCAGTAGGCGGATTTAAAAAAATTAACACATGAGAATAAAGGGCCCCTAGAGAGTATATATTATAAATTTCAGCTCCCTAGCTCAAACTTTGGATTTTCAAAAAAATTGTTTTATTTATTTGTGGGCGTGTCAGTGGGCGGATTTTGAAATTTTTTTATCCCAAGCAGTTTTAGGAGTCATTGTTTAGAGCACATACGGGACGAGGATACCGTACACGCATACGTACCTAAGTCCCAGCAGCAGAGCCGTCATGAGGAAAAAACCCATGGCACCATCCAACGGCGCCACCATCGTACGATGTACTTATGTACAATTAAATGAGCCAGGCAGTGCCGCCGTCAACAATACCGGTGCGAGCATCATCAATGTACGTATGTACATTGCCACATAATATCACCAGCAGTGCACCTGCACAGGAATGTCGGCGAGCTTATCTACATGGTGCGTATGTAAGAAATACCCACCGACAGCAGCAGTGCAGCCGCTAGGAAATACCCGCTACAAAACAAACATCAGCCAGACAATTCGGGCGAGATGTACCGCTTCACCAGGCGCAACGAACAAGGGCTGAAAGCGGAGACGATTACCTTTCGACACGGGCAGTCGCGATGGTACACAACACAAGTATTTGAGCAGCCATCCAGTGCGGATCATTTTTCTTACAGTCCCCTTACACACAAACCAATAAAGGTTATTATTCAGTGCGAATTAATTGCATTTTATTTACATTGACAACGGCTATTGTCCTAAACATTTGGTCCTATCGAGACGGATAAAAACCGGTGCAATGTTATTATTATATTATCAGTTATTGACAATTAATTAAACTCAGTGCGAGCAAAACTAGATTAGTGCATATTTCGATAATTACCTAACATCAGTTTATTTGATAAGTGATTCAGCTTATTCAGTGCGAGCAAAACAATTAAAAAAAAAATTCTGTGCGATCACCCAGTGCAGGGCAGCGCAAATCAAAATTCAGTTTATTTGTGCCGTGCAGTGTGCAGTCTAACGAAATTTAGACATTTAGTGCTAATTTTGTCAGGCGGACAAGTGCGTTACGTCCCAGAGCGTTCGCTGTGATTAACATCCCGGCGTAGACAGACACGGTGCAAGTTCGCTATTCTGTACGCGTTCGTAGCCATTTCCGAAGGGTCGACCTGGATTGCTGCGAGCACTACAGTCTTACGGAAGAGCGATAATTCAAAATATTTTCAAAAGTGCAGTGAAAATCAGAAGTGCTTACCCACGGAGAGCAATGGGTGATCTTGCGCGGCGAGACGTCTTCCGCGCATCCCTCATGCGGATCAGCAAATTCGTAGCCGAGGAGGGATTCGTAAAGGTCGACGAGGCGCTGCTCCAGACGAAACTGGCAGCGGCCAACGGAGCCTATGAAAAACTGCTTGCAGAGCATATGCCATTGGTGGAGAAGGCAGCAGTTTCCGCCGAGTTGGAGGCACATGAGCAGTACCTGGCGACAGTCGAAGATGTCTATCATATGGCCGTCGCGAAGTTGAGGGCGCGCATTGATGAGCTTGGTCAAGGCGCAGCTGGAGCAGGCGGCAGGAACGATGCCGGTCAACATGCAAACATCATCCAAGTGCGGCAAGAGCGGTCTCCTAAGATAGCCATTTTCATGGGGGACTACACCAAATGGCGTGAATTTCGGGATCAGTACCTAACCGAAGTGCACAACAACCCGACGATGGCGAACGTAACGAAAATGCGCGAGCTGAGGCAGGTCCTTGAGGGTCCTCCTGCGAGGCTGATTAGCCGATGGCAAATTACGGACGCCAACTACGAGGACGCGTGGTCAAAGCTCAACGAAGTGTTCGACAACAAACAAAACATCGTTGACGCGCATTTGAACGCATTGCACGCCATCCCGAAACTCAGCGCAGAATCCTCCAGAGCCCGTGCAATACGCGACTTAGTCAACGAAGAGAATGTTCATCTTAGTTCGCTGAGGGTGCTTGGGCTAGACATCACATCGTGGGATCCAATCGTGGTGAACATGCTTAGGGCAAGGCTTGACTCTGAGACGAACCACGCATGGCAGATGACGAGAGACGACGTGCGCCAAATTGCAACTATTGCAGAGTTTCTGCAGTTTTTGGAGCGCAGAGCCAGCGCGCTAGACTCGGCCTTTTACGATCGACACGAAAGGTACGAGCACGGAGCAAGTCCGCCCGATCAACGGAAGGAGAAAAACAATCCTCACGCAGCGAGAGGAAGCAGAGCATCAACACTACCCAAGTGCCCGTTGTGCATGGCTCAGCATGCCTTGTACCGCTGCGAAGATTTTCTGGCACTGTCCATTCAGACCAGGAACGACAAGGTCCGTAGCTGGAAATTGTGCGGCAATTGCCTAAGGAGTGGGCATGCACCCCAAAGCTGTCCATCAGGAGCTTGTCGCAGGTGCAAGAAGAAGCACAATAGCGTGCTGTGTGCAGAACAACCCAGCGCAACATCCAGCATGGCAGCGGTAGTGGCAAAGGAGCAGCGCCAAGCAGCTACAGGGCAAGCTGAGAAGAGCCAACAAGACGCATAGCAACGAATGGAAGAACCAGGGCAGCAGGCAGTAGAGCATGCCACATCTTCGTGCTATGCAGGCAACCCAGGGCGAAACATGCCTGGAACTTCAGAGCGAGCGAATGCAGAGGTTGGTAGTGCATTATTGGCAACCGCGATCGTGACAGTAAGAGCTGGAGCAGAACGATCGATGGAGGCGAGAGCGCTACTGGACAGCGGCAGTCAGATCAACCTCATCACTGAGCAGTGCGCTCAGAAAATGTGCATAATCACGCGCAACTGCGATCTTCAAGTGCATGGAATCGGCTTCAAGGGCAAGGTGAGGCTGACAGGAACCGTGGGCGTGGACATCCTATCAGCAACAGACTCAACATTCTCACTGAGCTGCGACATGTGCGTGATATCGAGGATATCGTCATGCCTTCCGCCGAGTAACCTGGCGCCGGACCATACGATGACGAGCGAGCTGACCCTGGCAGATCCGATGTTCAACATGCCTGGCAGGGTAGAGATCTTACTTGGCGCACAAGTATGGGCAGAGATCATCAAACCCAACATCAGAAGGTTTGATTCCGGGCTTACAGCGCAGGACACCCATCTTGGCTGGATAGTTTTTGGGCAGCCGCAGCCAAACCAAGAGCGAGCGATACGAGCAATGGTTGCAGCAACGGAGTCTCCAGATGTGCAGCTCAGCGAGCTACTGAGACGGTTTTGGGAGATTGAGGAGCTGAGCAGAGCGGCCGCAGTGTCACCGGACGATAGATGGGTGGAGGAAAACTTCGAGAGCACGCATTATCGAAACCCATCCGGACGATACGTGGTAACCATTCCGCTAAGCACGCGAGTGCAGAGCCTGGGCAGTACGAGATCAACAGCGGTGAAGCGATTTCTCCAGCTTGAGAGGAAGTTATGTGCGGACGCGGAGCTGAAGGTGCAGTACGTCAATTTCATGCGGGAATACCTGGAGCTTGGGCACATGACGCTGGTAGATAGAAGCCAGCGAGCGCGAGGGCACACATACCACATCCCACACCACTGCGTCACGAGGAAGTTCCGCGTGGTCTTCGACGCATCGTGCAAGAGCGACAGCGGCATCTCGCTCAACGACGTCCAATTCTCAGGGCCGAGACTTCAAGACGACTTGTCAGCGATCATCACTCGTTTTCGGTGCTTCAGGGTGGCGATAACAGCTGACGTTAAGAAGATGTTTCGACAAGTGTGCGTCGACCCGGAGCAATGGGACCTACAAACAATCTTCTGGAGAGAGAGCCCAGACGACGAGATGCGAGAATATTGGTTGACCGTGGTCACTTACGGCATGACCTCCAGCAGCTATAACGCGGTGCGAGCTATGCACCAATGCGCACACGACAACATTGACACGCATCCGCTGGCTTTCGAGGCTATAACCAGTAATTTCTACATGGACTACATGTTAACCGGAGCAGACACTGCACAGCAAGCGGTTACACTGGGCAGGGAGATAATCTCGTCGCTGGATGCTGGGGGATTTGAGCTGAGCAAGTTCATGTCATCAAGCGATCGGCTGCTAGCAGAGCTGGGAGAGGTGAGGAGCAGCGAGACAGAATGGTCCTTCGCAGAAGAGCATGCCACTTCGATATTGGGTTTAGTCTGGGATTCAGCAACGGACGACATCATGTTCAAGGTCCGCCTAGACCAAGAGCAACCACGTCTGACCAAACGAGCGGTCATCAGTGCAATAGCGAAGCTGTACGATCCGAACGGATACCTCGCACCGGCGATCATAAGGGCGAAGATCTTTATACAGGACTTGTGGCGTTCCGGAGTGCAGTGGGACGATCAAATACCCCCAAGCATGGTGCCTGTATGGAACCAATTTTACGAGCAGCTACCCATCCTAGCATCAGTGCGAGTACCGAGATGGCTCGGTAGCGAGAGATCGAGCAAGCTAGAGCTACACGGATTCGCTGATGCATCCACAAGAGCATACGCTGCAGCAGTCTATTTGCGTGCAACTTCGAGCGTCGGCGAGACGGGGTGCGTCCTGGTAGCAGCGAAAACGAGAGTAGCGCCACTCAAAACAGTCTCGGTGCCAAGGCTGGAATTGTGCGCCGCTGAGCTGTTAACCAAGCTGATGGCGCAGATAGTAAAGGCGTGCGGTTACCAGCACCTGCGAAGAACTTACTGGAGCGATTCTACGGCAGTGCTGCATTGGATCAGCAAGATACCGTTCGAGATGAAGACCTTTGTCGCCAATCGAGTAAGCGCCATTCAGGAGCTAACCGGCGATCATCCTTGGAAGCACGTCGCATCGGGCGACAACCCCGCCGACCTTGGATCGAGAGGGGTCGGAGCAGCGCAGATGGTCGAATTGAGCCTATGGTGGGAAGGACCACCTTGGCTCAAGAGTTCAGAGCAGAACTGGCCGAAATCCCGAGCAAGCATGAGCGCACAGCAGCGAGTGGGAGCAGAGGCGGAGCACAAGCCAGCAATCATCGGGATGTTGACGATCTCAAGGCCGACCAACTTGACTATCGACGGCGCGAGTCTTCTGGACCGCAGATCTACCATCCAGAGCATGCTACGCATAACAGCGCTTGTGCTGAGATTCGTGCGCAAATCAAGGAAACAGGAGCAAACGAAGCAGAGCGGACCAGTGACACCAACAGAGCGCGAAAGCGCGCTCATCTTCTGGGTCGGCGTCACTCAGCAGGAGGCGTACCAGGAAGAACTCGACCTCATCAAGAGCAGGCGACCGGTAGATACGGCGAGCAGTCTCAAAACCCTGACTCCTTTCGTAGACCCCAAGGGCATATTAAGAGTAGGGGGACGTTTGCAAGAATCAGGACAACCTTACGAGAGCATCCACCCAATCATTCTGCCAGCCAAGAGCAGGCTGACTGAACTTCTGATGAGGGAAGCACACCAGAGGACACTCCATGGCGGAGTGCAGTTGTGCACGCAGTATATCCGGCAGAGATTCTGGATCCCTACGCTAAGACGCGCGTTAAGAGCCAGCATAGGGCGGTGCGTGACCTGTTTTCGCCAGAAACAGCTGGTAGCAGAGCAATTAATGGGCAGCCTCCCTGAGGACCGCGTGCGAAGAGCTAGAGCATTCCGGCATAGTGGAGTCGACTACGCTGGACCATTGCAAATAAAGGCCAGGGCAGGCCGTTGCAAAATAATCGAGAAGGGCTATATCGCCGTCTTCGTGTGCATGGCGACACGAGCGATACATCTGGAGCCTGTAAGCAGCCAAAGCACGGAAGCATTCCTAGCAGCGTTTCAACGATTCACCGGACGACGAGGGGCCTGCGCAGTACTTTGGAGCGACAACGCCACCACGTTCGTCGGGGCAGACCGACAGCTGCGAAGAACGGCGGGAGAATACGCAAACAGGCTTCCAATCGAGCAAATCAGAGCTATGGGCACCGAGTGGAAATTCATCGTGCCGGGCGCACCACACACTGGAGGGATCTGGGAGACTGGTGTCAAATCGACGAAGCACCACCTGCGCAGAGTAATGGGCAGGCATCTCTTCACATTTGAGACGCTAGCGACCACCCTAGTGCTTATCGAGGCATGCCTCAATTCGAGGCCACTAAGCGCATTGTCCGACGATCCAGGCGACATGTGTGCCCTCACACCCGGCCATTTCCTGATCGGAGAGCAGATCGTGCAGCCATTAACGACGGATGTCACCGAAGTGCTGCAGAACCGTCTCAAGCTGTGGAGTAGCATCCACCAAATGCAGCAGCATTTTTGGAGAAGATGGAGCGCGGAGTACATACATACACTGCAACAGCGGTTCAAATGGAACCAGAGAAGAGAGAACGTGCGGAAGGGAGACTTGGTACTCGTCAGGCAGGAGCACATGCCGCCCTCGCTCTGTCCTCTGGGACGTATTACCGCAGTGCATCCGGGCAGGGATGGACTCGTGCGAAGTGCGGAAGTGAAGATGGAGCACGCGACACTAGTGCGTCCAGTGCAAAAATTGTGCATCCCTCCCAAAGAGGAGCCATCGATTTCCAATTGAACATCACTCTTCAATTGGGGGGGGGGGGGAATGTTTAGAGCACATACGGGACCAGGATACCGTACACGCATACGTACCTAAGTCCCAGCAGCAGAGCCGTCATGAGGAACCATCCAACGGCACCACCATCGTACGATGCACTTATGTACAATTAAATGAGCCAGGCAGTGCCGCCGTCAACAATACCGGTGCGAGCATCATCAATGTACGTATGTACATTGCCACATAATATCACCAGCAGTGCAGCTGCACAGGAATGTCGGCGAGCTTATCTACATGGTGCGTATGTAAGAAATACCCACCGACAGCAGCAGTGCAGCCGCTAGGAAATACCCGCTACAAAACAAACATCAGCCAGACAATTCGGGCGAGATGTACCGCTTCACCAGGCGCAACGAGCAAGGGCTGAAAGCGGAGACGATTACCTTTCGACACGGGCAGTCGCGATGGTACACAACACAAGTATTTGAGAAGCCATCCAGTGCGGATCATTTTTCTTACAGTCCACTTACACACAAACCAATAAAGGTTATTATTCAGTGCGAATTAATTGCATTTTATTTACATTGACAACGGCTATTGTCCTAAACAGTCATAGATCATAATATAAAAAATTTCACCTTTCTAGCTCAAAATTCGATTTTTTCCAAAGTTTGTGGGCGTGTGTGGGCGGATTTCAAAAATTCGTAAACTTGATTATTTCGGGAGCCTAGAGAGTATATGGTTAAAATTTCAGCTCTCTAGGTTCAGTTTAAAGGCATAATTTTTGCCGACAGATGGACGGACATGGCTAGATCGACATTACTATCGATGCTGATCATAAATATAGTAACTTTTAGGGGTCTACGGGCAATATTAAGGTATGTTACAAACTATGCGTCAAAATTAATATACCCTTAGAATAGGGTATAAACAAAGTGTGCAGGAAAATACCTATAGATTTGATGACTCCATGTGGTACTCGCAAGAGCGAAAATCCGCCCGTGGTCTCTACGACCGCGGTCGAGGCATGGATTCTGGAGGCCCCAACCAACACAGGAACACCCCCGCTGTACAGGCCTTGTCCCAGGAGTTGCGAGAAGGCTTGATTCCGAAGACTCCTGCAGCTCTCTCTCCGACATGTTCGGTAGATTGGGTTGGAAAAATGGAGAAGTGGCGGAGAGGTTCAACGTGATACGCTTCATCTGTAGTCCAACAGACGGACAGCTGATAAGTGCGATGTTGCCAACAAGGCCTGTAAGGCCGAATAGGCGGAATGGACAGCAGAGGCGAATGCTTGTAGCACCAGTAGATAGAAATTGGTAAGAAAAAGATGGTATCCTATAAGGAAGCCGTTATCTTCTCTCTGGTGATACTCGCTAGGAAGGCTGGCGAAGACAACAGCATGACCAACGCAGAGTTTAAACACTGTGAAGATCATCTCAGGGGGCATTCAAGTGGAGGACAGTGAGCTGAGGAATAATACTTTTACGGCGAAATGATCAACACAGCAATAAGCAGGACGGCGCCGAAAATCCCCCCTCTGGGAACCACAACTTTTCAGGTTCTCAGACCCCTCAAAAAGCCATCTATTATATCCAAGGGAAACGTAGGAAGACGGCGGATGTGCTAGCGCACCTACACACCCAGAATCCTGAACTTGATACTAGCGACTGGACTGTTCATTCCCACAAGGAGAGTAGAGACATGGATAGCGTAACATATACAATTATTGACACAGCAGAATTTCGATACAATTATTGACACCCTCTTCAAACACAAACACTCATTGGTTTAAATGTGGAGCAAATCTAGTAACTGCTTTTTTAAATCGTTTATTGTTTTTCTCTCTACAATCGTGCATTATTACGCTCTGAGACGCTGTCAGTGTAGTACAAAATTCCAGTAAGCTAACATCAGTGGTTCGTGGCTCTTAAATCGAGCGCAGAAAGCAGAACAATTCGTTAAGGAACTGAAACAAGTCAATGACTTTGCATGATTTATTTTATACAAACATGATAAAATTTTTAATTTCTTGCAAAAGATCATGCTTTCACCTATCATCTTTTATGTTTAATTTGTTTTTTCTACTGCTATTTGATTAAATAAATGGGGTGTCAAGTATTCGCTCAATTCCTTTTATTGACACCATGGTGTCCATAATTATTGGCTTCTATGGGAAGTCTATCATAAATGTTGTTACTTATGAATAAATAAATATTATGCTGTTGGAGGATGTCAATTATAGTAGTTTTCTCTAAATAAATATTTAGCTGGAAAAATGCCTAAATGTGGCCACAAATACCGAGAAAATGACCTCCAAAAAGCTCTTGAAGCTGTCAGGATGCAAGCTATGTCTAAAAAGGCAGCGGCCAAATTTTATGGGGTCCCTCGAACAACGCTTATATTTCGATTAAGCAAAAAATTTGTTAAAACAAGACCAGGTCCTAGGACAGTTTTAACTGCCATCGAAGAAGAAGCCTTGGAAGAATGGATAACCAGCGAAAAGGTTTTCCTAAAAGAAAAGAGGATGTGCTCAATGCCGTTAAAGAGTTTCTCGATGGAGACAAACGGGTCCATCCATTTGGGCCCAAAAAAATGCCGGGAAATGGTTGGTTTAAGGCGTTTTTAAGTCGACACCCTTCCATTTCCCTAAGAACACCAGACCCGGTTACATCGGCAAGTGCAACAGTGGGATCCCCGGATATAAAATCGTGGTTTGTCAAAATTGAAGATTTCCTGAAGGAGAAGGAGTGGCGACATTCTAGAAGACGGTAGCAGGATTTTTAATGGTGATTAAACCAATTTCTTCCTGTGCTCAAAAATCAAAAACGTATTGGCAGCAAAAGGTGCTCGTAATATATACGAGATTGATAGAGGACTGGCGAAATCTAACCTCACACTTATGTTCTCATTCTCATCAATGGGCAGCTTGGTTCCACCAATGGTTATATATCCAAACAAGAGAATACCAGAGGATATTCGAAAATCATTACCTAAGTGATGGAGCTTGGGTATAAGCGATAATGGTTGGATTACCAAAGAAGTATTCTATGAATATATCTCCAAAGTTTTTCATCCACATTTGGTCAGTATTGGAACTAAATTTCCAGTTATATTTTTTGTTAATGGTCATAGCACACATCAAACCTTACCTGTCAGCAAACTATGTGTTCAGCTAGGAATCATTTTAATTGCATTATACCCAAATGCCACGAGAATATTGCAGCCAGCGAATGTTGCGGCATTCAAGCCGTTAAAAAATGGTTGGAACAGGAAAGTTGCTGAGTGATTATTTTAGTTTTGTATTAACTTATTTAGTCAACTTGTAACGTAAGGCTCCTACTGCAGCGCCACCTGTTACGCTCAAGCCCCACCTTGCAGAAGGGTGGGTAGTGGTAGTGCTACAAGCTTCCCCTTTTTACCTTACCTTGTCCTTTCATTCAAAGAAAAAGAAGAAAAAACGGTACCATTGAGGCCCCAATGTCCCCTACAGCTTCACTGCACCGGAGAACTGGGATACTACCTTTGGGTCGCCTGGTCCCCGCTTACAGGCGACTAGGACACAGCCGACCTTAACGACTGGGAAGAGGGGTGCTCGGCCACTCACAGCCAGGCATGGGTACCGCCCGCGCTAGCTCGCTGGCGGGCGTGAATTCTTGTCTGTGAGCCCGAACTGGGGTTACCTCTAGTTTTACATGCCTTCAAAATACGAAGCTCCTTCCTGGAAAACCAACAACCAGAAAAGAGCTCTCTTCCTCCGTACACAATGGACCGATGTACCTCCATTGCTAACCGTTCGCGGAGAGAGTGTGCGAGAGTGGTATTGCTACCACTATCGCTTGGGTGGCCCGAAGGGTCAGTAGACCTGGATGACCTTGAGAAGCGAGAGAGTCACGCTCTATCCAGCAAGCCGGATGAAGCGAGAGATAGCAGTTATGCCGGAAGAGAGAGAGAGAGAGGGGAGGAGAAGGTGAATAATCCACTCTGTGCTGGCCCACCCCGAAATGTTTTCACATGGACTCCATGGTCACCGCGCCGCACCATTGGCCATGACCCCTAACTTGAAACGGGAGATAGACCTCGTCAGCCTCTGTTGACGCCTATTCCCGTTGGACTAACCTCTTCGGCTCACTTCCCCACGCAGACATACGACCCCCTCCTTAGAAGGATTGTTAACCCGCGATACCTAGGAGTTCAGACTTCGTTGAAGATATAAGTCCATCCAAAAGAAAATAAATAACCAAAACTCAGAGAAACTACCGAAGTCCTTTAACATGAAAACGCCTTAAGCGCATATAAATATATTCGTTCATAATCAGGTAATTCAAGAAAAAAAACCAAAATAATAATACTAATCTATCTTACGTCTAGATCCGCCACAAAGAAAAAGACGAGTTGGCTAAACTTAGAGCTACCTTAAATGTTTCCGAGACCTTAAAAGTATTATGCTAAATCGGAAAGTGCCTATGCACTGCAACTCCGGACTTTTCCAATACGCCCTTTTATTTAAACGATCGATGCTTGAACAGAAAAGGACACGACTACGCTGAGTCGGAACTAATTGAGCACGATGACTTAAACCGCCGAAAACTTTTGACATGTCCACGCTTCTTACTATCGCACTTCGGTGGATGGGTCCTTACCGAAGGACAAGCTAACTCCGAGACAAAATAACAAGAATGACTTTTGAAATCCTTTCCGGATGCCAAAAAGAATGGAAACAAACCGACAAAAATACAACCGAAACTAAAACGAAATAAATTCGCGATGGGACGTTCTTTACTACACCTCTACCATTGTATATAAACATTGTATATAAACTCTATAGTAAAATCATCAACACGATTTCAAAAAGCTCAACCTCCACGAATTTGGAGACCAAAAGGATGGAGTGATTGCTTCTCAATTTAAGCATAAAATATTTGTATGAGCTTTGAATTAAGAAAAGAGAATCAAATAAACTGTTGGTTAGGAAACAGAGCGAAGAGTTTATTTGATCCTCTTTTCTTCGATAAGGTATTTCGTAAGGATTTTTGACAAAAATAAGAATTCTATCATTGTATGGAATTTTGTTATCTTGTACCATTGTATATGAACTTTATAGTATTCTCACTTCGTGTATACGACGATACGCCACCAAACGCCGTAAAAAAGAACCTTCAGAAAGCTTTTATCATTGTATATAAACTCTATAGTAAAATCATCAACACGATTTCAAAAAGCTCAACCTCCACGAATTTGGAGACCAAAAGGATGGAGTGATTGCTTCTCAATTTAAGCATAAAATATTTGTATGAGCTTTGAATTAAGAAAAGAGAATCAAATAAACTGTTGGTTAGGCAACAGAACGAAGAGTTTATTTGATCCTCTTTTCTTCGATAAGGTATTTCGTAATGATTTTTGACAAAAATAAGAATTCTATCATTGTATGGAATTTTGTTATCTTGTACCATTGTATATGAACTTTATAGTATTCTCACTTCGTGTATACGACGATACGCCACCAAACGCCGTAAAAAAGAACCTTCAGAAAGCTTTTATGCATTTTTGTAGTTATTTCTGTTGTCTTTTCCCATTCTCGTTTATATTTGCAGTGCATACTCTTTAGTACTCTTTCCTTTGATAATAAAGAAGATTTCCAAAAGTGTGTGTTTTGTCACTTTAATTTTTCTTTACTTCTCATGATGGGAATTGGTGAGAGGTGTGGGGTATACATATTTAATTATGCATTTTGGTAGTTATTTCTGTTGGCTTCCATTATCGTTAATATTTGCAATGCATACTCTTTAAGTAGCTACTCTTTCCTTCGATAATAAAGAAGATTTGAATAAGTGTGTGTTTTGTCACTTTAATTTTTCTTGACTTCTCAGGATGTGAATATGATGTTCATATACAATGATTCTATTTACCAAAAAGTATTCGGCTGTTACACAGAAAAATAAATACTTACACGTCCAGAATGAAAATCATATGGCGCGACCAGAGGCAGACAGTTGAAAATGCGAGATATCCATATAGGTACAAGATAACAAAATTCCATACAATGATAGAATTCTTATTTTTGTCAGAAATCCTTACGAAATACCTTATCGAAGAAAAGAGGACCAAATAAACTCTTCGCTATGTTTCCTAACCAACAGTTTATTTGATTCTCTTTTCTTAATTCAAAGCTCATACAAATATTTTATGCTTAAATTGAGAAGCAATCACTCCATCCTTTTGGTCTCCAAATTCGTGGAGGTTGAGCTTTTTAAAATCGTGTTGATGATTTTACTATAGAGTTTATATACAATGATTTTGTGGAGAGAAAGCGAGCAATCACCCATACAAACATATAAGCTGAATACAGTAACCTATGGTACAACTTCGGCACCATTCCTAGCTATCCGGTCGCTCGTTTATCTTGCTGATAAATTCACAGATAAAAAATTAGGATCGAAGATATTGCGCTCAGATTTTTATGTCGATGACATACTCACTGGAGCTGATGATCTCGATGAATTGCTTCATATTCAGAAGGAAGTGGTGGCAATCTTAAATTCAGCAAGGCTCGAACTGTCGAAATGGTAGAGCAATGGGTTAAATATTCAACGAAAGAACCCGAACAACAAAAATATAAATATAGCAGATTCAAATCTTACGAGCACTTTGGGGATCACTTGGGATCCCAATTGCGATGAGTTTTCGTTTACATACCAAAATAGTCGTATATATTCCGAATGTACGAAAAGATCTATGCTGTCGGTATCGTCTGCCCTGTTTGATCCAATGGGGTTACTAAGCCCTATAATTATTATTGCGAAAATCCTTCTTCAGAGAGTCTGGATTGAAAAAATAGACTGGGATGCGACAGTTCCGCATTATATTGAAACGGAGTGGCGTCAATTCATGTCGGATTTATATTCCCTGAAACACCTTTCTGTTCCACGATTTGTATTATCCGCAAACAAAAAGGACGTACAAATCCATGGATTCTGCGACGCGTCTTTGCACGCATATGGTTGTTGCATCTACACCAGAATCACCGACACTTCAGGGGCTGTAGTTGTCAAACTCTTGGTGGCGAAGTCTAAAGTAGCGCCTGCAAAAAAGAAGAAACTCCCGAGACTCGAGCTGTGTGGTGCGCATCTTCTCTCCAAATTGTGGTTAAAAATTGAACCAATCTTTAATAAATCGTACTCAAACATCTCCTTTTGGACAGACTCTAGTATTGTGTTGCATTGGATCTCTACGCATTCATCAAAACTCACTACTTTCGTAGGAAATCGAGTAGCGGAGATCCAAGAACGTAGGCAGGACATTGTCTGGAGACATGTACCTACAAAAGAAAACCCCGCTGACATTGTGTCACGAGGCTGTACGGTCCAAGGGCTCTGGGATTCGACATGGTTTTCTGGACCCGCGTTTTTGTTGGAAGGCCCTGAAAAATGGCCCTTAAATTTGAATGAAGACCTATCAAAGGAATTTCTTATGCTAGAAAAGAGAAAAATCGCATTGCTCAATAAAAAACATCATGAAGGTGCACCATATCTATTGGAGATCGTAAACAAATACAGCTCTTCCACAAAAATAATACGCATTTTCGCATACGTGTTACGGCTTATCAATAGGATGAAGAAGAGTTCTACTATAACCGTCGGATCTCTTACCTCCATGGAACTCGAGTCGGCTCTTCACAAAATCGTATGGATCATCCAAACTTATTCGTTTGCAGAGGAAGTGGACCTGATTCTTCATGGAAGGCAGCTAAAAGGAGCCATCAAATGTATTAACCCGTTCATTAATGATTCAACTGGGATTCAACTGTTAAAAGTAGCGGGTCGACTGAAGAATGCGAACATTCCAGAGGAGCAGAAACATCCATTACTTCTTCCAAAGAATTCGAATTTCGTTCTTGCGATGGTTAGGGATTTGCATATATCCAATTTTCATGCAGGGCCCAAGACTCTGCTTGCACTAATTAGACAACGATTCTGGATCGTTAATGCAAGAGATATCGCCAGAAAAATAGTCAGGAAGTGCATACATTGTACTAGATACCGCCCGAAGCTACTGCAGCAGGTCATGGGTGATCTACCTGCTGAAAGAGTGGTTTCCTCTCGTCCTTTCTCTCGTTGTGGCGTGGATTTTTGTGGACCAATTTATACATTCTATAGGATTCGTGGCAAGGTTCCCTACAAGACGTATGTGGCAGTCTTCGTCTGCTTTGCATCAAAGGCTGTCCATCTTGAAGCCGTATCAGATATGTCTGCGGACGCGTTCATTGCAGCACTGAAGCGTATGATTGGTCGTCGAGGTCTACCATTTGAAATATTTTGCGACAATGCAACAAATTTTGTGGGTGGCGACTCAAAACTTAGAGAATTTCGAAAAATGTTGTTTCAAGCAAAATCACTATATACCATTAATCACTTTTGTACTAATGACCGTATTAATTTTCGTTTTATCTCCCCCTAGGACTCCACATTTTGGTGGACTCTGGGAGGCCGCCGTCAAGGTTGCAAAAGGCTTCCTGTACCGAAGTCTTCATAACGCCAAGCTGACATTTGAGGAGCTTTCGACGGCGCTAGTCGAAATCGAAGCAGTGATGAATTCTCGGCCAATTTCCCCACTATCAACGGATCCCAATAATTTGGAAGCTTTGACTCCTGGCCACCTTCTCATCGGAGCGTCGCTGAAGGCCATTCCGGAACCACCAGACGATGTATCCGACATTAGTTACCTCTAACGATGGCGTCGCATAAACGCCGTAAAAACTCATTTTTGGAAGCGCTGGTCTGAAGAATACGTCAACGAACTTCAACAAAGGTCGAAGTGGTCAACACCTCAACAAAATAATAGTATTATTGGTGGTAACCCTCCTAATATTTCTAATATTTCTAATCCTATAGTACTGTGTAATGATGGTGTTACTATTGATGATCCTTTAGCAACAGCTAATATTTTTAATGATTTCTTTTCCACTGTTGGTCTTAGGTCTCTTCCTAAGGAGCCTCCTTCACACTGTAACCATTGCTTTAGTTCTCAATTGGTCGAAGATAATGTAAGAAATAGTAGCTTCTTCTTTTTAGAAATCACAGGTTTAGAGCTCTACAAAATTATCAGTTCATTAAGCAACTCTAGTTCTTGTGGAAATGATGGTATTTCCAATATTACTCTGAAAAAGATAGCACTTAATATCGTGGACATACTTGCTTATATTTTCAACTTGAGTATTTATTCAGGTATTTTTCCTGAAAAACTTAAGCATGCAAATGTTATACCTCTTTATAAACAGGGAAGCATAGGTGATAAAAATAATTACAGGCCAATTTCATTACTATCTTCAATCTCAAAAATTTTTGAAAAAGCTATTAAGTGTAGAGTACTGGACTATTTTACTAAAATAAGTTTTCTTCACCCTGCTCAGTTTGGATTTAGGGAAAGGCTCTCTACAGAAGATGCCCTTTTGGAGTTTTGCTCAGTTATATATAAATCACTAGACAGCAAGAAATGTTGCGCTGGTCTCTTCGTGGATATCACAAAAGCGTTTGACATGGTTAACCACAATTTGCTCCTCCACAAATTATACTGTGCAGGATTTCGAGGCTTCATGTATAATTGGTTTGAGTCTTATTTAAAGGACAGAATTCAAAAAGTTAAAATCCAAAATTTTGTGAGTAGTTCGAGAACCATAAACATAGGTGTGCCTCAGGGTTCTGTTCTTGGTCCAATATTGTTCTTAATTTATATAAATTCCCTATTTAGTCAACCATTTGTAGGGAAAATAACAGCATTTGCAGACGATCTTGGCATTGCGTATCAGTCAGTTAATCCTTTAAGCTTAAGGGACCATATAAATCAAGATGTTCATATTCTGAGAATATGGTTTACTGTCCACAAGCTAGTTGTCAGTAAAAAAACTAAATTAATGAACTTCAGTTCTAGTATGCAAGACTTCCCTGACTATGAAATCTTTTTTCACGAATCAAATTGTAATAGATCCGTCATGTCTAATTGTGCCTGTACTGTGGCACCTGTAAGGACGTCGTCGAATGACCAAATATCCTGTGGGACTAAGTGTTTTAAAATTGAACAGGTAAAACAGTTTAAATATTTGGGTGTTACTTTTGGGCAAAATATGAGTTGGTCTGAACATATTTCAAACTTGAAACAATATTTTCGTTCTACTGTCCGTAGCTTTCATCGTCTTAGGAAATACTGTAATAATAGAACACTAAAAACTGTTTACTTTGGAATATTTCAATCAAAATTACAGTATGGTATTAGTTGCTGGGGGGGTGCCTACCAAACGAGGCTTCAGCCCTTGGTTGTTTTGCAAAAGTGCGCTATCAGGATAGTTTGTGGGGCAAATCGTTTAGCTCGATCTATGGTTTTATTCAGAACATTGAAAATTCTACCGCTAAAACACTTGTATTACTTTAAAGTTTCAAAAATTTTTTTTATGAGAGTTGGCTACATGCAAAGTCCAATTTCTAACACCTGCACTTTGCGTAGTAATTCAGGTAATTTTGTAGTTTTGCCGACTTTTCGCACCGTAATGTTCAAAAACTTCTACTCCGTTGTATCCCGTAAACTGTTTAATAGTTTTCCTATGAATATTCGTGTAATTAGATCTTTACCCGAATTTATAAATAAAGTAAAAATTTGGCTTCTTAGTTTCGATCATGAAGAAATTAAAGTTTTGTTGCGCTATGTTATTTGATTTGTTTTAACTTCTCTTCATTTAGTTTTCTCTTCTTTCTCTTCCCGCTTTATTTTTGAATTTATGACCCTTCACCCCACTTCTAGTTGTTATTTTTCATGAAGTGACATTACAACTATTTTTGTTTTTAAATAAAAATGTCACTACTTATTTTTTAAATATAACTTTGTTAGATTAAGTATATACCTATGTAACAATTGTTGAATTAAAAAATATTGAAAATAAAAAAAAAAAAAAAAAAAAAAAAAAAAAAAAATCTGCAAGTCGACGCAATGGTCATTGTCCATGAGGATAACCTTCCTCCCCAGAAGTGGCTGCTTGGTAGAGTCATGAATACTATTCCTGGTAAAGATGGCAAGGTAAGAGTTGCTGACAACCGGACGGCAAAAGGAGTTATAAGACGTCCAATCCGCAAGCTTGCACTTCTTCCTGCTTGAAAGGGACCTTTTAAAGGGGGCGGAATGTTGGGGCACTTCGCATAAATCATCGTTTATTTTTAATATACATACTACAGTGACGTTTCAACTGTCAAAGTGGAATTGCAAAAATTTTCGAAGCTCCGTATTTTTTTTCAAATTAAATTATAAATCCAAGTAACTTCCTAAGTAAAACCACGTAAAAACACTCATTTAATCACTTTGAACTAACACCGCAAATTGCTAGTTAAATTTACTCAAGTAAATAAGCTCAAAAAGGAAAACAAAAAATAAAAAAAGTTTTCTCCGTGTTGCATCGAAATCAAATTGCGGTACAACGATTTGCCGATGAACCGCAAGCGATACTTATTTGAAATTTCTCCTGAACAAAACACTACCAACAAAAAGATTTCTCATCTAAAAGCAGCAAATTTGGGAATAGGCGATTTATCAGTTGCTGATCTAAAAACTATCTTAAATGAGAGTCTCGAAGAAAAGCTTAAAGATCTAGTCACAAAAAATGACTTGTTGGTGCTCTCGAACGAGATACTTTCTTTGAAGACACTTAACACCCAACTCAGCAGAAAACTCACTTTAATGACAGAAAGATGCGATTTGCTTGAAACCCAATTGGAAATTCTCTCACGGAAATCAAACGATAAGTCTATTGTGGTACACCTTCCTTTAGACACAGAAACCGATGCAATCCAATTAGCTAAACAGACTTGCAAGGGGCTTCTGAAGTTAAATGAAGACGAAGAAATCCAATTTAAGAGCTCCAGACAAATACGCAACAACAACACTGAAAGAGCAACTGTCATCATCGAACTTCCAACAGCGGCGTTCACCGATAAACTTATTACCTCCGCGCACACGCTCAAAGGCTCCGGAATAAGTATATTTCGCGAGCAATCACTTTTATCAAGAAGAAAAAGAAAAACACTAATAGAAATAAAAAACAAAATGCGGCAGATAAATCCAAACGCCCGAATTTTCGTTAAAGGAGACAACAAATTGCAAATCAACAATCAACTTTTTGTTTATCAAATTTCACGAGGTTTAGTTGTCAAATCAGCAGCGGACATGTCACTCATTAGTGAACTATTTGGTGACAGTGGTTACGAGTACTTTGACTGCAGCGAGGGAGCGAGGTTGGCCGTGGTTCCAAGCTCTTCTTCCGCTTTTGGCCTCCAACCGCAGCGAGCGCCATTTGGAAATCAGAGTTCACACCATGTTAGGGATAAAACACAATAGGTAAATTCTGTCGTCTGCCATAACACAACTATTTTTCAAAAATTAAATATATGCTCGTATAATATAACTGGTCTCAAAAGTAAGCTTTTACATTCCGATTTTTTTAAATATTTACACCAATTTGATGTTATAATTCTTATAGAAACTTTTATTGAAGAAAAGAATCAAAATGAATTTCTAAAATATTTCAAAGACTTTAAAGTAATGTTTACACCCGCGATAAGATCTAATTTGCATGGAAGAGCCAGTGGGGGTATTCTATATGGGATTAAAAAAGCTTTATGGGGTAATCTTATTAATTTTAAAATTATTGAATCTAAAATTATTTTTCATATGGTTAGCAACAACCTAAACTATTATATTATTCCTATTTATTTAAATTGCAATCATTGGCTTAGCGACTTCGATGAACTAGTGGAATTTATGAATAACACTTCTCTTGACCATGTGTTAATCGTCGGTGATTTAAATGCTAGGATTGGTGAACATCAAAATTCTTCCGCCAATATTTTACGAGCACGAGTTGCACTGGCCGAGAGTAGATGTTCTAAGGACAAAATTTATAACCGCAACGGGGGGAGTTTAACAGAATTTTTTGAAGTTTTCGGTCTATTTGTTTTGAATGGGTCTTCTATTAGTGATGCATGTGGCGAATTCACTTTTGTTAGCGGGCAGGGACAATCCGTGATTGACTTTGCTGCGATTTCAGGGGACTGGCTGAACATTATCGATGACTTTGAAGTTGCACTAGTCAACTACTCGGCTCATTTTCCAATTGTAATTAAAATTCACCTAAAGGAGTTAAACCAGCAAGCTACACCTTCTAGTTTTAATAAGCTGAAGTGGTCGGAGAACAATGCCACCCTCTATAGAAGCCTCCTTTCTCGGCACTTACTATCTCTGCCCCAACAATCCGCAGTCTCGTCTGAAGTGGTATGTGAAAGTATAGAACGGGTTATAAAGACTGCAGCCCCTTTTGCGTTGAAGAGTACACACACTTTTGTAGCTAAAAATGTATGGTTTGATAAGGATTACAGAAATCTCCGTAAACTTTCGTTCGTTTACTTAAAACTGTTTAGAACGACCAATTCTCAATTTTTCAAAACCATCTATCTTCGCGTTAATAATGATTTTAAAAAAATGTGCTCAGTTAAGAAAATCACCTATTTAAAAAACGTGGCTAAGAAATTGGAAAACTGCACAAACTCAAAGATATTTTGGGAGACAGTGCGCAATCTTGGTGGGCGCTATCAGGGTATGAAGTTCTCTTTAGAAGCTGAGACGTTAGCAGCTCATTTTAAAACTCTACTCTCAGCTGATGAAGACCTTCATACCTTTGATTACGCGCTACCTGATACTAGAGTCAACGAGCTGGATTTAGAATTCTCATTGCCCGAATTAGAAGTAACGCTCCAAAGATTGAAAAACAGCAAGGCTCCTGGCCTAGACGGCATACCAGTCGAGTTTTATAAAAACAGCACTATTGATTTTAAAAACTACCTCGTGTCTTTCTATAACAAAGTGTACAATGATGGATGTGTCCCTAACAGTTTCAACGAATCTGTAATTTTTGCCATTTTTAAAAAAGGTGATGCTAACGCTGCGGAAAATTATAGAGGTATTTCAATTTTAAATTCAATAAGGAAAACTTTCACTGCAATCCTATATGAAAGGCTCTCAAAATGGATTGAGGATAACAGTCTTTTGAGCATCTTTCAAGCCGGTTTCCGCCCAGGTTTTTCAACCATGGATCATATCTTGGCCATTTCAAGCATTGCTCAACAATTTATAGATAGAAAAAAGAAACTATACACTTGCTTTGTTGATTTTAAAGCTGCATTCGATAAAGTCAATAGACAAGCTTTAATATACAAACTTTCTTGCATTGGTTTGTCAAGAAAGTTTCTCGAAGTGTATGCAAGTCTTATTTCGTCAACAAATGCAAGGGTATGGGACGGTTTCACATTTTCAAATCGATTTGATACAATTACAGGTGTTCCTCAGGGTTGTATCCTCAGCCCATTATTATTTGCTCTGTTCATAGATGATGTCTGCGAGCTTCTTCCGGGTGGAGTTAATTTTGCTAACATTATAATCAAAGTCCTGTTGTACGCGGACGATCTAGTTATGCTTGCTGATAATCCTTTCACGCTTCAATTGCAAATAAACCGTCTAAGTTCATTTTGCGAGTCTTGGGGCTTGCAAATTAATACCCAAAAAACTAAGATTGTTATATTTGAAAAGAGACAATCATGAAGGCGAGCGGAAGAAAAATGGTCTCTAAACAATACACACATTGAGGTTTTACAAGAGTTTAAATATTTGGGTGTCCTCTTGACCTACAATTTAAGCTATCTAAAGCACTCCAAAGAAAAAAGCAACGAAGCTAAATTGGCTCTTAATATAATGTGGCCAAAGTTTTTTTCGAACCAAAATGTTGATTTAACGTCCAAGTACAAAGTTTTCAACGCGACAGTAAATGCATGCATGGCATATGGCGTCCAACCCGTCGGATACACACACTTCGAAGCTTTTGAAACTGTACAAAGGAACTTTTTTAAGAGGATATTTCGTTTGCCTAACTCAACACCCAACTACGCCATATATGTAGAGTCAGGAATAGTCCCTATATATATACAAAATTTGAAGGCAAATGCGAACTTCATTACTAGAGTGATGAAAAGAAGTGAAACTTGTCTTCACAAAATCATCTTAAGAAAATTACTTCGAGTGAATGCTTCCCCGTTTAAAAACTGGAACGAACTAGCTTTATCTTACGAAACAAGTTTAAACTTAACAGAAACTAATGTGACCGATTGGCAGGCTCAGTTTTCTGATGTGATTGCTAAGGTGGATCACAAAATGTTTCTGGATAACCTTTCCAGAGCATCTTCATCTACTTCAAAAGCTATTTATAGTCATTTAAACCATGAACTGCCCTCGGAAGTCTCTTACTTTAGTAATGAATTTTCAGCCTCGGTTATAAGTATTATTTTTAGAGCAAGAGTTGAAATTTTAAATTTGAACTTTATACCTCATCGATCAGACTTGCCCCAGCTATGTGATCTATGTAACGGAAGAGTGAATGAAGATATATACCATTTCGTTGCTGCTTGTCCTATTCTACAAGAAATTCGCCGGTTGCATTTTCGGGAAAGCTTTATATCTTTGGACAAACTTTTTGAAATTTTAAATGGAGCAATGGGCTGGCTCAGCCTCTTTAAATATTGCCAACATGCTCTTTCTTACCGTAACAGTTTCACATATTAAACTTAGTCGATTACCCACTTATTGCAGTTTTGACCAAATTTTATACCTAACTATTTATTGTTTTGTTGCTGATCATACTAAATTTGATAATATCTCTTTTGTGTTTCAAATCACGTTAAAATTGATAATATTGTATAAACAGCTATTTCTAAGCAAATTGTGTATTATCTTGGGTTTCAAATCATGTTAAAATTGATAAAATTTTGTATAAACAGCTAATCAAATTAACCAAATTGTATAATATTTTGTGTTTCAAATCACGTTAAAATTGATAGCATTGTTTTATATAATAATATTTCTTCATATCTTTTGTTAAACATTTTTTTTTTTTTTTTTTTTTTCCTTTTCTTTATATTTTAAAATTTTTGCTTTTTATTATTTATTTTATTTTTAAATCATATTATGAAATGTCATCTCAGGCAGACGGCAGTATTGCCATGTCCTTATTCTTAAGTATACCAATTTGTAAACTTTATGATGAAAAAATAAAGAATCTATCTATCTCTATCTATCTAACTACATTATTTTGAATTGTATAAAATTTGTATCAAAGGTTAAAACCCTTATTGTTTACAACATGAATTGTACTAAAAGCTAATTGAACTATTTAAAATTGCCGCCTATCTTTCGAACATCAGCCATATTTTCTCTTGTAAATCCAGTTAAAATTATACCAATTGAAATGTGTATAAAGATCAATAAAGCATTGCGACTAACGCTCATTTTTTTGTACAACCGAAATTGTCGGACACTCTCTCGTCTTCTTATTCTCGTTGCTAGTCGTTGTCTCTGGTTGAGTCGTGAAGTATCGTTGACCTTGTCAAAGTCATTGCGGTCATCAAGCGTACATATCCGGAAAATCGCCAGCAATCCATACCCCCCTCGTTGGGTGAGAATTTTCCTACAATCCGGTCGAGGAACGTAAATTTTCCCATCCAGCAATCAGACTTTCGCTGATTGTACAAATATCATTTTTTATTTCTTTCATGTTATTTACGATCATTTCATTGTCTATTGCCATCTTCTTCACGTTATCAATAATTTTTCCGCTTTGTGCTTTGAACGACTCAGTGAGTTCACTCATATTTTGTATTTCTCTTACACTTCTTTCGCATGTTTCTTGCGCTTTCAGAATAGATTCCAGTCGCTTGTTGTACCTCTCTTCGATCGCTTCCAGCAACACCTTTATCTCTGTTTCATTTCTTTTGAGTGATTCCTCGAATTCTACCTTGTACTCTTTCAAATATGCTCCGTTCTTTTTTACCAGTAACTGCATGTCTTTCAATACCATGTCTTGTCTACATTGTGTATATATGTTATGCAGTCATCACACATATATTTCGCAAAAGTAGTTGCATTAAGAACATTGCTACTGTATGTGTCTAGTCCGCTACATTTTACCGTGTTGTGAAATACCTTACCACACACTCCCGCGCATCGAATACCAGTCTCTCCACGTATTGTAATTTTGCATTTAGTGCAATCCTGCATTTTGGTGAGAAATCGCCAATATTCCCAGTGCAGAATCAAACTCGGCGCCTCACTGTTTGGATTCACTAACGATTCGACACCAGTTAATCTTTTAATTTGGTTTTTACCTTAAGTTTATACTTGAGCAGAAACTTATACAACCCAACTCAGTGACTGTACAACTCCTTGGTGGTGAGCCAATTGTTATCTGGTTACCCGGAAAGTGAGACTCCAACAGATGACTAAGAGTTTCCGCTTTAGTCTCAGTAAAGGTGCCATCAAGTTTCCCAAGTGATTTCAGTTGCCCTATTTCAGAACTTTAACCACCCTACTAGTTTCACCCAATGTTTCAATCTTTTCGCAAAAAATCCTATAAGAAGCACTTTTCAATACCCGAATAAACCTCTTATATCCCCTCTGCTTCGATCGGTAGAGATTCCAGTCTTCGACCAAATCAGTCTTGAGTGACTTTTTAAGAAGCTTTCTAGCTTCTCTTCGGATTCTCCGCAGTTCCGAGTTCTCTCCTGCAAAGTTATGGTTTCGCATTCGATTTGGAATTCGATATATCTATGGTCTCAGAGAGACGTGACAAAAGTTGGCTGCGAGCCAACATTGTTGATGGTAAGATCAGACGATAGAATGAAATCCAGCAGATGGTTTCCTCGCATGTTGCATTTGCTGCTGCCCCAAACAATGCTCTGACTCTGAGCATCGGCATCGCAACATATAACTAGGCCCATCCTCCTGGTGTCGCAATAGTCAATGAGTTCAGTAATTACAATTTGTGATGGAGGCACTACCGAATCATAGGGGAGATAAGATGACCCCACGACGAAGGTCTTCCAATCTCCATTCGTTTCGTAGGTAATGTCTGCAGCAACCACATCTTGACCACAAAATTGTCCAAGCCTAGTCGCTGAGAGAAGGTTCGACACAGCGAGACAAGCCCTGGGCCTTTGGAACCGCTCGTCACAGAATATCGTGGTGCAACGAACACCTCCATCCAAGGCCACAGATGCGATTTTTCTACACCCATGGTTCCATGGATGGCGTAACAATTTTAATAATTGAGGCCATACATGTTTCATATAAGAGTACACTATTTAACCTCAAAGGGAACGTTTAAATCTGGTGGATGGTGGTTGGTTATAGTATGCTCCCTTGTCCAGAAAAATAAAATCCTTTTGTACGTAATGCAAGTGCAGGAGCCACCAAATAGCGCCCGCCAAATGTTTGAATTACAAATACTTAAGTAAACAACTCGATGCTTTAAAGATCGCCCGCAAGAGTGCGACACCAACACGCTTACGACGAGCGCAGCATATAAAGGAGAAGACAGAAGATATGTTATGTGAATCGTGGTTTTAACCTTAATCTGACAACGCCCCCACAATCGTCAATAAAATTCGAAATTATAATTTAGTCTTTGAATTAAATAAAATAGAAGTTATTGTAATGGTTACAAGCTGTTCGTTTTAATTACATCGAAACGCTCCTTAACAAGCAACAATAAAATTGAGATAGAACTTCAAAATCTAGTATTAGATTTCAGCCAGTGGAAATGAGTATGCTTCTGTAGTTTCACTTTAACCTGTCTGTCATTTTTTGCCATTACAAATTTATTACGTAGGTACCTACTTTTTATGCGCCAAACTGGAACCCTTGCATCATGTTGTTAAAAGCATGTGTTTAAAAAGTAGTTAAATAATTGCTGAATGTATTCTCTTTTTAATAAAATTGCATGTGTTCGAATCAAAACCAAAGGTAATATATGCAGAATCGCTTTCTTAAACGTCAGAAACAAGTTGAATGATAAAATTTCAAAAATGTACACAAATCGTATGAAAAAGTCATTGCTTTTGGTAATAAAGTATACCTAGGTATATTTAAGTAAAAAACAGAAGCTTTTGGAGAGTAAAAATCACCAAATTATAGAGAAAAAACCTGAGAAAGTATGTTAAAGCAAAAAATTCTATAAAACCAGTGAAAAAAGGGTTTATGCAGCTCCTGATGCCAACGACCATACCACGTATCGAGTTAATCAGTTCTCGTCAGATCACCGCAATTAAACGACGTTGGGCGCGGTTAGTACGTAGATGGGGGACCGTTTAAGAACAACCGCGTGTCGTTGGTCAGTTCCATCTAAAGAGTTGTAGATAATACATACGTGGTATCACGATGGACCTGAATTGGTCTCGGCTTCTGCCGACAGCCACCTAAACCTAACCTTACCTAACCTAACTCCTGATGCAGCAATTTACAGGCATTTTCATTTTTTTCTTGTATACATTTATTATTAATTAATTGTTTTTGTTCCTTTGTGTTTAGTTGTTTAAAATGTATGTATAAACAAATTCGCAACTTAAAATGTTTCCAAACAAGAATATTTGTTTCATAACTACGCGATTCTCATGGTTTCACTTTTGTTTTTTTGTAGACAGTTCTATTACATTGTTTACTTTTTAGTATTCAAAAGTTGTGTTTGGCTACTCCTTCTTAATTGGAACATTTTTTTCTGTCATAATTGGCTTTATTAATTTTAATTTTACTTTTTTACGAAATATTCCCGCAAAACTCGTCTCCCGCAATACAAAATCACAGATTTAATCCATCAATAAATTCAGGCGTTAATTTTCTTTTATTTTCATTTGACACTGACATTACCGCAAAGTACCTATCTCTTATTTGCAATTGTTTTCGGAGAACATTCAACAAATAGTTTTTCTTCTGATATAATCAATGAATGGTATCAACACCATTTTTACAAAATAAACTCCAGAAGGCCAAGTAAACGAATATCACAAATATTTTGATACGAGCCGAAAATTTGTGTGATATAAAAAGATGCAAAGTATATTTTATTTTCGTTCATCTTTTTACAACTAGTATGCGAACGGGTTTGTGTTGTTTCGCACGAAAGTTTATAAAAATTATTACGCGAACGGACATCATATTTATTTTTTCTCAATTATAGTGTTGAAATAAATAAATAGTATTTATGAGCATTCCCTTAATTTTTTTGAATATCATTTATCTATCAGGGGTAAATTTCTCGCTACTGGAGCAAATTATCAACTTCTCAATTGCCATCTAGAAGTTCAACCTTGCAACAATCGTTTGACACCCATTAGAAAAAGACAACTATCAATGCTTGGCGTCACTATCCCGAATTGTATTTTCTCACTTCTTTGATCCATTTGCTACACCACGTTTAACACGTGTTTTTTCTGCTTTGTGGTATAAACTGTGCAAAATACATTAAAAATTAACAAAAAAATGGCAGCAAATGAGCAAATAATTGCTGCTGTGGTGCTGGACTATCTTTCCAAAAAAGATAAAACTCTAGCCCAAGTTTATCAAGAGAAAACGAAAGCAGTAAGTAAACAATATAATATCACCATGTGCTATTTGTCTAAGCGAATGCGGTTTCGGCCAAAATTTAGAGCGTTGGTATTGTTTCTTTTAGAAGAAACTAAAACTGAACCTTGCTCTTTATTATTTTGTTAGTCGTAGAAAACTTATTAAATATTATATATTGGATCTAGGCCTGGAATCAGTGCCTCGATCATCTAACTAATTTACATTTTGTATTCTATATTTGTGTTTTTTTAGTTCACACGGTTTGTGAGTTCAAGTTGCCGCAAGTCCCTGCTAGTCAACTTCCTTCGATTTGGTAACATGTGGTCACGAAGCGAGTTAGTTAAACCGATCAATCAGAAAGGCAAAACTAGCACTGGACTTGTAACTTGGACGCACTGAATGTGTAGAACACTAATATAATATATTTACATCTTAATCATTAACAATTTACATAATTTTTACGTGCAGGTCAATCTTCCAAAAGGATGTCCAAAGCTTGACGAGATTATAGCACATTACCAAAACACGTCGAGCAAGAAATTTCCGGCATTTAAGGCAAAAGCAGATAGCTCCAGTGAAGAAAGCGATTCCGAGGAAGATATTGCTGCTAAGAAATCAATTTCAAATGGAAAACCTCCAGCGGCAAAAGCACCCGCCCAGAAAGATTCATCGTCATCAGAAGATAGTGAAGATGATATACCGACAGCAAAAAAACTACCACCTGCTGTTAAAACGCCAGTTGCGAAGAAAGCCGCATCTTCAAGTGATGACAGTAGCTCTGAAGACGAGCCGCCAAAATCTCGTTCGGCTCCCGCTGCCAAACCTGTAAATTCTGCTTCTTCAAGTGAAGACAGTGATGAAGATGAAAAACCAGCAGTCAAAACTCCAACTAAGGTACCTGCAAAGAGTATTGTTAAGGCAACGCCTGCAAATAAACCCGAAACAGAAGATTCCTCCGATGACAGTGACGATGGGAAACCAACTCCCAAGAAGCCAGTAGTAGCAGTCAAAGCACCATTGAAGAAACAATCGTCTAGCAGTGAAGATAGCTCGGATGAAGAAGAGAAACCGGCTCCTAAGGCGACCATTAAAAACACACCTGCTAAAGCTGCACCAGCAAAGCAGTCTAGCAGTGATAGTAGTAGCTCAGAGGAAGAGAAATCACCGGCAAAACCTATCCTACAAAAACCTACTAAAGTAGCTCGGAAGGATTCATCCAGCAGTGACGATAGCTCCGATGACGAAACTAGTGCGGTAAAACCTGCTGTCAAGAAACTAACTCCACTTGTTAAAAGGAAGACACAGTCAAGCTCAGATGATTCATCATCCGATGATGAAAAACCAGCTCAGAAAAGTCCAGCAAAATCAACGCCTATTGTGAAGAAAAAAGCTGCTTCCAGCTCTGACGATTCCTCCGATTCTGAAGAAACTCACCCACCACCAAAAAAGGCTGCCGTTTCCAATCCAAAAAAATCCCAAGAATCTAGTGATGAAAGTTCCTCGGACGAGGACAATGAACCACAATTGACACCTATTCAGAAGAAGCCTGTTGCTAAGAATGATTCCTCGGGTGAAAAAAATGGCACGGAAAAGACTAAAAAAGATCGGAAGCGAAAACTCAGCGAGTCTTCTGCTGCCGATAAGCCAAAAAAACCGTATAACAACTTTGTCAAAGCTGGACAAAATGGAAATGCCGTAAGTAATTCAATCAAAATTAAATTTTGGAAAATCGGTTTTCGTTTTTATTTATTTTTTTGTTAGTTTGGGTTAATTGGTTGGTGAGCTAGGCGGTGTTTGATTCTTCCTTATCGCACTCAAATGAATGTTGATTAATTGTGATGTCTATATGGAGGTCCACTTGTGTTTTGGAGTCTACCTTTGTCTCGTTGCTGTTTTCCATTTAGATCTTCTCCAGCCATACGAATTTTGCTGAAAACTTGAAAGGATTGCAGAGTGATTTCGGATAGTTCTGTCAAATATAATTTCCTGAAGTTCTTTTCTTAATCGAGTAAGGCCTCATTTTTTCAGATGTTTAGCTGGTAGAGAGGATGTTCCACCTGTTTTTGGCGGTTTGACCACAGACTTGTCTGCTTGTTTATGGCTTTTTCTAAAGATCCTATTTGCTGCTCTCACACCTTCTTCCTTAAATGGCGGTAAAGCTATGATCAGGATTAAAGGGATCATAGCGCTCCCACTTTACTACATCCCTACTGGTCCGCCTGTGGGGTTCGCCGGTTCAACCTCAGAAAATAGCGGCAGGCCTCTCGATTTTGAATTACTTCTCTCTCTCTCCCTTGAACATGACAGTACCAACTGGGCCAGTCGTGCTTTCAGAGATAGGTGACGTGAAGGCTTCCTCGGATCTTGGAACTTCTTATTCGATCAATCTTTGTTACTCCTGCTGTCATGCGAATCATCTTCATCTCAGCTGCCTTTAGTTTGTCCTCATACTTTTTTGTACGCTGTCCAACATTGTGAACCGTATGTGAGTGCTGGGCGCACAACTGAGGTGTAGAGCCTTCCTTTCAGCTTAGAAGACATTTTTCGGTCACAAAAGATGGTTGAATTTTCCCCCACTTCATCCCGCCTACGCTTACGCGGTGCTTAATGTTCTCATCACAGCTTGCTTCGCTATTGATCATAAATTACAGATATTTAAACTTGATAAAACAGATATCCCACTTGGGAATCACTCTTCCATTCATATAAATGTCTGGAATAGGCCGAAGTGGATCAGAGAACGGACAGCAGAAGCATTCTGTTTTTTCGGACTAATACGATATCCAATCCCATCCAAAATTTCCACTCATACATCAACTGCTCGTTGCATGGACGTTTGATCCTCGTTAATGGGGGCTCCATCGTCAACAAAGAATAACTGATGTTCTTCGGTAATTAAAAATTGTTTCTTTCGCAGGTCGATTTCGGTCAGCAAGAATTTAGTATAGGTACCTTGCTTGTTGCCAAGTCCAAGACTCCTATTGCACTCACATTTCGATTTACACAGCAATCCATTAGAGTCCGACCGAACATTCGGATTAATACAATTTCAAAGTAATGGCTACTGACCGCTTGTCGGTATTGAATTCTACAATACCAAATAACTGAATTCAACAACAACAAATCGAGGGGCCCAAAGTAATCAAGTGTAAGAATTTTTAAAATTCGCCCGCAGAGACGCATACATTATCAAAAAAAAATGAAATTATTTACAAAATCGAAATATATATAAATTAAATACATTATACAATGTATTCTCTACGGTCTGGAAATGCTCGTGTGTAAAGATTTTTAGAATCCGCCCTCTGGAACTCCCACTATTTCAAATAGACCGTTTTATTAAAGAAACATAATTGGAAATGAAAGTGTCCTATTCTTTGCAAAGTATGCAAATAACAATTCCTTCATGAAATTTTTTTTTCACATGCCCATTTAAGGGGCGTTTTCCTACAAAAACTTTATCCAATGCGTTAGAATATATAGAACTTACTTTCACCCATACGCTTTCATAGAGCGATTTTGTAAATGCCATTCGCTAACTCAAGCAGATGGATGGATCTGTTGTGCGATTCGTGTCGGTGCACTATCTGCTCCAAAATGAGATTGAACACTCGCGTACTCCTTGCCAAAATCTGTTGCATGTTAGAATAGTTAGATGAAATGCTTCATCTTGATCTTGAGTCGGTCACAGTTTGTATAACAGGATCTTATATGCGACATTAAGCAGGAATATGAATCGATAGATCTTCCAAGACATCGGACCAACTTTCTTGTATATGCGTCATGGCACTGATAGTCCAGCCTTGGAGCATGCTTCCATCCACTTATTTATTGCAATAAATAAATAAAAACATATGCATTTACTACCCACATAAAGCCCAAAACCTAGCTTCCTCGATCATTTGTGTGTGCGAAGTTTTATTTTTGACACTATGGGAAGGGACCTTCAGTTTATCGCTTATTCTGAACACAACATTTTGAGAAGCTTCTCATAACCGTTTTAATCTTAATAAATAAAAATGTTTGTTCCGGATACGCGCGTCTAAAACTCGAGAACCGCTATACCGATTGACTCCAAACTTGGACTATATGATAGTTATCCTAAGCGAACTGTAGCCTTTCCTTGTTTTTGTATTATTTTAACTTGTTCGAAGATTTTGTCTCTTATTTTAAATAGAAAGTACCTATAATTTTTAAAATTTTTCTTGCATACATAGTCTATGTGAGGGGTAAATAACAAGTTTTCGTCAATATTGACCCCCGAGGTGTAACGCGTTCAATTATTGCGCCGCTCAAGAGACGATGAAATTCTCTTTTAAAAGTTCATTTGTTTCTCCGCTAAACATACGATCCTAACTTTCCTGTTGATAATAAAATTTGAAAACAGTGCATTATTTTGTAATGTAACTGTGTTGCGTTCGACTTAATCCAAATTAAATAAAATTTTATCTGAAACTTTTAAACTAGAGCAAAACATCGACACCGAATCGTATTCAAAACGGAGACTCTAGCAAAAACCAAGGAAATTCAAATAGCAGTGGTATTAGAAAGAACACACCATTTCGCCGTGTCATATCGGAAGAAGTCGAAATAGATCCACGTGTAATTAATAACTCGTTTGAAGCTAAGGTGAGTGCCCCAAATTTGGGTCGCAAGGGAAAACTGAGCCACAAATTAGCATTTTGAATTCGTTTGAGTCCAATCAAGTTATATGATTTCCTAATTTGGGGCAGTTATTATGGTCTAGAAATGAATGAGTGGGTTATTGTTGCAAATCACCAAATAGCTTCTATTTTTTTGTTAAAAAAACTTATTTTATGTGGTTCATTATGCTAATTTGTGTTTCATTTACCTTTTCTTTTTCATATGACAACAACAATAACAAAACTCGTCGTAAAAAAAAAATTGAAATTGTCAAAATAAAATACGTAACATGCGCTAATGCATCTGCATGACAGGATGGAGAGGATGGCAATGCTGAAGGAAACAACTGGAAGAACAAAAAAGATGGAGGATTTAGAGGTGGAAATCGTGGGGGAAATCGTGGTGGAGATAGAGGTCGTGGAGGTGGTGGAGATAGGGGTCGTGGGGGTGGTGGTTTCAACAAATTCACTGAAGGTGGTGGTTTCCGAAAGTCATTTGGAGGAAATGATAATCAAGAAGGTAAAGACGGCGGCGAGGCGAGGAAATCGTTTGGAGGCCGTGGCCGCGGCGGCGAAGGCAGAGGAGGGCGAGGCGGATTTAGAGGTCGAGGCGGATCCGATCGTGGGGGACGAGGCGGTTTCGATCGTGGAGGTCGAGGCGGATTCGATCGTGGAGGTAGAGGTGGATTCGATCGTGGAGGCCGCGGCGGATTCGATCGTGGAGGTCGAGGCGGATTCGGTGGTCGCGGTGGAGGTTTTGGCAATAAATCATTTGGAAACAACAGCTTTGAATCCTCGTCACAGAATAAGAAAATCACATTTGACGATTAGATAATTAGTTGCGAAGTTTTGTTGTTGTATATTATTTACCGCATAAGTAGTAAGTAAATTTCAACTTCAGATTTTATAACATTAGATTTACAAATTAACAATTTTAAGTGTTATTTGTCGTATTTCTTGCTTTCAGAGAAACGCTCTTGGGTCCTGGGGTGAAAAAGCCAGTCGAGACCTACTACCAACACGCGGTAAATCATTCAAAAACGAAAAGAACAAGAAGAAGAGAGGCAGTTACCGCGGGGGACAAATAGATATTGGCGTTAACTCTATTAAATTTGACTAATAGCGTATATATATATAAGACTTTATTTTTACATTACCTTACAATTGAAGGTAAAAGTGTATGGCGGTTGTAAATAAAAACCGACGTTTTACATAACATTCAGTATTTTTTTATTTAATTTAAATGCTTTATACACTAATATAGTGGTAAGCTAACTAAGAACATTTGAATAGCATGTAGGTATATCAAATCCGGTTTCACAAAGTTAGAAAGAAACGAACGAAATTTGTAAAACTGATATAAAAGTTTTTAAATATAAATCAATAGTTTTTGGGATTCCAATTTAACGATTTTAGTTACCGATTTCCATAAAAATAAGGTCTTAAATCCCTTGTAGTAAGCCTTGTGCTTGTAAAAAAAAGGTGCTTTTACCTTGAATTATTCTATGTTCCGCAGTGGTGAATTCCACAATCGAATTGATGCTGTGATATAAGAGATGTGTAGGGAGCGTGAATAAATTGGCAAGGCCTTTGCGAAGTGGCTAATCAATTCCTTTCGTACAGTGCGGTTGACGTGTTAGCAGAATGTCGAAATAGAGGCATAAACTGCGAAAATTAATAGATGTAGTATGTCTCACTTGATAAGGAACAGGCAGTCTTGATTTAATTTTAGATATTTATTAAACGCTTCGTAAAGCTGGGAAAAACCAAATGCAATATGAAAGAAGGCTAAGGCCCATGTTCCTGAATTCCACTTTTTGTGAATTTGCAAGGTGAAAGTGAAATTGTGTGTTCTACATTTCGATCGAAATGAATATTATGAATTGGAGCAAATCTGTAGGGAGTTATTACGAATGGTTTAAGTGCGAATCCAGCATTTTTTTTATTGAAAATTGCTAAAACTATTACATCCATGTTGACTTAACACCAAACATTGTGTTTGTTTAGGGCTTTCACAATTCAAAAGTGAATTCGAAAAAATCTAAAACGATCGAAATGCATAACACCAAATTTCATTCCGAGTGAAATTGAAAAGTGAATTGAATTCGATTTCGATCGAAATGCAGAACATAGGTGTAAATTATGTTTATATTGAAAAAAATAGGATTAGGTAGATAAATTCAATTTTTATGATGCTTTTTTTCGTCTCACCTGATGAGGAACAGTAACTAAATCTACCTGGTATCATATTTTAAATCAAATATAAAGGCGTAAAAGTACCAGGGACCTTAGTTCAAAACTTAACTTCATAGAAACAACAACTATGGGTAAAAAAAAATTCATTAACTAAGGAAGTAGGCCGAATTCGAGCTTACGTCTATCCGTTTCATAGCCGTTAAAATTGGAAGAGGACCAACTGTTGTTCACAGCTATCCTAAGGACCCTGAAAACTGGAAAGGAAGAGAGTAAGCAATGCAACAACAAGTTAAGGTCGACGGGCGATACTGAGAGCTGCTTCAAATTCAAGACTTCCCGTCAGTAAAATCACGTCAAAAACTGGAGTTGAAACTAGTTGATCAACTGTCCATCGCGTAATACAGCAGGCCAACCATATTAGACACCAACAAATAAAAAAAAAACAATTACGCGCAGCACGCAAAAGTCAGCTTTGCAAATCCATTTCGACTGTGCCGTTAAAGCCAATTGTTCCCATTTTATCACACCGCCGCCCTTGCTGTTTCTTCTATCTAGGTTATTTCATCCTTCCTCAAACCAGGGAAATAATTATATCTATCAGCTTCGTCCAAATTAATAATAGCCTTCTTCAGATTGAATTTGGTTTTTGCCAGATTATCGAAGGATTTAAACAAAATCGTAAAATTAAATCAAGAAACTACGTTTTCCTTATCAAGTGAGACGGAGTATACTCTTAAAAGGCATGTTAAGCCTGCGAGGAGAAAAACTGCATAACCGATTATATTGACTTTGTCCGAAAACATTCCGTTTTGTGCTATTGAAAGCGAAATTGAGCTTTCTGGTTGCATGCAATGCCCCCCATACATAACTTCACTGTTTATACGCCGTACCGTAATGTTTGCATTCTAGGTAACGCCAAATAACTTAATGTTCTCTACTTATTAGAAGGATATCATTATTTATTCATTGACGTTAAGCAAAAAAAGTCCATAAATACAAATTTAAAGTAGGTAATAGGTTTGGTAATTTTTAATTTTCTCGAAAACTAGTAGACTTAAAACCATCTAGTTTTCAGTAAAAAAAAATTGAGTATGTAGTCTCACAACTTGGAATAAAGATAATTGTTTTTTTATGTTTTTTTTTTAGAAATTTTGAGTTTGAAATTATTTTTTTGTTCAAAAACTATTGATTTAAAAGCAGTATGATAGAACCGACTTTTAGCTTTAAAAAAATGTGCAATTAAGTAATTGTAAGTATTACCGTTATTTTTAAATATTTTTCTTCCATTTGAAGTGTTTTTGTTTTTTTTTTTTTTTTTTTTAGAAAATCGCCCCTCCCACCCAAATGGGGCGTGATAGACTCCCTTCCATTGAATAACTACAAATAGAAGTGGACACCGCTCATTTTGAAGCGACATACGGACCTTCATTGCGGCGAAAATTTGTATTAAGTTAGTGCATATACCATGTTTTATAGATTCGTGCATTAGGTAAAATTAATTTCCCAAAATATTCCCATGTTTATTTTTCTTGTTAATAGGTAGCGATGACAACAATTGAATTGTTTATTTCAGAAACAATATAAGTCAATAAGCATTATAGGCAATGTTGCCTTCGCTTCGGCAAATAGTATGTAGGATGAGAGGGAGATAGTGGAAAAATTAGAAATCCGGCCTTGTCGCCTGCGAGTAGAATGTATGATGAAAGTATGTATGTTTCAAAGGAAAAATCGAATAAAATTTGATTTCGGTATTATTCATCAAATGAGATATGAATTTATGGATTTTTAAACTTTTGCTATTTTCGCTGTATCTCGTTCAAAAATGTACCGATTTATATCATTTCTTCAGTATTTGATTCGGAAATATTCAATTTGTGTTGTATCAGCCGTTATTCAAAGAAATACTTGTTGTTTGATAGGTATATTCATCTATTAGCGAATTGATGACCTACATTAATATTGAGGCAGGTCACCTGTCGTTTTGCATCGATAGTAATGCGTATCTACTATGTCCGTCCGTCCGTCCACCCGTCGGCAAAAATTAATTCCTTTACATTGGAGCTATAAAGCTAAAATTTAAACCATATTCCTACCCTCTAGGGGCCCGAAATAATAAATTTTAAGAATTTTTAAAATCCGCCCACTGACACCACAATTTCAAAAGAACAAATTTGTGACCTAGAAAGTTGAAATGATGAATATATGTTTTGTATTAGGGCGCCCAAAATGCTGTGGGGATTAACATCGCATCGTCGCCCCGGCAAGTACCTACCTAGCATGTATCAGAGTTGCACAAAAGTAAGTTTAACTAATAACTAAGAAGCTTCAACTAAATTAGCTGTAGTTTCTTTGAACGTACATAACTAAACCATAATTTTAGTTGTACAAGGTGGCGCAAAATAACCTTCCGATGTTTTTTGGCTGTAATTTAAATTATTGCTCAAATAAATAGTCACCAATATTCCGCGTTCTGGAGCAGTGTAGCGTAACATTTTTTATTAACGTTAACACAAATGTCAAAACAGAACTGACATTAGGGGCCAATCGCAAAATTTATATAGCATTTTTCTGATAGGAGGATTACTTTTGCGCCACCTTGTATGTAGTTGCCACAAATTTTGGAACTACATAAGTTATTAGTTTCTTTTATAAAAGCATGGCCACCAGCTTTTGTAGTCGATAATGTCTATCGTTTTTTGTAAAATGACCGTGAATTTGTTTGATACTGAAGAAGATAGTATCAAATCGGCATATTCTTGAACAGTGTAAATTCCATCCCTTTTTTAATTTTACGTTTTAAGACTGCGAAGTCTCTATCACATGGTATCGTATAGGAAAATACTGTTAGATATTCTTGAACTTTTTTAAGGATACTAAAGATTTCAAAAACCTTATCATTGTGTGATTTTTATTTTGACCAGGACGTCCTTCATTTTACGTTAAAAAAAATGATTTAAAAAAGAGCAGACTTCATTTGGAGCGTTTCCAGCAATCCCTTCATGGTAAACAAAAAAAGTTGCGGTGTTGTCCCAAAAATCGTATATACAAAATACGCTTACAGTTAGTTGTCTTAAGTAGAAAGTTTCCAGTACAGGTCGTGGGATTTGAAGATTTTGCATTTAGTACGTCATGTGTACAAAGTAAAAAAAATTTGTGGAGATACACCATAAGTCAATGACTTGTGTTGTTTCTCTTCAAAACACTGCAATAGTACTCTCACTTTTCGTACTTTGAGGGGTCTGACATGTGCAGTTTTTCTCGAAAAGATGAATAACTATATAAAAATTAAAATTTTGATTACGTGGAGTGCAAGAACAAAAAAGCTACGGTGTTTCAAGATTTTTATTGCCAACCAATCGCCGTGATATATGGCTACTTAATTCGGGAAATAGTTACTCGCCTAAGCTCATCTCAAATGAGAGAATATTTATTTGTGCTGATCACTTTGATAGACAATTTTCAAATCGTGGTACTAGATCACATCTTTCAATGTGTGCAATTCCAACAAAATCATTTAAGGAAAAAGAAAAGTTCATATTTGAGGGTGACACTCTTGGGGTACAAAATAAAAGTAATTGCAAACGTGTTCGGGTATCACAAAGTGCCAAGTCCAAAACAATTAGTGAAGAGTTGGTAGTAACAAAAGGTATCACAGACAAATCTTATATAAATATATTGAGTGATATCCAGCGAAAAGACAATGAAATTTGTGAAGCACAGTTTCCAACGCCTGCTGGATCCGCAGGTGGTTCGAATTATTTATATTTGGAATCTGAGGATCCAAATAGTAAAAACAATAACGCATTAATAGACGCTTTGCTTGAGTCCCCAAAAAAGAAATATATTCGTCCAAATGAACTGAGCAAAGCGTCTGATATGAACTTAGTTAACAAAATGGTGGTTGAGAAAAGTAAGAATGTTGGGACTTTTGTAAAAAGCAAACTATTTCACAAAAACAAATCTAAATGGAACTTGGATTAAATGGATCTTTTTCTTAAATTCCATTACAAGTCTCCGTCTTTCTATAATTTTCTAATGAAAGAAGGATTTGTATTGCCTTCATTACGTACATTACGTACAATCGTACACTGCCTTTTGGAACGGGTATTTCCAATAACATACTACAAATGCTCAAAATCAAGTTAAAAGACATGCCTGACCATGATAAAAAGTGTGTTTTAATTTTTAATGAAATGAGCATCAAAGTGGAACTTGAATACAATTCGAAAGACGACATAGTGTACGGATTTGAGGATTTGGGTGAGTTCGGAAGAACACGATCATTTGCCAATCATACACTCCTTTTTATGCTTCGAGGATTAAATACTTCTTGGAAACAGGTAGGTGCGATATTTTTAGGTCTTTTTTGTCAAGTTACATTGATGAAAAATAGCCACCACACATATCAATGAACATTGACAATATTTTTGCCTGATGTCTGTTCACAAAGTTTTGCGTGGCGGAAATTAACTAAATTAAACAGATTAATTACATACATACATACATTCCTACTAAACATTTTGTAGAGTTAATTGAACGAATTATAAAGTGTTTTGAGGAACGTTTTGAAACTCTATGCTTCGAACAAAATGTCCTCAATACTCTTCTAAATTTTTGTAATAACCAATTTGAGCTTCCATGTTCCATTGAAGAGCACAATCAAGAATTGATCAAGCACACCATGAATTTTACGTGCGAAAATAAATTAACTCCAAGGCAAAATGCACGAAAAGAAAACTAAAAACATTTGATATACTTAATCATATATACTCGTAGCTAACAGTGTTATTAGTACTGTGCATAAATATTTGTTAATAGTGTTGTTTTGTTTTTATGCGTTTCCTAGAATTATATAAATGAATTTGAATTTTGTATTTATTATTTTATTTGTTTTTTAAATGCCTACCTATCAAAATAAAATTAAAAATTGTACCTTTGTTATATAAAAATATAAGCACAATTATCAGAAATGGTTCTCAGCTCAAATTGCATTTATTTGGCCATGTTTAACTTCAAAATAATAATTTGAAATCAGGTAATCGTGCCTAGGTATGTACTAAGTACATATTGATTTCCTATACATTTTAATTTTATCTGATCTTGTGTGATTATTAATGGCAGAGTAAAAAGAAATTGCACAATGATGCATGCACCTACATAGGTATGTACATTATAAACATACATATCTACCTTACCTATGCACCTACACTACATTACATACTTTGAAAAACAAAATAATATTTAGCTATAATATTATTCATATCTGCAATCATATTCATATGATAGCTATGTATGTATTTGATTTTTATGATCGCAATGAACATAAAAACAACATTTTCAGATCAGATACCTAGGTAGCGCAATGGTAGTGCAATTAGAAATAACACTTGTCAAAATATCATTTATCAGTAAACCCAATAGCAAATAAAAAGACTCCAATAAATGTTTAACAAAAATTCCAAAAGTAAAAAGGAAATAAAAACAATTAAAGCGTAGCGACAGCAACGATAAGTATGAAATATCCTACATTAAACTGATTAATAACAAAAAATTACTTGAGGGATATTTTTTGGGGATGTTATACATTTTCGTTTTTATTTAACCCATTTCACAAACCCACACAAGCGATTACAGCGACGTATGGACCGCGTAGCGGATGTTTGCTTCGGTGCCGTTTCTATTTGTAGTTATTCAATGCTCCCTTCCCATAGTAAAAAATGCTTGTATCCAACTGTTCTACACAAAACCGTTATTTTTTCCTGTCGCTTGAGTTATCGTACTCTTGCCAATTTTTATTGTTATGAAGGACAGGAAATTATACTTTTCCAAAAGTGAACTTGGTCGAAAATAATCGTTTCAGTATTTGCATTCAAATGTCAACTAGTTCCAAGTCTTTCCAATTCAAACTTCCATTATTTCCATTAGTTCCGTTCGCATATGTATTTCAAAGAAAAGTACGCGAACGCTTTTGCGTAAAAAGATAAAAATCATCAAAGTTTGGTTTAAAAAGAAGCAACCGCTTTTTTTTTGCTGGCAAACTCGTAACGAAGGAAAGTACATTTTTCATTGGTTCATTTTTTTTTATCATTTTCTCAGTACGGGAACGCGTTCGAGTAGTTTCGCACGAAAGTTTATATAAATTTAAATTTAAAAATTTGCAGAACGAGTGGTACGCGATAACATTGCCATCGGTACAAACTCCAACAAACTGCAAAAAAGGTGTGAGCTTTCTGCTTCCACCAATTTTGTAAACAGAGGGCTGAAACCTAAACAAAACTCAAAATAGCTGGCAAATTCGAATTGGTGGGACAACTTTGCATATGCGTGGAAAACGTTTGCATATGCAACAACAAATCATATTATTATACATATATGACGGCAAAGTGACAGTTAAGAGTGATCATGATCACAAACCACTCGGTGCAATCATTAAAAAAGATTTTTATAACATTCCATTCGCAAGAACGAGTGGTACCTACCTATTTATTTATAAATTATTAAAAGAGATATTTATGAAAAAACAAACGTATTTTAGGGTCTAATGCAACAAACAATCCTTGTAAGTATAATGGAAAAATATCCAGATATTGCTACGGGCAATTCTATAAGAACAAAAGATGAAGCGCAGAGCATTTGGAAGGCGATCGAAAAAGAATTAAATAGTCAGCCCTATAGCCAAAGAAATTTCCCTGGAGTTTTTTCCCATTTTGGGAAAATTGGTATCGTGAATCATGTTCGAAAAGAGAAAAGAATTTTCCCCTAAAAAATAGCTATCGCGAATAACTTTTTCTGGGGAACTTTGTCATTACTTTAGGTTGATTTTTTCCGTAGGTAGTTTGTCGGGGAACAAAAGTTTTGAGAATGTAAGTATTTGTTCAAAATTATTAAAAGAAATATTTATGAAAAAATAGGGACGGGCTACAGTCCGCTTGGGCGAACTGTTGGATACCCTATTCTTATGCCTATCCCTCATAAGTGGGCGTGACAAAAGTCTAAGTATGGTTGAATTGTTAAGAACGCTCTACATATTTTGTTATATAACATTTAAAGGATTTTATCGAAAAAATCGCTCCCTAGCTCAAACTTGGGTGTTTCAATAAAATTGTTTTATTTAATTGTGGGCTGTCAGTAGGCGGATTTAAAAAAATTAACACATGAGCATAAAGGGACCCTAGAGAGTATATATTATAAATTTAAGCTCCCTAGCTCAAACGTTTAATTTTCAAAAAAGTTTTTTTTTTTTAAATTGTGGGCGTGTCACTGGGCGGATTTTGAAAATATTTACACATGAGCATAAAGGGCCCCCTAGAGAGTATATATTATAAATTTCAGTTCCTAGCTCAAACGTTGGATTTTCAAAAAAAGTTTTTTTTGAAACTGTGGGCGTGTCAGTAGGTGGATTTTGAAAATATTTACACATGAGCTTAAAGGGCCCCTAGAGAGTATATATTATAAATTTCAGCTCCCTAGCTCAAATTTTGGTTTTTCAATAAAATTGTTTTATTTATTTGTGGGCGTGTCAGTGGGCGGATTTTGAAAATTTTATATCCCTAGCAGTTTTAGGAGTCATAGATCATACATAAAAAATTTCAGCTTTCTAGCTCAAAATTCGATTTTTTCCAAAATTTAGTTTTTTTTGAGTTTGTGGGCAAAATTCGTAAACTTGATTATTTTGGGACCCTAGAGAGTATATGGTTAATATTTCAGCTCTCTAGGCCCAGTTTAAAGGCCTAATTTTTGCCGACGGACGGACGAACGGACATGGCTATCATAAATATATTAACTTTTAGGGGACTACGGGCAATATTAAGGTATGTTACAAACTATGCGTCAAAATTAATATACCCTTAGAATAGGGTATAAAAACAAACTTATTTTAAGGTCTACTGCAACAAACAAGGGAAAATGGGAGATCCTTGTAGGTTTAATGGAAAAATATCCAGATATTGTTACGGGGCATTCTAAAAGAACAAAAGATGAAAAGCAGAGCATTTGGAATGCGATCGAAAAAGAACTAAATAGTATTGGGCCCCCTTCGAAATCCATTTGTGTGGTAAAGGGTACATTTTTATTGTTTTGTTATTTGTATAATTTATAGAAGTATAATTTATAGAAATATGTACATAAAAAAAATGTCAGTTCAGTTCAGATTAATCATGTATCTAAAATACTTACGAGTACGGCATTTAAACTAAAGTATGCCTTTCTATTGTAGTGTAAATGCTTATTTTCCGGAGGAGAAATTATCCGAACGTGAGTTCCGTCAATGTATCCTATTACACCTCGAATTACATCTAAAAGTAGGTAATACGTTTAACAATTACAACTATAAAAGGTTGTTTCACATAATAAAAAAAATGTATTCAGTTGTTTCAAAGTTGAGTTGTATAAGATATATCTCAGTTGATTTGTAATTGTTTAAAGTGTTGTCTACTTTTAAATGTCAATTCGAATAATACTTTGAAAGTGATTTTTAGCCATTGTATGTTGGTACGACACGTTTCGTGGGAAAGACATCAAAACATCTAAGGAGAAGAATGTATCAGCTTTTTTCACTTCATCGTCCTCCACAAAGAAATCTTTTTCTTTTTTCCAGAGTTCAATTCTTTTCCCATCAGAATTCTTTTTTGAATTAACCCTTAAATGCCCAGTGTATCTTTAAAGATACAACCATTAAAAAAATTATTTCTTCGTTAGTTTTGACTTTATTTACTTATGGCTTAATATTTTGCTTTATTGACTCAAAATGTATCCACTGTAAAAAAATAGACCCATAGTTTTTAAATTAAATTACTAATAACGAAATATTTCAATTTTTTAATTTTTAACAAAATTTAAAAAAAAAATAATTTTTTTCTTTAATAACTTTATAGTTGGTAACACTGCTGTGACAAAAAAAAATATAACTTTACTTCATAATATATGGTGAACGTATATATTTTGAAGTAAAATACGGTTATTTCAACCAAATACGATATACGCAGCTCATATAACATAGCGGTAAATGGTTGTATCTTTAAAGATACACTGGGCATTGCGGCCTATATCATGATTTCGGTTGAATTTAGCTTATTTCTTCATTTTATGTGTATTCAGAGTAGTTGTGAATCGTTACAAAGTGCAAGTTAGTTGGTTGTGTTCCTTAATTTTGTGATTTAGTTGTGTATCAGTGTAGTTAAACTAATTTGAAGGTATATATTTATATAAGTTTACATAACAGTACACTGTAAATTTGATATTACAATTATTGTATTAAAAATTACAGATTGATGAAGAAAAAATATTCACAAAAATTAGTAGTTCTCGTATGTGTTGCTTTATACATTGTATCGTTCCTGAAAGAAGTAAAATTTGGATTGCGATTTAAACGGAAAATAATTCTATATACGGTATAGTTGGTGTGCTTGTTCGCTTTTTTTTTATTCGCATTTTTTCCTACTATGTCCTAGATTAAGCATGGCTTTTACTAAAATGGACAGTGTGAAGATGACTGACGAAGAGGTCAGTGCATTGCTGCTTGATTTTAGTTTTGACAGTACTGATAATTTGGATGATGACGTTGATGAGCTTTGCGAACCAACATCAGTAGCAAGTGTAAGCAAAATTGCAGTGGTAACTGACGATAACAATGAGGGTAGTGTAGATGAGATGGCTGAACAGCGTGGTTTGTCGGAGGATGGTAACGACAATGCAGATCCAGGTAATTTCATAACGGATCCAGTTCCTTCACTATCATCGATTCCATCCGTAAGCAGTTCTTGGAATCCATTTCCCTCACAATTTTCGCAACCAAAAATTAACCCGAAGTCCGTTAAATTTTAAAAAGTTATTTGGAAGAAAGCGAACCTTGTTTATAATGCAGAACAAGTGAGATTTGGAGGGGATACTAGCATTTCAGAAATTGTACAGACTTTGGAAACGCCCTATCAAGTTTGGTCATATTTATTTCCAGAGACTTTGGAGCAACGAATTGTGGACGAAACCAGAATCTATGCGGGGGTGGACGAGTCATTCCAGTTTGATATGTCCGATTTACGAAAGTTTATTGGTATACTATTTTGCATGACATATTTTAACCTTCCGAGCACTAGAGATTTTTGGACCGAAAAATTACACCGTTGCGTACCGGTAGTTCAAAATGTAATGACGAGAAACAAATTTGAAAAAATTCGACAATATATCCATTTTAACGACAAAAATAGAGCCGGAAAACAAGATGACCCTGATCGCGACCGCCTTTACCTTATAAGACCTCTAATTGAATATCTTAACAGGACTTTTGGAAGCATACCACGATTAGACCGGCTTTGTGTAAATGAACAAATGTGCTCATCAAAAGTTGGACATTTTATGAAGCAATATTTACCAAACAAGCCTCACAAGTGGGGATTTAAGCTGTTTGTTTTATGCGACACAAGCGGATTCGCGTATAAGTTTGCAATATACAGCGGATCCCCTGAAGGACCTTCTCAAGGCGAACCAGATCTGCAACCATCGGCAAATATTGTTGTAAGATTGCTCCGCGAAGTGCCACGGTATAAAAATTACATTATATACTGCGACAACTACTACACAACCCTGCCTTTGGTGACATATCTTCGGACTCAAGGCATACTTACAGTTGGTACTATACGTCGTAACAGAATAAAAAACTGTAAGCTACCGGAAGAAAAGACGTTGATGAAGTGCGAACGTGGAACAAGCCAGGAATTTGTTGCTTCTATTCACGGCATGGATGTTACGACCATATCGTGGAAGGAGAACAGGGTTGTCAATCTTATGTCAACATATGTCGGAATAAAACCTCCTTCTTCTTCTAATTCAGATAGTCAAACGGGTCTAAGTGTAAGGAGGTTCGATAGAAAAGAGAAGTCTGTCAAAATGATACCATGTCCACAAATTATTAAAGACTATAATCAGCACATGGGAGGAGTGGATCTGATGGACAGTTTCATGGGACGCCATAAAATAGGCATGAAAAGCCGAAAATGGACAAACCGGCTATTTTTTCATATGCTAGATATGACTGCAGTAAATGCATGGATATTGCATAAAAGGATCAACAAAGGCCGCCGTGAATACAAACAAATGAGGCTCATTGATTTTAAGTTGGAAGTTGCAGATGTTATGTTTAGTTATAGCTCTGTGGAACCTAACAAACGTGGGCGGCCGACATCTTTGGAATCACTCATTCAAACCAAACGTTCCAAGCCAAATTCATCCAATGCTCCTTCTAAAGACATACGGCTAGATAAGACAGACCACTGGACAATTATCGACAAAAAGGGACGGTGCAAGTTACCTAATTGTTCAGGACAAACAAAAATGTACTGTTCTAAATGTAAGGTAAATTTATGTTTAACGGCAGAAAAAAATTGTTTTTATAATTATCATAACACATAAATTATCCTATAGCTAAAATGTTTGGTTTTTGTATTTAACGTAGATCGTGTTGCTTGCTTTTGTAGTTTTTCCCATTCATATCATTTTTAATTTTTTAATTTACTAAATAAATACCTAGGTATGTAATAATTTATACTTTTTACTTATATACTTTTTTAATCACTGATGCATTTAAATTTTTATGATTGTATTTACTGAAGATCTTCTTTGTTGCTTGTATTTCTTTATTTAATTTTTTTTACTAAATAATAGATAACCTAAACATTCTTTTAATATTATTTTCCGTTTATATACCAATATTTGAATTAAGAAAAACCTTACCTTATTATGTACAATTACCCGTGTATCTAATAAACTAAACTAAATTCCTGTGCATTTGTTATAATTTTCTTTCCGAATAGCTGTGGGGGGTTAATGCCCAGTGTATCTTTAAAGATACAACCACTTTTTTGCTAATAACTTCGTCAAAAAAAAATGTTTTTTTTTTTAAAAAGCGGTTTTGTTGTTTTTGTTTCCGTTTACATACAATATATTTTTTTCATCAAAATCGGTTTCCTTGGGCATTTAAGGGTTAACAGCTTAGTTTTTGCCATAATCCACGCCGCAGCTTCTACTTCCCTTAAAAAAAGTTGAATTTGGTTGTAAATTAAAATTTTTTAAAATATTGCCAATAAAACTTACATTTTTTTACCTCCTGCGCTTTCTGCAGTCAAAAAAATATGGATGCACAATCTGCCAGACGCTGATGACATTTATGACATTTTTGACGTTGCAATTCTATTTATCTAACAGCTAAAGTAAAAGCTTCACAGTAAAGAAATTGAATCATATAGTATTGTATACTCTTACGATCATTGAGTTATTATAAAATCGAAAAGTTAACCACTATAAAATAATGCCTAAGAATATGCAATATGTGCAAAGCCAATCGCAGTGGACGCTGCTGCTACAGGAACTCTACTGCCAAATAATTGTTCGAAAAGAAGGTTGGAAGAAATTTCACCAGAACCCTCTGGAGCAACAAGGCCAAAATGTCCTCCAAAATTAGTTGGAAACATGACGGTGATGGATCTCATGAGCACAATATACCATGGCTAATCTTTTAGAAGAAAAATTACCCAATAAAAAGGACTTCGAAGAAATCACGTCGCAAATGAGTAATCCATTATCACAGTTTAACAAGTAAGCATTATTAGAAGATCAGGACTAAAATAAAAAATTAAAAACCTCTCGGTGGAGAAGGAAAGGGATAGGCAAACAATTACCTGGTTAGAGGACCAAATTAAACGCAAAAACAATATTCTTAAAAGCCCCGATTCGACAATCTCCATGCCTGTTGCGGTGAAAAACATTTGCGAGGGTATTATCAAAACTCCAACGTCAGTAGATGTGCGTCCGACCAAAAAGATACACGAAAAGGATGGAAAGATGTCGGTCATTGCTGAATTAAAAAAAAATAGTTGGGTACATCCTTCCTCATAGAGAGATACCTTAATTTGTCAAAGCAGCAACGAAAAAAGCTATGCTGCTCCTAAAAAGGGGTACTTTATCAAAAGGTAAGCTTTCTGAACTATAAGATGAGAATCAACGACGAGTGGTTTGCATGGAATAAAAACTACGAGGTATTATGCGGACAACAAGGAGGGGAAGTCGTTCTCAAAGACCTGAACAACAATGAGTTAGATTCTGTAACTTGCCATTTCTACGACATTCTTGAGCAAACTAATAAACAAAATAACTAGGCGTCAACGTAAATTATTATTATACATATGTAAAGAATCAGATATTGGGACATTAGCTTATAACATACACGGTCTAGAAAATAAAAGTCCATTCATACGCTTTTTTAAGTATGTATTGTCATATGAATATTTAATTTATCCTAACAGAAACTCACATAATGAAAACACAAAAAACAGAGCAATTCAAAAAATATTTCCAAGGAGAGTTTCACACATATTGGAAACCTGGATCGAGAAATAATAATTATAATAAAAAGAAATATAATTGAGATTTGCATCCGGCATAAATACAACGACTTTGTTGGTGTGGAGAGTATACAAATAATCACAAACGAAGAACAGTAACCCTTCTTTATTCATATCCAAGAGGAATGAATTGCCGAAATGAATTCAGCATTGTAAAAAACGTCCTTGTAGAAAACATCATAATTTTTCCAATTCTCCGTATGATGTCCTAAGGCATCGAAACCAAGGATGAGTTGCATATGAAATGAAAGTTTAGTCGAGAACTATACAAAATTACCAAAGGTTGTCCGGAATTTTTGCCCATGACTTAAAATACAAAGCTACTTCCGGTACGTTATTTTTTTAGCCTTTCATAGGGATAAAGGAAAAGAATAAATGAGTAGCCATTCGAAAGACCACATTAAATAGTTCTTTAAGACATTGGGTTGGCAGTTCCAATCCGCCCATGTACCCCTGACAACCCAACTTTTAACTACGCATATTTTTCGATTGACTATAGGCATAAAGGCCAATGTTGGTATGGGTATCAAATTAAAGCTAAGATCGTACCATTTACAAATATATAGGGTTGTCTTAAATAATTTGGCCACATGTATAGACAACCCATGATTTTAGCGCGTAAATTGGATGCACTTTCTGAATCAAATTTATTTCCGCATAAAGCTGAGAGACGACATGGACATGATATTTTAAGTACATTTTGTTTATTATAACAAACCGTTACTGTGCATGTTGTTGTATTTATTGCCAATGACGTGTATAAGCAAGCAATAATTAAAATGGAGCGAGATATTTTTAGGCGCCTTTTAGCGATTGCCCTTGAAAAAAAGTTAATTTAGAGCTTTGCCTTTCTTATCCTTTAGCTCCTGTACCACCAGCTCTCTGTCAACCCACAGAAGAGATACATTAGACTGATAATTCTGTCCTTGCTAGAACCTTGAAATCTTGTATTGAACCCTCGAAGCCTGTATTGGCAGATATAGAGATCATTGATGGTTTTTACTTGTAACATCTTTTGGGACCATCCGTGCCGCGAACTTTCGGAAAAATTGCTGAAGCAATTTTAATAAAAATTTGCGCTACAAGTTCTTCTGAGATACATTTGAGTTTCGATAGATATTATATCACCTTCAATAAAAGACTCTACAGTAGACATGAGCAGGATGTTCACTATTCCATTATTGGACCGGAACAAGCCAATCCAAACAATTTCATTAAAAGTTTGAAAAATACTAGATTCAAAGAAGCAATTGTGAAGTTCTTGTCAGATTATTGGGGAAACAGTTCCATGGCATGTATACTTGGAAATAAAAAAGTATATATCACAGTAAAATAACAATTTTATTCATACCATTCAGAAGGAAATTATGCCATTAAGGCCTAGGCAAATGATTTCGAGTGTTTCCACGAGGAAGCAGATACGCGGATTATCTTTCATATAAGTAAGAGTGCTGAAAATTTAAAAATCATAGTAAAGGCTGCAGATACAGACATTTTAGTAATATTGTAAGATAACATTTATAAATTTCCCAGTAAAGAGGTTTGGATGGTAAATGCTTCTTCAAAAATCAAAGGCCATGATTGTATTAACTGCGTTGCCTTAACAGCAATTCTTGGCCCAAATTTATGTCGCGCGTTAGCTGCTTTTCACTCTTATACTGGTTGTGATTATACATCAAATTTCTTTCGTAAGGGCAAAGCAAAACCGTTTCTACTTCTTCAGAAAAATAAACGATTTCAGAATGTGTTTGCTTCACTGAATGATGTGACGGATATTGATGACGATGATAAAATGAATCTATTACAAGAGTATATCTCACTTATATATGGAGTTAAAAGCTGCAATAGTGTTAATGTTGCAAGGTATGTTATATTTCAAAAACTTTATTCGAACAAATCCAGCAATGAGAAATTATTCAAAAAGAACATTAAATGTTTTGATTCCAGGTTCATTCCTCCATGCTGGAATTCTTTAAAACAAAACATTTTGCGTACTGTTTATGTAAACGTTATGTGGCAGAATGCTACACATTCCACCTGCAGTATAATGAAGGCGCAAGAATGTGGATGGGTATTAAAAGAACGGCTTGAACCACTATGGTTTTTAGGAAACCCAAAAAGATGGTATTCTGCAAATAGACACATATGATAACGAGGAAATGAGACTTTTGGCGAGACTTGGCGATTCAGATTCTGACTCAGACTAGGGAAGAAAATGTATACATTTTTTTAAGTGTGTTAAACTACTTTGTTAAAAATTAAGTAAGATTGAAGTTTTTCCTTGTTTAAAATTGAAAGTTTACTGATTTCAGCCAATAAAAATTAACTATTCATTGAAATATATTTGTAATATCAGTAATGTCTTGAAAATAAATTTTATTTTAATATATGCCAAATGCATACCCAAGCCATTTGCCATTTGCGGTATTAGTTATGAGGAAAATACCCATGACCTAGTACTGCACTTTATACGTAAATTTCGCTAAAATCACGAGTTGTCTATACATGTGGTCAATTTATCAAAGACAACCCTATATATTTAGGCTAACATAATAGGGTATGCCGATGACTTGGTCATCATTATTAGGGGCAAAGAATCAAACGTAGTTACTTCACATATGCAAAACGCCCTTAAGATAGCTATAGACTGGTGCGTCAAGGAAAATCTCTCCATAAACCCCAGTAAAGCTATCATAGTTCCTTTCACAAAAAGAAGAAATCTCAGCTTAGCCCAGATTTCACTAAATGGCACGACCATTGAGTATTCCGACGAAGTCAAATATCTTGGAGTAATCCTGGACAAAAGACTAAACTGGAACTCTCACATCAACAACAAAATCACTAAAGCTAACAGAGCTTTATGGGCCTGTCGACGCACATATGGCAGAACCTGGGAAATCTCTCCAAAGATTGTCCACTGGATCTACACAGTGATGATAAGACCCATTATAACATACGCCTCCATTGCATGGTGGACAAAATCCACACAAAAGGTCGCAATAGAGAATCTCAAAAAGGTACAACGGCTTGCGTGCCTTGGTATATCCGGAGCCATGCGAACCTGTCCAACGGCTGCCATAGAGGCAATAACAGGTATTACACCTCTCCACATATACATTCAAAAAGTGGCGATCCGCAGTGCAATAACTCAAATACAGTTAAACGAGATAAGTCTTAACGATCATCCGGAACTTAAGACACTTCTTGATGAACTGCCAGAACTCAACACTCAACAAGCGGTTCTCCACGGAGATCCCCAAGAGAGAAGCATGGGTTAGTAATAACCCACCTAACTAATACTGATGGTTCTAAAATGGAAGCGGGGGTAGGAGCGGGAATATACGGACCAAACAAATGCTTTACGATACCCATGGGGAAAAGTCCCAGCGTATTTCAAGCAGAGCTCCACGCCATTCAAGAATGCGCTAGCCACATAAATCTATCTGGTATAAAAGGTGCAACCATCCATATATTCACAGATAGTCAAGCAGCTATAAACGCCCTTAGCTCGCATACGATTGACTCCAAATCAGTCATGTACTGCTTCAACACCCTACAGGCACTCGGAACAAGTAACAAGACCAAGCTATGGTGGGTTCCGGGTCATGTCGGGGTGGAAGGTAACGAAAAGGCCGACGAACTGGCCAGAAAAGGTTCGGAAACACCCTTCATAGGTCCTGAACCCTTCTGCTGCACTCCTAGATCAGCAGCAACGGCAGCAATAAAAAGCTGGGAATACAGAAAATGTATCCATCTTTGGGAAAGCATCCCAGGTTTAAGACAGATCAAACAAGCCATTCGGCCTTTCAATAAAAATGCCAGCAAATGCCTAAACCTAAGCAGGCATGATATCAAGAACTTAGTAGGTTACCTTACTGGCCACCATGGTTTAAGATACCATCTACACAAAATGAAAATAGTAGACTCTCCTGAGTGCCGACTCTGTCTTGAAGAGGACGAGTCAGCTGAACACATTTTATGTGAATGTCCGGCCCTAAATGGAATTGGAAAGAAGATCTTTTTCAGGGAACAAATGTGCCCTGAGATCTTTTTTAGGTCGAAGTGCCCCATATTTAATCGCCTTGGCGAGCCAGAATTTAAAAAAAAAATAAAAAAAAAAAATTTTTTTTGTAAATGATAAGATCTCAGCTTTTATTTGATACCCATACCAACATTGGTCTTTATGCCTATAGTGAATCGAAAAATATGCGTAGTTAAAAGTGGCGCAGGGACATAAGTCCCGAAGACATAAGTCCCGAAATCAATTAGGGCCTTATGACCCACTTAAGTGGGACATTAGTCCCGAAAAATTAATTCGGGACTTATGTCCCACTATACATTTCCTAAATATACGCCTAGAGAGAAACTAAGAAGACCACTCCAAATGCTACAACAAATAGTCAAATCGGTTTCGTTATCTCGATGTTGTTTTTGAGTATTACCTTGAAAAAAATGCAGTTAGCTAAATACGAGCAGTTGGGAAAAATGCAAATCATGTAATTTTGTATTCTTTATTAGTCGAGTTTGCATCGTGACAAAAAAAGTAAGCCAAGCAATTAAAAAAAATCATTTGATCGAATTAATATCTTTTCTCAGCACTTATGTCTTTTTCTGAATTCGATGTTTTTGAGAATTTGATCAAATAAAAATAAAGAAATCGAAACAGAATACTGAATTGCTGTCTTTGTTTCGAAAATCCTCGAAACATACTTTTACGGCCTTGTAATCACTGTAAGAAGTGTATTGCTAAATGAAGAGGCGATTGCAAATAAAAAACATAGGGGCGGGCTACAGTCCGCTTGGGCGAACTGTTGGATACCCTATTCTTATTCCTATATCTCATAAGTGGGCGTGACAAAAATTTAAAGGATTTTATCGAAAAAACTAAGCTTTTGTAAATAAAAACGCTCCCTAGCTCAAACTTTGGTTTTTCAATAAAATTGTTTTATTTAATTGTGGGCGTGTCAGTAGGCGGATTTAAAAAAAATTTAAGTATGAGCATAAAGGGCACCTAGAGAGTATATACTATAAATTTCAGCTCCCTAGCTCAAACTTTGGACTTTCAAAAATAAAAAAAAAATAATTGTGGGCGTGTCAGTAGGCGGATTTTGAAAATATTTACACATGAGCATAAAGGGCCCCTAGAGAGTATATATTAAAAATTTCAGCTCCCTAGCTCAAATTTTGGTTTTTCAAAAAAAATATTTTATTTAATTGTGGGCGTGTCAGTGGGCGGATTTTGAAAATTTTATGTCCCAAGCAGTTTTATGGGCCAAAGATCATATATAAAAAATTTCAGCTTTCTAGCTCAAAATTCAATTTTTCCCAAAATTTGTTTTATTTAATTGTGGGCGTGTCAGTGGGCGGATTTTGAAAATTTTATGTCCCAATCAGTTTTATGGGCCATAGATCATACATAAAAAATCTCAGCTCTCTAGCTCAAAATTCGATTTTTTCCAAAATTTTGTTTTTTTGAGTTTGTGGGCGTGTCTGTGGGCGGATTTCAAAAATTCTTAAACTTGATTATTTTGGGACCCTAGAGAGTATATGGTTAAAATTTCAGCTCTCTAGGTCCAGTTTAAAGGCCTAATTTTTGCCGACGGACGGACGGACGGACGGACATGGCTAGATCGACATTACTATCGCTGCTGATCATAAATATAGTAACTTTTAGGGGTCTACGGGCAATATTAAGGTATGTTACAAACTATGCGTCAAAATTAATATACCCTTAGAATAGGGTATAAATATAAAAGTCAGATAATTATAATTGTGCCACAAGCCACAAGTCACTCAGCGGCCTTACCATGAGTTTCGCTCAAACAATATTTCACCTGAGAAAATTCTGTCCGCCCGAAGCGAGTTTTCATTTCGAATACAGAGGAACATACCTAATGCAGATTTTGAGAGCATTAAAATATAAAGTGCCAAATTTATAAAATTCGAGTATTATTTCGAACAGAAAAATGAGAAAGTTGAAGAATATTTTGTACTTTAATGTATACTAGAGCTCTGCAGCTCTTAATACAAGAAGAAAATACTCAATGACAGTGTAATCGAAGGCACTTTAGAGATCAATCCAATCCTTTGGATAAGATTCAAAAGTTGTTTTATGTTTTTTTTTAAAACAAATAATGTGCATATTTTTCAGATTTCATCGGTGTTATAGAGATAATAAACCAGCCAAAACTCCAAAATTCAGTTGTACTTTATTTTTATTTTCCTTGACATTAATTTGACTTAAGAGTAAATCGCTTTGATTTTCGTTGATAGTTTTGCTCCTGAAATAAAAGAAAAACAAAGTTGAATATCCAGTTTTTTACCCTTAAGAAAATAAATAACTAACATGGTGCTGTTTGTTGTTATCTTTCAAATTTCAACTGTCGCAATTCGAGTATTTCGGAACTCACTTGCTTCCGTTATCAAAATTTCGGGTTGCGAATTTTCGAATTTTAAGGCCTCAAAAATGGTCAACAGACGGACGGAAGGACATGGCTAGATCGCCATAACATAGCCTCGATCACAAATATAGATGCTTGGAGGTACATACGACCAAAACTGAGGCATAGTACAAGCTAGGATAGAGAATAAAAATTGATATTGGCGTCATTATCCCATTGAGACTAGCTATGCCTGAATACCTACCCTTCAACATCCATAATATGGATCTTAATAATAAATAATGCAAAATCTATGCAATGAACAAGGCGACGATAACTAATTTTCTACAATTCACTATAATTGGGAGGTACGATCAAAATGTTCAGTACACAGACTTCACTTCCCTTTTGGTTTTACTCGTATCAATTTATGGCACAAACCACCCTTAATTAGCTACCACAGTCCTAGTTTTCCTGAGCAATCACAATTATTGCATGAAATAAAATGTTCTCTCAATTCATATTCAACCAAGTGTAGCTATTTAATCCATCTGCTATTAATGCTACAACAGGTAGGAACACAATCAACTATAAAACCAATATCAGCTTTTTAATCTTTTTGTTGTAATCATTTTTTTTTTTTTTTAAATTATGAATGGAACTAGATTCTCGTTGCTTTTGACGGAGTAATGCCTATTAAAAATATTTTAGGGTTCGAGCGTCTTTTCTTTGCTCACCATAGGTAAACGTACCTATAATACATACTAGAAAGTGTATGGTAATAAAATTGCGTTTCTGAGGGAAAACAACAAATAATTAAGCTACTCAGAGAAACAAATTGACATAATTCTGAAGAAGAAACTCGCAATCGCACCTCGATATCGCTCAACGCGCCATCCATTTAACGAATCTTGGAACTCACCAAAAACATCACTTTAGTCTTTCACACAGACCGTGGCCAATCGTGATGACGAAGGTATGCTGATCATAATGATGGTCCCAAGTTCCATAATATTACTGATCTTGATGTTCATGTTGGTCCGTCCAGTAAGAGTTTGGTTAAATCAAGACGAAGCGCTCAAGGAAAGGCAGAAGTTACATCGATCGCCAGTCCAAAGTGAACAGTTGACTTGTTCGGTCGTTATTTTCAAAACATCCTCCGTATTTCAAATGAAATCAAACTTATAATTCTATCTGTTTGGCTTTCAAGGTGAAGTACAAAGAAGGAAGAAAATAAGTAATAAAATACGACGCACATAAAGAACAAATAAAAAAAATTGTGAACGAAGAAACTGAGAAGAAATTTCTTTTCTCGGGAAAAATTATTGTCAGATTGAATTTAGTTTTTTTTTTTAGAATATCTGTGTTAAATGTGCTATTCAGATTCAGTGTTGATAAAGCGTTACTTTGTTTTAATTAACAAGAATTTATGAGTTTTGTGAGTTTCAAATGCGCACGTAACGGATAAAAGCCATATTCGGAAACTTGCAAAAATACGGACATATTAATTAAACAGAAATAACCGTATATAAACACACATAGATACACCAGTGGAATACAAAATCATAAGACTAATAGTGAAATAAATCACAGATCAAAATGGAATACCGGTGCTATAGGTGGAGTTCGTCCAAAGTAAGTGACCCCATTAAAACTGATATGATCACGGTTTTTGTGGGTAGGTATTTATTTTATTTAGTTCTCACAAATTTCTTCGTACCTTTGCACAATTAATTCTGAGTGGGCTTGTAGATTTTTCACTTTTTTTTACTTACCACAATACTGGATCGGTTTTAACTACAGTCATTTTGTGCGAACCGGAAGGAATGCGTGCGCGGAATGTGGCATATATTTTTGATGAAAAGATTAAGAGAGAACTTGTTTGACAACGTATGTATACGACGTACATATTTTTGAAATTGCTTATGTTGCTTACTTTCTACACAGCCATGTGCATATTTGCAAGATAGAGATAATTATAATTACCCAGTGATTTGGCTACTAAAAATTCCAGCTCCGCAAATATTCTAGAATTTGATGATGTTTAATTTCTAAATTAAAGGCGCATATTAAGTCATTCAGTAAAATTCATCTTATAAATAGGATGAAGGCACTAGTATACGGACAGTTTACATGTTTGAATTTTCTTACTACATACCTACCTTCATAATAAGGCTACTCCGGGAAATATTCACAGTTTTTGCAAAAGTGTAGAAACTTTTTGAAAATATAACGTAGGACAATCGAAAAGCGCTGTGTAGTGTAGTTTTAAATTATGTTGGTAAAAAGTAGATACGATCTGAACAGTAGAATAAAGTCTCAAGATACATTTATTTCAGTATCCGGACAGAGACGTTTTCTGTGGCATTCTAACCGCTCAAAACGGTTTTAATGGTACCTATATATATATTATAATAAATGAAGAATTCATTCTAAACAGTTAAAACATGCTTTAGACAAAAAAAAAATCAGTTTACACGGATAAAATTGTGAATCAAAAATAAATATGTTCATATCAAATGTAATGTCTCTCATACCAACCAGCCATTCATATTTACGGATCTCTATACGTTCGGACCAAAGTTTCTCGCACTATTCGTGGGTCCAACCAGATATACAACACAACAACAAAAATTACAACATTCAGAAATTAACATAGGCCAAATTCGAAGGCGGAAGGATGTGTCCTTGTATACATCTTAAATTGAGATATCGGATTAAAGACTCTTCTTCTGAAACTTATGTACCTATATAAAATTGTGATGGAGATAGGCGAGACAACTCTCCCATCTCCGACCAAAACTATACCAGAGGCCGATGCTACCAAAAGGAGAACAAACACCAATCCTTCATTCTGGCCCAAAGACGTCGTGCTGCCGCCATTATAAAAGACGACATCAATCTAGAAGAGGCAAAAAACACAGAGCGAAAACGCTACGCACAAGTTCTTGCTGATCTAGCCTGTGACCATAGCACCTCGAAAATATAAAAAAATCACCGACAATTGAGTAAAAAGTATAAGCCACATAAAACCAAAAACACGAATGCTGGGAAATTGCTTAGGGAGCCTAAGAACTCAAGTCGCGGTCAGAGCTCCAATAAAAGACAGATAACGACAGGAATAAAACCCAAAAAAAGAAAAGCAGGGAACGAACTAATAACTTCTTGATAGATGAGAAATAAAAAGGCTAGATCCTCTCAAAAGGAGGGTCACTCTTTTTAAATTTCTTAGATGATAAAGTAATGCTCTGTATCTGTGAACAGAAGAAATTCGCATTCAAAGTATACCCTGCCTATTTTGCATGAAAAGCCTCTTCGACATACCATTCAGGATGCTATTGAAAAAAACACCTTAAGGTGACAAACGGTACATGTGTCTAGCGACAATCTTAACAGATTGCACATCGGTACTACAATTGGCATGGTTATTCGATGCGTGCAATTGGCATGCACTGGGCATGCAACAAATCTTGCCATATACTCTAATAATTTCTGCAAGAGATGCATGGAATAAGAGGAGGAGGAGACTATTCTCCACCTTCTTTACGCATGCCCTACAACCTCTTAAAGTCCATAACTCCATCTCGGAGGTTTCTTCTATATTAATGGTCTAATCAAATGTCTCTGATATCAAATGTCTCTAGCGCTATATAAAAAGCTCGAACTGGTTAAACTAGTATTTTGGATTCCAATAGATCCACGTGGTATCTTAACTGACAATATTATGGTCTAAGTGTGTCGATTTTTGTCGAATGTCACTTCAACTCGCAAAGCCCCAATCCGACGTTAATAAACGTTGCATGTAGATAGTAATAGATATCCTCTGTTTCCAACAAATCTGCCGATTAAGGAACCATTGCACCTCCTCCTTCTAGAGCTTCAGAAGACTTTACCTCTACGTGTAAGGATCAATCAATCTACAACACGCCAAGGCCCTATATTTACAAGGACTATGCATAAAAGGCATCTTAACATGAATCATATAATAGATGAGCTTTTATATGACTCATTTTTAGAAAAAAGGGGCACCCAAAGCCGTTCTTATAGACTCTTAAGCGGGCATGTCAAAGATACGGTAGGTATCTTTTCGATAAAATACAGTTTGCTGTAATTTTTTTGTCGAATTAATAAATATTTTAATATTATGGAAGTGTTGCTGCAGTGCATACCTTTGAAGAGTATTACCAAAGCTCAAGATACCTACTCAGCAATTGAGCAATTAATAGCAAGCTATGAGTTGGATTGGAGTTAATTCTGCAGTATTACCACAGATGGTGCACAATCCATGATCAGTAAAAATGCTGGTGTAATGACGAAAATACGGAACAAAATTTTGGACGAGCGAGTTTTCATCAATTATATTTTGCAGGCGTTTTACCAACATTTTTTCGAATAACTTGGACAACATTGGTAGTATCGACATTGGGCGATATGAACTTACTTCGCTAGGTGGTTTGCCTAGTTTTGGTATCCTTATTACCTCCGCGAACTTCCACATCCTTGGCACATATCTTAACTTGCATGCAGCATTTATAATCTGCACCAGCTTTTTTTAATCGATTTCATGGATATTTTTTGAAATGCCCCTGTAATTACATAAATCAAACCCTGGATCCTTTTTTATATTTATGCCTTCTGTAATTTCTTTGGCAAGTTCTGAATAGGTCTGAATAGGCCTATCTTCTTCGCACCCTACTTCGATTCCTTGATAACCTCTATCTTCATACCGTTTAAAGACGTCTTCAAGATACTTTGCAAAAGTGTTTGCTTTCTCCTAACTGCCTTTTGCCCAGTTACCTTCTCTGGTTTTTACTGGCGGAATGTGAGCTAATGGTCTGTTCATTTTCATTGTTGCCTCCCAGAGTAAGTTTTCGGTACTAGCATCATTTGTAAGACTGATAAGGTAAGTTTTTAAAGACTTATTATTAAATTCTCTAAAAGGTTTCCTAAGCTTATTATTTAAATTGTTCAGGTTGTGACGCCCTTGTCTGTTTCCAACGTTTTCTAGCTTTTACCTTTTCTGCAATAATTGCACATATTTCCAGAGGATAAAAGTTTTGTTTAATCTTGTTTGATGTTTTGGGATTTGCCGCCCAATCAGTATATAGTGAGTATAAATAATTGCACTGCTTCTTCTAGTTGATCTTCTGTTTGAATAGCTAATGATAGTTCGATGCTTTCTTCCAACTTCTGTCTGAAGTAGTTCCCATCAGTCAGCCCATTAGCTAGTTTTGGGCTATGTTCTCTTATTATTATAAAGGCCCTTTCATTAAGGACTTGAGAACTTCTTTTTTAAATAAAATACAAACTACTTGAGATATCTCAAAAAAATTGGCTTGAATTACTATTAAAACATTTATGAATGAAACTCGACTTCGTTCATATGTCAACAAGGGGAACGTATGCAGCGGTCGATACGTTGAACCCAATTTTCGATGACTCGGCCGCTCATTTCGACTGGTACGGAAGCTATTTCTGGTTCAATATTGGCTACGAGCTCCTCTAATTTCGCCGGCTTGTGGGCATAGCCATAGACCAATGATTTAATGTAGCCCTATAAAAAAGTCTAGAGGCGTTAAATCAAATGTTCAACGAGCTGAGGCTTCAATAACTCAATTGTTGCATCCGCTGTGTCGCTTGTGGCACCGTCGTGTTGGAACCACATATCACTGATGTCCAATTCATGCAATTGCTCAAAGAAATAACGTCCCAAAATGTCTCTGTAGCGAAAACCATTTACCGTAACGTGGCGGTCATTTTCATCGACGAAAAAAAAAACGGCTCAATGACTCCACTGGCATAAAAACCGCACCAAACAGTGACTTTTTGCGGATGAAGTGCTGTTTTATGAAACACATGAGGGTTCTCACCTGTCCAGTACTGCATATTTTGCTTATTGACGAAAATGCTTATTGGCAAAAATGCGCTTCATCGCTGAAGATGATTTGCGATGAATTTCTTTATTTTCTTCCATCATCTCCAGAACCCAATTCGAGAACGTACGTCGCTTCATATGATCAAGTGGCTTTAGTTCCTGAGTCAGCTTGATCTTGTAAGGGTGTAGGCCAAGATCCTTACGCAAAATTCGCCATAATGTGGTCTGGGAGAGGCCCAATTCTTGAGAACGCCGTGAAATTGACTGATTTGGCTGGTTTGCGACGGACGCCTCTACGGCAGCAATATTCTCCACACTTCGGGCAAAACGTAGTCTCACTGGCACGGCAACATCAAGCAGCGAATATTCTGACTCAAATTTTTTCACTAGACTATGAATTGCTTGTCTACTGGGACGAGAATAACGGCCGAAAATTGGCGTTAACGTTCTTAAAGTTGCAACTCGGAATTTCGGTATAAAATTTTAATTATTTGTAAACGTTGTTCCTTCGTGTACCATGATGAAAATGTGATTCTACTGAATATTTTGACATTAACAGTTCGGCAATCGGTTAAAGGGTGCGTTCACACTGAAAGTTTAAAGTTGCCAAGTCGCTAATGAAAGATTCTTTATTATCACCAAGTGTAAGAAATCTTGAGGAGTGATCCGATTGAAAATCAGGCCCTTTTTCTACATTTATTTTATTTGAAGATACATTTTTTGATATAAAGAAATCGATCATTGACCTTGGACCTTTGACCAGTAGGTAGGTTCTCGGTTAATGATATTCGACGCCTACTTCTTTAATTGTTTCATATAGTTCTCTGCCTCTAGTATTTGTTAATCTAGATCCCCAATATTTATTCTTGGTATTAAAATCCCCTCCCGCGATTCATATATTGTGAAATATGCGGAAAAGACTTTTAAAATCATTTTTCTTTAGTCTATAGCTAGGAGAGCAGTATACTGATGCAATAGATACTCGTATTTGCTCACTGCTCGTTTTTATATTCACTTATGGAAGTTCCTTGGATGGCACATCATTCAATCGCATTCCTTATTAACACTGTAGCTCAACCTTTTGCACAGTTATGAGGATGTTGGGAGTGGTATAAATTATATCTTTGCAGTTTAAAGTCAGAAGTCAATTTAAAGCGTGTCTATTAAAAAAGACATATATCTATTTTGTTTATATCGAGAGTCACTTGCATCTTGTCCTTTCGGTTCTCGATAGCATTAGTATTGAATTCAGTTTTTTTTATTTATCATGTTTGTCTTTTCGGTACAGCTCTTTTGTTGCTGCTCTGTCTCTCTAGCAACGATATTCTATCTAATATCTTTTTATTGCATTTTCCATTGAGCCAATCCTGTTTAGGATGTGTTCCATGAAGATTTCCATTGTACTGTTTAGTTCTTCTTTGTGTTTTACGGCTTTCTCCGCTGGTATTTCGGCTGGTTTTGATGCCGCCTGAGCATATGTTATTTTTGGGGCCGCTGTCTTTTGTCTTGTGTCCTTTTTGAGGATCACTTGATCCCCAAGTTTTTATTTTTGTTGCCTCTTTTGAAAGTTCTTTTCCACTTATTGTGCTTCCCTATTTAAGCTTTTTGTAGTTTCTTTTGTTTGTTTTCTTTTAGAAGTTGGATTTCTTTTGCAACCAAACATCCTCTACAGGTAGCAGGATAGTTTTCATTGAAGTTTGCACATTTAGGATGCTCATATTTTTGCTTTATAGGTTCTTAAGTATGGATGGTGACTTCCGGCTCACTTTACACATCTTGGGTTTGAGCTGCGGTATTTATGCGTATGCCCATACCTTTTACAATTTTTGCATTCGGGTACTAATTTCGATTTACGTAAGGTATGAATCTCAACTTTCATCCCAAGTTTGGTTTTAATACCATACCTTTTTTCTTTATCTTGTTATGTTCAAAACTGAGTATAAAATTTGGAAGCGGAGCATATTTACCACTTCCAATATTTTAAAGCCTCTGTCTTTTAACTCTTTTTATGCTTTCGGGTGAGCATGAATAATGTAGTTTTTTCACTACAATCTTCATTGGTCTGCTTTGCTTATTTTCATAAGAATACCATTGCACTTTCTCTGGTTTAATAGTTTAGTGAGTATCCCTCATCTTCAACCACATTAACTTTATTGTCATTATTGTTAATTACTGCTGTACTAGCTTTGGTTTTATTTTCTTCCGATAATTTGATGAGGCTTAATTATTGGGGTTTGTATTTTTTTTTTTGAAGCATACACAGTGACTGTGCAGCTTTCGTTTTGGGATGAGCTTTTTGGTTTTTTTTTTTGTTCCCCATGTGAAGATTTTCTTCCGTCTCTTTTTTTAATTCTTCCTTATCTGTTGAGAACTCGAAAGGTTGGACATTACATTTTTTTTTGGTTGTTGATTTTGTCTTTCAACAATTGCAACTCTTGATTAAGATTATTTATTTCCTTAAGCTGTGTTTCATTGAGTTGCTTAACACATTGGCTGCCATGGCTATCATATAATATGATAGCCAGTGATGTTTCCCAGGGTGCCATGGCTATCATATATGATAGCCGACTATAATTTGAGGATCTGGGTTTCAGAAATGATAGCCATTACGTACAAATTCTGTATGGGGCAAAGTTGCTTGGCACCTTACGATAACATAAACGTTTTTGGTTTGAGCAAGTAATGAAAACTTACTGAATTATGACCAAAATTGTTAGACCATTGTTAAAATTTTGAAAGAAAAACTTATATAATGTTATAATATAACTCATTTCATAAACTTTATTTCGAATAGAATTAAAAATAAACAATTTCACAAAATTTAAGAAGCCTAACCAACAAAAGTATATTTCATAAAAACAAGGAACAATTCTTTTGACACATATTCATACAATATATTCATGAAAAGATAGTGCAAAATTTTTCACTATCTTTTCATGGGGTGCCATGGCTATCATTTTTAATAGCCAGGACTAAATTCGTCCTGGAAGTCCAGGATACATCGCAAATGTATTTTATGTCGATCTTTTGTAGTTTTATTTGATCAAAAGTACAATTAATGAAATTTTTTTGTTTTGGCACCCCATGAAATTTTCTCAAATTTGCCTTGGCAGCCAATGTGTGAAACAGATCTCTTTGTTCCCAGATATTTATCCTTCGATATTTCACTACCTTTTTTTATATGGGGGTGTTCTCTCTACCCTTTAATTTCTTCTTCTCCGAAAATGGTTGTTACTAAGCATTAAATGACTGATAAGGAATTCGTACTCATGGGTCAGACACTTCTGGATTTTTGTGACGAGGGTCGGCGGTGTCATAAAGCCCGTTACCTCTCTCCAGAGAAGTACCCCTGCGGATAAAGATAAGTCAGATAAGTATCCATATGCATCCAGATAAAAGAATGCTTTAGGGGGTATGTGTCCACATTTCGGAAATACCCAGATTTTGGATAAAACAAACCCGAAATAAATTCGTTCTCCGCAACATAAGGTGGTTCTAGACACACTGGAAGCATCCAGTAGTGTATTATTAGCCATCACGTAATGCCGAAAGTCGGAATGTGCGTTGGTGTACATCTGCATGGAGGCTCAAAGACACTTTCGCTCAAAGAGTCGAATCTTTTACGTTTACGAAGGCCATTATGTTCCACCATAATGGGTTCGCTTTTAATAATAAGGTTAGGTTATACCTCATCTCTGTCTTGCGTGCAATGTAGTCTTAAGAACAATATAATATTTCCGCTACAATAAATAAATTACAAAAAAATTACAAAAATTACTGGATTCGCATAAGTCAGAATTGGACATGTTAATGCCTGATAACATATGACTTGCACATCGGATCTTAGATAATTGAAGTAGAAAAGGCGTTGTGACTAATGCTTAGATGAATGCGGGCTAGGTCTTGATGTGTTATTTGTGGTTCTTCGATGATTTAGTTGAATCAATGAGTTAAATTCATTATTGCTACTTATCGAAAAACGGAAATTACATATCAGGACCCAGCCTTGGGATTATGTAAGATTAAGTTAGACTAAATTAGTTTTAGTTGGATTGAGGGGATTAGTTTTTATTTATTAGTTAAATTAAATAATTTTTCTAGGAGGTTTTTCCCCATTTCGCATCAAATTAATAAGCAGAAAAGTATAGTTACTCACTTAACGGGCTCCCGACCAGTGGAGAGTCTCTGCCTGCTTCCAGTTGTCCCGACCAAGCGCTCTGGCATCCGATATAGATTCGTCTTTAAAGTGAAGGTCTGCCTTGTCTTAAACCTGGGGGTTGGGAATCGAAGATCCTTTTCGCAGGAGCATTATTGTCTATTCGCTTGATGTGGCCGAGCCACTGTAGTCGACGTATTTTAGCTTTTTGGACTATATCCTCATCTTGGTACAGCTCATAGAGTTTGCTGTTATATCTTCTCCTCCATTCGCTCTCCTCACACACAGGACCAAATATCCGACAGAGTATTTTTTTTATTCGAAAAAACCCTAAATTAGTCCAGCACTCGGGGCCGTAAGAGAGAGTAGAGTTTACACTTGGTCTTCCGAGTTAGGAGTTTTGAACCCATTTGTTTCGCTAAAACGAAGTAGCAACGCTTTTCTAAGGTGTGGAGTTGATGTTTACTCCGAGGTAGGTCGTCCGCGTATCTTAGTAGTTCGACGGATCTGTTGAAGATAGTGCATTCCGTATTGACACCTGCCCTGCGCAATGTGTTCTCCAGGACAAGATTGAAGACGTCACATGGTAGCATCTCCTTGCCGAAAGCCGGCGCAGATTTGGAATAATTCGGAAGAATTGCTTCCAAACTGCACATTACACCGCGTATTTTCAATTGCCACGCGGCATAACTGGATCAGTTTCGCCGGGATCCCTAATTCGGCCATGGCCAAGTAGACCTCCTGGCGATTAATGCTATCATATGCGACTTTAAAGTCGATGAAAAGATTGGTGGGTGTCGACTTGAAATTCATTGGTATTTTCCAGGATTTGCCTTAGTGTGAAGTTTTGGTCTATTGTCAAACTTCCGGGTCGGAAGCCACACTGGTACGTGCTGATTATTGTGTTGCAGAACGGCTTCAGACGTTCACACAGTACATGGGTAGTATCTTATATTCGACATTTAGTAGGGATATGCCTCGATAGTTGTTGCAAGACATAGGATCGCCTTTCTTGTACCTGGGGCGTATGGAGCTTATAGTCTAGTCATCGGGCATGCTTTTTTTGATGATTTTGTGTATGCGCCTTACTCAGCTCAGCTAGAAAGCCATCAGAGCCGGCAGCCTAGTTGTTCTTTAGCATTTGAACAGCTATGCTAACCTCTTCAATACTGCGTGGTGGAATCGGTTCTTCGTGGACTGGACGTGGGTTCTCTTCTTGCCCTATCACTCTCTCTACATGATGCCCATTTAACAGCTGTTGGAAATACTGCTTAAGTACATCTACTATTTTCTGTGCTTCGTTGACTAGGTTTCCCTCTGTGTTTCGAAGAGCCTGCGTTACGGCCTTAAAGCCAGCAGCCAGTTGCTTGGCCTTTTTATAAAATCTCCGGATGTTGTTTCGATCGCGAAACTCCTCGATCTCTATGAGCTGGAAGAATGCGTATGCCCTCTTCTGCCTTTGAATTCATCAAAGGTTGGCGTGTACTCAAAAGATTTTCGTAGAAGCTGTGGGACGAAGAGGGGAGGGAGCCTATTCTCCACCTTCTCTATGTCAGTCCTGGGACCTGTTCTACAATACAACAAGTCTTATTGAAGTAATAAAATTCAATTCAAATTCAAAGAAGTAAAATTTAATTTTATATCGAATTTACTTGTTTAACAAGATTTTATGTATTGTGGTACAGGCCCTGGTCTCCCTCAACGAAGAAAACTACATTAGGCATCTTTTTTCTATAACGATCTCAGGTAGGGTGGAATAAAATCCAACATCCAAGTGGTCTCACAAAGGACCTCATTCTGGCGTAAGTTTGCCATTTTTTGGACAGCCACCTAACGTAATATTATGTAATCTTACTTCCGGACTACCATCAAAGTTAATCTCATTTTAATGGGGGTTAACATCAGTCAAATAAAGACTTTTGCGAAAGCGTTTGAGATTCAGGAATGAATGAGCTATAATTTTCTCGACAACACTTGTATGCGTATAAAATAGTTTTGGCAAGGTCGCCTCATTTCTATCAAGTTCTAAGTGAACTAGTTCGAATGTTCCATGACAGGGATACCCTCCAAGCTGGTCGGCACGAACTTAACTGCAAAAGGTAAAACACTGCCGATAACGTTCCACACAAATTAGATAGGATAGTATTGGAGAGAGTGATAAGTACTCCTCTTCTCAGACCAAGGTTAGGTTAGGTTAGGTTGAAGTGGCAGTCGAAGCCGACACACTAGACCAATAACAGGTCCATTGTGTTACCACGTGAATCTATCTTCTTCCTACTCGTTGAGCTAGTTGGAGCTTTTAATAAAGCTGGAAAGAGTTTTACTACCAATGTTTAAAAGATCATTGAGATCATTTTAAAAGGAATCCCTCACATGGAGTTTTTGTCTTTGGGAGAGAGCAGACAGGTGCAGAGATGATGAAGAATAATCTTCTCCTCCTCGTCTTCCCAGCAGCTTCTGCAGAAGTTATATGTAGATGTATAGACGCCAAGCCTTGTTGCATGCTTGCCTATGAGACAGTGTCCGGTGATGACACCAATTGTTGCACAAATGTGCAGTCTGTTCAGCGAGATCACAGAACAGAATGTCCATTGCAACAGAGGGAGTAGTGCACAGTGATCCACTCGTGCAGAGACGCGCTGATCGTTGGACTTTGCTAAGCTTATCGCGATTTATCGCTTTGTCTAAAGCAATCCACCAGACAACTACACCATACATAAGTGTTGGTATTTTTACCGAGATGTATAGCCTGTTGGTAATGCGAGGTTGAAGAGCCCATTTATTACCGATGGCTTTTTTGCAAGAAAAGACTGCTACTGTAGATTTCCGAACTCTTTACCGGTTTATAAAATTTAGATTGCCAAACACAGAACATTAGATTCGCAGTCCGAACTAATTCTTACAATTTAAAAAAAAAACTTACTTTGGTTTGTGTTGATCGAGCTAAATGTACAAATGCCCTATTTGGACGATATTTTGCTACATAGTGCAATAAAACATCAAAGCTCGCATAAATTCCTGATATATGTAGATGGGGAAGTGGCTCAGTGGTAAGTGTGTTGGACTACTTATCGAAAGATCCTCGGTACAAATCCCACCGGGGCCAAGTTACACCTTAAATTGTATTCCACTGCCCCACCTCTTGCGAACGTCTGACAAACATCCAACATTATCAATTGTCATGAGAAGCTTCTCAAACTCGCCGTTCGGATTCGGCAGAAGCAAGTGGTTGGAAAAGCTTACTTTTAGCCCTGTTTGGGCCGCTAATGTCTAATATATTTTTTTGAATGTATGTAGATGAACCTGATTTACTCTCTTGCATTGACAAATACGGAAATCAAGAGCTCCATTACTTACAATTTTTAAAAATGGAGAGAGTGCTCATGCTGATGGCCTAGTGTCCATATTTTGTTATATAACATTTAAAGGATTTTATCGAAAAAAACCCTCCCTAGCTGAAACTTGGGTGTTTCAATAAAATTGTTTTATTTAATTGTGGGCGTGTCAGTAGGCGGATTTAAAAAAAATAACACATGAGCATAAAGGACCCCTAGAGAGTATATATTATAAATTTCAGCTCCCTAAAAAGTTTTTTTTAAATTGTGGGCGTGTCAGTAGGCGGATTTTGAAAATATTTACACAATTAAAGGGCCCCTAGAGAGTATATATTATATTTTTTTTTTATTTACTTCAGCTCCCAAGCTCAAATTTTGGTTTTTCAATAAAATTGTTTTATTTATTTGTGGGCGTGTCAGTGGGCAGATTTTGAAAATTGTATATCCCGAGCAGTTTTAGGAGGCATAGCTCAAAATTCGATTTTTTCCAAAATGTTGTTTTTTTTGAGTTTGTGGGCGTGTGTGTGGGCGGATTTAAAAAAATCGTAAACTTGATTATTTCGGGACCCTTGAGAGTATATGGTTAAAATTTCAGCTCTCTAGGCCCAGTTTAAAGGCCTAATTTTTGCCGACGGACGGACGGACGGACATGGCTAGATCGACATTACTATCGATGCTGATCATAAATATAGTAACTTTTAGGGGTCTACGGGCAATATTAAGGTATCTTAAAAACTATGCGTCAAAATTAATATACCCTTAGAATAGGGTATAAAAAGAATTAAAAATAATTCTTGAGTTTTGAACCGAGTAAAGACTATTTTTTGTCGCTCGTTACCTCGTCTACTTTTTGTGGGTATTTTTAGCCAAAACGGAATGCAATGACAGTTTACGCATTTAGTTGCGATATAAATTACAAAATAATGCAATCACACACAAAGGATCGTTTACATTTGTAATTATTTTTATATCAGCACTAAAATCGTTTTCATTAATTTAAAATAGTAGAGTGTCTTTAAAAATACGTAAACTCCTTTCATTCATTATTTGTGTCGTCTCATTCACTATTTGCAATTTATGCAATTAAATGCACATTTCCATTTCGACTGGGTACAAAATAATTAGTGAATTTGTACGATCTAGATCAAGACATTTTTGAAAAGTTTCTCGATTTCTTTTTAGTTTCATTCTACAAAAAATAAACTTTTACTTTAATTTTAATGAATTCAGAGCACCGCCCGTGAATTATTTTCAATCACATACGATTATTCGTCATCGGGCACGAATGGATAATGTCAAGTGAAACTATTATTTTTATGCTTAATTAGAGTCGAAACCGTTTACAACTTTTAAATGTATTAAGATTTATTCATAATTTTTGGTCAAAACTCTCGATATATGTATTGATGTATAATTTGTTTATCATACTTTCGCTAAGCGCAACCTATTCAATGATCTTCCAGAGCAAACACTTTTTCAGGTAGATTGTGGAACATGAATTGAGAACGTACACTAAAGAATCAGGTAGGTGTTTTGATGTGGTCTTTTCATTTCAATGATACCTAGATCCTCAGATATTCCTTTGTGAATGAAGTTAACAATCATATCTCTTAATCTTAAATGTTTTTGGGGCATGCAATTAAAAAAATAATAACTGGAAGCGCTTTTATGTCGCACGTTTCGGTGGACAATGATGTTACATTCCAACGGGCAATTGCTCTTACATCAAATTGGAACGACGCGTGGGAAACGCAATTTTTGGTGAGAGAAAATTGTATTGTGGTTATGGCACAAAAAATGAACAGAACGAATCTGAAATGGAAATTGTTTTGCACTCTAACAGTTAAATGTTAACCCATTCCATGAGAGTAGAAACTCTGTGTTGTTCTCATATTCGAATGTGGGTATTCGTATACTAGAAAATAATATCAATTTAAATCGCATAAGAACAACACTAGCCAATCCGGGGATACATTACAGGTGACCTCAATAGTTACCAATTCTCCAAAAGTAGGATTGTCCACATGAATATGTTTAGCCTACTTATTCTCTGATTATCATATTGAATTATCTGTAAAAAGACACGTACCATAATTTACACAAACAAAGCTGGAATGAAGAGAAGCAAGAATTGATTTCTTTTTACTGAACACCGAGAACCGGCTCTGAAAAAGTATTGCAATAGAGAGAAAAGTGCAGCACATTTAATTTGTACGTTGGTCACATATCTGAGATTTAACCTAGCTACTTATTCGTTTTGTATTTCCTACATTCAAGTGAGCGATGAGAAAAAGGTAATGGCGTACATTCCCTTCTGTTAAAGAGGAATAGAAAGAGGCTCAACATAATAGTTTGTATGAAAGTCATATTGTTTAGATTTGTCTTTAAGTAGTAGCAGGTGCAAAAATGTAAATAGATGACCAAAAAATATTAGATATATAAATTTCTTCTTTGGACAACAGTACAAAGTTTTAAATTGTGCATGATTAACGTTAATTTCGAGATTGGAATGAATAGTCAATTCGTTCGAACATCTATATTCATTTAAATGAACTCATTAGCGAATTCTATCATAAAATTAACTTTTGAGACTAGCTGTTAGTCATTTCTTTTGTTCCTTGTACTTAATACAAATTTGGTCAAACTGTTTTTACATTAAGGGGTTATAGTACTTTCTAACTTTGGCGCCGCAAAACAATAACGGATTCTTGAGAGGGACAAAATATTTTTTTTTCATATTGAGGGGGGGTGGGGGGTCTTTTTCTTTTCGTTAAAACGGGAGGGGCAGTTTTCTAAAACAATGATATGAAAAAAAATATTTCAACACAACGACAACACTTTACTGATATTTTCTCAGAATTGTGATTTTAAGTATAAAGTTGGTATTTTATTTGTACGGCCGTTGCAAATACCTTGCGGAGTCACACGGTGCCAAAATTATAGTACCTACTCTTGCTACATTTAGAAATAGGAACTGTCAAAACGAGACCAAATTTTACTATTGTACTCAAACGACTTGGTCCCAAAAATGCAACAAAACCAGCATTTAATTGTCCTCAAATGACGAATTGATGGGAAACCGAGAGGGCCACCGATATTTTTTGAGGTCGAACCCGTGAACCCGATAGACGGACCAAAAGGAATTTAATATCGTGGAAGGGTTATGATCGCTTGAATCTAGATCAAAAAATAAAGAAAGCAACGAAAAGCGGGCAACTAAAACATGCTATCCGGATTGTGTATTTACATGTTTGATATTTTTTATTAGATTTACCGTAACATCTAGAGTTTTTTCCATACTATAAACACGGGAAAGAAATATGGTGGTGGACAGATGAAGTTAAATCAGTGCTAAGTAACAAGTAATCTGCCGATAGAAACCAGACTATACCCGAACTCCAACAAACCAGCTTGAACAGGGCCACAACCATTTCCAATATAGCCGCTCAGAGTTGGAGGAATGAACAGGAAATCCGTTCGCCAAAATTCATCAACAATGCTCAAGGGCTGCTTCTTGTGGATGACGAAAAAGTACTTCACTGGGCAACAGTATTGTGAAGGACTTCTAAATGAACAATTTCCTCGGATATATTTTTCGTGATCCGTTCCTAACAATGATGAATTGCATGACATACTGTCGAAGAAGTTAGAAATCGGTAAAATACTCTATAAAACGAAAAGCAATTGGGCCGGACGAGATACACTCTGAGTTCTGGAAAAAGATGGGAGACAACGTTTCCAAATGGATCATGACTCTCATCTCCAAACTAATGACAGGCGATCCAATGCTTCACCATTGAAGTGTACAAAGGAAAAGGCGATATGCGAGACTGTGATAATTACCGTTTAATCAAGCTGATGTCACATATTAGTAGATCGTTGAGCGGGTATTAGATAGCCGAATGCGGAAATTAATACGGCTATCGGAAGACCAATGCGGGTATGTCGCAGGTAAATCAACCACCGATGCAATCCAAAGCATAAGGATCATTACGAAAAAACACCGTGATTCTTTAAGGGATTTGCATATGGTGTTGGTTTATTTTGAAAAGGCCTTTGATGGACAACCAAGGGATCTATTATGGGTGGCTCTGAAAAAAGAGGACTTCCAGAAACCTACGTATAGATGATCATGCACATGTATGAGGGAGTAAAGACAAGAGTTGCATGCTCCGCTATTGTCACCGGAGAGTTCGCAATCAAAGTCAGTGTCACCAGGGAAGCGTCTTAAGTCCCTTATTACGGTCGTTGATTATCTGCTTGGCGCCCACATACGGTCCATAATGTTGGACAGCGTACAAAAAGTATAAGGGCTAATTAATCGCAGCTGAGACGAAGATGCTGCCTCATGATGGAGTAACAAAGATTGATCGAATGAGTAGTTCCAAATCCGAGAAAGCCTTCACGTCAAAAAACCTATCTCGAAGACGGTCGCGCCGGCTCAGTTGGTACTGTCACGTTCAAAGGAGAGATTCTACGAAACCTGTCAAAAAGGCTATATCAATCAACGTTTTTATACACACGCGAAAAAAAGACAGGCCCAAAATCTCGTGGATCAAACAAATGCAGCAACACCAGCATTTCATTGGCCTCAGTGATGAAGGGATTCAATATCGGAGGGCAGTATTTTCTGAGGTCGAACCGGCGAACCTCACAGGAGGAACAGTAGGGATGCAATTATGTGGGGGGGTTATGATCCCTTTATTCCTGATCATAGCCTCACCGTCATTAAGGGAGAAGAAGAAGAGGAAGAAGAAGAACAGCATGATTACGTTTTTCAAGAACAGTCGGCGTAATGCCTCGGGACTTAATGAATAGTCGATCTTCATAGAGGAAATAAAATTTTAAATTGTTTCCGAATTGAATGAAAAATTGCTAAAACGTGTTTGGGGACAGCTAGTTAAATGCCTAAAATATTGATAATTTCAAAACCCCATTTTCAGGATGAGCTGAAACTTGTGGCTAAGTGAGTGCTTGCCTGAGAAGATGCTGATCTAGGTTCGAATCCCAGTGGAGGTAAAAGGTTTTTTGGAAATAATGAATGGAAAAAACAACACCATCACAGAAAGAAGGAGTCTGATGATCGGTTGTGGCGAACTGTGAAACTGCGCTTTAACTCCAGCCGTCCACTTTACGTGTTGGCAATTGTAAGATATGGTTGTTCATTCAAAACAACTCATTGATAGTCCATGTTTTTCGTAAATGACCTACTAAAATGTTCAGCAAACATATTAGTTGCAGTTATCAAATGAAAAGTTGTCGAACTCTTGTAAGTAAAATAATACGATAATCCATCCGACTTTTTCTATGTATTAACAATCCCCAAAACAGTTTATGATCATTTATAACAGAACAATCGATTTTATTTATATATAAACTGCAAGATAAAGATTTTAATTCATTGAATAATGTGAAACAAAGTTAAAAGCCTGGTTGACTCGTTGGTTAAATAGTTCTTCCAAGCCCTATTACGATTATTGATTTGTTCTCTTTATATACCAGAGATGGGACGTATGTACATTTTACATTCCTAGATGATTTGACAGGAATCGCTTTTTTCATACAGTTATCCATTAAAGAGTAAAAAGAACTCTCTGCATCCTTAATAATAGATAAAAAAATATAATTTAAATTAAAGTTGTTAATTTCCTCAGAAAGCCTCTAAAAATCTATTTTCCGAAAGTCAAAATTATAATAATTCAATAGAGGAAAACAAAAAATAGAAAGTAATAACTTTCAGCGCACTGTAAACTAAACAGGACAACAAATTATAGAATAGAAAAAAATGCTTTAAATATTGTAAATATACTTTTCTATGTAAGAGTTACAAACATCCAATCCATTGTTCAGAAAAATAAATGAAATAATAACAAAAACGAAAACAGCACGCATTTGTGTAGTTGTGTAAAAAGTTGTAAACTTTTTCTTCCTTAGTTCTACCAATGTTTTTCAACACGTTTGATTATCCGACCAAACTGTTTCATACCCAAAATGAATAAGGTATGTCGCTTAACTATCCCATAGTTATATGGAAAGGGTTTACATTCCTTGATGATCTTTGAGTACAACCCAACATTTCCCAGTAATGTTGGCTGTGTACTGTATTTTGTTGCCATACATCGGAGTCGGAGGGGAAGTACTAATTACTAGGCTCAATTTTATGTGACCTGCTTCTTGAATATAATAAAGATGCCATGCGCTCTAGTTGTCATAGGTTATTTTCCGTGAAACGTGTTCCTGCAGTTAACATAAATCAGATAGCTTGTAGTCCGATTAGTTTTTGAAGAAGCTAGGTAAAACAAAAGGCGAGTTTTTCGTGGGTAGACAAAAAACTGGCTTATATTTATATTAAAATACATTTGCGTTCATATATTTTTTAATTCTTTTTGCTGAAGATTATAAATTGTTGTTTTAAATTTTTTTTTATTGATGTAAGCTGTTACTTCGAAACGACCTGGCCATATCGAAGCAATCGATCACCACAAACAAACGACGTAGGGCGTGGTTAGTACTTTGATGAGGGACCACTTGGGGAATACCGCGTGTTGTTGGCACCTCTTGCGAGCGTCTGCCAAACATCCAATAGTATCAAACTTTCATGGTAGGTCCCCTCCACTCCGCATCAAAGTGATTGGAGAAGCTAGGTCCTAGTCCCTGAATGGGCCGTTAAGGCCTAATATGTATGTATGTATATTACTTGGAAATAATTAAGCTAGGGACATAGTTTCTCCGATGCTAATTCCACAATTTTGTTCATTATAAATCATTTATAATAATATGTTAAAAGTTATCATTCCTTATTATGAAGTCTTGTCTTTTTTCATCTGCAAACTGATAACTTGCTTAAAAACCAAATTAAAAATTCTGATCGAGGTAAGATTTTTAAGTGCCATCAACTTTTTCCCGATTGGCTTTCTTTTTGTGTTCTCTTTAAATTTGCAAAAAAATAATCTCATATGATCATAAAGCACATTTTTATTTTATTAAAAACACCTACAAAGGCCGCTATATCTTCACATGCGATGAATGCTTAAAACGAGTTCGTGGTCCAAAAATACGGTAAATATAGAAATATGATTTCGTTTCTGTAAAATTGTACCTACTTTTTTTTTTATAATGAATCATAATCGAGTTTTCATTTACAACAGCTAACAATTTGTATACACATATACCAAAATGGGAAAGTTTTGATTCTATCATGCAAGAAAGAGAGTTTTATAGAATTACTTATTTTATAATGGAAATTTGTTTACATTTTATGAATTATTTTTTATTGCTAAGTTCGTACCTCAACTCTTTCGTTTTACTTTGGCTCAAAGAATTGTTAAATTTTAAACGTAAAGGAAATATTTCGCTGTGTTATTGCGTAAAGACTTTTGTTTTAGAGAAAGGGTAATATATTATTATACATATGTCTAGGTCTAGCTTTTGTAATTTGATGTTATCTACCGGATTGGCATTAAGCCACACTACATAAAATATGTGCTTTTATATTATAAAATTTTGACATTCATGAAAAGAATTTAAACAAATCTAACTATTTTAACTTACCCATTTTAAAAACGATTCTTTGCAAAAGTGTTACCTAAGTGAAGTTACGAGTATAGAACTCTTTCGATTTTAGATTTCCATTTCAACTGCTCAACGTTTCCTCCTCATGCAGCATAGTAACATCAAAGTATCTCAATCGACATTCCTTCAAAACAGGGCATATCGCTATTAAGTGAAAACATCCTCTGTCATCCTGTTGTTAAAAAGGTGAATAAAATACGAACAGCTTGGTTCTTACTTTTTAAAGTAGGCTTATAGAATTACTTTATTTACAATCGTTACTTCTTTTTTTTTATAACCATGTCGCTTGAGTTTCTAGTAGTAGTAGTTTTAAAAGAATGTTTCTTTGAGGATCTCAGTTGCGAGCAGTATATTGTATTTTGGGCATCCGGGCATTTTTTATGAATTTATTAAAATGTAGCCCTCTTAGAAATAAATAATCAGCCAAGTTCCAGAAAAAATCGCACCGCAAAACGAGTGGTTTTGTGTTTATACCCTATTCTAAGAGTACATTATTTTGAATCATCGTTTGTGACGTTTAGGGGCGCAGCTGTTCTTCGCACACCAAAACGAAATCCGACTAATTTTTTAATGCAACATTTATTTGTACACGTGTGTTGCTGCAAAAATATTTAAATTTAGTTCAACTTGTGTTCTTTCGTCGCACCATCGTATCCAAATCACCGCATTGCAATCGCCGGCAACCCCAAAACTATGTTAACCAATGAACACAAATTGATGTCTAACAACATATCCAAACCAACAACGTGACGTCGTCGAGTCGAAATGTTCTTCAGCCACTATAGAACCAACTCAAAGGAAATTTTCATAAAAAAAATGTCAAATTGATGTCTAACAACCTAACCAAACCAACTTTGTGACGTCGAGTCGAAATTTTCTCCAGGTACTATAGAACCAACTCAAATGAAATATCCATAAAAAATGTCAACTACATTCAAAACCGCCTATAAAAAACGTGAGTTCGTGTGCTCAAGAAAAGTCCACACCGACTCGACCCAACACAGGTCCAATCTAGCTTTGACTTCAGACCCTTTTATTCACCGATGAAGATGTTGGCTATGGCATGGGTATTGTACGGATGCTTTTCACATTACAGGTGTGTCCGAATTTACACGTGAAACAACAGCAATACTGGTGATAGCTTTCGATAGCATCCACGGCGGGCTGCTTTGGATACATCCTGCAAATAATAATTTGTGCTGCAATCAAAAATGTATAGCTGCTGGCCATAATTCTTGAAATAGTTGTTATGAGCAAACGTGGATACATTTCTCAAAGAAACGCGGCTGTTGTGTGTGTTTGTATTCCGCATATATTATGTGCCGTTACAGAGCGAATCGCTTGCCTTGTGAGAATGGAAACATTTGTTTGGTTGGATTTGTTTCGATTCTTTTCTGTTACTATTACCAGTCCGTTTTTGGTTTTCTAATGTACCGTAGATTTAGTCATTTAGAAAAAAAACTCAATACAAGTGTTTAAGATATTAAAACTGATCAAAATCGTTTAAGAGGTTTTTGAAAAAAGTGAAATTTTCAAAAATATTTCAAACAATTTTATATTCAAATTTGTTTTAAATAGTATTATTAGCGGGCGTGTTAGTTTTCTTTAAACTACTTTGACCCGTTTTTATGATACTGGTATTTTTGTAAAGTACCGTTATTCGACCATATTCGGAAAACTGAGCAATCCATTTTTTGACGTTCACCTCAATGATCAAAATCGTTAGAGTCATTTGAAAAAGAATCATTTGTATGGTAGGTACCGTGATTTAAAGTGATAGAACAAAAAAGAAATGGCCGTGAGATATATGTAGGCCTAGAAACTCTAAATAAAAGGTTTGAAGTAAGTCCGTCCACCCATTGTGGGTGGAGCCTCGGTAACAGACGCACCGACGGAAGGAAATTCGGGACACACTTTTTGTACTTTACCGACCAACGTGGCTGCAGCCACGATGGACCGACGGACGGAAATTCGGGAGACACTTTTTTGGATTAACCTATAGTCGTAACATCATACCTCATACGCATAGTTTAAAATTTCAGCACGATTGCAATATCTTTCTCTTTAGCATACTTAAATATACGAAAAAGTTAATGGAAACGAAAATGGCATCGTCATTTGTGCTACATGCTTTCTTTATTGGTCAATAGTTTCCTTCACATATGATTCATCATTTGAAATTTAACACGCAGCATTCCGTGAATGTGAATTCCTTATAAACTTTTGTTTTTTCTGAGGTGTGAAATAATGAATGTGAATATGCAATGTTTACGGGAATGTTTATTTTTCTGGCACAATCACAAGGTTAAAAGAGGATTACCACGGTATTCGTTTGAGGCATGTATCCGACTGTCTACTCAGAAATACCTCTAATTGTAATTGTGGTACATAGTATTATATAGGTACCTTTATTTTTTTATTTTATTGTATTTTATGTGTTATTTTTTGAATAAAGAAAAATGTTAGTAGAATCAGTTGCTTCTTATGCTTAGTTTTGCACTTATCACTCAGACTCATGGCATTCAGAATTGTTGTGTTGGCCTGCTTTCTATTATCTATACTGTTTAGCAGGGACACAACGATAGAACGTTTTAAAATGTAAAGTCGGCCCGCATCTAAGTCAATGAGGCTCCAGAGACAACGAGTGGGCCGATTTAATTCAAACTTCTTATTTCGGGTTTGTACGCCTATATATCGCGGCCAGTTTTTTATTTTATCATTGTAAACAACGGTACCTAGTATACAAATGGTTTTTTCCAACAACGATCTTCTCAAATATAGCTCTTACGTTTTGAATCAATTTCGGAATACAAAATAATGGTGGTGAGCGTAAAAAAATGGGGAGCATAGTTTTAGCGAAAATTGTCATATAACGGTATTTTACAAAAATGAACATATCTTATAAACGGGTCAAGTTATTTTGAAGAAAATTTACACATCGATTAATATTACCACTTGGAAGGAATTTGTGTATTAAAATTTTTGAAAACTTTTTTAATTATGTACATAATGTTATGTACATATGTATTCTTATAGCGGCTTATTGAATTTTTGAAAAACTCAGTTTTCTCAATAACGGCTATAGCAATTTTGATGACTTAAAGACTTAGATTGAGCGTCAGAATATGGCTTACTCAGTTTTAGTTTCTTAGATTTTTGAAATATTTTTTATTACTGTTTCATTTATATTTTTTTTATAACAGTTCCTTAACCTTTGAAATATATTACTTTTATTTAAAACGCCTCTGAGCATTATTTTAATGCTTTTAATACTAGAAGTAAATATAGGAACATGACATACTCAGATTTCCGCAAAGGGCTCCGCTTCTTATTCCTATCCCTCATAAGTGGGCGTGACAAAAGTCTAAGTATGATTGAATTGTTAGATAAGAACGCTCTACATATTTTGTTATATAACATTTAAAGGATTTTATCGAAAAAAAAATTTAGTTTTTCAATAAAATTGTTTTATTTAATTGTGGGCGTGTCAGTAGGCGGATTTTAAAAAAAATAACACATGAGCATAAAGGGCCCCTACAGAGTATATATTATAAATTTCAGCTCCCTAGCTCAAACTTGGGATTTGCAAAAAAATTGTTTTATTTAATTGTGGGCGTGTCAGTGGGCGGATTTTGAAAATTTTAAATTCCGAGCAGTTTTAGGAGTCATAGATCATATATAAAAAATTTCAGCTCTGTAGCTCAAAATTCGATTTTTTCCAAAATGTTGTTTTTTGAGATTGTGGGCGTGTCTGTGGGCGGATTTCAAAAATTCGTAAACTTGATTATTTCGGGACCCTAGAGAGTATATGGTTAAAATTTCAGCTCTCTAGGCCCAGTTTAAAGGCCTAATTTTTGGCAACAGACGGGCGGACGGACGGACATGGCTAGATCGACATTACTATCAATGCTGATCATAAATATAGTAACTTTTAGGGGTCTACGGACAATATTAAGGTATGTTACAAACTATGCGTCAAAATTAATATACCCTTGGAATAGGGTATAAACATAGGGACGGGCTACAGTCCGCTTGGGCGAACTATTGGATACCCTATTCTTATTCCTATCCCTCATAAGTGGGCGTGACAAAAGTCTAAGTATGGTTGAATTCTTAAGAACACTCTACATATTTTGTTATATAACATTTAAAGGATTTAATCAAAAAAAAACAAGCTTTTGTAAAAAAAGCTGCCTAGCTCAAACTTTGGTTTTTCAATAAAATTGTTTTATTTAATTGTAGGCGTGTCAGTAGGCGGATTTAAAAAATATTTAAACATAAATATAAAGGGCACCCAGAAAGTCTTTATTATAATATTGAGTTTCCTAGCTCAAACTTTGAATTTTCAATAAAATTGTTTTATTTAGTTGTGGGGCAGAAAATTTATCTCCCGACCCCGAGCAGTTTTAGGAGTCAAAGATCATATATAAAAAATTTCAGCTTTCTAGCTCAAAATTCGATTTTTTCGATAAATTTGTTTTTTTTTTTGAGTTTGTGGGCGGATTTCAAAATTGCTTAAACTTGAATATTTCGGGCACCTAGAGAGTATATGGTTAAAATTTCAGCTCTCTAGGTCCAGTTTAAAGGCCTAATTTTTGCCAACAGACGGACATTACATTACTATCGATGGTGATCATACATTATAATAACGTTTAGGGGTCTACGGGCAATATTAAGGTATGTTACAAACTATGAATCAAAATTTATATACCCTTAGAATAGAGTATAAACAAATGACAATGAGGCTTATCTATTAATTTGAACAACAACAAAATTATAAAGTATTAATTCATACAACAGTTGCTAAGGAAATTTAGACAACAGTATTGATCTGTGTTTGTGTTTAAAAACTTGTAGTGATGGTAAATAAAAATGGCATACTCAGTTTAACGAATAGACTCCAGCAACGGTATTTTCGAAAAACGGCAATACAATAAAAATGGTAAAGAGATTTTAAAGAAGTTAGAGATTTGCGCTGAAACAAAGATTAGGGACAAATTTGCATACTCAAATTTTTTCCAAAAAATCTCTATATTTTTTACTATAGACACATGAAATTTTGTAATTGTATTTGCTTGGAAGAGACACATTAAGACCGAAAGCTATTATGACTATTAAAAAACCGTTCACAAGATCACAATTATGCATTCTTCAACCGGAAGGGCTATGAATCCGCCTAATTTTAGTCAGTTTAAGAAAAGAATTTTTACCGTTACGTTACAAAACTAAAAATGATACATCTATTACGCGCAACAAATTTGGAACAAGTATACCATCAGTTGTACTCGTATTTTGAAGTCATAAGATTGGGATACTCATACGTCATACCTCGATAAAATGCAATTATTTTTTATTAACCATTTCCAGCCTATTAAACTATTCAATTAAACATATTCAATTAAATTTTAAGATGTTTTTTCAACTTAACTATACGCGAATACAATAAAGACAAATCAAATATAGCTATCTGAATGTAATCTAAATTGATTCGATTGTTTTTATCCTGATTTTACGAGTATGAAAAATGGCTCATGAAAAAATGTGATTCGAAAATAATTCTCATAAAAGCGAGAAAGTTATCGTACAACCCGTCTTGCACTTTATTCATCTATATGAATACTTATTTACATGTCGATATACGAAGAATAACCACTTTCTCCAAAAAATGTAAACCATGTGTAAGTTTTTAGCTCTTAAAAGTGAAATTTAAGGCTGGGTATTTAAGATTTATAACACTTTTACTTATTTAGAAATAAAGCCGCGTTACAGATAAACAGAACTATTTGGAAAAATATTGCATAAAATACACATAACTATAGTTGCAACATTTTGTTTTTGTTGATTATCTTGTGGATATACTGTGCGAGTACATAATCACTTAGTAGAATGCATATTTGAAATATTGTATATTAAAAATACTATTCTGTATGATTTAATTTCTGTAGATGAAATTATTATTTGAAGAAACAATGTAAACAAAAATACTCTGATGCAAAATGCACATTAACAATTATTAAAATATTAAAAAGTGTCCGAAAAGATTTTTAGTTAAATAAGCATTTATTTATTTAATCTGACAACGTAAAAAACGATTCTAAGAACTCGCTTTTTCCAAACTATTTGTTTCGATTCTTACAAATAAATAAAAAGTTAGAATTTTGTACATGTACAAATAAGCCTGCGATATCTTGTAGCGAGAAAAATCACCCTTGTATATAAACAGCTATCAGTCATGTGCCCTTGTAAATAAACAGCTATCTGTCATGTCCCAATCATTTATTTTCATCAGGGAACCCACATTTGAACCACAGGAATTTACTTAAATACTTATTTTTTTTCAATTTATTGCCAAGTGTCCATAGACATGATTTTCGGTTCGATATATAACAAAATAATTTTCATTACTCTTCAAATTTTTTTTTTCTTGTCGGGGTGCAAGATTTTCTTCACTGGAGCACGTTTTTCTGAGAAAAATGAGTATGGGCTTCAATGATGAGGAGCAGTGTCGTCGCTTTCTTCATAGGCTTCGTCGTTGGTGGTATCGCTTAAGTCTAGAACCTTAAGATGCTTGGCAAAAGCACAGTGGCCCGTAAAAACACCAGTATTTATCTGCATTCTTTTCTGTTGAGACCATTAGAATGACGCAGATTTTTTTACAGACGTCGGGAAGTATTCGCTTAGTACGTCTGCATCCTGAAGAGTCATGCCATCTGCGGTTCTTTTCAAATGAAACCCAACCGCTAATAGAGGCCCTGACCGAGGAAAGTAACCGATAAGTTTAGGATTTGAACAGCTGTTACTGACCCAATTTGATGTTTTTTTTGAAGTACATTTCACCTGAATTTATAACCACGGTGGACAGAGCACAGCAGATTATTCGAATAAAATAGCCAACTACACTTCGTGTTAGTATAAGCTTGTTATGATTTGCGAACTATGTTATATCTCTTACTTTTTCAATATCAATTTTGCACTTGCAAATTCATGATCTTGGAGGTGCAACGATTCTCTTCTTTTATGCTCACAAAACCACTCAGTATTTCTTCGTGCTAAACAAGATAAACAGGTTACAAGTTCATTTGTAGCCTGAACAATAACCATCCTAAAGAACAACAAACATATTAAAATATGTACGAACATATATATAGATACCATGTATTTCAGCCAGCACAGAACCATTGAAATGATGAAGGCTTGCAGTTCGAAGGCAGAAGCTAAAAAGTGCCACCAACCAACTGCCATCAAGAGTCAACAGAAAGCTAACTTGTTTTTTTTTTGCAAAAAGAATTAAAAAAAAAATACAACTGAAATTCCGCTTGAGGTATTCTTGCATCAAAGAGATAGCACGGCCTACGTTTTCTTGTGTTCAAACGTTGTAAATGTGATGCGAGGCAGTGCAACGACGACGACGCCTCAGTTTGAACTTACTTATACTTGTTGATGGAAAATGGTACAAAACATCAACTGCAAGCCAACGGGCCTTTAACAAGAAAATCTACACTTTGGTACGTTGTCGTAAACGGAAAATGTTATAATACCTTTGGCCTACATTGGAGCCACTAATGTATCTTGGCGTAGAGCGAAAATCCCTGTTTATGTGAACTTGACCAATAATGACGGAGAATTTTCCTATTACTGTCGTTTAGTTGTAGATGGAATTATCGTGCCGATTGTGTCTATGCGGTTAGATTGTGGTTCATAGATGAATTGATTAGAAGTGGCGGAAAACGGTTATGATGATAGATAGATTTTGCGATATTGATTGCAGTTAATTGATTAAAGTAAACGGATTGTGTTTTTTTTTTGTAATGAAGGCTATTTATGCTCCGACTAGGTAGGTTAATAGCTCTCATCTTTGAAGCGCTAAAGGATTGTACGGCAACATGGGGATGCTAGGTGGTTTTTAATAAGTGCTCATTTTGTTACGATTGCAAAAGAATATGGCAAATGGGTAATTCATGAGAAACATTTTGGGGTTGTTGTCTCTTAGTTTCGATCATTAACCTACCAAACATAGGGAAGAAATTCAAAATTTGAAAAGAATAGGTTTACATAAGAGGTAACTATATTAAATCAAAAACCTTCGCTTACGGCATGCATTTATTTGCACGTAATTAGTTTGCATAACTTTATAAATCTAATGCCTTAGTAGATAATAGGTGATTTCTTATTCAAATATTTGGTATTATAATAAAACTAATTGGATACCAGTGCTTCGATACGGATGCATAATGCACCTATTAAAAAGCGGAAACTTTTGATGGTCTTTTACATCAGTATTTACTTGCTGCAGCATAGCTCCGTTCAAGCTATTTTTTGAGACGTGTCTGATTCTAATTCTAATCTAATGATAATACTCGTTTCCCAGATGAATGATGAAAATTGGGACTTCAAAAGCTTGTAACTCCTAAACGGGGAGAGATAGAATCCCCCCCTTCCCCCTTCGTCAATTTAATATAATGCTTTAATTTACCCTTCTACAAAAACCCGTTATAAATTGTTGACTCCTAAGTTGTCGTACTTGTGCAGAGCCGGTATTCTACGTTTAGATCCTGTTTAAAAAAACTCGACTGTATTCAAAATTTGATATTATCCGTTGGATGTCAGAAGTGATCAAGCTCACATTTGTATACCCTATTCTAAGGATTTATTAATTTTGACTCGAAGTTTGTAACATACTTGTATTGCCTGTATGTAGTTACTTTATTTGTCATCAGCATCGATAGTAATTTCGATATACCTATGTCCGTCCGTCCGTCCTCTGTATACAAAAATTAGGCTTTTAAAGCTCGAAACCTAACCTATGTTAACCCTATACTCTCTAGGGATCCGAAATAATCAAGTTTAAGAATTTTTAAAAATCCGCCCACAGACACGCCCACAATTTTCAGCTAGAAAAATGAGATTTTAAATGTTTGGTCTTCAGGGGCCCAAATTTGGAGATAACATACATACATATTAGGCCTTAACGGCCCATACGGGGCCTGAACCTAGCTTCTCCAACCACTTTCATGGGAAGTGGAGGGGACCTACAGTTTTACGCCGAATCCGAACGGCAAATTTGAGAAGCTTTCTCATGACAATTTGATACTCTTGAATGTTTGTCAGACGTTCGCAAGAGGTGCCAAAAACACGCGGTATTCCCTAGTGGTCCCCCACCTAAGTACGACGTGGCAAGGTCGTTGGTGTTATCTAGAACATTACAAATTTACTCGTACTAGACATAACAAACACCACTACAATTGTTTCTCTGAAACATATTTTTGCAACTGCATGAACAAATGTTTATACAAAGACTATAGACTTCGGACCGGATTAAAACTGGATATTTACACTGTAATAATAATAAGGTTTTATTTCAGCAACATATTTTCAAGTTAAAGCTTTTATGTTAGGTACGGAGGGTGCAAGCATCAGCCATCGGTCAATTTATAGAGGCCTATTGTTAGTACCCTTGTAGAACATGTAGCCTACAACTAAACCATTTGGATCTGTTTAACTGCCAAAGCTTTCAAAGAACCGTGCTCCCATGTCGGATAAGCGTCGTTCATGGAGAGCCTTGCAATGACACAGAAGATGTTATACAGATTCCAATTCCTCCATTTTCTGCATTTGATTGGCCTCAGTGATAAAGTGATCCAAAATCAGGAAGCCTGCTGATGTTTATTAAGGTGAAATCGGAAATCGCCGCAAGCGGATCAGTAAGGATGCAGTTAAATGCGAGGGTTGTGATCCCCTTAATCCTGGTTATAACTTCGCGGTTAAGGAAGAAGAAGAACAGTTGTCGTACAAGCCCTTATATAAATCGGGTTCACAAGCTCGCAATTCAAGCCCAATTTCGCGCAAAAGCCATGAATCCTTCGTCTAAATGCCGCTGCCAGCTTTTCGTTTTTGCCATGGTTTGCATTCTTCACGATCGGCTTCCAATATGAACGTAACTCTGCTTTCAATAATTTATGTAATATTTACAACGTATGTGTTTTGGAATAAACTTTAACATTGTTATTTTAAATCTATCACATTTTCTTGTATTTTGCTACATAGTGTAATCGGACAATTCACACAGAGTTATGATATAATCTTACTTCTGAATAATACGATTAATGGTTTTTTATGTGATACCACACAATTTTTCCTGGTTTTAATTTTTGTTTTCCGTCAATTCCTTTATTTTGTTTTGAATGAATAACCTTACATTCCTTACCACGTTAAGTGGACGGCTGTAGTTATAGCGCTGTTTCACGGTTAGCCACAACCGATCATCAGACTCCTTCTGTGGTGCTAGTGAATTTCGGGATAAAATGAAGGAAAAGGACAGACCAGCACCACAGAAGGAGTCTGATGATCGGTTGTGGCTAACCGTGAAACAGCGCTGTAACTCCAGCCGTCCACTTAACGTGGTAAGGAATGTAAGGTTATTCATTCAAAACAAAATTCTGAATAATGATATATAATATTGTCAAAAGGAAATAAATAAATTGTTTTAATATAATGTACTATGTACCTCTGGAATTAGCTTAAATTAAAATAAATTTATTATATGCATTACTCTCATAAATGAAATTTGTAAGCTATTCAGTTAGCACGATATAAATAAATAGATAAATACAGAAGGCAAAATGACATTTTCCCATGTCGTGTACACATGCACAGGCTGCCGCATGCCTTGTACTCGACATATTTTCTACAAGCATGTATATGCGGCAACAGCATTATGTGGTCGCATGTATACCAAATGCAAACGTACGACTTTTGGGACAGATGTCCCATGTCGTGTACTCGGCATGTTTATTGCATGTCACCATTCTCGCATGTTCCGAACAAGCGACAAACGTGCACAATTTTTCGTGACGTCAGTGTCGCATGCGGCTTTTTACATGTCGAGTACTCGTAGCACAACCATATTGTTTTTTCTTTATCATGTTCAAATAAACAGTTACACATAAATTTAAAAAGAAACCTGTCTTAGAAGATTTATTTGTACGATAAACTTGAATCGTCAACTTCAACACTTTGGCAGAATCTGGAATAGACTACCTGCTCGATTCAAAACACTTGTCAATTAAGATAATATTGTATCTTCTATTTTAAGGAACATCTTCAGGACGAAAGCGTAGCTTAAAATTTTTACTTAGCCACAAACGAGATTCCATCTGAAGGCTTTTGTAAATAAATAAATAAATGAAATTAAATAAAAATTTACACATATTTGGTGATTTTTTGAAAATCTTTTATGCCATTTTTTTATGATTAAAAGAAAATACATACCCCAGAGCACTTAGACTTGGTAATGGTCTATTGTACTACGAGGCAGAAATCCTCTTTTTGGTGCAGAGTTTGGAGAAACAAGGTGTTATTCGTTTCTCTCCATTAATGGGTGGCGGTCATTGTTGTTCCTCGTGAGGATTCAACCTGCACGGCTGAGATCGCAAGCCAACACACTAACATCTATACTGTCGCTATACCCTTTCATAAATAACTTAAATGGTAGATTTTACTTCTCAATTCTCAAATGTTTACTTAGGATAAGAAAATTTGAATTCCAGAGTTTTTTTTTGGATCTATCTGCTTATTAATCGTTTTGTACCACGTACGAATGTAAGAAAATATAAGATGGTATGTATTTATATCTATATATTAAGTTGTTTTCTGATTAAGCTGTGAACGGAAAAAGAAAACAGTGAGCTAAAAAACAAAACACGGCTTTTTTGACAAATCTGAGTTAAAAAAGAAGAAACCCCTTAATAATATATTATTTTTTTATTTCAGACTATATCAGCAATTTTCATCATCACATTACACACATATGTAGCGAATGCAGCCCTTTGGTCAAATTATGCAACACCAGAAAAATGTACTGGACCTTCGGGGCTTAAATATTTATCTGGTGATGCCCTTTCGGATTCGCCAGATTGCTTAGGACCAAACAACTCACCATATCCAAGGTAATTACAAAGTTACTTTCTAATGCAATTTAGTTTCTCCGTGCCGTCTCTCTATTGAAAAACTAATAAAAAAATAACTCTTTCAGTGCAGCAGTTGCGCGGACGTTCTCCAACTGGGGTGGCAATTCAAGACGGGGACGACAAAGTAAAATACCCACCACGTTAGACCCATCGATCACAACGAGTGCCCTTTTGAGAGCGTATGACGATGCCAATAATGAACATGTTGGCAACAGTCGATATGGTAAGATATTGAGAAGATATTGAGCATCAAACTGATTAAAGCGATACGAGTAAACGCTACAATTTTTTTTTTCAATTTTCTTAACTTGATAACTTGAGGGAGGTGTCAGGATCCACATTTCAAAAAAGTTTACATTTCGATTTATCAAGAAAACGAGTATTTACCGACTTTTTATGAAGTATGACTTAACTTCTACTTTATTTGTTTGGAAAGAAAGTTTGCCCCTAGCCCCGAAGAACCTATCATTCCAACGACGTCCATGTACGTACTTTACTCCGCGCGCTGCTTCACGTAAAGCAAAAAAACAACAGAAACATACAAAAAACATTCACATTTAAAGGATTTTATCGCAAAAAACGCTCCCTAGCTCAAACTTGGGTGTTTCAATAAAATTGTTTTATTTAATTGTGGGCGTGTCAGTAGGTGGATTTAAAAAAAATTAACACATGAGAATAAAGGGCCCCTAGAGAGTATATATTATAAATTTCAGCTCCCAAGCTCAAACTTTGAATTTTCTAAAAAAAAAAAATTAATTGTGGGCGGATTTTGAAAATATTTACACATGAGCATAAAGGGCCCATAGAGAGTATATATTATAAATTTCAGCTCCCTAGCTCAAACTTTGGATTTTCAAAAAAATTGTTTTATTTATTTGTGGGCGGATTTTGAAATTTTTTTTATCCCGAGCAGTTTTAGGAGTCATAGATCATATGTAAAAAATTTGAGCTTTCTAGCTCGATTTTTTCCAAAATTTTGTTTTTTTGAGTTTGTGGGCGTGTCTGTGGGCGGATTTCAAAAATTCGTAAACTTGATTATTTCGGGACCCTAGAGAGTATATGGTTAAAATTTCAGCTCTCTAGGTCCAGTTTAAAGGCCTAATTTTTGCCGACGGACGAACGGACATGCCTAGATCGACATTACTATCGATGCTGATCATAAATATAGTAACTTTTAGGGGTCTACGGGCAATATTAAGGTATTTTACAAACTATGCTTCAAAATTAATATACCCTTAGAATAGGGTATAAACAATGAATTGTGTTCTCACAAAACAAAAAACAAATTTACGATCGCGAATGCGAGTGGTAAAAAAATTATAAAACATAAACAGTGCAACACAAAATCAAGTTCTCAGCTCAGTGCGAGGCTTTCCCGCCATAGCAAGTGCAGTATGGCTGTATGGTTGGTGTACTTGCTATGGTTAAAAAGGAGTAGCATCAGGCAAATAGCGGGTCGTAACAGTGCAGATTTTCTTCGTAGTCCACTGCAAATTATCGTATTTGCATAACGCCCTCGGTGATGTGTTGTGGAAGTCGGAGGCAAGAACTTCGCTTCACGGTCTTGCTTAGTTGGAATCGGAATTTGGGTTCTTTGTTTTTATGTTTGTACTACATAGTATGTACTAGTTTCAGAGCAGCTGCGATAAACATCTGTGGGTTAGGTTGGGCAGGGCTGTGACAATACTGCCATAGAACGATAAGCTCCATAATGGACCCATCGCGATCTCTGGGGAACTAACTACTACGTCAGCCGGCACCCTAAACCTCTTCCTCAAAGCATTTTATTTCGCTGCAAAAACTCACTAACTTGTTTCAGTCAATCGACGTTACCTCTTCTAAAGTATCAAAGAAATAGTTGCCCAGGCGTCTTCTTCTATGTCGAGCGATACCCACGCATCCACAAATTATGTGCGTAATGTCTTCGGTGGCGTAAATAGCATGGCAGTATCTGCACGCGTCCATTTCTGGCGTCCTTAATCGGGAATCAATGTCAGCAAAGGATGCCCGTTGTCATTCTAAGCTGACATATACTTAATTTCAAAATCGCCCCAGTTTTCCTTTGTTCAAGTTGGGCCTGGATGCCTTGTGCCCCACTCTGTGACTCCAAATTTGACTAGCCATTCTTGTGTCCGCTTCCGATAACTCCCCTTTGACTACACACAGGGGAGGTTTTATGTCCACTCCCGAGCTTCGTAGACGCTTTTCTTGCCCTTTTTTTTCCTAGTTCATCCGTGAGCTCATTACCCTCTTTGTTGCAGTGCCCGGGTACATAGCACAGTCTAACACGGTGCTCGTCGCAAATGCCTTAATCATTGTGCGACAGACCATTTCGGATCTGATGACAAATGATTAAGGGCGGCCTGATTGACAATGCAAAAGGTGATACCCTGGTCGGATATCGACTTCGTTAGCAGTAATTTTGCAGCCTTAAGTACTGCCAGAACGCAGAGAGTTAGTTGTAGGTTCTACCTTTCTCTCTACACGTAGTAACTGCGGGGATATAGGTAAGTTTGTCCCTTATGGTCACGTTGTCACCGTACTATTGTATTGAACTACCGTCATTATTGATGCTTATGTATTACGCTCACCCTTGTTTTGTTGCCTTGCGCGTATTCCCCTTCTTCCCTGTTCCAAGCGTCACAGTTCTAGATTCATATTTTTAGAAAAATTACATACTGCATTCCACTTTGTAATGGAATGAAGCAAGTATGCCACTCGATTTTCTGGTGTCGGTGTTCCTTCCAATACTTCTATCTAGTATTCTAGTAGGTACCTGCCGTGGGTACTGAAAGAACGCGTGCTTCACATGTTCTACTGTGTCTGTGCAGTGGTGGCACATTAGGGAGTCGTCGTTCTAAAACCGATAGAGAATGGCCCCATGTCCGGTTGAAACCTGCGTCAGGTAGAAGTCCACTCCTCAATGCCTCAATGATTGTATATTCGGTATAAGACGATAGGTCCATCGGCCTTCGTTGAGAGGTTCCAACGCTGCTGCCGTTCACTCAAACTCCTTACTGTCTCGTCATCGTGCACTAACTCAACCTCCTGGCGGAGGTTGTGTGAAAAGTCCTACATACTCTCAATGCACATAACCTATTTATCATTCCCATTTGGGGCCTATTCGTCATTACGTTCATGGCTTCGGTCCACACTGGTGATCCATACAGTCCAACGTGACACAATAGCCTGTTGTAGCCTACGACTGTGCCTTGGCAATTCAATATTATGCATTATTCAGGAGATCGCATTATTCACTGACGCCGCCCCTTTTGCTTGCGTACTGCAGATGTTCTTTGATATAGAGCCTCGAGTCGATCATAACACCTAGGTATTTGATTGCCGATTTAGATGTTATCTCATGCCCGCCTGTCATAAGTTTAATAGTCTCCTTTTCTTTTCTAATGCTGACGCTGATCAGTGCCGTTTCTTTTATGTGCTCAGCTAGTTTAAGCCCAAAGGTTTCTAGCCAGCGACGGATAACATGGATGGTGTCGTTGCTGATTTGCACCACTTCTTCCAGCAGTTCGCTACTACTACTATGGCTTTGCACTCGGCAAAACCTTTAACCTTAGCTTTTTCTGCTATGTCTAGTCCAAGAATGTCATCATATATTAAATTCCACAGAAGAGGGAGGGCCCAGAACCGAGCTCTGTGGTACTCTTCCAGTGACCGAATATAGCTTTGCACTGTCCTTGGTGTCATAGATAAGAGTCCTCTGCCGGAAGTAGTCCTTGGCTACTTAGATGATAGTCTGGTAAGCTCATATTGCAAGGTGTTTCCAAGGTGTATATCCAATTTTCAGAATTGAAAGCATTCTTTACATCGAGAGTTATATCGGTGCAGTATCACTTAGCTCCTCCTTTCCATCTTGTGCCTTCTATAGCCTTATGTGCAATATGTATGGCATCGACTGTTGAGCGGGCCTTTCTGAAGCCGCATTGGTTGGTGTTCAATAGGCACGATGTGTATCATTTCTGTGAATTGACTAGAAGCTAAACAGAAACAAATGTTTGTACGGAAAAATTAATCACTTCGTTTTCTAGTTAATACGTTAAATTTCTCAATTATTTGTGACTTATTATTAGTTTAATAGTTTATAAGCAATATTTTAAGACAAAGATTGTGTCGATCTAAATCAACACTTTTACGTTTCTTATGTTTTTGCCTGGGGCCTTATGTAGATAGGAATAGCAAATTTTAATAAAAAAAACTATCAAAAGAATAAAATCGTCAGCTGTTATGGCAAACAGAAATAGAAGAAAACTTATAAAAACCTGTTTTCTTACCTCTTGATTAATATTTAATATGTATTTTAAGCATTTATACAAGGTGGCGCAAAAATAACCTTCCGATGTTTTTTGGTCACCGACCGATTATTGCTCAAATAAATAGTCACCAATATTCCGCGTTCTGGAGCAGTGTAGCGTAACATTGTTTATTAACGTGTATTTCGCATGTGTTTACTACACAAATGTCAAAACAGAACTGACATTAGGGGCCAATCGCAAAATTTATAGCATTTTCTGATAGGAGGATTAATTTTGCGCCACCTTGTACATATAAAGCGTGGTTCCATCAAACTATAAGCTATCCAATGCGTTCTCTTTTGTGTGTCGTGTACTTATTTTTAAAGTTTTGCTGGGAATTTTTTCCAAAGTAAGATCAGTGAACTCATAAGAATCTAGATACATACATGCATACAAATATGTATGTACATTAGGTTAAACACACCGAATTAATATTGCTTTTATTAGTCATCAAAAGATTATGACGCGATGAAGATAAAAAAAAAAACGTGTTTTGAGCTCTTACGTACGAGCACATTGGCATATGCAAAGGTTTTGTTCACCTTTTACGTTTAAGCAGTAGGAAGGTACGTGTTTGCAATTCGTTTATAGTAAAAGTGTATGAAAAAAGTGTGAGAAATTTTCTTATTTAACGGCAGTTCAATTCACTTTCTCTTGTTTGCAATTTCTAACCGAAAATGAATGCTGTCAGTGCCACATAAATTCACTTGTACGTCTGAGCTTATTTGCCTGGCCAAATTTTATTTTTTGTATTTTAATTTGCTTAGAAGCAGGGGTGCGCTTCGATGTGCATATGGAATAAAAGTACTGGTTTTGTGGTCACGTTAAGCTATAACGATGTTTTCACTTTCTGGTAACAAGTTCGAAAATATTACTTTGTATAAAGTTAATATACCTACCTAATGTAGGTAGGTAGGTAGGTATGTACAATAAAAGCAAACGCACTGGAGATAGCTAAATTTACGCGTACATTTGTATGTCAGTTTCTTGAGCAGTGACGTGCTTTGTAATATCACAAAAAAAATTGCCCTTGTTGTAATAGGCGACAAAGAGGAGAATACACCATGTAAACAATTTTAGCATTGAAACTCTCCCAAAAGTGTACATGCGAATCCGTGAAATCACTGGTATTGTAAAAGGATGATTAGACAATAATCAATAACAGGAGCGTGCACGTGTTGAAATCGTAAAAAAGAGGTTTTCCAAAACCAGAGTATATCCATATAATGAGTAGGGACACTCTCTCTACATATGCATTTCTTACTAGGTACTACAAAGCAAAATGCAGAAAAAAGCCTACAATATATGGAAATAGGTCAAAAGGATGTGTTTTGTTAACCCTGACCGCTGTGGAAAACATAGGGCCGGGATACAGTCCGCTTGGGCGAACTGTTGGATACCCTATTCTTATTCCTATCCCTCATAAGTGGGCGTGACAAAAGTCTAAATATGGTTGAATTGTTAAGAACGCTCTACATATTTTGTTATATAACATTTAAAGGATTTAATCGAAAAAAACGAACCTTTGGAAAAAAAAACGGTCCCTAGCTCAAACTTTGGTTTTTCAATAAATTGTTTTATTTAATTGTGGGCTTGTCATTATGCGGATTTAAAAAATGTTTAAACATAAGTATCAAGGGCACCTGAGAGTCCATATTATAAATTTCAGTTTCCTAGCTAAAACTTTGACTTTTCAAAAAAATTGTTGTATTGACCCGTGGCGGATTTTAGAAATTGTATCTCACGAGCAGTTTTAGGAGTCAAAGATCATAAATATAAAAAATTTCATCTGTCTAGCTAAAAAATAGGTTTTTTCAATAAATATGTTTTTTTGAGTTTGTGGGTGTGACTTGATTATTTCGGGCCTCTAGAGAGTATAATTATGGTTAAAATTTCAGCTCTGTAGGTCCAGTTTGTAGGCCTCTATGCAGACGGACGGAAAATGGCTAGATCGACATTACTATCGATGCTGATCATAAATATACTAACTTTTAGGGGTTAATTACAAGGTATGTTACAAAAATTAATATACCTACCCTTAGAATAGGGTATAAAAAGGGTACACAATATATTTTCCCTGTACCACTACAAGCGGCGTGCTTCGTAAGACAAATGATTGTGGGTTTTTTTCAAAATGCTTTTTAAAGGCTTGGCTTGTTCCTCGTTGTGTATATCTTTTCACTTCGTGCAGTGCTACCTGGTTTGTTTTTTTTTAAATGGTAAATGGCTGGTTTTTCTGATTTTTGTTTTGATTTTTACAGCAAAATTAATCAAACTCATTTTTTAACATATTATACAATTTCATTTCAAAATTGTTACAAAAGTACAATTTCATTTCAAAATTGTTACAAAAGTACAATTTTGGAAAACGAGAAATAAATTGTTGCTCCAGGCTCTCTATCGCACCTAAAAACTCTTGAGAAGGGCGTGTTAAATGCGCACCCTCATATTCTTTGAAATCTGTGAATATGGAGGAAACACTAGGTTTCTGACTTAATTTCAGCTCACACTTGTGTTTTTGACGTTTTTTTTAAATGTAGCCTGTAAATAATAAAACGCATTTTCGACACAGAAATCAACAGTTTTATAGTCAGATTCGGTTTTAAAAATGTTTTTCACATTGTCCTTCTTTTTGGGTGATTGTAACTGGATTTTAACGTCGGGAAGCTCTAAATTCACAGTTGGCTCGCAGATTCTATGGGTTATATCCTCCATGTACTTTGCTAAAAATGATCTTTTAAATGAACAAATGAATTGAAATGGAGTCAGTAACTTGTTATTTCCTCCTCGGTTGCGTAAGACCGCGAAGGTTTTTTCCAGACAACCTTGATTGATGTTTCTCGTTGAAAGGAACTGAATACCTGCCTTTAAATCACTTGAAATGCCAATGAGAGCATTTGTATTCTGTTGCCATCCTTTTAAAAATCGCATCTTTTTGGTTAAATTGGCAGACTCATCAAAAAAAGTAATATTTTGAAAAAATATATTCATGTCATTTAAGAAATTGACTTGCTCTTCATTTCCAAAAAATGGTCTTCTGAATTTTTTGGAGTCTTTAAACTTAGACTAATTAAAAATATCGCATAACCTGTGTAATCTTTCGATCATTTCAGCATTATTGATAGATATATTATAATATTTTTAAATTAAAATATAGGGATGGGCTACAGTCCGCTTGGCCGAACTGTTGGATACCCTATTCTTATTCCTATCCCTCATAGGTGGGCGTGACAAAAGTCTAAGTATGGTTATGGTTAACATTTAAAGGATTTTATCAAAAAAAAACGAAGCTTTTTTAAAAAACACGCTCCCTAGCTCAAACTTTGGTTTTCCAATAAAATTATTTTATTTAATTGTGGGCGTGTCAGTAAGCGGATTTAAAAAAAAAATTAAGACATGAGCATAAAGGGCCCCTAGAGACTATATATTATAAATTTCAGCTCCCTAGCTCAAACTTTGGATTTAAAAAAAAAGTTTTTTTTAAATTGTGGGCGTGTCAGTAGGCGGATTTTGAAAATATTTACACATGAGCATAAAGCGCCCCCTAGAGAGTATATATTATAAATTTCAGCTCGCTAGCTGAAATTTTGGTTTTTCCAAAAAAATTGTTTTATTTAATTGTGGGCGTGTCAGTGGGCGGATTTTGAAAATTTTATCTCCCGAGCAGTTTTAGGAGTCATACATCATATATAAAAAAAATTCAGCTTCCTAGCTCAAAATTCGATTTTCTCCAAAATTTTGTTTTTTTGAGTTTGTGGGCGTGTCTGTGGGCGGATTTCAAAAATTCGTAAACTTGATTATTTCGGGACCCTAGAGAGTATATGGTTAAAATTTCAGTTCTCTAGGTCCAGTTTAAAGGCCTAATTTTTGCCGACAGACTGACGGACGGACGCACATGGCTAGATCGACATTACTATCGATGCTGATCATAAATTTAGTAACTTTTAGAGGTCTACGGGCAATATTAAGGTATATTACAAACTATGTGTCAAAATTAATATACCCTTAGAATAGGGTATACAAATAGTTGACGTTTACTAAAACGCGTCACCCCGTAATGTGTTTTCATCACTTGTTTCGCACGACTGACAAGAATTCAAGTCAATACGCCTTTGAAATTACTTTATGAAAAAACGTAAGCACCGCCGACCCAACCTTATTGCAACACCAGTGTGACCAACCACAATACAAAGTAGCAAATAAAGAATCAAACCATTTTTATTGTTACTAGGCCAAACACTGGATTGCATTATTTTTAGCGAAATGAAAGCAAAGAAGAAGCATTTATTTTCATATTTTTAACTGTTCATAATTAGTAAAAATTAATAAGTAAAAAAAAATTCGAAGACGAAGCACGCCGCATGTAGTGGTACAGGCAAAATATGTTGTGTACCCTTTTTTCCACAGCGTTAAAACACATCCTTTTGACCTGCTTCAACATATTGTAGGCTTTTTTCTGCATTTTATTGCTTTGTACGAGTAGTAGTAGGAAATGCATATGTAGAGAGAGTGTCCCTACTCATTATATGGATATACTCTAGGTTAGGTTAGGTTAAAGTGACTGTCAGCGCAAGGCCGACACACTTAGACCAGGGCTAGGTCCATTGTGATGCCACACGGATCGAGGGGTTTCCCCACTACTATAGTTAAACCATTTAGAGCTTCTTATGAAGCGCGATAACGTCAGCGTTAGCCAAGTCGTTAAGATCATTAAGCAAGAAATCTCCCAGATAAAGATTTCTATTATGGGAGAGAGCAGGACATGTGCAGAGAAGGTGAAGTATAGACTCCTCCTCCTCCTCGTCCAAGCAACTTCTGCAGAAATCGTTCGAATAAAAACCAAGCCTCGATGCGTGCTTGCCTATCACACAGTGCCCTTTAATGACACCTATAGTGGAGCTAATATGCAGTCGATTTAGTGAGATCAGACTCTTAGAGCGTCGCAGGTTTAGCTTTGGCCAGATGTGCTTAGTCGCTAGACATGTATTACTACTTGTCCACCTAAGGTTTATTCTCTCGATTGCAGATAGCTTGAATAAAAGTTTGCAGGTAGCGATTGGGATACCCAGAGAACCCTTTTCAGGTAAAAGGGGGAGTTTGGTTCTCTTTTTGGCGAGTTCATCAGCCCTGCAGTTTCCTGGAATATCTCTATGCCCCGGCACCCAACAGAGGTGAATGTTTAACTGGTCCGCCATCTCCTTAAGAGATGAACGGCAGTCGAGGGCTGCAATGGAATTTAAAGATTTAAATTTGAATCCACGGACTTGATCGCGGCTTGACTGTCTGAGAAGATACGGATATCCTTTGTGGATATCACATTTCTTTTCAGCCACGTCAGGGCTTCTTTTATCGCCATAATGATATACTCTGGTAGGTACATACTTTATTACCCATATGTAGGTGTATGGTTTTAATTTTTTTGAAGATAGTTATAGAAACTGCGTCCTTTTACTTGCTGGTGGAAATTTAATGATATTTTCTAAGGAACGCTAAAAATCGGCAACGTTTAATAAATTATCATTATTTTAGGTCGAGCAATAAACAGTTCACCATCATCCAGCCTGTGCAGAGGAACACCGGCTCGTCTCTGCAAAACCCGTTATAACACCACTGCACCAATGTACGGAGTCAGTCTAACATCAGGTCAACCAGTTACCATTGTTCAAAAGTTTCCAGATTTACTGCAGCAGGTCGTCTTCGAAGTATGCGAGTAAGTATCCGAAACTAATATCAACCCATTATTATAGGTAGGTATGTCGGCTTGAAAATAACAAATTTAAGGAGTTTGTCCCTTTGGTGTGCCGATAAAAGTTATTCATGTCAAAAAATGAGGCGATCACCAAACAACAATGTTTACATTCAACTTTCATCACAATTCTTTAACATGTTTAGCACTTGTCAAAAGCGCCGTCAATACAAGTATTCCTACTGCCGTACAACAGTTTGATGTAAGTGCAGACTTACTAGTCTCAATTGATAACAATTGAGGCATTGAAGCGAAATTACCGTTTCTTTTGTGCATGCAAAGCCACGTATTGAATCAGATTGATTTATCTAGGCAAAGTATATATCGGAGAAACTAGTTCATCCCATCTAGTGAAGTTAACTCCGTAGTTCTAGCGCAAATGCAATTTTTCTCATATGATTTCATTCATCATTTTTTTTGACGTGCTTTTCTCTCTCCCTGTAACTTTTTGTACCTAGGTACCTACATATAATAATTTCAGAGCTACATAATTATGTGCACCGAATCGGTATTTGACAGTGGGAGCATCTTTACGTTGTAAGGTTCACTTTTAATTTGTCGTCAATTCCACACAAACGTTTTTATCTAATCCGAAGCAATTTGCTAGAGGTATTGTCATAGCTCCGTCTTATTGGGTTTCCAACTTCTCTACAGTAAAAAAGCGTGCGTCGATTTGCCAATTAATTATCACGATAGCCAACTGTTTGGTTATTTAAGCAAAATTTCTTTAATTTCTTTTTGCAGCTAAAGAAATATGTAGTTCGCCATGTGCTTTCTCCAGGTGCAAGTGGCTTTTTACGTATTCTTTGATTGCTTTTATTTTTTTTTCTCGTTTTCCCTTTTCATTATGCTTTTAGTTTAAACAGGTATTTTTCGCGTTATAAAGAAAATAGAACCCGTTAATCATAATGGTTTGTGAGTAAAAAGAAATTTCATTCGTTTACTCTTGATTATAAAATACAATCCGACACAAAAATGATATATATTTGATGTGGTCTTTTATATTATAACGTAAATATGTATGTATTATAAAAGAGTTTATCCTACTGATTAACTCATCAATGCACGGCCCAAACTGCTAAGCGTTAGATAGTGTATCCCTGTACCTCTGTAAGCAAACACTCCGAAGAGATTTACGCACCGCACCGGTAAGGGCAGGTGCCTTAATCTTTTTAAACACATCCCTTAATTTGTGTACAGGCAAATTGAGCCTTATTTCCAATTTTACTCTGACGATTCGGCTGACATTAACTCGGGATTCCATAGAATGCCAATCCCAATGTACAACAGTGTACAAGAATAATGATCTTTCAAAAATCAATACATTGTCTAAAGCCAGCCGGAATTCCATGAAATGTCTAGAATTCGTGAACTAGGTACATAATTATCAGAGATAAAGATATTTACTGAACATTTTAATCATTTTTCCGACCATTAAATTGTTTCAAAGCTTATTCGATAATTTCAATACTCAAAAAATTATTCCACAACTATTATATTATAAATATAGGGCCGGCCCAACCATATGTGCAAGATGTGCAAATGCACAGGGAGCAAAATTCCGGAGCGCATTACTAGGAGTAAGAAAAATTAATTTTACGTTCCGCGGATACTGCCATTTGCATTTAAAAAAAAAACTTTGTTCAAATAAGCCCAAAATAGCAACATCCATCACACCTGTGTTGAATTTTTGCACATTAACTCACATCACTTGCAGTATTGCAACTTCAAGGAGAATCTAACTCACAATAGGGCGCTTGCTGTAAATCTTGCACAGGGTGCTTGTTTGGCCTGAGCCGGCCTTGTATAAACATATACATATGCTGTGGAATCTCACATTGCGGACAGCTCTTTTAGGCGGACACATCCTTTTAGCGAACAAATTTTCCTAACTTAGCATTTATGTATTAGATCACTTAACATTCCCGTAGGCAGACACGTATATCTGCTAGAAATTATTTTATTCGATTCGATTTTAACGAATATTAGCAGGCATCCCGGTTTTGGCTGGTGTTGTTGCATTTGTGTGATCCATGAGAACCTTTTTTACAATACAGCTGCACCTTGCGGGGTAATATCGATGTTCTAAATGTGGTGCTAGGCTCACCTGAATTTTAAATTATATGGATGTGATTTCTTTCCATAGGCGCATTTTATGATAAGCGAACTAATTTATAAAAAAAAACCGAAATCGTTTACGTTGTTTTACCTTACAACTAGCATAACCTGAATCCCAACATGAATGAAACCTCATTGATAGCACATGCGAACTTAACCATATGCGTACATAACGCTAAGCAAGCGGCCGATATGCTGTCAGATAAGTTTTACTTTTACACTTAATTTGTTCTTCTCCTGATAGATGTCTCTCGCAGGCGGGTTCGAAACTAAGCTTGTTATACGCAAACAAGTTTTTGGGTATAGAGACGTCTTGTTAGTTAACAAGGGACCAGTCAGTGAACTGCTCACATTAGCTGCCTGCCAAGTAGGACGAACAAATGCGTTTCTTGGAATTATTTCGTTAAATTCCTCAGAACATCGCCCATTATACCATGATGCCATGTATCATCATGTATGACCCTAATTTACTAAACTATATATTTGGAAAAGAATACTAAAATTGTAGGTATGCATTTTGAAAATTATATTGCCCCCCGCCGCCATTGTTGATTACCATTTAGACTCTTTCAATCGCATTTTCCATGGTTTTCTGCATAACTTCAAGATATTCCGCGATTATTCCGCGCTCTTCAGGGGTATAGCGCTCCATTACTAATTCACACAAGTTCTAATTCTGTTGTCAACAAAAGCAAAAACCAAATTGACATTCGACGCCATTTGTAAAGTCTATGGCACTTTCCGATACCTGTTGGTTTATGAAGGATTAGTTTGTGTTTTATGTTTTATGAAGGATTAGTTTGTTCGGAGTAAAGTACCACCCTAAAAAGGTAACTTAACTTTACGGAAGCAGACTTACAATGTAAGTCGAGTTCACTGTTATCTGCACCAAGAAGATGCATGGTTTGATCAAATAAAGGGTGGCTGTACATACATGAATATTTTTTGCTAATTTGAATCGAGGTTTGTCCGTCCGTCGTTAATTTGTTAAGCCCTAAAATTCGAGCTAGAAAGCTGATAATATATGGAGCCCATACTCTCTAGGAACCCGAAATAATCAAGTGTAAGAATTTTCAAAATCTTCCAGCTGACATGCCCGCAATTTCAATGAACAAATCTAAATTCGTGGCCCGAAAAGCTCAACTTGAAAGATTTTTAAAATCCGCACACTGGCACTACACCAATTAAAAACATAGGGACGGGCTACAGTCCGCTTAAGCGAACTGTTGGATACCCTATTCTTATTCCTATCCCTCATAAGTGGGCGTGACAAAAGTCTAAGTATGGTTGAATTGTTAAGAACGCTCTACATATTTTGTTATACAACATTTAAAGGATTTTATCAAAAAAAACGCTCCCTAGCTCAAACTTGGGTGTTTCAATAAAATTGTTTTATTTAATTGTGGGCGTGTCGGTAGGCGTATTTAAAAAAAATTAACACATGAGCATAAAGGGCCCCTAGAGAGTATATATTATAAATTTCAGCTACCTAGCTCACTTTGAATTTTCAAAAAAAAAAATAATAATAATTGTGGGCGTGCCAGTGGGCGGATTTTGAAAATATTTACACATGAGCATAAAGGGCCCATAGAGAGCATATATTATAAATTTCAGCTCTCTAGCTCAAACTTTGGATTTTCAAAAAAATTGTTTTATTTATTTGTGGGCGTGTCAGTGGGCGGATTTTGAAAATATTTATACATGAGCTTAAAGCGCCCCTAGAGAGTATATATTAAAAATTTCAGCTCCCTAGCTCAAATTTTGGTTTTTCAATAAAATTGTTTTATTTTTTTGTGGGCGTGGCAGTGGGTGGATTTTTAAAATTTTATATCCCGAGCAGTTTTAGGGGTCATAGATCATATATAAAAAATTTCAGCTTCCTAGATCAAAATTCGATTTTTTCCAAAATTTTGTTTCTTTTGAGTTTGTGGGCGTGTCTGTGGGCGGATTTCAAAAATTCGTAAACTTGATTATTTCGGGAACCTAGAGAGTATATGGTTAAAATTTCAGCTCTCTAGGTCCAGTTTAAAGGCCTAATTTTTGCCGACGGACGGACGGACGGACGGACATGGCTAGATCGACATTACTATCGATGCTGATCATAAATATAGTAACTTTTAGGGGTCTACGGGCAATATTAAGGTATGTTACAAACTATGCGTCAAAATTAATATACCCCTAGAATAGGGTATAAAAAAACGTAGTGAAAGGCTGCAGTCCGCTTCATACCCATAATTATGTGGGCGTGACGAAAACTTAAGTCTTTTAAAATTGTTATTATTTTATAATTTTTTTACACAACATTTAAAGGATTTTATTGAAAAAACAAAGTTTTTGAAAACTTTATATAAAAGAATTGCTTTAAAAAAACGTAAATAAAGCTTTTTAGCTTGAGTTTGAAGCCCAAAATGTTGTCGACGTACTTAGGACGGACGGACGGACATGGCTAGATCGACATTACTATCGATGCTGTGATTACGAATATAGACTTCGACCTAAAAGATCTTTGTACCGTATGGGCCAGAAAAGTTTAAACTAGTAGAATTTCCACTTTCCGTGTAAAGCGGACAATTTTACCAGTAGAAGAATTCTTTATGTCCTCGGGCTCATTTGCTACCTGAAAAAGATCTTCTTTCTCATTCTATTAAGGGCTGGACATTCACATAAAATGTGTTCAGCTGACTCGTCCTCTTCAAGACAGAGTCGGCACTCAGGAGAGTCTGATATTCTCATTTTGTGTAGATGATATCTTAAACCATGGTGACCAGTAAGGTAACCTACTAGGTTTTTGATATCATGCCTGCTTAGGTTTAGACATTTGCTGGCATTTTGATTGAAGGGCCGAATGGCTCGTTTGGCCTGTCTTAGACCTGGGATGCTTTCCCAAAGATAGATACATTTTCTATGTTCCCAGCTTTTAATTGCTGCCGTTGCTGCTGATCTAGGAGTGCAGCAGAAAAGTTCGGGACCTATGAAGGGTGTTTCTGAACCTTTTCTGGCCAGTTCGTCGGCCTTTTCGTTACCTTCTACCCCGACATGACCCGGAACCCACTATAATTTGGTCTTGTTTCTTATTCCGAGTGTTTGTAGGGTATTGAACAGTATATGACTGATTTGGAGTCAATGGTATACGAGCTAAGGGCGTTTATAGCTGCTTGACTATCCGTGAAAATATGGATGGTTGCACCTTTTATGCCAGATAAAATAATGTGGCTGGCGCATTTTTGAATGGCGTGGAGCTCTGCTTGAAATACGCTGGGACTTTTTCCCATGGGTAAAAAGTGTTTGTGTAGTCCGTATATTCCCGCTCCTACCCCCGTTTCCATTTTAGAACCATCCGTATACCACCTTATGCCGTTGTGGCTGTTTGGTGGGTTATTACTAACCCATGCTTCTCTCTTGGGTATCTCCGTAGAGAACCGTTAGTTGAAGCATAGTGTTTTTTGAATGCGGTCTGTGGCCGCGCAGTTCATGTTAAGTTCTGGCAGTTCATCGAGAAGGGTCTTTAGTTCCGGATGATCAATAAGACCTATCTCGTTTAACTGTATTAGACTTATTGCACTGCGGATCGCCACTTTTTGGATGTATATGTGAAGAGGTGTAATTCCTGTTATTGCCTCTATGGCAGCTGTTGGACAGGTTCGCATGGCTCCGGAGATACCAAGGCACGCAAGCCGTTGTACCTTTTTGAGCTTCTCTATTGCGACCTTTTGTGTGGATTTTGTCCACCATACTATGGAGGCATATGTTATAATGGGTCTTATCATCACTGTGTAGATCCAGTGGACGATCTTTGGAGAGATTCCTCAGGTTCTGCCATATGTGCGACGACAGACCCTAAAGCTCTATTAGCTTTAGTGATTTTGTTGTTTACGTGAGAGTTCCAGTTAAGTTTCTTGTCCAGGATTACTCCAAGATATTTGACTTCGTCGGAATACTCTACGACCTTGTCGTTTATTGTGATTAGGCCTAGGTCTAATTTCCTCCTTTTAGTGAAAGGAACGATGACTCCTTTACTGGGATTTATGGAAAGATTTTCCTTAATGCACCAGTCTATGGCTGTCTTTAGAGCATTTTTCATTTTTGATATGACTCCAATTGAGTCTATGCCCCTGACTATGATGACAATATCATCGTCCCAAATTGCTCAACTTGTCATCGATGACCAATGACCACAAGAGGGGTGAAAGTACTCCCCCTTGTGGGCAGCTCCTTACGGGTGTTACTGATACTGAGGTCATTTCTGACGAGGCAGTTATTTTGTGACTTTCCAGCATCGCTTTGATCCATTTAATGGTTGGTTTGTCTATGTTTCTATGGTACAAAGCATTTGATATGGATTCATATCTAGTGTTGTCAAAAGCACCCTCTATGTCCAGAAAGGCACAAAGTGCGATCTCTTTACAACGGTAGGCGTTTTTTTATCTCAGTAGTTAGTCTTAACAGAGCGGCTTCCGTGGATTTGCCGTTTTGGTACGCATATTGGTGACGGTGCAGAGCCATGCTTTTTAATATGCATTCTCTAATGTGGATGTCAATAATCCTTTCCATTGTTTTCAGAAAAAAACGATGTCAAGCTTATCGGACGATATGATTTAGGTAATTCGCTTTGTAGGGGTCTACGGGCAATATAAAGGTATGTTACAAACAATCAGTCAAAATTAATATACCCTTAAAAAAGGGGATACAAACTTTTTATTGAAGAAATCATTAGAAATGAAAGTCATAGTACGTAAATAAAATTGTTTTTAACAATTCCTTCATATTTTGTCTTGCCCTCTTTCAAGCGTAATTTTTTAACAAAAAAACATTGTTTTTCTGGTAAAATCCGTAAAAACCGTATAAAGCTGCTATATTTATAATAAAAATATGTATACAATGTCCTTCCTTACGAATTTCTCATACTGAGTTGTTTGATACGCCCATTTTTTGGGGGTTAGGAATAGAGTATCCAATAGTTCTCACAAGCAGACGGTAGCCTTTCCGTATGTTTATACCTTATTCTAAGGGTATATTAATTTTGACGCATAGTTTGTAACATACCTTAATATTGCCCGTATACCCCTAAAAGTTACTATATTTATGATCAGCATCGATAGTAGTGTCGATCTAGCTATGTCCGTCCGTCCACAAAACAAAAACAAATTTTTCGAAAAAATCGAATTTTGAGCTAGAAAGCTGAATTTTTTTATATATGATCTATGACTCCTTAAACTGATCGGGAGATAAATTTTTTTAAATCCGCCCACCGACACGCCCACAATTAAATAAAACAATTTTATTGAAAAGTTATTTGAGCTAGGGAGCTGAAATTAATAATATATACTCTCTAGGGGCCCATTATGCTCATGTGTAAATATTTTCAAAATCCGCCTAATGACACGCCCACAATTAAAAAAAAACTTTTTTTGAAAATCCAAAGTTTGAGCTTGGGAGCTGAAATTTATAATATATACTTTCTAGGGGCCCTTTATGCTCATGTGTTAAGTTTTTTTTAATCCGCTTACTGACACGCCCACAATTAAATAAAATAATTTTATTGAAAAACCAAAGTTTGAGCTAGGGAGCGTTTTTTTTTACAAAAGCTTCGTTTCTTTTTATGAAATCCTTTAAATGTTATATGTATAACAAAATATGTAGAGCGTTCTTAACAATTCAACCATACTTAGACTTTTGTCACGCCCACTTATGAGGGATAGGAATAAGAATAGGGTATCCAACAGTTCGCTCCAAGCGGACTGTGGCCCGTCCCTATGTTTTTACTCTAAAATGAAGTGATCGGTGTTCAAGGAAGAAATCAAAAACTCCTCGAAGATCTTTTCATATGCCAGAAACATTTCAATAAGAGGACGCCATCTGCAATTGTTTATTAGTGGAACTTAAGCTCGGTTCTTAATCTGAACTTTATCATTTACTAATAGAATACATTTGTAGCGGATTTTTAGTAAGGCCTTTGTATTTCTGTATGATGTATGTATGTACACTGCCTGAATTTTATTATAACTATAATTGGGTGAACCTTATTTGGCTTCTTTTTTCTGTTGTTCTTTTCAGAATTTATTTCAAATATTTACTTACTTACTTAAGGAGCTCCTGACCCGTGGAGAGTCTCTGGCTGAGACACTACAGCCGTTCATATTCCGTGATTCCGGGTACGCTGCTTCGAGTTGTCCAGACCAAGCACTCTGGCATCCCCAATTTCTTGGTCTTTAAAGCGCCCTCCTCGCACACAGGACCAATTATCCGACGGAATATCTTAGAGCTTACACTTGGTCTTCCGAGTTATTGGTTTTGAACCCATTTGTTTCGCCAAGCCGAAGTAGCAACGGTTTCCTAGGATAATACTCCGTCGGATCTTTACATTTGTGGAGTTGATGTTTACTCCGAGGAAGGTGAACTTCCTTACTACCTCGAAGTTATTGCTATCAACAGTGACGTTTTGTCTTAGTCGGTTGACAGATGTTTGTTTGTTTGTTGAAAACAAGTACTTCGTTTGAATATTTATACTTAATCTATTCGTTTCTTTTTCCCTAACGGCGAAGTTTTGATCAAAATGAAGGGGACCTTAACCCTCCCACTTTACCGCTTCCCTACTCATCTGTGGGGTTCGCTGGAATTAAACATAATCTCATACATCATTCAAATATTAAACTAAATATTTTTTTCATCTTTCTAGATCTTCTGAATGTGATGTGGTTCGCGGAGAGTGTACACAAACTTACGTTCCATATTTATTTTTAGTCATACCGTTAGGACCAGTCACACTGACAGGACAGGACTACGTACTCGTCGAAAGCGGATGTGTTTGTAAGCCTAAGTACTCAATGGGTGCACCACAAGAACCAAATATGATACCTTAGTTTCGTCAACCTTTAATATAATAACAGTAATGTAATCAAATTAAAAAGAAATAAGAACTCGAAATTTTAAATTGGATTCCAGTGCGCATTTGTCCGTAAAATACACCATAAGTTATATAGATAACATCCGGACTGTCAACGTAGTGGAAATGACAGTCAAATAGTTTATTAAATGTGAAATGAATAGGATTATTAACAGAAACAAAATGAATATGTGTTAAGTAAAACATTACGTGTCGACCAACGGAGCAACGCTAAATAGCTTTTATTTCTTTTAATGTAACATATTTAAGAAAACATAACATAATTACTAAGTGTATTAAATTAAGAATATTTATTTATTATGGAGTTAACGAATCATTTGTATAATAGCTATGTGAACAAATGAATTTAATTAATATAAGATGGTTGTTTTTAACATAAATGTGAATTTAAAAAAAATCTTATTTTTTCATAATTTATAGTTCAAAATAAAACTGAAATACCTATTAATTTATTATACTTGAATCCGTTTAATTTATGAAAATTGCGTAGCATATCTAGTGCCTGTCCCGCACACGCAGTTTGCTGTTTCGCATATTGCAAAGAACGACATATCCGGTTTGTTTTGAAAATTTGATTTGAGGAGGGGGTGGGGTGGGGGCAATAACAACACTGCAGGGCCCCAAAAAAAAAACGATGGGAGAGTCGAGAGAATTGGCAAAATTAAACAGATGTTTTCTTACAAGAGATCGTATACTGAAACGTGAAGCGGCAAGGCCCCAAAGCTTTTACATGCGAGAACAGCGACGCGTACAAGCAATTTAGTTTCTTCTGCTCTTATCGTGATAAAAATATCGTAAAAAAAATAAATACAGAAGAATTAATATTTTTGTTTGAAGTTACACGTCTTTGAGGTTAACATATTTTCATTATTATGGAAGTTGTGCGATCAGAAGTTGCCAACAGAAAAGCTACGACGGTCACCGGAAATTCGATACTGGCAATGCGATAGCATGAAGTTTGTTTGTTGTTCATTAATGCCGAATTTGAGACTGCCGCGTTTATTTGACTAACGTTTATTTCACCAAGAGGTCCTTGAAACCACAAACAAAATATTTAAACTCGAAAAAAGGATATTGTTCCAAAATTTCTTTGACACGCGGTATTTCTGTGTTCAATTTAATTTTACCAAGAGATTCTTGGAACCCCAAAAAAAATGAGTGTGATTAAGACCACACGACTGAAGTAAAACTTCTTTCGCTCCATCTAATTTAAATTGTGGGCATCAGTCAGTCAATTTTGAAAATATTTACACGTGAGCATTAACAGCCCCTGGAGATTCTATATTATAAATTTCAGCTCCCTAGCTCAAACTTCGTTTTTTTGCAAATTGTGGGCGTGTCAGTGGGAGAATTTTGAAAATATTTACACATGAGCATCAAGGGCCCCTGGAGAGTCTATATTATAAATTTCAGCTCCCTAGCTCAAACTTTGGTTTTTTGATGCCCGACCTGAAAATCTGACGATGACGGTGACGCTCTATATTTCCAACTAATGAACTGCGATTCATGGACACAATGACTTTACTCACTTCCGGTAAATTCCATCTGTCGGCAACTGTTCTTATTTGGATCGGTTTAGATAGATGATGAGCTTAGTATTGCCCTCTATTGAGGAGATTCAAGGGTGTTTACCCATTCCACGAACTTTCCGCCGAAAGGTTGTAACAAAAGAGTGTACGTTTGTCTACGCTTCGGTATTGCCGGAAGTCTACATTGGTCTACACTTCCGTTGCGCCGGAAGTCTACATTGGTCTACACTTCCGTGTCGCATTCACCAGCTTACTCCCCAAGTCAAGCGTGCGTAAAGAAATTTTACTTCAAAAATGTCTTATAACCCGACAAATGGATATTTTTGCAACATGTCCTTAAAAACCGTTATATTGGTACACATTTTCAACAAGTATGTAAATATTAATAACCACAATCAACCCAAAGATTTATAACACCTACCGCGTGTACATGAGTACAGGCTCCATTTTTTTTTGTAAACAACGCTTTCATGGGTATGTGTTTAAAGTTTTTAACTGTACAGTCTTGGTCTTCAAGAAAACAGCAATCAGTCAGCCTCTGGCTCTGTGTACTTCAGCATGTGAAGAAATCTGGCTTAAGGAACTTCTTGGTGAACTGGATGTACAAGTAAATGTAGTGCCGATTTTCGAAGACAACTAAGCGTGCATTAAATTTGCGGAAGAACCACGTGAACATAAATGAATAAAGCATATCGACATTAAATACAATTTCATCAATGAAGCGGTTCATCTCGGAAAGGTTCAAGTGTCGTATTTGCCGACGAAGAGGCAGGTTGCAGACGTTTTGACGAAGACGTTACCAAAGCCTCACTTTATTGAACTAAAAAAGCTTTTGGGCTTACAGTAGGTGTGTTTTTTACTCAAGCTTATTCACATTCGCATATTGAATACAATAGCAACTTAGCCTATAAAAGTTTACTTTAGCGGGGTTAATTAACGCCGCTTAGTCCTTAAGCGGATAGAGACTTTGTATATACACTCTATAGTACTATCATCAACACGAATTTGAAAACGACGACTTCGAGCGAGTCAGCAACAAAGATGGTGGCATTTGAAGGTTTGTGTCTAAAATGTTGCTGTCTCTCTCTATCGAATCATTCTGATATTATGTTAGTTTTTATTTTTGTTTGTAAGAAAAGGAGCATAGGCATTTTTGTTGCACACAGGCAGCACAGCACAGGTAGCATGTAGGAGCTCGCATTATCTATTCTCTGGTCATGCCATATGATTTTTTTTTTCTGTCTAACAGCCTAATACTTTTGATGATTTGCAATGTTGCCTTCGCTTCGGCAAGTAGTATGTTTGATGAGAGGGAGATGATGGGAAAATAAGAAATCTGACTTCTTCGTCTGCGAGTAGAATGTATGATGGAAGAGGCGATTCGTTTGAAAGGAAACATTGAATAAAATTTGATTTCGGTATTTTTCATCAAATGAGATATTATGAGTTTGTCGCATTTTAGACTCTCACTGTTTCGGCTATATCTAGTCGCAAAAGGTACCGATTTCTATCATTTTTTTTGTAATTCATTTAGAAATATTCGATCTAATTTATAAAGAAATGACATATTTTATTTTTTGTCAGTATTGTGCCATGCCGCACCACCACTTCTTGGTCAATAGGTACCTGTAAGATGAATATTTATATGGATAGTAAGAATTTTCGTTGTTTTGCGTGGAGCTAGATTACTAAATTCGATGAACGACATATTTTATAGGAGTATTGCGCAAGTTTATTTATCTTTAATCAACATGTGAAATTGCTGGTATAATTTTAAAGTCCATGTACCTTTTCAATAAAGCATTGAGGAAGGTCACTTGTTGGTATTTTTTCCTTAATGGAGGCTGCTTGCTTATTTCTCTTTTGCATTAAACATATTCTAACAATAGATATACTTCGAGGCATTAAGAACGTCACTACAAAGATTATGCTGGCTAACTCTAGAGCTTTTAGCTAAGCTCCAGCTATTGTAGAGTGTTCTATTGTGTCTCTTGGCGGTTCAATTTGAGTATGACTTTCATTAGTATAGTCCCGGTATATTCATAGTTTTAATTGTAATCCGCGTTGCGACTATTGGATATCAGAAAGAGTTGAACTGCTTTTTGTATTCATATTGGTCTAATTTTATTCGTGAAAGGATAAGTTGTGCATATGAATATTTTTATAATATTGTTACATTCAGGCTAGGATTCGAAAAGATAAAACGTAATTCTATTTAACTAATCTTTATTAGTTCTCTTTCAATTTAATTCTTAAATATTATTATAATAATTCACTTATTTAATTCAACAATTCACTTTCACAATTAATCACTTTAAATACACAATCAATTTTCTCTTACGCAATACTTATACTTTTTCCCTATACTTTTCACTACTGTCATCTATCGCACTTCTTTATCGCGGTTCACAACTAGACTGTCTTGGGTGCTCCTGCGACATCTATTTATATCTCCTAGTGACACCTCTCGAAATTTACAGATTCGTTGGGTTTAGAAGGTTCGAGAACAACATAATTATGTATGTACTAGTTATTCCACAGCTACTCAAACTGCTATTCAAATGCTGCCGAAATCGGTAATATGACTACTTTCTACTAGATGGTGCTACAAGTTGACTAATTGATGCTGAATGACACAGGTTGAGCAAACATGCAACAATATCCCCCTCTCAAACTTGTTCGTCCCGAACAAGCACGTCAATATTTTCGCCATGGTAACGATGGAGACGATCCCCATAGACAACTTTCAGCTTGCCTCTTCCTCGCTGGATCCGGTAGACAACATCGTTGATGCGCTTCACTATCTTATAGGGTCCTTCCCAATCCTGCTGTAGTTTAGGTGACATGCCTTTTCGGCGATGAGGGTTGTATAGCCATACCAGATCTCCTTCCTGGAATCCTGTGGTGGATGCTTTGGTATCGTACCTCGCTTCATGCGGTCGCTGGATATCCGAATCTTATTTCTAGTTTTCCGACAAATGTTTCTGTGGATTTCAGTACCCGGTACACACTTTCCAACCACCTCACCTTGCTTCAATTTAACGCTTTTGTGTTCCGCATTAAGAACTCGTACTGGAACAATATTATTCTTCGGCTCGACAAGCACTTTTCCAACCACGCAGTTTCGGTAGTAGTGGTTGTCTTTTGGCTCAACTAGAAAGAATCGGTGGCTCATAGGATCACCCTCCCTATTTGTCCAAATCAGTGTCTCTGAAGAAGGTGGTGGGACGTCGTCCTCACTAATGACTGTCCTTAGGGATGCGACGTTCTCGTTCCCGTACACCATCGGAATCTCTACGTTTCGATACTTGAGTACTTGCATACCAAAGTCCAATACGACACCATGCGCCTTCATGAAATCGATTCCAATGATGCATTCGTCACATATATCGGCTACTAGGAAAGCGTGGGAGAATGCTAATCCTACCAAATTTATTGTTAGCATGATCTCTCCGTACACTTTCGCTGTCGCTCCTTTTGCTGTTTTCAGACAGTAACTGCTGGTGTTGTGCAACTAAGACTGTCGGACGATGTCCCTCCTTATAATGGAAGCGGTGGCACCGGTGTCGATGGCTGCCACGCACTTATTTTGACCGATATAGGCTAACTCTGGTTTCCTCGTTTGGTTTGGGAGACTTGAATTGTGGTCCTGGAGTCATCGATTCCGGAAACCCACTTCGGCCCCGAGAAGCTGCCCCTTACACGTTTCCCGGCTGCTGGTTCTGCGAAGCTATATCTGCCAGATGCTTCTTCGTTGCGCCTCCTAGGCCCGCAATGTGGACAACTGCCTTGTCTGGGTGGAGCTCTGCACTGTCTCTGTAGATGCCCTATTTTGTTGCAGTTCCAGCAGCGCATTCGACCTCTGTTGTCTCTGTTCCGGTCTACGATGTCTGTTCTTTGACATGAGCATTCAACGGCTGTCATTTCCCTTACGCGGTAGAACACATGCGATGCCTGATCAGCAGCTTGCATTGTCAAGGCAAATGCTAGGGCCTCGGCGAGAGTTCTCTTTCCAGCCATTCTTACGGCCATTTGCAGTTGTCTATCTTCAATGGCTTGGATAAACGCCTCCACAGCCATTTCATTGATGAGAACCTCACCAGCATTAGGATATGACAAATGTGCCAGACGTTCGATATCTGCTTGCATCTGTTGAAGTGTTTCTTCCCGCTTATGGACTCTACTGCGTAGCTAGACCCTGTACACTTGCTGCATATGCTCATCATCGAAGCGCATCTCTATAGCCTTGACCAGTGCGTCGTAGTTGTGTTGCTTCTCTTCTGAGACGGTTTGGAGTAACTCCGCAGCTGTACCTCTTAGTGGGAGCGTTAGCGCAATCGACTTTTCCTCGTTGTTCCAGCTGTTCGCCATTGCAGCTGCTTCAAACTATTTCTTATAAATTGGATATGATGTTTGACCATCGAAAACAGGAGGCGCATCTCTTTCCTTCTCGGGCAGTCCGCAAAATATTCTCGAGCCTTCTGCTTCTTCACTTTCTCGAGCACTTTAGCTAAGTTCTCAAAGTTTGTTTCATGCTTGCAAAACGTCTAATGCATTTCGTGTAATTTGGTTTCAACCTTCTCGAACTTGTGGTCAATTTCTTCGAGTTTTCCTTCGAGAATACTTTTAAAATTTTCCACAGCGCTTTTTTGGGCGGCAACTATGGAATTCTTTTAATCTTCGAATTTAGAGTCCATTGATTCCAATCTGGAATCTAGAGAATTCTTCTGTTCATCAAATTTAGAGTCCATTGATTCCAATTTGGAATCTAGAGAATTCTTCTGTTCATAAAATTTGGAATCTAGAGAATTCTTCTGTTCATTGAACTGAGATCCCATAGATTTCTTCTGTTCATTGAACTGAGAGTCCATAGAATTCTTCTGTTCATCTAACTTGGCCAGAAGTAATTCCATCATAGCTGTCATATCAACGTTTGTACTTACTTGTTCTTCTGCTACGTCGAACAAAATGGACTTTGGGTTTTTTCCTACGTTTTCAACAGATTCCTGCAGTCGAAGCACAAGATCACTTTTTCCTCCAGCTGTGGAGAGATTCCGCTGTTCCAATGCAGCTTTTAACTGCGGTATACTGAGCTGTAGTAATTTTAATGTGCGGCCCATTTTTTTTTTTTTTAACTAATTCACTTCACTTTAATTTCACACTGAATACGTTTTATCCCACTTCTGACACCAATGTTACATTCAGGCTAGGATTCGAAAAGATAAAACGTAATTCTATTTAACTAATCTTTATTAGTTCTCTTTCAATTTAATTCTTAATTATTATTATAATAATTCACTTATTTAATTCAACATTTCACTTTCACAATTAATCACTTTAAATACACAATCACCTTTCTCTTACTCAATACTTATACTTTTTCCCTATACTTTTCACTACTGTCATCTATCGCACTTATTTATCGCGGTTCACAACTAGACTGTCTTGGGTGCTCCTGCCACATCTATTTATATCTCCTAGTGACACCTCTCGAAATTTCCAGATTCGTTGAGTTTAGAAGGTTCGAGAACAACATAATTATGTATGCACTAGTTATTCCACAGCTACTCAAACTGCTATTCAAATGCTGCCGAAATCGGTAATATGGCTACTTTCTACTAGATGGCGCTACAAGTTGACTAATTGATGCTGAATGACACAGTTTGAGCAAACCTGCAACAATATATAAATCCTAATTCTTTTATAGTATAGTCCATTGTCTGGTAGTTATAACAGTGGACTATGTTGCTACTATGTTACCTATAGTTGCCAATTATATACAGTCTTGTTCGTATTGTGTTCATTGTTTGCACAGTCCGTCTGTTTACCAAGATAGATATCTTGCTCTTAAGCATAATGTATCTAATCTTATCAAATTTAATATCTAATTTAATATCTAATTTAGCACCGACCGAGCTGACCCCAAATTATGCATGTATTAATGTTTTTTTTCAATTGAGGTTTATTAAAAGATGTTGAAAGTTGAAAGTTTTGAATTTATATTTAAAATCCGAAATTTTCCATTATGGATAATAGAGTTCCAAATACACGTTCTTGAGAAAGAATAAGTAATATGAGAAATTCGTCTAGTTTTAGAAATGCAACTCCCCGCTCAGGACCAATGGATGTCAGACCAATAGTTAGTCGTACTCCACCTGGGGCTAGTGTAGGCTTAAACCAGGATCAGATTTCACCACAACTGGAAGATAACCCTCCTGCAGCAATGCAATCCGGTCAGGCAAGTAACCACAATAGTGATGATAATAATGAGTGACGAGATATTAATGAACATCGCCCACGTGTTCAAGAAGAGGCCACAGGCATTAGAGTTATTACGTCAGCATTTCAACGAATACTCGAGGCAAACCAACGAGTTTTTATTCGTGATAATGCAGTCTATTAGAGATAAATTAGTTGGAAGATTGGACAATTTGAATTTAAATACTCCCAATGTGAATCCTACGAGACCTTCGAACGCTCGTTCTCACTTCGAACATTTTTTAAATAACGCTTCGTTTTCGACCCAACGGACAGTGTGACGAATCGCTGATTTAGCGGAATTAAATTAAAATTAAATTTTTTGTTTTTTTTTTAATTGAAATTGTTCACAGAATAGAATATGACAAATTTTTTTAACATGACTACAAATTTCAAGACAAAACAATATCTACATAAAAACCAGCTTATTTTAATTTTTTTAATTATTTGGTACATCTAAAAGTTGCAAGACTTCATGTTCAATGACACTTTTCTTTCTTCTCGGAAAGGACGAGTATCTTAGACTTGCTAAGAATGGATCTGAGGTTATAAGCAATCGATTTAAGAGGTCAGTATTTGTATCTACACGTGATATTTTTCTGGTAAGAAGTTCCCTAAATCTTCTATTTTACTTGTTTCTTGCCTCTTGCGCTTCTTCTGAAAGTTGTCCGATTGGAAGTATACAAGTAGAAATTATTTGTTTTCAATGAAAGAACCCCTTATGCACACTTACTGGCTTAAAATACCAGGCATAATTTTTTATAGTTCCCTTGTTTCCTTTGCATACTTCTCAAAAGCATCTGCATCTATTGGGCACCCAGACCCAAGAACTTCTAAGATGATATGAAACTTTTTGATAATTTTTTTTATCTGTCCCTGTAATTCGGGCAGTCTTTTCCTCATCTCTAAAAAATCTTCTAGCCTTGTTCCCGTCATTAGAGTTGAGACTGTTGAGTTGGCATATCTACCAATAACCCTGTTTCTCTTGTAAATTTTTCTTGGAATAGTAATTTTCTGGCTTTGACCTTTTCTTTACTGCCTTGGTCTTTTGCCTGCCGCACCTTGACATCTAATCTATAAGCCTTTTGTCGGTATTCCTACTCCAGATGAAGAAGGTATTTCATCTAAGATATTTTGTGGTAATGTTAGATTTTCATTAAGCCACAGAGAATTTGAATTTTCGAAGCGCTCTCTATGCCGACCACTTTTGGCCCATCTCTCGTCAAATCTTAAACATAAAATTTTAAATTTTAATTTGATTGACTTTGTTGCAGCCTCAGAAAATAGTATATGGCTAAAGTAACCCCTAACAAAAGCAAAAACAGCATCTAAGCGCTTAATTTTGACTTAAGAAACGAAACATCAAAAATTTGCTTTTTCGTGATTTCCATGGGCATCCTAAAAATGAAAAATTTAGTATGAGTGTCGCACCTGTACGCAAGAAGTTGAAACACATTTTAGCAGTGCATATGCAAAGCTTTAGAACAAACACGGTCTCCAACTTGGACAACACTGAACAACTATACTTTTCGTCTAATGAATACAAAAAACACATATTTTATCTATAAATTTTACTTTCATTTACCCCTTATATTAAACAAAATCTTCAATTATTTAAGAAAAACTTACTTTTATATCAATCGACTGTTTACTTATTGAGAAAAGATAAAAAAAAAGCTATAAAATGTACGCGAACCAATAAAAAACGATATAAACACTTTCACTTCAAATTAACGTTCTTATAAAAAAAATTATACACAATTTGCAGTTTGAGATGATTTTTTTTTTGTTGCACAAAGCAAAAACAAAAAAAATGCACAGTCATTACGTAGGAGGCTTAACCGGCTTTTGTTTAATTTTGTGCATGTCATTTTCCTTATTAAATCAAGCAATTCGTCACACTGTGCAACGCAGACAAGCTCCACCAATAAGTCAACAAATTTCTTCAGTAAGTTCAGTTTGTAAAATTGAAAAGTGGCAAATTGCATTTGACGGGTCCGAAAATATCCACGATTTTCTTTTTAAAGAGGAAACCCTTAAGGATCGTTCACAATGTAGCTGGGAACACACTATAACTTGTCTTATTATTTTTATCTCTGCCTCAATTAATATTTTTTCACATGCAAATATGGTTTATAAACCACTTGGGAATCCTCATTGCTGAAATGCGAATCTCCTTCACCGAGGTGAACACAGACACCAATTGTATTGAATACAAAGAAACAAGTTACAGGTGACTGTGATGGTCTAATTGCAATATGCCATAACCTACCCCAAACATCCATCAAAGCCAACAAATAATATAGCATCAATCTACTCGATGACAATTCTTCCACCTTTCTTTATCCACCATCGCACTACCTTTAAATATGAATATCTATTTTTTACTTGCAAATATGAATTATAAAGAAAATCATTTGCGAATCCTCACAGTAGCTGAAATGCGACTCTCCTTCAACGATCACACACACACATACCAATTGTATTAAATACCAGAAAACATAACCTACCCCAAACTTCCATCAGAGCAAACAAACAATATGGCATAAGCCTACCCAATAATAATTTCTTCACCTTTCTGCCCTACCATCAACCACTAACGCTACCAGTGTCATGCATATGCAAGGCTTTAGAACAAACACGGGATCCAACTTGAACAGCACTGAACACTTATACTTTTCGTCTAATGAATACAAAAAACACATATTTTATCTATAAATTTTACTTTCATTTACCGCTTATATTAAACAAAATCTTTAATTATTTAAGAAAAACTTACTTTTATATCAATTGACTGTTTACTTATTGAGAAAAGATAAAAAAAAGCTATAAAATGTACGCGAACCAATTAAAAACGATATAAACACTTTCTCTTCAAATTGACCTTCTTATAAAAAAAATTATACACAATTTGGAGTTTGAGATGTTTTTTTTTTGTTACCTAAGCAACAACAAAAAAAAATTGCAGTCATCACAGACTTAACCGGTTTTTGTTTAATTTTGTGCATGTCATATTCTTAATTAAATCAAGCTAAAACCCTTAAGGATCGTTCGCAATGTAGCTGGGAACACACTATAACTTGTCTTATCTTTTTTTATCTCTGCCTCAATTAATATTTTTTCACTTGCAAATATGGTTTGTAAAACATTTGGAAATCCTCATTGCTGAAATCCCAATCTCCTTCGCTGATGTGAACACAGTCACTAATTGTATTGAATACAAAGAAACAAGTTACAGGTGACTGTGATGGTCTAATTGCAATATGCCATAACCTACCCCAAACATCCATCAAATCCAACAAATAATATACTGTTACATCCAGGCTAGGATTCGAAAAGATAAAACGTAATTCTATTTAATTAATCTTTATTAGTTCTCTTTCAATGTAATTCTTGATTATTATTCTAATAATTCCCTTATTTAATCCACCAATGCACTTTCACAATTAATCATTTTAAATACACAATCACTTTTCTCTTACTCAATACTTATACTTTTTCTCTATATTTTTCACTACTGTCATCTATCGCACTTCTCAAACCACCTCACCTATCGCGGTTCACAACTCGAATGTCTTGGGTGCTCCTGCGACATCTATTTATATCTCCTAGTGACACCTCTCGAAATTTCCAGATTCGTTGAGAAGGTTCGTTTAGAAGGTTCGAGAACAACATCATTATGTATGTGCTAGTTCTTCCACAGGTACTCAAACTGCTATTCAAATGCTGCCAAAATCGGTAATATGGCCACTTTCTACTAGATGGCGCTTGCTGAATGACACAGTTTGAGCAAACATGCAACAATATCCCCCTCTTAAACTTGTTCGTCCCGAACAAGCACGTCAATATTTTCGCCATGGTAGCGATGGAGACGATCCACATGGACAACTTTCAGCTTGCCTCTTCCTCGTTGGATCCGGTAGACAACATCGTTTATGCGCTTCACTATCTTATAGGGTCCTTCCCAATCCTGCTGTAGTTTAGGTGACATGCCTTTTCGGCGATGAGGGTTGTATAGCCATACCGGATCTCCTTCCTGGAATCCTGTGGTGGTTGCTTTTGTGTCGTATCTCGTCTTCATGCGGTCGCTGGATATCGGATGAATATTTCGGTGGATTTAAGTACCCGGTACACACTTTCCAACCACCTCACCTTGCTTCAATTTGACGCTTTTGTGTTCCGCATTAAGAACTCGTACGGGAGCAATATTGTTCTTCGGCTCGACAAGCACTTTTCCAAACACGCAGTTTCGGTAGTGGTTGTCTTTTGGCTCAACTAGAGAGAATCGGTGGCTCATAGGATCACCTTCCAGCTTTGTCCGAATCATTGTCTCTGATGAAGGTGGTAGGACCTCGTCCTCACTATTGACTGTCCTCAGGGATGCGGCGTTCTCGTTCCCGTACACCATCGGAATCTCTACGTTTCGATACTTGAGTACTTGCATACCAAAGTCCAATACGACATCATGCGCCTTCATAAAATCGATTCCAATGATGCATTCGTCAGATATATCAGCTACTAAGAAAGCGTGGGAGAATGCTAATCCTGCCAAATTTATTGTTAGCATGATATCTCCTTACATTTTCGCTGTCGCTCCTGTTGCTGTTTTCAGACAGTAACTGCTGGTGTTGTGCAACCAAGACTGACGGACGATGTCCCTCCTTATAATGAAAGCGGTGGCACCGGTATCGATGGCTGCCACGCACTTATTTTGACCGATATAGGCTTCCACTGTTAAACTCTGGTTTCCTCGTTTGGTTTGGGAGACTTGAATTGTGGTCCTGGAGTCATTGATTCCGGAAACCCACTTCTGATCCGAGAAGCTGCCCCTTACACGTTTCCCGACTGCTGGTTCTGCGAAGCTATATCTGCCAGATGCTTCTTCGTTGCGCCACCTAGGCCCGCAATGTGGACAACTGCCTTCTCTGGGTGGAGCTCTGCACTGTCTCTGCAGGTGCCCTATTTTGTTGCAGTTCCAACAGCGCATTTGACCTCTGTTATCTCTGTTCCGGTCTACGATGTCTGTTCTTTGACATGAGCATTCAACGGCTGTCATTTCCCTTACGCGGTGGAACACATGCGATGCCTGATCAGCAGCTTGCATTGTCAAGGCAAATGCTAGGGCCTCGGCGAGAGTTCTCTTTAGTTGTCTATCTTCAATGGCTTGGATAAACGCCTCCACAGCCATTTCATTGATGAGAACCTCACCAGCATTAGGATATGACAAATGTGCCAGACGTTCGATATCTGCTTGCATCTGTTGAAGTGTTTCTCCCCGCTTCTGGACTCTACTGCGTAGCTGGTCCCTGTACACTTGCATATGCTCATCACCGAAGCGCATCTCTATAGCCTTGACCAGGGCGTCGTAGTTGTGTTGCTTCTCTTCTGAGACGGTTTGGAGTAACTCCGCAGCTGTACCTCTTAGTGCAAGTGTTAGCGCAATCGACTTTTCCTCGTTGTCCCAGCTGTTCGCCATTGCAGCTGCTTCAAACTGTTTCTTATAAATTTTCCATGATGTTTGACCATCGAAAACAGGAGGCTGCATCTCTTTCCTTCTCGGACAGGCCGCAGAATTTTCTCGAGCCTTCTGCTTCTTCACTTTCTCGAGCTCTTTAGCCAAGTTCTCGAAGTTTTTTCCATGCTTGCAAAACGTCTGATGGATTTCGTCGAATTTGGTTTCAACCTTTTCGAACTTTTGGTCAATTTCTTCGAGTTTTCCTTCAAGAACATTTTTAAAATCTTCCACAGCGCTCTTTTGGGCGGCAACTATGGAATTCTTTTGTTCTTCCAATTTGGAATCTAGAGAACTCTTCTGTTCATCAAATTTAGAGTCTATTGATTACAATTTGGAATCTAGAGAATTCTTCTGTTCATCAAATTTAGAGTCCATTGATTGCAACTTGGAATCTAGAGAATTCTTCTGTTCATAAAATTTGGAATCTAGAGAACTCTTCTGTTCACTGAACTGAGAGCCCATAGAATTCTTCTGTTCATTGAACTGAGAGTCCATAGAATTCTTCTGTTCATCCAACTTGGCCAGAAGTAATTCCATCATAGCAGTCATATCAACGCTTGTACTTACTTGTTCTTCTGCTACGTCGAACAAAACGGACTTGGGGTTTTCTCCTTCGTTTTCAACAGATTCCTGTAGTCGAAGCACAAGATCACTTTTTCCTCCAGCTGTGGAGAGATTCCGCTTTTCCAATTCAGCTTTTAACTGCGGTATACTGAGCTGTAGTAATTTTAATGTGCGGCCCATTTTTTTTTTATTATTTTTTTTTTTTTTTAAACAAATTCACTTCACTTTAATTTCACACTGAATACGTTTTATCCCACTTCTGACACCAATGTTACATCCAGGCTAGGATTCAAAAAGATAAAACGTAATTCTATTTAATTAATCTTTATTAGTTCTCTTTCAATATAATTCTTGATTATTATTCTAATAATTCTCTTATTTAATCCAACAATGCACTTTCACAATTAATCACTTTAAATACACAATCACTTTTCTCTTACTCAATACTTATACTTTTTCTCTATACTTTTCACTACTGTCATCTATCGCACTTCTCCAACCACCTCACCTATCGCGGTTCACAACTCGAATGTCTTGGCTCTTGGGTGCTCCTGCGACATCTATTTATATCTCCTAGTGACACCTCTCGAAATTTCCAGATTCGTTGAGAAGGTTCGTTTAGAAGGTTCGAGAACAACATCATTATGTATGTGCTAGTTCTTCCACAGCTACTCAAACTGCTATTCAAATGCTGCCAACATCGGTAATATGGCCACTTTCTACTAGATGGCGCTTGCTGAATGACACAGTTTGAGCAAACATGCAACAATACCATCAATCTACTCGATGACAATTCTTCTAAATTTCTTTATCCACCATCGCCCCTACCTTTAAATATGAATATCCATTTTTCACTTGCAAATATGAATTATAAAGAAAATCATTTGAGAATCCTCACAGTAGCTGAAATGCGACTCTCCTTCAACGATCATACACACACATACCAATTGTATTAAATACCAGAAAACATAACCTACCCCAATCTTCCATCAGAGCAAACAAATAATATGGCATAAGACTACCCGTAATAATTCCTTCACCTTTCCGCCCTACCATCAACCACCAACGCTACCTGTGTCATCTTCCTTCTCATATACTTAGTCACGAGCATGAAGGAGAACAAAAAATCTGCTGTTTGCGCACAACCAAATAAAAATAGTCTGCTGATACTTCCATCAGAGCCAACAAATAAAATACGATAAATCTACCCGATGAGAATTTCCTGCTCCGTCAAACATCAGCCACCATCGGTAGTCGCTACCTGAATGATCTTCATATTCATGATCTTCATATTCCTCCTCATATTCACGAGAATCGAAAATAATGGAAGACAACAAAGGTGTAGAAAAGGTTCTTCAATATGCTAGTATGGATATAGCTTTTTTTAATGTAGTATTTACGTCGTATGGTGGCGTAGTCGTCGTATACACGAAGTGATAATACTGTCGCATGTTTGCTCAAACTGTGACATTCAGCATCCATTAGTCACTCGCACCGCCATCTAGTGGAGAGCCATATTACTGATAATTGGCAGCATTTCAAAAGCAGTTTGAATAGCTATGGAATAACCAATTATGTTGTTCTCGAACCTTGTGAACTTAACGAATCTGGAAATTTCGAGAGGTGTCACTAGGAGATATAAGGTCCATTCGCGTACTTTATGTGTAGGAAAATGAAGTGTCAAATCTCCAAAATCGAGAGAGAATCCTCTCATTTCTAAGAAAAGTACGCGTTGAAAAAAGCATCTTAGTTTGGCTTGAAAAGAAGCAACAGCTGTTTTTCTTGCTGGCAAACTCATAGGATTTCATCATTTGACAGTTTTCATTTTCTTACCAGCTGAAATTCTGTGTGAAGAAAAATGAACGAAAGTACATTTTTCTTTCGTTCATCTTTGTACCATTTTCTCAGTACGCGAACGCGTTCGTGTAGTTTCGCACGAACGTTTATATAAATTTACGTTTGCATATTAGTTCGCGAACGGACCTATAAATATGTGGCGACCCACTGGCCCTCTATGGAGCAGTAGCAAGCAACGAGTAGTTTTGGAGAGTGTGGTTGACGGCGAGTAAGAAGCACGCGATTGATGATTCTGATCGTGGTTTGACGAATGGAAGACGCCATTGTTTTTAATACTTACTTTTGCTTTATAATATATATTAATATTTAGTTAATAAATAATCTTTTCAATAAAATAAAGTGAAACATTTAGTGGAGTATATCATTAATAAAAAGAAGTACCCACAATTGGTGACCCCGTCTAAGACTTTGGATATAATACAAAATGGCGCTCTTGCATACGCCGCAGAGAAACAATTCCGATTCGCCTCCACTTATTCCCACAGACGAAGAACAGCCCGGAACAAGTCCAAATGCTCAAGAAAGTGCCAACAAAGCGCACACTCAAGTGGACCGAATAGAACGTGTCGAGCTATCACCATTCTGGAACACCAAAGTCCAGCTATGGTTCGCATCCATTGAGTCCCAATTTCTAAGCCGAAGAATAACTGCTGATTCGACTAAGTACCATGCTGTCATTGCCCGTCTAGATCAGGACACACTGTCGGTAATCGAACATATCATCATCAAGCCTCCTGCGCAAGATAGGTACAAGACCATCAAAGAAGCCCTATTGAACCATTTTTCGGTTTCTCAGGAAAGACAATTTAAAACCATTGTCTCTGGGTTAGAACTGGGAAGCCGACGTCCATCAGACCTATTGACGGAGATGCATATGCCACTTTCACCAGAACTCTTTGGCTCGACCGTTTACCACCGCAGGTGCAAGTAGTCCTGGCTACAGCTGACCGCCTTGACAACAGCAGCCTCGCCCAGATAGGATAGTGGACATTCAGCATCAACCGAATTACGGACAGATTATGCCTATTTCTCGATCCACCGAACGACAAGACATAGATGAACGGGTGCAAGAGCTCTCTAGGTAAGTTGAAAGACTTTCGCAAAAGTTGGACCGGTTCATTGCAAATGGTGGAGACAACCGTTCGCGCAGTGCCACACCAGCACGTCGCAACAATCCTAAACCAAATGCGAACAGATCCCCATCTTCATCAGTCTGCTATTACCATTGCCGATTCGCCGACAATGCTAAAAAGTGTACAACACCTTGCTCTTGGCTCCAGACACAGGGAAACACCAGTCACCACCAGTAGATTCGGCGGATACTGATGGTGCCTTATGCCACCGTCGACTTTTCATATATGACCATATATCAGGAACAAAATTTCTCGTCGACACAGGCACGAATATTTCGATCGTTCCTCCCACACGTGCAGACAGATCAAACATCACCAATTTTCAACTCTACGCATCAAATAGCAGCAAGATTCTAACCTACGGAGAGCGAGCTTTAACTCTCAACATAGGATTACGCCGCCCCATCCGTTGGATCTTCTGCATCGCTGACGTACCTTACCCCATTATAGGTGCTGATCTTCTGCACAAACATGGCCTTCTTGTCGACATTAAGCGCAGCCACTTACTCGACCCAGCAACAGGACTCCAGACAAAAGGTTCCCTCGCACCAGCTCCTATCGCTTCAGTCACATCAATTAATGAAAGAGGTAAGCACTATTGCATCATTAAAGAATTTCCAGAACTCTTGGTGAATCCATCAAACAGCACAGGCACAAAACACCATGTGAGACACCACATCTCAACTACTGGACCTCCGTGTGCTCAACGTGTCAGACAGCTGTCCCCGGAGCGTCTTATAGTGGCCAAGGAGGAATTCAAGCTTATGATGGAATTGGGAATTATCAGACCATCAAGCAGTCCTTGGGCTAGTCCGCTTCACATGACAAAGAAGAAAAGTGGAGACTGGAGACCTTGTGGTGACTATCGCAGACTTAACGCTCAAACTTTACCCAACCGTTATCCAATATCCCTACTGCAGGACTATGTAACGGTTGCCGCCGGTAAATCTATATTTTCAACAATAGATCTCCGAAGAGCGTTTCATCACATTCCAGTCGCTTCGACTTCGTGAACGCGATAATTGATGACCTCCTAATAGCATCTAGCTCACCGGAAGAACACGATATCCATCTCCGCTTGATCTTTCAACGCCTTAAATTATATGGACTCTGCATAAATGCCGACAAATGTTGTTTGGGAGCAACAACCGTAGATTTCTTGTGCTACCGGATTACATCTCAGGGTTCATCACCACTTCCCGACCGAGTCAATTCAATACTCCGATTTCCAAAACCGCAAACCATCCTAGAACTCAGACGATTCATTGGTTCAGTGAACTTTTATCGACGCCATATGAAAAATGCTGCTTCATCACAGGCTCCACTGAACGAGTTCCTGAAGAATGCCAAGAAAAATGATAAAGAGACTAGTTCCATGGACAGCATCTACAGACGCAGCTTTCGAAGAGGTAAAAAGACAATTCGCGGAAGCTAATTTGCTCGCACATCCGATTCATCACGCTAAGCTTCGTCTCACCACTGACACCTCGAGTACTGCTCTTGGAGCCGTACTTGAACAGAAAGTATACAACGATTGGGAACCTCTCCCTTTTTTTTCGAAAAAACTTTCACCTGCACAAAGAAACTATAGCACGTATGATAGGGAGCTTACAGCCATCTACGAATCCATCAAACATTTTCAGCATTGGGTCGAAGGCAAAGAATTCTCAATCAGGACTGATCATAAGCCGCTCACATTTGCTTTCCAACTGCGTGCCGACAAAGCTTCACCCCGACAAGTTACACAACTAAATTTCATCAGCCAGTTCAGCACAAGCATACAGTTCATTGCAGGAATAGAAAATAATATTGCAGATGCATTGTCTCGCATTGATGCCATTAACCCTCCATCGACAATAGATTTTCATGAATTTGCAAGCATGCAACAGATAGATAGTGAACTTCAGCAACTTTTAAGTCAAAATAACACATCACTTAAAATCGAGAAAATAAAGTACGGACCAGAGCAACAAGCGATTTATTGTGATGTTTCTAGCAATGACATTAGACCTTTTGTACCGCTGCTTTTGCGTCGAAAGGTGTATGAAACATTTCATAATATGGCCCATCCCAGTGGAAGAGCGACCAATAAAATCATTTCGCAACGATACATCTGGCCATCACACGATGGGCACGTAACTGCATACCTTGCCAACGCTCAAAAGTAGGACGCCACGTTCACAACCCACCAGCTACATTCACTGACCCGGATCAAAGGTTCGACCACATACATATAGATCTAGTTGGGCCGATGCCAGAGTTGCATGGACGCAAGTACTGCATGACGATGGTCCACCGTTTTACGAGATGGCCCGAAGCAATTCCAATAAAGGACATCACAGCAGATAGCGTAGCTAACACCTTTTTTAAAAATTGGATCGCTCGATTTGGAAGTCCAAAAATAATCACCACAGATCAAGGAACCCAATTTGAATTTATTCACTTCACTTTCTCATCTGGTGGGTGGCAAACGCATTCGAACTACTGCATACCAGCCACAGGCAAACGGTATTGTCGAGAGATGGCATACGACTCTAAAATCAGCAATTATATGTCATCAAAACCCGCTTTGGACGCAAATATTACCAACGGTGCTGTTAGGATTAAGAACGTGCTACAAAGAAGACCTCAAAGGATCACCAGCCGAATATCTTTACGGAACAACACTGAGAATTCCTGGCGAATTTTTCACGCATGAAGAACCCCCGGAAGATCCACACTTCTTTTTAGACGACTTTCGTATTCATATGAGAAACGTGAAACCAGCACCAGCATCACATGTGTCGTAAAAAAACATTTTGCTTTAAGGATTTGTATTCATTCATGGAGTGACGTTTCAACTGTCAAAGTGGAATTGCAAAAATTTTCGAAGCTCCGTATTTCTTTTCAAATTAAATTATAAATCCAAGTAACTTCCTAAGAAAAACCACGTAAAAACACTCATTTAATCACTTTGAACTAACACCGCAAATTGCTAGTTAAATTTACTCAAGTAAATAAGCTCAAAAAGGAAAATAAAAAATAAAAAAAAAGTTTTCTCCGTGTTGCATCGAAATCAAATTGCGGTACAACGATTTGCCGATGAACCGCAAGCGATACTTATTTGAAATTTCTCCTGAACAAAACACTACCAACAAAAAGATTTCTCATCTAAAAGCAGCAAATATGGGAATAGGCGATTTATCAGTTGCTGATCTAAAAACTATCTTAAATGAGAGTCTCGAAGAAAAGCTTAAAGATCTAGTCACAAAAAATGACTTGTTGGTGCTCTCGAACGAGATACTTTCTTTGAAGACACTTAACACCCAACTCAGCAGAAAACTCACTTTAATGACAGAAAGATGCGATTTGCTTGAAACCCAATTGGAAATTCTCTCACGGAAATCAAACGATAAGTCTATTGTGGTACACCTTCCTTTAGACACAGAAACCGATGCAATCCAATTAGCTAAACAGACTTGCAAGGGGCTTCTGAAGTTAAATTAAGACGAAGAAATCCAATTTAAGAGCTCCAGACAAATACGCAACAACAACACTGAAAGAGCAACTGTCATCATCGAACTTCCAACAGCGGCGATCACCGATAAACTTATTACCTCCGCGCACACGCTCAAAGGCTCCGGAATAAGTATATTTCGCGAGCAATCACTTTTATCAAGAAGAAAAAGAAAAACACTAATAGAAATAAAAAACAAACTGCGGCAGATAAATCCAAACGCCCGAATTTTCGTTAAAGGAGACAACAAATTGCAAATCAACAATCAACTTTTTGTTTATCAAATTTCACGAGGTTTAGTTGTCAAATCAGCAGCGGACATGTCACTCATTAGTGAACTATTTGGTGACAGTGGTTACGAGTACTTTGACTGCAGCGAGGGAGCGAGGTTGGCCGTGGTTCCAAGCTCTTCTTCCGCTTTTGGCCTCCAACCGCAGCGAGCGCCATTTGGAAATCAGAGTTCACACCATGTTAGGGATAAAACACAATAGGTAAATTCTGTCGTCTACCATAACACACCTATTTTTCAAAAATTAAATATATGCTCGTATAATATAACTGGTCTCAAAAGTAAGTGTAGGCACAAGTGTGTGCACAGATAATTATCCACAGTAAAACAATTAGTTTATTTAATATATGTATATTTAATTATTGAATATTACAAACACTATAAAAATAATGAAGCGACTAACTCGAAGAACAAACACGAATTGTTTTTTCTCTCTCCCGACCGTTGGTTCTGTTTTGAATTCTCGTTGTTGTTCGTTGCGACATCTATGATTAGTGTGTGGTTCCACGGAATGCTTCCTCGCGTAGCCACAGTATTTCGAGGTCGCCACATGACTCCCCCTCCAGTGACGAAGTTACGATGAACTGTCAAATGTTACTTTTTGTTTCACAGCTGTTTTATTTTTATCCAATTGATTTTTGTTTTTCAGATTCTTCAGTAAAGTTGGATTTTTGTTGACATCTGGATGAACGTCTGGGATAAAATCGACATAGATCTGAGCTGGTTTCAAACGGTCTACCGAAACATTTAATTTTCTGCCATCTGCATTAATTGTGAAGAGTCGATTACTGATTCGGTGGATTATTGGATGTGGACCTGTGTATGGTTGTTGCAGTGGTTTCTTCACAGCATCGCAGCGTAGGAACACGTGTGTACATTTGTTTAAATCTGGTGAAACAAACATTTTTTCTTTTGCATGGTTTGCAGTTGCTGTAGGACGGAATTTGCGCATCGCTTCTCGGTGTTTCTCAACGAAAATCTGTGGATCTGGAACAAAGTTATTATTCGTAAAGAACTCACCAGGAACTCTGAGATATGTTCCATAAAGCATCTCTGCTGCGGAGGCTTTGATGTCCTCTTTGTATGCCGTTCGCAATCCCAACAACACTGTCGGAAGAGCATCAGTCCAGTTCGTTTTTTCATGGCACATCAGGGCGGCTTTCAGTGAACGATGCCAACGTTCAACAAGTCCATTTGAGGCTGGGTGGTAGGGTGATGTTCGTATCCTCACCGTTCCAATCATGTTGATCAGTGCGTTGAACAGTGCAGACTCAAATTGAGTTCCCTGGTCGGTGGTTAATGTTGTTGGCGAACCGAAACGAGCAACCCAGTGCGTATAAAACGCCGTGGCCACTGTGTCCGCATACATGTCCTGTAGAGGTACTGCTTCCACCCATCTACTGAAGCGATCGATCATAGTTAGGCAATACCTATTGCCTTTGCAGAGTGGCAGCACAATGAGGTCTATGTGGACATGCTGGAAACGGTGCTCTGGAACTGCAATTGAATCCGGGATAAGCCTCGTATGTCGATGAACTTTGGATCGTTGGCATTGGATGCAAGTGCGTGACCACTCCAATGCGTCTTTCCTGATGTTTGGCCAAACGTACTTCTCTCTGAGTTGTCGACTGGTTGTTCTTCCGCTTGGATGAGAAAGACCATGGATGGATTCAAAGGCCTTCCGTCGCAGGGAAGCTGGTAGATATGGTCGAATCATATTGTCGGAAACATCGCAGTAAATTTTAATTTCAGGTTCCAAAGTGAGTTTCTTTAACTTGAGCGATGAATTTTGTTGCTTCAGGATTGATTGAAGTTCCACATCGAGTAGCTGAGATAAATGAAGTTCTCTCAGATCAAATTGGATTGGCATGGTTATCGAATTGAGTCGCGATAATGCATCTGCTACTGAGTTGTCGTCGCCGGGTAGGTAAACAATGTCCGTAGTATACTGCGATATGTAGTCTAATTGCCTTAGACGACGTTGCGGGGCCTTGTCCGAATTCTGCTGGAACGCATATATGAGCGGCTTGTGATCCGTTTGCACGACAAAGTGTCGACCGTCCAAGATGTGTTGGAAGAATCGGATAGCTAGGTATATTGCCAGCAACTCGCGATCATATGTGCTGTAGCGACTTTGTGCAGGTGACAGTTTGCATGAAAACAGTCCGATCGGTTGATATTGGTTATTTTGTTTTTGTTCCAATTTGGCACCAACTGCGATATCAGAAGCATCCGTTGTTAGGACAAGTGTAGACTTCGGATCGATGTGGTTGAGTAGTGTAGCATGCTTGATACTGTCCTTGCATACATCGAAAGCTTCTTCCGCCAAAGGAGTCCAGGGAACGGGTCGTTTGTCGTTTTTCTTGGAGTCCCTGATGAGTCCATTCAACGGTGCTTGAATATGGGCACAATTAGGGATGTATCGTCGGTAGTAGTTAACGACTCCAAGAAAACGACGTAGTTCCATGATGTTGGATGGCTTTGGATAGTTCGATATGGCCTCAACTCTGGCTTCAGGTGGTCTGCATCCGGCTTGGTTGATTGTATGTCCAAGGTACGTAACCTCAGACTTCCCAAAAATGCACTTCCTGATGTTGATGATAAGTCTATGTTCGTGGAGACGTTGTAGAACTATACGGACGTGTTGGCGATGTTCTTCCTCTGAGTCGGAGGCAATGAGGATGTCGTCAACGTAGCAAAAAACGAAATCTAGTCCACGTAGGACCATATCCATGTGCCTTTGGAAAGTCTGAGTTGCGTTTTTGAGTCCGAATGGCATGACTACAAACTCAAACAAACCAAAAGGCGTGGTCACCGCAGTTTTTTGGATGTCGTCAGGTGTCATCGGGATCTGGTAGTATGCCTTGTCTAGATCCAGTATCGAGAAGCAGTTTTTGTTGTTCAACTGTTCAGTAAAGTCCATGATGTGAGGAATGGGGTAGCTATCTGGTTGTGTTATGGAATTCAGACGACGGTAGTCACCGCAGCATCTCCAACCGCCAGTCTTTTTTTCAACAAGATGAATGGGGCTAGCCCAAGGACTGCTGGATAGACGGCAGTAACCCTTCTTTTGAAAATCCTCGAATTCAGCCTTGGCCTGTTTCAACTTGTCGCCGGAGAGTCGTCGTGGTCGTTCGGACACTGGTTGGCCCGTGGTTACGATGCAGTGTTGCACGATGTTGACTCCTGATTTTGGATCAGGTGCGTTGTTGTTGGCCAGAACGAATTCGTTGACGAGATTTATGTATGGTTCAGGACCACTGATAGTCAGAAGTTTTGACAAATCACTGGTATCAATCTCGCCTTGTACCGTTAATGATGTTGTTTTGTCTATGACACGTCTGGCTTTCAAATCAATGACAAGTCCGTAGTGTGCGAGCAAGTCTGCGCCAATTATTGCTGTTTTAACATCTGCAATAACGAACGGCCAAGTGATAACTCGCCGGAGACCAAGGTTGAGTGTGAGGATCTTCTCGCCGTAGGTGTGAATCGGTGAGTTATTCGCTGCCAGGAGTGTTATTTCCCCTCTGTTGTTTTTGCAGTCCCTGGAACGAGGTAAGACACATATAGTTGATCCAGAGTCGAGCAAAAACTTTTGGTTTGTCTCCTTGTCGAAGATGTAGAGGCGGTGTTCCTTGTGGAATCTTTGACTGTTGCCGTCCGCCTCTGAGGACAACAGCTCACTTAGTTTTTTGCTTTGTAGCTGCATGGTTTCTTACACTTCCGGGCATCGCTGCCGAATTTCTCATGGAAGAAACACATTCCGTTAGGAGTTGATGCTCTTGAGAGCGATCTGTTATTCCTTGACTGTGGTCGAGACCTGCCATGGCTGTGACTGGTTTTCAGTGATTGCATAGCCGTCATTAGAGTTGACAGAGTGGACTCGATGGAATTTAGTCTTCTGTTCAGATCACTTTCAGCGTTGGTGGATTGTGGTATAGGGTCATCTTCATGAACATCAGTGGAGAAAACAGCGTGGGCGGATGTGTTATCAACGATTTTGTCTGCGATTTCAGACAACGCAGTGAGGTCGATTCCGTGACTGGCAGAAAGTATTCCACGCACATGACTGGGCATTCGTGCCATCCATAGAGTGGACAACATGTCTTCTGGAACATTTGAACCAGCCAGTCTTCGCATTTCCCTGAGGAGACTTGATGGACGTCTGTCGCCAAGTTCAAGGGTCGTCATCAATCTGTTCAGTTGCCTCTCCTTAGACTTGGTGAACCTAGATATGACTTGTTTTTTAAAAGCAATGTACTTATCTGTGTCCGGTGGTTTCTGCACTAAGTCTGATACCTCATTCAGCACTTCTGGGTCCAGTCCAGCGATGATGGCGTTGAATCGGCTGTTGTCGCTGATGATCCGATTATTGTGGAATTGCGCTTCCACCTGTACAAACCATAGCGCTGGATTAATTTTCCAGAACGGAGGAATCCTCAGGTTTTTGAGAGCATTGATTTCCTGGATCTCCGCATCGGATGGAGTTGGTGGTCCTGAGGAAACGCTTGCATTCGTCCTTGTGTTTTGTTCGCCTTGCATACTTATAAATATACATATGTACAAGTGCAAGAGATAAAGTGCGTAGTTGGTTCGGCTGTTGCCAATTAAATAAATTTTTAATTGTTGTGGATCACGTCGGGGTCACCACTGTAGGCACAAGTGTGTGCACAGATAATTATCCACAGTAAAACAATTAGTTTATTTAATATATGTATATTTAATTATTGAATATTACAAACACTATAAAAATAATGAAGCGACTAACTCGAAGAACAAACACGAACTTTTTCTTTTCTCTCCCGACCGTTGGTTCTGTTTTGAATTTCTCGTTGTTGTTCGTTGCGACATCTATGATTAGTGTGTGGTTCCACGGAATGCTTCCTCGAGTAGCCACAGTATTTCGAGGTCGCCACATAAGCTTTTACATTCCGATTTTTTTAAATATTTACACCAATTTGATGTTATAATTCTTATAGAAACTTTTATTGAAGAAAAGAATCAAAATGAATTTCTAAAATATGTGGCGACCTCGAAATACTGTGGCTACGCGAGGAAGCATTCCGTGGAACCACACACTAATCATAGATGTCGCAACGAACAACAACGAGAATTCAAAACAGAACCAACGGTCGGGAGAGAGAAAAAACAATTCGTGTTTGTTCTTCGAGTTAGTCGCTTCATTATTTTTATAGTGTTTGTAATATTCAATAATTAAATATACATATATTAAATAAACTAATTGTTTTACTGTGGATAAATATCTGTGCACACACTTGTGCCTACAGTGGTGACCCCGACGTGATCCACAACAATTAAAAATTTATTTAATTGGCAACAGCCGAACCAACTACGCACTTTATCTCTTGCACTTGTACATATGTATATTTATAAGTATGCAAGGCGAACAAAACACAAGGACGAATGCAGGCGTTTCCTCAGGACCACCAACTCCATCCGATGCGGAGATCCAGGAAATCAATGCTCTCAAAAACCTGAGGATTCCTCCGTTCTGGAAAATTAATCCAGCGCTATGGTTTGTACAGGTGGAAGCGCAATTCCACAATAATCGGATCATCAGCGACAACAGCCGATTCAACGCCATCATCGCTGGACTGGACCCAGAAGTGCTGAATGAGGTATCAGACTTAGTGCAGAAACCACCGGACACAGATAAGTACATTGCTTTTAAAAAACAAGTCATATCTAGGTTCACCGAGTCTAAGGAGAGGCAACTGAACAGATTGATGACGACCCTTGAACTTGGCGACAGACGTCCATCAAGTCTCCTCAGGGAAATGCGAAGACTGGCTGGTTCAAATGTTCCAGACGACATGTTGTCCACTCTATGGATGGCACGAATGCCCAGTCATGTGCGTGGAATACTTTCTGCCAGTCACGGAATCGACCTCACTGCGTTGTCTGAAATCGCAGACAAAATCGTTGATAACACATCCGCCCACGCTGTTTTCTCCACTGATGTTCATGAAGATGACCCTATACCACAATCCACCAACGCTGAAAGTGATCTGAACAGAAGACTAAATTCCATCGAGTCCACTCTGTCAACTCTAATGACGGCTATGCAATCACTGAAAACCAGTCACAGCCATGGCAGGTCTCGACCACAGTCAAGGAATAACAGATCGCTCTCAAGAGCATCAATTCCTAACGGAATGTGTTTCTTCCATGAGAAATTCGGCAGCGATGCCCGGAAGTGTAAGAAACCATGCAGCTACAAAGCAAAAAACTAAGTGAGCTGTTGTCCTCAGATTCGGACGGCAACAGTCAAAGATTCCACAAGGAACACCGCCTCTACATCTTCGACAAGGAGACAAACCAAAAGGTTTTGCTCGACTCTGGATCAACTATATGTGTCTTACCTCGTTCCAGGGACTGCAAAAACAACAGAGGGGAAATAACACTCCTGGCAGCGAATAACTCACCGATTCACACCTACGGCGAGAAGATCCTCACACTCAACCTTGGTCTCCGGCGAGCTATCACTTGGCCGTTCGTTATTGCAGATGTTAAAACAGCAATAATTGGCGCAGACTTGCTCGCACACTACGGACTTGTCATTGATTTGAAAGCCAGACGTGTCATAGACAAAACAACATCATTAACGGTACAAGGCGAGATTGATACCAGTGATTTGTCAAAACTTCTGACTATCAGTGGTCCTGAACCATACATAAATCTCGTCAACGAATTCGTTCTGGCCAACAACAACGCACCTGATCCAAAATCAGGAGTCAACATCGTGCAACACTGCATCGTAACCACGGGCCAACCAGTGTCCGAACGACCACGACGACTCTCCGGCGACAAGTTGAAACAGGCCAAGGCTGAATTCGAGGATTTTCAAAAGAAGGGTTACTGCCGTCTATCCAGCAGTCCTTGGGCTAGCCCCATTCATCTTGTTGAAAAAAAGACTGGCGGTTGGAGATGCTGCGGTGACTACCGTCGTCTGAATTCCATAACACAACCAGATAGCTACCCCATTCCTCACATCATGGACTTTACTGAACAGTTGAACAACAAAAACTGCTTCTCGATACTGGATCTAGACAAGGCATACTACCAGATCCCGATGACACCTGACGACATCCAAAAAACTGCGGTGACCACGCCTTTTGGTTTGTTTGAGTTTGTAGTCATGCCATTCGGACTCAAAAACGCAACTCAGACTTTCCAAAGGCACATGGATATGGTCCTACGTGGACTAGATTTCGTTTTTTGCTACGTTGACGACATCCTCATTGCCTCCGACTCAGAGGAAGAACATCGCCAACACGTCCGTATAGTTCTACAACGTCTCCACGAACATAGACTTATCATCAACATCAGGAAGTGCATTTTTGGGAAGTCTGAGGTTACGTACCTTGGACATACAATCAACCAAGCCGGATGCAGACCACCTGAAGCCAGAGTTGAGGCCATATCGAACTATCCAAAGCCATCCAACATCATGGAACTACGTCGTTTTCTTGGAGTCGTTAACTACTACCGACGATACATCCCTAATTGTGCCCATATTCAAGCACCGTTGAATGGACTCATCAGGGACTCCAAGAAAAACGACAAACGACCCGTTCCCTGGACTCCTTTGGCGGAAGAAGCTTTCGATGTATGCAAGGACAGTATCAAGCATGCTACACTACTCAACCACATCGATCCGAAGTCTACACTTGTCCTAACAACGGATGCTTCTGATATCGCAGTTGGTGCCAAATTGGAACAAAAACAAAATAACCAATATCAACCGATCGGACTGTTTTCATGCAAACTGTCACCTGCACAAAGTCGCTACAGCACATATGATCGCGAGTTGCTGGCAATATACCTAGCTATCCGATTCTTCCAACACATCTTGGACGGTCGACACTTTGTCGTGCAAACGGATCACAAGCCGCTCATATATGCGTTCCAGCAGAATTCGGACAAGGCCCCGCAACGTCGTCTAAGGCAATTAGACTACATATCGCAGTATACTACGGACATTGTTTACCTACCCGGCGACGACAACTCAGTAGCAGATGCATTATCGCGACTCAATTCGATAACCATGCCAATCCAATTTGATCTGAGAGAACTTCATTTATCTCAGCTACTCGATGTGGAACTTCAATCAATCCTGAAGCAACAAAATTCATCGCTCAAGTTAAAGAAACTCACTTTGGAACCTGAAATTAAAATTTACTGCGATGTTTCCGACAATATGATTCGACCATATCTACCAGCTTCCCTGCGACGGAAGGCCTTTGAATCCATCCATGGTCTTTCTCATCCAAGCGGAAGAACAACCAGTCGACAACTCAGAGAGAAGTACGTTTGGCCAAACATCAGGAAAGACGCATTGGAGTGGTCACGCACTTGCATCCAATGCCAACGATCCAAAGTTCATCGACATACGAGGCTTATCCCGGATTCAATTGCAGTTCCAGAGCACCGTTTCCAGCATGTCCACATAGACCTCATTGTGCTGCCACTCTGCAAAGGCAATAGGTATTGCCTAACTATGATCGATCGCTTCAGTAGATGGGTGGAAGCAGTTCCTCTACAGGACATGTATGCGGACACAGTGGCCACGGCGTTTTATACGCACTGGGTTGCTCGTTTCGGTTCGCCAACAACATTAACCACCGACCAGGGAACTCAATTTGAGTCTGCACTGTTCAACGCACTGATCAACATGATTGGAACGGTGAGGATACGAACATCACCCTACCACCCAGCCTCAAATGGACTTGTTGAACGTTGGCATCGTTCACTGAAAGCCGCCCTGATGTGCCATGAAAAAACGAACTGGACTGATGCTCTTCCGACAGTGTTGTTGGGATTGCGAACGGCATACAAAGAGGACATCAAGGCCTCCGCAGCAGAGATGCTTTATGGAACATATCTCAGAGTTCCTGGTGAGTTCTTTACGAATAATAACTTTGTTCTAGATCCACAGATTTTCGTTGAGAAACACCGAGAAGCGATGCGCAAATTCCGTCCTACAGCAACTGCAAACCATGCAAAAGAAAAAATGTTTGTTTCACCAGATTTAAACAAATGTACACACGTGTTCCTACGCTGCGATGCTGTGAAGAAACCACTGCAACAACCATACACAGGTCCACATCCAATAATCCACCGAATCAGTAATCGACTCTTCACAATTAATGCAGATGGCAGAAAATTAAATGTTTCGGTAGACCGTTTGAAACCAGCTCACATCTATGTAACGATGGGAACTATCGAATAAAAACAATCGACTTATTCGATAGTTGCAAACTGTTCATTTATTCGATAGTCGAAAAAATCGTTCGAATGAAAAAAACATTCAAAAATCGTTCGAATGAAAAAAACATTCAAATGTTTAAATCGATAGTTTACTTCGGCTGGTGGGATTTTTTACTTGCATTGGACTTTGGACTATCGAGTTGGTTGGAAAAATGTTCGAATGGTTTTGGCGTCGAATGAATGATTTTTTTTACTTGTATGGACTTTGGACTATCGAGTTGGTTGGAAAAATGTTCGAATGGTTTTGGCGTCGAATGAATGATTTTTTTTACTTGTATGGACTTTGGACTATCGAGTTGGTTGGAAAAATGTTCGAATGGTTTTGGCGTCGAATGAATGATTTTTTTTACTTGTATGGACTTTGGACTATCGAATTGGTTGAAAAAATGTTCGAATGGTTTTGGCGTCGAATGAATGATTTTTTTTACTTGTATGGACTTTGGACTATCGCGAACATTTTCTTTTAAAGAATATTTGAATAGAAAACGGTCGGTTAATTTTTGTCGATCGAAATAAAATCAAAAATAATTTATTGAAATTATATTTATACAATTTAAAAATTGTAACTTTGAATATTAAACAGTAGCAAGGCTATTATTGGTAATTGTGTATTAAAAATCAATCTTTCGGGTTTTCAGATTGGAGTAAATCCGATTGAAGTTATTCGCGAGCGTTTCACGGTGTTTGTTTTCTTTAGTGTTATGTATAATTATTATATGTTTCAGTAGTAGTTGCCTGAAGGATTTGATATTTTCTAAATAAGTTTATTTATCAAACCAGGTTAAAGGCGTTTGTTTTTTTTCAGTTTTAATTGTTTAGTTATTACATGTTTTAGTAGTGGCTCCTCTGAAGGCTAGATACTTTCGTGTTTTTATTTCAGTATCTCTTAATTTTAAACTGCGTGTTGCAGGTAAGTGATATATCTTATTGTATTTTTGTCTTTTAAAATATTATAGCATAATTTTTGGCAATATGCGTCCCGGATGTAAGAAATCCTTTGTATGGGATTTCTTTAAAAAGACCGGCAACATTGTTCGTTGCAATATATGTAAGAAAGAGCTGAAATTTGCTGGCAATACGTCGAATTTAAACGACCATTTACGCCGTAGGCATCCCGGCTATTTAACAGGAAATGATGCAGCAACTCCAACTGCAATGGATGCCACACCTTCAGTGTCTGTGATGACACAACAACCACAAACATCAGGCACTTCAGGCGTAAATATTCCGCAAGTAGCCGAAACAACAACGGGTGCAATTCCAACAATTAAAAGGACGGTGCAGTCTAGACTTTTTGTGACAGACAAGCGTTTAGAACTTTCGGAATCGGAGGCAAAGAGCATCGACGATTCCTTAATAAAAATGATAACGACAGACCTACAGCCACTCTCCATTGTAGAAAACGCTGGGTTTTTAGAATACTCGCAGAAGATGCAACCTTTGTATCGAGTTCCCAATCGAAAACTTTTGTCGAATACAATGCTACCATCAAAATATTCAGAAATTCGCAAGAGACTACAGGGTATACTGGAAAACGTTAACCATGTATCTGTTACAACGGATATGTGGACATCGGATAGCAACAGCGCTTTTTTAACAGCTACCAGCCACTTTATTTTCCAAGCGAAAATGTATTCAGCAGTTCTGGCAACAAGGGAAGTTCCTGAGAAACATACTAGAGAAAATATAGCAGCAGTTTTATCAAATATTTTTGAGGAATGGTGTATATCGACAAAAGTAGTCACTATCGTAAGTGACAATGGAGCCAATATTAAAAAGGCTATAGATAATTTAAGGAAACATCACCATCCATGTGTCGCTCATACATTGAACTTGTGCGTAGGCGACGCAATTAAAAATGTTTCAGATGTTGCACAATTACTTGTCAAATGTAGATCAATCGTGTCACATTTTAGACATAGTACTCTTGCAACTGAAAAACTTAGGAGCATGCAGAGACAAATGGGATCAACAATTTTAAAGTTAAAGCAGGATGTTCCCACACGGTGGAATTCTTCGTTGATAATGCTGGAGCGCATTCTTTTAGTAAAGGAGCCGTTATCAGCCATCATTACATCTTTACCAAATTCTCCAGAGTTCTTAACTACTTCAGAGTGGGGGATAATACCTGATTGCATAGCAATTCTGAAGCCAGTAGAAACTATGACCACCGAATTATCTGGGGAAAAATATTCAACCATGTCGATGATAATACCATTGATAAGAGGACTCCAGTATAGCATCGCCCATATAACTGAGGAAACTTCCTGCGGAATTCACCTTAAAGCAACTCTACTCGATGTCATAAAAAGACGACTTGGTCAATTGGAAGCGGACAAAACCTGTGCGAAAGCAACTTTCCTGGATCCCAGATTTAAGAAGATTGCTTTTGGAAATGAAGCAAATGCTACAAATGCGCGAAAGTGGTTGACGGAGGAAGTCACATATCTTTTAAATAATAGAAGCGTTACCACCAGGAACATGAAACAAGATGAAATAGTTCCCGAAATAACTGTACCAAAACAAATATCGCTATGGGCAATGCTTGATCAAAAAATAAGCGAAGTCAAGACGACTCGTAATAATGCACCTAGCGTTATGGCAAATCTTTCCATAGAACAATATCTACGATGCGACTATTTGGACCGTTCGCTCGACCCTCTAATTTTTTGGAACTCTCAAAAGGCAGTACATCCAGAACTTTTCGAGCTTTCCCAAAAATATTTGTGTATTCCTGCAACGTCTGTCCCTTCAGAGAGAGTATTTTCAAAGGCAGGTGAAATAATAAATGACAGAAGAAACCGCCTTAAGGGAGATAAACTCAATCAAATAATTTTTTTAAATAGCAATTCCGGCTTATTAATGATGGACTAATAGTTAAGTTGTTGGTTGAGGCCGTGGTCCACCCCGGACTGTAAGCGCCATCTCAAGTAAGTAAGAATAGTAAAGCACTGGAATGCGGGATGTAGTTTAGTTAGTATTTTATTTATATAAATGAATGGAATGTATTTAGTATGAAATATGAATTTAATAAAACATAAATGGCATTTGATTTTTTAATTTTTTTGTTTGTTGTGACGTGAGAGGCAGAGGGAACTCACATTAAAAAAGCACCCTTACAGTAAAAGACGTGGAAGCAGCCTTTTTTTAACTTACATAGGCTTTTTTTTAGTTATGTGATATTTTCATGAATTCGTGTTAAGTAGATTGTACTGTTTTTTTTGTAATAAAATAAAAATGTACTGAGGATTAGGCCTAATGGGGAACCTAAAAAAAAAACGCATTGAAGCTCCTACCTCAAAAGGTGATGTGGAAACGGAGATGTTAGCACCCCCCCCCCCCCCCCCACCTGAACATTTTTGCGAGCGATGAAATGAATTGAATGAATGAATAAAACTATTCGATAGTTGAAATCATTCAGTTACTAACTATCGATAGTGCAATTCATTCGATAGTTCCCATCACTACATCTATGTCGATTTTATCCCAGACGTTCATCCAGATGTCAACAAAAATCCAACTTCACTGAAGAATCTGAAAAACAAAAATCAATTGGATAAAAATAAAACAGCTGTGAAACAAAAAGTAACATTTGCCAGTTCATCGTAACTTCGTCACTGGAGGGGGAGTCATGTGGCGACCTCGAAATACTGTGGCTACGCGAGGAAGCATTCCGTGGAACCACACACTAATCATAGATGTCGCAACGAACAACAACGAGAATTCAAAACAGAACCAACGGTCGGGAGAGAGAAAAAACAATTCGTGTTTGTTCTTCGAGTTAGTCGCTTCATTATTTTTATAGTGTTTGTAATATTCAATAATTAAATATACATATATTAAATAAACTAATTGTTTTACTGTGGATAAATATCTGTGCACACACTTGTGCCTACAAATATTTCAAAGACTTTAAAGTAATGTTTACACCCGCGATAAGATCTAATTTGCATGGAAGAGCCAGTGGGGGTATTCTATATGGGATTAAAAAAGCTTTATGGGGTAATCTTATTAATTTTAAAATTATTGAATCTAAAATTATTTTTCATATGGTTAGCAACAACCTAAACTATTATATTATTCCTATTTATTTAAATTGCAATCATTGGCTTAGCGACTTCGATGAACTAGTGGAATTTATGAATAACACTTCTCTTGACCATGTGTTAGTCGTCGGTGATTTAAATGCTAGGATTGGTGAACATCAAAATTCTTCCGCCAATATTTTACGAGCACGAGTTGCACTGGCCGAGAGTAGATGTTCTAAGGACAAAATTTATAACCGCAACGGGGGGAGTTTAACAGAATTTTTTGAAGTTTTCGGTCTATTTGTTTTGAATGGGTCTTCTATTAGTGATGCATGTGGCGAATTCACTTTTGTTACCGGGCAGGGACAATCCGTGATTGACTTTGCTGCGATTTCAGGGGACTGGCTGAACATTATCGATGACTTTGAAGTTGCACTAGTCAACTACTCGGCTCATTTTCCAATTGTAATTAAAATTCACCTAAAGGAGTTAAACCAGCAAGCTACACCTTCTAGTTTTAATAAGCTGAAGTGGTCGGAGAACAATGCAACCCTCTATAGAAGCCTCCTTTCTCGGCACTTACTATCTCTGCCCCAACAATCCGCAGTCTCGTCTGAAGTGGTATGTGAAAGTATAGAACGGGTTATAAAGACCGCAGCCCCTTTTGCGTTGAAGAGTACACACACTTTTGTAGCTAAAAATGTATGGTTTGATAAGGATTGCAGAAATCTCCGTAAACTTTCGTTCGTTTACTTAAAACTGTTTAGAACGACCAATTCTCAATTTTTCAAAAACACCTATCTTCGCGTTAATAATGATATTAAAAAAATGTGCTCAGTTAAGAAAATCACCTATTTAAAAAAACGTGGCTAAGAAATTGGAAAACTGCACAAACTCAAAGATATTTTGGGAGACAGTGCGCAATCTTGGTGGGCGCAATCAGGGTATGAAGTTCTCTTTAGAAGCTGAGACGTTAGCAGCTCATTTTAAAACTCTACTCTCAGCTGATGAAGACCTTCATACCTTTGATTACGCGCTACCTGATACTAGAGTCAACGAGCTGGATTTAGAATTCTCATTGCCCGAATTGGAAGTAACGCTCCAAAGATTGAAAAACAACAAGGCTCCTGGCCTAGACGGCATACCAGTCGAGTTTTATAAAAACAGCACTATTGATTTTAAAAACTACCTCGTGTCTTTCTATAACAAAGTGTACAATGATGGATGTGTCCCTAACAGTTTCAACGAATCTGTAATTTTTGCCATTTTTAAAAAAGGTGATGCTATCGCTGCGGAAAATTATAGAGGTATTTCAATTTTAAATTCAATAAGAAAAACTTTCACTGCAATCCTATATGAAAGGCTCTCAAAATGGATTGAGGATAACAGTCTTTTGAGCATCTTTCAAGCCGGTTTCCGCCCAGGTTTTTCAACCATGGATCATATCTTGGCCATTTCAAGCATTGCTCAACAATTTATAGATAGAAACAAGAAACTATACACTTGCTTTGTTGATTTTAAAGCTGCATTCGATAAAGTCAATAGACAAGCTTTAATATACAAACTTTCTTGCATTGGTTTGTCAAGAAAGTTTCTCGAAGTGTATGCAAGTCTTATTTCGTCAACAAATGCAAGGGTATGGGACGGTTTCACATTTTCAAATCGATTTGATACAATTACAGGTGTTCCTCAGGGTTGTATCCTCAGCCCATTATTATTTGCCCTGTTCATAGATGATGTCTGCGAGCTTCTTCCGGGTGGAGTTAATTTTGCTAACATTATAATCAAAGTCCTGTTGTACGCGGACGATCTAGTTATGCTTGCTGATAATCCTTTCACGCTACAATTGCAAATAAACCGTCTAAGTTCATTTTGCGAGTCTTGGGGCTTGCAAATTAATACACAAAAAACTAAGATTGTTATATTTGAAAAGAGACAATCAAGAAGGCGAGCGGAAGAAAAATGGTCTCTAAACAATACACACATTGAGGTTTTACAAGAGTTTAAATATTTGGGTGTCCTCTTGACCTACAATTTAAGCTATCTAAAGCACTCCAAAGAAAAAAGCAACGAAGCTAAATTGGCTCTTAATATAATGTGGCCAAAGTTTTTTTCGAACCAAAATGTTGATTTAACGTCCAAGTACAAAGTTTTCAACGCGACAGTAAATGCATGCATGGCATATGGCGTCCAACCCGTCGGATACACACACTTCGAAGCTTTTGAAACTGTACAAAGGAACTTTTTTAAGAGGATATTTCGTTTGCCTAACTCAACACCCAACTACGCCATATATGTAGAGTCAGGAATAGTCCCTATATATATACAAAATTTGAAGGCAAATGCGAACTTCATTACTAGAGTGATGAAAAGAAGTGAAACTTGTCTTCACAAAATCATCTTAAGAAAATTACTTCGAGTGAATGCTTCCCCGTTTAAAAACTGGAACGAACTAGCTTTATCTTACGAAACAAGTTTAAACTTAACAGAAACTAATGTGACCGATTGGCAGGCTCAGTTTTCTGATGTGATTGCTAAGGTGGATCACAAAATGTTTCTGGATAACCTTTCCAGAGCATCCTCATCTACTTCAAGAGCTATTTATAGTCATTTAAACCATGAACTGCCCTCGGAAGTCTCTTACTTTAGTAATGAATTTTCAGCCTCGGTTATAAGTATTATTTTTAGAGCAAGAGTTGAAATTTTAAATTTGAACTTTATACCTCATCGATCAGACTTGCCCCAGCTATGTGATCTATGTAACGGAAGAGTGAATGAAGATATATACCATTTCGTTGCTGCTTGTCCTATTCTACAAGAAATTCGCCGGTTGCATTTTCGGGAAAGTTTTATATCTTTGGACAAACTTTTTGAAATTTTAAATGGAGCAATGGGCTGGCTCAGCCTCTTTAAATATTGCCAACATGCTCTTTCTTACCGTAACAGTTTCACATATTAAACTTAGTCGATTACCCACTTATTGCAGTTTTGACCAAATTTTATACCTAACTATTTATTGTTTTGTTGCTGATCATACTAAATTTGATAATATCTCTTTTGTGTTTCAAATCACGTTAAAATTGATAATATTGTATAAACAGCTATTTCTAACCAAATTGTGTATTATCTTGGGTTTCAAATCATGTTAAAATTGATAAAATTTTGTATAAACAGCTAATCAAATTAACCAAATTGTATAATATTTTGTGTTTCAAATCACGTTAAAATTGATAGCATTGCTTTATATAATAATATTTCTTCATATCTTTTGTTAAACATTTTTTTTTTTTTTTTGTTTTTTTCTTTTCTTTATATTTTAAAATTTTAGCTTTTTATTATTTCTTTTATTTTTAAATCATATTATGAAATGTCATCTCAGGCAGACGGCAGTATTGCCATGTCCTTATTCTTAAGTATACCAATTTGTAAACTTTATGATGAAAAAATAAAGAATCTATCTATCTATCTCTATCTCTTCATGCACGCACGTATTTCTTCGGCAGGATATGATTAAACGCACACTCCAACAGCCTTACTCAGGACCGCACAAAATAATTAACAGAATAGATGACCGAGTATTCAGCATCGACGTTAACGGCAGAGAAATCAATGTGAACGTTGACCGACTAAAGCGAGCACACCTTGTAGCTGAAGATGTGTTTTCATCAGACGCAACACCCTCGAATCCATCGGATTCAGAACAATCCAGATCCAGAACCAATACGGGTAATAATCAAAAAAATAATCAGCCAACAGAATTGCGTACGTAGGAATGTAAATAAAAAAACAAGTCAAATTGTCATCATGACAGCAGAAGCAATGACAGGAGTACAATTCATATCGTTACACTAGGGGGGGAGTACTGTGGCGACCCACTGGCCCTCTATGGAGCAGTAGCAAGCAACGAGTAGTTTTGGAGAGTGTGGTTGACGGCGAGAAGAAGCACGCGATTGATGATTCTGATCGTGGTTTGACGAGTGGAAGACGCCATTGTTTTTAATACTTTTGCTTTATAATATATTGTTGCATCCAGGCTAGGATTCGAAAAGATAAAACGTAATTCTATTTAATTAATCTTTATTAGTTCTCTTTCAATTTAATTCTTGATTATTATTCTAATAATTCACTTATTTAATTCAACAATTCCCTTTCACAATTAATCACTTTAAATAAACGATCACTTTTCTCTTATTCAATATTCTCAATACTGTTGCATGTTTGCTTGAACTGTGTCATTCAGCATTAACTAGTCAACTGCGCCATCTAGTAGAGAGTAAAAGTAGCCATATTACCGATTTTGGCAGCATTGGAATATCAGTTTGAGTAGCTGTGGTATAACTTGGTATGTTGTTCTCGAACCTTCTGAACTTAACGAATCTGGAAAGTTCGAAAGGAGTTACTAGGAGATATAAATAGGTGTCGCAGGAGCACCCAAGACATTCGAGTTGTGAACCGCGATAAAGAAGTGCGATAGATGACAGTAGTGAAAAGTATAGAGAAAAAGTATAAGTATTGAGTAAGAGAAAAGTGATTGTGTATTTAAAGTGATTAATTGTGAAAGTGAATTGTTGAATTAAATAAGGGAATTATTAGAATAATAATCAAGAATTACATTGAAAGAGAACTAATAAAGATTAAATAAATAGAATTACGTTTTATCTTTTCGTATCCTAGCCTGGATGTAACATTGGTGTCAGAAGTGGGTTTCCGGAATCGATGACTCCAGGACCACAATTCCAGTCTCCCAAACCAAACGAGGAAACCAGAGTCTAACAGTGGAAGCCTATATCGGACAAAATAAGTGCGTAGCAACCATCGACACCGGTGCCACCGCTTCCATTATAAGGAGGGACATCGTCCGTCAGTCTTGGCTGCACAACACCAGCAATTACTGTCTGAAAACAGCAACAGGAGCTACAGCGAAAGTGTATGGAGAGGTCATACTAACAATAAATTTGGCAGGATTATCATTCTCCCACGCGTTCCTAGTAGCTGATATATGTGACGAATGCATCGTTGGAATCGATTTCATGAAGGCGCATGATGTCGTGTTGCACTTTGGTATGCAAGTACTCTAGTATCGAAACGTAGAGATTCCGATGGTGTACGGGAAAGAGAACGCCGCATCCCTGAGGACAGTCATTAGTGAGGACGAGGTCTTACCACCTTCTTCAGAGACACTGATTCGGACAAAGCTGGAAGGTGATCCTATGAGCCACCGATTCTCTCTAGTCGAGTCAAAAGGCAACCACTACCGAAACTGCATGCTTGGAAAAGTGCTTGTCGAGCCACATGGCTACTTTAACTCCCTACTAGATGGCGTAGTTGACTAATTAATGCTGAATGACACAGTTCAAGCAAACATGCAACAATATCCCCCTCTTAAACTTGTTCGTCCCGAACAATCACGTCAATATTTTCGCCATGGTAGCGATGGAGACGATCCACATGGACAACTTTCAGCTTGCCTCTTCCTCGCTGGATCCGGTAGACAACATCGTTGATGCGCTTCACTATCTTATAGGGTCCTTCCCAATCCTGCTGTAGTTTAGGTGACATGCCTTTTCGGCGATGAGGGTTGTATAGCCATACCAGATCTCCTTCCCGGAATCCTGTGGTGGTTGCTATTGTGTCGTACCTCGTCTTCATGCGGTCGCTGGATATCGGATGAATATTTCGGTGGATTTCAGTACCCGGTACACACTTTCCAACCACCTCACCTTGCTTCAATTTGACGCTTTTGTGTTCCGCATTAAGAACTCGTACGGGAACAATATTGTTCTTCGGCTCGACAAGCACTTTTCCAACCTCGCAGTTTCGGTAGTGGTTGTCTTTTGGCTCAACTAGAGAGAATCGGTGGCTCATAGGATCACCTTCCAGCTTTGTCCGAATCATTGTCTCTGAAGAAGGTGGTAGGACCTCGTCCTCACTATTGACTGTCCTCAAGGATGCGGCGTTCTCTTTCCCGTATACCATCGGAATCTCTACGTTTCGATACTTGAGTACTTGCATACCAAAGTCCAATACGACATTAAGCGCCTTCATGAAATCGATTCCAATGATGCATTCGTCACATATATCAGCTACTAAGAAAGCGTGGGAGAATGCTAAAGCCCAAACTACATTCGGCAAAAAGTAAAGTGTGTGCACGAAAATAGAAAAGTGCAAGCTCACACACATACGCTTCTGCTCCTGGTAGTCAACAACTAACCCAAAAAGATATTCTTTGACAACCGAAAGCTCTGCAAAAACATAAATAAAGCAAACAATTGAACCTTTTATTTATAAGAGGAAGTAAACAAAAAGTGTTTCAAGTGCAACAAAATGTATTCAACGATTTGAAGTAAGTAAGTAATGAACTCAGGTAAAACTTATCATCAACAATTCCCATAAATGTCAATAAATAAAAATGCAAGCATATCAAATTAGTTTTTCATAACACATTTCAGGCATCTAGCTACATACAATTCTCTGGCATTTGCTTTTCGGGTAGGCAAATCAACCATAATAAAATTATACCCGAGGTTTTTGACGTTTTATGGGATGTTAATGGGTTGTTGGTTTCGATATTTCTTGGATCAGACCCATCTAACGATGAAATCATGAACTACCGCAGATATTTTGTGTTAGTGTATTAGTTTGGTCTGAGCTTTGAAAAAGTGTGTTACTTGAAAGTTAGAGGTATACCTAACTTTCAAGTAAGTTACTTTTTGAAAAGTTGAGAGAAAACTGCAGATCCCAAATGGTGTGAAAAGAGAAAAAACATTTTCGTGCCCACACTTTACTTTTTGCTGAATGTAGTTTGGACTTAATCCTGCCAAATTTATTGTTAGCATGATATCTCCGTACACTTTCGCTGTCGCTCCTGATGCTGTTTTCAGACAGTAACTGCTGGTGTTGTGCAACCAAGACTGACGGACGATGTCCCTCCTTATAATGGAAGCGGTGGCACCGGTGTCGATGGCTGCCACGCACTTATTTTGACCGATATAGGCTTCCACTGTTAAACTCCGGTTTCCTCGTTTAGTTTGGGAGACTTGAATTGTGGTCCTGGAGTCATCGATTCCGGAAACCCACTTCTGCCCCGAGAAGCTGCTCCTTACACGTTTCCCGCCTGCTGGTTCTGCGAAGCTATATCTGCCAGATGCTTCTTCGTTGCCCCTCCTAGGCCCGCAATGTGGACAACTGCCTCGTCTGGGTGGAGCTCTGCACTGTCTCTGTAGGTGCCCTATTTTGTTGCAGTTCCAGCAGCGCATTTGACCTCTATTATCTCTGCTCCGGTCTACGATGTCTGCTCTTTGAAATGAGAATTCAACGGCTGTCATCTCCCTTACGCGGTGGAACACATGCGATGCCTGATCAGCAGCTTGCATTGTCAAGGCAAATGCTAGGGCCTCAGCGAGAGTTCTCTTTCCAGCCATTCTTACGGCCATTTGCAGTTGTCTATCTTCAATGGCTTGAATAAACGCCTCCACAGCCATTTCATTGATGAGAACCTCACCAGCATTAGGATATGACAAATGTGACAGACGTTCGATATCTGCTTGCATCTGTTGAAGTGTTTCTTCCCGCTTCTGGACTCTACTGCGTAGCTGGACCCTGTACACTTGCTGCATATGCTCATCACCGAAGCGCATCTCTATAGCCTTGACCAGGGCGTCGTAGTTGTGTTGCTTCTCTTCTGAGATGGTTTGGAGTAACTCCGCAGCTGTACCTCTTAGTGTAAGTGTTAGCGCAATCGACTTTTCCTCGTTGTCCCAGCTGTTCGCCATTGCAGCTGCTTCAAACTGTTTCTTATAAATTGGCCATGATGTTTGACCATCGAAAAGAGGAGGCTGCATCTCTTTCCTTCTCGGACAGTCCGCAGAATTTTCTCGAGCCTTCTGCTTCTTCACTTTCTCGAGCTCTTTAGCCAAGTTCTCGAAGTTTGTTTCATGCTTGCAAAACGTCTGATGGATTTCGTCGAATTTGGTTTCAACCTTCTCGAACTTGTGGTCAATTTCTTCGAGTTTTCCTTCGAGAACATTTTTAAAATCTTCCACAGCGCTCTTTTGGGCGGCAACTATGGAATTCCGTTGTTCTTCGAATTTAGAGTCCATTGATTCCAATTTGGAATCTAGAGAATTCTTCTGTTCATCCAATTTGAAATCTAGTGAATTTGCCTGTTGTTCTAGGGAATTCTTCTGTTCATCAAACTTAGCCAGAAGTAATTTGAGGCCGCCCAAAAGAACAGCGCAAGAATGGTAACGGGTTTGTATTTTATAAAAAAAAAAGTTTGTCCACATTTGATATTTGAATATATACATACCTTAGGTACGGATCCATTATAAAGGCAATTTCAAACGTAAAATGGCTAATAATAAAGCCAATATAAAAACGACTAGTGGAGGACCATAGCACGAGAAAAGTCCTTTGGAGCAAAGTGTTTGCGCATTGCTTGATCTGGAAAGAGCAGCAAACCCAGAAGGAATGCTCTTCGGAACAAGAGTTCAATCGCACATGGAAGAAGATCTGGAGCTTCGTGACGTAGAAAATATTCCACCAAACGAACTTCCAGTACCAATATCAGTTCCATAAGAACCTGTTGGAGAACCATCATCCCATCGAAAAAAACCACCAGCTGAAAGGCAAAGGCTAGAAGCAATACAAAAACAAACCGAAAACCAGGAGGACATAAAAAAAACTCTGGCAAGAATGGAAAAAACCGTACAAAAAAATTATGACATAAACAAAAAACGGGATCATGACGTAATCTCGTATGGAAAAATCTCGAATGCAAAAAATCTCGAAAAAACAAATTTTTAATCTGGAATGCAAAAATCTCGAATGCACAAAAATCTCGAATGGGCAAAAATCTCGAAAAACGAGTTAATTCGAAAAAAAAGTTAATTCGAGATTTTTTTCTTACCTATTTAAAGAGTTTAAACTTAAAGAAAATTCATTACATATTTAGTTTATTCAGCAATTTATTTTTTTCGGTAAATTAACAACAACAAATCAATATTTAACAAAAAAAAACATTATAAAAAAATTGTAAAAATTCCAATAGTAAATAAGGTGCCGTGAAATAACGCCGAGTAAAATAACGCCGAATTATGAAAGCGAAATAACGCCAAATTTCCATGTTCGGTCTTATTTACTTACTTTGCCAAAGTGAAATAAAACCGAATCGGCTTTGTTTCGCTTTTAATTTATTTACACAATCAGATAAAGATTCCTAACCGTTTTCAGATTTGCACCCTGAAAACCTTGCAGCTTCTCCAAATGAAACAGTGACCCCAAGCAGGGGGGTTGCAGGGGGCAGCATGGCCCCCATGGGCATTGCACTGTTTATGGGATGAGTTGCGAAATCTGAAGTAGAATAAAGTCGATCTCCAAAATTTTATCTGATATTATTGCTCTTTTGTTCTACTACATAATTGGAAATAAAGTCAAAAATAGAAAATGGTGAATTTCGACATTACTTACGATTTCTTATGGAAATAAAGTCGATCGACATTATTTCCTTCTACTTTATTTCACGGCACCGGTAAATAAATCCATCGATTTCGACTTGAATATTTCCTTTGTTTGTAATGATTTCATTTACTTTCATTTTAATTGTTTATATTTGCACTCGCGTTGTGATAACACACGATCCCAAACAACACTAATTTGAGGTACCTTTTTTACAGTTGATAGTGAATCGTAGATGTTAAAAAGAGTAGTAAATAATCTCGAATGAATATATAAATTTTTGAGACAATAGCCGTGTTTCTTTGCACGCGAATATAGGGATAATTTTCAATTTGCATGTAAAATACAACAACAACTTATCCTATATACGCTAACTTTAGCGGGGATAGCTATCGCCGCTAAGTCATTTAGCGGGGATAAACAGTGCTTCCAAAACCCATTTTCTTCGTTTTTGATGAATCGAAGCGATGAATTTTTCAGGAAATGTCACAGTTTGACATCCCGCCGACCACTAACACATCCCGCCGCATATTTTGTTCGGGATTTTATTATTATTTTTTTTTCAAAATTTAGTAAATCTGTGAATGCAAAACTGTTTTTTATAATTTTAGAATATGTTTGACATTAATTTCAACTGTGGGAAATTAATATTTTTGAATTTCACGATTTTCAATACAAATTTCTTAATTCAACTTACAGCTGTGTGGCGACCTCGAAATACTTTGGCTACGCGAGAAAGCATTTCCTTGGAGCCACACACTAATCATAGATGTCGCAACGAACAACAACGAGAAATTCAAAACAAAAGTTGAACGGCACCAGAGAGAAAAGAAAATAGAGTTTGATTCGTGTTTGTTCTTCGAGTTAGTCGCTTCATTGTTTTTATCGTGTTTATAATATTCAATAAAGAAATCTATTAAATAAACTAATTGTTTTACTGTGGATAATATTTTGTGCACACACTCGTGCCTACAGTGGTGACCCCGACGTGATCCACAACAATTAAAAATTTATTTAATTGGCAAAAGCCGAACCAACTACGCACTTTATCTCTTGCACTTGTACATATGTATATTTATAAGTATGCAAGGCGAACAAAACACAAGGACGAATGCAGGCGTTTCCTCAGGACCACCAACTCCATCCGATGCGGAGATCCAGGAAATCAATGCTCTCAAAAACCTGAGGATTCCTCCGTTCTGGAAAATTAATCCAGCGCTATGGTTTGTACAGGTGGAAGCGCAATTCCACAATAATCGGATCATCAGCGACAACAGCCGATTCAACGCCATCATCGCTGGACTGGACCCAGAAGTGCTGAATGAGGTATCAGACTTAGTGCAGAAACCACCGGACACAGATAAGTACATTGCTTTTAAAAAACAAGTCATATCTAGGTTCACCGAGTCTAAGGAGAGGCAACTGAACAGATTGATGACGACCCTTGAACTTGGCGACAGACGTCCATCAAGTCTCCTCAGGGAAATGCGAAGACTGGCTGGTTCAAATGTTCCAGACGACATGTTGTCCACTCTATGGATGGCACGAATGCCCAGTCATGTGCGTGGAATACTTTCTGCCAGTCACGGAATCGACCTCACTGCATTGTCTGAAATCGCAGACAAAATCGTTGATAACACATCCGCCCACGCTGTATTCTCCACTGATGTTCATGAAGATGACCCTATACCACAATCCACCAACGCTGAAAGTGATCTGAACAGAAGACTAAATTCCATCGAGTCCACTCTGTCAACTCTAATGACGGCTATGCAATCACTGAAAACCAGTCACAGCCATGGCAGGTCTCGACCACAGTCAAGGAATAACAGATCGCTCTCAAGAGCATCAACTCCTAACGGAATGTGTTTCTTCCATGAGAAATTCGGCAGCGATGCCCGGAAGTGTAAGAAACCATGCAGCTACAAAGCAAAAAACTAAGTGAGCTGTTGTCCTCAGAGGCGGACGGCAACAGTCAAAGATTCCACAAGGAACACCGCCTCTACATCTTCGACAAGGAGACAAACCAAAAGTTTTTGCTCGACTCTGGATCAACTATATGTGTCTTACCTCGTTCCAGGGACTGCAAAAACAACAGAGGGGAAATAACACTCCTGGCAGCGAATAACTCACCGATTCACACCTACGGCGAGAAGATCATCACACTCAACCTTGGTCTCCGGCGAGCTATCACTTGGCCGTTCGTTATTGCAGATGTTAAAACAGCAATAATTGGCGCAGACTTGCTCGCACACTACGGACTTGTCATTGACTTGAAAGCCAGACGTGTCATAGACAAAACAACATCATTAACGGTGCAAGGCGAGATTTATACCAGTGATTTGTCAAAACTTCTGACTATCAGTGGTCCTGAACCATACATAAATCTCGTCAACGAATTCGTTCTGGCCAACAACAACGCACCTGATCCAAAATCAGGAGTCAACATCGTGCAACACTGCATCGTAACCACGGGCCAACCAGTGTCCGAACGACCACGACGACTCTCCGGCGACAAGCTGAAACAGGCCAAGGCTGAATTCGAGGATTTTCAAAAGAAGGGTTACTGCCGTCTATCCAGCAGTCCTTGGGCTAGCCCCATTCATCTTGTTGAAAAAAAGACTGGCGGTTGGAGATGCTGCGGTGACTACCGTCGTCTGAATTCCATAACACAACCAGATAGCTACCCCATTCCTCACATCATGGACTTTACTGAACAGTTGAACAACAAAAACTGCTTCTCGATACTGGATCTAGACAAGGCATACTACCAGATCCCGATGACACCTGACGACATCCAAAAAACTGCGGTGACCACGCCTTTTGGTTTGTTTGAGTTTGTAGTCATGCCATTCGGACTCAAAAACGCAACTCAGACTTTCCAAAGGCACATGGATATGGTCCTACGTGGACTAGATTTCGTTTTTTGCTACGTTGACGACATCCTCATTGCCTCCGACTCAGAGGAAGAACATCGCCAACACGTCCGTATAGTTCTACAACGTCTCCACGAACATAGACTTATCATCAACATCAGGAAGTGCATTTTTGGGAAGTCTGAGGTTACGTACCTTGGACATACAATCAACCAAGCCGGATGCAGACCACCTGAAGCCAGAGTTGAGGCCATATCGAACTATCCAACATCATGGAACTACGTCGTTTTCTTGGAGTCGTTATCTACTACCGACGATACATCCCTAATTGTGCCCATATTCAAGCACCGTTGAATGGACTCATCAGGGACTCCAAGAAAAACGACAAACGACCCGTTCCCTGGACTCCTTTGGCGGAAGAAGCTTTCGATGTATGCAAGGACAGTATCAAGCATGCTACACTACTCAACCACATCGATCCGAAGTCTACACTTGTCCTAACAACGGATGCTTCTGATATCGCAGTTGGTGCCAAATTGGAACAAAAACAAAATAACCAATATCAACCGATCGGACTGTTTTCATGCAAACTGTCACCTGCACAAAGTCGCTACAGCACATATGATCGCGAGTTGCTGGCAATATACCTAGCTATCCGATTCTTCCAACACATCTTGGACGGTCGACACTTTGTCGTGCAAACGGATCACAAGCCGCTCATATATGCGTTCCAGCAGAATTCGGACAAGGCCCCGCAACGTCGTCTAAGGCAATTAGACTACATATCGCAGTATACTACGGACATTGTTTACCTACCCGGCGACGACAACTCAGTAGCAGATGCATTATCGCGACTCAATTCGATAACCATGCCAATCCAATTTGATCTGAGAGAACTTCATTTATCTCAGCTACTCGATGTGGAACTTCAATCAATCCTGAAGCAACAAAATTCATCGCTCAAGTTAAAGAAACTCACTTTGGAATCTGAAATTAAAATTTACTGCGATGTTTCCGACAATATGATTCGACCATATCTACCAGCTTCCCTGCGACGGAAGGCCTTTGAATCCATCCATGGTCTTTCTCATCCAAGCGGAAGAACAACCAGTCGACAACTCAGAGAGAAGTACGTTTGGCCAAACATCAGGAAAGACGCATTGGAGTGGTCACGCACTTGCATCCAATGCCAACGATCCAAAGTTCATCGACATACGAGGCTTATCCCGGATTGCAGTTCCAGAGCACCGTTTCCAGCATGTCCACATAGACCTCATTGTGCTGCCACTCTGCAAAGGCAACAGGTATTGCCTAACTATGATCGATCGCTTCAGTAGATGGGTGGAAGCAGTACCTCTACAGGACATGTATGCGGACACAGTGGCCACGGCGTTTTATACGCACTGGGTTGCTCGTTTCGGTTCGCCAACAACATTAACCACCGACCAGGGAACTCAATTTGAGTCTGCACTGTTCAACGCACTGATCAACATGATTGGAACGGTGAGGATACGAACATCACCCTACCACCCAGCCTCAAATGGACTTGTTGAACGTTGGCATCGTTCACTGAAAGCCGCCCTGATGTGCCATGAAAAAACGAACTGGACTGATGCTCTTCCGACAGTGTTGTTGGGATTGCGAACGGCATACAAAGAGGACATCAAAGCCTCCGCAGCAGAGATGCTTTATGGAACATATCTCAGAGTTCCTGGTGAGTTCTTTACGAATAATAACTTTGTTCCAGATCCACAGATTTTCGTTGAGAAACACCGAGAAGCGATGCGCAAATTCCGTCCTACAGCAACTGCAAACCATGCAAAAGAAAAAATGTTTGTGTCACCAGATTTAAACAGATGTACACACGTGTTCCTACGCTGCGATGCTGTGAAGAAACCACTGCAACAACCATACACAGGTCCACATCCAATAATCCACCGAATCAGTAATCGACTCTTCACAATTAATGCAGATGGCAGAAAATTAAATGTTTCGGTAGACCGTTTGAAACCAGCTCACATCTATGTCGATTTTATCCCAGACGTTCATCCAGATGTCAACAAAAATCCAACTTCACTGAAGAATCTGAAAAACAAAAATCAATTGGATAAAAATAAAACGGCTGTGAAACAAAAAGTAACATTTGCCAGTTCATCGTGACTTCGTCACTGGAGGGGGAGTCATGTGGCGACCTCGAAATACTTTGGCTACGCGAGAAAGCATTTCCTTGGAGCCACACACTAATCATAGATGTCGCAACGAACAACAACGAGAAATTCAAAACAAAAGTTGAACGGCACCAGAGAGAAAAGAAAATAGAGTTTGATTCGTGTTTGTTCTTCGAGTTAGTCGCTTCATTGTTTTTATCGTGTTTATAATATTCAATAAAGAAATCTATTAAATAAACTAATTGTTTTACTGTGGATAATATTTTGTGCACACACTCGTGCCTACAGCTGTTTCACCAATAAACGTCATAGGTGCATGTGTGCTGCCAAGTTTTTTTTGATGAATTCTTAAGCGGCGATGGTCGTTTTCTGATGCCATCCCTATATCCGCGTGCAAAGAAACACGGCTAATGGTTACAATTCGCGCGCGCGGATTGTAACCATTGTCTCAAAAATTAATATATTCATTCGAGATTTTTGCATTCGAGATTTCTTTTTTCTAAATTTTTGTATTTCGAGATTATGCTTTGGAGATTTTTTCAATTCTAGATTTTTGTTTTCTGGATTATTGCTTTCGAGATTTCGTAGTAAACCCACAAAAAACGTACGAACTGAGAAAGAAAAAATATGATGTGCTCTTAAAAAAAAGCTTCACAGCATTAATATGGAACTCAAGCGTCATAAAAATTGAAATGCTAAAATGCCAAGTATCAAATTATCAATTAAATATATATGATCTGAAGTACAGCGTATATACATTATACATACATACTATGAATTGAATTTACTATATTATTATTTTCTGAAGTTTTGAGAAAAAAGACTTACAAAAGAAAAAAGTACAAAATATAAAATACAATTATTAAATAAATTATCTAAAGACAACGCAAAATGTCATTTCTTATTGATCTTGCACCTATTGAATTGTTTACGTCAGCATTACTTTCTTCCTCATTTCGAATAGCTATTTCAATGTGTTCTTCTTTATTGAGTCTAAAATAACTTATAAACCCATAAAGAAACATCAGTAGAAATATATAGACACACTATGCAAATTGATGTACCTCGCCTTGCATTTGGTAGTTCTAATGGAATGGAATGGTCACGAATACATTTTCATATACGTGCAACATTCAGAACATGATTGTAGTCACCTTCATCACTGTTGTTGTGGTTAAAAACCAAATCAAAACTGCTTTCTATCCTATCTCAATTAATTTTTAAAAATTTTTGTTCACAAAACCCAGTTCAAATATTTCTTTGGCAATCAAAGAATAATATCATAAGAACGTCACAAGATACATTTTGTATTTGTTACTCAGATCTAAAAGTATGCAACTGTTTTCACGATTACAACTGAAAACTTTTGTCTTGCATAATACGAAAAAAAACCAGTGTGCTTCAGACCGCACAACTGAAGTAAAACTTCTTTAGCTCCATCTATATGTATGTATATATATATGTTTATATATGTATATATGTATAATATATATATATACACACATTCACTTATTAATTTTCTACAAATATTTAAATTTATGGGTTTTCATTGATAAATTATTATTTTTGAATAGATTTTTTTATTTTTATTCATTATTTTCATTATTATCATTATCGGATACATCAGTAATATTACTGTGGTTGATTGTAAGACTGAGACAATAGGCTTGTGGTAAGATACAAGGTGGCGCAAAAGTTGTCATCTGTTTACTTCACAAATGTCAATGCATCTTCCGATGGGTTTTCAGCCCTTGGGTGTGCCTTAGGCAATTCTGTGTGCCAATGTTCTAAATGATCTACGACGTTTGACATCTATCCTATGTAGTTTTCAGTCGGATTGGTGAACGCCACTGGGTGATGACTTTTGCGCCACCTTGTACATATGTTTTCGAATGAAAATTAGAAAGATACCTATCTAGAGAAAACTGCATCGATTGTTGTTCCATGTCTTGTGGTAGATTCATTTCGGTTATTATTCATTTGTAGTTCTAATTTATCTTGTAGACAGTTTTCCAAGATTTGTCCATCGGACGCGAAATTAACATTGAAATCTACTGCTGAAATTAGTGGCAACGTACGATAGTTTTCTCCTAATTCTTCAGAGCCTACTCGACCGTAAATTATGTCTTTTATATAAAAACTTTATAAAATTATTAACCGTGTTATTGGGCGAAATGTAAACAACTACCATTATGAGGTTTGTTCCATCGTCCAAAACACAGTGAGCAACACATATATATCACCAATTGATGACTGAGATATATATATATATTTCATGCACTGGCTATGAGAGGAAGAGAGAAAGAAAATGTGCACGCGCACTGCTCTATCGTGTGATACCGACAATAGGCCTGCACTGTGTCATAGATATACGAAACGTAGCTGTCTATGAAAGAAAGAGAGAAATGAAATGTGTGCTCGCACCTCTCTCTCTTGCCCCTTCAGTAATATACGAAACGTAACTCTCTCTCTTTCTATCTTCAGTAACTCAACTACCGTGTGCCTCGCCCGATCACACTCACTTTCTAAGTCAAGCGTGCGTAGTTTCCGCAACATTTATAGACTTCGTTACGAATAGGGACTTACAATCTTAAAATAAGTTAAAGTTGTATTAAATGCAGACGACAAGATAACAGACCATGAAACTATCAGAGTGGAAGTTCAAATAAAAAATAAATCTGTTACAAAAGTGCAAAAATATAAATCTATTCGTTACACTAAAGACCGTTTTGACTTTTTTCTAAATGCAGGAGGTTTCTCAGACATATACTATGAGGATGATATAAATTTGTTATCGAATATTTTTTGTGAAAAAGTAAACACATGTTGTGAAGCCTTAACGGTTCAAAAAGAGGTGGAAGAATTAATAGATAATACATGGTTTAACTCTCATTTACATAAGTTGAAAAAGTTAAAGGTTAAAGCTTATAACAACGCGGTTTTCAATAACTCGGTACAAAATTGGTCAAAATATATATTTATTCGCAATAAGTACAAAAGTGAAATAAGGGTTATTATGAACAAGTATATAACCTTCCAAGTAACAGCCAAATCTGGAAATCAAAGGGAAATGTGGAAAACTCTAAAAAAAAAAATTGTATTAAAGAATACAAAATCAAATAATATTGAAAGTATTAAAATTGGGGAAGAGACGTCAGTCGTTGCTAATGAAATTGCGAATAAGCTAAATGTATTCTTTGTGAATAGTACCTATTCGAGAAATAAATGCATGAATTCTTGATGTTAATTTTGTGTCGCCAGATATTAGCGTAAACTCTATTTTCACTTTTAGGTATTGTGATGAAAAGATGAAAGGACATTATATCGATTAATTCAAAACTTCAATAATAACAAGGATGTTTTTGGACTTAATAGATATATGATATTGCAAATCAGTTTCAAAACTATTTAGAGCACAAGAATATATTGATTAAGGAACAGTCTGGATTTAGAAGAGGACATTCGTGTGAAAGTGCGATTAATTGTTTTGTATGGAAATGGAAAAGACAAATTGAATGTGGAAAATCAGTGATAGCCGTATTTTTGGGATTTAAAACGTGCATTTGAAACTATTGATAGACAAATCTTATTAAAAAAGTTATGCTTGTATGGTGTTCGTGGTAGAGTTGGAATGGTTTAAATGTTATTTAAATAATAGAAGTCAGAGAACGAAGGTGAATGAAGAATTATCGAGTGCAGTTAATAATGACCTGGGTGTTCCACAGGGTTCAGTGTTAGAAGTATTGCTGTTTCTTTTGTATATTAATGACTTTAAAAAAATGCCTAAAACATTGCAAGTCTCATTTATATTTGTGAAGATAATAGTAATATAATGTGCAGAAAACATAACGAGGACTTGAAAAGCGTGGACAATTGATTGAAAATGAACAAATTGAAGGTGAATGTGGGCAAAACTAAGTGCATGAAATTTAGGATAGACAACGAAATTAATGTGCGTATGGATAGCGTGTCAATCAACATAGTTTGAAATATTTAGGCGTAATAGCTAATAGATGAAAAACTCAATTTAAGGATCACGCGAGTCATGTCTGTGCAAAAATTTCAAAGAAAATATATTTCTTAAGTAGAATACGAAGGAATTTCTAACATTTGAAACTTCCATTCCTTTATATAATGCTCTTGTGATACCACACTTTAATTATTGCTCAACTTTACTCTTCGGTTGTAATGCAGATGTTAAATTAAGACTGCAAAAACTGCAGAATAAGGGTATGAGACCCATTTTAAAGATGAATATATACACACCGATTCGTGCTATGCTAGAGTGCCTTAACTGGATGAATGTGAAACAAAAGCTGACGTATGATGCCATGGTTTTTTATTTTTAAAATGCGAAATGGAATGCTACCTGAATACATTGCTGATGGAATCATAGAAGTCTCTAAGGCCCAGCCATACAATTTGAGGAGTAATAGCAAGTTGAGACCAGAGAGATGTCGTCTAAGCAGTACTCAACATTCCGTATTGGTTGACGGTATCAATTATTTTAATAACCTCCCGAGTGATGTTAAAAATGAAAGTGGAATAAATCAATTCAAGAAAAAACTTAGCTTTTTTATTAAAAACAATAGCATTTAGCCATTTTGTGATAGTGTACATTTACTCTTTTATTTTAAAGTTTTTTTTAACTAATAATATGGTTTCTTTTATTTACTTATCTAGGGCATAGTATAGAGCCTAATCTTTTGCAATGCAAAGATAGGTACTCTTGACTTTACCCAGGATGGTATGCAGAAACTCTATATTTAAGAAGTTTTACTTCAAAAAAATGCCACACGCGGTCATCCATCTGAGTACTAACCACGCCCAACGTCGTTTAACTCGTTTAATTACCAGATGCCTTAATTCGTTCAATGTGGTAAGCAGACATATGGATTTTCATATTTCGAGAGAACGCTTCAAGAGCATTTTATTTAGATTGCTTTCAAACTAATGTCAAAAGAATATGTATTTTTATCTTTTAATCAATTAAACTTATTGTATTACATATAAATTTAAATTCGTAGTCTGTAAGCTAAGCTTGTGATGAAATAAATAAATAATAAAATAAATAAATAAAATAAAAATAAAAAACTCACCAGCTTACCCCCCAAGTCAAGCGTGCGTTAAGAAGTTTTACTTCAAAAAAACCAACACACGGTCATCCATCTGAGTACTAACCACACCCTACGTCGTTTAACTTCCGTTTGCGATCACACTCCTTCCGTTACGCATTCACCAGCTTACCCCCAAAAAATATTTTGGTTGTATGAAAGTTGACTTTTATTGAAGATAACTCAAACTAAGTTGAGTTGTGTTATACAATAGGGGCAATAAATTGGAAGATCTCCTATGCATTAAAACTCGTTTTGTGAAGTATTTATCTCAGATATTTTCTATGTATGGTTGTTTCACCTCAACCTCAGCCGTTTAATTAGCAATTTGTCTAATTTTCTGAATCTGAGTATTTATACATAAAGATAAATCTACACAATACTTGTATGGTTAAAAACATGCTAAATTGAGCAACAAAGCAAGGAAATCGCTTCAACCTCTTTTATCTGCCTGCGGACTTGGTCACTTCTGAAATTGGGCTATGTCACCTCTTTGCATGTGTGAATACAATACATACTCTTTTTTTTTTTTTTTTTTTAAAAAAGGAAATCCAAATCCCAGAGCACTCAGACTCGGTAATGTTCCATTGTACTACCAGGCAGATATCCTCCTTTTGGTGTAGAGGCATGTAATTGGGTGGCGTATGTTGTTGTTCCCCATGGGGATTGAACCTGCACCGCACGGGTCACAAGCCAACACACTAACCTCTACACCGTCGCCACCCATACAAAACATATTTAGTATTATGTTCTGTCGCACTTGCATTTTGATACTGCTGACTGCATTTGTATGGTTTTCTTATATTACCTAATACTGCAACCACCCGTGAACCGATTGAAACTATTTACAAAGCTAATTCGTCAACTGCTTTCATTTCGTGGAACAACTAATCTACTACTACTGGCTTTGTAGTGTTTGTGTTTTTAGAGGTATGTTCAATAAAGCAAGTCTCGAATTTATTATTCCCGTCCAATTAATCTACTTTTACTTTCCAATTCAATTTTCCTTTCCGTCATTTATCCAGTGACCTCTTGCGAACGTCTGACAAACCTCCAAGAGTATCAACTGCCATGAGAAGCTTCTCAAATTTGCCGTTCAAATTCGGCTTAAAATTGTAGGCCTCTTCCACTTCACACAAGAAAATGGTTGGAGAAGTAAGGTTTTAAGCCCTGTATGGGCCGTTGATGCCTTATATATTTTTTTTTATTTACCCAGTGTGAGTGAATTGGTGTGGATGGTTGCGGAGTAGTAAATTGAGTTAATTTCCGCACCTAAGCTCAGACATTGAAAATCTTAGCTAACGTTCTTAGCCACTTGAGTGTCATTTCATTCCTCTCGCAAATGGACGCAGGAGCAAGTTTTGAATAACCTATAGGAGCCTTCCATATTGTAATGTACAACTCCTTATATCAAAATAAATGGGAAGACAAACAAATCACTTCTGCTAGTCGAAAATCCGAGATGATCCAATGGCTGACCGACAACAATATAACACATAACCTGGAGATACTCAAACTCGAACTTTATGAGCTATAACATCGAGCTATACAAAAGCCAAAGCATAAGATTGACGATATTATTCATGGCACGGGACATGAGGTACTACGTTTACCATCCTATCATAAAGACATCAATCCGATCGAAAATATTTGGGCAACTGTCAAGGCAAAAAACACAACGTTCAAATTAATGGATGCTCAAAAATTAGTAGAACATTTTTAAAAAAATAGCGGTAGATTGGCGAAAAGTTTGTGCAAAAGGTATGAGGACGGAGGAGGAATACTTTTCTGACGAGCTGATGTCTGACACAACCCGTTCCACTTGTGAATCGTGATGATCTGCTTTCGATAACTCTGCAAGGAACACGCGATGCAGATAAACGGTTTACGGACGTTTTCATCGGCTCAATCAGAAAAATACATGACGCTTGGATTTAGGAACTTTCTTTCATTGTTCAAAAGCTGCCAGCTATATGTGGTACGCGATATCATGTCATCTATTTTGTGATGCTGCTTATCCACTGAGAAAAAACTTATTGACTCCCTTCAAGGACAATAGTTAACTACAAGTCAAAAACATTATCATGACTACAAGCAGAGTTAAATTGGAGAAGGCATTTGGTTTACTGAAAAATAGATTCGGACAATTTTTAAGGCTGGGATTTTTCAAAGTTGAAGGCATGTGAAAATTTGTTTTAAACTGCCGTGTTTTACACTATCTATATAGACAAAAAGGGCACTTGGCCCGATAAAGTAGCAGAAGACATAAGTGGTAAAAAGAGTGGCTGAAAGAGAGATTCCGCCTGGAAGGTTAGGCGAAATTGAAAGAAATAACCTTGTTTTGAGTTTACTTAAATCTAAAAAAAAAAAACATTATATGTAACGAAATTAAATTAAAATAAAAATAAATTCAAAAAGTTCAGTGCTTTCGAAACGGACTGCATGTCTTTCAGCTTTTGCATGTCGCGCCGACATTTATTCTTTTCTTCTTTTGTTTCTGCCCATTTTGAGTTTCGCCGTCACATTCTTCTTTCAACTAGCAAACATAGCAAGTCCGTGTATGTAATTTGTCTTTTCTTTCAGTTAGCAAACATAACAAACATAACAACAGCTTGTTTTTGTATACTGCTTTTTTTTTAAAAAAAAAAAAAAGCGTCTACGGAAGTATCCACCCGCGCCAATTTCTATTGTGGCGTCATCATTGAGGGTTATATCCGCATCGTTTTCATAATCCATCTTTAAAACTTTTAATGCGGCCTTTTATATAATTAGCAAAACAAAAGTAACCGATCGCACATGCTAGGTACTAGAGAGCTGCATGAGTGCATATGAGCTGCATTGGGAATCAGAATTACTTGTTTTTTCCCTTCGATATCCTTGCCTGTCCATATCTGCATACATTGGCGTGCTTATGACATCGTTGCGATGTCTGACAGACAGTGTGTGTGATACCCCCACCCTTACCAATACTATAGTCAACTGATCAGAACCAAAACGTTTTTCATTGAAAATAGCAATTCCTACGATTTTCAATAAAAAATGTTATAAGACAGTGGTTTCAATGAAATCTAGACCAAAACAGAACAGAACAGCACAAGTGATTGAAAACTGTCAGATCAAATCAGAACAGAAAAGTAAAGCTTCGACTCGTATGTTCTCCTCAGCTGTGAAATTTAAATACATGTTCCACAGTATTTTCTGGCGAACTTCGGGTTTTGAGGAGCAATGTCGTCAATATTTAGCTGATGTCAATTTCATGACAACTTGTACTTGTTCTTTGTTATATTTTTGTATAAACATGCGAATATTTCTATCATTAAATTAAGAACTACGATATCTCATGTTAAACAAATAAACCAGTTGACATCAGTACAATTTGAGTTTTCAAATTTGACACATTTCATTCACTTCCCCTTCCTTAAAGCTAGGTGCAGAACATCTTGTGCTAAACCGATCTGCATAGCTTAATGGAGCATACAGTGACAGAAGGTAGAACACTTTGGGGCAAGATTTTCGCTCATGGAACACAAAATCCTGCACTTTTCTGATCTTTTCTGTAATTGTCTGTGCAGGTCAGATTTTTCAACACATATAATAACTTTGTATTAATCATTTTCTTGTTCTCCAAACACAAATACCTCCGACGCAAAACAATCATAGGATAACTTAGAATATGTATCCATCCTCGCATACCAGAGAATAGCAAAACAGTGCGAAAGACTATTATCTGAGCTTGGTGCATAGAACCTTAAAATAAAAGAAATGGTTAGCTTGCCAAAAATGTTTACTCTCGCTCAATTGACTTCAACCGCTGTCCTCTAGCAAACTCAATATATTGACTATATCAATTGCCTCAAAGTGAGGTTGCCGCCGAGGAACTGCGGAAGAAATCGTAGGCCGACATTGACTTTTTTAAAGCAAACAATTTGGATAAGAGCTGATACATTCCAAATTCGAAAATGAAGGAAAGACTTAAATCGACATGAACTGTTGTGCCATCAAGTTGACATTTACAGCGGAGATTTCAAAATCGAACAGGAAGCACATGCGAGTTCTGCCAATGAAAAGAGCTAGTTACTTGCTGATTTGAACGAACTACAGATAACAAAACAGGAACTGGTTCAAGAAGCCCAGAAAAGTCAATTTTATAAGTCGGTGATGGTTTAAATTTATTTCAATTTTAATCTCCTACACTCTGCAGCTTTGAGAAACATGCCAAATCAATGGGAGCAACGGGAGCTTTTCCAAAAACTGGGACTCAATCAGTTTCGCGGTCATCCACATTTTCCAAGTTTGTTATTTTTTTAATTCAACTGTTCAACCAATATATTTCCAGTTTAAGCAAAGCAAATTTTTCTTCTCAAATAAGCCCTAGGATGCCGTTGCCCATTGTGCGTCAAAATATTCAAGACTATTCAGGACGTTCAGATTCACGAGAACCAATGTATTAATAAAATGAGATTTAACAATTTTTTTTCTTCATTTTGTATTTGAATCTCGGCAAAGTTTTAACCAATATAGAAATGTGTTTATGTTTAATTATAGGGTGCACAGCTATTATTTTAACTACAGGGTGGCGCAAAAGTCATCATCCTATCGGAAGAAGCAATAATTTTTGCAAATGGCGGCAAATGTAAATTCTACTTTGACATTTGTGAAGTTAACTGATACAGAAAAAACTTAAGACACCAATTAACATAATCCAAAAGCAGAACCAAAGTTTTTCATTCATAAAAAAAAATTACAGCGAAAGAACATCGGGTGACAACTTTTGCGCCACCTGACAACTTTTGCGCCACCTTGTATAAATATGGATACAAATAATTGCAGCTTTGATGTGGAAGTAAGTACGCGAAAAAGTCTTCTTTTTCTTATGTTTCATCTTCTATTTCTTCTTTCTGAAAAACACATAATATGAAAACATACCGCAAAAAAAAACAGACGAATAAATTACCAATTGCAACGATGGGTTGATGTGCAGTAAAGTGCACGCAAATGGCCACTCTTAAAAAAAAATCATTGAAATGTTACACTGGATGGCTACATGCGAACCATACGCTCTTTCAAGAATTCGTGCAGGCACATATTTTATGACAGCCACATGCGTATGCAACCACTCGACAATATGTCGCATGTGCTAGAGTAGTAGACAGCGTATGAAAAGCCGCATTTGAGCATGTCTCATGATAGACCTCCTCACGACAACGTCAGTGTCACATGAACACAAAAAAAAAACAAACAGCTGAATGAAATGAAGGAAAACAATGGCGAATTGCGTGACTTTCTTCGCGGATATTTCATAAAAAATTTATAACAAAGGCAATTTTAACAAAAAAAAGTTCCGGAACTAAGAAGGAGTATCCAAACCACGTTTTGGAATATAAAAAAGTTAACGTTATACCTTATATGATTGTGTACAAAAAATAAAACTGAAAAAGTGTGAATCGCGTAGTTGTAGCAAAAAATGTTTTTGTTGCGAATAACTCGTAATAAGTTTGTATTAAAGCGAATTATAACAAAAACAAATTCCCAGAACTAAGAAGGGGATCCAATCACTATTTTGGAATACTAAAAAGTTATCAATATATTAAGATTCTGTACAAAAAATAAAAGTGAAACCGTGACAATCGCGTTGTGGCAAAAAAATATTTTTGTTTGGAAGCAAATAAGTTGAAAAGTTTTCTAAACGTACATTTTTACATTTAATTCACACACATTTTTCAATTTTCCGTGATTATGTTAACTGCTTTTATTGCTTTTTTTACTTTAACATATTTTCTCACGTTTTTTCTCTATAATGTGTTACTTTTCAACCTTGAATAGCTGCTGTTTTCACTTAAATATTGACTACATTAACAATAACAATGATTATTCCAAACGATTTGTGCATATTTCTGCAGTTTTATCATTCAATTTGCTTTTGACGGTTAAGAAAGGGATTCGGCACTTCAGAAAGAGATAACTTGGTGAAAAGGTCTATTGCAACATCAGTGTCACAATGAGGGCCAGTATACAAAATGTAAAAAATGTGGCTATGAGCTGACGTCACAAATACGTATGCGTATATGGCTTTTGGCAAGCTGTGTACTATACACTTAATAATGTTAGGCTTTTAGAAATGATTTCAATTTTGGCATGGCGACAACAATTCAGTAATAAAATGACCACTATGCTGCCACGACAACACCTATCACTCACTACGTCTCCTAGAGGGAAATAGTAAGAACTTTTTATTGATCATAAAATGGGATCCTGATGAATAGGAGGATCATGGGTATTTGATGTAAGGCATATAAGCGGTATAGACCATTTGCCGAAAGTAAAACGCGGCTATCTACAATTGTCCGTTTATGCTACGACTACGTCTACTACGTTTTCCACGTACTACCTGAACTCGTAAAACAGAACTTACCTACTACAGGCCATGCCTGCCTGCAGTTTAAATGCTATTACTTTCAGCGAACAGATGGTGCGAGAAGCATTATATATCGCTGAACGAATCTTTGCATATTTTCTTCGTTAAATCTTTCGTCGCGTCTCCATTTTGCACTACCGCAGACCGCATGAAATAAATTTCGGAGTGTTGAAAAAGTGGCTGCAAATATTTATTAATTAAATATTTCCCACTTTTAAAAATAGGAAAAGAAAATACAATAAGTATTGTAACTTTCAAAATGTTAATTAATAAAACGCTTAATTTTAGATAAAGTGAATAGTCGATTGTAAAAACAGCGTTAAAGCTCGCGGAAAACCGATAAGAGTTCTACGTGAAGGTTTTTTCTTATTATTTTCAAGACTGGTCCAGTAGCAAAATCCTCTTACACGTTACGATGATAAATTAATTTAATAAATTATAAATTTATTTTGTGCTAATTATCATACAGTGTACACTTGGTGTACTTCCGATTAAACATCGATTACGTTTTCTTTCGTTTGCAGTTTCGAAAAGTACACGATTACAATGATGTTCACGGTAAGATTATTGGTAAAAAAAAGAACCGGCGAAAATGTGATAGTTTAGTATGTACATAGCAAAGTTAAGTCTAATCTGTGCAATAATTTAGTTTACTCTATGTACATACGCATGAAATATGTTTTTTTTAGGCTGTGAAAACAATCGCTTTCGCGTTATTCTTATTTTTTTTTTCCTAGAATTACCAGAAACTGGCTAAGTGTATTTGGCACCTGCCTAAGTGCCTACCGCTACCTATGTACATAGATTTTCGAATTATAAAATTCCTGTTTTGCGCGCAGTTGGCTTAAATTATTTCATGCGTAGATTTCAATATGCGATTTAATTTTTATTAGTTTGATTAAATAATGTCGCGAAATAAAATGTGCAATTGTTAAGAACCAGAGTTCTGGAAAGTTTACTTACAAAACTTACATTTATTTAATTTATATACACAACTTAAGAAAATGTTCATATATACATAATTTGGTCGTCCATATGACGCCTGTTTTTATTTTTTGTTTTTAAAAATGTATTTTTGGATTTGTAGTGGGTTATTTGTGACTGCAAAATGTACCTGTAACTGCCAGGATTTTATGAATTGTACAGCTAATTAAGCGGGATTATTGAATTGTAGTTTTTTTAATCATAAACATTAATCACAAATTTGATTTATTAATTTATATTATTTAGTTTTCGGGTACATACATATAACTTGCCACGTATTACTTTTTTCGTAATTGTCACGTTCGTCAGCTCTAAAGTGCATTTGTTTTGTTTAAATAATTAAAGCCGTGTAATATAAAATACGCCAATATGTATTTGGTTAAAGCCGTATAATAGAAAATATACCAATATGTATTTGGTAGTACAACGATGTTTATATGAACTACATATATTAAATCAAAGAAACGAGTTAATCTCGCCATCAATATACATATTCTACATTCCCAATCATCTGAATAAACTCATCGAATTTTTTGACCTTACCTACTCCTTCACAACCAGTTTATCGTTGTTTGACGGATTATACTCTCACTTTAATGTTTTTTTTTTTTTGTTCTCTTGGTTGTACTGATTGATGTTGTTATCTTCTATAGGTACTAGTAACCATGCTACGACCACGCACCATTCGAAAAGTGGAATAATACAATCCATACCACTACATATTTTCACCTTTCTCCCCAAAGACTACCTTTAGGTATTACGTCGCGGAGCTGGCTAGCCTCAGACTGTGTGCTCTTTGTCGATTTACTATACATTTATGCTCGATTCTCCTTAATTCTAGTATGACCCTGGTCGCAAATGGTTTTAGTTCTTTCGGCGTTCTGCCGTCCCAGCAGTTCTTGTAATGTTTAATTCCATGTTTACGCAAACAGCTTTGTAGTGCTTCACTACGGTATTCTGTGCCGTTATCGGTGCGTAGCGCCTTATTTTTCTTTCCTGTTTGATTCTCAACCAAACGCATGAAGATCTCAAACACCTTAATCCTTTGATTTTTCTTCGAAAAAGAACACCTCTCTGCTGAAGTAATTCACCAGCGCTAACAAAAAGCGCGCTCCAGCAATGGAATTCACTGACATCGGTCCGCAAACATCAGAGTAAAACAGCTCCAAGACATCTGTTGGTCTTTTACCGATGTGCTTGAACGGTATTCTCGCTTGCTTACCGTTGCAGCAAATATTACACGGGGATTTGTTTCCTGAAATAGGGAAATTTACACCAATTGTCATGTCCTTAAGTTTTCTCCAACTGTCGAAACTGACTGCCCTGAACCGAGAAATTTGTTCCCGTCGATGATGGCAGCTGAACTCTGTACACATTTCCTTCAAGCGACTTTTTTGAAATGCTGTAATTGATATACCAGCAATCTCGATGCCCATTATCATCGGTTGATAATGGTCTGGCAAACCAGCGAGAAAAAACGTGTCGATCCATTCCTCACTTATTGGCAGCCCTATTCCTCTCAGCTTATGCGCAGTCTTGATGACCTCGTTGACAAATTGTTCAACTGAGACGGAGTCCTCGAGCTTGTTTGTATTCAGGGTTCTCAACAAACCAAATTTTCCCGTCAGCCCAGAGTACTGAAATTCCTTTTCCAAATTTTCCAATACATCTTTGGCCGTCTCTGCATTCTGAACGTGGACAAAGTTTACGGGATGAATTAGCATTTCCTGTGACGCAGTCCCATAAATCCTCATATTCTAGATGATTTTGGGCGGCAAATTTTCAGGAATCATAGTTCTCCCCTTCAGCTTCTCTATGGAAATTAAACTGGCTGCCATGAGTTTCGTTACTAACCTTAAAAAATATACCTCTCCAAATCAAGTGCATCCGCAAGAAAACTTCAATAATTATTTTTTTTATATGCAACTTTCCCTATCTCACTTGTGCTAAACTAATTTGCGTATTCTGGCCGCATTACCTGGAGAAATCTGTAGATAGAGCATTTAATTAATGTTATTTATTAACAAGAAAGTACGTACACACATTTGTACAGTGTTGCTAGAGCATTGCCAGAATTATAATTCAAGTTTTCCTATACAATATTTGTTACCAAAGTATTCAACTTATTATTAAGTCCGCGGGTACCTACTAATATGCAAACGTAAATGCATATAAACGTCTGTGCGAAACTAGAGAAACCCGTTCGCGTACTAAGAAAATTGTTAAAAGATGAACGAAAGTAAAATGTAATTAATTTTTTTCACACAGAATTTCGTCTGGCAAAAAAAAAACTGCGTATACGTTCGCGTACTTTTATGTGTAGAAAAATGAAAACTGTCAAATCTCCAAAATCGGGAGAAAATCCTCTCATTTCAAAGAAAAGTATGCGAACCGTTTTGCGGAAAAAGATGAAAAACCACAAAATTTGGTTTGAAAAGGATCAACCGCTGTTTTTTTTTTTTTTGGCAAACTCTTAGGATATCATCATTTGACAGTGTTCATTTTCTTGCCTGAAACTATGTGTGAAGAAAAATTAACGAACGAACATATTTCTTTCGTTCTTTTTTTTACAATTTTCTCGCAATAAAGGGATTGTAAGTAACCTGATCTGATCCGATTCTGGTACCGCGTTACGCTCTGGCGCGAAGAATGTACATGAGACATTGTTAGACATTGCGGGCATTAAGGAAATGGGGATAAAGATAAGATCGCAGAAAGCACGTTGCATTTTAAATGTTTGTAATGTGCAGACACATTGAGCATTTGCCGTGTATGTAATATTTCTAAGGAACATTTCTTTATACTTAAGTGTACGTCCGAATACAGGCTTAAGGTAAAAAGAGAAAAATATAAAACATTAACGTCCCATAGAGGGCCCAAAACATAGCTTCTGCAACCATTTGCTTGTGTGAAGTGGGAGGGACCCAAAGCTTTAGGCCGAATCCTAACGGCAAATTTGAGAAGCTTCTTATGACAATTGATACTGTTGGATGTTTGTCAGACATTCGAAAGAGGTGGGCAGTGGTAAAAACTCAGATGCTACTTGGCCCCGGCGGGATTTGGACCTGAGGACTTAAGATTGGTAGTCCAACACACTAACCTGCACCTACACAGGCTTGAGATAACTGTTCATTCTTGGCAAGGTGGCTTTCATTTGTTCTAGGGGTGGACTGGCTATTTCCTTTGACCACAGATGATGGAAATACAGATAAAACATCGATAGGCAGGATACATTTTGACGACGAAGAAAGTCAATCGATGTCCCGATCGCAAATTACGTATTGTTTCTCTGACTAATTCTTAGAGAGGATGATGTTATCTATCAGAAGACACCAGTTTCATCCTTTAACACAAGGAGATTAAAAACCAAAACTTCAGAGTTAAGTTATTTAATTCATCTCAGCGGGAAGCTGGGACATACCTATCCCGGTAAAAAAAACCAAGGGATTAGGCTCTGTTGGGGCGAAGACATTGTTCTAGTCCTTAGGATATAAGTTACTTCGGCTTCTTCTTTGTCGTCCGAACACTTTTTTTGTGCAATCTATACCTGATGAAATTAATTTTGTGCTTTAGCCTTATGAGTTTAAAAGTCACATAATAAGTGTACCGGAAGTGGCCCCTTATTTCCGATCCCGACAGGACAAAACTTTTCATAATGGTTTCATCATTGTTTTTTCTCTAAACTTTCCTTTAAAATGCGAATTTTCTTTAACCCAATGAGATAGTTCATGCTGCGTAAGTCCTCGTCCAAAGACTGTAATACCTTGGTATCTTTGAGGTTAGTTGGAAGTTAGTTCTTTAGTCTAGCCGCATATAACAAAAACTGTTTTTCAGTAGTACTATATTTGAACAATCGCAAAATAGGACCCCTAGAGCTCCACTCCTTTCAGAAGATGCAATTAAAGTCTATACAAAAGGTACTTCGGCAGTTCTTCTCTAAATACGTTTGAGCCTCCATGCCCGGCAACTTTTTAACGTATCCTGCAATATATTCACGACCGGCACTTGTAAACAAATCTCACAGCACTGTTTATAGTTCCTTCCAGTTTTCTTGAACTAGAGCTATTTAGGGTACAGAAAACAGGATACGAGTAAAGAAGTGTAGGTAGAATCAGTGAGTTTACCAAATGGGTTTTGACTGATGTTAAGAGACGCAGTTTGATTTAATGAATGAAGACAACAATACATTTTTCCTACTGTAGCATTAATGTCCCAAGTGGACATTATCGGTTATTCTTAATCTTAATCGAGATCGAATTCGTTATGCTGTCAACAAATGACTACTTCTTCTTCTTCCAACTTAACTAAACCCCTATTGTTCCGCTTGTGGGGTTAGCCGGTTCTCTCTCAATTTCGCCACGTGCATTCTCCCATTATTGTTCGATAGTCCTTATACGACACCGGGGATCTCTCGTCGTGTTAACCGACGGATTTGCATGTTCACTTGCGGGACAGCTTTAAGATCAAAATCTAATGTGTCGATAGGCTCATTTAAATGTTAAAATTGTCTCGATGTGTTTTTTTCCCTTAACGCGCGCGGTTTTTCGTTGGCCCCGGCAGTGATATTCTTAGCCCGTCCCTGCGCGGGTGCATGCAATTTCTGCTTAGTGTAATAAAATTCCGGATTGGAACGCTACAACCAACATTTCATATAATGCAATTTAGAATTATATTAATATTGCTTTTTATATATTATTCAGTTCATAGCATTCTATTGATAATATTCTGGCCTGCCATTTTTACAAAGTGCTTTACTCTCTTCGATTGAAATTATAAGCTTTGTAATGCGAACGGCTAACCTAAATTTGATGTCATTCTATCTTTCCTTTTTTTTTTTTTTTTTTTTTTGAAAAGTGGCATTCATCGCCAGGAGCTCTACTTGAAAAACTGATCCAGTTGTGTCACGTGACGCTGGAAAACCGCGGGGTAATGCGCAGTATGGAAACAGTTCTTCCGAACTATTCCACACCTGTACCGGATTCCGGCAAAGAGATGCGCTGTCATGTGACTTGTTCAATCTTGTTCCGGAGCAGATATTGCGTAGGGGAGGTGTCAATACGGAAGGCACTATCTTTAACAGATCAATACAACTACTGGGATACGCAGACAATTGTCGACATCATCGGACGATCTCAGCGTGCCGTGTTAAAGAGTCAACGGGGACATAACTTTTTTTTTGCTTTCAGCAAACAAACAAACATCTGTCCACCGACTAGGACAAAACGTGACTGTTGATAGCAACAACTTCGAAGTAGTAAGGGAGTTCGACTACCTCGGAGAAGACTTCTGATAGGAAACCGTTGCTACTTCGGTTCGACGAAACTACTTCGACTACATTGGCTCGGCCATATCGAGCGAATATACAATAATGCTCCAGCGAAGAAGATCTTCGACTGGGAGCTCACAGGTTCGAGACAACAAGGAAGACCGAACCTCCGTTTAGGAGCTTAGGATGCAAGAGCGCTTCGTCTGGAGAACTGGAAGCAGCGTTCCCGTGATCGCGGAGGATAGAAGGCTGCACTGTCTCAGGCAGAGACTCTACACGGGTCATGAGCCCGTCAAGTAATTAAGACAGATGGAAAGCTATGATTTATTGCTCGTGGACACGCGATGTAAGCGAGCTTAAAAAATAAAGGAACGTACTGCAGTGCACTACTAAACATTTTGTTGATTGGTCTTCGGTATGTAATCGCGATCAGGGACTATGTTTGACAGTATTTGAACATTGGTATCAGAGATTTAAACAACCCGAGTTGATCGGACGCGCTAAAAAAAAACAACAACAAACAAACAGTTATTTATCACACAACTGCATATTCAGCGATATTTTTTATACCCTATTCTAAGGGTATATCAATTTTGACGCATAGTTTGTAATATACGAGGGCGGGTCAATAAGTCCGTGACTTTTGGAATAAAATACAGATTTTTTGATAAATTTTTTTTTTTATTTTTAACGTAGTCTCCCTTGAGCTCTATACACTTTGTCCAACGCTTCTCCAATTTTTTTATCCCTTCCAAAAAAAATGATTTGTCGAGGTCCTCAAAATAGGCCTTTGTTTGCGAGATGACTTCATCATTGGAGTCAAATCTTTTTCCACCAAGCCATTTCTTCAGGTTTGGGAACAAGAAGTAGTCGCTCGGAGCCAAATCTGGAGAAAAGGGTGGATGAGGGAGCAATTCATAGCCCAATTCATGGATTTTTGCCATGGCAACTGCACATGTGTGCACCCTTGCATTGTCTTGGTGGAAAAGAACTTTTTTCTTGGCCAAATGAGGTCGCTTTTTTTTCAAATCGTCATTGAATCGGTCCAATAAGTTGGCATAATATTCCCCATTGATTGTTCTTCCCTTTTGAAGGTAGTCAATGTGGATTATCCCGCGTGCATCCCAAAAAACAGTCGCCATAACTTTATTGGCTGACAAACCCACCTTGGCCTTCTTTGGCGCCGATTCACCCTTAGATACCCACTGTTTTGACTGTTGTTTGGTCTCTGGTGTGTTGTGATGGATCCATGTTTCATCCACGGTTACAAAACGGCGCAAAAACTCCTCCATATTGCGGTTAAACAACGCCAAACCTTCCTGTGAAGTTGTTACACGATTGCGTTTGTGGTCGACTGTGAGCAAACGCGGCACCCATCTTGCGGAAAGCTTTCTCATGCCCAAGTGATCATTCAAAATTGAAACCACTGAGCCATGCGAGATCCCTACGGCTTCCACAATCTCTCGCACTTTCAATCTTCGGTCGGTCAACACCATATGGTGAATTTTTCGATTGTTTCGGGTGTAGAGACCTCAACTGGGCGTCCAGGACGTTCGGCATCTTCAGTGCTTGTACGGCCACAACGAAATTCAGTAAACCACTTTTTTACCATTGAAATCGATGGTGCAGAGTCCCCACAGTATTTTTCAAGCTTAGCCTTGGTCTCGGTAATGGTTTTTTTTCGCAAGAAATAATGCTTAATAAGCACACGAAATTCACTTTTTTCCATTTTCTCCTCAAATTAGTGAGTAGTCTGATAAAAATAGCTGTCAAACACAAACTAACTGACGCAGCAAGTTTAAATTTTGACAGGAGTCAACTGACAGATGCCTGTTGACAGGAGCAGTGTTGCTGTTTCAGTAAAGAGGTCAGAAATTCAAAAAGTCACGGACTTATTGACCCGCCCTCGTACCTTAATATTGCCCGTAGACCCCTAAAAGTTACTATATTTATGATCAGCATCGATAGTAATGTCGATATAGCCATGTCCGTCCGTCGGCACAAATTAGGCCTTTAAACTGGGCCTAGAAAGCTGAAATTTTAACCATATACTCTCTAGGGTCCCGAAATAATCAAGTTTACGAATTTTTGAAATCCGCCCACAAACTCAAAAAAACCAAATTTTGGAAAAAGTCGAATTTTGAGCTAGAAAGCTGAATTTTTTTTTATATGATCTATGACTCCTAAAACTGCTCGGGATATAAAATTTTCAAAACCCGCCCACAAAAAAATAAAACAATTTTATTGAAAAACCAAAATTTGAGCTAGGGAGCTGAAATTTATAATATATACTCTCTAGGGGGCCCTTTATGCTCATGTGTAAATATTTTCAAAATCCGCCCACTGACACGCCCAAAATTTAAAAAAAAAAAAACTTTTTTTGGAAATTCAAAGTTTGAGCTAGGGAGCTGAAATTTATAATATATACTCTCTAGAGGCCCTTTATGCTCATGTGTTAATTTTTTTTTAAATCCGCCTACTGACACACAATTAAATAAAACAATTTTATTGAAACACCCAAGTTTGAGCTAGTCAGCGTTTTTTTCGATAAAATCCTTTAAATGTTATATAACAAAATATGTAGAGCGTTTTTAACAATTCAACCATACTTAGACTTGTCACGCCCACTTATGAGGGATAGGAATAAGAATAGGGTATCCAACAGTTCGCCCAAGCGGACTGTATCCCGTCCCTATGTATGTATGAGAATTTGATAAATCGCAAACGAACAAGGACACTAGCAAGTCAGAGAAGTAAAAGTAATATGACATGCACGAAAGTTTAAAGGTATGGTTCATTCTTGCAATGCCTAGCAAATGTTTGCACTACAATGGGTTTATTGCATCCAAAGACTGTTTAAAAATCAATTTTCCAAAATGTGAACAACTGCATATCTTTATTCCTATCGACAAAAGCGCCTTCAAATTATGTGTTACATATAAATTTATTTATTTTTTTGCTTTCCTAGTAGATACGATATACAAAGTCTGTCGCATGATTAGAACGCAGAAACGTTTATCGCATATTGTGCGGGACACGGGTCTGACTTTTCGACCCCATTAACATTCTCGGAAAAAGCTACCCACCACCCCCCAATAGTTGAATGCTGAAGATAGCCTGCGAAGGGAGAAGTACCTCAATTTTTTTTGTAATTCAAATCGCCGGTAGAAAAATTACGGGCGTCGATTACAAAATAAACAAATATAGCTATCATGAAAGATAAAAACCATCTGCAGGATTAAAATCATGAAACGCATACAATTGATTTGCCCCTATCTTCAAAAAATGTTGAAAATTTGTGTCAAACCTAAAAAAAATTTAACACAAAACTAAGAGAGGTGTGAAATTATAAAATAAATTTCAGCAATTTTTTCATTCCAACCTCTCTTATTTGTTTGTTTTTCAACAGGTGTTGTTGTTTCCTAATTTTTAATAACTAATATTTATATTTAAAGATCTTTATTGAATAAATATTTATTTATATACATAGTTTATAATAAGATCTCATTTTAAATACTGTTCATCTATATTATTAACATGTCGAAAAGAATAGATGAATATTGAAATGTAATAGATACACTGGTATTAATTACATGCAAATCAGTCCTTCAATGGGTACTTTTAAACAAATAATTGTTACGAGTGTTTAAATGGGTATATGGAAAATTAAAAACAAAAGGTTGAAAGATTGTTTGAAAATTAAATTGTAGAGTAATGGTTTCCTTTTAACTTAAGAAATAACATTAATTTCAGTATCCAATTGTATATGTAAAAACAGTATGTTACAAAATGCGTAACTCTATAAAGACCTTTAAATATATAATAAGCTTTTTGTCAATTTTAAAAAAATAAAAATGTATGTAATAAGATTTAAAAAAAATACATCTTTTGAGCAAAATATTAATTTTTAGTTTATGAAAAAGTATTTGTGTTTATTGAAGACCAAATCCATTTAAATAACAAGAGTTGTAGATTGTAAGAAATACATAAAATAAATGTACTATCTGGGCTTAACGAACCATAACCTTACACTAGTCGTGGCCCGCCTGTGTTGGCCCACAATTAAAAAAAAAACGAATTTTATCAAAATCAAGAAGGCTGAAATTTATAATATATACTGTCTAGGCCATCTATGCTCATGTTAAAAGATTTTTAATATATTTCAAATTCGCCCATTTTAAAAATAACCGTTTTTTCGAAAAATCGACGTTTGAGCTAGGAAGCTGAAATTCGGAATATATACTCTCTAGACTAGAGGCCCCTTATACTCATGTGTAAATATATAAATCCGCCCACTGACACGCCCACTTTTTAAAAATAGCCTTTTTGTTGAAGAAATCATTCGCAAAGTATGTAGCTAAAGTCGTTTTGAACAATTCCTATTGCTGCTATGCCAACTTTTATGGGGCGTTTTACAAAAACTTTGTTTTTCCAATAAATTCCTTTACTAAGATTTTTGTCACGATCACTTAAGGATGGATTTGAATTCCCCCTATGTTTTTTTAACGTGAAGCACTGTGTATTGGCTAACTAAAGTTAAAAAAACCTAACAAAATAAATGTTGTTAGTTTGTTGGCTTGTGTCCCTTGCGGTACAGGTTCTATCCCCATGTGGAACAACAACATACGCCACCCATTAACGGAGAGAAACGAATGACACTTTTTTTCCAACCAAACCAAAGAGGGTTTCTGCCTGGGTAAAATGGAACGTCACCGAGTCTGACTGCATTAGTATTTGGATGTCCTTTTTAAATTTAAAAAAAAAACGTGCATTGTGTCACTACTACAATGTATTTAATGAAGTCTTTTTGCGATTAAATTTGAGTCAAATTGTATTTTGCAGATAGTCTTTTTTGCTTTGTCTTTAACAATAAGGATCATGCGTTATATTATATCTTAGAGTAAAATTAAAACCGTTTCAAAATCCCCGAAGAAGTGTAAGTGTAAAGTAAGGGTGCGGCAGCGTAACTTCATTTTTTCAAAACGCACATCTGAGAATTGAACTCGTGTTTGGAGAGTTGTGAAAAATTCTCCACATTGAACGATCGAGAAGTCCCTACGACCCCTTCAGCCTGAATTTAAAAAAGGAAATTATGTTGTCACACCGTGTAAATTATATTGAATGGTTGAATAAACAACAACTTGTGATAAACAATCAAACCCCTTTCAGGCAGAGCAGAGCTTGTGGCTTCGATTGAGTGTGCTTGCCTGAGGTTCAGTTCCACTGTGGGTAAAGGTTTTTTTTTTTTAAATAATGAATACTGTGGCAAGCTGTGAAACAGCGCTGTTAGTTCAACCATTCAATATTCCCACATATTCTTCAATTGTCTTATACCATCTTTTGGTTTAAAACTCTAGCGTAAATAGATCAATATACTTTCTATTTAAACTTTTACCAAGCCTTATATTTTCCAATACTTTTGCAGCGTCAGAGTTACTCTCCATTACATGAGGTTTTGAAACTGACAGTTATGGTTTTTAATGCTTTTATAAACAAACGTTTAATGTTTTCTTATTCTGTAATAATTGTAATTTTTCTAGTATTTTTCCGAAATCTATTTTTGATTGTTGTGCTTTACTTGTCACCGCATATTGTTTGCGTATTCGGCTAACATCTTCGTCACGTACCTCTTTGACATTTAATGCGAAAAGTCACATTCACTAAGTTTTTCGCTGAATTCGCGAATCTTTAACATGTGGGATGTTTTGATTTTTTTTGAGCATGAAGAAAAAACGAAAAATATTCTACATGTGGATCGTCAATCTGCCAGAGCGGAAACCACGTTAGTACATGCCGATAAGTGTGTTGTAAAATTGATTGAGAGTCGGGCGCATTGGCTCAATGTGTCGGACTACTAATCGAAAGGTCCCCGGCTCAATTCCCAAGTAACATCTTGAGTTTTTTTCCACTGCCCCACCTCTTGCGAACGTCTGACAAACATCAAACAGTATCAATTTTCATGAGAAGCTTCTCAAATGTGCCGTTCGGATTCGGCGTAAAATTGTTGGTCCCTTCCACTTCGCAAAGAAAGTGGTTGAAGAAGTTAGGTTAATGCCTAATATATATTTATTTTATTTAAAATTGATTGAGAAGTTCACTTACATGCACATCTTGCCTTGCTTTCTTGTAGATGTGGCATAACATTTCGAAAAAATGTCTTTGATATGAGTTTGATTTTGCAAATAGACATAACACACAGTAATAAATGGAAGGGATGACTTTTACGACACCAGCGATTTTCAGTCGTGTCAGCCCATGAATTTGCTTGCACACTTGCAGGACAGCGTTATGATGAATAATGTATCGGTATGCGCACCTGAATGTTAAGACTGCCTTGGTGTTATTTTTATTACGACAAGCTTTGTTTATTTCACTACGCTGCCTCTTGCGAACGTCTGACAAACATCCAAGAGTATCAATTGTCATGAAAAGCTTTCCAAATTTGCCGTTTGGATTAAATTGCAGGTCCCTTTCACTGCGCACAGGCAAATGGTTGGTGAAGCTGGGTTTTAGGCCCTGTATGCGCCGTTAATGCCTAATATTTTTTTTTTTTTCTAGAGGATACGGCTGTTGCTGGGCCGGTATTAACAAACCAATATTTAACTAAAAATAAGTTTTGGAAACCTATACCGCCCTACCCCTTCAAATCGGTTATAAATTATTATATCTTAGTGGGCCATTTTCCCATTTTCGGAGGAAAACTGATTTTTAACATGTGCTTGTCGTATGTGAAAAACGTTTGTAATATAAACGATTTTATAAGAGATAAAAGATTTAGTAAAAAAATATTTGTAAAGTTAAGATTTGAAAAAAATACATTCCAAATAAAAAAAAATTAAAACAAATTTTTTTATAATTTTAAGTTTAATTAGACATAATTTGTTAAGCGTTACTTCTTTATATAACAATATCCAATGCAATGTAACCTGGGCCTGGGAGCAATTTTGTATGTAAAGGCATGGCCTTAGTACCTTAATGTACACCATAGACAAAGAAAGCTGTTGGCCAAAAGCATAAGTGTAAGCGAAAGTCATAAGTCTAGGACTTATGGCCACAGAAATCAAATGCCACCTTTCACATCCTACAATTTACGACATTTTATGAGAGCCCAATCATGCGAATATTGTAAAAACCTAATATTATTAATAAAAGTCAAACTAGTTTAGCGAAATACCTCCGCATCTAGATTATTTCACTATTAGCGTATTAATTGAATTATATGTTATTAAATTATAATAATAGTATGAAATTGTTAAATGTGTGCACGAATAAATTTTATTATATTTACTTAAATAATATCTGTATTATCACAATTCCTCGTTTATGTGAACAAGTTTTTCCAAAGTTCTGGTTTTGTAATTCTTGGAGCGAAAAACATACTGTCAATATATTAATAAATATACATGCATTGATTTCCCAAAACCAAAGATACTGTCAAACAATTATAATTATTGTATGCAAAATATGTAAAAAGATATAATATGTTAAGATCTGAATTTGTTACACTATGTATATTGAAAACAAATAATTGGAATCGTAATAAAAGTTGATTTGAATAATGTATAATAAAGTTCAACAAAGACATTTTTTAATTTTATGAAGCAAGAACATACAGAAAATACTTGAATTGTATCACCTATTAATAAATACATTTATATGTTTTTTTTATAACTTCTAAGTTTACAATAGAAACTGTCAACTTCAACATCGTAACAATGACCACATTGAATCCATCACTAAAATTACTTTTTGCGGCTTTTTAATAAATTGTTTAGAAACACATTTTTTTCTTTGGAACCAATAGCAGCAGCAAATGTAAAAACTGATATCTAATACCAAACACATAGTTGGGTTGGTATTTCTATTTAGTTTGTTCAATGTTATATATTTTTTGCTAAAGAAGAAGACTTGTTTTATATAAATTTAATTAATAAGTTTTATATTATAGAATTATGATATTTTACTGTGCATTTTACTGGGTCTCAGTATGTTGTTTGCTGCAATAATTGTTTCTTATTACTATAAAAGATATTAATATAATCTTAATGTATAATAATAATAAATTGAATTGAATTGAATTGAATACCTATTCTGTATTGTATATTATAGATATTTTAATTAGTCTATAAGAGAATATTGTGCTAGATGAAATAAACAAAATTATACCCCAACTTATTGTAGAAAAATATCAGCTACGTAAATATATATTAAATTGGTTAATCTATTTGAACATGTTTATATCATTTCGTGAGCTTATTTGTGGCTTTTGAATATGTCGTTTCATTTAACATTAATGTACTTTTCTCTAAAACGTATGCTTAGAAGTTTCATTTAACCCTGCGTACAACATTGGGTGATTTATGTTATTGTCATATCCTGGATCTGCATACGCATGAAAAGCTTTCAAATAAATTCAATTGCAACAATCTTATTCATATGTAAATATGCCACTCCGACTTCTTCTTTTTCTCCTACTTAAACGAGTTTTTGACTTTGGTTAAATGTATTACATGCCTCCCTCTACCGCATTTCTACTGTTCCGACCGTAAGGTTCGCCGCTTCCACCTCGAAAAGTATCAGCAATCACTTCTTCACTAGATAGGTTGTTTGACGTGAAGTCTTCCTCTCTGCACCTTTAAACTTCTCATTTCATCAAACTTTGTTGATTGTTACTCCTGGGGGCTATACCACAAAACTACTATTATTTTTTTCTATACGACAAAACTACAGGTAAACTTACAAGTGTTATTGCACCAGATAGTTCCAAGTGTAGAAAAAATAAGAAAACGATTGAAGTGTCCAAGTAAAGAACAATAATTTGAATAAAAAAAAATCACAAATTGAGCGTGCAATGGGGCAATAATAGTGGGTTATTGAAATACCTTTCAGACCAATAAGCATATGTGAAATAAAAGTTTCTTTTTTGAATGAAAAGCTAGCTTTGAAAAAACATGGACTGGGGAAAAAACGACCAGGTACTTCACAGATAGAATAGTATGTATTTTATTTCCAGTTGTTTAATTAATAAATGTCATAAATAACATGAGAGGGAAAACACAATAATTTTTCTTTATCGTTTTACGATCCTCAATTTATTCTGTAAAGTTAAACGATGTTAGGGCGAACTAAAATCGTTTTTCCACTGAACGCTCCGCTGCGATTTTTCAATTGTGACCAAATGTCGACGTTCTACTTTAAAATTGTAAGGACATAAGACAATTTTACAAAAATTATAAATTTAAATCCGATGTTTACTAACCACCCTTTCAATTAGCTTTGACAGATAGACGCAGCAAAAGCACACTCAGCGGACCTATTCCAGAATGTGGATCGCTTTGAAAGGGCGAAAGTATCCTTCCAGTATTTCCATTTAAATTTTAACTTGTTCCAAGTCTTTGCAATTCTAACTTCCATTATTTCAATTTAAATGGAAGTTTTTTTTCCAAAAACATGACACTTTATTTGTTTCTCTAAAGTATTCTGTGACAAAAAGAGAGAGGCAACGAGAGAGCAAATCACTTCCCCTCAACTGAAAAAGTTGCTTTGGCCAGGTTGTAAAACAGCTGTCAACAGTACTTCATATGGCATTTTATATTTCAGTTTGTTATTTGTTCTTTCATATGAATCCGTATTACTTTCTTCTGATTTACTTGATGAACCAACCAAAAACGATACTAAATTAAACATTTTTCCCTTATTCATTTTCAATCAAATATTTCTATTAATTTCGATTTCACAAATTGTTTTGATTCTTTATTTGATGTTTCTGCTGTCATGTAGTTTGGTTACTGCATCTTACTACAAAAGCGTTCCCTTACTTTTTCAAAACTTCTTCAATCGCAGAGAGAATTTATCCCTACTCCTCGAAATTTGAGAATTTACTTAAACTTACGTGAAAGTAAGGGACACGCCTATTGTTTATTTTGATCCGGGAATACATTTTTTTGTATGATGGAGTCCATAAGCTGAACGAAAGAAGAAACAGAATTTGATGCTACACGTATATTAAAATAGGTGCAAAGGAAATTCTTAAAAAGTGAGTCTTCCGCGCTGGATATGCATACAAGTGTTGGAAATTGTGACAATCGGGTTTTTGGTTTCTTTAATAAAGACAAAATATTTTAATCTTATATTGTGTAACAAAACAAATCATTCTTCTTTTTCCTTTAATGGCGGTGAGGCTATGATCAGGATTAAAGGGATCATAAATCTCCGACTTCTCTGCATCCCTACTGGCTCGCCGGAACAAAACAAATCGTTAGTTCAATAAAATAGATTGTTTTTATTTAATACTAACATTTTATCTAAATCCGCCAACAATCCGTCACGTAGCCCCCTATCGCTTTCAAAACTTATTACAAAAATCACTTTCGCTTTCCAAAGAAGGGCAAACGGAAAGCGAATCGCTTTTGAGAATACGAAAAAAACAAATCCGCCATTAAAAGCGATCAGACACGCTTTGTGGAATAGGCCTACAGAATGAAGAAATTCTTGTATGTATTACATTTGGTTATTGTCTTTTTATCTGTGAAAATATAAATGTTAGGCGTTAAGGTACATGGCATAAGACTTAGCTTTTCCAACCATTTGCTTGTGCGAAATGCAAGGGACCTACAATTTAAAGCGGAATGGAATCCCAACGGCAAATTTGGGAAGCTTCTCATGACAGCGATGGTTGGTTGGAACCGGCCCTCGATGAAGATGCGCTTAGATCAGAGATAGTTCCATTGCGCTGCCGATGTGTAAGGTGGGTGGGTCACCCTCTTACTCAGCGAACCATTTGCTCCTCTCAATGAAGGAGCTAATCTTTGCCGTGCAGGTGTTGTTGAGATCACTTGTGCCCGGTGAGGTGCTTCTTAGTTTGATTTTTCCTACACATTATTACCTACAAACATTCAAAACCAACGTGCATCGACATCTCTCCTTTTCTTCTCACCCTAATTTCCTTAACGCCGCGCTGTGTAGCTAAGGGTCCCAACAAATCCCTTTAGTGCGTGCTTATTTAAAAAAAGAAAAGAAAAAAAGTTCCTCTGTTAAGCCTCAGAAGTCCGATGTACCTGGATATATTTAATGTCGAAAAGAGCAGTCTTGTGGTGTTGCATTGGTCGAGTTGGTGCCAACGACTGTTAGCATCGCTCACCGCATTGGTGTCGCTTATGCTGTTTAAACCAGAAGAGCCTCGTCGAGCCAGTTCGTCAGCTTCACAATTCCCTGGTATGACGCAGTGACCCGGCACCCAACAAAGGGTGAGGCTATACTGACCAGCTATCTCTTTAAGAGATACGCGACAGTCTTTCACTGCCTTGGATCTCGTTGTGCTGGATGCAAGGGATTTGATGGCCTCCTGACGACTGTCGATGTATATTACAATATCCGATGGCATATTAACCGATAGCCAGTCAGCGGCTTGGCGGACGGCGGTGACTTCGGCCTGAAAAACGCTGCAGTGATCCTGGAAGGTTAAAGGAAAGGTGAATGTCTAGGTCTTCCGAGAAGACTCCGGCACCGACTCCGTCTTCGGTTTTGGACCCATCCGTAAAAATTGACAGCGAATCGTGGTATAGGACATGACATTGTGTCCACTCGGTTTTGTCTGGGATTAGATATTGGTAGCCCAACTTGAAATTGTGTTCAGTGAGTAGGTGGTCGGTCCAGTGTGTTGCTCTTTCCATTGTTTGGAGCTTCTCAGTCTTATTGCTGAGTTTGCAGGCAACCGTTTGCTGACGATGCCTGTCGGGAGAAGGTGGAGCATGGTTTCGAACGCCGTAGTGGGAGAGGTTCTCAGTGCAGTGATAATGCTAAGACATGCAACTCCTTGAGTTTTATCCAGTAAGGTTAAGTTGGACTTCTTCTAAAAGGCGGGCCACCAGACCAGTACTGTAAAGAGGGGAATCGGTTTAACTACCGATATTGATTACCAGTGCATAATGTTTGGTTGTAGGCCCCACGTGGAGCCTGGGATTTCGTGGCACATTCGACTACATTTTCCCTGAAAAGTAGGTTGCGATCAAGCTTAATACCTAAATAGCTAGCGCTAATTGAGAGTACCAGAGGAGTGTCTCTTATCTTTGGGGGAGTTTATGTTTTCGTGTGAACAGGACCAGCTCAGACTTTGTTTGGTTAACAGACAGGCCGCATCTTTCGGCCCAACTTGATAGTTCGTTGATAGCAGTTAGCACTACATTTCACAGTAGTGGAGATAATACTCTCCCTTGGGGGTGCCTCTATGTGCCATCGTTTGATAGTGCTATTTCCGAAGGATGCAGTTTTTTTTTTTTATAATGAACACGCACTAAAGGGGTTGGGCCCTTATAATGTATTAGCTACACAGCGCGGTCGTTAAGGAAACTAGGGTATGAAGAAAAGTTATTACTGCTTTTGAGCATATAATCTACAAAGCAGCAGATTGATTCGCCGATGTTGAGCCTGCGTAGGGCATTGGTAATCAAATTGGTTTCAACGTTGTTGAAAGCTCCAATCGAGAAAAAACGCAAAGGCAAGTTCTTTGATAGGTAGGTGTTTTTCGATGTGATAGACTATAGAGTGTAGGGCCGTTTCATCAGATTTTACTTTTTGGTAGGCGTGTTCTGACGTTTCTATCAATGGTGGCTTTTATGTGAAGATCGAGATTCTTAAGAAGGAAAGACGTTAGGCTTATTTGTCTAAGGTCCTGGGGAAAAGCCTGCAATATTTTTCATGCCTTCGGTATAAATACCACTCTTACTTCAGTCCAGGCGTCCGGCGTTCTTCCCAGCTCCAAGCAGTCCTTCAGAATACGGGACAGGTCCGTCTGGCCCTGGGGACCTAAGGGCTCAAAGCTGGTCCTTGCCCACCTTTGACCTGTATATCTGTAGCTTGAGACATGACTACTCTTGGATGGTTTTCAGACGGTCGCATGAAGTGGGGCAGGGAATAAAATGTTATGATGTTACTTGGACCCGGCGGGATTTGATCCTGAAACCTTTAGATTAGTGGTCCAACACACTAACCTCAGCGCCACTGCCTTATGGACAACTATCTCCAATATTTGTTTGATGACGACAAAAAAAAACTTGTTGAACGTAGACAAAAAAAAATGAAACAAAGGAAAACATGGAATATTGGGATGATGAACATTTCTTCCAACGACTTCGTTCACCCAAACTTACAGTGGTTAAAATACTTTCAATTAATCGACCAGATTTGGAGTACTCTCTAGAAATATAAAGGTTTACTTAACAAAATTGTTAATACCTAAAAATAATAATTTCATAGTCATAAATCTGTCTGGTGCATTTAGGAATGCCTATCTTATAAAATTTGCAACTATTCAATTCAGACAAGCGCTGTTTATCGGGGTGCGCTGTAGTGATATTCTTAACCCGTCCCTACACGGGGACTCAAGTAAAGTTAATTGAATCTTGCCGTAGACATGACAAGTAGCCGGTGGTTACCACGAGGAGGTTAAACAAGTAGTATCAGTTACAGTAATGTGCATCAGGCTGATCAATGCTTATCCTCATCCTACAAAACCCAACCAATCGATTTGACATAAACGACTCATATGTGTATTCATTTAATGAAACCAGTTGAAGAAAGCGTCGCAGGGTCGGAAATTCGTCTAGATCTTGGGTCGAAGACCTGTCCATATTTATACACTTAAAGGTTCGTATTAATTTTGAGCTTGTAAAATCTGTCCCACACATCCATTATTTAAAAAAAAAAAATAGTTCTCAGAATTTAATTTCATTTTGATAGAAAAACAAAAAAAATATTTAAAAATGTATATATGTATGTACTTGTAGACTGCGACCTTTACTTTGGGAGGTAAGATTATGGATAAGAACATTTCGCAAAAGCGAATTAATTTTGTTATATGGTTACGTTTGCCAGTTAATCTTCACTTTCTTGAAAATCTTGTAAAACAATCTTGTTGATCCCTAAGTCGTCCACCCCCTATTATTAAATTTGCAGGAGAGATACTTATTAGCACCATACGTTTTTAGGTATCTAATTATGGGATATATTACACTGGCGAATTTAATGTAAGAGGTTTTATTCGTTTCTAACAAGTTTAATCCAGGTATGTATGTAGTTAAGTTATTAAGTTTGCATTAAAAAAGAGTGAATGAGCTTTATCCCACCTTTTTTAATTCGTTGGCAACTAACAGCGGAAAAATTGGGTGGATTTATATCTATAAAGTTTATAATTGCATATATTGGATAATGACAAAAATGTTTATTTTAGGGCACCAACCAGCAGCAGGATACGCGCTTCAGCGACAAAGAAAAGAAACTCATGAAGCAAATGAAGTTCGGAGACTGCCTGAGTAAGCGGGTTGATATGTCCAAGGTAAAGTTGGATGTCCTTCGACCATGGATAAGCAAAAAAATCACCGATATACTACACATCGAAGATGATGTCGTAGTTGAGTTTGTCTACAATCAACTGGAGGAAGAGAAATTCCCGTGTCCGAAAAAAATGCAAATCAACATGACAGGATTTCTTAATGGCCGCAACGCTAGGCAGTTTATGGATGAACTTTGGGCATTGCTGTTATCGGCCCAAGACAGTGAGAGTGGGATACCAGCCGAGTTTATCAACCAGAAAAAGGAAGAAATACTCAAGCGGGAAGAAGAGCAGCTAATAAACTCCTCATCAAAACGTGAACGTTCGACTGATAGGGATCGAGAGAATCGACGACGAGAGCGATCTAATGAGGTGTCTTCAACAAGTCAGTTGCCGCATAATCATAGTGCTATTGAACAGGTTAGATCACACTTGAAAGCTAAATCTAGATCTAAATCGCCTGAAGCAAATAATTTAGGTAGTAATTCTAAAGATGCTACTGTAGATACTGGTGGGGCTGTTGGTGGTGGTGGCGGAAAGGCGTCTTCATCCTCCACGGCAGCTGCAATAGTCAGAGAACGATCTAAATCTCCCATACGAGATCGTGCACGTTCTCCACGTCCAAAGTCACGGGATGGGTCACCGCCAAAGAAATCATCCAGGGAACGTACACCACGGCGTTGGGATTCAGCAAGGGATAGGCGTCGTTCAAGATCACGCCATCGATCACCAGATAAAAGACGACGTAGTCGTTCAAGGGATCGCAAACCAACCCAACAGGGGCAGTCCAGCCGACGGCGTTCGCGTTCACCATCTAGAACCAAAAGGGATGTTTCTCGCAATAGAGCTGCTGAACGAAAGTCCAAATCCAAATCACCAGTTAAAAGGAAAGACTTATCAGGATCTCCTGCACCAGTTGATGTTTCACTCAATGGACATGATGGCGATGGATCGAAAAAATTGACAAAAGTTCAAGCTAAGCTTTTGGATTTAGCAAGTGCACCCAAGCGCAACAATAAAAGCCGTTCAAGAAGCTCCGATTCACACTCGTCACATCATTCTAGGAATCGTAAGCAAATATCAACCAAGAGACGCTCAAGATCCAGGTAACCTAATGCAGAAACATATTTTTCGATGCTTATAAATAATTTAAATCTTATATTTTGCACAGATCAATCGCTAAAAAGGGCAAATCCCGATCGTCAAGTTCCTCGTCATCCTCTTCTGCATCATCCATAGACAGAAAGAAATCCCGGCGATCACATTCAGAAACAAGTTTGTCTCTATCGCCAGCAAATGGAAAAGATGACTTTGAGATTCGTAAGAATCAAAATAGCGTGCAGAAAAAGCGGCAATATAGAAACAACCGTGAGTCCTCGTCAAGCAGTTCGATCGACAAAGGTCCACCAAGGCGACAGGATATAAGGCGTTTTGATCAGGGTCGTAGGTCTCCACGAGGTCGTAGTCCACCACGTGGTGGGGGCTGTGGACCTAATCGAAATCGTTCACGTTCACCCATGCGGCAACGTTCGCGTTCAAGAAGACGATCTCGCTCTCGCATTAGGTCCAGATCCAGAAATCGTTCAAGATCCCCCATGAGGCGCTCCAGATCTCCAAGAAGGTAAATCGTGTGTCCAGTTTTAAAGTTTCATTATCACTTTTCTATTGGTGGCGTAGATACTTTTGCATAAAACAAATTTTCATTCATCAAAAATCATTTTTTATAAGTAAAAGAAATGATAGAAACTACATATATCTTTCTTTCCCCCATCGATATAAACTATATTTTAGGCATAGGGTTATGCCTTTCTTCCAATTAAACAAATCAACTGACAAGGTATACCTCTCACAGTCTTCAATTTACAAAATCTTAACTTATCCCAATCACGGCAACAGTCTTTAAATGTATAATTGTATAATACTCTTACTTTAATATTTAATTAAAGTCAAACCAATCACCTCACGCCTTTCAGCATGTAATGTATGCCCCTATTGTATAACACAACTCAACTTAGTTGAGTTGTCTTCAATACAACTCAACTTTCACACAACCAAACTATTTTTTCGTATTATGCAAGACAACCTCTTTCAGTTGTAATCGTGAAAACAGTTGCATACTTTAAGATGTGAGTAACAAATACAAACTGTACCCTTTGACGTTCAAATGACATTTCTGTGGTTGCCAAAGAAATATTTGAAGTGGGTTTTGTGAACAAACATTTTTGAAAATTAACTAACACCCCTATTGCCAGTGTCAATCGACAATTGATAATTGACCATTTTCAATGTGTGCTATTGTGAACGAACGATTTTAAATTATTTTGTCGATCGCAGTAAATTGCAAAAATGCGATTGACAAGAATATCAATGAAAATGATTCGTTCACAATAGCACACATTGAAAATAGTCAATTATCAATTGTCGATTGACACTCGCAATAGGGGTGTAAGAGCCTTATTGCGAAGATCAATCGACAGTTGATAATTGACTAGTTTCAATGTGTGCTATTGTGAACGAACGATTCTAAAGGATTTTGTCAATCGCAGTCAATTAAAAAAATTCGATTGACAAAAATACCAAATGAATCGTTCGTTTACAATAGCACACATTGAAAATAGTCAATTATCAATTGTCGATTGATCTTCGCAATAAGGCTGTAAAACAGGATGGAAAGCAGTTTTGATCGGTTTTTTGACGACAACAGTAACGATGGTGACGACAATAATGTTGTGAATGTTGCACGTATACGAAAATGTATTCGTGACCATTCCAATCCATTAAAACTACCAAATGCAAGTTAGGTAAATTAATTTGCATAGTGTTTCTATATATTTCTACTAATGTTTCTTTAGAGGTTTACAAGTTATTTTAGACACAATAAGAAGCATTTTGTTATGTTCTAAGCAAAATTAAAGACTTATTAAAGTTGCCTACCCAGATGATCTGGAACACATTGAAATAGCTGTTTCAAATGAGAAAAAAAGTAATGCCGACGTAAACAATTCAACAGTTGCAACTTATTGGTGTTGACATAATGCGTTGTCTTTAGATAATTCATTTATTAATAGTATGTTAAAAAAAATCATAAATTCTTTAATATTTTTTGGTTTTTAAATATTAGGATAACAAAAATAAATAACTTGTAACCTTCTTATATTTTGTACTTTTTTCTCAAAACTTAAAAAAATAATAATTGTAAATTCAATTCATAGTATGTATGAACGTTCTACTTCAGATCGTATGCATTTAATTGATACTTGGATACTTGGCATTGGAGCATTTCAATTTTCTTACGCTTGAGTTCCATATTAATGCTGTGGAGCTCATCGTCCCGTGTAGTTTTTTTTTTTAAGAAAAAAAATATAACCAATATTAGTATTGTATTATTTTATTACATTATTAATATTATTATTGTGTTAATTTGTTTGTCTTGTTTAATGCAAGCACACACAAACCCAACCGCGAACAATCCGAGACGACTGCTGAAAAGCAGTTGTTAGTTTTTGACAGTTCTAACAACCAGCACTCAACTGAGTTGTCTACCACAATACAAGAAAAAAAAACACACACAACTCCTAGACAACCTCCGCCATCTTGGTTGTCTGTTGGCAGTCAACTTTTCGCTAAGGTTGTGTTTGGCAATACCGAATTATGAATTACAACCAAGAGACAACTCAACTGTAGCCAAAGTGGTCTTACACAATAGGGGCATTAAATTGTTTAATTAATTATAATAATAAAAATAGTTTAAACTACATGGCAAAAGGCCAATCTTGTGCACATCTTCTTTCTTTATTTACTTAATGTACACCTACGATTCGCCCCTTTTTGTTGCCAAGTTTAATATTTAATGTTTTTTAACTGAATTCAAAACCTGAACTTTTGTACACACTTACTTGCATTATATCTATGTTGTTTGTTTTTTATTTTAGATTTAATCGTCGTCGTACACCGAATCAAAATCGGGGCCGTGGTGGTCTTGGCGGACGCGGACGTGGTGGACGTGGCCGTCGTAGTATGAGTCGTGATCGTATGCGACGTAATATGTCCCCAAGGGATCGTCGCTCCCCATTCGATCGTCGATCCCCAATAAGGCGGCCATCAAGGGATCGTAAATTTTCACCAATTAGAGATCGAAGATCATCGCCATTTAGGAAAGTGTCACCACTACCACGTCGTCCCTCACCGTCACCAATGCAAAGAAGATCTCGCGAACGCCGTTCTCCAATTATTCGAGCTTCAAGAGATCGCCGAATGTCACCTATAAATCCAACAAGAGAACGACGACGAACGTCACCTTTGAGAATATCGCCGATACGACGTCCTTCACCGCCACGACATATTTCTCGAGATCGACGTCCGTCTCCCCCACGTTCGGTGCGTGGTCCGTCTCCCCCACGTTCGGTGCGTGATGGCCGCCCATCTTCGCGCGATCGTCGCATATCGCCTCTACAGCGGATGCCATCGCGTGAAAGTCGACCGTTATCACCAGGAAGACGCGGCAGCTTCCGTCGATCCATACCCAGACAGATGCCGAAACCGATGCCTGTTAAAATTGTTCGAAGCGACGACAGATGGGAACCGCCACCGCCACAAAATAAACAGCGCTCCGATAGTCCTAACTGGGATAATGACGAGGTGCATGTGGCGCCGTTACGAGCTAGAAGTATCGAGAAACGTGAAAGTCCCATAAAATCTGCTAGGCAGGAGATAAACCAAGTTAGAAAGCTAAGCAGCAGTTCTGATCCGTCACTTCCCAAAGAGAGTCCAGAAAAGAGAATGAAGTCAAGTTTCGACCGTAAGCCTAGTCCAGTTCGGAAAGAGCGCAGTGTTGAGCGTTTAGAATATCACAAGCACTTAGAACAAGTAAAAGATAAAAAGGAAGATATTTTCCGACCTAAGCCTAAAGCTGAAGATGAGCGTCCAATGGCACCTGTTGTTGTTGAACATGTAAAAGTTGTACCGATTCCTGCACGCAAACCTGTTCCACGAGACAAATATAGTGTCAGTCTTTCGAGGACCCCGTCCCCTTTCCTTAAGCCCCATGAACGGGAAAAAGCAAAAGAAAAACCAACCGCAACTTCTCAAAAATTGTCTATAGCTCCTACGCCCTTAAAAATCATTGCAAAAAAAAGCAAACCTGAATCGAGCTCATCATCTGATAGTTCTGACAGTGATGATAGTGAACCAGAGCAAGTACCCGAACGAAAAGAGCAAAGATCTCGCAGGCACTCATCTTCGACTGATGAAAAGAGCGACAATGAGAAGCAGTCCAAGGCTATGCCCGCAGCTAAATCTCGCAAGGAAATTGATGCAGAGAGGAAGCAGGAAAAACCTGTAGAACCTCAGAAGCGTAAAATCTCAACAGAAAACAGAGATCAAACTGAAATTAACAAACGCTCGCGATTGCCTGAAAAGAAGGAAAAACCGAAAAAATCCGATTCCGATACTGATGAGGATAATCGGGTGGTTAATAAAAGTACTGATAGACAAGTGGTACGAAAGAGGACGCTATCTACATCTAAAAAAACACTCAAACCAATAACGACTGCGAACGATGATTCTTCGGACTCTGATCAACCCAAAAAGAAGCGAAAGAAGGGCAAAAAGTCTCGCCACGATTCGGAGGACGACAGCTCCTCATACTCCGAAGCTGAGGCGAAGAAAAAGAAACACAAGAAACACAAAAAACATAGCAAAAAGAGCAAGAAACATAAAAAACACAAAAAGAAGAGCAAAAAGGCTGACAATTCTTCCAGCAGCGACGACGACGAACCAGCTGTTGTGAATGAGGATCTTGAGAAGCAGCTCCGTGAAAGAGCGCTTAAATCAATGAAAAAGCAAGACTAGAACACCAGCTATCGACTTGACCCTTAATTTCCATCTAAAAAGCATTCTGCCGCTAAGATATTTTGATTTTGTTTTTGTACTTGGAAGCTCGCTTTATTCACCTTTAGGTTCTTTATATTTGAGGTTTTCTTCAATTTCATCGTCATATTCCTTCCTTTCTATACCAATATGTATACTTGTACAACCCCCTTCCATAATTCCCAATAAAAGCAAACATAAGAATAATAATTTTTATATTACTTATAATTTGATGTAAACCATTCGTATGTTTGATGTTTTTTTTCACAAGATCGTTTCGAGATATAGTAGCACTTACAATTTTATAAATTATAATAAATTATCTATTTAATAACGAAGAGGACACATGTAAGACACTAAGGACTATTCATTAAAGAAAAACAGAATAATATAAAAATAAGTACACAATAAGAAATAAACATTTCAATAAGATTGTGTAAAAATTATTATAGCAAAGAGTTTAATTTGAATGAAATAAAATAAAGAAATAAAAATACCTAATTCGCCTGTTTTGCCCTCCACTCGATAATATACGCCATCAAACAGTCTCTCTGTATAGATATACCCTGGTGGACTTCCTTGATATAGAGTTAGCCTTCAATAACGGTGAAACAAATTCGATTATCCATGCACTTCGATGGGTCAACATCTCGCACCCTCGCTGAAATAGTGTCCATAAGTCAAAAAATCATTTTTTCGAGAAAAAAGCTTTCAAATGTTTGGGCCGCCATTACTTTTGGTTTACATTAGGTCCGTTCGCGTACTTTATGTGTAGAAAAATGAAAAGTGTCAAATCTCCAAAATCGAGAGAGAATCCTCTCATTTTAAAGAAAAGTACGCGAACGCTTTTGTGTAACAAGGTGAAAAACGTTTTAGTTTGTCTTGAAAAGAAGCAACAGCTGTTTTTTTTTGCTGGCAAACTCATAGGATTTCATCATTTGACAGTTTTCATGTGCTTCCTTTCTATTTTAGCAAATTGTTTGTACTTCAAAATATTTGAAAATGAAATCATTTTATTAAAAATCGAGGTAACTAAAAGTATTTAACGAAAATGTTTCACTCCCTGCCACTTCCCTTCCATTTTTACATAAGGACAGCTGAAATGGGGTGGTAAGGCTAACGATACCTGCAACCGGTCTCGTAACTTGTTATTGCTCTTTGGCCGTAACGATAGTCAGGCAACGAGAATCGTAATTCGTAATCATTTAATCAGGGCCCAGAGTAATAAATGCCTCACTTTGGAGTATAGTTCTATCAAGAAATAATCACAACCTTTACACCCACCACAATAAAATCCAAGGCAGTGAAGAACCACACAGTTTAGCACCCTCTCTTCCCTTACAAGCATAATCACTGGACACTGTGCGATGAGTAGGCATTCTCAGAGATTGGGTATCCCCTACAACGATTTCAGCAGAGGTTGTAGAGACAAGGGGTCTAATCGTGTAGGACGATGATCGTCTGACGTTATCGTTCTGACTAACACCCCTATTGCGAGTGTCAATTTGAATTGAATTGAATTTATTGAGACTTTAAAATAACGAGTAACAATGATGTGTACATGTCGATAGCTTATTGTATACTGTGGCTAGGCTATATAGTATTGCCTGCTCTTTCAGTTAGATTAAAATGTATAATTTTATTTTTTGCCTCGTGGCTGTCTTTTGCATTTACTGATTGACTGCTCTTGCTCAGGAGCGATTTATATTTTCATGTGCGACTGGCTGTCGCGTACATACTAGAACAGTATCTACAATTTTTCTTAAACTACTTAAAACTAGGGAGAAGAAGGTATTCGAGTGTATACCTACGCAGTATACGAATTCGGAATCCTCTTCTAAGGTACAGATACTCTGGAGAGTGTTACATATATACAGAGAATATATAACATTAGTCAGATGAACATGAACGAAACGTTTGTGCGTTACATCTATATATTAATACGGAGTTGCCTATATATATATATTATACAAAGAAATGGATACGAAAATTCAATTTGAGGAGCGAGAACGCTCCATGGTAACTTTTATATTTATGGATATTATCGTATGGTGTTAGGTGATATTTGATGTTGATTGTTAACATATTAACAAGTGATTTGAAAGGGAATGGATACTGAATGTTTTGTTATGGGTGAGTATCGATTACTTTTATATGGTTACACGGATGTACATGCATGTCACATAGATAAACATTATTAAACATAGATAGACATAGAGGTGCAATCTTGATCGAGCAGTTGTTTTAATTTTATAATTTCAAAATTGATGATAATATTTCTTTTTCCATTAAGGAAGGTAAAATTAAATGAGATGTGATGCACTTGTGTTTACTAGAGCCTTGGCGGCTTGGATACTTTTGTGGGGAGAAAAGAAGAAAGAAAATTAGAAAAATATATAGGGTAAGTACTGTCCTTCTATCGTTGGTACTGTGGCTGAAAATTTAAGTATTATTGATTAATATTTAAGTATTATTTCAGTGAAGTAATTCCTATTACAAAGCCGTGAATCGGGTGTCCACATTGGGAGGGACTGAGATGTGATATACCGACTTTAATCATCCACGGTTTTGCCCTTGGGTCGTTTTTTGGGAAAACAACGGGGGCAGTACATCGGGAGCTGATTCGAGGTCGAGCTGGGGGATACCGACTGGTGACAGGTAAGTTGCGTCATCCCAAGAGGAGTTGGCCTGCGAGGTGTGGATTTCTCTCGTGAGATCATTGTCAGAGTGATTTAGGTTAGCGATAGTTTTTTTTAAAATAAATTTAAAGTATATCGCAAAAACGGAATGGTGTTTGTTTCCTTGTATAGAACGGCATTAGAGAATCGCTTTGTACGTGACTCAAAGTTTAACCCGGCGCAGAGTCTCAGTATTTTGCGTTCCAGGATTTCAATTTCCGTGGCAACCGTAGGGGATATTGTGAACCAAATTGGGAACGCATACGTCAAGATTGGTCTGATGAGCGTTTTGTAAAACAGTAGTTTGGATTTCTTTTGCAGCATTGAGTGTCTAAGAAAAGGCGTCAGCATGTTGGCGACCTTCCGAGTTTTCTCTAAGGTCTTCCTGGCATGTTTGTTGAACTTCAGTAGGTTATTGAACTGGACTCCGAGGTACCTCAAGTTGTTTTTCACCTGGATGGCACAACCCTCCATTCTCAAGTTAAGGTTCTTACTTTCCCTGGGTAAACCGCGGGGGGGGGGGGGGGGGGGCTTTGCCGCTGGCGTTCCGGAAGCAAATTAATTCTGATTTAGGGTTATTGATTTTGATCCCCAAGGTCCTATAGAAGTCACTAATGACTTTTACGTGTTTCTCGAGGTGACAGATAGAAACGCTGGGATACTCGTGGCTGGAGTAGGCTATTGTGTCGTCCGCGTAAAGCAATCCGATTGACAAAAGGTTGTGCTCGCGAAGGGTGTGAGGAAAGTCATGGAGAAAGATGATATAGAGAGGTGGGCCGAGGATAGCACCTTGTGGAACACCGCTATCACTTGGGTAGGTGTCTGATTTAGTACCCTGAATTTGAATAAAGAAACACCTGTTGCTTAAGAAGCTGCCCAGGAGGTAAACTATATGTGGTGGTATGTTGAGCGAGGAGATCTTTGCACGCAGTCCGTCTCTCCATACGCTGTCAAACGCCTTCTCCACATCCAGAGAGCAGGCCACTGTGCACCTTTTTTCCCTGAGGTTGAGAGCATGCACTGTAGAGTGTCCTTTCGGGAATCCGAACTGGAAATCTGGGATGTATTCGATTGGGTTCTCCAACGTGGAGGTCATATTATCCAATATAATTCTTTCCAGAATCTTGCCAACATTGGAAAGCAGTGAGATTGGTCTGAAGTTGGTAATATTAAGATTGTTAGGGCTCTTGCTTATGGGCAAGATTCTGGCAATCTTCCAGGTGTTCGGAAAATAACCATTATTGATGCAGTTGTTGAACAATATTGTCAAGAATTTAATTGCGGGGGTGGGGAGTTTTTTGAGAGCAAAGTTCGACACTCCATCTGGGCCTGCTGACTTCTTCGGTCTGAGTCGCTTGTTGATGCCTGTGACTTCCTCGGCATCTGTAAAGATGTGAGGAGGCACCGTAGTCAATGCCGTATTTTCGGTGTTAAAATTAAACAAACGCTCTGGCCTTGTGCTGCCGATGCGCCGAGCCTCTGCCGATGCGCCGAGCCTCTGCCGAGGCCTCCTCGGAGACCCGGGGGTTAAAGTTGGGGATCTTTTCCACGTAAAGGTCCCGGTAGTACGCCCCAATGGCCGAGACGATACTCTGTTTATTGGTGAGAGTCACGTCATTGACCACCACCTTGCCGCAGGAGATTTTGTTTTCCTTCCCCGGTAAACGAAATAGTTCTTTGTAGGCTCTGGGCCCTGGCCTGATCTTTGCAATACTGGAACGGAGTTGGCTGTTGAGCCAGATTTTGATTTGATCTTGAATGATTTTGTTGAGAAGGGAAATTCTCGTCGATAGCTCTCTGTATTGCGTGCTTACTCTATTAAGAGTGTAATGAAAAATGTTTTTAAGGCGTCTCTTCCACTGGTGTTTTATTTTATAGAGATACTCGATATCCCTAGGAAGATTTTTGTATTTTTTATGGGACGCAGGGGTCCTGGTGGAGTGCCTTTCCAATGTTCCGTGGAGGATTTCATTGAATTGAAGTATGTGTTGGTCAATTTCCGAGTTGGAAAGTGGGAGCGTATGTGTGGGGAACTGGTCTAAGAGCGTCCGGTCCAGGTCCTCTCTGAAGACCTCCCAGTTGGTATCTTTGAAGGATCTTGACTGCTTTGGTTCCTGTAGACAGATATTTGCTTCCTCCAATTGGAGCTTGAGGGGGAGTGGGAAGTGGTCTGAGAATGTTGGGAGTGTTTGAATACTGAAGTTTCTATGCAATTGGTTCACTATGTGGTTGGAGATCAAAAAGTGGTCCAAAAAGGAGGCACTCCTTGAAGCCATGTCTCTAATGTTATGCCGTTTAGGTTATGCATGGAATCCCCCCAACTGGGGCTTCTCGCGTTCAGATCGCCTCCGATGATAGCTCCATCGAATGAGTTGGCGAGCAAATCTATTTTTTTAGCTCCTCTAGGAATGCGACCGTGGGGCTGTTTGATTGGATATAAAGTGAACCAATAAGGATTTTTTTTTATGTTGTTAACTTTAATGCTGACGCTCAAGAAGACACTGGGGAAGTGAGAGGAATGCCAGTCTACCAGTTCATAAGGAATGTTGTTTTTGATGCAAATTGCAACCCCCTGCAGTTGGTCGTTTCTGAGGATGTTATAACAGTCGATGTGGACTCTGTCTCTGTTATTCAGGTCGGTTTCCTGGATTAGAGCTATTGACGAGTTGCTTGTCTGGAGGGTCTTGAGTAGCTCAAGCCTTCTATAGTGGTGAATTAAGGACGAAATGTTATATTGTATAATTTTTATGATCATTCTTTACCGCAGATCATTAGCTGGTTGACCAGGTCAAGGTATGCCACTCTGTTTTGCTGTATGGTGCTGTATGGAGACCGTTGGCTATTGCAATGGCGAATAGTCGCCCGTCGTTGCTTTTAGCAGTGGCTTTACGAATGGTGCTTTACCGCCTCTGGTCATATTCCTTGTACTAGCCCCTGAAATTGGCTGTGTGGTTCTCGCCACAATTTATGCACCTGGCGATACTACCCTCCTCCAGTGAGACCGGGCAACTCCCAGGCTGGTGCTTGCTTGTGAATTTAACACACTTATATTTGCGCAGTTTTTCGCAAGGTGCCCAAATTGTTGGTACCTTCTGCACTGAAACGCGCCCTTATTGCCTCTGGGTTTCTCCCAGTAAACTCTCGTATTCAACACGTAACGCACTTTTAGGATTTCGTCTGAGGTGGTACCAGGGAGGAGCCGGACGAGAAAAATGTTGTAGTTTATTTTATTTTGTTTCGATCGCAGGGTTTCAAATTTTGAAACCCTGTCTGCGTTCTGGATTTTCGTCTTTAGCTCCTCCAGAATGTCAGACTCAGGATAATCAGAGGTCAATCCCCTTAGTATAAGGTTGTTGGTTTTGTCTTCCTTCATTGTGAAAGAGTGAGCCTGCACTTCCTCGGTGCCCCTCAGGACCTCCATCAGCTTGCGGTGTACTTCCGCATTGTCCACATATAACCTACTTAAATTACCTTGTACGAAAATATTCCCGGGTTTCCTTTTAAATCGGAAACAAGTTTACGGATGTTTACATTTTTCATAACTATTGGAGGACAGTACATACTTACCCCTTACAAGCTTATCGAGATTATCTTTATCTTTATTATTAGTTTCCAGTGGAGGTTGGTGCGTCTGCACCTGGTACGGAGGGAAAACCATCTCTGTTGAGTCCCTTGTTGTCACGTAAGGTGGTGATTTCGCCGCTTTCTGAGGGGTTGTCGATGACGTTGTGTTGCTCCAGGGCATTTGGCGTGTTGTTCTTCGGTGTTGCTCCTTGCTGTGTTGGGTGGATTATCAGGTTCTCCAGTAGTGCGAACCTATTTTCGTCACTGTTGGTGGTCTCCAACTCGGTCGTGGGACTATGGGCGACTGCGGTGTGTCGCTTGTCTGTGATTCGCCACTCCTCCTCGATTTTAGAGGCGTCCGTAGCGTTCAGCTGTGCTGTGTTGGTGGCTAGGGTGGTATTTGCGGGCACGTGCTCCTTTACTTTCTCTTGGCTGAGGGACAAGAGTTGTTGCGCTGCGGCCAGCTTAACTGGGCTGCATGTGATGTTGTTTGATTTTAGTCTTGCGCCTTTGTATCTCAAATCCTTTTTCATTTTGAAGGATGTTGTTGCTGCATCAGGTCGTATCGTCCGATGAAGGGGAACGTGTTCTTTGCCACGGTTGTCAGAAGCCATCAGATCCGTTCATAACCCCAAAATGCGGCGACATCCAATAGCGGATTGATACGGGTGCGTTTATGGATGGATTCCCGCAGCCGGTCGTAATAATATTTCCAGGTGAAGGGACTAATTGAGTCAATTGGGCTTGATCCTTTCGACTGTAAAATTTTGTTTAATTTTATTTTTTATTTTTTGCATTTTTCTTACGCGATAACTTCAAATAAGATTTAACGTCGAGTGCAACAGTCTATCCCACGATAGCACGCAAACTCGAAAGCAAACCCAGAATTTTTAGCTTTTAGATTTCAGTTTTTAATTCTTCTTTAATTGCCACAAAGTTTTAGATGAACCGCACTTCCACGTTGTCTCGATCAAAAAAGCTTGCGAGTGTCAATTGATAATTCACTATTTTCAATGTGTGCTATTGTGAACGAATCATTTTGATTTCGTTCGTTCACAATAGCACACTTTGAAAATAGTCAATTATCAATTGTCGATTGACACTCGCAATAGGGGTGATCGTTTTTGCTTCGTGTAACCTTTGAAATGGCTGTCGTCTCAACGTCATCGTTTTGACGTTTCATTTTCGGAGGTATCGTCTCGCATCGATTTACATATTTTGCAGACAATTAAAGCAGTTTTATGAGTGAACAATTGACTTTAGATCTTTTCTTAAAATTTTTTTTTTGTGTTGGGAATTCGCTGGAAGTAAAAAATCATCGAAAGACATTGCAGAGCTAGTACGCGAGGGATGCTTCTGCAATAGTAGCCGTGTTTCTTTGCACGCGGATATAGGCATGGCATTAAAAAACGACCATCGCCGCTTGAGAATTCATCAAAAAAAAACTTGGCAGCACACATGCACCTATGACGTTTATAAGTGACACAGCTGTAAGTTGAGTTAAAAAATTTGTATTGAAAATCGTGAAATTCAAAAATATTAATTTCCGACAATTCAAATTAATACCAAACATATTCTAAAATTATAAAAAACAGTTTCACATTGACAGATTTACTAAATTTTGAATAATAATAATAATAAAATTATTATTATTCAATCCCGAACAAAATATTAGGCGGGATGTCCCAGTGGTCGGCGGGTTGTCAAACTTTGACATTTCCTGAAAAATTCATCGAAGGGTTCATTACAAACGAAGAAAATGGGTTTTGGAAGCACTGTTTATCCCCGCTAAATGACTTAGCGGCGATAGCTATCTCCGCTAAAGTTAGCGTTATTGGGATAAGTTGTTGTTGTGTTTTACATGCAAATTTCAAATTATCCCTATATCCGCGTGCAAAGAAACACGGCTAGTGATAGGCTTTAGCTCGTCTTTAAAATCTCCCGGGCCACTGACATTCGCCATCCCGAATGAGATTGCACCTAGTCGACGACTAATCGGCAATTTGTTTTTGAATTACATATTTGTTGAATTTAACAGATAAATCCGCCGTTTGTCGGATTTCTAAACTTTTTTCTTGTTTGAGATCAATACCAGATTTCTTAGCCCTAGCTAACTCTTATAGATTAAGAGGTTTTACCCGTCTCAATCTCCTGATTGCATTGTCATTATTTAATAGTTCTGTTATTTCTGTGTTTACGTGGTTGAGAAGCCTACTTCTATGCCTTTGAGCAACTTTCTTAACTTCATCTTCAACCATTTCAACATTTAGATCTTTATGCAGCTCGGCATTGCGTATGTACCAAGGTGCATTAACTATGTTCCTTAGTACTTTATTATTTTGGAAAACCTGAATTGTTTGTAAATTTGTTTTGCATGTGCATGCCCACAACTGGAGCCCGTAGGTCCATACTGGTTTCAGAACTTGAGTGTATAGCAATAACTTATTGTAGTTATACAGGGATGAGTATCTCACAATAAGCCAATACATTTTACTGTATCGCATGTTCAACTCATCTTTTTTTCTAGAGTCATGCCTAGATATTTGGCTGTGTTTGAATATTGCACTACATTGTTGTTCATGTAGACTGGAATGTGTGGTGCGTTTTTATACGTAAAATTAATATGGACTGACTTAAGACCATTTAATCTAATCTGCCATTTCTTAGTCCATTCTGAAATATTGTGTATTGCTGTTTGAAGCTTTGTTGTTGCTATTTCGACAGTTGCTCCCACAGGAAGGTCAGCTGTGTCATCTGCAAAAGTAGCTATGGTGGTTTCTTTACTTTCAGGCAGATCGCTAGTGAAAAGTAGGTATAGAACTGGACCTAGCACACTGCCTTGCGGTACACCAGCTTTAATCTCTCTTAATGTTGAGTACTCTGCATCTTGTTTAATTCTGAAGAATTCATCTGATATATAAGACTCCAGAATGGTCGCATACTGCTTCGGCAGTTGCTTTTGTAATTTGTGTATCAGTCATTTGTGCCAGACTTTATCGAAAGCTTGTGCTATATCAAGAAATACTGTAGAGCACACATTTTTCTCTTCAAATGCTTTTTCGATTCTATCTGTGATTCTATGCACCTGATCAATGGTAGAGGGCTTATTTCTAAATTCAAATTGGTGAATTGGGACTAGCGATTTTTCATCTATTATTTTTTGTAGACGTTTTACCAGCACTTTTTCGAATAACTTGGACAACATTGGTAGAATAGATATTGGGCGATATGAGGTAACTTCGTTAGGTGGTTTGCCTGGTTTAGGTATCATTATTACCTCCGCGACTTTCCACATGCTTGGCACATATCTTAATTTTAATGCAGCATTTATAATCTGCGCTAGTTTTTTTTTAACATTTTCGTGAAAATTGCTTCAAAATTTCTCCTGTAATCAAATCAAACCCTGGGGCCTTTTTGTATATATATATATTTCGAGTCCTTGATAACCTTTATCTTCATAAGGTTTGAATACGTCTTCAAGATACTCAGCAAAAGTGTTTGCTTTCTCTTGGCTGCTTTTCGCCCAGTTACCTTCTCTGGTTTTTACTGGCGGAATGTGAGCTATTGGCCGGTTCATTTTCTTTGTTGCCTTCCAGAGCGAGTAGTCGGTACTATGTAGGATCATTTGTAAGACTTTTGAGGTAAGTTTTCAAATTCTCTTACAGATTTTCTGAGCTTATAATTTAAGTTGTTCAGTGTGGTCTCGTCGCTTGGCGCCCTTGTCTGTTGCCAGCGTTTTCTAGCTTTCCTCTTTTCTGTAATAATTTAACATATTTCGGGAGGATAAGTGCTTTGTTTGATCTTTTTTGTTGTTTTGGGAGTGGCAGCCCACGCAGCTTTTTGTATTCTGAGCGTCAATATTTGGACTGCCTCTTCTAGTTGATCTTCTGTTTGAATAGCTGGTGATAGTTGGATACTTTCTTCCAACTTCTGGCTGAAGTAGTTCCAATCAGTCAGTCTATTTACTAGTTTTGGGCTATGGCCTTTTATTATTATTTGATCGCTAAGTGTTAAGAGTATAGAGGAATGATCTGATTGAAGATCAGGTCCTTCCTCTATGCTTATTTTATTTGAAGGTATATTTTTGTATAGAAAGAAGTCGACAAGATCTGGGATTTTATTTCTATCTGTTGGCCAATAGGTAGGTTTTCCCGTTGATTGATATTTGGCGCCAGCTTCTTTAATTGCTTCATATAGTTCTCTACCTCTAGTATTAGTTAATCTAGATCCCCAATACTTATTTTTGGCGTTAAAATACCCTCCCGCGATTAATCTATTGTGAAATATGCGGAAAAGACTTTTAAAATCATTTTTCTTTAGTCTATAGCTAGGAGAGCAGTATACTGCTGCAACAGATATTTGTCCACTGCTCGTTTCTACACATATGGAAATTCCTTGGATGGCACATGATTGGAATTTTGCTTCTATATGGTGTTTTATTGTATTCTTTATTAACACTGCGGCCCCACCTTTTGCACAGTTATAAGGATGTGGGGAGTGATAGAATTCATATCCTTGCAGTTTGAAGTCAGTTATCAATTTAAAGTGCGTCTCTGAAATGAGACATATATCTATCTGGTGTATGTCAATAGTCACTTGCATCTCGTCCTTGCGACTCTCGATACCATTAGCATTCCATTCAAGAATTTTTATTTTATTCATCACGTCTGTCTTTTGGTAACAGCTCTTTTGTTGCTGTTTTGTCTCTCTAACAACAATATTCTATCTAATATTGTTTTATTCGATTTTTCCATGGAGCCAATCCTGTTTAGGATTTGTTTCATGAGGTTTTCCATGCCAGTGTTTGACTCTACTTTGCGTTTTACCGTTTTATCTGCTGGTATTTGAGTATTTATTGATGCTGCCTGAGCATACATATGTCATTTTTGGACCCGCCGTCTTTTGTCTCGGGACCTTTTTGATTATCGCTTGGTCTTTTAGCTTTTCTTTCTGTGGGCTCTTTTGCAAGTCCTTTTTAACTGTTTGCTCTTCCTTATTTGAGTTTTTTTGTGTTTTTTTTTGCTTTTTGTCCCTTGCAAGTTGGATTTCTTTTGCAAATTGCAACTAAACAACCTCTGTAGCTAGCAGGATGGTTTTCATTGCCGTTTGCACATTTAGGATGTTCATCCTCTTTCTTCTTACATTCTTTAGTGTGGTGACTTCCTGCACATTTAACACATCTTGGATTTGAGTTGCAGTATCTATGTGTATGCTCATATCTTTGGGAATTTTTGCATTGCGGCACTCTTGTTTCGATTTACGTAGGGTATGAATCTCAACTTGCATCCCAAGTATGTTTTTAATTTCATATTCTTATTTCTTATCTTCTTGCTCAAATCTGAGTGTAAAAATTGATAGCTGTACTTTGCTTTTAAATTTCAGCATATTTCCAACTTCCAAGATTTGAAAGCCTCTGTCTTTTAACTCTTTTTTTTATGTTTTCGGGTGAGCATGAGTAATGCAGTCTTTTCACTACCACCTTTATTGGTCTGGTATGCTTATTTTCATAAGAATACCATTGTACCTTTTTCTGGTTTAGTATTTTACTGAGGCTTCTGTATCCCTCTTCTTCGACCACATTGATTTTGATGTCATTTTTGTTTATTAGCGCTGTACTAGCTTTAATTTTATTTTTCTTCAATACTTTGGCCAAGCTTTCATACTTATTTACTTGCAGCGCGATAATTGGTGGGGGCTTGGTTGGATTTTGTGTTTTATTGTCTTTATTTGAAGCATACACAGTGACTGTGCAGCTTTCTTTTGTTGGTGAGATTTTTGGGGACACACTCATTTTGTGTATTTTTTATTTTTATTCCCCTTGTGACGATGTCCTTCTGTCTCTTTTCTAAGTTCTTCCTCGTCTGTTGAGAACTCGGCAGGTTGGACATTCACTTTTTTCTGGTTGTTGACCTCTTCTTTCAACAATTTCCACTCTTGCTTCAGATTATTTATCTCCTTAAGCAGTGTCTCATTGAGTTGCTTAAACCCATCTCTTTCATCGCAGGCTTTTAAATATTTAGCCTTCAACGTTTCATTTTGTTCTCCTTCTTTAGATGGGGGTGTTCTCACTACCCTTTTACTTCTCCCAAATGGGTCGTTGCGTAGCAATAAATGGTCCCCCCCAGAATCCATGGAACCGACCTCCGAAGAGGGTGGATTTGCCAGGGTAACTGGCCTACTAGCTGGGGTAATTATATCTTGTATGGGCATGAATAGAAAAAGGAAAATTGATTTGGAAAGTAAGAATTAGAAAAAGTGTACTGGAATAATCAAATTAACTGGCCTACTAGCTGGGGTAATTATATCTTGTATGGGCATGAATAGAAAAAGGAAAATTGATTTGGAAAGTAAGAATTAGAAAAAGTGTACTGGAATAATCAAATTAAGACTTGCTTTTGAGAATATACGTTTTAATTCACCGAAAATCTTCGCAAAAGAGTGGCAACAACGCCGGCTGTCTGTAGTTGAGTATGATTTCAATTGGATTCGTACCAGATTTCTTACGTTACGTGAAGCAAATGAATGAATGAATGAATAAATTTTTATTAATTCTTATATCTCCGTTTCTTACACATTTATGTACTTAATTCTATTCACATTTTGTTTCATTTTTCTTTATGTCTGGAGGCTTTCAAGTATTGCCATCTCTTTCGGTTTTTTGTTACATATTAAATGCCCCTTGGCTTTGATTAACATTTGTTATTAGCTCTTGCTCTCGGAGCTATATATTTGTTTCATCTGACTACAGTGTCATCGTTTTCTTATGAACTACCCTAACTATACACATTCTACTATTTACAATTTATAGGTATACGGGTATACCAATGCGAACGAAAGTTCTCTTGTGACTGTTTGGTAGATATTTGATAACCTAAACATATTGCAAGTTAGATGTTCTAGTTGTTTAATCGATATGATTTTTTATTTTATATTTTATATTTTATTTTTTATTTTACTGTGTTGTATTTTTCTTATTTAATATCTTTATCATTTGATGACCTGTTTGTTTGGTCTTTTAAATTTTAGTTTTGCGAAAGCAAAATTTATTGATGACTTTTTACATAGTGATTAATGAAATTTTATGTGTATGTTTTTTTTTTTTTTTTTTTTTTATAAAAAAGGAAATCCAAATCCCAGAGCACTCAGACTCGGTAACGGTCCATTGTACTACCAGGCAGAAATCCTCCTTTTGGTGTAGAGGCATGTGATTGGGTGGCGTATGTTGTTGTTCCCCATGGGGATTGAACGTGCACCGCACGGGTCACAAGCCAACACACTAACCTCTACACCGTCGCCACCCCTTATGTGTATGTTAGTAAGGTAATATTGATATTATACTTAGATACTAATAAAATAGTGAATTTTGTCAACCGACTATTGTTTTTACTGACGTTTTTGTTCAATTGATGTTTGTTTTTTTTTTTTTTTTTTTTTGAGTAGTAAAAAAATAGAAATCTTTTTGGATTCAAATCTGTGATCTGAGTTGTGGGATTGATGCGAGGTTGCTTTTATCCGCGATTTTGTCCCGGTGTAACTTTTTGGTAAAAGGGGATTGTGTCGGGAGCTGAGTTGAGATCCTCCCAGATGGGCTTATTGGTGAGGGGTATGGTGTCTCAGACCCGATTAAGTTGGTATGAGTGTTGTAAATTTCTTTGATTTTGTCGTTTTCAGAGTGATTGAATTTATTAAGTGTTTTTTGCATCAACCCCACTGCATATTTTATTAGTGGGGTTGTGTTTGATTCGTTATAGACATACTTGTTGGAATATCTTTTATTTCTGTTTTCAAAGTTTTTGTTGATACAGAGACGCAGAACCCTTCTTTCGAAGGTTTCGAGTTCTTTAGCTACTGTTGGAGAGATGGTGAACCACACTGGGAAGGCATAGATCAGAATGGGTTTGATGAGTGTCTTGTAAAATAACAATTTTGATTTTTTGCTGAGCATGTTGTGCTTGAGGTAGGGCATGAGCATGTTGGTCACTTTTTTCGCTTTTTCTTTTGTGGCCCTAGCATGTTTGTTAAATTTGAGAAGGCTGGTGAAGGACACCCCCAGGTATTTCAGGCCATTTTTAAAACTATTGTACTACCCTCTAGTGTAAGTGTTTCTGCACTCGCCAGTTACCCCTGTTCTCCCCTTCCCGCTTGCGTTTCTGAAACAAATTGCTTGTGATTTGTCCTTGTTAATTTTTATACCCCATTTTTTATAAAAGGTGTTTATGATTTCTAAGTGTTCCTTCAGGTTTTGTATGGCCATCGTTGGGTATTCCGCGCTTTCGTAAACCAGTGTATCGTCTGCGTATAATATGGCCTTTGACGCCACTCTGTTGTTTTTGAAGTAAGTAAAGGGGAAATCATATAGGATATAGCTTTGGGCCCAAAATGGATCCCTGTGGGACTCCACTTCTGATTGAGGATTTTTCTGATTTTGTTTGTTGAATTTGTGTAAAAAAGGAGCGCTTAGTGAGAAAGCTGTCCAGAATCGCGACCAAATTGGGTGGGTAATCCAGTTGACTGATTTTGTGTATTAGGCCATTCATCCACACACTATCGAATGCCTTTTCTATGTCTAATGAGCATGTCATAGTACAGTTTTTTCCCTTAGGCTAAGAGTTACGTCATTATGTACATTCAGCATTGCGTGGACTGTTGAGAGTCCTTTACGAAAACCGTATTGTGAGTCAGAGATGAATTCTATATTGTTTTCTGTGTGTTGGTCTAACTTTTCAATAATGACTCTTTCTAGTATTTTCCCCATGTTTGACAACAGGGATATGGGCCTGAAGTTACTCAGAGTGTAGTCATTCGGTTTCTTTATTATTGGAAGGATTTTTGCTATTTTCCAGGCAGTGGGGAAGAACCCATTGTTTATGCAGTTGTTTATTAGAATAACAATATATTTGATGGCTATGGGGGAGTGTTTTTTTAGGATAAAATTTGACACGTTATCCGGGCCTGTTGATTTTTTACCATTGATACTCTTGAGTATTTGGGTTACTTCTAGCGTTGAGGTGAACATGTGCCCCGCCATTGGGTTTAATGCGGAGTTGATGTCATCGAATAGAAATATGTGGTTCGGTCGTTCTGATCTGAGTTGATGTACCGCTGTTTCCACCTTGTTACTCAGAGTCGGGACAAATGATGGGACTACTTCTCTGTAGATTTCTGTGTAGTAGTCTTTGAATGCCTGTACTATTTCCGATTCTTCTGTCACCTTGCGGCCACCCATTGATAACTGATTACAACCGAACTTTCTGGCTTTACCTGTGAATTTGAATAATTCGTTTAATGCGTGTGGTCCTGGTACGATTTTGGACAGTTTTTTTTTCCTATTTCTGCATTAAGCCAAATCCTAACTTTTTCTTTGATTATTTTTTGGAGTAATGATATTCTTGTAGCTAGTTCTTTGTATGCTCTGTTTATCCTGTTGTAATACCTATGAAAAATCCTTTTCAGCTGTTTTTGCCATAGGTGTTTAGTCCTGAAAAGGACTTTTATGTCATCTGGGAGATGTTTGTACTTTTGTACCCGGAATTCTACTCTAGAGGAGTGTTCTTCCATTGAGTTTTTTATTGCCCTGTTGAGAATATCAATATACTCATCTATTTCCTCGTTTGTCATTGAGGCCGTTTGTTCGGGTGTTCGACGTGCTAGTGTTAAGTCTATATCTGCTCTGAAATTTGCCCAGTTGGTTCTCTTAAAGGACATGGAGGAGTACGATTCCTCCAATGTCAAAATTGCGTCCTCAACCTTAATTGTTAACTCAACTGGGAAGTGAGCCGTGAAGGTCGGGAGGGTTTTTATTGAGAGGTTTGGGGTGTGGCTGTTCACCAATTGAGGCGAGATCAGGAATGGTCTAGGAATCCTGAACTTAACGGGAATGTAAGGGTAGTGGGCGTGAGGAGCATTAACCCTGAATTGCTGGAGCTCAGCCAGTTGGCTGGCGTCCTACCGTTTTGATTCTGTTTTCCGTCTCCCCAGTTTGGGTGTCTCGCATTCAGGTCTCCTCCCAATATGGCCCCGTCGTATGATTCTGCTAAGATATTGATTTTTATTAGCTAATCTTGTACAGCGGCCTGATGGCTGTTAGGGGGGATATAAATAGAACCAAATAGTATGGAATTGCGGCGGTTATTTATGGTTTGATTGATGGAGAGAAACACATTTGGAAATGTCAGATTTTGGGGTGTGACTAGAGTGTATTTGATATTTTTTTTAATTGCTATGCCTACCCCTTGGTTAAAGTCGTTTCGGATGAAATTGAATGAGTCTAAGTGTACCACATGTTTACTTTGGAGGTGTGTCTCCTGAATGAAGGCGACTGAGCTGTTATTTGCTAGGAAGTTTTTTAAAAGTTCTATCCTCCTACTATTCTCTACAAGGGACGAAATGTTGAAAGTGAGGATTTTTAATTGCATTATTTGGATAGCATTATTTGGTTAAGCAGATCCAGGTATGCTAACCTCTTTTGCTGTATCGACCCCGCGTTATTAATGTTTTTGACAAATGACTCCACCTTACTTAACAGCTCTGATACCTCTACTCCAAAGAGATCTTTGGAGAGGTCCCAAAATTGATTGATGTAGTTCCCGTTTTGTGTACCCATGGTGGGATTGGGCATTGGTGAATGGGTTTGAGTTTGGAAGTGACTTGCATAGGTGACCCTGGGGGAAACCAAACCGCCTCGTGCGATACGTTTTGAGATTACCCTCGCACTTTCTTTCTTATTTTTGGCCTCTCTCATTTGCCTATTTCTTGCCTCAGTGTATCTGAGGTATGCCTCACACCCCCGGTAATTGGCGGGGTGATCTTTGCCACAATTGACACAAAACGCCTTTGTGTTGTCGCTCTTAACGAGCTGGCATTCGCCTGGGTTATGGGCATTATCGCACTTAACGCATTTGTAGTTGTTTGCGCAATTTTTTGCCAAATGGCCAAATTGTTGGCACCTTCTGCATTGCAGGGCACCTAAATTTCCCCTTGGCTTCTTCCAGCTCACTTTTGTGTTAAAAATGTATTTTATTTTGGCAGTGTCAATGGCCTGTTGGCCAGGTTTCAGGCGTACTAAGAAGAGGTCGTACTTGACCCTTCTCTCTTAGACCTTATGGTCTCGAAGGGCGACACTTTTTCGATTGTATTTGGAGTCAATGACTCCATCTCCAGCTGTACCTCCTCCGCTGAGAAGTGACTTGTTAACCCCCTCAGGATTAGGTTCTGTATTCTATTCTCTTTTAGAGTAAATGAATACCGCTGCACCACATCACTTTTCCGGGCAACCTCCATCAGCTCCCTGTGGATCACCGCGTTGTCTACGAACAGTTTGCTCTTCCCACCTCTCAGATTCACAATTTTAAATCTAAAGTCTAAGTTTTTTGCTCTAAGGTCCGTGACCAGATCTCTTACGTTCGTATTAATCAATATAATCGGAGGACAAAACTTACCATTTCTCCCTGACATGTTAGTTCCCGTGCCTCCTTCTGCGTTAATGTTGTTGTCTGATTTCGCTTTGTTGAAGGTGTTGGAGTTACTACCGCTTCCCCTTGATGACGCCGCTATCTCTGCTTCTGTTGTTTGTTCCGGAATCAGTCTCGCATACTTGAACTGTCTGTCTGGATGGTTGCCACCTCCGTTCAAATAGAATTCTCCCAGAGCTGCGAATCTATTTGTGTCGATTGTTCCCTTATTGGTGTTTATGCTGTTTATGTTGGTTTCGTCTTTGTTCGGGGACTGCCTTCCACGTTTCACAGTGGTCCATTGTTGGGCTTCACTTTGGCTGTCCATAGGTTCGCTATTTTGTTCTTCTGCTTGATGCCCTTGGTCAAGGACTCGTGCCGACACCATTTTGTTTGTCGCGCTCAGATTTGGCTCCGACTCGTCTTGATTTTTTGTTTTAAGCTTTGTGAGATTTGTGCCGCTCGGATTCCCCTGGGGCTATTTAAGATGAATGCTGAATCACTGCTCATTGATTCGTTGTTTTTAGATTTATAATTTTGTGCCATTTTTGGTTTTTTCCGCATCACTATTACCGTGCGTGCACAGCGCACAAAGTTTGGTCCTGTTTAACGTCGCTGGTGTGACGTGGTTTTGAAAAAAACCTTTGTGACAAGTAAAAAGAATTTTTTATGACTTCTTACTACGCGTAGCACCTGTGTGAGGATGGTAAGTCTCGACGTTTCCAAGTCCAGCGTCATGCCGTGAATTAAAAATGGCGTCGACGATCTATTATTTAATTATGCACGAAAGTTTGTGCAATTGGAGATCAGTTAAAACGTCAATTCCACTAGTTATTGGGACAATTGCAATTAAATTAATCACTTTTGATGGGTTTCACAAAACTTTTCACCACTTTTCAATATAAAATTTAAAATTTTAAATTCTCGTTATGATGAGCAGACATGTGGTCGTCCGTTCACCTCCAAGTCCTTACGTGAAGCAAACTGATGAAGGTCTCGTTTATTATTATCGCCTGAACGATGATCGTCTGAAAAATTACGTGAGTAGGAAGATACGTGACAGTTTTGCACTTGCTGTGCACGTGTCCCGCACTTACCAACATCAAATCCACCAAAAATCCACTATCACAAATAGCTCCCGGTGCAGGCATGAAAAGACTTCCACTAAAACCCGTTTTGTTTCTCTTATCCTCAGTGCGTGTGCTATCGAAATGAAATTTGTGTGTAGCTACGATGTTCGTCAGTCACTAACATGGACACGACAAAAACGCCATCTGCTAGAATTACATACGGCATTGTCCTTTTGAACAGTGATGAAGTAGTGAGATTTCAAGCGACAGATGACAGTAATTCCAAATATAGAGAAAAGAAGAAAATACTGAATAAGAGATTTTATTGTTTATTAATTGTGATGAAGTATAAAGTGAATTGTTGTATGAAATAAGTAAATAACCAGAATAATAGAGAACAAATATATTGAAAGAGAACTATTAAAGATTAATTATTATCATTATCCGTATTGTTAAGTATTACAAAAGACTGAGTCTTTTTTTTACATTGATTCTAAATAAATTGAAATTGAATTGAAATTGAATTAAATAGAATACTTTCTTTTTCTTCCTTTCACTATGATTTTTTTATCTTGGCTGGTATGATGCAATTCTAGACTGTAAATTCGATGAACAGAAGAATTCTAAAATAAAAAAATAAAATAAAATTATTCATTAACGGCAGATACAGGGCCTAAAACCTAGCTTCTTCAACCACTTGCTAATAAGAAAATACTAGATTTCATATTTTAATATCTTTAGGCAGCTCGGACTTTTGGACAAAACTAATCGGACATATGTACGGCATTGAGTTTAGATGCTCTCTCATCTTCATAATCTTCTTGTGCACTGCCAACTTTCATTTGTTTTGTCGTCTTCCGGTCTTATTAGACATGCCCGGTATCACCACAGCGGAAGCAGGATCTAATGGGTCGTTTCTTCTTCGGGCAGTTTGCGGACATATGTCCGTAGGCAACAAAACTTTTGCGTTTCCCTGCATGAGCCGACGTACGAAAAGGTATTTAGAATGTTCATCGGATCCTACGGAAAGTGACGTTCTCAAAGTCCGGAATCCATTTACGGACGCTGTAGATGGAATTTGCGGCGGAACTTGGACAGCAATTGTGACGGAAGTTTCAGTAACAGGTTTGGCGGAAGTCCCTGTGACGGCAGTGGCGTAGTTTCTATCAAGATCGGTAGTCTTGTATGCATTGGCGGAAGTTTCATTTATGGAAGAAACGGATTTTGTAGCGAAGGTGTTTTTTGCACAATCTTGTTGTTAAATTCCCGGACTTGCAACAAAGTGGCCGTACTCGGCACATCAACTCCGTTGGAGAGAACAACTTCAAACATTTGGGCCTTGGTGGGAGTTTGCACATCTGATGTAGTAGCCTCATTTTTATTTATTCGTCTCTACTTAATTAATATAATCGTCTAATTAAACAATACTCTTAGCAAATTACATAAAAAGCGCGTCTTGCCGCTGACAGATGAAATTGAATTCCATTTTGTGAGATTTCCGTTCTTTGATTTACTACTTTTCTTTAAGAGGCCTCTACCCAGAAATCGAGCAAAAGTGGAAAAATGGCATTCTGTTTCTCAAACTGATAAATTATTACTGGAGCTACTGAATTGAAACTTAATGCACTTGAAAGAACATAATTTCCTCTTGAAAATGATCGAAATAGTTTTTTAAAAAAACATCGTTATATTTTATTTAAAGAATTCCCAAAGGTGTTTGGGAAAATTTGCATAAAATCGATTTACTATTTTCCAAACCATGATAAGACAGAGTACTATACATCTGAGATCACTAACTCAGCTAAAAGGTAATATCCAAAACAGCAATATCGTCTAGACAGATCTTGAAATTTTACATTGGTTTGAAAAATACAGGTGTTTAAAAACAAACAATATTTTGAAATATTGAACTACGTTTTTCATGTGAATATTGATGCACGTATGTTTCAATAATTTTTACTCAGAACAACAAAGTATCATATCAGCTAACAGATCCAATAAAAATATATATTTATTTACGTATATTTTGTCACAAAATACCGAGTTTAAATTACATATTTTTTCAAAAAATTATTTTGTACGTTGCTTAGTTTATCAACTTTAGCTAGAAATATATCCGGATTTCCCGTGAAGGTGGCGGTAGTTGTGTGGCCTGATCTGAACAGCCAATCAGAACAGCACGCAATCAACCATAAAGTGATTATCTTGTGTTTTACTGCTCTCGGAGGTGTGTTCTAATAGCGCATTTACACCATCACGCACGCGCATTTTTGCAACAAAACCGAAAAGAGAGATCCGTTTATCCGCAGTCAATGCTAATAAGGTGTAAGAGTGAGATCACATACTTTAACTTGCTATAACATTTTTATGGAGATTTGACAGATCACATGTAAACAAACAAATTTATTTTCATCGGTTTTGTTGTGGTAGAATTAAAAAATAAATAAAAACATGGATCTCGTAAAGGCTGCCGTATTAATAGTGTTTTCCATCTTGAGTAGGTACAATCGGCGATGTGAAGCAGAGAAATGTCAAAAATGTATTATGGCGATTAAAACATATGATAGCAGCGCCCATTTTGTTTTATAGGAAATCGAAATTTCGTAAGCCATCGCTATAAAAATATCAACATGCATAGCTTTCCCATAATTCCTACCACGTAAACAAGATGGCCGACCTGAATACGTGTCACGTTTTTTTGCATGTTAGGTAATGCTGTCCTTTTCAGTCACGGATATTTAGTATTTAGCATCCCTTTAATCTTACATGTTAGGAATGTGTGACCGTGTAAATCAACCATAAATGAAACCGGTTTGGTGTGAAGTCTGAAGTGCGATTTCAATAAAAGAAATCATGTAAGGATGTGGGTATAGTAGATCTATTTCTGTGGCGATTCGAAGTGATTTTGCATTTTTGTTTCGCTGACTGAAAGTAAAAATGAGTGAGGGGTTGATAAAGGCACTTTTCAAGATGTGGATCTAGCTTATATTTTCAGTTTAAAATTTGTTTACAGAAAATTATTTAAACTAATAAACAATACTACAAAAACAAAATCATGGTATTACTCAGGATTTTCAGATAGATACCCTAAAGTTGTTGTAGAAAAGTTGATTATTGAAAAGTGCATAGATAGGTACCCTTCACTCCGTGAATATTATTGAGTCTGGGTGGATTGGAAGATTGGTGAATGGTGGTTTAGGATAAAGGGGATAATGTACATAGCACTGCGCTGTTGCTGTTTGTGGGCAATTATTATTCTTTTGCACTGTTGCCGTTGCCTTTGGCTTTATTACAAGGTTCGCAGAACAATAAAATATGATTCGTTCTCTCATGAAAAGTTCGCAAAGGAATTTGATTTATGATTCGATTGTATGTTTTTTTTTATTTATTTAGTTTAACGAAGTCAAGACAAAATCCTGAAAATACGCAGATTGTCAATGTAAGCCAGCATCAAGTTTCAGAAGGTGAAGGTCGTCTTAAAACTAATGAACTTATTGAGTTGAAAGGCCTAATATCAGAATCGGAAAGCCTAGAAAGTCTGATAATGGAAAGAGAGACATCTGCGATCGATTCCGTTGCCCTCATAGAAGGAAGAAGGATAATTGACCTTCAATACTTTTTTAATGAGTTGAAAGCAATAGACCAACATTGCCCAGCACTCGGTTGTAGTTTAAACAATATAAAAATTGTTGAAGAAGTCCGAATGGGTTTTGCAAGTTCGATCTTTTTAAGATGTGAAATGTGCAATTATGAGAGTCGAGTGTTCCTAAATAAGAAAAATCCAGATGCAATGGATGTTAACACTGCTGCTGTTTTGGCCATTACCAGTGTGGGTTGCGGATACTCACAGTTAGAGGAAATCGTATCTATATTAGATATTCCATGCCCATCATTTAAAATATATAGTGAGATTGAAAAACAAACTGGGGATATCTGGAAAGTCGTGGCAGCAAAAAATATGTTGGAGGCTGCTAACGAAGAGGCTGAGGCCGCCAGACAGCGTGGTGATATTGCTCCGGTAGATGGAATTCCGTTTATAACTGTGGTGACAGATGCTTGCTGGAGCAAACGATCTTACAGGAAACATTTTTCTGCTCTGTCAGGTGCTGCTGTTGTGGTGGGGTTGCATACCGGTAAAGTAATTTCTTTAGGAATAAGAAATAAGTACTGCGTTACATGCGCCAGAAGTGATACGGAACAACAACAGGACCACGCGTGCAATATTAACCACAAAGGGCCTTCAACGCTGATGGAGTCAGAAATACTGCTACAAGCATTTAAATCCAGTGTAGCTGAAAACGGCCTACGATATATGACAATGCTTTTAGATGAAGACAGCAGTTCATTTCAAAAAATTATTCAAACCGATCCCTATGGCGGAAGAAGAATCTCCAAAATTGAATGCTGCAACCATTTAATGCGAAATTTTAGAAATAAATTAGAGAACATATCAAGAGGTTGAAAAACAGGATTAAAAGGAGCCTTAAATATAAGACTTGAAAGAATACGGAAGGATATTTTGAGTGCCATTAAGTTCAGACGGCAGCAAAGCCAATCCGAGGAAGAAGCAATACCTTTAATTAAAGCAGATATCAGCAATGTTATTCATCATGTTTTTGGAGATCACAACGAATGCCCACCCTACATAAAAGAAAAATGTAAAGAGAATGACGTGAATTTAATTCCCATGATGAAATCAGATGGTCTTTATGATACAGTGATGATTCCTACAAGAAGACTTATTATGAACACCAAGAGTCTATATCTTGGATTCACTAACAATCCTGCCGAGCACTATAACTCTATTGTAGTCAAACTAGTAAGAGGAAAAAGAATCAACTTTTCACTTGGGCAAGGACATTCAGCCAGGTGTACTGCAGCAGCTGTAAAGTTTAACTCCAAACGGCAGATCTCTGAACTGTTTAAACATCTATATGGACATAGCTCAAATTCCCTGCCAAAACAAATGGAAATTCTGCGACTCCGGAAAAGCGTGTTACAAACCCACAGACGAAATGCGAGAAAGGTTTATCGTAAGAGCAAACTGTATTGCATAAACCGGACAGGTGTTGTCAAAGATGTTGGGTATGGTACCAGTTGCCACCAACCGGACATGGATGAAGACAAATTCATTGCAGAGAAAAACTGTCTAATAGAACAACTAAACCAAAATCAAAACAATCGCCAGCTTTTAGAAAAACAAACATTGGGACAGTCCAGTAATGAAAAATGGTTGAATGTCAGAAAGAAAATGTTGACAGCCTCATATTTCGGACAAATATGCAAAGCAAAAAAATTCGAAGGTTATATTAAAAGACTTGCACATCCCACGACCTTATTAACACCTTCCGTCATGTATGGACAAATTAACGAAGACACTGCGAGGCTGCAACTGGAACAGCAATTGGGCAGAAGTATATCGAACTCAGAATTTTTTTATGGATGAGGAGTATTACTTTCTTGGTGCTTCTCCAGATGGACTTATCGACGACGATTCCTTGGTAGAAATAAAATGTCCATCAAGCATAGCTGGATGCGATCCTGCGGATGCTATCAAAAACCAACAAATCAAATACATAACGGTTTCTGATGATGGTATCATAAAAGGTCTTAATAAAAGACACAACTATTACTACCAAATTCAAGGCCAATTGCATATATGTAGGCGAGAAAAATGCATATTGGCAATTTGGGGTGGTAGTGCTTTTAACATTTATATAGAAGTAATAGATGTCGATCACGATTTTTGGAAAACAAAAATGATCGGACAGTTAAACACATTTTACGAAAACTGGTTTTTACCAGAATTAGTGGATCCTCGTATTACTCGGGGAATTTAAGTGCGAAAACCACAATCACAGGATACTTGAGGAAACCGACAATAATTTAAGCTAATTAGGTGGAGCAGAGTAGCAGACACTACATTAGCAGATATATTATATATATTAGATATATTGTATATTATTTTCTTATTAAGTTCCTAAGTAATACCAAATTCATGTTTTATATGTCAAATCCAGGAGTCTGGATCGAAACCTAAAGCAATGAAACCAACATATTTTGCGCTCCATCCCCTCCCCCCAACATACACTAACTTCTTTTATCCATACTACAATTTGAGGAAAAAGACAATTATAAAGCAAAAATCCAGCCGTAGCGATAGAAATATAGAAAATATTATACAATTGGAACATGCCTGAAAATGACCTATCCCGAAGTATAAATGTATTGCAGAATGTGCATTGTTCACAACTCAAAACAATACCATCAAACATCGCTTAGCTGACGGATACCTACCTAATTTGTTTCTTCTCACTCCAACATTCATTTGATTCTTGTTTCTACGACGAAAAAAATAGCAAGAACAAAATTGTATTGATATCCACATATCTTACGAAAAACAACCCTACACACACGATCAACATTACGATACCTACAATCTACGAAACCCGTTTGTCATGCCATATATCACTAAAGGTACGCCCACTAAGTCCTTATGCAAGTGGATTGTGATTGGATTGCAAGTGGATGCTAGGTTGCAAGTCAAAGAGAGATGGCGCTCCACGTTCCAATTTTTGTAGAATTAAATTTGGGTAGAGGCCTCTTAATATAAATTTGTTCGGCAGACGGCTATTTGTGCCATGCTCGTGTTCTCAAACACAAACTATTATACATATATTTCATGAAATAAAGAATCTAATCTGTCTATCTATCTATCTATAAATTTGCTTTAGATAGCTATTACAGGGAGTTCAAAAGCAAAGCATTATCTGTGATGTTTCGCATGGGTAATTCAAGGGTTATGAGCATCATATACGAAACATGTGTTGTTCTATGTGATGTTTTATTGCCAATTTATTTGTCGCAATCAACCGAAGAAAATTGGAGAAGAATCTCAATGGATTTTAAGATGATGTGAGATTTTCCAAATTGTGTCGCCGCTATTGATGGAAAACGAATAATAAATTTTAATAATGCTAATAAATTTTAATAAAAACAATATAGAGTTTTTCAAAATTAAATATTTCGTATTTATTAAAAACAAAAAACAATAATAGCCTCTGGCATGTTTTTATTGGTACAGTTGTAAAGGATGTCATAGCCGTACTGAGACTATCCGCGAAGCTTTTGAAGTCATCATCGGTAGTCTTTCGCTTTCTTCCGAAACCGAAAAGAAATTAAACAGATAATATATTCACCGGCAGAATTGTTGCAATAGACTGCGCATGATGTAGGAAAACCCGTTTGGCAGAGGACGTAGAATATGTGTATCAACTTTTTGTGCTAAAAATATTTGTCGGGCACTGTGGAAGTTTTGCCTATATTCAAATTGGCACATCTTCCTAAAACAAAAAACAAATAACGCTTCTTTTTAGAGAATTGAAATAAGAATTTATGCGAATAGATTTCATCGCTGTAGGTCAACCCGTTTGGCAGGGACCGGCGGATATGAGTATCATCTTTCAGTTTAGTCAAAAAATCGGTCACCATAGTTGACAAACCAAGATTTATGAATATACTTCTGGTATATAAACGTTGCGATTAAACTAATAAACTAGATAACATTCGATTAAAAATTAAATATGTTTTCTATATCTTATATGCATATCAGTCGCTCTGGTAAAATGTATATTTTCTTTTGTAATTTTTACGGTTGATTTGACAGAGGGTTTACTAATCCTCCCGATGCTGTTTTTTCCGGTACCATTTAGCATTTAACCCCAGAATTCAATTAACTGTTGAAAAAGAAACAAACAGGTCGTTAGCGTTTTTGGATGTCAAAGTTCATCGCGAAAACGAACAGCTCTCCTTCAATTGGTACCGCAAAAAAACAGCATCGGGAAGATTAGTAAACTTTCGGTCAAATCAACCGAAACATGTTATAATTAACACTGCTGGCAACGACGAAAAGTTCCATAGCGCAAACTGAAAAATTGTCACACGCATTTTGAAGGACAACAGTTTTCTCGGAGAGGTTATTCGGAGCCTGTTAATCCGACACCGCCGCAGAACATTTCCGCAAGAAGAGAAAGTGAGAGAAACAGGGACATACAGAGGAGTGGTCTATGCCCCCAAGAATTGCTGAGAGTCTCAAAAAGATCATCGCCACCACTAAGGGCATCAATTTAACGTACAAGTCTAATCAGACTTTTGCGACACTGTTCTCCAAGCTTACAGTAAGAACGGAAAAAGGAAAACGGACCGACGTAGTATACAAAATTAATTGCCAAGGAAAAGATTATGAACCTTGTAAGCTATGCTACGTTGGGACGACACAGCAATTCCTCAAACAACGTTTTTCAAACCACAAATCCGACATAAAATCAGGCAACCCCAACAAAACAGCGCTAGCCAGCCATACCATTGACACAAACCATAGACCGGACTTCGACAACACACAAATTTTACAAATAGAAATACACAAATCAAATCGCCTCACCCTGTAAACCCTACATATTTTAAACAACAAAAACAACATGAACAGAAAACAGGACATACAGAATATCTCCGCTGTCTACAGCTCCCTCATACCAAAACAATAACGAACACACATTTAAGGACAACACTTCAACAAGTCGAAGTGCCAATATAGCTGACGGTTTTATTTTATTTTATTTAATTTCTTTTTTTTAAACTTAACTTGTAAGTTTTATCTCTATCAAATAGTTGTTTGGTTCACTTAATGTTTATTTTTATTTATTTATTTGTTGTGTATGAAATAAAGATTCCCCTGAGGAAGGTGGCAACCCCCGCCGAAACGTTGGGAAAATAAATGGAATAATCTTTCATTTTACAAAAAAACTAAATGACCAAACAGCCGAAGAACACAATAAAGCGAAAACAACAAAAGTCAGAAACTAACAACAACGATCACACTCAGCCCACTGACTCACTTAGAAGTCGACCCACAATCAACGAAATCGATTGCGACGCCCTGCTGACTCACCGTTATAATAAACATTTATATTATTGTTGCATGTTTGCTCAAACTGTGTCATTGGGCATCAATTAGTCAAGTTGCAGCGCCATCTAGTAGAAAGTAGCCATATTACCGATTTTGGCAGCATTTGAATAGCAGTTTGAGTAGCTGTGGAATAACTAGTACATACATAGTTATGTTGTTCTCGAACCTTCTAAACTCAACAAATCTGGAAATTTCGAGCGGTCACTAGGAGATATAAATAGATGTCACAGGAGCACCCAAGACATTCTAGTTGTGAACCGCGATAAAGAAGTGCGATAGATGACAGTAGTGAAAAGTAGAGAGAAAAAGTATAAGTATTGAGTAAGAGAAAAGTGATGGTGTATTTAAAGTGATTAATTGTGAAAGTGAATTGTTGAAATAAATAAATGAATTATTAGAATAATAATCAAGAATTACATTGAAAGAGAACTAATAAAGATTAATTAAATAGAATTACGTTTTATCTTTTCGGATCCTAGCCTGGAAGTAACATTATTATGCTATCATTGTAGCTAAAGCTTAGGTTAGCATTTTCTTGTAATTAATTATAGGTATAAAAGAGACATAATGGCCCAATAATAAACATCAATCCTCATTGATCCATCAACTGTAGCGTTTTAATCATTTCACGTTATCCACAGCGCATCACCTTCGTCCAGTGAACAAGTGCAAGTGCTTGGCTCACAACTCAGCTTACCGATACAAGTTTATGTGCTTGCATTCAACCATTCAGCCGTTCAACTCAACAAGTAGGATTTGTACAACTGAATTCTATAGCCGTGTTTCTTTGCACGCGGATATAGGGATAATTTTAAATTTGCATTTAAAATACAACAACAACTTATTATATACGCTAACTTTAGCGGGGATAGCTATCGCCGCTAAGTCCTTTAGCGGGGATAAACAGTGCTTTCAAACCCCACTTTCTTCGTTTCTGATTAACTGTTGCGATAAATTTTTCAAGAAATGTCAAAGTTTGACATCCCGCCGACCACTGGCACATCCCGCCGAATATTTTGTTCGTGATTTTATTATTATTTTTTTTTTTCAAAATTTAGTAAATCTGTCAATGTGAAACTTTTTTTTATAATTTTAGAATATGTTTGGCATTAATTTCAACTGTCGGAAATTTATATTTTTGAATTTCACGATTTTCAATACAAATTTCTTAACTCAACTTACAGCTGTGTCACTAATAAACGTCATAGCTGCATGTGTGCTGCCAAGTCTTTTTTTGTTGAATTCTTAAGCGGCGATGGTCGTTTTTTAATGCCATGCCTATATAGGGCTTGTCACGACAATGTCAGTGTCAAAAGAGAGAAAAAAAAACGTCAATGTCAGTGTCAAAAGAGAAAAAAAAACAAACAAACAGCTGAATGAAATGAATGAAAACTATGGCGAATTTACATGGCGGGAAATAAGTTCTTCGTGAATAGTTACTAAAAGTTTATAACAAAGCCAATTTTAACAAAAAAAAAAATTTACGGAACTAAGAAGTAGTATCCAAACCACGTTTTGGATAATTAAAAAGTTAACATTATAATGTGATTGTGTTCAAAAAATAAAAGTGAAAAAGTGAGAATATCGTAGTTGTGGCAAAAAATGTTTTTGTTGCAAAGATCTCGTAATAATTTTATATTAAAGTGAATTATAACAAAAACAAATTTCCAGAACTAAAAAGAGTATCCAAACACTATTTTGGAATACTCAAAAGATAACAATATATTAAGATTCTGTACAAAAAATAAAAGTGAAACCGTGACAATAGCCTTGTGGCAAAAAAATATTTCTGTTTCGAAGCAACTTTTTACTTTAATTTACTTTCTCACGTTTTTCTCTATAAGCTGGTACTTTTTAATCTTCAATTGCTTCTGTTTTCACTTATATATACACTTTATTAACAATCACAATGATTATTCATTTCATTCAGCTGTTTGTTTGTTTTTTTTTTACTCTTTTGACACCGACATTGTTTTCATTCAATTTGCTTTTGACGTTTGAAGTTTAAGAAAGGGATGCGGCACTTCAGAAAGAGATAGCTTGGTCAAAAGCCCTATCCGCGTGCAAAGAAACACGGCTTATTTCAATTTGATCCCTCAAATCGGTTACAGCGAAATCCTGCCTTGAATTTCAGTTCAGTTTTATGGTTGATTTACACGGTCACACATTCCTAACATGTAAGATTAAAGGGATGCTAAATACTAAATATCCGTGTGACTGAAAGGGACAGCATTAACTAACATGCAAAAAAAAGTGACACCTATTCAGGTCGGCCATCTTGTTTACGTGGTAGGAATTATGGGAAAGCTATGCATGTTGATATTTTTATAGCGATGGCTTACGAAATTTCAATTTCCTATAAAACAAAATGGGCGCTGCTATCATATGTTTTAATCGCCATAATACATTTTTGACATTTCTCTGCTTCACATCGCCGATTGTACCTACTCAAGATGGAAAACACTATTAATACGGCAGCCTTTACGAGATCCATGTTTTTATTTATTTTTTAATTCTACCACAACAAAACCGATGAAAATAAATTTGTTTGTTTACATGTGATCTGTCAAATCTCCATAAAAATGTTATAGCAAGTTAAAGTATGTGATCTCACTCGTACACCTTATTAGCATTGACTGCGGATAAACGGATCTCTCTTTTCGGTTTTGTTGCAAAAATGCGCGTGCGTGATGGTGTAAATGCGCTATTAATTCGATCTTTCGATTCGGTTATGTAAACGGGGTAGTTAAGTACGTTTACATGTTTACAGGAGCGATTCAATCTGGATTCAATTCGAATTGGAAACAGGGCCAGATCATGTTCGTTTGATGATATGATTTCGGCGATAGCTGTCTCTTTGTATCATATCAATAGAGATAGACAAAGACTCCCATGGTCGAAGCGACCTCATTCATCCGATCACAATTTTGTCTACGATTGGATTGAAAATTCGCATGTAAACGCAAATTAAAAGATCGAGATAGACAAGTGAGAGAGTGTGCGCACACCTTTTGTTTTCCTTTGTTGTGTTCATTTGATTAGGCTTTCATCGCCACTACCCCAAGGCTATAATATACACGTTTTTAGTAGGAACTGTGAAACTTAATTCTATTTAAATTTAGTTTCTGAATTAAGTGAGAGCGAAAAACTGCTCGAATTCCAATTCTGTTTCAATTCGACCTTTTGATTCGGTCATGTAAACGTAGTAATTGTGTTCCGAAATTATCACACTGAACTATAGTTTCAAAGCTGTCACATCTCTGTCACAAATCTGTCAGTAGTACAACATCCGGCCATTTTCCTTTCCTTTTTTCTCTGTCTTGCAAGATGGTGAGTGGTTTTTAATTTGGTGTTTAAATTCGTTTGCATCGTCTGTAAATATTAATTTTTATTAGTTAAAGAATTTAAACATTTAAAAGTATTGATTTGGGCTTGTATAAAATCCGATTATTTTCATAGAACACCGGTTAATTCAATTGATAAAAATGTCAACACAATTTTGTTATTAGCGGGAAAAAAATTGAAAAAGAAGATTAGAAAAAACACAAATTTTAACGCGGAATATATCTTGGGGTGTGTTAATATGATGTTGGAATCTTTTGTTTTAGGCGCGAGGACCTAAAAAACATTTGAAGCGTTTGGCAGCACCAAAAGCATGGATGTTGGACAAATTGGGGGGAGTCTTTGCCCCTCGTCCATCAACCGGCCCCCACAAACTCAGAGAGTCGCTTCCTTTAATTATTTTTCTAAGGAATCGTCTAAAGTACGCCCTAACCGGAGCTGAGGTGACTAAAATTGTTATGCAGCGTCTAATCAAAGTTGACGGCAAGGTACGCACGGATCCAACATTCCCAGCTGGCTTCATGGGTAAGAATTCTTTTGTTATTTACGATAACGTATTTTAATCCTCCACGTCTTTCTTTAAGATGTTATCACCATTGAAAAGACTGGTGAATTTTTCCGTTTGGTGTACGATATTAAGGGACGTTTCACCATTCACCGCATTTCTGCCGAGGAAGCAAAGGTAAGTTCAATAACGCAGCATATACAATATACTTTATAATGTTTACCAGGCTTGATCGAAAACCATGTTTAATGCGTAAAAGTAATTTTGTGGTTCAAAAGTAAGCCAAGAACAAACTTTGTTTCGACGGTCACTGATTGTCTTGATTTTTGTGGCAAAATCAGTAACTTAACGTGCAATAACAATTGACGCAACCGCACTTCAGCAGTGTTGATTTGGTTTTTCTTTAGTAAATTATCGTTAATTTATTGCAGTACAAGTTATGCAAGGTCCGCAAGACTCAATTGGGTACCAAAGGAGTTCCATTCTTGGTTACACACGACGGCAGGACCATCCGCTACCCTGATCCATTGGTTAATGCAAACGACACTGTCAAAGTCGACATTAGCACTGGCAAAGTTACTGATTACATCAAATTTGATTCCGGTAAGTTTGTAAACGGTTTATTTATAAATAATTTTTGGCTTGTCGAAGACCACGTTTAATAGAAAATCTTATTTTGTGGTTCAAAAGGAAGCCTAAAACAATATTTGTTTCGACGGTCACTGAATGCCTTGACTTCTGTGGCACTTTTAGTAACATTTTGCGTTCATTACATTTACTTAATCAATTTTAGGAGTGTATATATTCAGCCAATTTCGAATTCTGGAGTAATAAAAGAACATTTTGTTTTTCAGGAAACTTGTGCATGATTACTGGAGGTAGAAATTTGGGACGTGTTGGCACTGTCGTCAACCGCGAAAGGCATCCAGGTTCTTTCGATATCGTCCATGTTAAGGATTCGCAGGGCCATGTGTTCGCAACCAGATTGACAAATGTTTTCATAATCGGCAAGGGTACGAAGTCGTACATTTCGCTGCCGAAGGGCAATGGTGTGAAGTTGACTATTTCCGAGGAGCGCGACAAGAGGTTGGCCGCCAAAACTCATTAAGGTTTTTTTTAATAAAAGGATGAAATAGTCGTATTTTACAAAATAAAACAATAAGAAAAAAGCTTTTGTCTTTAATGATCGAATTTCCGGATGTGTTCCGCCATCGGGTTATGAATGGGTGCAAGTTGACAAATTTCAGGGCAATCAAAGAAGATTCGTGAGCATCTAGATCTACGTGCTGATGGTTGGCTCGAGTTCTGAAAGCCGCGGGCTCCAAATTGACTTGAAACGTTGGGCAGTTGCGAAAGTTTTCAACCGAATGGCCCATTGTGATATGAATCTCCTTTTTGTAATTGGTTAGACATGTGCCTAACAAAAGCATTGGATCGCAAAGAACTCTTAAAAGCGGCATTATTGGCATACGACCTATACAGTATACACTTTTTTTTTTATAGTTTGCTTACGCTAAAGGGTTTTCTGTAATGTTGCAGTACCCTTATAGTGCTAAAAACACAGCGCAAGCATTTTTGGTTTAACAGCAGCATCACCTCGCAATATCTTATTTCATTGCATGCTTTTCGGTGCTACTTACTATTAGAAAGAGTAGAGAGATAGGAAAGAAGTGTTTGGGTGCAGTTGTAAGGTTTTTCTACACAAGTGGTGTCTAAATTGCTTAGGGAGATCTAGTTTTTCATGTATTCGACAAACAGTAATGAACTTGGCCGGGATTTGAACGCACGACCTTTCAATCAGTAAGCGAATACACTACTACTGCAACTTTGCCACTGTCAATGTTACTTCTACTTGACAAACTATCACTGAAATTTGTTGTTGTCAAGTAACATTAGCCGTTTGCACGCGGATATAGACATGGCATTAAAAAACGACCATCGCCGCTTAAGAATTCATCAAAAAAAAACGGGTTGGGTCCGATTGCCCGCATATCATTTGCCCGCACCCGATTGCCCGCACCCATTTGCCCGCAAACCATTTGCCCGCAACTCGTTTGCCCGAAAACCATTTGCCCGCAACCCATTTGCCCGCAGACCATTTGCCCGCAGAATCGAGGGGAAAAAGAAAAATCGGTTCTCCATGATTCTCATAATATCAGGTATCTTCCCCTCGATCTGAAAATTTCTGAAAACCAATCAAAACTCTTAAAATATATATTTTTTCGCTCTGGTGTAGTAATTCACCACATTCACCACTTCCCCTCTTTTTTTTTTTTTCTTGAAACCAGACAAAATCTCTTACAAATTTTTTGCTAGTCCTAAAAAGAACAGTTTTTCACCTCTTCCCCTCCATGATTAAAAAACCTAAAATCTCTTAATGATTTTTTGTTCGTCCTTAAAAGAACGTTTTGCCTGGTCCTTTCAAGACCATTTAACCACATACCACTTTTCACACTCACAAACACTTCCGGAGAGCAACCGCACTGCTCGAGGCATCGACGAAGAATGCGAAAATTCATATAAGAAATGGTAATTCTCCGATTTTTCGCATTCTTCGTCGATGCATCGAGCAGTGCGGTTGGTGTGTATATGTGCAGTGTGTAGTGTCAGTGAAATGTGAAGTGCTGGACAACGTTGGAAAATTGTCCAGCGAAATGAGGGGAATTCCGAATCCGAGGTGAAAACGTTCTTTTTAGGACGAACAAAAAATCACTAAGAGATTTTGGTCATTTTCATGGAGGGGAAAAGGTGAATATGGTGAATAAAACCGTTCTTTTTAGTACGACAAAGAAATGTTTAAGAGCATTTGCTTGGTTTCAAAAAAAAAGAGGTGAATATGGACTTTACATGGTTCTTTTCAGGAGGAACAATGGTTTCTGTCAGAGATTTTCCTATATTTGGATAGAGGGGAAGCGCTAAAATAACAGCTGAAAAAATCATAGATAATGCCATTTAACTCGCATCATTTTCGTTGTGGGTGGCCCGCTTCGCGGGATCTAAAGATTTAAACTATCTTTCCGCAGGGTTTAGCACGCTCACGCAACTTCGTTGCTCCGCTAAGGGTATATGCTTATTGTCTGGCAGGCGCCATAAACATTTACAAATAAGCGTCAAATTTCATAGATAATGCCATTTAACTCGCATCATTTTCGTTGTGGGTGGCCCGCTTCGCGGGATCTAAAGATTTAAACTATCTTTCCGCAGGGTTTAGCACGCTCACGCAACTTCGTTGCTCCGCTAAGGGTATATGCTTATTGTCTGGCAGGCGCCATAAACATTTACAAATAAGCGTCAAATTTCATAGATAATGCCATTTAAGTGGCATCATTTTTGTTGTGGGTGGCCCGCTTCGCGGGATCTAAGGGTTTCAACTATCTTTCCGCAGGGTTTAGCACGATCACGCAACTCCGTTGCTCCGCTAAGGGTATATGCTTTATGCCTGGCAGGCGCCATAAGCACTATGATATTAGCGCTCAACTCCAAAGATAATGTCCATATATTCGCATCATTTTCATCTTTTACTGTGAGGAATAGTGTCAATCTTCCTTTGAATAGACAACTATTGCACTCATGTAATTACGCACACTTGCGATCAGATTATTTCCAAGATAATTGCGTCTTAACGTCGAAGAAATGTTAAGCAGGCGCCATAAACACTGAAATTAGCGCCAAATTCTAAAGATTATAACCATATATTCGCATAATGTTCGTTCTGTGTGGCCCGCTTCGCGGGATCTTAGGGTTTCACCTATCTTTCCGCAGGGTTTAGCACGCTCACGCAACTTCGTTGCTCCGCTAAGGGTATATGCTGGTTGTCTGGCAGGCGCCATAAACACAAGCAAATAAGCGCCGAATTGAAAAGATAAGGCGAATTTATGCGCATCATGTCGGGTCTATGTAGCCCGCTCGCGGAATCTTAGGATTTAAACTGGTTTTTCCACTAAATAAGCGAATAATTCCAAATATGAACTCCTTTTACTCGCATGATTTGCGGTCTGCTTTAATCAAATGTATACAAATTCTGTCCATTTTATGAACTTTTTTCTCTTTTATTGGGAGGAATGCTATTATTTTTCAATGGTAAGAGCATCTATTCAACACATGTACTATCCGCACTTGGGCTATGGTTATTTCCTAAACAATTGCGTGTTAAAATAGAAGTAATGTACATTTAAAATCCATTGAATTCACACAGAAATCCATCTGTAAGATGCAAGAAATCATGAGAATCACGGAGAGGGAAGTTGTGTAAAATATATCCTGCAAGAGTTTTGATTGGTTGTCAAAAATATTTTCAATTCGAAATGTCTTCGACAAAGTGTATATAAGAAGTGGTATTTTTCTGAATTGTCGCATTCTTCGTCGATGCCTGGAGCGGTGCGGTTGCTCCCAATCCAGTGAAAGTGAAGTGATTTTGTGTATTGGTGGTTCTATGAACCAAAATCGTTCTTTTTAGGACGACTAAATATTCAATGAGAGATATTGACCAATTTCAATTTAGGAGGGGAAATGAGGGGTAGAGGTGGATATGGTGAAAAAATCCGTTCTTTTTAGGACGACCAAAAAATGTTTAAGAGAATTTGCTTGGTTTCAAAAAAAAAAAAAAAGAGGGGAAGAGGTGAATGTGGTGAATATAGACTTGACATGGTTCTTTTCAGGAGGAACTGGGTTTCTGTAGGAGATTTTCCTATATTTCGATAGAGGGGAAGCGCTAATATAAAAGGTGAAAAAAAAGCAACTGCCCGCAGATTTTGCGGGCAGTTTCCACTGCGGGCAATTGGCCTGCGGGCAAATGAACTGCGGGCAATATCATAAATTGGCCTGCGGGCAAATGGACTGCGGGCTAATATTTTCCGGGCAAATGGAGTCCTCCCAAAAAAAACTTGGCAGCACACATGCACCTATGACATGCACCGTGACACAGCTGTAAGTTGTAGTTAAGAAATTTGTATTGAAAATCCCGAAATTGAAAAATATTTACTTCCGCCAATTGAAATTGATGCCAAGCATATTCTAAAATTATGAAAAACAATTCCACATTAACAGATTTGCTAAATTCAATTACCTTTAAAATGAAGTTTGAAAAATAATAATAATAAAATCACGAATAAAACATTCGGCGGGATGTGTGAGTGGTCGGTGGGTTGTCAAACTTTGACATTTCCTGAAAAATTCATCGGTAGGATTCATTAGAAACAAAGAAAATGGATTTTGGAAGCACTGTTTATCCCCGCTAAAGGACTTAGCGGTGATAGCTATCCCCGCTAAAGTTAGCGTGTATAGGATAAGTTGTGGTTGTATTTTACATGCAAATTTCAAATTATCCCTATATCCGCGTGCAAAGAAACACGGCTATTGTTTTGACGATGGTTTTGTTTCGTGTCGCTTTTAAAATGGCTTCCTGCTTCACACAACTTATGAAACGTAAAACCACCATCGTCAAGGATAGCATTTACGTGTTTGGCAGACAATTAAAGCAGTTTTCATGGTTTTTAAAGGAAACAGTTTAGGATTATTCCCGTACACTTTTAATCTTTACTCCAAATCAGTTTATTTATCCCTTGTAAGCGTATTAATATGAATGGTTTCGGGGTGGTCAATTGTTGATAGGAGCGTTTTTTTTCAAAAGCGTATAGGTATACCCTTAACTACAACACTAACAACAACAACTTAGCTCTTATAGGTAGGTACGCCTTTTGTGCTATAGGTGTCAACTTTATTCTTTTAAGTTGCAACTTTGTATTAAGGAGTATTTTATATATTTCTTTATCTTTGTATATGCATTTTATAGTACTATCATCTACCACATTTTTATTTCATTATTATTCACATTAATCTTTTTCTGTCACCGTCAAATATAAGAATTGGGTTTTGGAAGGAAAACAAAGTAAGAAAACTAAATAAACTGTTTTGTCTCCCTTATTCGAATCTTTCGTCACACCGTATGAATTTCTTTCTGATATTACGTTAGTATATACTTATCTTTGTTGTTTTGAGAGGAAAAACCTTCGAGTAATTTTTGGTACCGTCTGCAATAGAGGTTCCGGCCCGGAAGATCTTTGAATCCACACCCGAGGGACGACGCAGTAGAGGTGGCGCACGCAAGTGGAAGGAACCTTAACCAACTTAGCGTATGCAACTGCAGACAGCTGGCCAAAGATCGTGCTGGCTGGAGACCTTTGTTGGTTGAGGCCCAGGTCCACCGCGGACTGTAGCGCTCTTTGAAGTAAGTAAGTACTTATATTTATCTTTGTAAAAGAAGCATATGCAAGGAGTTGCAATTTGAAAGAAAAAATTTGATAATATATACACATAGTCCAACAAGTCTCCGTACAGAAGTATACTTTTTGTTTATTTTGTGATAAACTTTTAAAATATTTTATTAAAAAAAAGGACTACCAGGAATTAAAGTAATAAAAACACCTTAAATTTTTTCAACGAAAAAAATAACATTTTATTGGAAAAACATAAAATTTAAACAAATTCACAGCTCAAAGAGTAAAAAAAGGAACTAAAAAGTCTCCGTACACCAACATTTATTTGATTAATTTTCTTTAAAAAAAATGTAAAAAATTTAACGGAATTAAAAAATCACAAAACTTAATAACTAGTAGGACCTCCTCTGTTTTTTATTACTTCCTGCACTCTGTTTTTCATCGAATGGACTAGTTTCAAAGTCGTGCCGCGGGATATCTTGTTCCATTCCTCAAGTAAAATGACTTTGAGGTAATTTTTGCTGGATATTGTGTGCTCACGAATTTTTTTTCCAAGTGATCCCACAGATGTTCCATTGGGTTGAGATCTGAGGACTGAGCAGGATGTTTTATTTGCGTCCGCACATTGATTATACAGCAACCATTTTCTTACGAGCATCGACGTGTGCTTGGAGTCGTTGTCCTGTTGGAATATAAAAGAGTTGCCGAGACCCAGTGTTTGAGCACTTACGCTTGCATAAAAAAACACGCCTAATGTCTGAATCTTTTTAATGTCTTAGCTAGCCTACCGATGACATCAGCGGATACATACATATATTTGATTGATATTTCTAAATCGCAAGGGGAAAAGCAATGAAATACAGTTTCTTTAATTAAAAATAAATTGCATTGATTACATTCTTAAGCATTTAAAGAAAAGATCTAGTCACTTTAAAAACCATGAAAACTGCTTTAATCGTCTGCAAAATATGTAAATCCATGTCAGCCGATACCTCAGAAGTTATCGCGGATATGCTATCGCCTTGTCGATAATCTTTAGACGTTTCGTGAGTTATGTGGATCAGGAAATAAGTCGACGATACGATTACGTTGAAACACCAGCCATTTTATAGGTTACATGAAGCAAAACCGTGATCAAACGACATCGCCAGACAACCATCGTCTTACGAGATGAGATCCTTGGAAATGGATGGCCGCTATTGAACAAGTTTTTTTCGTTAGCTATCGCCACCTTGTTGCACTCGCATTTCAACAAACTTCATTTTGAGCCCGATGGCTTGTACAAGTTAACGATAAATAAGCTGAAGAAGATAAGTTAACAATAAACAAACTAAAGATGCGAGTCAACGGCAAAAGCACTGACGAAGCAATTAACGATAAAAAAACTGAAGATACGAGTCAACGGCAAAAGCACTGAAGAAGCAATTAACGATAAACAAACTGAAGATACGAGTCAACGGCAAAAGCGCTGAAGAAGCATAGATTAACGATTTCCGTTGACAACGCGGCTGCAGGATGGTGTTACAAGTTGAAGTGCTTGTGTCAGCGCAGCGATAACTATCTATTTAAGGTTTAGGTTCTAAGAAGATTCATTCAGTCTTATTCAGTATTGTTAAGGAGGCAGAATCGCTGCCTGTTTCGATTTTAATGAAAATAAAATAATAAAGAAAAAAAGGAAAATATTTTTTTATGAACTATTAATAAGAAATTCTATAAGTTACACAAACAGTACACAAAATTAAATATATGAGGACGAATGACCTTAATGAAAAGAGAAGAGACTCCGATTCACATGGTGCGGGCAAAGCAACTTAAGATTGCAGCCTTTGGAGCGATCATCACACACTAGTTCACTGAAACTGTAAATCAAACAAAAGTGAAGAAAGTTTTTGTGATGTGCTTTCGATCTACTTGATAACAGCCTCAGTGACAACCCGTTGGAGGTATGGTCGGACTACAAACAACAATTTCCAAAACTATGCAAAATGGCGTATACCTAAATAATTAACCGTGGTAGCCAGTTCAGTTCCGCAAGTGTTAAGCCAACAAAGTATGTAATAGAATCCAAGGATAGCGGATCAAGAAAATGTTATATATGAAAAGTTTAAGGAGGAAGTATTGCGATTTCTTATTTCCGATGTTTAATTTATGTGAAGGAAATGCAAATTTAAATATTTTCGCCGGAAGAAAAAATCATCGAAAGACATTGCAGAGCTAGTACACGAGGGATGCTTCTGCAATAGTGAGAGACTTTAACCCATCTAAAAAACTCCCGGGGACTGACATTCGCCATCCCGAATGAGATTGCACCTAGTCGACGACTAATCGGCAATTTGTTTTTGAATTACATATTTGTTGAATTTAACAGATAAATCCGCCGTTTGTCGGATTTCTAAACTTTTTTCTTATTTGAGATCAATACCAGATTTCTTAGCCCTAGCTAACTCTTATAGATTAAGAGGTTTTACCCGTCTCAATCTTCTGATTGCATAGTCATTATTTAATACTTCTGTTATTTCTGTGTTTACGTGGTTGAGAGGCCTACTTCTATGCCTTTGAGCAACTTTCTTAACTTAATCTTCAACCATTTCAACATTTAGATCTTTATGCAGATCGGCATTGCGTATGCACCAAGGTGCATTAACTATGTTCCTTAGTACTTTATTTTGGAAAAACTGAATTGTTTGTAAATTTGTTTGGCATGTGCATGCCTACAACTGGAGCCCGTAGGTCCATACTGGTTTCAGAACTTGCGTGTATAGCAATAACTTGTTGTAGTTAGACAGGGATGAGAATCTCCCAATAAGCCAATACATATTACTGTATCGCATGTTCAACTCAGTTTTTTTTTTTCTTTACGTGCGCTTTCCAACGCAGTTAAGGGTCTAGAGTCATGCCTAGATATTTGGCTGTGTTTGAATATTGCACTACATTGTTGTTCATGTAGACTGGAATGTGTGGTGCGTTTTTATACGTAAAATTAATATGGACTGACTTAAGGCCATTTAATCTAATCTGCCATTTCTTAGTCCATTCTGAAATATTGTATATTGCTGTTTGAAGCTTTTTTGTTGCTATTTCTACAGTTGCTCCCACAGGAAGGTCAGCTGTGTCATCTGCAAAAGTAGCTATGGTGGTTTCTTTACTTTCAGGCAGATCGCTAGTGAAAAGTAGGTATAGAACTGGACCTAGCACACTGCCTTGCGGTACACCAGCTTTAATCTCTCTTAATGTTGAGTTGGCTGGCAAAATCCTCCTCCAAACCCTCCCCGTGGGTGCCGGCTGGTAATGGTCACTACAATTGTTTTGTGCGATGTCAAGACGGTGATCAGCTTAGGTCAGGGGGCATCACTGTAGTATTCCTTTACTCATCAATAGTTCAATACCCAGTGATGCTCCTTTACCATAGGACAGAAGGTGCCTAATTTCAGTGGTCGTGCGAGCGTACATAGTACATAAATCCGTGCCGAAGAATGTAAGGCTGAGGGCCAAATCAGTCGCTAGCGAGCTCCTTCAGACGCCTAGGCAAGGTCTGTCGTAACCCTGTTGCCTTATCCCGGTATATCGGCTCTGAAGGGATGGACCTCTATTTCCGACCTACTCGTGGGAACAACATTTAAATTCTTAAAAACATGCCAAACAATGAAGACAAAAGTAACGAAAACCGACCTAACCGACCAAAACTGACCAGACAAGACGAACCCAACCAACTAACCCAGGACAAACGCGACGACGAACAACTATGCACCAGCAATTCGGACCTACTCACTACAACCCTCCCCAATTTCAAAAGTTTAAATATTGAAAGCGCTGAGGAGGGCTCCCAATCCTCGTTCAACACCGCCAATATTGGATCTGAGACCGAAGACGAATTGCTGGATGACAAGGAATCTGAGGACAATACCCTGAAACCACACGTGGTCTCCAAAGAGACAAGAAAGCGGAGTAACTACAGGGCCTCAAAACGATTCCTGAAAAAAATTACTGAGAAAGACCCAACCTCTATCAATGATAGAGACAGGGCCTTGGTCAGGAAGCATAAGAGAGCAATAGAGAGCTTCGAAAATCAGAAGGCTCACAAGCCCAATGAACCTTCAGCTCCTGAACTGCAAAAAGAAAAGACAGTAGTGGTGGTAGACAAATCCAAAGGTTGTCCTAACAAGGCTAACAAGGAAGAGTCTAAAACCACTACACCTTCAGTAACAAAGAACAAGGCACAGGCTTCAAGCAGGGTCTCTACAGGCACTAAGGCCGGAACCTCTGGCACCTCTTCGAAGAGGCAACGGTCAGAGGAAGAGAAAAAAGAAAGCCGACCGAAAAGACCGAAGGCTTCAACAAGCCTAGACAGCACTCCGACGAGCCTAATAGCAGCAGTCATTGATGAGCAAGATCCCGATGGAAAGATCACAGCTGAGCACTGGCTGCTGACAGAAAACGTCATCCTTAAGGCTATGATGGTCAACATCCGAAATGGGGGACCAGATTACGAGTTTGATGGGGCCGGATGGCACAAAGGTGTGAAGATAGTGGGGTGTGGAGACGGGCATACTCTTGAGTTTCTCTCCAAAACCATCGCCAGCATTGGCGAACTGTGGGAGGGAGCCAAACTGAAGGTCATACCCAGATCCGCACTGCCACTTAGACAGAAAGTCAAAGTCTGGATACCACCCCCCTTCGACAAAGAAGAGGACAAGAACATCGTGGTCCTCCTAGCTGGGCAGAACAAGAATATCCCGATCAAGGATTGGGTCAAGGTATACTCCAAAAGAAGTGGTGACGGCAAGGAGCTCTGCTTTGCAATAAACCAATCTTCTGCAGCCACCATAAGACAGACCCCAGGCAACAGACTGAAGTTCGGGCTAGGTGCCGTAAGGGCACGGCTGGATGAAGATGAAGAGCTAAAGGTTGCAAAAGCTGCTAGTGGTGCAAATTAATTTGCATCACTGTAAAGCAGCAACACACGACCTACTGCTGTTCATGTCTGAGGTAAGCGTGGACGTGGCATTAATTCAAGAACCCTGGATTTTTAAAAATAAAATCCAAGGTCTGAAATCGCCATATTACCATCTGTTCCCCACTAAAGAAGAAGGTAAAGTACAAAGCTGTATTCTAGTCAAGAAAACTGTTGGTAACATATTTTTTCTTCACAGGTACAGCAATGGAGACACAGTGGCCGTAAAAATTGAAGCTCCGGAAAGGAACCTTATCCTCGCTTCAGTTTACATGGCACACGACGAGGAAAACCCACCATCTGATACAGTACGTGAATTAGTGGAGCACGCTAACACACGGAACACATCATTGGTGGCAGGGTGCGACGCGAATGCACACCACACGCTGTGGGGCAGTGCAAGAATTAATAAAAGAGGTGAGTCGTTGTTTGAATATATTATTTCCACAAATCTAGTTTTGTGTAACAGGGGAAACCAGCCCACTTTCCAAAACAGAAACAGGTCAGCAATTTTAGACATCACTCTCAAAAGCAACAATGATCATATCAGGGTAGAAGACTGGAGAGTTTGTCGAGAGAACTCTTTCTCAGACCATAATAGAATACTCTTTACAGTCAATCTACAATATATGGCACAACGAATTTTTAGGAACCCTAGGAAAACGAATTGGGCAGACTATGCGAAAACGGTTAGTGAGTACACACAACATCCAAAAGAGGACAATTTTGTCGACACTCACTCAATCGACAACGCAGTCGAGTATATTACCAAAACTATGCACAAAGCCTTTGTTAAACACTGTCCCATCTCTCGCAATCGCAAACCCAAAAAGGCAACTTGGTGGACCAGCGAGCTTCAAAAGCGGCGAACATTGGTAAGACAACTTTTTAACAAAGCAAGACAGAGTAAGACAGATGAAGACTGGACTAAGTATAGGTCCGAACTTGGATTATAAACTCGAAACTGGGTATGACATCGGCCAGAAGATCTGTCAGTAGAGGTACGCCACAAGGTGGAGTCCTATCTCCCCTCCTTTGGAACTTAGTGGTGAACAAGCTGCTGATGTGCCTAGAAAAGGAGGGTTGCAGGGTGATTGCCTATGCAGATGACGTTGCAATTGCCGCCTCAGGGAAGCACCTAAACACCTTGAAAGAACTTCTCCAAAACGCTCTTAATAAGCTAACTACATGGGCAGATCGTTGTGGGTTGGGTGTTAACCCCCACAAAACCGAACTTGTTCTATTCACTAGGAAACATAAAGTTCCATACATTGATCCCCCCTCTATCAGGGCCACAAGTCTAGTCTTTTCAGACGAGGCTAAATACTTGGGTCTCATTCTGGATAGAAAGCTTAGCTGGAAACCTAACATTCAGGAAAGAGTTCGTAAAGCTACAGCAGCACTCTTCTCCTGCAAAAAAGCTATTGGTAACAAATGGGGGCTCCAACCCCGCATTACCAACTGGCTATACATCTCGGTAATTAGACCGATACTTATGTACGGGGTGGTTGTTTGGTGGACTGCCCTTGATAAAGCGATAAATCGCGATAAGCTAGGCAAAGTCCAACGTACAGCTTGTCTCTGCATGAGTGGTGCACTGCGCACTACCCCCGCTGCTGCAATGGACATTCTGTTTCACCTGACACCCCTGGACATCTTTAGCAAGCAAGTGGCTGCTAGTGCGGCTATCCGCCTCAAAACAACGTTTCAATGGTCCGAGAATGAAATCGGCCACGCATCTATTCTGAAAAAATTTAGAATCCTCCCCAGTAACATAGATTACATCACCCCTCAGACCCTTTTTGACAAAAACTTCAAGGTCAAGATCCCTCCCAGAACATTCTGGGAAGGGCCACCCGTCGAAAATAAATCGATCCATTTTTATACCGATGGATCCAAAACCGACGAGGGGGTAGGAGGTGGTGTGTTCTCTGACAGGCTGAATCTCAGCCTCTCCTTTCGACTCCCTGATCACTGCAGTGTGTTCCAGGCAGAAATCTTGGCTATTAAAGAAGTCCTGTCGTGGCTGAAGAAGAACGTGATATCCGTTACGGATATCTGGATCTTCTCAGATAGTCAAGCTGCATTAAAATCCCTGGATTCTGGGTCCACAAACTCTATCGTAGTCCGTGACTGTCGGTCATCTCTAGTGGAGATGGCGAAGCATTTTAACATCCACCTATGCTGGGTGCCAGGACATACAGATATTCCAGGGAACTGTAGGGCGGATGAACTCGCCAGAAAAGGAACCACACTGCCCCTTTTACCTGATAAAGGTTCACTAGGCATCCCAATCGCTACATGCAAACTCATGTTTATGAGACAGACCATTGAGAACTGTAACCTTAGGTGGACAAGTGGCAACACTTGTCTAGCGACAAAGCAGATTTGGCCAAAGCTGGATCTGAAACGCTCTAAGTGTTTGATTTCTCTAAACAGACTTCACATTGGTGCTATAATTGGTGTGATCGCCGGACACTGTCTCATAGGCAGACATGCAACAAGGCTTGGCGTCCATGCAAATGACTTCTGCAGAAGCTGTATGGACGAGGAGGAGGAGGAGACAGTTCTCCACCTTCTCTGCACGTGCCCTGCTCTTTCTCAAAGACGTAAACTCCATTTAGGATCCTTCTTTTACAATGATCTTAACGATCTCATTAACACCGACATAAAAAGTCTGTCAAGCTTCATCAGATGCTCCAAATGGTTCAACGAGTAGGAGGATGATACATCCGTGTGGCATCACAATGGGCCTGTCACTGGCCTAAGTGTGTCGGTCTCGGCCGACAGCCACTACAACCTAACCTAACCTATAGGTCCGAACTTAATCTATACACAAAAGAAATAAGGAGAGCAAAACTCGAATCCTGGAGCACGTTCTGCGAATCCATAGAGAGTACAAACGAGGCTGCCAGACTACGTAAAGTACTATCCAAAGACCCCATGGTCCCAGGGTATATTAAACGTGCTGATGACTCTTGGACAGAGTCTAGCCAAGAAACTCTACAAATTCTAATGGATACTCACTTTCCGGAGTCTAGTGAGAACACTGGATGTGATGTCAACTACACCCCCATTCCGCAAGACACACAACCGGACATGGCAATTGAAAGTATCATAACAGAGCACAAAATTGCTTGGGCAGTCAAATCTTTCCAGCCCTACAAATCGGCGGGACCAGATAATGTCATACCAGCAATGATACAACAGGCTCTCAATGTAATACTGCCATGGGTAAAAGCCATTTTCAAAAGCTGTATAAGACTCTGCTACATACCGCAAAGCTGGAAAGAAGTTAAAGTGATATTCATTCCCAAAGCAGGGAGACATATACACTGCACAGCAAAAGATTATAGGCCGATAAGTCTCTCCTCTTTTCTCTTAAAGACACTAGAGAGAATAATCGACTTATATACAAGAGACCTCTTAAATGAAAACAACCTATGCAGTACTCAACATGCCTACCTCAAAGGCAAGTCCGTGGAAACAGCTCTGCACGAAGTTGTGTCAATTATAGAAAAAGGATTACACCATAAAGAATTCACCATGGCAGCATTTTTAGACATTGAGGGAGCTTTCAACAATGTCAAAACAGCGGCCATAAAAACAGCGCTCGTAGACTTAGGAGCGAAAATAGAAATAACGAACTGGGTTTACGAAATGCTTAACAGCAGAGTAATTAACTCAGAGATCGGAGAGAGTACCATAAGGAAAACAGTGACCAGGGGCACCCCACAGGGAGGCGTCATATCTCCCCTCCTGTGGCTTCTAGTGGTCAACAAAATCCTCACGACTCTAAAGGTCAAAAAGACGAAAATATTAGCATACGCAGACGATATTGTAATTCTAATAAGTGGAAAGTATCTTCCCACTATCAGTGAACTCATGGAATCTGCCCTAAAAGAATTATCCTCGTGGGCGAGACCGAACGGCCTTGGAGTTAATCCAATCAAAACCGAATGTGTTCTGTGCACTAGGAAAAGAAAAATCGAGAATTTCGATATGCCGAAGATAAACGGAATTCGTCTGAAACTTTCCCCGGAAGCAAAGTATCTGGGCATCATCCTAGACTCTCAGCTTACTTGGAAACGTAACACAGAGGAACGATCAAAAAAAGCACTATGTGCCTTCTACGCATGCAAAAAGACCTTTGGTAAACGTTGGGGTATGCGCCCTTACATAACCCATTGGATGTATACAGCGATCATACGACCCATACTTAAATACGGGTCTATTGTTTGGTGGAAGGCAACAGAAAGGACTACCTATCTCCATAACCTCTCTAAGGTACAGAGCCTGGCATGTATCGGCACAACAGGAGCAATGAGATCAACACCTCAAGCCGGGCTGGAAGTCATTTTAAACCTTCCCCCCCTTGGTGAATACATTCGCAGCATGGCAGCCAAAGGAGCCCTCCGCCTCAAGGAGGCTAACATGTGGAGACACAGCTCCTATGGGCACGGCTCCATAATTCACAATTACTTGGGTATCGATCTATCCAGGAAAACGGAGTACATAGTCCCCAATCGAAACTTCGAGAAAAACTACTCTACATATATACCCCAAAGAGAGAACTGGAACGCGCACGCCAGCGCACAAGAAATCCATATCTATACGGACGGGTCAAAAATGGATGTAGGTACAGGAGCAGGAGTTTTCTGCGAGCCCCTAGACATAAAGGACTCGTACAGACTCCCCAACGAATGCAGCGTCTTTCAAGCCGAAATAGTCGCCATAGACAAGGCAGCAGAAACAATCTCCGCGAAGAATCTGGATCCTTCCAAGATTACAATCTTCGTAGACAGTCAGGCGGCGATCAAAGCACTAGACAGCGAAACCACAAAGTCAAAAACAGTCAGGAACTGCCTAAAATCCCTTAACGAAATAGGCGAACGACACAGGATCACCCTCTGCTGGGTCCCCGGTCATAGCGACATCGTGGGGAATGAAAAGGCAGACGAGCTAGCAAGAACAGGGTCAGAACTTGACGCAATGGACGCCATTACGTCAATAGACATCCCAATTAGTGCAGCAAAAAGAAACATTGACCAAAAACTGAGGGAACAAATTAACACTACCTGGTCCCAAAGGAACGACTGTGTTATATCTCGCAGCCTATGGCCAAGAATCGACGAGAAAAGAACAAAGCAGATTCTGGGAATGAATAAACAAGAAATACGTATCCTAACCGGAGTACTGACCGGCCACTGCACCATAGGAGTAATGGCAAACAGGCTGGGCATTAGCTCACCAGACTACTGCAGGAGCTGTCAGGATACAGAAGAAACCGAGACCATCAAACACCTGCTCTGCGAGTGTCCAAACCTCCAGACATCTCGACTTCGTTATCTGGGTAACAGATTTTTCGAAGACTTAGAGGACGTAGCGCAGGTACCACTGACGGACATAATCAGGTTTGTCAAGAAAACAGGTTGGTTCCAATAGGCCAACCAGCAAGAAAAATTTAAACGAAGCATGGTAAGTGTTTTTATTGTAAGTGAAGTTTTTACCACGATAAACAAAAAGGGATCACAATGGACCAATGGGCCCCCGTGCAAGCACAGCAATGGCTGTGCACTTCCCTTCAAACCTAACCTAACCTAACCTAATGTTGAGTACTCTGCATCTTGTTTAATTCTGAAGAATCTATCTGATATATAAGACTCCAGAATGGTCGCATACTGCTTCGGCAGTTGCTTTTGTAATTTGTGTATCAGTCATTTGTGCCAGACTTTATCGAAAGCTTGTGTTATATCAAGAAATACTGTAGAGCACACATTTTTCTCTTCAAATGCTTTTTCGATTCTATCTGAGATTCTATGCACCTGATCAATGGTAGAGGGCTTATTTCTAAATCCAAATTGGTGAATTGGGACGTTTTACCAGCACTTTTTCGAATAACTTGGACAACATTGGTAGAATAGATATTGGGCGATATAAGGTAACTTCGTTAAGTGGTTTGCCTGGTTTAGGTACCATTATTACCTCCGCATTTATAATCTGCGCTAGTTTTTTTAAACATTTTTGTGGAAATTGCTTCAAAATTTCTCCTGTAATTAAATCAAACCCTGGGGCCTTTTTTATATTTATGCTTCCTTTAATTTCTTTGGCAAGTTCTTTAGCTGTTACCGACCGAATAGGTCTATCTTCTTCGCACCTTATTTCGAGTCCTTGATAACCTTTATCTTCATAAGGTTTGAATACGTCTTCAAGATACTCAGCGAAAGTGTTTGCTTTCTCTTGGCTGCTTTTCGCCCAGTTACCTTCTCTGGTTTTTACTGGCGGAATGTGAGCTATTGGCCGGTTCATTTTCTTTGTTGCCTTCCAGAGCGAGTAGTCGGTATTTCATTGTAGTCATTTGTAAAACTTGTGGGGTAAGTTTTCAAAGACTCATTATTGAATTCTCTTACAGATTTCCTGAGCTTATAATTTAAGTTGTTCAGTGTGGTCTCGTCGCTTGGCGCCCTTGTCTGTTGCCAGCGTTTTCTAGCTTTCCTCTTTTCTGTAATAATTTAACGTATTTCGGGAGGATAAGTGTATTGTTTGATCTTTTTTGTAGTTTTGGGAGTGGCATCCCACGCAGCTTTTTGTATTCTGAGCATCAATATTTGGACTGCCTCTTCTAGTTGATCTTTTGTTTGAATAGCTGGTGATAGTTGGATACTTTCTTCCAACTTCTGTCTGAAGTAGTTCCAATCAGTCAGTCTATTTACTAGTTTTGGGCTATGGTCTTTTATTATTATTTTATCGCTAAGTGTTAAGAGTATAGAGGAATTTTCTGATTGAAGATCAGGTCCTTCCTCTATGCTTATTTTATTTGAAGGTATATTTTTGTATAGAAAGAAGTCGACAAGATCTGGGGTTTTATTTCTATCTGTTGGCCAATAGGTAGGTTTTCCCGTTGAGTGATATTTGGCGCCAGCTTCTTTAATTGCTTCATATAGTTGTCTACCTCTAGTATTAGTTAATCTAGATCCCCAATACTTATTTTTGGCGTTAAAATACCCTCCGCGATTAATCTATTTTGAAATATGCGGAAAAGACTTTTAAAATCATTATTCTTTAGTCTATAGCTAGGAGAGCAGTATACTGCTGCAACAGATATTTGTCCACTGCTCGTTTCTATACATATGGAAATTCCTTGGATGGCACATGATTGGAATTTTGCTTCTATATGGTGTTTTATTGTATTCTTTATTAACACTGTGGCCCCACCTTTTGCGCAGTTATAAGGATGTGGGGCGTTATAGAATACATATCCTTGCAGTTTGAAGTCAGTAATCAATTTAAAGTGCGTCTCTGAAATGAGACATATATCTATCTGGTGTATGTCAAGAGTCACTTGCATCTGGTCCTTGATACCATTAGCATGCCATTCAAGAATTTTTATTTTATTCATCATGTCTGTCTTTTGGTAACAGCTCTTTTGTTGCTGTTTTGTGTCTCTAACAACAATATTCTATCTAATATCGTTTTATTCGATTTTTCCATGGAGCCAATCCTGTTTAGGATTTGTTTCATGAGGTTTTCCATGCCAGTGTTTGGCTCTACTTTGCGTTTTACATTTAAATTTAAATATAACTGAATTGAATTGAATACCTTACCTAAACATCGATGTATTTTCTAATGATAGTGGCAGGATGTGTTCAAGAGACTGCTGTGGCATAGGATGTGTTCGTTAGCAAAGATCTGGGCGCTCATGTAATTTTTCCGCCGAATGTTATCCAAGCCATACAAATGTTGCCATTTTCGCTGCAGATTCTCTAAATGTTGCAGTTGAATGTTTCCGCAGTAGGTTTCTCAAGTAGTAATTCTCAAACTAAAACTAGATTTATAAACAAAAGGACAAAACCAAGAAAAAGCTAAAAAATACATGGGTATCTACTACCTTTAAACGAAAAGAGAAAAATGCCTATGGAACAAAAACATAATTCATCACATTTGTTCCAGACCGCTGCCTTCCATTTTTGAAAAATATAAGGGTATTAATTGAACTGTCAAGGGTCATACAAATTCTAAGAGTGTTACGAAGTTTTCAACCGTTTTATGACGTTCCACTAGTACCCAATGAGAATAATATGATGAATGAACTTCGAACGAGGAGGAGTTCCCCTCGTGGATCTTTAAAACAATAGGAAAGATAATTAATTGCAATTACCTACGCAGACACCTATGGTAGGTAGGTAGGTAGAAGTGGCGGTTCGGCTTGAACCCAATTAGCACTTGTTGTGCCTTTTTGTTACCACGACTCGTGTGACCTATGTTGTAGTGGTTATGGAAGATTTGATGTGTGGCTATATCCAACCTGTGGAGTTGAGAAAACGGATAAGATATTGTATCCCTTTGCTCGATATAGCGCTAAGGTCGTCGAAGAATGGTTGATTCAGTGCCCGCAGTCTAGCTGTTGCTAGTGCCGGACATTCGCAGAGGAAATGGAAGAGAGTTTCTCTTTCGTTTACATTCCCGCAGCTTCGGCAGTGGGTGTTAAATGGGATACCCAGTTTGGCCGCATGGTCTCCAATTGGCCAGTGCCCGGTGATTATCGCCGTAATTCTGCAGACTTCGGGCGGGTTCTGTTTAGAAGATCCCCTGTTCTTCCTTTGTCATAAATAGGCCATATCTTCCTCGATATGATGCAGTTAGTTAATCTTCTCCATTGAAGATTGGCTTTCTGCAGGAATTGTGAGTGTATTTGTGTCTTGACCGCACCTAGCGGAATGTGAATCCTTGCAGCGAGTGAGCCGTCCAGAGCTGAGCCCTGCCTGGCCAGCTCATCTGCACGCTCGTTTCCTGTTATGTTACTATGCCCTGGAAACCAGAGTAGTGTAACACTGAAACGTTCGCCCAGTCGCGCAAGCTCGTTCCGGCACTCCTGCACCAGTTTGGAGGATATGGTAGCCGAGTCAATAGCTTTGATTGCGGCTTGGCTATCTATGAGGATAGCAATGTTTTGTTTGTACGCTGTGTCACGCCCTAGTTGCGTGCAGGCCTCTCGGATAGCCAGTAGTTCCGCCTGGAAAACGCTTGCAAAATCCGGCAGGCGAAGGGATATTGATATTTTTAGTGATTCCGAGTAGACACCGGCCTCCACACCACAGTTCATCTTAGAACCGTCGGTGTATATGACCGTGTCGAAATCTTTCACTACTTCGTCATTCTTCCAACAAGCTCTGGAAGGGAAGCTTACTTGGAAGCCTTTTGGGAAGTTTAGTTTGGGTGTGATGTAGTCGGTTGGAAACGTGACCATGCCTTCTGGTAGCGAGTCTAGAATGCTGCTGTGTATGACCTTGCAGTCCAGCACCCCGATTCCCTGAGTCTTACCGCACTGCATAGTGCGGTATCTTTTGTGTGTAGGCCAAGAGGCAAAAGGTGCAAGAGCACAGTGAGGGCGTCCGTTGGGGCCGACCTCAATGCACCCGTGGTGCCTATACAGGCTGTCCTTTGCAATCTTTTCAGTTTTGTGAGGTTGTAACCTTTACTCAACGCGGGCCACCATACTAGTCATCCATAGGTGAGGATTGGACGCACAACTGCTGTGTACATCCACAAGGTCTTCTTTGGTTGAAGTCCCCACTTCTTTCCAAACTTTCTGCTACAGGCATAGAAGGCAATACACGCCTTCCTCACTCTGTGTTCAATGTTATGTTTCCAGTTAAGTTTCGGATCGAGCGCGATACCCAGATACTTAGCGCTGGAGGATAGTGTAAGTGGTTGACCGTTTAGGCGGGGTAGGGTAAAATCGGGTATTTTGGTTTTGGTGGTGAACAGCATCAGTTCGGTTTTGCTAAAGCCCTTTCGCATTTCAAGAAACGGAAGAAATCACACGATAGCGAAAATTTGCTTCATGTAACTCCTTTCATTCTCTACTTCTCGTTCGTTTATGTTTTAGAAGCCGTGTCACATCAAAACAAAATTTTAAGAACCTAAAACCAAGTTTCAGAACTTTTGATTGAATATTATCTAGTCTGGCTTAGTGGGTAGTGCGTAGGACTATTCGATATGCAAAAGTAATTCACCGAATTATGGTGGCTTGTTTAGGGGTCAACATGCCCTCCCAGAAAGTTGCATTACTCTAGGTAACATTTTTTTTTTTTTATTTCTTTATTATTTCACAAAATAATTACAAAATATGCATTTTAAAAAGAATAAGATTAATGGGATTTCATTCTGTAGCCATGTAAGACTAGTGCCGAATGATCCTTACAAAAAATCTAATTACTATAGTGTGGGGTAGAACGCAAAAAATTCATAAAGTTTAACGATTCATAATAAACAAATCAAAGAGCGAAAGAGCAAACTTTAAGAAAAATGTTTCAGATTTGATAAACATTGGTTTGTATTTTCTCTAAACAATACTAATAAGTAGATTTTTGACTTCAGAGCTATCTATTTTGAAAAGCTATTTCTTTAATTTGTTAAGGAAGATGTTACATACATTTGATACTCTTATGTCTTGTGGCAGTTTATTTATAAGCTTAGGCGCCGTGATAGTAAACAAGTTCGAATAGTGAGTCTTTTTGGATGTTGGTACATTACAAGAGCTTTAGAATTGACTCTTAAATTGTATACATTGGAGCTTCTGATCGTGGAAGTGAAACCACTGCGGATGTAGACAATTTTAAGAACTTTATACACATAAAGATGTTTAAGAGGCATGATATGGAGATTCTGGAGGAGAGGCCAACTGCTGACAAGTCCTCCTTTGTTGCAAATTATTCTAATGATATGCTTCTGTGCTATCACAATAGGCTCAATGGTGCTAAAATATGTTCCTCCCCAACAGGATATGCCGTATTGCAGTTTCGAGTGCACGAGTCCATAATATATCATAAGCAACAGATTTCTTGAGCAATATGGTTTTAACAAAAACATGTCTCGAGTTACCGAGATCATATTTTTTTTTAAATCTGCTGCATGTGCCTTCCAATTTAGGGTCTTGTCAATTAATTCTCCTAAATATTTGAAGCTATCTACGGATTCAATTTTGAAGCAGCCTAATTTTTCACATGCAGCAGAGTGGGAGTAAACTTCATAGTCAATCAGATCTACATTTGAAAGACTGCAACCCATAATCTTAGTTTTTTCACTTACTAGAAGTTCATGCTTCGCAAACCACTGCCTTAAAATTTGTAGATCCCTTTGTAGTTTTATTACGGATTCAAACAGATTTTTACTTGTGTAAGTAAAAGCCATGTCGTCCGCAAAAGCCGTAATATCACTACAAAATTTTTGTTCGAACATGGAATTTACATAAATAAGAAATAACAATGGCCCCAGGACTGAACCTTGTGGTACACCAGTGACCATTTTCATTTCCTCACTGTAAATGTCCAATTTAACTCTTTGAGACCTTTCACTTATGAAGTAAGCAAATCGTAGATTGCACCTCTAAATCCAGCTTTATAGAGTTTGTTTAGCAAGATGTTATGATCGACCATGTCAAATGCCTTGGTCATGTCTATAAATAACGCTAACGTTTTTTGATGGCTATTTAAGCCTGAATATAATTCAGCACTTAATTTCAAGATTGCATCTTCGGTTGACATACCTTTCCGAAAACCAAATTGTTTTTCACTTAAAAACCCAGTTTTGTTTATAAATGACGGATTTTCATTAACTTTTCAAACAATTTAAAAAAGGTTGGTATTAGGGAAATTGGTCTATATTGGCTCGCTTTTTTTCGGTTGCCCTTTTTAAATAAAGGAATAACTTCTGCAGTTTTTAGTGATTTGGGAAAAGTACCACAATTTGCACTCAAATTAAATATGTACGATAATACATCTGTGATATAAAAGGCGATGCGATCTTAGTTTATAAGTTAGATTAAGTTAGCTAGGGAGTTTCTGGGAGAGGCTGAGCTAAGTAGGCACTCACTCTTTGAGGTCAGAAAAAAATGATTGATACTCACAAATCCAAAACAAGTTTTATCGATATGCGACTGCTGTCTCCCGACTATCGATTGAAGTATAATTTATAATGTTCATAATAAAATATCAGTTTTTTTTTTTTTTTTTTTTGGAGGGGAGAATACGTTATGTACCGTCAAGTGGTAGGCCATCACCACTTGGTGTGTCCGACTCTCACGGACTAAACTCTCCCCGCTTTCGGCCTACAAGCCACCCTGGAACCGCTCTTGGCATTACATCAGGGTGGCGCCGTTTATAAGTCCGTAAAAGGACGCCGCCTTGTTAGTCTTCTGCGGCCTAAGACGTCTGTGCCTGCTGCGACCCTTGGTGGTCTTCTTCTCTTTTTTTCTTTTGAGAACATTTTCTGCGTAGCTACAGACTTTTTTCCAGTTGTCGTAACTCTGCAGCATCTTCTCTACTATGTTCTCCGCGGTGATGGCGCCAATACTTATTTGCAGGTCTTGGCGAAGGCTTTCCCATCTGCTGCAAGCGAAGAAGGTATGTTTCGCGTCATCTTCTAGCGTGTCTCCTTACTGGCAGGCTGGACTGTTTGTTTTGCCTATTTTGTGGAGGAAGGCGTTGAAATATCCGTGTCCGGTGAGTAACTGGGTGACGTAGTAGTTGACCTCACCGTGTTTCCGGTCATTCCACTCAGCCACGTTCCTAATCAGCCTCGCTGTCCGCATCATCCTCTGTTTTCCGAGCTCCAACGCTCTTGCCACTTCTGGTTCGGGAGCTCCTTAGCCTCCTCGGATGCCGCTTCCATTCTCATTTCCGCCTTTTTGTCATAGACGTGCTTCCTTTCTGCCGCTAAGAGATCTATGGAAGTCACTCCTGCGACTACAAGGACGGCTGGTTCCGAATCCGTCCGGTAAGAGCCAGCTTTACGTAGAGCTCCGCATCTGTGTACTGCCGCCATCTGTTTCCGGTACTTCTCTTGTTTGAGTGCGTCTGCCCAGATTTCGCTGCCGTAAAGAAGGATGGAGTGCGTTGTCGCCATCAGCAACCTTCGCTTACTGGCCGTTGGACCACCTACATTTGCCATGAGTCTGCTCAGTGATGCAGATGTTTTTGAGGCTCTTTCCGCTGCTGCTTTATTTGTCGCCAGTAGGTTAGCTTTGTGTCCAGCCTCAATCCCAAGTACTTCACCGCGGCGCTGCTTCTTATTTCTTCTGCCCCAATTCGGAAGTCAATTTGAGTGGGGATCCTCTTCTTCGTGAGAAGGACTATCTCAGTTTTCGCCGTTGCTAGGCTGAGTCCGTGCTCTTCCACGAATTGACTCGTCGCATGACCTGGTTGAGCTTTTGTTGCGCGTTAACGGTGTCTCGTGCCGTGATCACCGCGGCGATGTCATCTGCGTACCCGACCAGACTGGCATCCTCTGGCATCTCCATGCAAAGGATGCTGTCGTATGAGATGTTCCAGAGATCTGGTCCTAAGATCGATCCCTGCGCTGCGCCTGCTGTCACTTGCTTTCTTCGCGGGCCTTCTGTAGTCTCGTAGAGCTCTCGATCGCTGAGATAGTCCTTCACCATCCGCAGGATATATGCTGGGGCGTGGATCCTCTGTTCGGGCGCGTTCAATATGTCGATCCACCTGGCTGAGTTGAAGGCGTTGTGTACGTCCAGCAAGACGATCTTCCTAGAGTAGTGACTTCCCTGTTGGGCGATTTGTGCGGCGTTCACTACTTCCTTTACTGCCCCAATCGTAGAGCGGCCTCTCCGGAAGCCGTAGTGCCTCTCTGACAGATCGCCTGACGCTTGCACTGCCGCTATGAGTCGTAGCTTAAGTAGCTTTTTCCAGGAGTTTCCCCGCGGTGTCTAGCATGCACAGAGGCCTGTATGCCGATGGGGATTCCGGATCTCCCTTGCCTTTGCTGATAAGCACCAACCGTTGTTTCTTCTAGCTCTTGGGGAAGATGCCTTCCTCGAGCAGACTGTTAAACATGTTCAGCAGTAAAAGCGGACGTGTTTGGGCGGTCACTTTGAGGGTTTCTGTGGGAATTCCGTCGGGGCTCTCCTATTTTGCAGGGACTACACCGCTATGCTCAACTCTTCTTCGCTAAAAGCTGGAATTTCCTGTCGTTGGGCCAATGTGGTGTCGGGTGGCCTGACTGAATGCGTTGGGAAGAGTGTGTCCACGTTGCGCTCCATCTTTCCTTCACTGAGGACAGGGGGTGCCATCTGTGCTCCGAGTTACGATTTTGTAGCGTAGTCCCCAGGGGTCACTGTTGACGTCACGGCGGAGATCCTCCCGTTTCTGTTTCTTGCTGGAATTGATGGCCCTCTTGAGCTACGATCTTTGGGCTCTGAACTCCGCTAGAGCATTTTCCATTCGTTCAGCATTTCTTCTTCTTCTCCCCCTAGTGACTATGCGCCGGAGTTGTAGGCATCTCCGGCGTAGCGAAGCTATCTCCTCGGTCCACCAGTACACTGGGTCTCTGCTTCTGTTGGCACCGCTCGTTCGGGGCATTGAGGAGTCGCAAGCGAGCCGAATTAGTTGCACCGTGGCTTCCGCTTTCCTTTCAACAGGTCCTTGCATTTGGATCACGGCGTCAGCACCTTCCTCGATCACGCCCTTAAAAAGGTCTGCGTTAAACCTGTTCAAGTTCCACCTAGGAGCCCGTGGTTGGTGACGATGATTCGGACCTCGTTGGTTACTCTCCATCGATGACGATCGAAGACGATGTACTGGTGGTCACTACCCGTGTAATCCTCGATTACTCTCCAGTTTTTGATTTTTGCGAATGTGGTGTTGGTCGCGAAGGTTACGTCTGGGATAGTTCCTCTGTGTCCAGGTCTCCTGAAAGTAGGGGTGTCTCCTGTGTTGACTACGTGAAGTCCAGGTCTGGCGGTCATCTCGAGTATTTGCCTTCCTCGAGAGTCAGTAGTTGGCATTCCCCACTCCTGTGCTCTGGCGTTGAGATCACCTGCAACCAGGATCTCCCCTGTGGTGTCGACCAGGAAGTCCTCCAGATCGCCCAATTTTTGCCGGAACGCGGCAATACTGTCATTTGGGCTCAGATAGACGCTTACAATTGTGAGTCCGTCGCACTTTACCCACGTGAAGCCTCTTTGTGTGCCTAGACTTTTCATGGGGAATTTTCTTGCATCCAAGACCCAGATTGCAGCGGTTCCAAGCGAGTCCGCTATCCAGTTTTTCTCTTTATTTCTATATTGCTCGCTGATGATGGCAACATTTACTTTCATTTCCTCCAGTAGTTTAATTAGCAGGTTGTACGCGGTTTGGCTCCTGTGGATATTTCCCTGTAGAATTCTGGTCATTGTGGGGCCCTTTTCTTCTCTTCATTTTCGAGTGCCTCTCGGAAGACTTGGCACTTACCTGACCCCGGGACATAGTCCAGAGCGGATGGTGGAACTTGGAGGTTCGCGCATAGACAGCACTTTGGTGAATTCTTGCAGTCAATCTTCTTGTGGCCCTTTTCTCCGCAGTTGAAGCACAGCCCTTGCCCCTTTTTATCTACGCCGCTACATTTTGCTTGTTGGTGGCCATAGCCGAAGCATTTATAGCACCGTGAGACCTCTGTTCTGCGTCGGATTCGGCACTGGACCCATCCTATTTTAATTCTCGGGTTCTTCAGCATATCGTAGGTTGCTCGGGCGTTCATATGCACTATGGCCAGCAAATTTTTTTCTGACTGCTTCTTGGACTTCTTCGGCTGTAGTCAGTTCATCCAAGTCCCTGATCTCTAGGGCAATTTTCGGTTCAAGACTGCGGACCGTTGCCTTATCCCCTAGAATTGCTTTTAGAGATTCTCCGAAAGCTGTCTTGTTCTTTGTTTTAGCTCTGAGTTCTAGAAGAACATCTCCAGTTTTCATCTGCCGAACAGTTTTGATGATGGTTTCATTATCATCTGGATTCGCCTTACTCCGGATTTCCCTCAGGATATCGGTGAACTTCGCTGCTCCCTTTGGCTTAATGAGGATAGCTTCGGGTCGAGATCTCTTTTGGTTCTTCTCTCTCTTCGCGTTTGCCTTCTTTTTATTTTCCCTTGCACCTTCTTTGGGTTTGTCCCGAGGTCTAACTTTTTGGGCGATTTGGTCTGGCCCTACAGCCGCTAGTTTTTTCTACTTGAGGACTTGAGCATAGCTCTCTTGCTTGCGATTTACCTTAGGAATAGGGGTTTCGCCTTTTTGTCCCTTTTGTTGCTCGTCTGGATTTATTGGAGAGTTCCTTATTCTTTTGTCGGTATGATTTGCAAGTGGACTCGAGGGTGGTCTTTTAGAAGAGCTTGGAAGGTCTTTGTCACTCTGGCCTGGTGATATTTTTTTCGTGGAATCCGATTTCTGGGCTAAGAGCCTTTGTTGGGTTTTTCTTCTGTCTTTCTCGTGCCACTTTATCTTGTCCAGAAATACTTCTAGGGCCGCTATGTCGTTTTTAATGTCTAGGCTGATGTTTTTCTGCTTCTCACACGCTGCTTTCATGGTTTTAATCACCCTTAAGCAATTCTGCACCTCTTGCGAAAAACGTCTCCTGGATTCTCCTTGTCTGCTGCTTTACCCTCCTCGTTTCCAGACATATCGGGCAGCTGGTGGTTTTTTTGGCAGCAGTTGTGGGGTTTCCACTGCTGATGGCGGTGTCCTGTTCAGTCTGGGAACTCTCTGGAAAGGGTTGGTGATACTTCTGGTTACACTTGTAGCATTTTTTTTCCGCAGAAGCCAAGTGTGCCACTTCCACACCCCTGACAGAAGCCGGTACTGAGTATCCGACTCCCTGCACCGTAAGGTTACTCTTCATATTGACTCTATCCATATCTGGTTTAATTTCTGTGTTCCTTCACATAGTTGTTTTGTTGGTCCACGAGTGGTATTTTATTTCCCAATTACCCTGCATTTCTGCCGAGCGTTCCTATATCCGCCAGCTTAGGACGCGCCCTCTAGGGGAAAACAACAAACCCCCGAGGGAATAAAATATCAGTAGTTACGATATAAATGGGCAAAAAAAGTGGCTTGATATAATAAAGTTTTGATAAGATTCTAAGCCAAGTGGGGACATTTTTGGTCTTATTTTAACTGAACGCTATCATACAACTCAGCATATCTCGTATGACCAGTAAATGAATATGAGCACAAACGAGCAGGCTGATTTTGACAGATAAGCATGGCATTTGGTCATATAATATAATCAGAAGTTACTAGCGTATGTCACAAAAGGTCCCAAATAACCATATCATATTAACTGCATTTTTGAGGTCAACTATTTATGCTTATGCTGTTGAAATGCGTGAACCGTGAACGTTATTTTAAAAGTGCTTACCAGGAAAACAGGGAAACATTGACAACATAATACTGAGTGGAGATTTGTTTTTCGTTTACAGATAAAATGACAAAAGAGTTATTACTGAGTTGCAGCAATGAATACATATGTAAGTTGAGTTCATTAAATAGTTTTTATGCCAAAAAGCAATATTTTTAAATTCAAAAAAAAAAGTGCGTCGAAATACTAAGCGATGGGTCGTATGTTCAAATCTCGCCGACACGGCCAGTAAGTTTTTATTAAATACTGAGAATCGCTATCAATTCTTTACTATCGCCGTTATTATTAATTAATTCGCAAAAATTACCAAACTATCACTTAAACATAGGGACGGGCTACAGTCCGCTTGGGCGAACTGTTGGATACCCTATTCTTATTCCTATCCCTCATAAGTGGGCGTGACAAAAGTCTAAGTATGGTTGAATTGTTAAGAACGCTCTACATATTTTGTTATATAACATTTAAAGGATTTTATCAAAAAAAAACGCTCCCTAGCTCAAACTTAGGTGTTTCAATAAAATTGTTTTATTTAATTGTGGGCGTGTCAGTAGGCGGATTTAAAAAAAAAATAACAAATGAGAATAAAGGGCCCCTAGAGAGTATATATTATAAATTTCAGCTCCCTAGCTCAAACTTTGAATTTTCAAAAAAAAAAAAAAAAAAATTGTGGGCGTGTCAGTGGGCGGATTTTAAAAATATTTACACATGAGCATAAAGGGCCCATAGAGAGTATATATTATAAATTTCAGCTCCCTAGCTCAAACTTTGGATTTTCAAAAATTAATATACCCTTAGAATAGGGTATACAAAAATTGTTTTATTTATTTGTGGGCGTGTCAGTGGGCGGATTTTGAAAATTTTCTATCCCGAGCAGTTTTAGGAGACATAGATCATATATACAAAATTTCAGCTTTCTAGCTCAAAATTCGATTTTTTCCAAAATTTTGTTTTTTTGAGTTTGTGGGCGTGTCTGTGGGCGGATTTCAAAAATTCGTAAACTTGATTATTTCGGGACCCTAGAGAGTATATGGTTAAAATTTCAGCTCTCTAGGTCCAGTTTAAAGGCCTAATTTTTGGCTACAGACGGACGGACGGACGGACGGACGGACGGACGGACATGGCTAGATCGACATTACTATCGATGCTGATCATAAATATAGTAACTTTTAGGGGTCTACGGGCAATATTAAGGTATGTTACAAACTATGCGTCAAAATTAATATACCCTTAGAATAGGGTATAATAAAATGATAACCGTCAAGCAAATAACTGCCGCTTGTTGTGTTTCGCGTAGAGGAAGTTTCATAAGCAAAATAAGCGAAAACACCAATAACATAGTGATCGCTTTTTTTCTTTCGCACAATCGTAAAATCGTTTCGTTTTTGCTGTTACATGAAGTAAAACGTTCGTTCTACAGGCAACCTTAGAACGTTTTCGCCTTACAGAATCCCACCACAGGCTTTCCACGAACGCCGACAAACCAGCTAAACAGGAGCAAAAATAATTATTAAAATAAGTTTTAAAATAGCCCCTCAGAGAAGGAGAAATGCGCAGGAAATCCGTTCGCCAAAGTACATCAACAATGCTCAACTTTAATACTAGACAAAAATGATTAACTAACTTAAAATTAACAGGATACTTATTCTAGATTATTGTTCCTTATGCGGAGGCCCTAAATATAACAATATCTTATAATTATTGCCTTTCGGCCTAAAATCTATTTTACGAACTAATCTCACATATTATGTTTTCATCGACAAAATTGTTAACAAAACTCGGCACCTTTATCAAATTTTATATTTTTATATAAAAACAAATTACAAACTACCTACTCTACTTATTTAAACTACTTAACATATTCTAACTATAATTTGGATTCTGAGCACTAGCACTCGTTGCATTACGTAACAAGTTAAAATCGAAATTTTTTTCCTAGCGCCTGGCAGTCGTGAACGTGCATATGCGCCGAAGTAAGCCGACTGAGACCTTACCGGGATTCCATCCCTCGTCTAGACCAGCCTTTAGCATCAATATGGACAAATGCCTCCGGGGGGATATAGCCAGATCGGAGCGTACTCTCTATGTAAAGGGTTTTTCAATAAGAGCGCTACAAAAGTTTTTTTTTAAATAAAACAAAAACGGTTTTGGATATCAATGAAATTCTTTATTCCTGTGAAAGTACGTTCGATGCCATTATGTATGGAACTTGATTTCTTTTGCATGGCCACCACGGGCACGCTTGCAGAAGTCCAGACCCTGAATCCAATTTTCGACGGTTTTCAAGCATAATTCGGCCGATACTGCTGCAATTTCACGTTCGATATTCGTACGAAGTTCATCAATCGTCGCTGGCTTGTTGGCATAGACCATAGACTTGACATAGCCCCACAGGAAATAGTCTAACGGCGTCAAATCGCACGACCGAGGCGGCCAAGCGACTGGACCATTTCGTGAGATAACACGGTTTCCAAACTTGGTTTCCAATAAATTGATTGTGGCATTCGCTGTGTGGCTTGTGGCGCCGTCCTGTTGGATACCATATCATCCAATTGGCCAAGATCTTTTCGCAACATTCGCCACAACGACGTCACAGAGATGCCCAACGCTTGAGAACGACGTGCGATATACACATTTGGGCTTTCTTCAACTGAAACCTCAGCGGCAGCAATATTTTCGACACTACGAGCACTTCTTTGTCTCACTGGCACGTGAACATTTTGTACTGTGCTTGTGGATTCAATTTTGTCCACTAGACGCTCAATTGTTGATCTGCTAGGACGAATATGACGACCATAAATTGGACGTAGCGCTCTTAACGTTGAGGCAACTGACTCCGAATTTCGGTAGTAAATTCTAATAATTTCGACTCGTTGTTGGCTCGTATATCTTTCCATCATGAAATTGCAAACCTTACTGAAGAGAAATGTCAAAAGAGCGGCAAGAAATTCGTCGTCGTTTGCTGTCCCTGTCGCTCTACTTTTGTAGCGTCCCTGTTAAAAAACCCTTTACATTTCATTGGGTAGTAAGCCCCCAAAGATCAGGCTATTGTCGCTCGATATCGCCCTTGCAAAGTGCTTTCGAGTCGCCTTAATAAGGAAATTGTCAATCCTATTTAACTGAGCCCCATCGTATAGGACATTGGTGGTTTAGTATTTTATATAGTTGGATTCAGGCGTTCGGAACAACCGGAGACAGGCCCTAAGGCATTGTCTCTCCAAAACCTGAATCTTTTTCATATACTTAGGTGCTATATTAAACCACAATGGACAACCATAAGCGATGATCGTCCTTATAAGGGCCACGTAGCAAATGACCTTCACTCTGGAGTAAAGTTAACTGCTATGAAACATTGTCCTTGTCAGAGCATAAGCCTTCTTGGCCCCAGCAAGACAAGCAACTATATGTCTATCGAAATACTGATATTGGTCTGGTCAAGCCAGATACCCAGATATCTAACTGCGCTTCTAACCGTCAATGGCTGCCGACTTTGTCCAATAATGGCCAATTTCTTTCTTTTTTTTCTGGTTTTTCAGTTTTTTTCTGGTATCCTTAGAGACCCCAGCTAATGGAGTTCTGAACAAGATAGTTTCCGTCTTTTGAAATTTGGTTTTCGACTTCGATGTGCGCAATATCAATTTGATCAAAGTCACGCTGCAAAAGAATGTTAATGACCTCGATTTTAGGACCTGATCTGTATGCCACCAAATCGTCGGCATTCGCTATAGCATGTCTGAGTGAACCCACCAGATCACTCGTGTAAATCTTAAACAGGAACGGAGAATTCACCGCCCCCTGCTGTAAACTGTTTTTAATTTCAAAGACTCTGCTCGAAGTCACGTTGCCACATTTGACAACGAACTTCTTTCCCATAAGCATATTATAAATTACATATAGCAAAGGTTTGTGCATCCCCCGACTGGTCAACTTGTGGAAAAGTTCCTCTATCCATACGGTGTCGAAAGCCTTCTTAAAGTCAACCAGACAAGCACCCGTGCAATTGGTTCTTGCATTTCTTCCACTGAATGTCGGAAATCAGTTTCGACGCGGCATGAATACCAAACTGGTTGTCCGGAATTATGTTATTGTTCTCGACCCACTTCAACAGGGCTCCATTGACTTTTTTAAAGACCTTGAAAATATTCGGAAGCAAACTAATCGACCGGAGATTGGCAGGGTTCGTCCTATCTTTACCCTTTTTCGGGACCTTCCAATGCTCCGGATAATGTGCATTATTCAGCGCATTGTGAAACAGTGTGGCAAACATATATACAGCCTCCAGAGGCAGGTGTCTCAGTACGAGTCTTTAGTGACTCGAAGATGCACAGAAGGTCATCCTTCGACACGACAAAGTGCGATGCATCTCGGCCATTGCCGACAACTGCATTAGCATGGTTTTCATCATTAAATATATGGTAAATCCGTTATTCTCAGATCGCCAATTCTCAAGTTCGGTGCGCAGATAGAAGTGGCTCACCAGAGCCCTATTCTCAATGTCTCGAAACAATCGCCCAGCAAATCCACTTTCTCCTGTGTGTCCTCCACCACACCACGAAAACCGTCATTTGAAGCGACACTTTCCGGAGTTATTCCAGCAGTCAGTACTGTCTGTCTGTTCTCTGTTGTCTGGGAGATTCGGACACACGGAATATCATTGTGATCCTTTCTCCTGAACAAATTATTTATCTGCCGACAATGCTCAAGATCTGCTTCTGGTGGACCACAAAAAATAATACACAACAGTTTTTTGATTCCCGTTCGCTACAAGATGATTTTTCTGCAGTCACTTATGCTGTGAAATAAATAAATTAGTGCTGAGCCTTTCCAAATGCAATGTTTTCCGATATAGCAAATTCAATGCTTGGATTCGTGAATCGAAACACCACTGATTAAAAACGATTTATATATCTCTTGTGAGACCTCATTTAGAATATTGCTGCATAATCTGGAATCCCTCTTACGCTATTCATTCATGCAGAATCGAAAGAGTTCAGAGAAACTTCTCAAGATATATATATTTTTTTCAATAATTTCTTGAATGTCGGCGCGCGTAAATAATTCTCAGTAATGTTCATTAGAAATCTGATTCAAATCAAACTCAGTGTCGGTTAATATTCTCTTATACGACAATGAGTAAAATCTATGTTTAGTACAGTTAATCTCACTGCAAATACAATACAATACAAAATACAGTTAATCTGTGTTGTGATCGAGAATTCCAAAGGTTGAATAAACAAAAATAAAACCCACGAATGAAAACGCAGATAAAATGCGAATAAAGGAAAACATTAACGCCAAACTTGCGGAAAAAAATAAATAAATGTTGAAGAATATGACCTTATATTTACCCCGATGTTGGTTCAACAAATTATTACACAATGAAAGTTGAAGGTAAAGCGGCCGCTCACCGAACCCATTCACGTTTTATCCTTGATAGGTACGCTTTTATCTGCAGACTAGCAAACCTCTCACTTTTGCAGATGCTATTTTTGGCCTCCGTCATCAGGACAGGACGTTTACTCTTATAAACAACCGGTTGAATGGCTGACATACCTCCGATGGCATTGAACGTATCGGTGGAATGCGTCAATGAAGGACAACCGTATGTTAGTATGATATAACAGGTAACGCCTCAATTCTGTTTTACGATATACTTTTATGCAATATGAAAATCAAATGGCGTGTCTTCTCGTGGATATTGCCAAGTATGAATGTCTGATATTCATTCTAGAGTTCAACTGCCTTGAAAATTCTTTCATTTATTGTTTACAAGTCACAGCATTAATTTATACCTATTTCCTTTTCGATTGTATCTAGGTACGCAAATGAATTCCGCTCACATATGGTTGCAGAAAAAGCAACAGTTAAAAATTGATGGCGATTAACTCTGCTCTACTTTTTGTCTCTATTGTAGTGAGAGAGATTCTTGAATGATAGTAGGTATTTTCTTTTCATGTGAGAACTTTATTTAAAAATGCACCGATCTTCCAAATCTACTCTCGATTTTATTATCAATATGTTAAGGGGCCCTTACACGGTCAATCGGTCGACATCATGAATCGTGTATGTGTGGATTGACGCTACCCCTTACACAGTTCAATCGATTGACGTCAAATTTTTGTTTTTTGTGAGTTTTCGTGGTGTACGGATGTGCGATGAGTGAAACGGACGATTGTATTGCTTATATTGCTCTTGCAATATATTCTTGAATTGTACTGCGAGAAGCACACGGATATTCGCTATCTTTAATTAAACTAATTTCATTAAAATACCAAAGAGTTGGTTCACTGAAATTATCAACACCGGATCCGCTTTTGTTTAATTCATTTAAACGTTTTAGCTCACGCCAAAAATTCGTTCTCAACGTATTTATTTTTCTGGTGACATCCGCTTTTTGTTGATCAGGATACTTTTCTTTATAGTTTTGCAGTACAACTTCATAATGTTGCATTTTTTTTTTGTTTCGGTCGCAATAATCTTTTCCTTCGACATCCCATAAACTCTGTAATGATCGATAGGTTTCAATTAATTCCGATACAAATGCTCGGTCTTCATAGTCCTTCAATTTTCCGCTGGCGCCAGACATGTTTTCGCTTCCGTGACACGAGACACAATGAAGTAATTACGTCAATCCAACCCTTACACATATCAAGCAGCATGACGTTCATCATGCAAAATCAAACATGCTTTGATTTTCGTCAATCAGACTTCACCAAATGTGTGTGACTCATAAACATTCATTTTTACAAACACATGCTAGTGATTTATGTCATTCGATTGACCGTAACCCCTTGGTGTAAAGTTAATATCCTATACAAGTCAACTTTGATAATTTTAGCAAATTGGAAGGGATGGCAAACAATCGGCCCTGTGAGAGAATCCGTTCGGCGAGGAATTTTCTCCGCAACGCAAATCCAGTCGAAGACTCAATTTACGTTCACAGTATTTCCGCAACGAACAGCTGGCAGAGAACATCGGAGAGAAATTGTTATGCGGTTGTCAAAAACTGATGAAAAGACGAATTTTCTTACGATGACACGTAGACTGCCGGTGTGCGTTACGTTTTGTCTGCGAAATATTCCGAACGGTTGTATTAGGTAGGTAGTGTAGTATTATATCGTAGTAGAAGAATTGTATAAGAGTGGTGGTTGGGTATCACTAAAAAGTAATGCCACAAGAAATGTAAAAAGAGAAAAAATAGAAGGGAAGGACTTGTAAAAAAGTATTCGATCTGAAAAGATGTGTTTGACAAACAAAATAAAAATAAGAATAAAATCCGATAAAATAAAAGCCATCTAATAAAATTTAGTACAACTCAGAAGTGGGATACGAACAATAATTTCCCCAGTTTTAAAGTGTCCTAAAAATAAAATGGCTTATGTGCAACGACAACGTATAATTGAAGCTTTAATCGCAGCCCAGGTGGAATTTGACGAGGAAGCAACGGTGGCCGAGTTGCGACCATTATATGACCAGTTGAGGAATAATGACCAGCCCGGCGACGACGCCCGAGTCCAAGAAGATAACAATGAAGACAACAACAACAGCCGCCCAGAAAACGCTGAGAACCGCCGCCCAGAAAATGTAGTGCCTGACGTAGATGCGCAGATAGTTCAATTGGAGAAGGAGATGTTGCTCCTCAGGAAGCGGAAGGAACTGCAGTTGATGATGGAGGAACTGAATATAGCCGAGTCCAAGAAGTACGATTTTGCCGCATTTGAGGCCATGGTGAACCCATTTAGTGGGGATGATACATACGACGTTCGGAAGTGGTTTGACGACGTAGAAGATTCACTCGAGGTGTTTGGCTGTAGTGAACGTGACAAATTCATCAGTGTGCGGCGCATATTGAAGGGCACCGCAAAGATGTTTCTGAGGACGACCGTCGCACACACTTACGCCAGCTTGAAGCAGGCACTCATTGAAGAGTTTGGTCATGTCTATACGATGAACGAATTGTTCCAGCAGCTGAAGTCCCGAACACTGAAGCCGACCGAATCAGTGAAGAGATACATTATCGAAATGCAGGAAATTGCTTCGCATGCCAATATTCCCGAAGCTGATGTCATCGAATGTATTATCGAAGGCATCAACGACCGCAGTAACAATGTCGTCATCCTATTGGGAGCCACCACCATTAGACAACTGAAGTGTTTGGTGGATAGGTACGAAAAGAAACGTGTCCGTAGTGCTCAGCTGAAAGACATTCCGTTTGTCATACTGATGACAAGGCCGAAAAGTAATGCTGCTGCCGCAGCCACAACTGCTGCCCGAGGTCCCGATGTTGCTGCCGATCAAATACGATGTTTTAGTTGCTCCCAGTTTGGCCATTATCAAAGCCAATGCCAGAAGCCGAAGCGTCCTCCGAACTCATGTTTCACGTGCCACGAGGTTGGACATTATCACCAGGAGTGTCCAAGAAGGAAGAAACTGACTGCTGTCGTATCTCATATGCCCCGATGAAGATGCTGCAAATGTCAGCGAGTACGAGGCCTGGGGTGACACCGAAGGAATAACCAAGAAGTTAGGAGCGTTAGGAGCAACGGTAGGTGTTGCCTTTGTAGATAGTAGAGACATGTGCACTGAAGTAAAACCTTTTATTTCTCTTTTTGACTCTGCTAGTCCATGAAGTTTTGTGAAAAAGTCTTTAGTTCCCTTTGTATGCCGCGGTAAAAAGCCGACGTCATTTCGAGGAATGGGAAACCAAATTTTGAGCACTGATGGTAATATAAAATGTAGAATTGTGTTTAAGGGAAAAGTAGTCACTCATACGCTTATCATAATTCCAGAAAATGAAACTTTAATATCTCTTCTGTTGGGGCGCGATGTGTTACCGAAGTTTGATGTACATCTTTGCCAATTTATAAAAAGTTACGGCCGCAAAATATTATTTAAAATAAAAAAAAAATTGGAACTTAATAAAACTTTTGCCTTAGATAAAAAAACTACCAGTGCACTTGCGTCCTTTAATTTGTTGAAAAGTTCGAATGAAGTAGGTAGCAATGCATGTGTACCGACTCAACCAGTACAAATCAGATAAATAAAACTGCAGATGTTAATATTATGTATAAAGTTCTGACTGAAGTTGTGCCGCCGGTCAAGGGTGCTTTGGTTTCCGAGTTGACAGTAATAAGACACAGTTGTGAAAGGGAAATAGTTCATTTCGTTGATTTAGGTTCGTTAGTGAGTACAGTTGAATTTTGCGAAAAAGATAGCTTTGAGTTGAGCATAAATGAGCAACTGGATGAAGCTCATTCAAATTCTGTTAGGACAGTAGTCGAAGAATGAATTAGTACTTCAATAGCCCTTTCGGATATAAAAGAATATTGCTTTCTAGCACTTGACCAGAATTCATAAAGGTTGGTGTTTTTAAATACAAGTTCTAATGCTTAATCACAAGAAATATCAATAAGCTGGTTTTCTTCTATAGTTGATACGCTGCTTATTTCACTAAAGTCAGTTGAAAATGGATTTTTAACTCATAATTTGCGGTTATCAGGAATCGGAAAGTATTCTCGAAAACTCTTTTTTAGCTCAGTGAAATATTTGACAAAACTTTGAAAAATTGAATCTGATAAAATATCGTTGGTGGTTGCTTAGAATTCAGTTAGTGTTGAAAATGGTGAAAAATCCTTCTTTTCAAATCGGTTTTGCCACATATCAATTTTTTTAAACGTTGATTCGATTTTTTCTTTAAATTGGAATACAGTAACTGTCTTTTGTGAGTTTTGTATGTTCATGTTTAACTCACTTAAATGGCCTAAAACATCACATAAATATGCAACTTGTGCGCACCATGTAAAATCATTAAAAGGGACGCGCGGATCAAATGACAAATTACTTTCTGGAAAAACATTCTTATTTCCTCGCGTAGCTCGGAAAAGCGTTTAAGAATTTTTCCTCGGGATAGCCAACGAACCTCAGTATGGAGTAATAGCTGACTGTGGATGTTGCACATATCATTACATATTTTATTAAAGATTCGGGGATTTAGCGGCCTTGATTTTATAAAATTGATTATCTTCACAACTTCATCGAGATTTTTTTTTAATTCTGCTGGTATTCGTTTTGCTACCAAAGCCTCTCGATGTATGCAGCAGTGTGGCCACGTAGCTTCGGGTGTCACATTTTTAACAAGAGCACGTAGACGACTTTTACATCCGGACATTGCCCTTGCACCATCAGTGCAAATGCCTACACAGTTTCTCTAATCTTTCACATGATATAATAAACTCTTTTAAGAGATCAAATATGGCTTCTCCGGTAGTATGGTCAGGAACAGGTAGACAGAACAAGAAATCGTCATTAACACTGTCTTTAAATTCGTACCGCACATACGTCATCCCGTGCTTTCGTCCAATTGGACAGCACAAAATGAACTCTGCTTTATTCTTTCTATAAGCTGAGAATCGCCGGACATATCAACAATTCTTCTTTTGACAGTATCATTACATAAAGAAATTATGTCTAAATTATGTGCTGCTTTCTGACCCAACATAGTTGCCACTAATACCTTTGCTGTCGGTAAAATCAAATCCTCACCGATAGTATGAGCTTTTCCAGCTTAGCCTGTCAACAAAAAACCTGGGTAAGATACAAATGCATCATCTTACATTTTGCAAATTAACCTATCATCAAGAACACTTGGTACGATGCAAATACAGCATTTTCATTGCTACTTCCTGCAGCGACTTTCCTTAGAGATTTCTGATACCTGTGTAACTCCTGTAGTTTTATGTTAAAAAGTTCACGAGGTTTATCTTTATATTTCTTATGCTTTGTTTCAAAATGTCACTTTAACTTAGCCTGTCATCTATTCATTACTCAAAATATCGCAGCTCAAAAAACACTATGGCTTTAATTCACCATTTGAATCTATACACCCGAATCCAAACGAAATATACCAAATACTTTATTTGTTTTTTAGTTTTACTGTCATCAGCGAATTTTAAAGTCGATGTTTCCGGATTGGAGTCAATTTTTGATGTTAGAAATCGCTGATCTAGCTTGTTGATGCAGTCATAAATATTTCACTAGTATCCCAATCAAATGCTTTATATGGAAATAATTGAGACATTGAAAATATAGTTGCTGCCGCCACCCCGTCAAGCATTAAGCTTACTTAGTGACATCTATTCGTGATTAAAATAACAACGACCACTGACATTGTATAATATGTTAAACCAAAACCTCATGTTCAACTTAACCATTTTTGGTGTTTTTTGCTGATTTTGTAAATTGCGAGTGGCGGGAAAATACGTGCAAATAAACTTTTAATTTTTAAAGCCTATTTTCTATTAAAAAGAGTTTTTCTTTTCATTTCTCATCTGTTGGAAATTAAAGGTTATAACAATTCTTTAAAAAATAAAAAAATGACGTAATATTCCTATAGACACGATAATGTCACCGCCACAGCCAACACTTGCGAACATGCGTAATTGTTGGGATTGCAACAAATCAGATACAGATGAGATGGTCCGGTGGGATTGCTTCGATCTTTGGCATCATTTAGCATGCGTTGGTGTTGACGCTTCAGTTGCCAAACGGGCATGGAAGTGCAGACGATGCTCTGCTCATCACCAGATCCGACTCAACAGCAAGATGGAACTTAACGACTGCACAAATAGCAGTAGAAAATCCTATCGACGAAGATGCAATGCCATCAATATCCTCCCTTTCTGCAGCAAAGAAGAAGCATTTGCTATTTCAAAGACAGGGAAGAAGAAAAACTGTTGCGACAACAAGCAACCAACTATACCTTCAGCAAAAGTATAACATCCTTACTCAGGATTCGGATACAAAGAGGCTGACGCCAGGAACTGCGAGGAATGACATCAGCCGGAGAGCTAAGCCAACAACAACTTTAAGTCTGCTGTAGCATTTCAGCATGACGAAACATACGGTTAAATTCAGCAGAAATGCAACACAATTTCCCGTTTGGACAGGTATGCCAATTTCATTTATTCAGATGGCTGCAAGAAATGCTATTCCAAAGAATTTGTCTAGGTTTAGTGGTAACCCCGAAGAGTGGCCAGTATTCATCCTTTCGTTTGAACAGAGTACCCAGATGGCAGCGTTTTCGAATGGGGAACACTTCATTCGCTTACAAAAGTGTCTCCATGGAATATCATTGGAGGCCGTAAAGAACCGACTTATGCTACCGGCCACGGTACCAGACGTCATTATGACGCTGCGAATGCTTTTCGGTAAACATTACACCGCCAAAAGCCCATAGGTTAGAATCGCTAATTGACTATACACTGGCTATCGAAAACGCGTGTGCAGCAATGGAAGCAACTAACTCCACAACACACCTCAATAATCCAACGCCTTTTAAGGCGCATCTGCTACTCAATTGGGCGATTTATTGCAAAGTTTGATGAAAATTAACGTCACTTTACGAAATGTGGTATTCGCTACAGAGATAATGTTGAAACTTTATTTCTTTGAGAAATTGGTGGACATATGAACGAAGTCGAATTCCATTCATAAATGTTTTGATATTAATTCAAGAGTAATTCAAGATATATCTCAAGTAGTTTGCATTTATTTAAGAAAGACGTTGTCAAGTCCTGAAAGAACCTTTACAATCGCAAAATGGTTTTATGGCCGAATTGAATTCTTACACTGTATGTATGCTACATTGTAGTTGTGGCCGAATCGACCTTTTACAAAGTATGTATGTATGCTACATTGTAGTTATGTTACGTGGGGGCGCATCGTCACGTGGTAAAAACTCTAAGAAAAAAGTTAGTGTAGCAAAAGAAAAAAAAATGGAACAAATTCGGTCTTATCAAAACGCCTCCCGAATGGGTGTGCCAACAAAAAAAGAAATTCTTAGAACAAATTCGGTCTCTCCCCAAAATATGTACGAAACGCATAAAAAAAATGGGCGTGACTTGCTCTAAAAGCTCCCAGTGCGATTCATCCTTGATTCCAAGATTTGGATCCGCAGGATTTTGATCTTTGAGATCAAGAAATTGATCGTTGTGAGCAGGTTTTTTTTATCCTTAAGGGCTCTGCATAAAAGAATAAAATGAAATTTCAAGATATTTTTTTAGCTTATCAGAATAAGCTCATTCAGAAATGTCTACTACTGGTTCAGAAAATAATGTCATGAACGATTCTTCATAATCAATAAAGATTTGCTATTTAAACTTAATCTCCGTCCTAATAGGGATGCAGTGAGATCCAATTCAGTGCAATAGGGATGCAGTGACATCCACTTCACTGCATCCTTATTAGTCCGCCGGTTGAACTTGCTTTTCATAATAAAATAAAATAATAAGAAAATGAATTACAATATTCTATAGCTCTTAGAAAACACATTTTAGCTCAGAACAATTTTTTTTGTATGTTTGTATGACTAAAAAAATGTACATAGTCGTAGGCCTTTGAAATACCCACCCCTTAATATTTTAAAGTTACGTAACGTCGCGTCGATTAGTCAATAAAGTGGGTGCAAAACCAGATTGAATACTGAGCACTGCATAATGTCACTTCATAAATATTCAATTTCGATTGCAATTTACGCCCATTAAGATCTCGCATGCGAACATTTGCATTTTGCTCTCCACCATGAACCAGAATCTAAGCCTATATCACGCATAAATGTATTTGCCTGTAAAAAAACATCTGCGGGCAAAAAATATTTGCACTCTTTATGGGCAAAACTTGTCGCGCTTCGTGTTATTTAACAGCCACGCACGTTTTTCCCTGCAAATGATTTTGTGTGTTGTTGCGTCTATGGAAATAGGTTTGCCATCGAGAAAGACAAATTTATTTTCTGAAGTCAATGACAATTTCAATTTATGCAATCGAATTTAATGAATATGAAGAAAAAAATCTGATCCAACTTTGTGCAATACAATCTTAGCTATGCTTTTGAATATAAATATTTAAAAAGTATGAAACATTTATCAGAAGTTACTAGAATGCTTTCAATTCTTATTGATAATAAGTTGATGGGGATCCTAGTTTGGAGATTAACTTACGACTGCATCTTTGGGTCGCGTTGTTATAATCGACAACGGTTTCAGAACAGATGGTTCAATTTCATGGTAATTCCCTTTACTTAGTTATTTAATAAAGAAATCCGAATTAAATGAACTAATGAACGCTAATTGAGTTCTTTTTGTGTTGAAACTGTTTTTCAAATATAAGATTATAAAGTGGTTTTGAAATATGTAGTTTCTGTCACTCTTCGAATGTATCAGTTTCCTTTTGTATATTAAAACTCGTCTTTGAATATTAAATTCTTACCACTGTTGTTTCCTAATATAATATGTAGGTACATACATACTTCGTTTTCTCTTTTGACATTTGAATAGATACTTAACGCAGCAGAATTCAAATGACTTAATGTTTCGTATACACTACAGAATGCCATTTTAGTCGGGAAATAACGGGTTGAGTAGCGTTCTAGAGCTTGAATTGTATTTTGCTCTTATAATGGCAATAATTGCAATGACTCTGCAATGATTATTTTTATACCCTATTCTAAGGGAATATTAATTTTGACGCGAAGTTTGTAACATATCTTAATATTGCCCGTAGATCTAGCCATGTCCATGCATCTGTTCGTCCGTCCGACCGTCTGCCGGCAAAAATTAGGCCCTTAAACTGGACCTAGAGAGCTGAAATTTTATCCATATACATATAATTTTTGAAATCCACCACAGACACGCCCACAAACTCAAAAAAACAAATTTATGATCAAAACTGTTCGGGAGATAAAATTTCTAAAATCCGCCCACAATTAAATAAAACAATTTTATTGAAAAACCAAAGTTTGAGCTAGGGAGCGTTTTTCTTACAAAAGCTTCGTTTTTTTTCGATTAAATCCTATAATAAATTATATAACATAACAAAATATGTAGAGCGTTCAAATGTACATAGACTTTCGTCACGCCCACTTATGAGGGACAGGAATACGAATAGGGTATCCAACAGTTCGCCCAAGCACACTGTAGCCCGTCCCTATGTTTTTTTATGTTTTATTTATTTTTTTTGCTGTATAAAAGTTACTTAGTATAAATGCTATACTCTGTTCAATTTATATTGAAAGTACATACCGGAAAGTTAGGGTATTTGCATTACACTGTGACCATTATTTATTTCAATAAGTTATCTCCATTTTAAAGCTATTACGCAGTTGCCGTACTGAAACCAAGGAAAAATCTTTCAGAATTTCCATAAACTGGGCAATGGTAGCTCTAACTCAGTGTTGTTTTTTGTAATAAACACAATGTCAATAAGGGTTAACGGCAAATTGGCGGATATAAATGGGTTGAATGAAGATCACAAACAATTATAATGTTACGCAGTGATGCTGTTTATACCCTATTCTAAGGGTATATTAATTTTGACGCATAGTTTGTAACATACCTTAATATTGCCCGTAGACCCCTAAAAGTTACTATATTTATGATCAGCATCGATAGTAATGTAGATCTAGCCATGTCCGTCCGTCCGTCCGTCCGTCCGTCCGTCCGTCTGTAGCCAAAAATTAGGCCTTTAAACTGGACCTAGAGAGCTGAAATTTTTACCATATACTCTCTAGGGTCCCGAAATAATCAAGTTTACGAATTTTTGAAATCCGCCCACAGACACGCCCACAAACTAAAAAAAAACAAATTTTGGAAAAAATCGAATTTTGAGCTAGAAAGCTGAAATTTTTTATATATGATCTATGAATTCTAAAACTGCTCGGGATAAAAAATTTTCAAAATCCGCCCACTGACACGCCCACAAATAAATAAAATAATTTTTTTTTTACCCTATTCTAAGGATATATTAATTTTTGAAAATCCAAAGTTTCAGCTAGGGAGCTGAAATTTATAGTATATACTCTCTATGGGCCCTTTATGCTCATGTGTAAATATTTTCAAAATCCGCCCACTGACACGCCCACAATTAATTTTTTTTTTTTTTTTTTGAAAATTCAAAGTTTGAGCTAGGGAGCTGAAATTTATAATATATACTCTCTAGTAGCCCTTTATTCTCATGTGTTAATTTTTTTTAAATCCGCCTACTGGCACTCCCACAATTAAATAAAACAATTTTATTGAAACACCCAAGTTTGAGCTAGGGAGCGTTTTTTTTTGATAAAATCCTTTAAATGTTATATAACAAAATATGTAGAGCGTTCTTAACAATTCAACCATACTTAGACTTTTGTCACGCCCACTTATGAGGGATAGGAATAAGAATAGGGTATCCAACAGTTCGCCCAAGCGGACTGTAGCCCGTCCCTATGTTTTGTATTTGTATTTGTATTTGTATTTTATTATCATCATAGCTTGATTTTAAGATTAACATCTTTTTTATAACAAAGCTTAGAATTGGACATATGCATATAATATTTATAACAAAAAAAGAAGTAACGATTGTAAATAATAAAGTTAATTTAAACGAAAAAAGCTTAATATAAAGTACAAGGTTAACAATATTTAAAGAATATGTACAATGTTTAAATAAAAAAGAGAAAAAGGTGAGGAAAAAAGGAGGGTATAACAAGAAAAGAAAAAAAAAGAATAAATGAAAACATAAAAATAAAAGTGAAGTAAAGAAAAGTATAGCAAAGTTTAGCAAACCCAACAGAAAACAAAAGCCGCAGAAAAGGAAGGTTATGTCATCAGATAGTGTGTGAAGACATTTTTCTTAAAGGCAATAATATTATCTGAACTTCGTACATGGCTTGGCAAGGTATTCCTTAACCGAGTTGCGTTAACAAAAAACTGTCGCTCTGAAGTAAGACATGAAAAACGGGGAACTATAATTTGGTAAGATCTTCTAGACAACGAGAACTGGATTCTTTCGTAAAGGTACGAAGGTTGGTGCGTTTGGATAATATTGAAGAACATTGTTAGAGTTCTAAGTACCTATTATAAGGTTTTGAAAAGAGATTCCATATACTTTTAGCGAATGATGATATGTGGTCATACCGGCTTAGACCAAATATATAACGAGCCACACTGTTAAAGGCAACGTTGAGCTGCCTCTGACTTACGCTGTCGAGCTTGCAGAAAATTTCACAACCATAAGTCAAGATCGGCGTTACAAGGGTTTTAGCTAGCATTTTCCTGGTATCCAAAGGGGTGAATTTCCTAGTAGGCCAAAGCAATCGAACAGCCCCGTATGCCTTGCCTACAGCCAGTGTGATATGGTTGTTCCAATTTAATGTTCTATTAAAACATATACCGAGGTTCTTGACCTTATCCACAAACTCGACTTGGGTGTTTCCGAGTTCAATGGCAGGAAAACAGGAAACATCTACGATTCTTTTCGATATTACAAGGCATTTAGTTTTTTGAGGGTTTAAGGTGAGGCCACATTTTAAAGACCATCGTTTAATAGATGAAAGGTCCTCATTAATTTTGAAAGCACAGTCCTCAATCATACCAAGCGGACTGCTTCCCATTATCTGAAGGTTGTCAGCAAAAAGATGTGCATCACAGTGGCGAATTACTTTCGGAGCTTCGTTAACATAAATTGAGAAGAAGGTCGGGCCCAATATTGAACCTTGCGTGACTCCACAGAAAAGCGGTAGAAAGTCGGAAATCTGATCTCCAACAACAACCGCTTGATGTCTTCCAGAAAGATAGGAGAAAATGAGCTTCACTGCTTCGGGTGTAAAGTTATACATTTGCAATAGCTTTTGGGACATGATGTTGTGGTCGATGGTCTCGAATGCTTTCGAATAATCTAAAAGTATTAAGAAGGTAACTTTATTATCATCTAGCGCATTTCTTGCCCGTTCGATAACGTCGACTAGAGCCGTTGTAGTACTATGACCTTGACGAAAAACTGACTGTTTAGATGTAATAAGACTATTTTGGTTGAGAAAAGCTGTGAGTTGCTTTTGCATGAGTTTTTCAAGGACTTTCGATAAAAAGGGTAGGATTGAGATGGGACGGAATTCAGTATTCGCACTATTTTTAGGAATAGTTATGATTTTAGAGTATTTCCATTGTGACGGGAAAATGCTTTTGGTCAGAATATTATTAAATATGTGTGTGAGATACGGCAATATGATAGGTAAGATTGCATTAAGGAATAATGGATGTAAGTTATCAAATCCAGTAGCATTTGACTTCAAAGAAATGAAGCTTTCAACAACCTCCTCGGGGCTCACTCCAGAAAAACTAAAAGCAGGACCAGTGTACAACGGTGTGAACTCTTCACCAGAGAGGTTTTGAGGTATATTATTTCTTTGTGGAATTGATGAAATAAAGCTACTGTTGATTTCATTGCAATTAGCATCCTTGCTCTCTAAGTTAACTCGTTTGTTAACAATTTCCTTTAGGTTTTTCCACAGTTTACGGCCACTCAAAGAAAGATTTAGACGACGCTGATACCAACTTACTTTCGCGGCACGAATGAGATGAACAGTTGTATTACGTAAGTGACGATACTCTTGAAGATCATCAGGTATCTTGAAACGCCTCCATTTTTTGAAGGCCTGATTCCGTTGGTCTAACTTTTCATTCGTATTTCACGATTGAACCAGGGGCATTCACCATATTTGACGCTTACGGTTTTTAAAGGAACGTGGGCATCGAACAAACCACGTAAATTGCTCTGAAGGAACTTCACTTGTTCGTCTGTAAGTTCCGAAGAGTACACTCTTTCCCAATCAATCCTTCTCATACCAACCTCGAGATTTTGTATATCTATATTCTTAAAATCCTTAAATTAAAATGTTCTTATAGGCCTATTGAGACAGAAGTCAAAGGAAAGATGTATCAGGTCATGTTTTGAGAAGCCAGGAGCTTGAAGTTGATCAAAAAGAAATATTTGCTATAATCATTTACGAAAAAAACATCAAAATGTGAAAATGCGTAGGGTAAATAGTGTTTACTGGGTGCAAATTGAAGGCACTCAAGCTGTAAGAAGATCACTGTTAAAATCGCCACAAAGTATGACACTAGTAAAGCAAAAGGAGTTTTCTTCTAGTAGAGTGCGAAGTGGTGACAAATTAATGTATCGGTTGGGCCTGTAGACTACACCTAGGAGCAAATGTTCGTTGGCATTGGTAACTTCGACACAAAGATACTCTATAGAACAGCCAGGAGGAGACAAATATTTAATCTTGCAATTTATGGAGTCCCTCATATATATAGCCACTCCTCCCACCATGCGGTATGATCTATCAGTGGCAATTTCTTAAGTTGAATGTCGTGCAAGCAGCAACAGGCACCAGTTTTTTGAAAATGTTTTCCCATAGGACTTGTAATATAAATTGGTTAGAGTATAATCATGTGTATGACTTACTTACTTACTTAGGTGGCGCTACAGTCCGGAGTGGACCTGGGCCTCAAAAAATACGCCTCTGCAGTTAGCACGATCTTTGGCTAACTACCTCCAGTTGCGCACTCCAAGTTGGTTGAGGTCCCCTTAAACTTGCGTTGTCCCTCTGGGATGAAATCGAAGACCCTTCGGGCCGGAGCGTTGGTGTCCATTAGCTCTACATGTCTTAGCCATCTTAGACGACTGATACGTAGTTTTTTGACCAGGTCGATGAGTTCGCTGTTAAATCTCCTCCTCCAAAGCCCGTCAACGCAAACGGGACCGAAAATCACTCGAAGAGTTTTCCATTCGAAACGACCAAGAAGATCTTAATCCGCTTTTGCTAATGTCCACGCTTCTGCGCCGTAGAGCAGGACTGGGATGATGAGGGTCGTATATAGAGTCTCCTTAGTTTTTCTTGACAAGGCCTTACTAATCAATTGCCGTCGTCTTAGGCCAAAGAAACAGCGGTTGGCAAGTGCAATTCTTCGTTTGATTTCAGCTGTGGTGTCATTATCAGAATTAATAGCGGAGTCGAGGTAGACAAAGTTCCTAACTACCTCAAAATTATAGCTGTCTATCGTGACGTTCTGTCCGATTCGTCGATGTTGTGTGTCCCTTCACTATGTGTATGACATTAAGTTTATTTATGCAATCTCAATTTCGCTATATTCGTTTATAGTTGAAAATATTTTATGTGTTGGTGTCTTCGGGAAGACTTAACAAACTTATCCAGTGGAGCAAGAACTAATGGGTCTTTTGTTCTTCGGCCGATTTGCAGTAATATGGCCGTATGTAGAAGTACTAAAACGTCTGATCATGTCAGCCGTTATCGTGGCTGCGACGCTCCGGTCTGTTGTTGTTGTTGTTGTTTTTGTTGTTGCTAGGTTACAGCTGATGATATTGTCACTCTCTGCTTTGCATAGCGCGGAGGACGGTGCTTCAACTCTCATGGTGCGGTTATGTTAGAGCTGTTATAAGCGATAAGTGCAACGATGTGATCGACGATTAAAACAAAGCTTATTGCTCTCTACTTTTATGTATGGTGTTCACGTTGGAGCTTTTTCAATTTATTAAGACAACTTATTAAGACTTTTAAAAGTTAATAAAAGAATTACTTTGGTGTACCTTGCCCCATGCTAACACAAATATCTCCACCAATACTTACTGAAGAAACTTTGTTTAGAACTTTTAGTTTGAAGAAATAATACTCCTTTTAACTGCGTTCAAATAAAATTGATGTCTTTTTCGACTTCCCAAATATTAATTTTTTGTTTCGTTGGCCGATGTTTGGATAACCGATAACAGCTGTGAGGGTACACGACCTTATTATGGATGCTCCTATCTTGACTGGTCGGCCTATAAGATTAGCCACTTCGAATGCAATAAACATCGGCAGGCTTCCCGGTTTCGGGTCACTTCTGTATTGAAGCCAAACAAATGCTGGTTTTATTTCATTTGTATAATCCCGGCATATCTCTTTCTTATGATTTCGACGCGTGCATGCCCCGGGAATGGATTTTTATTTAATTGTCCGCTGGTGATCACCAGTCGTTTCAACCAACGGATTTGCATGCACACTTGCGGGAGAGTTTCAAGATGTTAAATGCGTCGTTAGGCTCACCAGGATGTTAAAATTGCGAAGAAATTTTCGCACTTGGAAATCACGCTTACATTCATATAAATGTCTTGGATAACTCGAAGTGGATCAGAAAGCAAGCAACAAAACTATTGTATTTTTTTCGGACTTACACGATACCCATTCCATTCCAAAACATCCACCCATTGGTACATCAAATGCTCGTTGCAAGGACATGTTATATTCGCTTATTATGATTTAATCATCAACAAAGAGTATCTGGTTCGCTTTGGAGTCCGCGACCTTTTTGCAAGCAGATAATTAAGGACTTTAATAAATATTATGCAATATAAGACCCTGGTGTACACAGACTTTGAATGCGAACTCCTCGCTGACTCCAGCGGGCATTTTACTTCTGTCTTTACTCCTGCAATATGTCCATGGTCATCTGTACCTGGTTTGCGGATGATTTGCAAGACCCACATCGCATATCAATATCAATTTGTGAATTTTTCGCAATTCGTGCCAATCATTTGTAATAAGTTTGTATAATAAATTTGCGTTAACATGAATATGAAGCATTGCAAATGTGCGCATTTGGGAGCAAATCAGTTGTTATGATTCTTCTGTCAACTAGGTCGATTAATAGTTTTGAGAGCTCTAAAGAGCGTATTTTGTATTTGTGTTTTTGATTTTAGATATACTTGACAATGTTTTCTTTTCGCAAATCGGAATTTTCAAGGTTTAGAAAATGTACATAAATGTATTTATTTTTTGTGTGATTGTATTTTTAAGGGAAGAACGGATTTCCCGAGTATTTCTTCTTCTACGAGCGGGTATTTTGAAGATGATTGTGCGACCGTTCAAGCTGGTTTGTCGCTGTTCGTGGATACTGGTGCGTATAAGAAACCAAAGAAGACATTTTTTCTAACTACCGATACAGGCCCTCTTCGTGACGTCCATGCACGGTCTGTTTTCCAACTCGAGAAAAGCTTTTTCATCCAAATTTATTAGAGGAGCACTTTAAAAAAGCTTTGAATGCCGTTTTAGTGGCACTTATCTTATTACTTAAGCTACCCCACCATGTTTCTTTGCCGTGTTGATAGTGTCCTTTTGAAAAACGTAGCAGTGATTTGACTATTTCCAAGCAAGGTCGTTGTAGGGAATGCTCTATTCTCTTTATCTTCAAATTCATCAATGATGTGTTGGAAAACATTTTGTAGGAAACGCGCCCGTTTTCCGTTGTTTCGCTATTTCGTTACTTACTTAGCAGGCTTCCAATCCGTGAAGGGTCTCTGCCTCAGACACTGCAGCCTTCATCCTCTGCGATCCCCGGCACGCAGTTTACATTTCACCAAACCAAGCGCTCTGGCATCCGCGATGGCTTGTTCTTTAAAACTGGGGTTCGGTCTTGCTCGCCTTCTCGAACCTGGGGTCTGGGAGTCGAAAATCCTCTCGGCTGGAGCATTATTGTCCATTCGCTCAATGCGGCCGAGCCAATGTAGTCGACGTGATTTATCTTTTTGGACTACATCTACATCTTGGTACAGCTCATAGAGTTTGCGGGTGTATCCTCTCCTCCATTCGCCCTCCCCACACACAGGATCATTATCAGTATCTAGTATTAGCTCCCCTTTTCTACTTACGTCCAGCACTCGGCAGCATAAAGCAGGACTGGCAGGATAAAGGTTCGCATGTATTTTGTTCGTCAAGTGGAGTTTCATGGAGGAGTTCATGTTTCCTCCGAGGTAGGTGAACTCCGTAACTACCTCGTGCTATCAACAGACACGTTTTGTCCTTGGCGGTTAGCAGATCTTTGTTTGTTTTCCGATCCGATAGCATGTATCTCGTCTTATCATCATTTACTTCAAGACCAACCAATTTTGTTATAGCATATAATAGGTACAGCAAAGAGATTACAAAATTAGTGACCAGACCAGTAAACCACTCCAGAAACACATTTAGTCTGTCAAGTGCCCACCTCTTTCGGAAATCTTACAAAAATCAAAGAGCATCGATTTTTGAAAAGCGTCTAAAATTTGCCCTTCGGAGTCGGACTAACATTGTAGTACGAGGGCGGGTCAATAAGTCCGTGACTTTTGGAATAAAACACAGATTTTTTGATAAAAAAAAAATTTTATTTTTCAACGTAGTCTCCCTTGAGCTCTATAAACTTTGTCCAACGCTTCTCCAATTTTTTTATCCCTTCCAAAAAAAATGATTTGTCGAGGTCCTCAAAATAGGCCTTTGTTTGCGAGATGACTTCATCATTGGAGTCAAATCTTTTTCCACCAAGCCATTTCTTCAGGTTTGGGAACAAGAAGTAGTCGCTCGGAGCCAAATCTGGAGAAAAGGGTGGATGAGGGAGCAATTCATAGCCCAATTCATGGATTTTTGCCATGGCAACTGCACATGTGTGCACCCTTGCATTGTCTTGGTGGAAAAGAACTTTTTTCTTGGCCAAATGAGGTCGGTTTTTTTTCAAATCGTCATTGAATCGGTCCAATAAGTTGGCATAATATTCCCCATTGATTGTTCTTCCCTTTTGAAGGTAGTCAATGTGGATTATCCCGCGTGCATCCCAAAAAACAGTCGCCATAACTTTATTGGCTGACAAACCCACCTTGGCCTTCTTTGGCGCCGATTCACCCTTAGAAACCCACTGTTTTGACTGTTGTTTGGTCTCTGGTGTGTTGTGATGGATCCATGTTTCGTCCACGGTTACAAAACGGCGCAAAAACTCCTCCATATTGCGATTAAACAACGCCAAACCTTCCTGTGAAGTTGTTACACGATTGCGTTTGTGGTCGACTGTGAGCAAACGCGGCACCCATCTTGCGGAAAGCTTTCTCATGCCCAAGTGATCATTCAAAATTGAAACCACTGAGCCATGCGAGATCCCTACGGCTTCCACAATCTCTCGCACTTTCAATCTTCGGTCGGTCAACACCATATTGTGAATTTTTCGATTGTTTCGGGTGTAGAGACCTCAACTGGGCGTCCAGGACGTTCGGCATCTTCAGTGCTTGTACGGCCACAAGGAAATTCAGTAAACCACTTTTTTACCATTGAAATCGATGGTGCAGAGTCCCCACAGTATTTTTCAAGCTTAGCCTTGGTCTCGGTAATGGTTTTTTTTCGCAAGAAATAATGCTTAATAAGCACACGAAATTCACTTTTTTCCATTTTCTCCTCAAATTAGTGAGTAGTCTGATAAAAATAGCTGTCAAACACAAACTAACTGACGCAGCAAGTTTAAATTTTGACAGGAGTCAACTGACAGATGCCTGTTGACAGGAGCAGTGTTGCCGTAAAGAGGTCAGAAATTCAAAAAGTCACGGACTTATTGACCCGCCCTCGTACCTTGGTAATTACTTTCGCATCTACCGGTTATATTTTCGCATTACGCTGCTTGAGTTAAATTTAAGATATCTTACTTTCCACATTTATTTCAGCTCAAACTATGTAACTATTTGAAACTCTTTCCTTCATCTGCTTCACCTTACAATAAAAAATCTCACACAGTATTAGTTTTTATTTTAATTTATTGTGTCGCGATTTCTCCTTTAAAAAAAATTATTACATTATGACACCTTCTATCACAAATAAAAATATTAGTACATATAAAAAATAATATAATTTTTTATTCGAAATGCGCAGGTGAAAATTACATGAACTTATGTATGTATTTTAATAAGAGAATGGCGTTTTGTCTGTTTTCCTTTTTTAAAATAAATATTATTTACATTTTATTACAAATATTTTAATGAGAACCTATACACGATGATGTAATAAAAGTTGGTGACAAAAGCGATAGTGAGATGCGAATGTTTTTCTGTAGAACACTTGAAAGTGAATACTAGGGTTTTTTCTAATTTTATTTTCATTCATGTCAATCAAACGCAAAGTATTCTGCACTAAGACAATGCAATAGCGATCAGAAAAATGATAATTTCAACAATGAAAATCAATTTTATTGTGGAAATATAAAATCCACAAAGCATTATAGTAGCGCCTCGAATTTAAAAATTTTCTTATGCATTTTTCGTGATTGCTGGAGAATTTCTTAATTTTATGATCTTTTTGCCGTACGCTTGGTAATAACTTTCGCATCTCTACTATTTATTACTTCCGCATGGAATCCAGTTTCCCAATCAGCGTAGTATTTGACAGTGCGAACATTACCATCTGGTTCCACTAGGGAATATTCACCCCTGACAACGTCACCATCGCGTTCTTCCTTTTGGTGTTTAATATCACCTGTGCTGGGGTCATTTACTCCGTATTCGAAGGCGTATCGTGGATGATCGTCCTGTGGATAAAATAAAAATAAAATAAATGTGCGTCAATTTATTTAAATATATTAAATTTCAAATTAAATTAGTTCCCCGGACCTCCTTAAAAAAATTTAGGTCCAAGTTGCAATAATAATGGTCTACATCCAATATAGAAGAACATGGATTATTTTAGTAACCCCATACAACTTTTTATTATTATACATATGTTTATTTCTATATACATATGTGAGAGCGATGCTGCAGAACTATTTTGGTTTATTTCTGGTAAGCATGCTAATATTTCCCTATGTTCAAATCTGTTAAGCTCATTTATGTAATTCCTATGTTATTCCGTCGGGCGCAGTTTCTCAATGGTTAGTGTGTCGGCCAGTCTGAATCCTAATTACAGTTAGAATATGTTAAGTAGTAGAGAAAGTAGTTTGTGATTTGTTTTATATAAAATATAAAATTTAGATAATGATGCTGATTTTTAAAAAAAATTCTCGATCAATATAATTATGTAAAATTAGTACGTAAAATAGTTTTTACGCCGAAAGGCAATTATAATGTTATAGTTAAGCTTAGAACGTCTGCATAAGGACAATTAATTTAGAATAAATATCCTGCTAATTTTAAGTTCGATTTAATAATTTTTGTATTATATTAAAATTGACATTTAAGAACCAATAAAAAAAAGAATTTAAAAGTAAAGTGTTGTTTGTTTTTGTTTAACGGGCTCCCGACCCGTGAAGAGTCTCTACCTGAGACACAGCAGCCTTCCATCCTCAACGATCCCGGGCGCGCTGCTTCCAGTTGTCCAGACCATACATTTCGTCCTCCGAGTTAGGAGTTTTGAACCCAGCTGTTTTGCCAAACCGAAATAGCAGCGGTTTCCTAGGGTAATTCTTCGCCGGATCTCCGCTAAGGTGTTCGTGGAGTTCATGTTTACTCCGAGGTAGATTAACTCCTTAACTACCTCGAAATTGTTGCTATCAATAGTGACGTTTTGTCCTAGGCGGCAGACAGATGTTTGTTTGTTTGTTGATACGCGACACATATGAATCAGTTTTGCCGGGATTCCGAATTCGGCCATCGCCATATAGAGCTCCTGACGATGTATACTATCATACGCGGCTTTGAAGTCGATGAAAAGGTGGTGCGTCTCGACCTGAAATTCGTTGGTCTTTTCCAGGATTTGCCTCAGTGTGAAAATTTGGTCTATAGTAGATCTGCCTGGGCGGAAGCCACACTGGTACGCGCCGATAAGTGTGTTGCAAAACGGTTTAAGACGTTCACATAGTATGTTGGATAGGATGTTATATGCGACATTAAGCAGGGATATGCCTCGATAGTTCTTGCAAGACATGGGATCGACTTTTTTTTTGTAGATGGGGCATATGGAGCTGATAGTCCAGTCAACGGGCATGTTTTCTTCCACCCATACTTGGCTGATGATTTGGTGCATGCGCCCTACCAAAACATCACCACCGTATTTGAAGAGCTCCGCTGGTAAGCCATCAGAGCCTGCGGCTTTGTTGTTCTTAAGTTTTTGTATAGCTAAGCCAACTTCTTCTATACTGGGTGGTGGAGTAAAGTGTGTCGGACTACTAATCGAAAGGTCCCAGGTTTAATTACCACCGGAGCCAAGTAGCATCTAGAGTTTCTTTTCCACTGCCCCGCCTCTTGCGAACGTCAGACAAACACCCAAAAGTATCAATAATTGTCATGACAAGCTTGTCAAATTTGCCGTTCGGATTCGGCTCAAAATTGTATGTCTCTTCCACTTCGCGAAGAAAGTGATTGGAGAAACTAGATTTAGGCCCTGTAAAAAACCTTTTTAGAAGCCAAGCAAGCAATGTTTTAAGTGTGTGAAGAAGAAAAACGACAAGCAGAAATATAAAAAAAATAAAAAAAACAAATGTTTCAAGGGAATTTCAAGTGAATTTCAAATTGAAAAACAAAAGATTTCCAAACTTCAAAAAGAAAATCTAATTAATAAACAAACAAAAAATAAAAAAAATAAGATTTTGTACGGAAGTTAGTACCTACCTACATAAAAATATATTAGAAGGGGCAAAAAAAACTCAAAACCTTAGCGGCTAAATCGTATAAGCTGAAAAGTCGGTGAGATCGTGCGATGCTAAGACTTTGAGGATTTTTTTTTTAGAAAATGCCACTTTAACTATCGAAAATGGCAAAACCTACCCCAAAAAAAAGTCACTTGGCGAGAAGCTGTGAGAAAACAATGTCCTAAGAATTGATGTGGTGGCGTTATTAGAACGCGCCGGATAGTGCAGAGAAGATTCCTGATCCATAGACTCAAAGTGAAATCACAGGAATGTTCAAGCCATACAAGGCCAAAGAGCCAAAGTAGTCCTGTGAAGAAATCCATATTATTCTTATCGATGAGAAACCGGTTCATCACCCGCAAAGAAAGCATGAAAGGGAAGAAAAGGAAATAATTCGGAAACAAATCAAGGAATCAAAATCAAGTGGTTACGTAAGGAGATCATTTAGCATATCAATTCAACTCAAGTTATGCGAGTCCAATCGTTCGATTAAAGAAAAAAAACGACTTTCCAGGTTATGCATTGGTTATCGTAGACTAAACGCGAACATTTTGGAAGACCGTTATCCATTTCCTTTAATCGATGACATTTTGTTAATCCAACAAATTCTCCAAGGCTTTCTGAAGAAATCAATAATTTTAAACCAAACTGTAGTAAACTCGCTGACATCGATGGTGCAGTTGGTTCTTTTATTCTTTGAAATGCATGCATAAAGTTATAACTATCAAATGGTCTAAAACGGGTATACTAGAGAGTTAAAATCGTTAAGAAATCAACGTAATAGGTTATGGATGAACTATGTAAAAACCCTTTGCAAACAGACTTTTCTTTTTTTTTATTCAATGAATTCAAAGCTTAATCATGCGCTTGTACTCGTATTTTGATTATATAAAAATCCAATTAAAAATGACATTAAACGTTTTTGGGGATTTGTTAGCTTGAAGAAATGGATGGCGGGACCGTATCCAGCCACAGGGTACTGAGATACGTGGGAAGAGCAGGCGCTTCAATGATAAGAAGTTCGGATTTTCAGCTCTCAGAGCAAAAGCACGACAATCACAAAGGAAATCATCCACAGTGTCATCGGTTTCTTCAGAAGCTTCGCAGTTGGTGGTTATTATCGACTCAAAAAAGATACCGGGATTTGGGAAGTTTTGGATTTTTGCTATACGAGCAGATTTACAATAATCAATATCTTTTAGACTCATCTAGTCAGAACGCAAGTGCGGAGAGGTCATTGACACTGAAATGAATCAAAACTTTCTTTTTACATATATTTCTTCACTTTGAACACGTCATTTGATTGACAATAAACATGCGTAATTGACACTTGAAAATATGTACGTGCTTCGTGTTATGAAATTAATTATTAATTGAGAAGAACACTTGAAAGAAAACAATCAAGACCTTCATTTAGACTTTTTATCCTCAACGGCGAAGCTATGATCAGGATTAAAGGGAAAACACCCCTGCCACTGGGGAGAATACGATACCTTTAGCGCCGCAAAATGATAACAGAGATAAAATAGAAACATTTCCTTTAATAAGGGTGGGGGTCTATTTCTCGTCGTTTACCCGCAAGCTACAACTTTCTAAAAATTTATTTAAAAAAAAAACAATATTTAAAAACACCGTCAACACTTACAATGAAGTACTATAGCTTGTCTTTTTGTTTTATTATTGTTTTCTTTTCTAATGCTAATGTTTTCTTTTATGAATCAAATGTTTTTGGTTCTAGATTATTCGGATGAAATCCTTTTTTTCCATGCATTTTTTTATGATGAACATAATGAATAGACACTATCAGTTCACTGTGAACTACCCGGTGGTTCACTCTGTCTACACCCTAGTACACAGTGAACTACTTGAGGTGCTTTAAAAAAAATAAAAATTCACTTTTTTCCATAATAATAATCATTTGAGAGATGCTTATGATGAAAAACAAAATACCAATGGTTTGGAAACTGCATCAAGTCAAACACAAATTGGTCCACTGTGGGTGGGTTTACGCTATATTTACATTGCATTTATATATTCAAGTATTGTCGCATTTTAAAGGAATATGGCGTATAAGTAGGTATTTTCCTGGGCTATTTTTAACTTTCTCGTATACTTTAGTATACTAAAGAGAATGATATTGCAATCGTGATGAAATTTTGAAGTCAAACTGAGTTTAGGTATCATATTACGACTATAAAGAAGTCCAAAAAATTGTGTCCCGAATTTCCGTCCGCCGGTACGCCTGTGTGTCACCGAGGCTCCAAACACAATGGGTGAAGGATTTACTTTAAAATTCATACTTGGCGTTTGTACGCCTATATCTAGCGGGCTTTTTTTTATTCTATCATTTTAAATCACGGTACCTACCATACAAATTGTTTTTTGAACAAAAACTTTCTCAAAAATCGCTCTAACGATTTTGATCATTTGTGAAATATAAAATAATTGATGTGTGTAAGAAAAGTGACTATTGTGCATTTGCGAAAATTGTCGAATAACGCTACTTTAAAAAAATTGCTAATATCTCAAAAACGGGTCAAGTTATTTCGATGAAAATTTACACACCGACTTATACTAATTTGTAATGAATTTGTGCTTACAAATTTTTGGAATATTTTTTGTATAACTTTTTTATTTAAATGAACGTTTTTTGAATATTCGAAAATTTTACTTTTCTAAAAAACTGCTCTTACGACTTTGATCAATTTTAATGTCTTGAAAACTTGGATTGAGTGTCAGAAAATGGCTTAATCTGCTTTTTTTTTTTGGTTTCAATAGACTTGATTCGGCTTAACGGTACTTTAGGAAACAATAAATATTTCGAAAACAGGCTACGTAATTTGAAGCAAATTTAATATATTTGTAGATACAAACATGAAGAAGATATCTGCATACCAAGATTTTGCATCTTTTTAACTTTTTTATATTTTTTTATAGCAGTTGCTAAAATTTTGATAATCATCACTTTTCTTTAAAACGGCTCTAACGATTTTGATGATTTTTCAGATTTTTAATATTTTTAGTAAATATAAGAACGCGGCATACTCGACTTACAGCACTTTAGAATATTTATATATCTAACACAAAAACCGGTGGCAAGATTTCAAATAAAAATTGACAATCAAGATTATTTTATAATTTGGAACAAATTTGCATACTAAGATTCTATTCCTACCTCGAGCGCAATGGCAATCTGAGTTCCGAGTGGATCTGACTTTCGTTTCGGAATTTTGCCCGAATAGTTACCTCGATAGGGCAGGGCTTATTGTAAAACTCAACGTCTCTCAGTCTATATTTCGGTTTGTTTATATTTTGAGAAGAACTGATCCAATTTACATGATTTCTTTTTAGTTTATAGACATATTCGCTGGTCAGCTTAAAGCAAGTGTTTTGTTACACTAAGGGTAGGCCCACACTTAATCAAGCTGAAGCAAACAAAGAAAAAAAAACACTTGTTCACAACCCACATAGCATTAAGAATCGTTTTCGCTCGTGCTATTGTTGTGGCTTATTGATATGTTTTCATTTCCTTAGCAATTTTTCCACAATATGCCTAAAATGCGTTTATCGCTGTGTTCTTTTAATTTCAAATTTTTCAATTTTCAATCAAAAATAATAATCTTTTTGGACAATAATGCTCCTGCCAAGAGGATGTTCGAGTTAAAGCCAACAGGTTTGAGAAAGCAAGGAAGACCGTCTCAGGCAGTGACTCTCCGCGAGTCGGAAGCTCGTTAAGTAAAAAAGTAAGTAACGTCTCATATGATAATGCTGTTGCTGTTGCACTTCAATGAAAATTAATGAATGAAACGTACATACCAATCGTCATCGCTCACATGCTCCAAACTGTTTTTCTTGTTTTGATTATTTGACTGGGTTAATGTGGGCGCTACCATCTGATTGCATGCATATACTGTTTTGCTTTGCCTTTGACTATTTGTTGTTTTATTGTTTATTTCAATAGGTGGAATTACTACTATCCATTTACATGAGATGGACAAAGAAACGAAATTTTGTAATTTATTTGGAGACAATAACTTGAGCAAATTCTCTGCTATTTATGTTACTACAACAAAACTAATGGAGCAATATCGATTGTAAATAATAATTTATGAACAAATGCAAGATTAAGTTGAAATCATTTATCCGGATACCATACCTCTGACATGCTTCCAAGAGTGTGCTATATTAACATGAATTAAAGTGTACCACTGGGTCGCACGAAAAATGTCTCGCTTTGATAAGAATTCATTTACATCCCAATCTGGTAGCACGAATCGTGCTACAAAAACAAAACGTAATAACTATTTTTCGATGTGAGTAATCGGCTTATTTTTTTTTTATTTGGCAGGTTACTATTTATTAAAATGAATGCTCGGGATACCGAAAAGAGGATTTAGATACTGCAGCGGTACCATGCTTTGCAGTCCTTCAATTCCGTCCAAAGGGAATTTAGGCGGGAGTTTGGCGGCACTCCCCCGAGTAGATGGACCACATGTTCGGGTTCAAGACACAATCGCGGCTGTAGCATCGTCGATTCAGGCAAATCCAAGCGTTTCGATTCGAAACTTATCGGCGCTAATTGGAGTTAGCAGTCATTACAACCAAAAATTCATGATGACTTAAACTTGTTTCCGTACAAAGTCCAAATTGCAAGCAAGTTTAACCCACTAAATTTGCATATTCGCCTGGAATTTTGCCAAAAAATTATTGAAATGACCGAAGAAGCAACAGCTTGATAAATTGCTTGTTTATGTCTGATGAGGACCATTTTAATCTAAACGGCAATGAAAATAAGTAAATTTGCGTATATGGAATGCATCTAATCCAGAAACACTCCAAGAGATGGTACTGCACCCAGAACGAGTCACTGTGTGGTGCGCAGTTTCATCAAGGTACGTTGTGGGCCATACTTCTTTAAAGAAAACGGTGTAACAGTAACTGCCATTGGGGACCGTTATTTAAAGATGTTGTAGGAGTTTTTTTTTACCTAGAACCGAAGAAGTATCCGTTTCAACAGCATTGCGGAACTATTCAAAAACAATTAGTTATATAAAATAAAATTGAATTTTCTACACAATAAAAAAAAATGAGTATTCACAACATGCATAACATAGATAATGATGTTTATTATGTAATGTGTGGTCGACATTGATCCAAATTGTATGTATGACTGCAAAATATACCAGATGGTATTCATGTTTTAAATTTCCTGTACATAAAAGATGTGACATTATTGGTTTTGTGTCAATGTGATGCAAACTTCTTAAACTGACCAAAATTAGACGTTAGAGAACGAGTTATTGGGTTATTTAGACCATTATTTGTTCTACTATTTCTAAGATGTCTTTCCAGAACATACCAATAAACAACTGCAAGTAGCTCTATAGATTTTATTTGATTTCTAAAAATATAGTTAATTAAATAAAGCACTAACCAGGCAATCATATCTCTTAATGCAAAACTCGCAAACCTTCTTTGAATCCTTTCAATCATTTGACACAGCAATATTCTAATATGGGTAAAGCCAATGCCATAAAAAATACCTTTGATGTATACACGTTTTTCAAAACCGCAGAAGTGCATTTGAGGAAAAATAAAATAGGATTCGCTTTCGATATAATAAAATCGATATGACCCGATAAAATGAACTCTGGGGGAATATTATGCAGCCCCTACTTTTGAAAGGTGGTCATCCCAAAACTTATAAGTAAAAGCCACAGGCATCGTTTTGTAAGCACTAAAAAATTTACATTTATATATATTGAGTTCCATATGGTTATATATACACCAATTTTAAAATAAATCAATATCGTTCTGAAAGTTCACTCATTCTTCATTGGAAGATATTGGATTAAATAATTTAACGCCATCCGCAAACATAAGACAATCCGAAAAATTTAAAACGTCAGGTATATCATTCACAAAGAAATCCAACAAAAGCGGTCCCATATGACTACCTTGTGGAAGATCAGACTTAATCTTAATGAAAAATGATTCAAAACCTGAAAACTAGCCCCTTGTTGGACTAGTATGACATTAACCATTTCAGGAAAGGTACATTAATCCTAGCTTTCGATGTTTTTGTAATAATAAATTAAGACAAACTCTATCAAATGCCTTAACAAAACCTGTGTATAAGACGATTTGCTTTCTGTATACTGTAGATTTTAAACAGAAATTGGGAAAAAGGCACAAATTAGTCGCAGTTGAACGCTGACTTGTGAACCCATGTTGCTATGATGCTATCAATTGTTTGACTGAAATGTATAGTCTCTGAATTACTAACTTTGCTAACAACTTTGGGATTGCAGAGAGTTTTGATATTGGTCTGTAATTTTGTATCTTATGTTATCCAATCGTCGATGAAAATAATAGTTGATAAAGATTTATGGAAAATTATTTTTAGTGCGTTGCAAAGTGACGAGGCACATTAAGACAATAAGAGCGGGGGAATTAAAGGTATACAAAATCAAAGCATATACGTATTATGCGTTGTAGTCACAAACACGTAAAATCACGAATATTTATCTATATTCACATTCGAGAAATGCCGTTTTCTGTATCGTACATATCTCACGTGCTCGACATTTTAAATAGGGCGCCAACAATACTGCGATGGCAGCGCCGCGGCGTAAGATTTTCCCCGAACTGCTTAAGCTGTAACAGTATACATCTGTCATTCAGACCATTCAGTCTCATGAAGCAGTTTCAACTTACCTCGAACTTTAACCGGCCGTTATAGAAGCTTTGGAAGAAATAAAAAAGTGGAAAGATCGAGAGACTTCACAAAAGGCTTCTCAGCTTTTGACCGCGATTTTGACAAACGAATTTCAAATCTTCTGCCATATAATAGAATCGATCAATTCTATCATCGTCATGCCTCTGAGTCGGGAATTGCAGACGAAAAATCAAGATCTAGGAGAAGCCACAAAGTTAGCTGATGATGCTACGAATGATATCAAGGAAAAGCGGGAAAACGTTGATTGAAATTTTTGTATCATTTACGACAATGTAGCTGAAATCTGTTCTTAATATGAAATTGCCTCGTCGTTGCAGTCAACAGAAAAACCGTTGCAACGTTGAAACACAAAATGTCGAAGATTATTACAGAATTGCCTTCTACATTCCATTCCTTGATACTTACATTTTTCATCTCAAAGTCGGTTCGAAAAACACAAATCGATCTTCCACAGTTTTGGACAACTATTTCCTTCCAAGCAGGAATTTGATGAGGAAAAATGCGCAAATCTTTACAAGTTTATGACGAAATATTGGACTGTTCAGAAAGGAATTTCATCTCAGAGATCAGAATGTGGAGGCAACGGATCTGCGATCAAGATATTCAAAATGCGCTCGATGCACTATCAGTGAGTAACTTCAGATCGAAATTTTCACTTCCAGAATCAGTTTCTATAACCCATCGAATACTTAACTTTCAATGTTACGTTATTTTTTAGGTTATCAATAAAAAATGTTTCTACAACGTGAACACGATCTTACGAGTATTGGCAGTGTTACCCGTAACAACAGCAACTCCAGAACGATCATTTTCGACCCTAAGAAGAATAAAAAACTATCTTAGAAGTACAATGGCACGGGAGCGCCTGAATGGACTCGCTTCTTTGAGTATCCATCCTGAAATTGGACTAACGGAAGACAAATTCTGCAATAATTCTTCAAAGTTGGCACTGATGAAACAAAAATTTATTACAACTCTGCCCGAAGTTGAAGAAAGCGCGATCGATCCTCAGGATTACGTTTTATTTTTCCTTAATTTTTCAATCTTTTATTAAATCATGGCAGCTTGAAAGATGACATTTTAATTGAAGACGGGACAAACTGTCAAAAGTCATTAAATTTTATCTCCTTAAAGTAGCACTCGAATCATTGAGAGATTTGTTAGAATATCTAAGTTCCCAGTCAATTGTAACATGTAAATAGTGAAGTGCTATGAGGTTGAATTTTAAGCAATTTTCAGCTGAGCAGAGCACTTTACACTAAATTAATAAAATTCAAAAATAACATTAACTGTTTTATGATGAAATTCATTATTAACTAAAGGCAAGTCAATTAAATAAAGATAGCATTTCATATTTCATTGCGGGTGGCAACAGGTGCAGTAGTAGTGTATTCGCTTACTGAATGGAAGGTCGTGCGTTCGAATCCCGGCCAAGTCCATTACTTTATATCGAGTACATGAAATCGTAATCTCCCTAAGCATCTTAGACACCACCCGTGGAGAACAACCCTACAACTGCACCCAAACACTTCTTTCCTATCTCTCTATTCTTTCTAATAGTAAGTAGCACCGAAAAGCATGCAATGAAATACGATAGTGCCAGGTGCTGCTTGCTGTTAAACACAAATGCTTACGCTGTGTTCTAAGCACTATAAGGGTACAGTAACAACAGAAAAAACCCCTTTAGCGTAAGCAAATTATAAAAAAAAAAAAAATATCATTATTACAAAAAATAACATCTTATGTTCCTACTTAAACCATTTTTGGAACGATTTACTTGAAATAAGCCTAGCGAAGCTAGAGAGTCGACAACTTCAGTTTCTATGTCTGTCGTGACATTAATTGGGACCAGAGTTTATTCTTCATCCAAGAAACACCAGTCTACATCACCAATGCTGAAGTCACCTAGCATACACGGAAACTGATCAATTGTCAACTCATACAAGGTGGCGCAAAAGTTGTCTTCTGTTTACTTCACAAATGTCAAAGTAAAATTGACATTTGCCGCCATTTGCAAAAATTATAGCATCTTCCGATAGGGTTTTCAGCCCTTGGGTGGCCTTAGGCAATTCTGTGTGCCAATGTTCTAAATGTTCACCGACTTTTGACATCTATCCTATGTAGTTTTCAGTCGGATTGGTGAACGCCACTGGGTGATGACTTTTGCGCCACCTTGTATAACTGAAAACTACTAACAAATTGTATTGCTCTTAAACCTGACGTATACACAGAGTTGCTCGAAAAATGTGTTTGGCAAATCGCACTGTCGGCTATCAAGAGTAGTTCTAACTGCGATTGAAACTCCTCCACCTTTTTCGATAGCAGATTCAAGCGGAGGATCGAAACGATAGAAGACATAAAACGAATCGAACAATTCCGGAAATAGAAAGATTGCTTTTAACCAGGTCTCAGTCAAAACTGTCACGTCATTCATTTTTTTTGAGAGCACTCGGACTTGGCAAGGGTACATTGCACTACCAGGCAGAAATCCTCATTTTTGTGTAGAGGTTCGAGAAAATTAACAAGGTGCCATTATTTTTTCTCCATTAATGGGTGGCGTATGTTGTTGTTCCCAATGGGGATTGAACCTCCACCGCACCGGTCACAAACAAACACACATTCATAACCCTTCGCATCTATCACATTAAACTCATGCAGTAAAGAGTTTATGAAAATCTCGTTTGCTTTGTGCGAAATCCACCAGAATTTTGCAAATAAACACTCAATATTCAAGGACAAACTGATAAATTGTAATCACTTAAATCACTTTAGCGGTACTGTGTTAGTCTTTTGGTAAAAACTAGGTGTCATTTTCTTACCTTGACTCCAGGTATTTAAGACACCAACAAAGATCAAAATTGTAAAAAAGCTGTGTTTGAGAAAGATGAGTTTATTGAACATTTTAGAATCAGTTGGACTTGAAAGTGGGCATGGCAGAAAACTATTTATTTATAAAGGAATTGTTGAAAACGACATATAAATAAATCTCTATATAAATCTACATATACATACATGCTTTGCGAAGAATAGGACTTTTATTTACAACGATTTCTTCAATAAAATGTTTTTTTTTTTATTTTAAATATTGGCCGGGTTTTAAAAATTCTTAAACTTGATTACTTCGGGCCCCTAGAGAGTGGAACGGCTTTCTAGATCTAGTTTAAAGGCCTAATTTTTGCGACGGACGGAGGGATATGGCTAGATCGACCTAGGCCCTACGATAAAGTATTAAAAATGTAAAAATAAGATGATAAATGCATTTGCGTTTGGGTTGAATATATTTACTTTTTGGTTAAGTTTATTGCGTTTGGGTTCAACTTATTTGCTTTTCGGTTAAACTTATTTGTTTTTGGGTTAATTAAATGTGCAAATGCTATATTTATGAATAGGTACTTAAATTTTTGTACGATAATTATTCATGTCAAAGTAGACATTAATACTTAACAGGAACTTCTAACGGAAGGGTACCTGCAAAACGTTGTTATTTCGTGAAACCAAGTTGTTGTTAATAATTCAAAACATATAAGATATGAAGGCCAAATTGCTGATTGGTCTAACGACTAGGTCCAATAATTGGAAGGTTGGCTCCTCCCCGACTCGCGATGAAATGCCAACACGGCCCTACCGCAGGTAAATCGGAAAGAAGGGAGAAGGGATTAGTGGGTAAAAATCCCATACTTTTACTGAGTATGCCTCAGTTTCGTCTTTTAAAGACTTAGGTTGTAGTCAGCGTAAAAAAAAGTAAAAAATTAATACTTAACAAAATATATCATAATATAAAACATGTAATATATAAACAATAATTAAAGAGTTAATTAATAATAATTAAAACGCTAGTTATTAATAAGGCTGAAGTGAAGACGTTTTGTATACTTACGTAATATTCTAAGTGCTTTGTTAGCACGGGGTTGATAACGGCGGTGGGAACAGCTTTCACTAGTGATGCAGGTGCGGTTGCATAGGTTGCTACAGAAGGTGCAACTGGAGCATATCTGTGGAATGGGGTTCCATAAGCACTAGCGCCGAGTGCTTGATTTAGCCCAATACCGCCCGGCCCTGCAGCCTGGGCAAGTGCACCATGATACGTTACTGAAGGGGAGACGGATGAGGAACCCAAAGGGATAGCTCCGTATTTTCCAATGGAACCTCCTGAGTGACCGATACCGCTGAGTGCATGACCAGCAATTAGAGTTGGACTGCCGTGTAAAGATGCACTAGCTGGTGCGGTAGAGTAGGTAAGGGCTGGTGATGCTATCTTACCAATTAAAGGCTGGCCATGATATGAAACCGAAGCTGGAACGTCATAACTTCCAATTTTTCCCAATTGTAATCCGGACTGCAGAGTTAACGCGGGTTGAGCTATTGCATTGATTTTACCAAATCCTAGTCCGATACCATGTCCGGTCGAAAGAGAATATCCACCGGTCTTCGAAAGACTTGATTCTGATTGATATGATGCTATGCCTAAGCCGGAGTGCGGTGACACTTTCAAAATACCAGGTCCCGTGGAGTAGGAAGCTGTTAAGGGCGTCCCAATCTTAGTCACTACAGGTGCCGTAGAATAGGTTGCGATGCTGGGAGATGAGTACCCTGCCAATGTAGATATGCCATGTCCGGTGGAGTAGCTTCCTATGCCTTCAGAGGAATACGTCGAAAGTTTTGTAACTGCGGGTCCAGTTGAATAGGTTTGTATTCTTGGGGCCGAATATGTGGAAAGCTTAGACACTGCTTGTCCGGTTGAGTAGGTTGCTATTGGTGATGTATTTGAATTGCTTGCAATACCTGGCGACGAATATGTGGAAAGCTTGGATAGTGCTGGGCCTGTTGCGTAGGTGCTAACAGCGGGCGAAGCATATGATCCCAATTTGGTGAAGGAAGATCCGGTTTGGTAGCCACTAATAGACGAAGATGAGAGTCCAGCAAGTGAGGCGACTTTGGATGGTGCAGAAATGAACTGCATAGAGACTGCAGGGGCCGAAGAATAAGTTGAAACCTTACCCAAAACTGCACCTTGATAAATTGCTGATTTCGCGGGAGTGGAAACATACTGGGCAGAAATCACTGGAGTTGCTGTAACAGTTGCTATTTTACTGATTGCTGGTACACCGTACGCCACTTTCGGTAGAGCAGAGACATATTGCGTTGATACTGCTGGGGATGATTGGTACGGGACTGCTGGCACTCCATAAGACTCCAATTTTTGTACTGCTTGAGCTGCTTGAGCAGAATATGTTGCACTTGGAGAAGGATAACCAACCTTAGCAGGTGCGGATATGTATTGAGTTGACACAGCAGGTGCTGATGAATAAGTTGCAACTTTTGAGATAGCTGGAGTCGCATACCCGATCTTAGATCCGGTTGAAATATATTGAGAAGCTATGGCAGGAGCTGTGTATGATTGAACCTTTGCTATAGCTGGAGAAGCATACTGAGTGGAAACTGCTGGAGCACTGTACGAGTAGCCAGCTTTACTTACTGCTGGTGTGAAATAAGCCGGCGCAGCATAGGCAATTTTGGAAGGTGTTGAAATGTATTGACTGGACCCTGCAGATGCTGCTGAGTAACTTACTTTGGCTCCAGTGGAAATGTATTGAGAAGCTAAATCTGGAGCATGATATGATTCCACTTTAGTTAAAGCGGGGGCGGCATATGTTGCAACTTTGGCTGGTGCTGATATATACTGAGTTGATACTGCAGGTGCTGATGAATAGCTTACTGATGGAGTAGCATACGATACCACTTTCGTGATAGGTGCTGCAGGATAAACTATTTTTGCTGGAGCTGTAACATAATGGCTTGAGATTGCTGGGGCAGAATAGGAAGATATTTTAGTAACAGCTGGAGTAGAATAAGTCGCTATTGGTGGGTGAGAGTATGCTACTCCGGTTGGGAAAGTTCCGGTTTTGGCAATGCCCGGAGTTGCATAACCAATCTTTCTTGGAGCTGATATGTATTGATTAGAAACTGCAGGTGCTGACTGATAAGTCACAGCTTTTGAGACGGTCGGAACAGAATAACCAATTTGAGAACCCGATGAAACGTATTGAGCAGTTATCGCGGGAGCTGGAGCAGCATATGTAGCAACCTTAGTAATAGCTGGTGCGGCGTAACTTAAAACTTTGGCTGGTGGTGATATGTATTGTGATGACACTGCCGGCGTGGAGGAGTAGCTGATTGATGGAGCAGCATAGGATGCTCCCTTGGCTACAGATGTCGCAAGTGATGGGACATAAAGGCTCGAGACCGCCGGTGCAGAGTATGACGATATTTTAGTAACAGCGGGAGCAGAGTATGCCGATACAGATGGAACAGAATATGCAACTTTCGCGGGCGACGATATATACTGAGTGGAAACAGCTGGGGCTGATGAATACTTTACTGCTGGAGCTGCATATGCCCCCACTTTTGCAATTGCGGGAGCGGAGTAAGCTGAAATGGGTGCAGCGTAAGAAGCTACTTTAGCCGGAGCTGACACGTATTGGTGAGAAACTGCTCCACCTGAAGAATAAGATAGAGCCGACGAACCATATCCAGATTTCGCCACTGCTGGAGATATGTAACCCACCTTACTTGCTCCGCCTACGTACGAAGAAGATACCGCCGGAGCATACGAATATGCGTGGAGAGGTGAAGCAGCTTGGGCATACTTTGTAATTATGGGCTGAGCGGCGTACGAATAAGCAGTAGGCCCCACAAAAGACGAAACCTTGGCTACACTTGGTGCAGAATATGAAATTGCTGGGGCATATGATGAAACTGCCAACTGTGCTCCCCCTGAATAGTACCCATGGGAAACATCACTAGCGGAGGAATATGCAATCTTGCCGATTGCCGGCGAAGAGTATGTAGAAACCTTTGATACTGCAGGTCCAGTGAGGCTATACGAATACCCTGGAGAGGAGTATGTAGACTCTTTGGAAATGCCCGATCCAGTATGAGAAAATGAGTAACCAGGTGACGAGTAAGTGGCTACTTTGGACACAGCTGGCGATACACTACCGAACGAGTATCCTGGAGAAGTATATGAAGACACTTTTGCAAGACCTGACCCATATGATATTGCTGGCGAAGAGTATGTCACAGACTTAGAAACTGCAGGGGTAGCTTGGGAGTATGAATATCCTGGAGATGAATATGTCGAAAGTTTTGAAACTGGGGCGGGCAGGTTAGATATGATGGGACTGGAAATAAAAGAGCTGGACACATCACCCGCAGATGAATACTTTGTAAGTGCTGGTGCTGCATACGTTTTGGCAATGACTGGAGTGGGCTGAGAGTATGTTATAGTTGGCGCTGGTGGAAGATAAGCGCCTGCTACATTTGCTACAGCTGGAGCAACATATGCTGGTGGCGCTGGTGGAAGATAAGCGCCTACTACCTTTGCTACAACTGGAGCAACATATGCGGGTGGTGCTATATATGCATTCCCTGTTGTGATTTTACTTAATGCTGGGGCGATATATGCGGGACCAGTGGCTTGTTTTGTCACAGCCGATGCTGAGTAAATAGTTTTACTGCTACCTGGTGCGACGTAATTGGATACAGCTATACCTGATGGGACTATTGCAGCATATTTCGATGCAGGTGATTGATCAGCATACGTGATGCCCGCAGGTTTGGCATAAGTCACAGCTGGTGTAAATGATGATGTTTTAACTCCTGGAATAAACCCTTCAATGTTGATGCCACCGCCACTTGAATATCCTGAATAGCCATCTGATGACTCATAATTACTGCTGGATTCGCCGATGGATGTATACTTAAGGTTTCCACTTTCAGAATACGTTGATACCGCTGGTGTTATGCTGACTGACTTTAATCCTTGGCCAATTGAAAACTTCACTTCTGGTGCTGGATATGAGTAGCCCGCGTGACCATGTATACAGTCCGGTATCTGTGCTGAGTCTGCTTGGGTAAGGCTGATGACACATAGAAGTGTGATGAACTTCTGTTGAAAAAAAACATAAGTCAAATAAGTTATTTAAAATTTTTTGATTTTACTGTGTGAGTTTGTATAAATTTAAAAATAATGACAACAACTGGATAAGTTGAAATCCACTTGCCATCTGAAACCATTAGTTGGTAATTGTTGACTGACAATATTCGATTTTTTAAGCCCAGAAATTTCTTTATACATTTTACACATGCATAATTTTGAAGTATGTAAATATAGATATAGAAGTACGCCACAAGGTGGAGTCCTATCTCCCCTCCTTTGGAACTTAGTGGTGAACAAGCTGCTGATGTGAATAGAAAAGGAGGGTTAGGGCTGCAGGGTGATTGCCTATGCCGATGACGTTGCAATTGCCGCCTCAGGGAAGCACCTAAACACCCTGAAAGAACTTCTCCAAAACGCTCTTAATAAGCTAACTACATGGGCAGATCGTTGTGGGTTGGGTGTTAACCCCCACAAAACCGAACTTGTTCTATTCACTAGGAAACACAAAATTCCATACGATCCCCCTCTATCAGGGGAACAATTCTAGTCTTTTCGGACGAGGCAAAATACTTGGGTCTCATTCTGTATAGAAAGCTTAGCTGGAAACCTAACATTCAGGAAAGAGTTCGTAAAGCTACAGCAGCACTCTTCTCCTGCAAAAAAGCCATTGGTAATAAATGGGGGCTCCAGCCCCGCATTACCAACTGGCTATCTCAACATCTCGGTAATAAGACCGATACTTATGTACGGGGTGGTTGTTTGGTGGACTGCCCTAGATAAAGCGATAAATCGCGATAAGCTAGGCAAAGTCCAACGAACAGCTTGTCTCTGCATGAGTGGTGCACTGCGCACTACCCCCTCTGCAGCAATGGACATTCTGTTTCACCTGACACCCCTGGACATCTTTAGCAAGCAAGTGGCTGCTAGTGCGGCTATCCGCCTCAAAACAACGTTCCAATGGTCCGAGAATGAAATCAACATGCCGTGACGATTTGTTACTCTGGATACTATCCTCTAAGTTTATAAGGACTAAGTAAGCTAGGGCGTATCTATGACGTGACGTGCCAGGCTCGTCAACTTGTGTTGGTTTTTCCGCTAGGTGACTGGCGCTGTAAGGCTTCAATTGGGTCGTGGTGGCGCGTGTGGACGCGGACGACTGCCAGGTGCTCGAAAAGCAATTGGGATTTTGATTTGGCAACGAGTGCTCAGAATTCTAATTAAAGTTGGAATACGTTAAGTATTTTAAGTAAGTAGAGTAGGTTAGGTTAGGTTGTGGTGTCTGTCAGCCTAAGGCTAACACACTAAGACCAATGTTAGGTCCGTTGTTATACCACACGGATCTAGGGATTTCTTTCACTACTCGTTAAACTATTTGGAGCTTCTTATGAAGCGCGAAAGACTTCTAACGTCCGCATTAGTCATTTAGATCATAGAGCAAGAAATCTTCCAGATGGAGATTTCTTTTATGGGAGAGAGCAGGACATGTACAAAGAAGGTGAAGTGTAGTCTCCTCCTCATCCTCGTCATTGCACTTCTGCAGAAGTCGTTTGAATAAACGCCACGACTCGATGCGTGCCTGCCTATCAGAGAGTGTCATTTAATGTCACCTATAGTGGAGCTAATATGCCGTCGGTTTAGTGAGATTAGACTCTTAGAGCGTTGCAGGTCCAGCTTTGGACAGATATGTTTAGTCGCTAGAGATGTATTACTACTTGTCCACGTAAGGTTTGTTCTCCTGATTGCGGATAGCTTGAATAAAAGTTTGCAAGTAGCGAATGGTTTAGCCAGAAAATTTTTTTCAGGTAAAAGAGGTAGTTTGGTTCCCTTTTTGTCTCTATGCCCCGGCACCCAACAGAGGTGAATGTTAAACTGCTCTGCCATCTCCCTTAGAGTAAGTAGTGTAGGTAGTTTGTAATTTGTTGTGGATGCTGTTCATAGGTTTTGGGCAAATAACACATTGCCTCCAGATTATGCTCTAGTATACTCTTAGTGGGCTTTTAGATTTTGGGTTTAAATCCGGATAATACCAGATTCCACATGTACGAAGCTGCTTTAGCTCCAGTGTTTTTTACCCTTGCAAATATTTAAATTCTTTGAACACTTCAATGCGTTCACCTCGAAGAAACCAATTCTCTTCTGCCAGTCGACGACGCCGCGGCGATGACGGTGCTGTTTCAATATCACAACCTTAGTTTTTTTTGACATTAACCTGTAAAACCCATGTACTGTTATAATTTTGGAGCCTATTGACTTGCATCTGCAATGCAGAAGGATTGTCAGCCAACATGATGAGATCGTCAGAATAAAGTAAGACATTTGTCCTGGTCCCAGCAAACAGCACTCCTCCGGGTAAACAATTTTAGATGTCATCGTGGTAAGGGGCAAACAGGGTAGGATGTATCAAACCAATTGGACACATCCACACAATCATACACGGTTGCACTAGTTGAGTCGAGTAGATTAGCAGTCGATAAGAATTTCTTATATAATCACAACTTGTAAATTATGGCATTTCTATTCACAGTATCAAACGCCGCTTTCAAATCCCCGAAACATTCATATAGCTTTTACTTTTTCTCGATGATTTTTTTTTGCGATACTACTAGTAATTGCAAACATGTGAGCGATCGTAGAAAATCCAGGGCGAAAACCAGTTTGGAACACACTCAAACAACCGTTCGTTTCAATCCATTTTGCAAGCCTTTCATAGAGAATATGTATTCAACTTTATTAATATTTCATCATTTTTAAAAGATAGCAACTATCGGTGCCTTTTTGAAGCTTGCGGGAATGTTGAAAGTATTATCAAGCATGTTAAAATAAATGTTAATGTTAAAATGTTAGTAATAGGTGCTGTTTGAATTAAAAAGTTGCATTTTTATAAAACTCGGAAGGAATTCCATCGATACTTGGGGCATTACAATTTTTCGTTTTGTGTAATATAGTTTTTAGGTCGAACATAGACATAGGGTAATCAGTGCCGTATACTGTAACATTAGGGAGGGCGTATTGGATTAAATTCAACGAAGCTTCAACTGTTAACAACGAGAGGCTAGAGCATCTAATTGAATCGAGCTGAGGGTATTTCGACTATTTCCAGCCAGATCGCGAACATTAACCCAGAACGTTTTTAAGTTCTTGCAGTTTATTAGCTTTTTGCAAGGATCACTATGCATTTATGCATGCACAATTGTTTTTATAGTTTATTTACAGACATCAAAATACTTCTTTAAAACACTTAAACGGTTAGCTGGAATAAATTTAGAAATGCAAATGATATTTTACGAAGTTTTCGACAATGGTTATCATACCGTTTATTGGACATATATATTTATATACATATACCTTTTGTCGAAGGGAACTGACAGCTGTATGGCTCTCACAAGGCCTTTTTTTCAATTTTATCGGGCGCATTTGAGGCCAAAGGAGGAAGGAAGACATCATTTTGGTCAAGACGTTTCCTGTAATGTCATTGTAGATTTTCAATTAGCGGCCAGAGGCTCGAAAATTACCAAACGAAAATTAGACAGCGTAGAGTGGTTTTATTTCTAAAAGAAATGGTTCGTACAAATTGACAATTACATATTACATATTTCTTACCGCAGTTTTCAACTCTGGTCCGCTCGAGTAATAAAATTGAAATGCGGTTGGCGCGAATTTCCAGAAGTGCAACTGAAGTTAGCACTTGTTAAAAATGAACGATGTACTTTATTAACTCGCCCATCATAGAGGGTGCTTCTCGCCTAGGTATGTTCGTTGAAATTATTAGTGGGTCGTTCTGTTACAGTCATATAAGTAAATAAGTGAGCTAATAATGGATTGTGTTAAATGCAAAAGACTGATAAGAGGTGAAACGGGAATTCAATGCGCGGGAATTTGCGGAAAAAATTTCCATCTCGCGGTGGCATGTAGCGGTATGGATCGGTACTGTAATGATGCACTAAGTACAAACAGAATGATAAGGTTCATTTGTGAGGACTGTGTGACTTACATACATAATGTTGATCTAACGCTGAAAGAAGTAAATGAGGTGGTCAAGAAAAACGGTTTTCAATTAAAAGAGTACAGGAACGAATTTGATGAATCTCTCAAGAGAAACGAACTTGAAATTAAGAGTCTACTTGAAGCGATTGAGTCTAGGTATATGGAGAGGCTAAAATCAATGAAAAGTGCTCAAGAATTTTGTGAGAAAAGCGTAAAGGAAATGAAAAAAATGAGTGACTATAGTGAGAGCTTTAAAAAGAATAATGAAAAGATATGTGATGAAGTAAAACAAATTGTAAATGATAATCGTGTTATAATGGAAAATGTGAAGGAAATGCAAAAAGATTTAGTGAAGGAATTAAAGAATAATGAGGCAAACGGAAATAGTAAGCTAATCGAAAAACAAAACATAGAAAAAATATTGCACAATGTTCAAAGAATTCATAGTGACAAAGAGCAAGTTTTAATGGAATTAAAGAAAGTCCAAACAAGAGAAGGTAAACCATCTTATGCGGATTCTCTGAAATCAGAGCAACCGGTAGTTGTGAGACCTAAAATCAAACAAAATAATAACAAAACAAAAGAAGAAATTAAAGAAAACATTAACCCGGCAGCATTATCGGTTAAAGTGAAGAGTGTCGTTACGAAAACGGATGGGGTGGTAGTAATTAACTGTGAGGACAGTGAGTCAAGAAATGTAATGGAAAAAGAATTACAAGAAAAATTGGGCACAAATTATGAAGTGAAAACCCCTAATCTACGAAACCCATATTTGATAGTATGCGGAATTAATGCGGAGTGGGAAAATAAATCGCTGGAAAAAGCTATATCCAATCAAAACAAAATCGAGTTCATTAGATGTGTAAAGGTTTTCAGTGTTGTTAAGAATAATTATAAAAGTTTTAAGGCAATAATAGAAGTTAAAAGCAGTGACCACAAAGCTCTGTTAGAGAGAGGAAAATTGAACATTGGGTGGGACAGATGCAATGTTTTTAATCATGTGTCAATTAAAAGGTGCTATAACTGCTGGGGTTTCAATCATGAGGCTAAATACTGCGTGAACAAAATTGTTTGTGCTAGATGTGCTGAGAGTCACGAAACTAAGACCTGTGATAAATTAACAAATAAGTGCAATAACTGTGATATATCTAATAAGAAACTAGGATTAGAACTTGATGTAACCCATGATTGTAGAAGCAGTGTATGTGAAGTGCTTAAGAAAAAAATTGAATTGGAAAAAAATAGAATATCCTATTAGCCATTAGCCCCACCTAAACGTTATGTATCCGAAAAAATAAGTGTGAAAAGATGTTTCAAGTGCTGGGGTTTTAACCATTTGGCGATTAACTGTACCAATAAAATATGTTGTCCTAAATGTAATGGGGATCATTCGTTAGAAAAGTGCCAAAGTGAGAGGTTAGAGTGTAAAAATTGTGTGCTAACAATTCATAAGCTGGGTATTGAAATTGACGCAGCTCATGATGTGCGTGATAATAACTGCCCTGTTTATGCTAGGAAACTAGAGAGAGAGAAAGACAAAGCTTACAATAATGTTAAATTATTTGAGTGCATGCAACTTAATATTCAAGGGCTGATAAACAACTTTAACGAATTGTCGAATATAATAAATGAAAAGGAATTTGAAATGGTTATTCTAACTGAGACTCATGTGGGACCAAAGGTGCTTGACAACGAAATAAGACTCAACAATTACAATCTAATTCGATGTGAATCATCTTCGACAAGAACGGGGGGAGTAGTAATATATTTGAGAGAAAACTGGAAATTTAAAATTATAAAAACAGTGGAAATAAACCTGAGCATATGGCTGCTTATTGTAAGTGTCCAAATCGGTAGCAGTTCTAAAACTTTTATGGTGCTGTACAGGTCGCCTAATTCATCTGCCCGTGAGTTCTGTGATCGTATGAATAACTGGATGGATGAATTGACAGACAATAAAGATATATTAATATTAGGGGACTTTAACATAGATTGGCTCAAAAGTAGCAGTTATACAAAAGAACTGGATTGTCTCTTTCGACAAAAAATGTGTAAGCAATTAGTTGAGGAGCCTACAAGAATAACTCCTTCGAGTAGAACGTTATTGGATTATGTAGCTACAAGCATAGACAAATGCATAGTTAAAGTGCAAAGCGATCTTAAAATAAGTGACCATGAGACAATAACAATAAAAATTCAAGTTAACACCAACATATACTGTGATAAAGCTTATAAGATTAAGTGTTTGAGATACAATAAATTCCAGTTTATACAAGCTGTAAGGAGAAGTGCAATAAATACTCTTAGTACGTGTATGAATTTTAATGACCAAATTAGTGATATATTCGAAAATGAACTGTTAAAAGTGATTAAATGTTTTGTTTATGAAAAAACTGTGATAGGCAGAAAACATGCCAGTAATAAGTGGTACTCAGCAGATCTTCGGAGACAGAGAACAGAAAAAATACAAAGTCATCTACGATTTATAATGACGGGTCTAACAGATGACTGGGAAGCGTACAAAAGAAAAAGAAACTTATATAAAAGCAATTTGGTAAGAGCAGAACAATATTACATAAAAAATAAATTAGACAACGTAGTTGATCAAAAAGCAATGTGGAAGGCAATTAAAACATTAGTGTTGGGACAAGTTTTACCTGAAAACAAGAGTGTTACATTTAACGGGACAACAGTGAAGTGCAATAAACGTATCGCAAATGAATTTAATGAATTTTTTGTTAAAAGTGTCAAAGAAATTAATAACAGTATTCAAAACATAACATGGATAAATTATGCGGAAAATAGGCAATCTTGTTTTAAATTTAAACCAATAGAATCAATGACGGAGTTATTAAAAATAGTGGATATGATGCCTAATAAAAATGACTTTAATTTTATGAACAAATCAATGATAAAAGACAGCTTTATATATTCGGGCCCTGCTTTAATGAACATAGTTAATCATTCATTGATGTGTGGCATTTTTCCTTGTAATTGGAAAACCTCTTTAATTATACCAGTGCAAAAAGTGGCAAACAGTAACAAATGTGAAAACTTTAGACCGGTCAATATGCTGCCCTTACATGAAAAAATATTAGAAAAAGTCGTTCAAATTCAACTAGAACAGTATTTAGAAGAAAACCAAATTCTTATTTGTGAGCAATCGGGGTTCCGGAAAAAGCACTCATGTGAGACAGCATTAAACTATGTGGTCGCAGAATGGAAACAAAACCTCCATGATCATAAAAGAGTTGCGGCTGCCTTTCTTGACCTAAAAAGAGCATTCGAAACAGTGGATAGAGGTATACTGCTAAAAAAATTGGAGAACTATGGGGTAAGAGGAGTAGAAAGCAGGTGGTTTGAATCCTATCTTAAGAACCGAAGGCAGATAGTCAAGTACAACAATGAATTGTCGGATGCTATGGATATAGAATTAGGTGTACCACAGGGAGCTGTTTAGCGACGCTATTGTTCTTAGTGTATATAAATGATATTAAAAGTGTGTTAAGTTATAGTCAGATTGTCCTTTTTGCAGATGATGGTTTATTGTATACAGTGGGAGACCAGTTAGAAGATTGTAAGTATAAGTTACGAAGAGAGTTAAAGAATATAAAAAGATATATGAGTATGAATAAGTTAAAACTTAATGTTGAGAAAACTAAGATAATGTTTTTAAATGAGAATAACGAAGGTATTCAATTTGAAGAATTTGAATGTGTGAATGTAACCAAATATTTGGGGATAATGATAGATTGTAAGCTAGATTTTAAAAAGCATTTTGAATATATCCTAAAAAAAGTGGCCAGTAAAGTAGGCTTCTTTCGTAGGTTAAGAAATAAATTATCTATTCCTTTGGCTATTAAAATATATAATACAATTATAAGGCCACACTTTGAGTATTGCCCGACAATTTTACTAATGGGAACCGATACTATGATAGCAAATTTGCAAAAAATACAAAATAAAGCTATGAGATCTATATTATTATGTAACAGATACACCTCTATAAGGTATATGCATCAAATGTTAAGATGGCTTAGTATTAAGCAACGAATTGTAATGTGTACTTTAATATTTATATTTAAAATCAAAAATAATTTCTTGCCAACATATTTAAGCAGTAGACTTGCAATTAGAGCAAGTGTTCAACCATACAATCTTCGTAACAATAACGATTTTAATATGCAATTGTTTAGAAATAATAGAACCCAAAATATGCTTTTTTATAAAGGTCTTAGAATATATAACGAACTACCTAGTAATGTTAAAAATGAAACAAATTTTAAAAAATTTAAACGTGAAATACTTTTGTTTGTCAACACAAATTATTAACATTTTGTATGTATGTATAAGTATTAATCACAGATTGTTAATTGTAGATTTTTTTAAATAGCAAATTGCTAAATAAATAAATTATTATTATTATTATTATTATATATGTATAATAGATCGTGATTCGCAAAGACAGGAGCCGAAAGTCGATAATAATATATTACTATTTTTAACCTCTATTTGACATACATAATTTTTTACATTGCATATTTAGCACTGCAAATATGGTGCTGCCAAATTTATAACCTTTAAACATCAATTAGTATAAAAAAGAACTAGACTCAATATATAATAAAAAAAAGGAACAATTTAAATCTTAACAACCGTGTCCAAATTGCTTGCCCAAAATAAGTCCATTAATGTTGCAAGTTGATTCAAGACTCATGTTGCGATGATGGTATTAACAGCTCTTAAATTAAATGCAGCAATTGCCTCGGGTAGAGATTGATAGATGGATAAAAAAATTATTTATTAGCATATTATATAGCTTTAAGTTACAACTAACACTTTTAAGATTTTAAAATATTTTATATGTGTATATTAGTTAATAATTGAGTCTTACAAATTCCACAATAATTTTTTTGAAATATATTCACATTCGTTTCACATTTAACATCGTTAGGTAACTGATTGAACATTTTAAAACCTTTATAAATGTATGATTTTCAGCTTTGGGTGTTAACAAATTTGGCAGTCTAAAATCATTTATATTTCTTAGCGTATATGGCTGCGTTTCACTAACATACTGAATGTGTCTCGTTAAATAGTTTGGCATTAATTCATTTTGAATTTTGTAGATAAACATTAACATATTCATTATAATTCTTTGTTTAACGGAAAACCATTTAAGAGCATCTAACATACAATTAGTCGCTATGTATCTATTACATTTTAAAATACCTCACATTGTCTTATTTTCAATAGTTAAAGTCGAGAAATTAAACCTTCATTGCATACATTGCAACATATATCAATACTTATTGTCATTAGCATGGTTAATTTCTTCCTAATTTTTTTTTTAAAACCTATCTTTTTGGAATTTGTTTTACATTGTCTATCATAACTCATAAGGTATACCAAGGTATTTTGTTTAACGAACTCTCTTTATCAACTACATATAAGCTTCAAATTTAAATTTAAATGGAGACTAGTTCTATTTGTTAAAATTATACGTTTAGTTTGGCTTGCATTTATTTTTAGTCTACTTTCTTGAACTTTCTTGTGGCATTCTTCAATGTTTTCGGGACATCATCTGGAAACAATGTAATTTGACTTTACGTCAAAACACGTACAATGTCGTTGATGAAGATAATAAAGATGATAGTTCCGAGTACAGATCCTTGTTAAATATCCATATTAACTTAGTTTGGATTTGAAAAATTTCCATTAAATTTCACTCTTTGAGTTTTGTTTGCGAGATATGTTTTAAACCAGGCAAGTTCGCAGTTTTTAATACCATAGTTGTTCAGCTCGCTAAAGATCTATTGTTTCAAAATCACGTTTCAACTCTCAAGAAAAACACTAAATATATATTTTTGTTTTGATACACTCTTTTTCCAGTTTGTTAGAATAAATTTAAGGCACTTGCGCATGAATGGAATTTTCGGAAACCAGATTGGCATTCTATTATTAAAGCATTATGTTTAAAGTAGTTTTCAATTTGCTTGATTTTCTCCAGAAATTGTTCATACTGTGTTGACAGTTCTCAACTCTTCACAGTTTCTAGTATTTGAAACATTTTCAACAGGTCTTATTATTAATTCTTTCCAAGAGTCATGTAAGACACCCTCTTGAAAAGATTTATTAATTATTGACTGCAAAGCTGGATCTAATATTTCAAAATTATCTAAATACATTTTCGGACACAAAAAGGTACAATCCTTTTTAGCGTTTATCTGTAAAGCACAGAACGGATATCATTCAACGAAACACAATTGTCAACCTGCCAGATGATGGAGTAGCCGCTCCGAAACGCATCGCCATTAAAAAAGAAAACATACATTTTGAAAATAATTCATAAAGTAACATAAAATAAAAAAAGTAGTAATAATTTATTTATTTGCAAAATATAAACACAATTGAATTTGAAGGTTTGACCCTATTCCGATATTAAATTAACAAATGTTATCATTGCGTTATTGATTCTAACTATGTATACTAATCACGATAAAAACTTTAAACTTGTAAGCAGGGACTTTATTATTTGTGATAAGTTCATTATTATTAAATTTAATGCAAGTATACTTGGATAATAATAGTGTTACTAGTTAAGCGGATTTCCTCCATTGATATAAAATAAGAAATAGCAACATTTTCATTTCACCTATAATTACTTTATGCAATTCTTGACAAAGATCGCTACACCACCACCAACACGACCGTTTCTATCGAAGAGAAACATTTAATATCCCCTTAAGTAACTCCCTCAAACCCTCTTCCAGCCAAGTTTCCGTCACGCAGATAACGTCTAGATTAGAACGCTGGAACAGATCACGAAATTAATCGATTTAAGGCATTCAACCATGTGCCCTTATGTAGCAAATCTCAAGACCGTCTTTTTGAGAACTCAATACTCTGATCATAGCACGCAAGTATTTTTTTACAAACTTTTGAAACAAATGGAAATTCTTTAAGTAAATTTTATATATTTTCTACCCATTTATGCCCATTGTAGCCATAGTTGCATTAACGCAACAAAAAACATTTTTTTTTTTTTTTACTTTTTTTTTTTTTTTTAAAAGGAAATCCAAATCCCAGAGCACTCAGACTCGGTAACGTTCCATTGTACTACCAGGCAGAAATCCTCCTTAGTAAACCTTTTTATGTTTTGGAATCTATCAAGAAATTAAGTTTTGATAGTACTTTTAGACACTGAAAATAGTGTGCTTTGCGTTTTGCTTCAGTTTACTGTTTTCGGAGAATGAAAAAGTTTATATTTTGGTGACCATAACTTTATGAAAATATTTTTTTTAAAAAAAAGTAAAGTTTGTTTTGAAAACGTCATGAAAAGTCAAAAAAATAATAAAATTTCATATTCAACACCTGGGTAACTCAAAATGCACTTGTTTGTTAGTGAGATAAAAAAATAAATATATTTTATAACTACAACAAGTAGAATAAAGGTCTTGCGTCCAATGTATTATATATGTATGTATTTTTTTCATTTAAGAATAAAAGTCTTACTGTTGTGAACATTTTGGAGCTTGAGAAAGATTTGACTGAAGACGTTGATGAGGGTCGGTAATGATCCCTATGATTCTGATCGTAACTTTGCCGTTTAGGAAAATGTCGGAAAATTCTATTTTTGCAGTACTCCAAAGAAAATGCTGCCGGTAATGCAAATCGCATACAAACAAAATTGCAGTCAATGCAACATGGAACTGCATAATAAATGTTTTGCGCAATTTCAGTTGCAAATGTGAACTTATACTTAATTTGCAAAATAAAATAAAATAATATACTAATGACAAAAAAAAATTAAGTAATGTTCTTGAGTGCGCATTTATTACACATTTTAAAAATACTAACGACAGGAAGATATCGAGTGGCGTCAAATCACATGACTTCGGTGGCCAAATAATTGGTCAATTTTGCGATATAATGTTGTCGTTGAATCGGGTCTTCAATAAGGCGAATTGTCAATGGGCAGTATGGGACGTAGCGCCATCCTGAAGCAAAACCTCTTTTCGCGGAATCCATTTTGCAATTTACCGGATTTCTTCAGCAACTGGGTTCCAAAAGCCGCAAAATGCGACGGAGCAATTGGGCTCCGAAGTTCGACGAAATGGGAAGTGGGTTCCGATTATTAACTCGGATTGTAGCAATTAATAAATACAACAATTGTAGAAATTAATAAAATAAAGGCCAACAAACTGCATATTGGAATTAAAATTAAAAATAAATTAAAAATGTTGTTGTTGACCTCCCGTCGCGTGCGGACGCGTTGCCTCTTTTAAACGCAATTTCGGCGCCACTAAACCGTCAAACATAATACTTACCGGCTCGCCAATACGTCTCGCGAAAAAAAATACAAAATCGCGTGTGTGTGAAAAAAGAAAAAAAAATCCACATAGAGCCAGTGCCGGTGGCCGGTGGCAGTGATAACGAAAAAAGCGAAAAAAAGCAACAGCGTAGGGTCTTCCTTCCGTCCCCCATCCCACTTCATCACTGTTGCTCTTTCTTGACTATTGCATGTGTCGATCGATTATCGTTTGTGCACTTGCAATGTTTGGGTAAAGGCAGCATCGGGCGAATAGCGGGTCGTGAGTTGTTGATTCTGTTAGTGGACCAAACAATTTACCGTACGGGCATAACACCTGCGGTAGATTGTTTTGGAAATCTAACGTATATTTTCAATTCACGGCCTATGCTTAGTTAGCGTCGGAGTTGTGTTTTTTTTATGTTTGTTTTTTATAATGTGTAGGAATTTCGTTGTGGATGTCAGCAACATTCGTGGGTTGAGAAAGAATTTTTTTTCATTATACGCCCATGTTTTTCACAACAAACCAGCTGTTTTGGCACTTAGTGAAACCCAGGTTAGCGTTGGCTCTGATTTAACAGAGTTTAGTCTACCTGGGTACAACTTAGTGCCTTTATTCTTTGCCCATCGCGGTATCGCCGTTTATATACGTAGTGACGTAGCCTACCACCTTCAGCCTCAATATGGCCAATGTGCCAACCCAGAATTTAATTTCATTTGGCTAAAACTCCATGTCCGTAGGCAATTAATACACTACTGTTTTATTTACAGAAGCCCCAACTTGGACAGACATTCAACTTATAATGAGTTTGATGCCCTGTCTGATTCTATTACAAGAATTGTGACCCTTTATCCTCGTTCTGAAATCGTTATTGCAGGCGATTTCAATATACACAATTCAAGCTGGCTTCGACATTCTGGTCAGACAACACCCGAAGGAAGGTACGTCGAGATCTTTGCTGAGGTAAATAACCTGACTCAGCTTGTAAATGAGCCGACACGAATACCGGACATTAGCAGCCAAACTGCCAACACATTGGACTTGTTTCTTACCTCTCACCCTGATAAATACGCTTTGAACGTATTATCGCCTCTAGGTTCGTCAGACCATTGCATCATATCAGCAAATTTCTCGTACTCCAACCACATAGTTAAAGAACAAACTCCTAAAAGAACCGTATGGCAGTACGAGAAAGCCAATTGGGAAAAATTGAACGGTTTCTTTAAGAGTTTTAACTGGTCGCTGTGCTTCCTCGACAGCGACGTGGATGCTGCTGCTGATATGGTCACAAACATAATTCACCTGGGTATGAAGACTTTTATCCCTAACAGGATTAAAAGTATCAAACCCAAGGTTAACGCGTGGTATGACTCGAGCTGCAAAGAGGCTATCAGGTTAAAAGAGGTAAGTTTTCGGCTATTCAAAGCCAACCCATCTGAGGAAAGCCGTAAAAAGTTTAAACGAGCCAGAAATGACTGCAATGCCCACATTAATCGTGTCAAATTCTCCTATGACCAAAAGTTTAGGCAAAAAATACTACAAAGTCCCACTGGTAGAAAAACTTTTGGTCATTTGTTAAAAACATCAAGAATTCGGCCTCGTCATCTATCCCGACACTCATTTACAACGACATTCCAGCTGTCAGCTCTACAGATAAGGCCAATCTGCTTGCTGCTCACTTTGCAGTCAGCTCAACGCTCCCAGATTGTGCTTTGTCTCCCCCTGTACTCGAGCGCGTAGAATTCTCCATGGGACCAATCCACTTTCGCACTCGTACAGTGGCTAGAGTACTTCAAGATCTTGACGTTCACAAATCCGCTGGTCCAGATGGTATTTCCCCTATCGTTCTGAAGAGGTGTTCTTCTTCGCTGGCAAAACCATTGCGTAAGCTTTTCCATCTGTCCTATTCTTCAGGACTCTTCCCGGGAAGATGGAAAACAGCATTTGTCCAGCCTGTACCAAAAAAAGGCGAATCTTCTTCTCCCTCCTCCTACCGACCAATTGCACTTACGTCCCTTCTTTCTAAGGTCATGGAAACGCTGATAAACCGTCAGCTAATGAAATATATTGAATCGCGAAAACTTCTTAATGACCGGCAGTATGGTTTTCGCAGCAACAGGTCCACTGGTGATTTGATGGTGATTTGGTGGTGAAAGTAAGATCGTTGCGCTTGATATTTCAAAAGCATTTGACAGAGTTTGGCACCAACCTCTCTTGTCGAAAATGCGTGCATTTGGAATCGATGATACTCTTCTTCAATGGATTAGAAATTACCTTTCAGTTCAATTCAAGTTGTTTTGGACGGCTTCAAGTCTGCAACTCACCAAATAAATGCTGGTGTCCCCCAAGGCTCTGTTCTGTCCCCGACTCTCTTTCTCATTTTTATAAATGATCTACTGTCTGTTACTTCTAATCCAATCCATTCCTTTGCTGATGACAGTACCCTCAGCTTCTCATATTCGTTTCTTGGGTCACGCCCCTCATCTTCGGGTGTGGAACTGGAACGGCAACGTATGTTAAGCTCATTAAATTCCGATCTTAACAGCATAACTCAGTGGGGTAAAACCAATAGAGTGGAATTTAATGCTTCCAAAACTCAATGCTGTCTCCTGTCAATAAAGCAAAACCCACACACACTGCCATTATCTATGAATGGCACTTACATCGCTGAAACCGAAAGACTTTCCATTCTCGGTATGTGTGTTAATGACAACCTTCGTTGGAATGACCACATATTGGATGTCGCCAAGAACGCCGCGAAATGTCTAGGCTTCCTTAAGCGTTGTAAGAAATATTTCACCCCTTCTGATCTGGCTACAATTTATAAGGCGTTTATTCGCCCGAAACTCGAGTACAACGCTCATATCTGGTCCGGTGCTCCAATAACTTATTTGGAGCTACTTGACAGGATCCAAAAACGCGCGATAAAACTCATTGGCGACCGAGACATCGCGAGATCGATTGACTTTCTTAGTCATCGTCGTAAAGTCTCCTGCCTGTCGTTATTTTATCGTTATTTCCACCATAAGTGCTCAAACGAAATAGCCAGTTGCATTCCTCCCCTTGAACATTTCAACCGCAATACCCGCCATGCAGGGAATGCTCATCAGTTCACCCTCAAGCCTGTGTTCGGACGTACAGTGAAGTTCAAAGAATCTTTCCTCAGCCGTACAACACGAATGTGGAATGCTCTTCCCCGCTCCATTTTTCCTACACATTTAACCTACAGACATTCAAAACCAACGTGCATCGGCATCTCCCTTTTCCTCTCATCCTAATTTCCTTAACGCCCGCGCTGTGTAGCTAATACATTATAAGGGTCCCAACAAATCCCTTTAGTGCGCGCTAATTATAAAAAAAAAAAAAAAAAAAAAAAAAAAAATGTATCGTATACCTATATAATATACGCCATATGCCGTCCTTTTTATCAACATTTTTTTGCATGAAAAATAATAAAACATAAACAGGTAGAGACATACCATAAACCCAAACACGCTTTATCTATGAAAAATACTCGACAAAACTGGTAAAAGTATTGGATAGCTAGTAGCATGAAAAATATTAAGTTAATTTACAAAGGCCATAATAAGGATTAACACAAGGGCCTACACATTTTGAATATACTAATAAATATCATACATAATTTATATTCAAAAAATCAAATTGAAATTTTAAAATTATCATTTATTTAAAAGTTGTTTACAGTAAACATCGACTATATTGGACACAATGGACCCAAACTGATGGTCTAAGTGAGACGTGACACCAGTCACAAGGGCATCCATTTACCTACCTAAACATCGACTATCGATCAGAAAACGATTTAGTACTGTGGTAACTGGACACACACTGTCGAAAGCTGTCAACTGAGAATCTGTCATCGATCGGGAGCTGTCAAGAGACCTCTTGAAAATGAGCGCGTAAAAAAGCTGACATGAAAACTAAGAAGAACTTAAATAAAAGAATTAAATAAAACTTATCTAATTCATGTCTTTTATTTGGTTTAGGTTACGACAAATACCTAACAGGTATTTTTCATACAGCACTATCAATTTTGTAGACATAATGATATGAGGCTATTGAGGGGTTGGGTGTGTGACGGAAGCAGTTGGATATCGTAACCCACTACACAGTTTATCGGGTATCGGAACACAACATTTCAATAACGGAAGCAAATGGGTTCCGAGACCCGACAAATTGCGACAGCGGGAATCCGAAATTCGCGAAAATTGGGAAGTTTAAGTGGATTGCGACAGCGGAAATAAAATAAAGTTTGCTGTATCTACATCTGTTGCAGATTGAACGATCAATTTCGGTTTATACGGACTGATGGCCATTTGAGAATGTCGCTTTAATTATAAATCGAAAATATCTTAAAACCGCGCAAAATTTCTGTATTCACGGTTATCTTACGAAGAGGTCCTTGGAACCCTAAAAAGGGAATTTAAACCCAAAAAAAAGATATTTTTGGAAAATGTCCTTAGAAAACTCTCAGTATTTCTGTGTTAAAGGTTATTTTCCCAAAATGTCCCTAGAAACCGAGCATTATTTTCTTTTTCAAGGTTATTTTACCAAAATTGCTTTATTACTATATTTCAACTTGTAACAATAATGTCAAACTTCTTGACGCATACACCATCGTGTTGTGCCAAACGTTATGATAGTAAGAACCGCAAGACGATGACTATTGACAATAAATAACTACTGCATACGAGTACGCTGCACCCATATTGAAATATTAAAAAAAAATCATAATTCCATTCGGAATATTTATTATTATAATTAATGTTTCTTCTATCAACAGTGCCTAGTTAATACTACACACTTTTCAATGAATTGTCCCCATATTTGCATTCGTGTCCTTACAAACAAAAAGTCAGTAGTTTATTTTTAAAAACACTAAAACAAACAAACTTTTGTTTGTGTATGTATTTGCGCTCTCTTTTGGTATTGGTGATGTGAACTATCGTACTACACATTACCGCAGGTATTATTTAATGCCTTACACGTTAAACATCGCTCCCTTTAGGCCCTTCTTCATGCCTAATTTCAACACGGCGATGCCAAAGGAAGCCAGCGCTTTTCATCTCGACATCTGAAAAAAACTTGTATATTCAGGCCTTACTATCCCCCTCACAGAGAAGAGAAGTGGTAATGCCATCGACGTACAAGCTTTTAAAGTGGTTGGATTTTCAAAACAGATGCCATTATCAACTCGCTTCTTTGGCAATGCCTAAACACAGGCCTGAAACATAGGGACGGGCTACAGTCCGCTTGGGCGAACTGTTGGATACCCTATTCTTATTCTTATCCCTCATAAGTGAGCGTGACAAAAGTCTAAGTATGGTTGATTTGTTAAGAACGCTTTACATATTTTGTTATATAACATTTAAAGGATTTTATCAAAAAAAACGCTCCCTAGCTCAAACTTGGGTGTTTCAATAAAATTGTTTTATTTAATTGTGGGCGTGTCAGTAGGCGGGTTTGAAAAAAATTAACACATGAGCATAAAGGGCCCCAAGAGAGTATATATTATAAATTTCAGCTCCCTAGCTCACTTTGAATTTAAAAAAAAAAAATTGTGGGCGTGCCAGTGTGAGGATTTTGAAAATATTTACACATGAGCATAAAGGGCCCATAGAGAGTATATATTATAAATTTCAGCTCCCTAGCTCAAACTTTGGAATTTCAAAAAAATTGTTTTATTTATTTGTGGGGTGTCAGTGGGCGGATTTTGAAAATTTTGTATCCCGAGCAGTTTTAGGAGTCATAGATCATATATAAAAAATTTCAGCTTTCTAGCTCAAAATTCGATTTTTTCCAAAATTTTGTTTTTTTGAGTTTGGGCGGATTTCAAAAATTCGTAAACTTGATTATTTCGGGACATTACTATCGATGCTGATCATAAATATAGTAACTTTTAGGGGTCTACGGGCAATATTAAGGTATGTTACAAACTATGCGTCAAAATTAATATACCCTTAGAATAGGATATAAACAGGTAAAAATTGCAACCATAAATATTGACCCACTTAACTTATTAAAAACTTTGCCAAATTTTAATGGTAAATCATGTAGCTTAATTATTTTTATAAAAAAAAGCAGAATTTATAATAAATGCAACAAATGCATATAATGAGAGATTTCATAATTAACGAAATCAAATCTAGGATAATAGAGTCTGCCCTAGATGTGGTTTTACGGGGTGGCGATCCAAAAAATTGGAACGAAGTGAAAACTATTTTAGTTAATAATTTCGGTGAAAGGGAGACCTTTTTAAAATTAAAGGAACAGGCAGACAAAATTTTTTGCAAAAATATTTCCCAGCTTTACCATTCATTTTCAGATATACTTTGCAGATTAAAAAATAAATATTATTTAACTGAAATAAAAACATAGGGGCGGGCTACAGTCCGCTTGGGCGAACTGTTGGATACCCTATTCATATTCCTATCCCTAATAAGTGGGCGTGACAAAAATTTAAAGGATTTTATCGAAAAAACTAAGCTTTTGTAAATAAAAACGCTCCCTAGCTCAAACTTTGGTTTTTCAATAAAATTGTTTTATTTAGTTGTGGGCGTGTCAGTAGGCGAATTTAAAAAAAATTTAAGCATGAGCATAAAGGGCACCTAGAGAGTATATACTATAAATTTCAGCTCCCTAGCTCAAACTTTGGACTTTCAAAAATAAAAATAAAAATAATTGTGGGCGTGTCAGTAGGCGGATTTTGAAAATATTTACATATGAGCATAAAGAGCCCCTAGAGAGTATATATTATAAATTTCAGCTCCCTACCTCAAGTTTTGGTTTTCAATAAAATTGTTTTATTTAATTGTGGGCGTGTCAGTGGGCGGATTTTGAAAATTTTATGTCCCAAGCTGTTTTATGGGCCATAGATCATATATAAAAAATTTCAGCTTTCTAGCTCAAAGTTCAATTTTTTCCAAAATTTGTTTTATTTAATTGTGGGCGTGTCAGTGGGCGGATTTTGAAAATGTTATGCCCCAATCAGTTTTATGGGCCATAGATCATATATAAAAAATTTCAGCTCTCTAGCTCAAAATTCGATTTTTTCCAAAATTTTGTTTTTTTTTGAGTTTGTGGGCGTGTCTGTGGGCGGATTTCAAAAATTCTTAAACTTGATTATTTCGGGACCCTAGAGAGTATATGGTTAAAATTTCAGCTCTCTAGGTCCAGTTTAAAGGCCTAATTTTTGCCGACGGACGGACGGACGGACGGACATGGCTAGATCGACATTACTATCGATGCTGATCATAAATATAGTAACTTTTAGGGGTCTACGGGCAATATTAAGGTATGTTACAAACTATGCGTCAAAATTAATATACCCCTAGAATAGGGTATAAAAAGGTCATTCCCTAAGAAGCAAAGTGGTAATGGCATTAATGCTCAAGTTTTCAAACTGGTTCGAGTTTCCAAACAAAAGCCATTACCCACTCGGTTTTAGGTATTTGGAAGTTTGTCAAATCAAACAAACCTTTAAAGTATCCCCACACATTACTCAGCGCGTGGTAAATAAAAACCAATATTCATATAAAGACAAAGTTGGACCGAAAAATATATAAAAACATAAGGAAAGGCTACAGTCCGCTTCGGCAAAGTGTTAGATACCCAATTCCTATTCCTATCGCCCAAAAAAAACGTTTTCGTATAAAAATGCCCCTTAAAAGTGGGCATGGGCAGAAACGACTTTAACTATATATGTACTTACTTTTGCGAATGATTTCTTCAATAAAAAGTTTTTTTTTATTTAAATTGGGCGTGTGAGTGGGCGGACTATAAACATATTTACACATAAACATTCAGAGCCCATAGAGAGTACACATTCCAAATTTCAGCTTCCTAGCTCCAAGTTTTGGTTTTTCGATACAAATGTTTTATTTAATTGTGGGCGTGTCAGTGGTCGGATTTTAAAAATGTTATCTCTCTAGCAGTTTGGGCTGCTAAAGACCATATATTAAAAGCTTTCTAGTTCCAAATACGAAATTTTTCATAAATTTTTTTTTTCAGATTGTGGACAATTTCAGCTTCGTAGCTCCAGTTTAATGGCCTAATTTTTGCCGACTGACGGACGGACGAACCGACATGGCTAGATCGACAAAACTCAAGGGGTCTACGGGCAAGATTAAGCTATGTTACAAACTGTGAGTCGAAATTAATATACCCTTAGAATTGTGTATGAAAATGTGAAAGTGGACAGAAACGGACTCGAATCAAGTCACTCAATGCATATTGAAGTTAATTTAATTGTAGATAATATTTTTTTGCAACCACTTCTGATTTCAGAAGAGTTTTGACCGTATCTGTCCCATAAAATGTTCTTCGTTCAGTGTAAAAGGAGAATTAAAAAAACAAGTATTTGTCAAACCGAACGGCAAAGTTGAGAAGCTTCTCATGACAATTGATACTCTTGGATGTTTGTACGACGTTCGCAAGAGGTGGGACAGTGGAAAAACTCGTAAACGGGGAATTGAAATTTCAAAACTTTGTCATGAAACGTTGAATTTGGATCTGTGTAAATGCACCATTTTTATTCTTAATTCTGTTGCTTCTAAAAAACCGTAAGTGTTACATTGGGCGCGTTAACTTTGCAAGACAACTGCTAGTCCCCACTGTTTTACCCTTCCGTGTTGATCGAATAACTCACGTGACCACCGTTTGGCAAGTGATAGAGATTTAACAAACAGGGAACTCGCAGTTGCCTTTCAATTTTAACGTTTCTTTGAAAACTCAGAAACACTTTTTGTATCTTTTTTGATGTTTTGATTACTTTAATAAATGGTAAAAAGCAAAGTTAAGAAAATAATAAGGTGTCCGATAAATATCGCACTTCTGAAAGAGCTATCTTTGCAAAATACCCTATATTGTTGCTTAAATTGAAATAAATCAAGAGATACCTACAGTGTCATACTTCAACGGAACTTGAAAAGGGTGCAAATGGAGCCCCTGCCATATGATTTGTTTGCCGAAACTTCATAAATCTTCAACAACCGGGTTGAACTCCTTTACCTTATTTTTATAAATTCATTCTTTAACCGTGCAGTACGGGGTAAGAATATCACTGCAGAGCCCCAATAAAAACAGTGCATGTCGTTAAAGTCGACTTATTGGAGAAATCACTTCTAGGCAATTTCACCGTTCATGTAAGCCTAGCGACACATCTTGAAAATATCCCGCAAGTGTGCAAACAAATCCTAGGGTTGACACGACTGGAGATCGCGATGTCGTAAAAGGAAGATCAAACAATCATTAATGGGAGCATGCATGTCAAAAGCGTTAAAAAGAGGCAGGTCTAAAAACTTCTGGATTACTCAACTGCAACACCAGCAGCGTTTGATTGGCCTCAGTTATAAGTGATCAGAAGTTGGGAGGCTTGCCAAAGTTCATTGAACTTCAACCGGCAAAACCCCAGAGGCCCCAGACCCTATCAATTGCCTTTGAGGAAGAAGAAGATAAATTCTTTTTCGAAATCGATAATATACATTTTTATTAACAGAAGATAAAAGCCGTTTGCCTAAAAATAACTAATTTCGAGTTTTTTTTTTCAAAAAACTGAAAAAAGTTAACGCTACAAAATAACAACAAATTAAAGTCAATATGAGGTCTAGTTTATTTTCTCAGCACAAAATTTCTATTAGTATCTATGTTCTTTAAATGAACATTGAAAAGTTAAGAACACATAACATGGCGGCCAATAGACGAGTCCGTTTCTCGAGATAGCACGTTCACCGAACTGAGACTTCAATAACTCGATTGTTGCACCCGCTGTGTGGCTTGTGGCACCGTCTTGTTGGAACCACATATCACTGATGTCCTCATGCAATTGCTCAAAGAAAAAACTTTCCAATATGTCTTTGTAGCGAATACCATTTACCGTAATGTGACGGTCATTTTCATCGACGAAAAAACGGTCCTTCGTGTACTTCACTATAATGAAAATGTTGATTTTACTGAATATTTTGACACTAACAGTTTGGTAGCTGGTTTAACGGCTCGTTAACACTTAAAGTTTGAAGTTGTCAAGTAGCTAATGAAAGACCCTTTACAAGGTTCTTCTAGTCGGCAGTATCTAAGATGACTATTTTGGATCTATATCTCTTCTGCATTTTTACTAATACAAATGTGCCTAGTATTTGCAAAAGCATATATGTATGGTGATTTTGATACGTTTTATTTGTCTAGAAGACCTGTCTGCTATTTATTACTACTCGTAATATTGGACTTATGCCTCCAAGTTCCAGCCAGGTGTCTCATGAAATAATCGAATTTAAGCTCGGAGCTGATGGTCTCCCATCAAATCATATTTAAAGGTTTGCAATCAGAATCTCTTACAGCTCAATCTGGAGTTCCTCAAGGAAATTACTTAGGTTCAATTCTGTTTATACTAGCCATTTATGATGTTAAGGCATGTTAAAAATCACAGCAATATTCTGATATACGCTGATGGTATGAAAATATATAAATCTATCATTTTTACGCAACGCAGAATTTTTCATCCAAGCGACGTTAATAGCTTCGCTACTTGGTGTGATAAGAACGCGTTCTAGCTAAGTACTACTAAGGGCTTAGTCAGCATAGGCCATTATATATATTCTTTTCCTTTATATATTATTATATTAATTCTTTTTTCTGGAAGGAAAAAATAGTTTTTTTTTTATTTTCTGCTACTGGTGCCGTTGACGTAGAATAAAACAACAAAAAATCTATACCCTGGCTGCTGCTGAGATAGCCACACACACAATCTCTTCCGAAGCCGTTGAACTAGTCTCTATTCATAGCTTTCAAGCTGACAATACCAATACTGCGAACTTAAACGAAAGATCGTATTTTTGCAACTCGATTTCATTCCGTTGCTGAATATTTTTAATAAGTCTCTTCAGGAAGGTGTATTTCTGGATGAATTGAAACTTTCATATATGTATATTCCCCATTCATAAATTAGGACCTAAGAATAATATAGTGAATTGTATGGGTATTTGCAAACTTTCGGCAATTTCCAAGTTGTTTGAAAGCCTGGTGGAAAATGGGCTTCATTTTATTACAAATGAATTCTTATCTGAAGCTCAGCATGGCTTTGTCTCCGGGAGTTCTACTGTTACTAGTCTGAATTATTTTACATCGTATGTGACTAACGCCATTGAAGATAAATTCCAAGTCGATACAATTTACACTGAAATTGCAATAAGTGTTCCAAGCCAATAAAGTGTGCATCAGGCGGACCTGCGTCCGCTCCTGTTCATACTTTTCTTACATGACATTCTAACAGTGTTTTAACATTGCGAATGTCTGTTATATGCAGATGATCTGAAGCTATTTTCAAAAATTAAAAGTTTAGAAGATTGTCATCTGATTCAATCTGATGTAAACTCTCTGGCAACCTGGTGTAACACAAATGGACTTAAACTTAATTATAGTAAGTGTAAAGCGATTTCTATTTACAAAAATTGGTCAGTTTGTTGTTTGCCTATAATATTGAAACTAATGTTTTTTACTGGGTCTCAACTGTCAAGGACCTACCTACCTAGGTATATTACTTGAATTCTCCTTTTCGTTTAAAAGCCATTCAGATTATTTAGTCCACAAAGGTAGGTTTCATTAAGCGCAATTGTAGGGATTTGAGAGACCCGTACGTTCTATTATCTTTATTTGGGATTTTTGCCCCAAGCCAGATGACAATTGCTTGGGATAAAATCGCTTGAATCTAGAAGGACTATTCATAGTGTAATGCTTGTGAGAGATTTACTATGCTTCCATATAAAATGTCCATCGCTTCTTTCATTGGTTTCAATATACGTGCCCGCTAGATCAATGAGAGCTAGAATTTTCTTAATACAAAGAGCTCACACAACTAGATATGGCGGTAATGACCCCTTATCAAAATCGGTTAGGTATTGAAGTGTCGTTAAATATTGATATTCTGCATTCTAATTCATACTTGGAGCGCCGTAGATCTGTTAGCTGTAAAATTGCTTGTAGATACATTAATTAAATAAATAAAAAAATATAAGGTTGTTGTATAGGCTGTCCAAAAACAGAAAACCCAAACCAAAAATTTCCCTTAAGGGAATTTCGTTCTCTTAGCACATTTTTGATGAAATGAAATGTTTAATGCCTGTCTCTACCTTTTGCCACATGGTTTATACTATTATATACAGCGTTGCCGATGACACTTTCCTTAATTCCCCAAAATTCGCTGCTGAATTACCCGAATTGGGGAAGAACAAAGATCCAATTCCCCACAGATTCCCCACACAATTATCTAGTAAAAAAAAACAGGTTTTAATAGAAAATCGAAAATTTTATTTATTTATTTTTATTCAGTCATTGTTTTCAGCCATATATTTGCTCCTAACATCTTCTTTGATGGTTCAAATTTCAAAATACTCCCTTTTTATACCCTATTCTAGGGGTATATTAATTTTGACGCATAGTTTGTAACATACCTTAATATTGCCCGTAGACCCCTAAAAGTTACTATATTTATGATCAGCATCGATAGTAATGTCGATCTAGCCATGTCCGTCCGTCCGTCCGTCGGCAAAAATTAGGCCTTTAAACTGGACCTAGAGAGCTGAAATTTTAACCATATACTCTCTAGGGTCCCGAAATAATCAAGTTTACGAATTTTTGAAATCCGCCCACAGACACGCCCACAAACTCAAAAAAACAAAATTTTGGAAAAAATCGAATTTTGAGCTAGAAAGCTGAAATTTTTTTATATATGATCTATGACTCCTAAAACTGCTCGGGATATAAAATTTTCAAAATCCGCCCACTGCCACGCCCACAAAAAAATAAAACAATTTTATTGAAAAACCAAAATTTGAGCTAGGGAGCTGAAATTTTTAATATATACTCTCTAGGGGCCCTTTAAGCTCATGTATAAATATATTCAAAATCCGCCCACTGACACGCCCACAAATAAATAAAACAATTTTTTTTGAAAATCCAAAGTTTGAGCTAGGGATCTGAAATTTATAATATATACTCTCTAGGGGCCCTTTAAGCTCATGTATAAATATTTTCAAAATCCGCCCACTGACACGCCCACAAATAAATAAAACAATTTTTTTGAAAATCCAAAGTTTGAGCTAGGGAGCTGAAATTTATAATATATACTCTCTAGGGGCCCTTTATGCTCATGTGTTAATTTTTTTTTAAATCCGCCTACTGACACGCCCACAATTAAATAAAACAATTTTATTGAAACACCCAAGTTTGAGCTAGGGAGCGTTTTTTTTGATAAAATCCTTTAAATGTTATATAACAAAATATGTAGAGCGTTCTTAACAATTTAACCATACTTAGCGGACTGTAGCCCGTCCCTATGTTTTTAATTCCTTTTCTGGTTGCCTTTAAAGATACTACAGTATCAGTATGTAGGCGATTTCTGTTTTCAGTTTTTATGTTTTTCAGTTCACTGAATTTTCTTTCAACTTATGCGTTTGCAAAAGGCAACACAAGTAAAAGGCAGATAACAATTTTTAAATTTAGAAACTGTCCATATCCCTCATTGTTTGTAATTCTAAACACCTTACCCCAGTAGTTTTCAGCACTATCTTTTTCATTAAGTCCATGTCGAACAAAATCCAACATAGCATGAGATCGCCACTCGTCATCCAGTTTTTGAAGATTCATAAACTTTTCAAGCACTGGTAATCGCTTCAGTAAAGGAATCCTTGATTTTACGTTGAACTGCTGAGCTTCTGTTGTATTAACAATTGAAATAACAGAAAATAATGTATCCTTAAAATCAAATCTCTTTGAAATGTCCGACGTTAATTCAATGTAAAAACCTTGGCATGTTTTATAGAAACTTGAAATAGCTGAACTGGGTATATTTTCGTCTTTTTTCAAATGCTCCATACTTCCCGTAGCCTTAACTCCAATATATATTTTCTCTAAAGCTACGAAATATATAGCATTTTTGAATTCAGCGCTTAAAATATCATTTAAGGTTTTGACGTAACTCATTTCCAGGTAGTTAGCAGAAAGCGTTTTCAAAAGTTTTTATACTTCTGGCTTCAAGCTGTGGAGAAGTGATGTTTCTGATTGAAACGTGGTATTAAAATCCGTTACTAGTGAAAGCACGTAGGACATGAACTCTAAATATATTAGAGTAAATTGATTGTTCATTGTGGTCAGCATTTCTTCAGTAGTTTTCGAAGGATAGGAAAAGACAGATTCTGTTAAATAGGCATTTAGTGGAACGTACTGCTCTAATTCACGATCTACACAAGCTTTTAACGAGAGCGATCGGGTTTGAGCAGGTGCAAGTATTTTGTGTATCTAGACTTGAAAGAACTCCTGAAACTCTTTGAATTTAAGCTGTTGATATGAACTTCTACTAAGATGAGCTGCAATGGAACGTAAAGTCTTCGACGTTTCGTGGTAACTTCAGACAAGTCTTTGATGAAGACAGATGTATCATATGACAGGAGCATTTTATAAGTGCAATGTGAGGCAAATCCTTCTTAAGAAAAGCAAAACCAGAACAATGTTCACCTACCATAACGTTTGTAGTGTCTGAAGAAAATCCAACCATGTTTTCAATGGGTATGTTTTTGTTTTGAAGCATTCGAATTAAACAGTCACAGAGTCCAGATGCAGTTCCTGATGAAATTTCAACCATATCCAGAAATAAATGTTCAACTTCATTGCTTTCGTTGTTGTATACAACGGCAGTTAAACAACACTGTTTTAAAGTCCGCTGATCCGACGTTTCATCCATTATTATAGAAAAAAAGTTTCCATTTCGTAATTTTTCAATAGTATCCTCTATAAACGTGTTTCCTAGAAAATTTCTTGCTATGGATGTAGCTTTGGTTCTATGTAAATTTGTATTTTTAGCTATAGTTGAATCGGAAAAAATGTTTTTGCAGAGTGGACCCAAGGTATCCATGAACGATAAAGGAATATTATTTTCAGATAAAGCTCCAACTAATTTTAATTCAGCTCATCTTACATTTTCTTCTAATTCCGCCGCTGGCAAATATGGATTTCGTTCATCGTAATCGATTTTTTTTTTATAAAAATCAATTAGATAAATTACTAAATGCTAAAATGTCAAAATCCCCGGATTTTCCCCGTATAGTGCCAAACCCCTCAAAATCCCCAAACGAGTTGAGATTCCCCGCAGTTTGGGGAATTCCCCACATATTGGCAACCTTGATTATATAGTCATGAAGATTTATATTTCAAAAAAGTAAGGCAGTCAAAGAAGAAGTGATTTCATTTGTAGCGAAATATGAAAAAGTTAAATGTCAAAGTTAATTGAAAAATATCTCAGTTGAATTAAGAAAAGTTAAACAAAAGATGTTAAATACAATAGAATAAGAAATATTTATTGAAAAACTGAACAGTTGACTTTAGAGATTGAGACGCTCCTGTTATTTTCGAAGTTTCATGAATGATTTTCTGTAAAATAATTAGTTGCCTTTTTATATAAATTTGCATTGACAGCCCAACTTATAATAAGTTTGAAGCCCTGTCTGATCGCATCACAAGAATTGAGACCCTTCATCCTTGATCTACTGATATCGTCTTTGCGGGGGACTTCAATATACACAATATTCTAGTTGTCTTCCGCATTCTGTTCAGACAGCACCCGAGGGAAGGTACGTCGAGATGTTTTCTGAGGTAAATAACCTGACATGAATACAGGACATTAGCAGTCAAACCGCCAAAACACTAGACTTGTTTTTTACCTCTCATCTTATAAATATGCCATAAACGTATTAACGGCTCTAGGTTCGTCAGACAATTATATCATATAAGCGAATTTTTCTTACTCTAACTATTTACATAGTTAAAGAACAAACTCGTAAAAGAAGCGTATGGCAATACAAGATAGGTAGCCAATTGCGAAAAACTAAACGGTTTATTTCAGAGTTTGACCTGGTTCTCGACAGCGACGCATGGATACTGCTGCTGACATGTTTACAAACATAACTCACCTGGGCATGCGTTCTTTTATCCCTAACAGGATAAAAAGTATCAAACCCAAGGTAAGCCCGTGGTGTGACGCGGTTAAATTAGGCCAACCCACCTGAGGAAAGTCGAAAAAAGGTCAAACGAGCCAGAAATGACTGCAATGCCCACATTAAACGTTTCAAATTCTCAAACGATCAAAAGTTGAGGCAAATAATACTACAAAGTCGCACGGGTAGTACAATACAGACTTTTGGTCGTTTGTAAAAAACATCAAGAATTCGGCATCGTCATCATCCCGACAACCATGAGCAATGACATTCTAGCTGTCAGCGCTTTGGATAAGGCCAATCTGCTTGCTGCTCACTTCGCAGCTTCTGCTTTATCTCCCCCTTTACTCGAGCGCGTATAATACTTCATGGGACCAATCCACTTCCGCACTAGAGTACTTCAAGATCTTAACGTTCACTAATCCGTTGGTCCAGATGGTATTTGATGACTTATCTAACCGCAAAGTGGAACCAATCTCTTCACATTGAAAGTCGTTCAACCTATCCCAAGATTAAGCCCTGGGGAACCCCGTATCTGAGATGGTTTTCTTAGCTATATAGTATATATGTCTGCATTTTTCACTTGCATTCTTCAATTTTTATACCCTATTCTAAGGGTATATTAATTTTGACGCATAGTTTGTAACATACCTTAATATTGCCCGTAGACCCCTAAAAGTTACTATATTTATGATCAGCATCGATAGTAATGTCGATCTAGCCATGTCCGTCCGTCCGTCCGTCCGTCCGTCCGTCGGCAAAAATTAGGGTTTTAAACTGGACCTAGAGAGCTGAAATTTTAAACATATACTCTCTAGGGTCCTAAAATAATCAAGTTTACGAATTTTTGAAATCCGCCCACAGACACGCCCACAAAATCAAAAAAACAAAATTTTGGAAAAAATCGAATTTTGAGCTAGAAAGCTGAAATTTTTTATATATGATCTATGACTCCTAAAACTGCTCGGGATAAATTTTTTTTCAAAATCCGCCCTTTTTTAATGTGTAAACATTTTTGCTCTCGTTGATGTGTAAATATATCTAGCGTCACCGTCATCGTCAGATTTTCCCGTTAATTTTCATTACCACGTGAGTTAATCGCTGCTCGACAGATCACCGCAATTAAACGACGTTTGGCGCGGTTAGTACGTAGATGGGTGACCGTTTGAGAACAACCGCGTGTCGTTGTTTTTTTTTATTAATTATGTATGTTCAATTTTAGAGATTGTTATGTCCTTACGAAACACCGGAAAGTTGTGTGGAAGTAGATTTGTTTTGAATAATTGAGGTTGTATAGCTTGTAGTTTGTTGTACATCAGTTGAAGGTAAGAGGAAAAATATCGATTTGTACTTCGGTAACCGATGGCCGATTTAAGAATGTCACTTAAACGACAATCGATGCTATATTTTCCCGGTACATCGACACACTTGAGTCGACGGTGTACGTCTCCTACTTCAGCTTTCACAAACCAATTATTTGTTCGGTCAAACATTAAATAAATTTTGTCGTTGACATTAAATATATATCATGGTTTTATTTCAATACAATACCCAAATCTCTTGTTTATCAAAACCACAACCTCTGTGATATTTCCACATGCAACACTGACGAGCCTACATGTTTACACATCAACTATACCGTGAGTGCAGCGTGGCTCACACCTTTTTTTTTTAAAGGAAATAAAATCTCTTAGCACTCAGACTCGGTAACGGCCCATTGTACTACCAGGCTGAATTCCTCTTTTTGGTATATAGGTAGGAGAAACAAGGTATTATTCGTGTCTCTCGACACACTCCTTTACGACTTGGAACAAAATATAAAGCCAAACTATATATTCGTGTTGGCCCAAGAAAGGTCATAGGATGGAGGAAAATCCCGGATAATGTATTGGCCCCACTGGTTGGCGCTGCGATCGGGTTCCATGACTTTTGTTTTTTTGGATTCACCTCAAATTCACAGCCATTCTTCGGAATTGACCAGGGAATGTTCCTGTGAAATTTGGTCAAAATCGGGCAAAGGGGCGTGGCATCTACCATACAAAAAATCATTCAAATCGGCATTTCTCGACACTTTTAAAAGCTTATCTTTTAAAATTTGCAATTTTGATGTGTATAGTTTGGGCAATGCATATCGAAAAATGTGGGCGTAGTTAGACAACGGGGCGTGGCACTTCCCATACAAAAACATCATTCAAATCGCAATTTCTCAACACTTACATTAGCTTATGTTGTAAAATTTTGAATTTTGATGTGTATAATTTAGATACTGCACATCAAAAAATATGGGCATATTTGGGCAACAGCGCTCTCTTCTCCCTCTTTTTATATTGGTCGATTTGGTTGTTGACATTCAATTAGATATATATATTTTTGCATGTAGTTCAACCGTGTAGTTCAACAAATTGATGGAAAGAAAATAAAAATCAAAGTTTCTTTCTTTCGTGTTGCGGTTTCATTTGAAAAAGTAACGTGACATAATCATTTGTCAGACAACTAGCACCGGCCCTTAGCGGAGCAACGAAATTGCTTGCTAAGCTAAGTGCAAAAAAATATGAAGTCCCTTAAACCACCGACACCGATTGTGCTCAAATCAGGCAATCTTTGGTATTGACCTGAATGTGTTTCTGTGAAGTTTGGTCAAAATCGGTCTGCCAAGTTTGACATGCAATTTGTTTTTTTACTTGAAAAAGATATCAGACTTGTAATTGTTGGCGATGGGCAATGGCGTGATTCCAATCGACTAAATCACCATCCTGATTGAATTTCCACCGAATTTTCGCCACTTTACAATGCACCGGTAGAGCTCATCACGAATCGCATAGAATTATTTTGATCATGATAGGCTGAGTGCACATCGATTTTAAGTGCGAAAACAAGGATGTCGATCATTTGAATTTTCTCATTCAAAATCAAATCGCCGGTGAGTTAGATTCATACAAATCCTTCGGCTCTGTAATGGATAAAAACGAAGCCACCAGCTATTCCACGAAATTTTTGAATTCTTTGGATGTTCCGGTTTTGCCGCCACACAATTCAAAATTGAAAGTCGGCTCAGTTATAATTTTGTTGCGCAACCTCAATGCACCGAAACTTTGAAAGCGTTTGATTGTGAAGAATCTAAAATTAAATGTCATCCAAACTACGATTTTGAGGGGAACATTTAAAAGCGAAGCTGTTTTCATTTCGCGGATTCCGCTTATTCCGAAAGATTTGCCATTCGTATTTAAGCGTCTTCAATTATGTATATTTTTATGACAATTAATAAGTCGCAAGGATAATCGCAGGATGTATGAAATTCGATGTTTCTCAAATTGTATGTATGTGCACGCGCCCGAGAATAGAACGAAAAGTGTTGTGTAGGTACCATAAAGCACTTCAGTGGAAAAGCATAAGGTTGGCCAATGCGTCAATATGACATTGTAATACTTCAGTTATTTCCATTGTATTTAATAGAACTCTTGAATAAAAATTTCGACCGAATTACATGAAACAGCATGTGCATGCTCGGAATTATTATTTTCATTACATTAACAAATTTGGCTGAACGAAGTTCGCCATATCAGCTAGTTAATTTTAAATTTTAAATAAAGGTTATACTAAATTAAAGAAGAGATTGTTAATGTTGAATATACGATGAATTTGGCCAAGGCCAATATAATCAGCACTTTTATTTTATCTAATTCAGAAATTAATAAAACGGAACATATCTTTAAGAAGGATAACATTCCTTATGGTAACATAGATAAAGCGTTAAAGGTCGCATCCGACATTAATAATATAATTTATATTATATGTGTATGGACAACCAAAATATAATCTTTTAAAACAATATTGTCATAAAAGCTGTGAAAAATAGTATTTTTTTAACAAAATAAATTTTAATTTAAAGCTAGTTATAATACCTATAATAAGTCATCTTTAAATTCAAAGCAACACTTCTTACGTACGTAACCTACTCAATAGCCGACCCCTAGTTGCACCCGATCAATAACCAGCACATCCCTAGAGTTTAAGAAATCCTGCCAGGAATAATATTTTTACACCAATGAGGGACCATTGGTTATAAACAATAACACCTTACGACTTAATGGAACTTTCATCACGCGACATCATAATTCAACAATAGAAGTCGGCGAGCTGATTATAGCAACCAGTCTCTTTATCCATCAAAGTTAAAGGAATCCTGTCATTTGAAATGATGAAGGAACTTCATCTTAATGACACTATATTAAAACATTGGACACTAAAAACGAAATAAGCCTTGCCACCAACCTTGGGCTTTTTATTGTTGTAATAGCACTAGTTTTAGTCATTGTTTCGAGAAATATCATGGATATTCGTACACACGTGGAACGGAGTGTATTTGCAGACTTTGCAGGAATTTCATACGAAAGCTTTCCACATTGAGAAAAATTAGTGCTAAGAACCATTCGTATGTCAAAATTGATAAATTTGTTAAATTTTGTTAAATTTCTATTTAAATTTGAATCCGGACGGTGCGCATTTGAAATCAGCAAAGTGGCAGGCGCTTGGCTCTATTTTGAATTCGTTGGGAGGATCATTGGAATATGTTTATCAATGGAGAACGTTTTAGAGAGATCAAAAGTAAGATATATTTTAACCTATTTTGTTTTTGCTGGATTTTACATATTTTTACTACGTATTTAGGCTCCTTATAAAAGAACGAGAAGGCTTATTACAGGTTTTATCAGAAAAAAAAATCGTCTAACAATGACGCAATTTTCATTTTTAATTTGTATAAAATAAATTTTTACGAATGAAAATATTCCGAGTTATACACATTGGTTGTAACAGCCACAATTTAAATCTCATGATAGATATATCAAAGAAACTGGAACAGTCGCATTCCGGTTATCGCAATTCTGAATGCAGGTGACAAAATCAATAGACTTGTATTTTTATACCCTATTCTAAGGGTATATTAATTTTGACGCATACTTTGTAACATACCTTAATATTGCCTGTAGACCCCCAAAAGTTACTATATTTATGATCAGCATCGATAGTAATGTCGATCTAGCCATGTCCGTCCGTCCGGCTGTCGGCAAAAATTAGGCCTTTAAACTATATATGTATATACACTCTCTAGGGTCCCGAAATAATCAATTTTACGATTTTTTGAAATCCGCCCACAGACACGCCCACAAACTCATAAAAACAAATTTTTCGAAAAAATCGAATTTTGAGCTATGTAGAAAGCTGACATTTTTTATATATGATCTATGACTCCTAAAACTGCTCGGGAGATAAAATTTCCAAAATCCGCCCACTGACACGCCCACAATTAAATAAAACAATTTAATTGAAAAACCAAAATTTGAGCTAGGGATCTGAAATTTATAATACATCCTTTTTAGGGGCCTTTAAGCTCATGTGTAAATATTTTCAAAATCCGCCTACTGACACGCCCACAATTTAAAATCAACTTTTTTTGAAAATCCAAAGTTTGAGCTAAGGAGCTGAAATTTATAATATATACTCTCTAGGGGCCCTTTATGCTCATGTGTTAATTTTTTTTAAATCCGCCTACTGACACGCCTACAATTAAATGAAACAATTTTATTGAAAAACCAAAGTTTGAGCTAAGGAGCGTTTTTTTTTTACAAAAGCTTCTTTTTTTGTTGATAAAATCTTTTAAATGTTATATAACAAAATATGTAGAGTGTTCTTAACAATTCAACCATACTTAGGCTTTTGTCACGCCCACTTATGAGGGATAGGAATAAGAATAGGGTATCCAAAAGTTCGCCCAAGCGGTCTGTAGCCCGTCCCTATGTTTTTATATGTTTTTATTTTTCGTTCGCAAATAAGTAGTACAGGAATGCGAAATATATTTTCGGGTTCGTTCGTGTCTAAACCATGTGCAAATATATTTTTTAATACATTAGTATTTTAGATAAATTGTTCACTGTGCCACAGTGTAACAGTAACATACTCGTATTACAACTCGCCCCTGAAATTTTAATTTTGCCGACTATGCTGTTCGGGCCTTTAAAGACACACTGTGCATATCAGCAGTGGGCGCAGAGGTTAGAGTGTTGGACTACTAATCTAAAGGTCTCGGGTTGAAATGCCGCCGGGTACAAGTAACACATAGTAGTTGTTTCCACTGCCCCACCTCTTGTAGGTCCTTCTACTTTGGACGAGCAATGGTTGAAGAAGCTAGGTTTTAAGCCTGTTTGGGCCGTTAATGCCTAATATTTATTTATTTAATTTATATTTTTTGTGCATATCAGAAAAACGCCTAGTTGCGAAACAATCCAAAGAAAATGATGTAAATAAAGTAACGCTTCTTTTGGCTTTAAGTTCAGGTAATATTGCCAGTTGAGCTTATACATAAGTCCGCAAGAGATTACTAAAGTGCTCGGTAGCTTCAGATCAGAACAAGTTCCATCCTTATTATGTAGTTTTGAATATCTCTGAATATCAACATATTTCAGAGAACCTAGGAAAACTAGGAAATTAGCCGTCTTAAAGTACACTTGCGATAAGGCAGAGCTTGCTGAAGAGCAAACAAACAAAAAGGTTCAAATTAAACCAAAAATGACAGGCAAAGTAAAAAAAATAGTTTTAAGAAAATACGAGTATTAACCGATCGCTGTGAACAAGACGACGAAAATGTCGCATTTGACGTTTTCAAACACAGTCAAAGTGGATTCCTTAAACAAGTTAATCCGGAAAATTGTTGCAGAAAATCTCACTGAGAGGTTCTACAAAAATTTGTTCCTGCTTTCCTAAGAGCTGAAGTACATTTTTTTATTTTTTTATTATTAAAAAGGAAATATAAATCCCAGAGCACTCAGACTCGGTAACTTTCCATTGTACTTCCATGCAGAAATCCTGCTTTTGGTGTATAGGTTGGAGAATGGGTAGCGTATGTTGTTGTTCCACATGGGGATTGAACCTGCACCGCACGGGTCACAAGCCAACACATTCCTCCACAACCTCTACACCGTCGCCACCCTTACTCAAGTACATACATAGGTACTTCATTGGATTTCCTTTTACGTCCGGCGTTTTTTTTCCATTGCAACAGTAGATGAATCTCCAACAAAAGCATCTTTTTCATCTTCACCGACATTCTGCAATATTTGCAATTGGTGCACCTAGTGTTCAGATCCATAAATAAAGTTGAAATTGTCAAAATATTCCCAGTTCGTCGCCTCTTCCCGTCTGGAAATTGGGTTTTTCTATGTGCTTGTAGGTTGTAAACAAATAAGTAAACTTCCTTATGATTTCTTCACAACTAAAAGAAAATTGAAATGAGGGCATTTAATAATTAAAATTAATCCTTCTCGACATCAGTTATTTAATTTGGCCGCCGTCTGTCACCTCGGACTTTATACTGCACATCTGTAACGCAGATGATGTTTTCGAACAAATGGCTTGCGCAACCTGCATTATGGAACACAATGCTAATGCAGTTAAAGTAGTGTCTGCATTTTCGAACACTTTTCTTTTGAAGTTTGCGTTTCGTTTTCAAACAGCCTGCTATACCTTTGACATGCAAAGTTTCTTTTTCCATAATATACAACGTACATGACTTTTTCTAATTATCGTCCAGCAACCTCGACGTTATTTCTATCCACAGTGACGTTCTGTCCTAAGCAGTGTTCGGATGTTTGTTTGTTTGTTGATAGCATGTGTTTGGTCTTGACCTGACTAACTTCAAGACCTTCAACCAATTTTACCTTTTCAATCACCGTAAATGCTTCTATCATGGCAAGCTGAAGGCAGATGATGTCGATATCATCCGCATTCCCTAGGAACTGAACGAATCTATTGAAGAAAGGACCTTGTCTGCCGAATGCAGTGGTGTTTTGAGAAATTGTTTCTTAAAGGTTCAGAGACGAACAAATTAAATTTAAAATTTACATTTTTTTCAAAGAAAGATGTTGAATTAAGTATTAACATTCGTTATGTATTATTTAAATAAAAACAACACACCTAATTTTTCTTTTACATTTGGCATAAATATTAGACAAAGAATATTTTTTTTTCCATTCTCTCATAAACGAGAGATGGAGAAAAAAGTTATTGAGATGGTTCCGGGAGAGAACTAGAATCTTCTGAGATCGTAAATTTAGGATTGTATCCGTTTGGCCCCGGCTCATACGTGTGTGAAATGGTGCTCACACGAAACTACTTCATCCATTTGTGTTAGAAGGGCTTCTTGAGAAAGACGTGTTGGGGCGAAAAAAAAAAAAATAAAGAGACCGGGTGCGCAAATTTGACGCTCTCTATTGTGTTACTCATCGACTCGTACACTTAAACAACAAGGGGAAACGTTTAGGAAGGATTTAGTATTATGCAGAATAAACGAATTATGAGAGAATTATTTATGTAAGTGCTATTTTATGTTAGTTGAGTAAGGATTCATATGAATCGTGTCTCTTCATAGATTAAACACGAAAACCGCAAAGGGAAAAAAAGAAAAGCCGATTATCATCCTAGCGACCTTTGAGAGTATGTATAGTTCTGCCAGACAACAACTGTCAAAAGTTCTAACTTCTACGCTCAGGCTTTCGCAGATTATGTTGCCGTTCTTTCTGTTGGATCATGCCTTGCGACTGTCTCCTCCAAAGTGCAGGCGGCCCTGGACGAGATCGATGAAAGGGCTTACAGTCAATCTTCTTAAAAAATTAAGGTTGTTCTCTTTACGAGAAGGAGAATGCTGGTCGGGTTGACTTATGCTACAATCTGACTCTCCAATAAAACAAAAATTTGGAAGTCCTCCTGGATAGCAAACTTCTTTGGTCCAACCAAGTTGAATTAAAGGCTGCCAAAACGTTGTCGGTTTTCTGGCAGTGCAAGGTCATTTTCGGCATGACATGGGGCTTATCACGGATAAGAGTCCGATGGACTTACACGGTTATGATAAGACTATTTGTATATCCTATTCTAAGGGTATATTGATTTCGACTCATAGTTTATAACATACCTTAATATGTTATAAACTATGTTTGTATACAACATCGATAGTAATGTCGATCTAGCCATGTCCGTCCGTCCTTCGGCAAAAATTAGGCCATAAAACTCGAGCTAAAAAGCTGAAATTGGAACATATCCCTACAGTCTAGAGATCAACATAATCAAGTGTAAGAATTTTTCAATACCGCGCAAAGACAGGCCCACAATCTTAAAAAAAGACAAATTTATCCAAAAAATCGATTTGAAAAATATTGTCTCTTGGGGTCCGTAATGCTCGTGTTCTAAGATTTTTGAAACCAATCTACTGAAACGTCCACTGCTAAAAAAACCGTTGAATTGAAGAAATCGGTAAAAATTAAAAGCCTATTCTTCAAAAAGTATGTAGATAAAGTCGTTTTGAATAATTCCTTCATACAAAGTTGTATGCCATGCCCACTTCTGAGGGTATTTTTTTTTACAAAAAACTTTGTTTTCTCGATAAAATCCTGTAAATGTAGAGTAACAAAATATGAAGACCATATCCTTTTAACAGTTCACCCATACTTAGGATTTTGTCACGGTTTCCTTAAGGGCGATATGGATAGGGCACTCAACAGTTCGCGCAACTGTGCTTAAGGCCTTGCTCAACCCTTCAACCACCTCCAAAATAGTTTGTGAATGCAAAAATTTTCTGAATTCGGTCGGAAGGTTAAATTCACTTAGTCTTGTCTGGGTCCCTGGTCATAACGGTATCACAGGAAATGAGGTATCTTATGAACTTAATACACAGGGCTAAGAGAAGGATTTTGCAGGACCTGAACCGACGTTAAGTCTACCTGCTTCCTCAGTCAAGGCTTCCATAGACGGTTGGGTTTCATATGAACACAATCTCAGATAATATGACTCTACAGGGTGCAGACAGACTAGGGAAATACTTCTCGCGACGTCTGTTAAAAAGGTCTGCGGCATTCATGTTGTCTTTCAACAGACAAGACTTCAGACAAATTACGGGCCACTACGCTTCTGCCAAGCATGTTAAGGTCTGAAGAGAAGGCGGGCTTAGTCCCACTTAGATTAGGAATTAACTTCACTTTGCTGTGAGCACTAAACTCGCATCTGCAGAATACAAGCGAGAATCTATTCCACTTTTGATTTTATAATACCACATTATACCCATATCTTGGTTTAACATACAAAGCAGCATTAAGAATTATGACTGCTCCAAAAAAGGCCCTAAAATAAAAATTAAATCTGTCCCGAAATTCTTTATAGTTAACAAGAACAACAACCATACATCATTCGAAAAAGTAAGCTGTCATAGGCATCTGCCAGACAACTAGCACCTACCCTTGTCTGAATAGCGAAGTTGCGTGGAGCGTGCTAAACCAGAAAAGGGTTAAATCTCTAATATCCACGACACGGACCACGCAAACAAAGTTTGTTTCGAAAAAATAATCCATTTCATAGGGAAGGCAGCTGGTTGAAAATTTGGACAAGATGCAATGAAAGTGTTCTTTAATTTTTTTGGGTATATTTTCATCTAATTGAAATATTAAAAAAAAGCGGCCAAGTGTGAGTCGGACTCGCCCGTGAAGGGTTCCGCGTGAATTATAATTATTATTTACTTAGGCACCTATTACAGATTTATTATTAGAAAATAATGGTTCACGGTTTACGCATAAGGTTTATGTTTATGAAATTAAATGTTTTTGTTTTTATATTTGAGTTGATTGCATGAAAGGTAAATTGCGGTTTACGATTTATGACGTATTAAAAAAAACTACTTACTAGATCTCGTTGAAACCAATTTTCGGTGGAAGTTTACATGATAATGTACATCATATATTTTTTTTAGGTTTATCATTGCCCTTATTTTAGAAATTAGAGGGGGGGGGGGGGGGGGGGCACATTTACCACTTTGGAAGTGTCTCTCGCGCAAACTATTCAGTTAAAAAAAATGATATTAAAAACATCAATATCATTTTTGAAGAACTATCCATACATACCCCACACGTATGGGTTTAATAAAAAATTTTTTTTGAGTTTAAGTTCTAAGTATGGGGAACCCCCAAAATTTATTGTTTTTTTTACTATTTTTATGTGAAAATCTTTATGCGGTTCACAGAATACATCTACTTAACAAGTTTCAACAGTATAGCTCATATAGTTTCGGAGAAAAGTGGCTGTGACATTCCCGGACAGACAGACAGACAGACAGACATGACGAATCTATAAGGGTTCCGTTTTTTGCCATTTGGCTACGGAACCCTAAAAAATACAAAACAACTTTGGGGCTTAATTAAATATTTTTTTCGGCTCATTATACCCTATTCTAAGGGTATATTAATTTTGACGCATAGTTTGTAACATACCTTAATATTGCCCGTAGACCCCTAAAAGTTACTATATTTATGATCAGCATCGATAGTAATGTCGATCTAGCCATGTCCGTCCGTCCGTCCGACGGTCCGTCCGTCTGTAGCCAAAAATTAGGCCTTTAAACTGGACCTAGAGAGCTGAAATTTTAACCATATACTCTCTAGGGTCCCGAAATAATCAAGTTTACGAATTTTTGAAATCCGCCCACAGACACGCCCACAAACTCAAAAAAACCAAATTTTGGAAAAAATCGAATTTTGAGCTAGAAAGCTGAAATTTTTTATATATGATCTATGACTCCTAAAACTGCTCGGGATAAAACATTTTCAAAATCCGCCCACTGACACGCCCACAAATAAATAAAATAATTTTTTTATACCCTATTCTAAGGGTATATTAATTTTTGAAAATCCAAAGTTTCAGCTAGGGAGCTGAAATTTATAGTATATACTCTCTATAGGCCCTTTATGCTCATGTGTAAATATTTTCAAAATCCGCCCACTGACACGCCCACAATTAATTTTTTTTTTTTTTGAAAATTCAAAGTTTGAGCTAGGGAGCTGAAATTTATAATATATACTCTCTAGGGGCTCTTTATTCTCATGTGTTAATTTTTTTTAAATCCGCCTACTGACACGCCCACAATTAAATAAAACAATTTTATTGAAACACCCAAGTTTGAGCTAGGGAGCGTTTTTTTTTTTTTGATAAAATCCTTTAAATGTTATATAGCAAAATATGCAGAGCGTTCTTAACAATTCAACCATACTTAGACTTTTGTCACGCCCACTTATGAGGGATAGGAATAAGAATAGGGTATCCAACAGTTCGCCCAAGCGGACTGTAGCCCGTCCCTATGTTTTTTATTTTGTTGGACTTAATTTGCGCAGACGAAATCGGGCTTGATTTCATTACTTATTAAGATCCCTTATTTCAATTTGCCCTTTCGTTCGTTACTACCTTCGGAGTAATTTCGCAGCGTTAAAAAAAAGACGCACTCAAAGCTTGGTCAAAGTGTCCTTTTATAATGAAGATAAGAAAACTTCGCTTGAATTCGAATACTGACGTTGCAAGAGTCTCGTCTTGCGAAGAAGAAGTGCGTCCCAACTCTTCTTCTTTTTAAAATACAAGACATCCACTTATTGCAACAAAATAATTCAAACCAGTGCACATAACCTTCTTCAAAATAGTCTCTTAGGGAAGGAGAAATGCTCAATTCGTTCCCCAAAGTAAATTAGCAATGCTTTTCTGGAGTGGGACATAAGTCCCGAAAAGAAAATTCGGGACTCATGTCCCTGCGCCGCCCGGTGACGACGGAATTGTTATTGACTTTAAATTAAGTTTTCTCGGTTTTACTTTCCAAGACTTATGTATGGCGCATACAGATGACCGTTGACATATACATATGAAGAAGCGAAGACAAGGGTAACAGCCTCTACTGAATCGGCGAAGACTTTTCGTTCAAAACTTGTGTACACTAGGAATTCGTTCTACGTCCTTTGCTATTTATTACATCCCTTGATGAGGGCACTTGATCTATGGACGGATGAGCATGTGTGTCACCTTTATCCCAGTCACCTCTATCCAAGTCATTAGGGACATTGCGGGTGGCACTGGTGCGATGGTAGTGTATTCACTAACTGATTGGCAATTCGTGCCTTTGGCCATGGGCCATGATTTTTTATTGAATTTACATAAATAGAGATCTCCCAAAGCAATTTAGGCGCCACCCGTGAAGAAAAAATACCAAGCACCAAAACTTCTTTCTTATCTTCCTATTCTTTCGAATAGTACGTAGCACCTAACATCATGCAATACAATACCTCATTGCTAAGTGCTGCTTATTGTTCAACAAAAAATGCATGCGCTGTGTTTAACATTATAAGGGTACTATACATATACATTCGCGTAGGCGAATTATAAAAAAAAAAAAAAACGTGTGCGACCAAAAAAGCTCACATCGCAGGGCCACAGACTCAATTGGTATATACTGCCATGTTTAAGCCAGAAATCCTACGAATCCCGCCAACATGGTTATTTATCAATGATCAATACGCCTATACGCTTGCAAAAGAGAGGCAGGTATACAACCACACATTTGATTGGCCTCAGTGATGAAGTAATCTGAAACCAGGAAGCCTGCAGATACTTTTTGAGGTTCAACCTCAAAAAATCACAGTAACCATCAAGTGTACATAGACGGCTATTATCCCTCTTATCCAGATTATAACCTTGCCGTTAAAGAAGCAGAAAAGAAGAAGAAGAACACACCCTTTTAGCCCTTTGACTAGGACCATCATCTTTTTCTTTATTGGCCTCACTTTTCAGCCCAGCATCGACTTGTGGTAAATAAGTTTTAGTATATTTATGCAATTTGAAATCAAAATACTACTTAGAAATTTATACCAGGGCATCTTTTGAATTAAATAAATGAAATGAAATGAAATGTTATCTGTTCACCGAAGGTAAAATGATAAAAGAGTTGCCACTGAAGTGCTTAAAATTGGTTAGAGTATTTGATTCTAATTATTATCATCTTATTCGTAATGCTACTTGTTTTTAAAAGTATTTGGTCAGCCGTGTTGAGCTATGGGGCTTCATTTGGTTCAAAACTACCATTTTTATATCCTATTCTAAAAAAATAAATAAATAAAAAAAAAAAAAATAACCCCTAAAAGTTACTACATTTACGATCATCGTCGATAGTAATGTCGATCTAACCATGTCCGTCCGTCCGTTCGTCGGCAAAAATTAGGCTTTTAAATTGGACCTAGAGAGAAGAAAAGACGATTTTTAATTAGGTGGAGACACAAGGGTTAAGAACTTTTGAAATCCGCCCACAGAACGCCCACAAACTCAAAAAAAAAAAAAATAAATTTATCGAAAAAATCGAATTTTGAGCTAGAAAGCTAATCTTTGACTCCTAAAACTGCAGCGATATAAAATTTCTTAAATCCACCCACTGACACGCCCAAAATTAAATAAAACAATTTTATTGAAAAGCCAATGTTTGAACTAGGAAACTGATGTTTATATTATAGACTCTCTAGGTGCCCTTTATACTTATGTTTAAATATTTTTTAAATCCGCCTACAGACTCGCCCACAATTAAATAAAACAATTTTATTGAAAAACCAAAGTTTGAGCTAGGGACCGTTTTTTTTTACAAAAGCTTCGTTTTTAATATTATATAAGAAAATATGTAGAGTGTTTTTCGCGCGAATTGTAACCATTGTCTCAAAAATTAATATATTCATTCGAGATTTTTGCATTCGAGATTTTTTTTCTATTTCGAGATTAAGCTTTCGAGATTTTTTTTTTCCAGATTGTTTCAATTCTAGATTTTTGTTTTCGAGATTTTTACTTTCGAGATTTTTACTTTCGAGATTTTTGTTTTCTGGATTATTCCTTTCTAGATTTCGTGATAAACCCAATTGAAACACTAATTATAGTTGACATAAAATCCACTGTATCTTTGCACTAAAATTCAAACCACCAAAAATCTATTTTACCTTCTAGTATAGACTTTCAATGATCTGCCATTTTATGCACGAACTACACTGTCATGCTTTCAAATGATATATGTAGTATACAAATTTAGAAGTATTCAGAAAAACTAAAATATAAAAAACCGGCAAATCCCTTTGAAGAACTTCATAACGAAGAGTTTGTTCCGGATAAATAAAATTAAAAAATAAAATCCTTGTAATTTTGTTGAGAGAAATATGCAGCAAGTTGATTTTCTTACTAACATTTCATTAAACACATTAAATGCTTGCTTCCAATATTAAAATACACCTGTTTAAATTCAAATTTAAAATTTCAAAAAATACCATGTCCTGTTAAATTGTGTTTCAAAAGTCGAAGGCCCAGAGACATACATAAGTCTTTAATTGGCTGAAGAAGGACGTAATTCCAGAATATTATTAAAGTTGGCTTGTATAGGGAAATCAAAAAGACTTCGACACTCTCAACATTTTTAGTATCGCTCGTATATGTTTCCCATAAAATTAAATATTAAATCTAACTAGTAAGCTAATTAGTCAAAGTTTTTGGAAATAGGTAAACTCTAAACGTAAATCGAACGGGTATCCAAGCTGTATGAAATATTTAGATGAATTAACAAGTGATGCTAATGATATTTGCAAATTCTTTGATGTTTACTTTCAATCCTTAAGTCCCAGCGATGGTAAATATAGGATCAATGCTTTTCCTTGCTTAAGAAGTTGAATCCGGATTACTTGGCTTAGACCCAAATAAAAGGGAGGGTCCCGATGGGATTCCGCCAATTATGTTGTCTAAATGTGACTTATCTTTAGTTAAACCGCTGACTAGACAGGTATTTCTTTCGAGGGGTGAGTTTTTTGGATTCTTGGAATTTGTCTTTTATAACATCAGGATTCAAACAAGAAATAACTAACTATAACCCTATGTGTAAAATTTCAGCTTTACTAAAGTTATTTAAAAAGATTGTCTGTGAAAAACTTACTTTTCATGTGAAACATTTTGTATCAGTGTACCAAAATGGCTTTATTTCTGGTAGATCTACAGCCAATAATCTTTTAATAATAACTAATTTTATTATCAATAATTTCAAGAAAAAAAGCTAAAAAACCTATGTTTTAGTTATAGATTTTGCTAAGGCATTTGACCCATTAACGCGGTGGTTCTTATGCATAAACTCTTGCAAATTGGTGTTCGATCTATTTTTTTTAATTGGTTCAAATCTTATTTAACTCTCAGAATACAAGTTGTCAAAATTGAAGATTATTTGTCTGATCGAATTTTAGTACCATTTGCTGTCCCTCAGTGTAGCCATTTGAGACCATTACTGTTCTTATTGTTTATCAAAGATATTCCAAAGATATTTATGAACACACATTGTCTTCTAATTGCGGATTACCTTAAATTGTATAGCATGACCAGATGCGTTGAAGACAGCGCTTTTTTAAATGAAGATTTAAATAAATTGCTTAGTTGGTATAGTTCAAATCTCCTTCATATGAACGTTTCTAAATGCCAAGTAATATCGTACTTTCGAAATACTTCTTTAATACATTTCAATTATCAAATATGTAGATAGTTTAAATCTGAAACGTGTAATACAGAAAAAAGATCTAGGTGCTATCCTTGATTGAAAACTTTCCTAGCTCCCTCATATAGATTACATAATCAATAAATCCGACCAAATGAAAGGATTTATCAAAAGGAATAGAAAGAATTTTCAGATCCGTACACACTCAAGTCTCTTTTCAATTCTCTGGTTCGATCTGTGTTAGAGCATTGCAGTACGGTGTGGATCGTGTGATAGAATCGAAAAAAATCAACATTTTTTGATACTCCCTGTTATAAAATCAGGTCTCTTTTGTTTGGTATGTAGAGTCTGGAAAGTCGACGTGCATACTTTCGGATAATGTTTGTCAGAGATATACATACTTATATATCCATATAAAATGTGCACCATTACTGGCGTTAATATCTATTCGAATTCTCAGAATTAATTCGAGTATATATTTTGTTTCATGAGCAATCTCACAGAACAAACTATGGTCGCAATGATCCGGTCTCTCGTTAGGAAGCTAATTTTGTTGGTAGCATGTTAGTCTTTTACGATAATTGCACTAAAGATACTTGTAAGCTTCACGTATTTAATGTACTAAATTTAATTAACATAATCCATCAAGTGTGATGTAAAATCTTAATAGTAATTTTTGATAAGTTATTATTATCTATGCGTTTTTGTTTAGTTTTTAGGGAAAATGTTATTTTTTTGACTATAAGGAATATGTTCTCTGAATGACTAAATCAATAAATAAATAAAACAAATAAATAATAAAATCAAAGCTGTTTTTGTTCAAATTTAAGCTGGATTTTATGAATGTCTTTTTTAAGATCTGTAAACTGAATAGCACTGCTTAGCGTCCACCCCATTATTCTTGATGATGAGTGATCAATAAAATATTGCCTTAATTTTCACTTTTAGTTTCTTAAATTCTAAGAAGCGAAATTTAATTTTCCTTCTAATTTCTGTCTTGATAAGTTTTACTGTATTTATAATTATAATCACACATAGGTGTTATTTGATATTTTGTCTTAAATGTTGCTAAGGTTACTTAGTAGGCTGCAGGAAATAACCCCCCAATGAAATAACCCCCCATATGAAAGATGAAATAACTCCCCAAAATTTGTATGGAGGAGGGGATTTATTTCATATAAAATAAGCCTCCAAATTTGGGGACTTATTTCATGGCTTTTTGGGGACTTATTTCATACTTCAAATTGGGGGGTTATTTCATAGTGAAATAAGTCCCCAAATTCAACTATGAAATAAGTCCCCATATTTATAAAAAAAAAACTTCGCACCTACTCCAAAGCAAACAGTGACCCCAAGCAGGGGGGTTGCATTGCTCCCATATGCATTGCACTGTTTATGGGATTTCCATATAGGATTTGGGGACTTATTTCATACCATTTTGGGGACTTATTTCATCTTTGATTTGGGGAGTCTACTTAGTAAGCTAAGCGTCCTGTGGCTTTCAGGATTTCGAAGGTGCTTGCCAACTTTTAAATTTTATTTGTTTAATACTCAGAAACCAAATCTAATTTGCTTTCCTTTCTTTTTCTCAAATTTATCTTTCATGCATATTTTAACATTCGAATGCGATCGATAGTTTGTCGGATTGAAAGAATTTGAATTTCGAGATTCGATCGACAAATTGAATATTCATTAGAATCTCAAAATAAGCATATATATATTATATATGTTTCTTTTTCAAGTTCCTCCATTATAATTTTGTAGTAGCGGAAGTAACATGTCCTGAATGGGCAATATACACAGTGATTAACTGCCAACATCCACGCGATTAGGGTTGATTCAATCAAAGTGAACACGAGTACTTACTCGTACTTACTAGTAGTTACGTATTTGATACAAGTAAAATTAGTATCGATACGATTTTGATTCGATTCAAGTAAGAATCGAATGAAAGTACTAGTATCGTATTGAATTGTGTATGCGGCAAATTAAATGTCTATGGTAATATTCTCCCTTTTCTACCTCTGCAAATTTCAATCTCTCGCTCTGGGGTTTCTTCGTTTTTTTCTTGAAAAAAATCATTTCAAGGAATGGAATATTGTAACTTTTCGTAAAGTGAAAGTGATAAATATTACGAATGAAACAAAAATATTTGTTTGTTCCATGCGAAAATACGCCAGCCGATATTCTTTCTCTATTGAAGCTTTCTTTCGCATATTCGTAGTAGTAGATAGTTTCAGCTATAGCCGAAGCGATATCGGCTGGCAATTTTCGTCGCATTCATAGTACAACCAATAAGTGATGTATTACACAATTATTCTTGAAGAAAGTATTCGTTTCGATACCAGTAGGCCTCGATACATTTGATTTGGTACTCGATGGGTATAGATACCCTATTTGGAGTACTGCAATTAGTACTGATATCAGTTCTGAACTGATTTCGAGTCAACCCTACGCACGATAGAACAGTATTTATAAATGACAAAGCATTTTTAAAACCCGCTAAAAAGCTGACATTTGGAATATATACTCTCTAGGGACCCGGAATGCTCAAGTGTAAATATTTATAAAAGTTGTGCTAACCAGTTTTGTCACACAAAGTTGTCTCCGCTCCCACATTTCACTGCCTTTTTCTTACCAAAAACGAAGTATTTTTTAAAAAATCCTTCAAAAACTCTTAAATTATTTATTAGAAAATATATATATAATATCCTTCTTAACAATTCACCCATACTTAGATTTTTGCCACGCCCACTTTTTGGAGGCTAGGAATAGGAATGGGATATACAACAGTTCCCCAAGCGACTGTAGCCTTTCCTTATGTTAAATATTAATGTTCTACTTTCATCAATTCATTATACTCTTCAGCTTTTTCCAGATTCACTCAGATAGAGCTGATCTCTTCGCACTTAAGCTTTATCTTTCTTGAAGTGATCAAACTGTTAAGAAATTATCAACGTCAACGGTGACTTGAAAAGGAAAAGACTTTGAGGTTTCAAAACCGAAAAAAATTAACGTCTTTTCAAAATTTGTTAAAGCCGCCCTTTGCTAGGGTATAATAATTCGAATTATTGCCAGTTTGTACCAGATAACGTCGTAAAAAGCAAAGTCAATCTTCTATTTCGTATGTGGAATTTTTAAAATGGTGAAATTAACGCGTATCCTTTATGTAATCAATTACGAGTTATAGGCAATATGAAATAAATTCAATATGTAGTTATAACTGACTAAAACACTTATTAATAGAGTTAGTGTTCGATATTCCGTTGAATTATGTTTAATTGATATTCATGCTTATAATAATCAGTCATTAGAATATACTGTCTTGTTTTGGGAACTTTTTTAGATTACTAAGCAGTTTCATATTCACTTTCACTGCGTGTTCATGCTATCCTTGGGACTCACCTTCATATTCACACTTTTTCTTAAGTCACACACGCACACAACAATGACGCTCTTCCTCTTCTTTATTTTGTATTTTTAATTTGAAATTTTCACTTAACAATATCCACACAGATTATGTAACAATTTTCAGAGCGAAACCGTGAAATAATCCTTTAACGTCCGTCAATTCCTTTTTTTGCCGTTGTCTTTTCAAATATCGCAGACAGCACGCACTATTACGCTTAACCAGATATATAAATTTAAAATCGAGCTCCACCAAAAGTAGAGCACCACGAGATACTGATGGCCGGCCTAGCCCTATAGTCGTTTATATACGGTCAATCGAAACCGATATAGAGTAAATGTATTAAATGTTGCCCCGTTTTCGATGCAACAACACTACTCTGACAAATCATAAAACGACCAAAAAATAAATAATCTACCACTGCACCAGCTCCAGCATACTATCGATGCACCGGAGAACCATTGAGAGATCGTTCGGCATAAGCACGGATACATCTTATATACATATACATTGATATTTTCTTCACTAGTCGTTTGGTTTTTATTTTCTCAGGCTTTAATGCATCAAAACCGCTGTGGCTGCTGTGCTGTGCACCCAGCAGCCCCACCTTCATAATGCCAAACATCTGAAGCCACAAAATGTGCAAATGGAATAATATTGCTCACTAATACTCAATAACGAAAATGATTTTTGCCCAAGTGATCCATCGGTGGTACTCCATGTGTTAAACGCTTTTACTTATCATATCAAAGCCTTGTAGCCAGCTCACAATTTTTCACTTCGCGCTTAAGTAACTAAAGCCCAAAATGTATCCAAAGTTGAAAAGGTGTTTGAAAATCCGTGCGCTATATTTTTTTTTGCCTGTTTGTTGAAGTTTATAGATAGAGCAAATAAAATGATTACCATATTGAAATTAGTTACTATCGTAGTGCGTGCAACAGGTATCGTGTACTGGGTACTGCTCGCTGTTGGGACTTAAGGCGAGCCGTTGTCGCAAGATTATCACATATGTAAGTGGAGCAGAACTGCGGCTATAAAATATTTTCGCATGGTACTGCAGGATATGCCTAATGTGCTGTTTGAGGTTGTTCACTTGTCTTAGCTTGCGGCTATCGATCGTGGAATTTAAGACACATTGCGTGTATGTATCTAACTCTATAAAATTTATTATATATCCAAAGCAATTAAATAAAATTTGTTAGAAGACTAGAAAATTAAAATTGGATTTTATTATTATTGGTGATCTTGTTGTGCTTCACTCTGTCATTTATTTATTACTTTTTGTTGTTATAACGACACCATGATACACTTTTGTCTTCGTTCGATAAATTTCACTACAGAATAAATTGAATTGTTAAATGAGTGTGTATTTGGTGCTGATATCACTTTCTTTTACAATAATACCCCGCCCCATTTGCGTCCTTAACGTTTAAGAAAATATGTAGGTACCAAAGATTAAAATAAGTATTGAATTTAAAAATACAATGACAATGCTTGTTTTGCTTCATTGTCCAAAATCAAAGAACAGTTCAATTCGGAATTTTGTTACGAACTCCAAAATATACTGTCACAAAATGTGTTTTTGATGCAATAAAAGTATTTTTTCCACACAAATTAAGATCGTTCTTCTCGCTAGTACGATGTCATAATTTTGACTTAGGTACTTTGATTAAGGGCTGATAACTTTTGAACAGATGGTATGTTGTTAAATTTACTTATAGCTATCCAATAGTATCAATGGAACAAAGAGAAATAAGGACATTTTTAACAATGACTTAGGTAATTGGAAGCAGAAGGCAACTACAAATTTATTATGTTGGAACCTATAAAAATTGGAAAGTTGAATATTGAATGCACATTATTTAAGGTATATAGAATCAAAATTCTTCTTTTCCACATTACATTTGGAGAAAATCGTAAAAACATTCTAAGGGCATATTAGTTTTGACTGATAGCTTGAATCATACCTAAATATTGCCCGTAGACCCCTAAAAGTTTTTATCTTCGTGATCAGCATCGATGTAATGTCGATCTAGCCCTGTCCGTCCGTCGGCAAAAAATTAAGACTTAAAACTCGAGCTAGAAAGCTGAAGTTTGGAACATAATACTAACGCGACTAGGGGCCCGAGATAATCAAGTGTAAACATTTTTAAAATCCTCCCCCTGGAAGTTTGAACTAGGAAGATGAATTGTGAAAGTATTCCGCCATGTCCACTTTTTGGGGGCGATTAAAAAAAAATATTTTTCAATAAAATCTTGCAAAAATCGGTCAAAACAGTTAACCAAATAGAAATTGAATCCTGAAATCCTCTTAATGACCAGCAGATTGGTTTTTATAATCACCTCACCAGAGTGGTGAATGTTAGATTGTTGCGCATTTGATTTTTGATAGAGTTTGGTATCAAGCGCTATTGTCGAGAATGCGTACATTTGGAACTGATGATACTCTTCTTCAGTGGATTAGCAATTACATTTCGGACCCTTACAAGTCTGTATTTCCCAAATAAATCCTGGTGTTTCCCAAGGCTCCGTTTAGTCCTCAGCCGTTTTTATAAATGATCTGTAACTGTAACTACTGATCCAATTCATTCCTTCGCTGATGACAATACCCTCAGCTTTTCATATACTTTTATTGGTTCACGTTCCTCTTCTTAGGGTGTGGAGCCGTGACGGTAACGTATGTTAAGCTCATTAATTTCCGATATTGACAGCATAATTCAGTGGGGTACAACCAATAGGGTGGAATTTAAAACTTCCAAAGCACATTGCTGTATTCTGCCATTAAAACGAAACCTCAACAGTCTGGCATTATCCATGAATGGCACTTGCATAGCTGATATCAAAAGACTTTCCATTCTCGGCATGTGTGTTAATGACAACCTCCATTGGAATAAACACAGGGTTCTTAAGCGATGAAGGAAATATTTCACCCCTTCTGATCTGGCTAAAATTTACAAGGCGTTCATTCGCCCCAAACTTGAGTACAACGCTCATATCGTTGTTTTTTCGATATTTCCATCACAAATGCTCAAACGAAGTAACCAGTTGCATTTCACTCTTAGAACATTTCAACCGCAATACCCGCCATGCCATAAATGCGCAACAGATTGAAATACAGAGAATCGTTACTAGCTGTATCACGCTCTGTTTTTCGTACAAATTTTGATCTGTAAACATTCGAAACCAACGTGGGTGGGTTTTTCGTCCTTCCTACTTCCTCACGTTTCTTAATGCCCGTAATGTGTATCTCACAGACAGTGTTGCCGATGACACTTTCTTAAATTCCCCAAAATTCGATGTTAAATTACCCGAATTGGGGAAGAACAAAAATTAAAAAAAAGAAGGTTTTAATCTACTGGAAATCGCTGCAGCACAGGTATTATTGCTTTTGTGTTGAACTGCTGAGCTTCTGATGGAATAACAATAGAAATACAAGAAAACAATGTATCTTTAAAATCAAATATCTTTGAAATGTCCGACATCAATTCAATGTAAAAGTCTTGGCATGTTTTATAGGAACTTGAAATAGCTGAACTATGTACATTTTATATATTTTGGAAAGAAGGCTCTACATGTTAAAATATCGTAACTCATTTCCAGATAGTTAGCAATGAAAGCAAGTAGGACATGAACTATAAATATATCAGAGTAAATTGGTTGTTCATTGTTGTCAGCATTTCTTAAGTAGTTTTCGAAGGATCGGAAAAGACAGATTCTGTTAAATAGGCATTTAACATAAGACAGGTGCAAGCATTTTGTGTATCTCCACTTGAAAGAACTCCTGAAACTCTTTGAATTTAAGCTATCAATATGAACTTCTACTGAAATGAGCTCCAATGGAACGTAAAAAGTCTTCGACGTTTTGTGGTAACTTCAGACAAGCCTTTGATGAGGAAACAGGAGAATTTTATAAGTGAAATGTGAGGAAAATCCTTCAGAAAAGCAAAAACAGAACAATGTTCACCTACCATAACATTTGTAGTATCTGAAGAAAATCCAACCATGTTTTCGATGGGTATGTTTTTGTTTTGAAGCATTCGAATTAACCAGTCATATAGTCCAGATGCAGTTCCTGATGAAACTTCAACCATATCCAGAAATGAATGTTCGACTTTATTGCTTTCGTTGTTGTTTAAAACGGCAGTAAAACAACACAGTTTAAAAGTCCCCTGATCCGTCGTTTTATCCATTATTAATAAAAAAAGTTTCCATTTATTCGTATTTTTCAATAGTATCCTCTATAAACGTGTTTAATAGAACATTTCTTGCTATGGATGTAGCTTTGGTTCTATGTAAATTTGTATTTTTTAGCTAAAGTTGAATCGGAAAAAATGTTTTTGCAGAGTGGACCTAAGGTATCCATGAACGATAAGGGAATATTATTTTCAGCTAAATCTCCAACTAATTTTAGTTCAGGTCTTCTAACATTTTCTTTTAATTCCGTCACTGGCAAATAAAATGATAAGATAAGATTTTCGAAACACCTTTTATTTCTGATGTTGTTTTCTTATAGCGGTCTGAATGCACGTGACAAATTAGGTCACTTGTGTGTTTCTTTTTTTATAATTTGCTTATGCTAAAGGATTTTTTTTTCTGTTGTTACAGTACCCTTATAATGCTAAGAACACAGTGTAAGCTCCTTGGTATTAGAAAGAATAGAGAGATATGAAAGAAGTGTTTGGGTGCAGTTGTAGGGTTTTTCTCCACGGGTGGTGTCTAAGTTACTTAGGGAGATTACGATTTCATGTATTCGGTATAAAGTAATGGACTTGGCCGGGATTCGAACGCACGACCTTCCATTCCGTAAGCGAATACACTACTACTGCACCATTGCCACCCGCAATGTGCTTTGAATGACACCGAAAAGGTTAAACAGGCTGCCAATTCGTTTCCGTCTTTCTTGTTGGTATCTTTCGCTTTCCGTAACCAACTTATGAAGCCCGGTTCTTTGAGCCACAAATCGTTAAATTTATTAAAGCGTCTCACCTTTTTTCTGGATTTCACTGTCACTGGTAGCCAAGTTTGTTGAAATTGAAACCTGATTTGGATTAGAACCTGCACCTGCTTCTGCAGCAGATAGTAAAGCTTCCTGTACCGATATTTCCTCCTCGGGTTTTCCTTTGCGCTAAAAAACAAAAGCGTAAAAAAAATTATTATTAAATTGAAACGAATTTAGTAATGAAATTACCTTATGATCTTGTGGTTATTTATTCTGAACCTTTAACAACCTATCTATTTTCAAAAAGAAAATATTTATTGTTAATTGATTTTTTTTTATTACAATCATCAAACCGTTAATGTATCATCCTTAGATAAAGTTCTAAATGCTAAAATGTTATAATACCCGCATTTTCCCCGCGTAGTGCCAATCCCCTCAAAGTCCCCAAACGCGTTGAGGTTCCCCGCAGTTTGGGGAATGCCCCACAAATTGACAACCTTACTCACAGACTAGCATTAATTTAAAAAATTGTATTCTTTGAAGATGGCCCAAACATACGTTTAAAAGACTTTAAGAGCCGCCATATGGACCAGCGGAGCGCAGTATCTCAGTGGTTAGTGTGTCGGACTACTAATCGAAAGATCGCGGGTTCAATTCCCGCCGGGGCCAAGTAGCATCTAGAGTTTTTCCACTGCCCCACCTGTTGCGAACGTCTGACAAACATCCAAGAGTATCAATTGTCATGAGAAGCTTCTCAAAAATTTGCCGTTCGAATTCGGCGTAAAATCCTAGGTCCCTTCCACTTCGCACAAGAAAGTGGTTGGAGAAGCTAGGTTTTAGGCCATATATGGGCCGTTAATGCCTAATATTAATTTTTTATATGGACCAGCGAGGATCTGCGAAAAGCTATCGACGCAAATAGGTTATCTGAAAGCTAGCAAAATTAAGATTCCAAAAACTACTGAAAAAGGACACAGATGAAAGATTTTATTTAATCGAAAGTACTATCACAGAATCGGTCGTAGCGGAAATGTTTGCTACGAATTTCGAAATTGGTATAAAGTGGTATCACTGAATCCAAATGAATCGGAATTTTGACATTTAAATCTACGAACTATTTGATTTTTCGTATTGCGCAGACAAAAAGGAATTAAAATGCAAAAACCGTAAGTTTATTACAGAATTATGGAAAAATAGCTAATCATTTATTTTCATATTATTATATTTAAAGGTCGAAAATTTCAACAAATAGATTGCAGTTCGAGAGAATGGTGGAGCTGCTTTTCCATATATGAGAATAGTGGTTTGATCCGGGATACAGTGCATCAATGAAGCGTATACGCATTTTGCTATCGCAAATCTAAGAAAAATTGATTTAGGAGCATTTGAAAAAAGTGCTTAGCTAAAATAACCTACCAACATGGCATTTATACTATAATATCCTATTCTGTTGCAGTACAAATATTTTTCTTCAGCCGGTGAGATCATTTTGATATGAATTCCATCGATGCACATAACAACACCCGGAAATCTGCTCTTTGAGTAGAAGTCTAATTTTCAGACTGGACAGAGCCTTCTTTCCAAAATATCCAGCAGCATTTTTAACGTGGCTGAAATTGAAGACTGTGCCATTCCAACTGAGTGGTCTTTACCAACGCCGTGTTGGTATCCGCCTTCGCCCATAAACCTTAATTAGGTTACAAGCCGGCTTAAAGGAGTGACTGAAGAGGATAAAAAAGTAGGACCAAGTTCCTGTTCTATTTCCTTCAATACATACTTGAATGCCCGTTTGTTGAGGCGAACATTTTTTTTAAATCTGTAAACTTGAATTTAGTTTGAAATAAAACAAAATGTTCTGCAACAACTCACACTTCATCCTCGAGGTCACACGGATTGCATGCATCCCTCAGTATCTTACGCTGCATTTTTATTTCTTTTTTGCACCTAATATTCTCCTCCTCACTAGTAAAAATGCAAATGCAACAGAATCCATTTCTAACCCTTTTTTTGTTCAAAATACACAAAACAACGATTTATAATTTATTTATTTCTTCAATCTTGCATACTTTGACGATAAGCAGCGTAAATGTTCGTAAATGTTTAAGAAGAAATTATAGATTTAAACTTAACTTAAAACTTACCGCATGACTTTTCCTACCAACATTTATTGCAACACTGACCAACTTTCTCGAAAAAACGCAGATTCGCAAATTTTTTATATTATTGGAATAAGAGTTTAGAAAATGATTACTTTGTTGTTTTGTGGGCGCAATGGCGCAGACGGTAGTGTGTTGGACTCCTAGTCTTAAGGTCTCAGGTTCAAAGCGCGCCGGGGCCAAGTAACATCTAAAAGTTTTTTCCACTGCCCCACCTCTTGCAAAAGTTTGCCAAACATCCAAAAGTATCAATTGTTATGAGAAGCTTCTCCAATTGTAGGTCCCTTCCACTTCCCTTCCACTTCTTTTGCAAATGATTGAAGAAGCTGGGTTTTAGGCCCTGTTTGGTGTTATCGTGAGTAAAATTAAGAATTACATTTGAATTTTAAAATGAGACATTGGAGCCCATCGATGACATACTCAGAGAAAGACGTGCCATTGTATTTTCAATGGAATGACGGCCTGCCGACCCGTGGAGATTCTCTGCTTGATATACTGCAGTCTTCCATCTTCCTGCGATCCCGGTCACGCTACGCTGCTTCTACTTGTTTATACCAAGTGGTCTGGCATCCGCGATGGCTTGGTCTTTAAGATCGAGTTTTGGTCTCCCTTATTGTCAATTCGCTTGATTTTGCCAAGGCAATGAAGTCGACGTGTTTTAGCTTTTTGGACTACATCCATATCTAGGCATAGTTTCTTAAGGTTTCTAAAGATAATTGTCGGTCGGTACGTTGATAGTGCGCGTGTCACTAGGCGGATGTTGAATTTTTTTTACATTAGTATAAAGGGCCTCTTGAGGGTATACACTCCGTTCCACGTGTTAACGAACAGGTAGTTTCTTGATTTAATTTAACAACATTTTTTAAATCCTTCGATAATATGGAAAAAACCAAATGCAATATGAAAAAAAATTTACATTAGGCAGATAAATTCAATTTTTATGATGCTTTTCTCAATGAGGTCATAAAATTAGTCCTTTTTCCCCCCACCTGTTTACGAACAGTAACTACTTTACCTACTTCACCTACTTCAGAGTAAACACTAACTCCACGAATGACACTTGAGGGGAGATCATACGAAAAGTTACCCTAGGAAACCGTTGCTACTTCGGTTTGGCAAAACAAATGGGTTCAAAACTCCTAACACGGAAGCCAAAGTGTAAGCTCTAAAGAACACTGATACTGCAAGTTCTGCTTTATGGCGACGAGTGCTGCATGATAAGCAGGAAAGAAGAGCTTACCAAACAAACATTAATTTCCGGGAGGCAAAAGTCCCCCTGTTCGTTTAAGTTTTTTTATCCCCTGAATTAAAACTGTCAGAAAACTCCCATTATCGTTTTTTTTCTATCAAAGGTGGTATTGATCGCTAGAATCGATATATACCTTACGCAAAATTTCAATTTGGCATACAGAACAAGATAAAACTGAGGTGGCGATTTTTCTTCTGGAAAGTGAAGTCAGTAGTTTTTGAAAAACTTAAGGAGCAAATTGAGAATAATCAAATTATACGCGAAAATCTCGATTTCAAACCTCTCAAGACGCACAACATAGTATGAACGTGAAACATACGCTCAAATGTCAACACGAAATGCAAACGGCCTGGGGAACAACTAGGAGTATTCCTACGGAGAAGCAATATTGATACATGCCTGATATCGGAAACCCACTTCAAAAAGTATCACGCGCATCACCCTTCGGAGAATGCGAGAGGCTGATTCTCTCTTTACATCAAACTTGAGTCCATGCCAAGCCAATTAGTTCACTTTCCACACGCGCCTTGTTATTCCTCTCCGGGATATAGGCTTGTATACGACGTCATCGCTCGCCTCCCTGATTCAAATGGGCCAATTTTTAATGTGGCACTTAAGACGCCGTTAGAGATTGCAGACGAAGTTGACAAACACGTGGAAGCTATTTAGAGTATTGCGTGAAAAAACGTTCCCTGCCGGAAGGTAGGTGTTCGGTAAAACAAAGTCAGAAACCAGCTTGAAATCGAAGACTTCATACGAGAAAAGAGGGAAGTGTGCAAAGATAAAACTTGTTTCAACCCACTATACAATAGCTAGAAAATGTGCTGTAAGATCTTAAAAATCGCAAGGATACACTTAGCTTGAAGGTTTGACTGCTGATAAGACCTCAAATTACTCGCTGTGGAAAGCTGTATAAAGAAACCCGTAATGCACTTGCCACCGACAAGAAAAGCTAACGGCGAATGGGCAAAAATAGATAAAGAGAAAGCGGATTCATTAGCCGAATACTTAGAAGCAGTATTTAATTAATTGACCGAAGATACCAATACTAACATTGAAACCGACAATTTTAAAACTAAAGCCGCATCGCTGTCAAAACTTCGGAAAACAATAAGAAAGTTAAAGAATAATATTTACAATGATTTCTTCAATAAAACGGGTTTTCCTTAAAACAGTGGGGGTGTTAGTAGGCGGATTTTAAAAATATTAAAACATGAGCATTACCCTTAGAGAATATATGTTTATTTCAAATTTAAGCTTCCTAGTACAAACTTTGAATTGTCGAGGCAGAGTTTAAAAGCCTAAACACGAGCATAAAAGGTCCCTAATTAGTACACATATACTTCAGCTCTTGTGGCGTACTTGACAAAAATATTACCCAAACATTTTCCATCACAAAAACGTTTTTGAAAAATAACTGCCAGTGACTTGGCAACAGACTCCAACCGGATTTATGCGTGAACATAGCCTGTAGAGCCATTCCACCATTTTCGAAATTGATCGACCATTTTCGAGGACAAATATGTTCCTTTTTCGAAATAGTATAAAAGTCGAGCAAACTTTCCACGCTCTCTTTTCTGTTTCTCAAAGTTCTTGGCGTAGGTGGTGAAAATCAGAAGCCACGTAAGTTAATTTTTGCTATGATGTATCCCATCATCCTAAGTGCTTTTTTTTTGTTTTTTTCTTTTAAGAAGCGGCAATCAATTATTTAATTGTTAGCTAAATTAATAGAAACAGAAAAACACAAGTAGGAAAAGCTAAAGCTCAGCTAAGTTCTCTACTTTAAAAATTTTGCACGTGGCGAAACACAAACTCGAAGGTATTTCAAGTAATAGAAAAGTGTTTGTTCTCCTTTTTACCCCTTCTTGAATTTTCAGTTCCCAGCGGATGAGTTCTGGTATTTGCCCAATTTGTCCCAGTGCTCCACTGTTTGGAGCACCAAACGGTACCGTCTACCAGAGCCTCCGCATCCCCAATTTACAAGAGTGTTATTGGGATTCTTGTATCAGTTAGTGCTCCTGCCCGAACATACTAGGAAACCCACTAAAACCTCGCCGCAAATAAAAGAAATCTAACCTAATTGATACCACCAATCGTAGATATTCCTGGATCATCAGAGCTGTCCAACACGTTCTACAAAAACAAAATACCCAAATTTTCACATGCATGCAGGTCAAACGAAATTAAACGTTTTGATTAAACATTGTACAATATACATTAGGCTGGGTCACCTATGTATGGAAAAAAAAAAACTCTTTTCTTACGGGCACAGTGATCAAAAGGTGCCAAATGATGAGTGTTTATATATTATAAAGTTTGGGATCAATCGGAATTAATCTTCTGCCTCCGGTTTGATGTGGAAATTTACAAAAAATATGGTTAAAAGAGGCCTTGGTATTATAGCATACAAAGTTACACTAATCAACGTTATTTATAAATAAAAGTCGTAAATCAAAAGTAATCGTATTTATTAAAGAAAAATCAACATTGCTAATATTTTTATCAAATAATAATTATGAAGATTAATCACCATAATGAAGGGTTTAGTTTGTGGCAAAATCCTTTTTGCTGTCGAATTTCGGCATTGCTTTTCTGGAGTCTATCTGGGCTTTGATAAATCCATCTCTTGCAGTTTTATTACATAGAGTATCTGAAGCTTGAGTCACAGCTTTGACCGCTCTTTCTACGGCCTGTGTGTGACAAGGAAGGCGTAATAAATTCAGGTCTTCCTCTCCTTTTTGGTCAACAAACAATCGTAGATTTTCTTCTGTTACAGACTTTAATATCGGTGGCTCAGTTATATTTTCCTGCCAATTCAAAAGGTCATAGTATGTGGACGCATTCAAGTTTATCTCTGGTAACCGAAACAGCCACAAGTCTTTTGTTGTTGCTGATCTAGCTTTCAAAATTCGATGGGCTGCTAATTCAGGAATGTGCGCCTGGGGATCTGTCAGCAACGCAAGCAATAAGTTTTCCGGGTGTGCGAAATAGCTATTTCTTTGAATCACTGGGTCGATAACGGCTTTCATAGTTGTAAATATCTTGTTAGCTCGATGAGCTCAAATAAGTGTCGCGATCCGTCTTTACAGCTCGGATGTGTTTTAATAGAAAACCATACAGGAGCGTAAGCCTTGACAACATAAGTTGCAAGAGCGGTTAGATTTGCAGAGGCAGTTTCTACTGAAACATACAGACGGAGAACTCTGTTAAGCACGAGTTATCCATCGGACATGGGACATTTTGCCAGGTGATTTGTTTGCCAAATCGCTAGGAAATATGCCTGTTGAAATGGCTTCAACTATTCTGTACAAATATTTCTGGTCTGTACTAATATCTTCAGCAGAAAGCTCGGGTAAGTTCGTCGGAATAGGTTGAAACTGAATTATAGGTCTTTTTTCACAGTTTTCCAGTGCTTTGCCAATTGTCCCTGAAAATGTCTGCGGTCCAGACGTCATGCCATCAATGTGTTGAAACAGATGTCTGAAAGGCAGTTCATTCATATGCAATAAGCAAATAATCCACTGCAAGGGTCTGTCCAATCTTTTTTCTAGCAACCGTATAATACCGCCGTATTTACCAATATTTACATTAGTACCATCACATCCAATTGCAATCAAATAATCCGTTGAAATATCCGCATTCAAGAAAAAGTTGAACAGTTCTTGTTCTATACACTTCGCAGTGCCTGAGGCAGGTGTAATGTAACGCAAAAACTTCGAGTCAGGTTCTTTTATCAGAGAAATATGCTCTTCAGGTAAGCGTCGCCTATATTTTTTTCCTTTTTCTTCAGACATAGTCAATGTTTGGTCTTTTCTTCCGTCAAAATATAATGCGGGTATTTGTGAAACAGTTTGTTGTGTAGTTACATTTTCTTTAGTTTTTTTTCGTTCTCGGCGCAGCTTATTTTTGTCTATTACTTGTGAAGTAGAGGCATGCACAACTGCTGATGCAATAGCTGCTCCTGCCCTGTCTGACACTCTAAATCTATCGCAGGTTTTTGACAGTAAAACATAGTCAACTGCAGCTGTTGTAGTATTGCTCTCCGATTCAGTACTTGAAGCCCGCAACTGAATTTGGGTTAGTTCTTCACAATCCGACTGGACACATTCAGATTCAGATGTGCTTGTGCTAGTCAACTTTTCAGTACATATTTCGGCTACTTTTTGTTGTTTGCTCTCAGTTTTTTTTTCGTAACAGCTTTCTCTTCAGTCCTCTTGTAATCTGTTTTGTTGTACCAACGTCTATGCCACCTATCACAATTTGCCTAGCTGTTCGTTGGTCTGTAATGAGGATGTGTTCTCTTATAGGTATTTTGTTATTTTGAAGGCAAGTGCATTTAATTAAATCTCGAGGCGCAGGGACATAAGTCCCGAAGACATAAGGCCCGAAATCAATTAGGGCCTTATGACCCACTTAAGTGGGACATTAGTCCCGAAAAATTAATTCGGGACTTATGTCCCACTATACATTTCCTAAATATACGCCTGAGAGAAACTAAGAAGACCACTCCAAATGCTACAGCAAATAGTCAAATCGGTTTCGTTATCGGTGACGTGAAATAAAGCCAAACGAAATAAGGCCAAATTCCAAATTTGGCATCATTTCGCTTTCGAAAGCGAAATAGAGCCAATTTGGCTTTATTTCGTCATTCAAAACGAAATAATACCAAAAAACTAATGGAAATAAGACCAAACCACTTTGTTGTGCGCAAATGTGCAACTATTATCGATTTGTTTGCTTACAATTATGTTATGAGACTTAACGGTAAAACGGTGCCGTGACATAACCCCAAGCGTCATAAGCCCAAATTTTGAAATTTGGCCTTATGTCGCATTGTGAAAGTGGCATAAGGCCAATTTTTAGCATTTGGTATTATGACACATTGGAAAAGCGTCACAAGGCCAATTTGGCTTTATGCACTGTCGCTTGGTGCTGCTTTCAACAATTTGCCCTCGCACCTACCCCAAAGCAGGGGGGTTGCAGGGGGGCAGCATGCCCCCCTTATACATTGCACTGTTTATGGGATTAGTTGCGAAATCGAAAGTAGATTGCATAAACAGTACAATGTCTATGGGGGGGCATGCTGCCCCCCTGCTTGGGGTCACTGTTTGATTTGGAGTAGGTGCGAGGTACGGTTTCGAAAATTTGGCTTTATGTCCCTTCCGGATTTGGCCTTATGACGCTTTGTGAAAGTGACATAATACAGTGACAGTGACAGTGAGAGGGACAAAATTATATTTTACCTACCAATTTATGAACGTTAATAAAATATAAAATATTTCCAACTGTTTGTTTCATTCGGGACTTGTGTCCCATTTTCAACGATTAAAATTCGGAACTTATGTCCCACTTAAGTGGGTTATAAGTCCCGAAATCAATTCGGGACTTATGTCTTCGGGACTTATGTCCCTGCGCCAATCTCGACACTTGCAAGCCGAAATATCGAACAAAACTTTACTTCCAAGACGAAATTCTTCCAACTTGCTTGGGGGTATTTTTGGGTGAGACTTGAGAAGGTTTTTGCACTTTAAATGATATGTTTGCAACATTACCTTCATTCGTTTTAGTTCCACCGTAGGAATAGAAGCTTTTGTCCAAATATCTATTAGTTTTGCAATTACAACTGCTTCTATTTCTTTGTATGCTGGCTCCTTTTTAGTCTCCCTCTCATACTTTAACTTGTGTCGGACCCACTCATAAAATTTCATCACATCTTCGTAGGTTGGCAATATGTTGTCTTTTAGATCGCATAAATCACCAAATAAATGACACTTTCAACTATTCCGAGTACGTTCCATTCTTCTGATGACGCAACACAAATGACTGCACTTTATTACGCAACTCGCGACACTGATTCGATGAATGGAGCGAGTTATGTTCGTCGTGCCGGAGTTTAAGTTTTTAAAGGAAGAACAATCCAACCACAACCACTCCCTTTGACAACTGTTTTAATAATGATGTAAATTATTCTTTTCAAAACTGAGATAAGTGCCATCGAACATGATATATCTGGTATTTCCTAGACTATTACATTTTATGATAATTGCTTATTACTAGTTCTTAGAATTACATAGGTCGGGTTTCTGGAAATATGCTGATATGTCGGTATTTGGTATTTATTGGTGGACATCCGGTGATTGGGTGTTCGGTGATTGTGGAAATGTGCATTTTATAATTATTGCTTGTTAATAATTCTTAGAATTACATATGTCGGGTTAATTGTCTGGAGATATGTTGACCTGTAGGTATTTGGTATCTATTGGTGGACATGCGGTGATTGGGTACTCGGTGACCGTTCTTCGAACTCAATCCGGAGGCAAAAAAACTTAAAGTAATGCAATGAAACTTTGCATATGAAATAACTACACCTATTGGCACCTTTTTATCGCTGAGCCTTATTAAAAAAGGCAAAAAAAATTTTTTACCCACCCTAATGTACAAGCACCACCCAACAAGCAAATGCATCGGAAAGGGTAAATCAATCCACTTTGTCAGCTATCAGAAGCTATCTAGGAAAGGACCAAAAGGACTGGGATAGATATATCTCTCAGATACAGCAGGCCCTATGCACATCGGTACACCAGTCTACTGGTATGACGCCTTACTACTGTCTCTATGGTCAACATATGAGTACTCATGCAAGTGTGTACAAACTCCTTCGGGAATTGAAAGAACTCGATAGTGGTGAGCTCCGATGTCTGGCTCAAGACAGTAAGCTTAATATAATACGTGACAAAGTGAAAAATAATATAAAACTAGCATACAAGCGAAATGAAAGGTCCTATAACCTAAGAAGTTATAAGAGATCCTTTTGTCCAGCAGAAATGGTTTATAGAAGAAATTTTGTATTGAGTGATGCGTCAAAGAATCTAAATTCGAAGCTCTGTGCAAAATTCGTTAAGTGCAGAATCGTCCGTTCAGTAGGAAAGTGCTTATACGAAATTGAAAACATGGATGGTAAAAATATTGGGGTCTATCATTCTAAGGATCTACGAAAGTAACATCTTAAAATCTAGTTTTGCACTTCAGGGTTGTGGGTCGACTTCAGCCTGAGTAGATGCCAGATTACCGGAAGCAAACATTTTTATCAACAGCTTCTTCGTATCTTTCCAAACCACCAGTTGGTCTTGAAATTTACGATTTTGTGGCGTACTTGACAAAAATATTACCCAAACATTTTCCATCACAAAAACGTTTTTGAAAAATAACTGCCAGTGACTTGGCAACAGACTCAAACCGGTTTTATGCGTGAACATAGCCTGTAGAGCGATTCCACCATTTTCGAAATTGATCGACCATTTTCGAGGACAAATATGTTCCTTTTTCGAAATAGTATAAAAGTCGAGCAAACTTTCCACGCTCTCTTTTCTGTTTCTCGAAGTTCTTGGCGTAGGTGGTGAAAATCAGAAGCCACGTAAGTTAATTTTTGCTATGATGTATCCCATCATCCTAAGTGTTTTTTTTTTGTTTTTTTCTTTTAAGAAGCGGCAATCAATTATTTAATTGTTAGCTAAATTAATAGAAACAGAAAAACACAAGTTGGAAAAGCTAAAGCTCAGCTAAGTTCTCTACTTTAAAAATTTTGCACGTGGCGAAACACAAACTCGAAGGTATTTCAAGTAATAGAAAAGTGTTTGTTCTCCTTTTAACCCCTTCTTGAATTTTCAGTTCCCAGCGGATAAGTTCTGGTATTTGCCCAATTTGTCCCAGTGCTCCACTGCGATAAGTCCCACGAAACCGGCGTAGTGACACGATTAGAGGAGCACCATACGGTACCGTCTACCAGAGCCTCCGCATCCCCAATTTACAAGAGTGTTATCGGGATTCTTGTATCAGTTAGTGCTCCTGCCCGAACATACTAGGAAACCCACTAAAACCTCGCCGCAAATAAAAGAAACCTAACCTAATTGATACCACCAATCGTAGATATTCCTGGATCATCAGAGCTGTCCAACACGTTCTACAAAAACAAAATACCCAAATTTTCACATGCATGCAGGTCAAACGAAATTAAACGTTTTGATTAAACATTGTACAATGTACATGTGCACCTTTAACATCACCCCCCCACATCCGTCATCACTAATCTAAATTTCACCTCATCATCAGCATCGCAGTTTAATTTGTGCAACTACTAAATGAGTAAATGAGTTTAAAGTGTGTGACCAAAAATCGGCTAAAAACTTTAATTTTCCTACCTAAATTATCAATTAACTAAATTTAAACTATACTAAATTTCTTAAAAATCTACTTGAATGCAAACAAAATTTAAAAGTAAAAACAAAAAAAAAAAAAAGCCTAAGAATAGATTTTATTTATTAAATACGTAATACCTAACCTAAATAATCTACGAGTCGCTGAAATTTGTGCACAAAATTCATCGCATCGACATCGTCAACGATTTTACAAAAGTGAGTACAAAACTTTAATATCTTTTCCTTGGCTTTATTGACTAACATATAAAGACTTAGTACATACATTTTTGCTGTTTATATCTTTCTATAAATTGAGTAAACTATTTTGCATATTAGTTACTATAATACAATGCGCCCTGAATTGGTATACACACTCCATTGATCATATATCTACCTAATGAAGTTAATATTGAATAGTTTCTTGTCTAAACGCTTTTCATGAATTTAAGACCCTATATATTTTTGAATATTTAAAACTTAAATAAACAATCAGGTGTTAAAATCATATCTTTCGTTGGGATGATTAGGGTGTGCGAGAAGTGCATTTGGGACTAGCTCAAAAGATATTGAGGAGAGCTAGTCAAGGAGCAATGGCAAAAGTCAGCTGCAAGGGGAGGGTTCCTCCATGTGTCAGTTTTCCATCAGACACCATTGCTGATATGGTTTGTTCATACTCTCTTTCATTTTAATTTCCCTACACTGATATAAAACCATTTTTCTCAATATCTTACAATAACCTCTGGTATGCGAGGATTTTCACATTTCTCTTCACCCCCATCTATCTCTCTTTCTCTTTTACCTATGGCACGATAATTTTTTGTAGACTTAGGGTAGCCAGCAGCAAGATCCCACCCCACCGTAAAGCTGAAGCTGAGCATCCGCAAGCGTGCCACTGCTGCTGCTATGGCTGGATTACCTAAGACCGATCCAATTTCACCAAACAGACCCAGTCCCTCTACACTCTCTAGCTCAAAATAAATTTTTTTGATAAATATTTTTTTGAGATTGTGGGCTGGCGGATTTTAAAAATGCGTGCACTTGATTATTTAGACAGTGTATGGTTAAAGTTTCAGCCTTCTAGCTCCAGTTTTAAGGACTAATTTTTGCCGACGGACGGATAGACGGACTAGATCGACATTATTATTGATGCTGATCACGAATATAGTAACTTTTAGGGGTCTACGGGCAATATTAAGATATATTACGAACTATGAGTCAAAATGAAGATACCCTTAGACTAGGGTACACAAAAGACGCTTGATCACGGTTCACGAGTTGGTTTTTTTTTTTTTTTATAATAAGCGCGCACTAAAGGGATTTGTTGGGACCCTTATAATGTATTAGCTACACAGCGCGGGCGTTAAGGAAATTAGGGTGAGAGGAAAAGGAGAGATGCCGATGCACGTTGGTGTTGAATGTCTGTAGGTTATAATGTGTAGGAAAAATGGAGCGGGGAAGAGCATTCCACATTCGTGTTGTACGGCTGAGGAAAGATTCTTTGAACTTCACTGTACGTCCGAACACAAGTTTGAGGGTGAACTGATGAGCATTCCTTGCATGGCGGGTATTGCGGTTGAAATGTTCAAGGGGAGGAATGCAACTGGCTATTTCGTTTGAGCACTTATGGTGGAAACAACGATAAAATAACGACAGGCAGGAGACATTACGACGATGACTAAGAGAGTCAATCGATCTCGCGATGTCTCGGTCGCCAATGAGTTTTATCGCGCGTTTTTGGATCCTGTCAAGTAGCTCCAAATAAGTTATTGGTGCACCGGACCAGATATGAGCGTTGTACTCGAGTTTCGGGCGAATAAACGCCTTATAAATTGTAGCCAGATCAGAAGGGGTGAAATATTTCTTACAACGCTTAAGGAAGCCTAGACATTTCGCGGCGTTCTTGGCGACATCGAATATGTGGTCATTCCAACGAAGGTTGTCATTAACACACATACCGAGAATGGAAAGTCTTTCGGTTGCAGCGATGTAAGTGCCATTCATAGATAATGGCACTTTGTGTGGGTTTTGCTTTAATCACAGGAGACAGCATTGAGTTTTGGAAGCATTAAATTCGACTCTATTGGTTTTACCCCACTGAGTTATGCTGTTAAGATCGGAATTTAATGAGCTTAACATACGTTGCCGTTCCAGTTCCACACCCGAAGATGAGGGGCGTGACCCAAGAAACGAATATGAGAAGCTGAGGGTACTGTCATCAGCAAAGGAATGGATTACTTGAAGCCGTCCAAAACAACTTGAATTGAACGGTCCGAAAGGTAATTTCTAATCCATTGAAGAAGAGTATCATCGATTCCAAATGCACGCATTTTCGACAAGAGAGCTTGGTGCCAAACTCTGTCAAATGCTTTTGAAATATCAAGCGCAACGATCTTACTTTCACCACCTTGGTGAAGAGATTGGTTCCACTTTTCATTTAGATATGTCATCAAATCACCAGTGGACCTGTTGCTGCGAAAACCATACTGCCGGTCATTAAGAAGTTTTCGCGATTCAAGATATTTCATTAGCTGGCGGTTTATCAGCGTTTCCATGACCTTAGAAAGAAGGGACGTAAGTGCAATTGGTCGGTAGAAGGAGGGAGAAGAAGATTCACCTTTTTTTGGTACAGGCTGGACAAATGCTGTTTTCCATCTTCCCGGAAAGAGTCCTGAAGAATAGGACAGATGGAAAAGCTTACGCAATGGTTTTGCCAGCGAAGAAGAACACCTCTTCAGAACGGTAGGGGAAATACCATCTGGACCAGCGGATTTGTGAACGTCAAGATCTTGAAGTACTCTAGCCACTGTACGAGTGCGAAAGTGGATTGGTCCCATGGAGAATTCTACGCGCTCGAGTACAGGGGGAGACAAAGCACAATCTGGGAGCGTTGAGCTGACTGCAAAGTGAGCAGCAAGCAGATTGGCCTTATCTATAGAGCTGACAGCTGGAATGCCATTGTAAATGAGTGGCGGGACAGATGATGAGGTCGAATTCTTGATGTTTTTAACAAATGACCAAAAGTTTTTACTACCCGTGGGACTTTGTAGTATTTTTTGCCTCAACTTTTGGTCATAGGAGAATTTGGCACGATTAATGTGGGCATTGCAGTCATTTCTGGCTCGTTTAAACTTTATACGGCTTTCCTCAAATGGGTTGACTTTGAATAGCCGAAAACTTACCTCTTTTAACCTGATAGCCTCTTTGCAGCTCGAGTCACACCACGCGTTAACCTTGGGTTTGATACTTTTAATCCTGTTAGGGATAAAAGATTTCATGCCCAGGTGAATTATGTTTGTGATCATATCAGCAGCAGCATCCACGTCGCTGTCGAGGAAGCACAGCGACCAGTTAAAACTCTTAAAGAAACCGTTTAGTTTTTCCCAATTGGCTTTCTCGTATACGGTTCTTTTTGGAGTTTGTTCTTTAACTATGTGGTTGGAGTACGAGAAATTCGCTGATATGATACAATGGTCTGACGAACCTAGAGGCGATAATACGTTCAAAGCGTATTTATCGGGGTGAGAGGTAAGAAACAAGTCCAAAGTGTTGGCAGTTTGGCTGCTAATGTCCGGTATTCGTGTCGGCTCATTTACAAGCTGAGTCAGGTTATTTACCTCAGCAAAGATCTCGACGTACCTTCCTTCGGGTGTTGTCTGACCAGAATGTCGAAGCCAGCTTGAATTGTGTATATTGAAATCGCCCGCAATAACGATTTCAGAACGAGGATGAAGGGTCACAATTCTTGTAATAGAATCAGACAGGGCATCAAACTCATTATAAGTTGAATGTCTGTCCAAGTTGGGGCTTCTGTAAATAAAACAGTAGTGTATTAATTGCCTACGGACATGGAGTTTTAGCCAAATGAAATTAAATTCTGGGTTGGCACATTGGCCATATTGAGGCTGAAGGTGGTAGGCTACGTCACTACGTATATAAACGGCGATACCGCGATGGGCAAAGAATAAAGGCACTAAGTTGTACCCAGGTAGACTAAACTCTGTTAAATCAGAGCCAACGCTAACCTGGGTTTCACTAAGTGCCAAAACAGCTGGTTTGTTGTGAAAAACATGGGCGTATAATGAAAAAAAATTCTTTCTCAACCCACGAATGTTGCTGACATCCACAACGAAATTCCTACACATTAGAAAATACAAACATAAAAGAAAACACAACTCCGACGCTAACTAAGCATAAGCCGTGAATTGAAAACAGACGACAGATTTCCAAAACAATCTACCGCAGGTGTTATGCCTGTACGGTAATTTGTTTTGGTCCACCAACAAAATCAACAACCCACGACCCCGCTATTCGCCCGATGCTGCCTTTACCCAAGCACTGCAAGTGCCCAAACGATAATCGAACGACACATGCAATAGTCAAGAAAGAGCAACAATTGATGAAGTGGGATGGGGGACGGAGGGATACCCTACGCTGTTGTTTTTTTTCGCTTTTGTTTTTGATTTTTTTTGTTTCACCACTGCCACCGGCACTGGCTCTATGTGGATTTATTTTTATACCCTATTCTAAGGGCACCTATATTAATTTTGACGCAAAGGTTGTAACATACCTTAATATTGCCCGTAGACCCCTAAAAGTTACTATATTTATGATCAGCATCGATAGTAATGCCGATCTAGCCATGTCCGTCCGTCCGTCTGTCGGCAAAAATTATGCCTTTAAACTGGACCTAGAGAGCTGAAATTGTAACCATATACTCTCTAGGTTCCCGAAATAATCAAGTTTACGAATTTTTGAAATCCGCCCACAGACACGCCCACAAACTCAAAAAAACAAAATTTTGGAAAAAATCGAATTTTGAGCTAGAAAGCTGAAATTTTTTTATATATGATCTATGACTCCTAAAACTGCTCGGGATAAAAAATTTTCAAAATTCGCCCACTGACACGCCCACAAATAAATAAAATAATTTTTTTATACCCTATCCTAAGGGTATATTAATTTTTGAAAATCCAAAGTTTGAGCTAGGGAGTTGAAATTTATAATATATATTCTCTATGGGCCCTTTATTCTCATGTGTAAATATTTTCAAAATCCGCCCACTGACACGCCCACAATTAATGTTTTTTTTTTTTGAAAATTCAAAGTTTGAGCTAGGGAGCTGAAATTTATAATATATACTCTCTAGGGGCCCTTTATGCTCATGTGTTAATTTTTTTTAAATCCGCCTACTGACACGCCCACAATTAAATAAAACAATTTTATTGAAACACCCAAGTTTGAGCTAGGGAGCGTTTTTTTATACCCTATTCTAAGGGTATATTAATTTTGACGCATAGTTTGTAACATAGCTTAATATTGCCCGTAGACCCCTAAAAGTTACTATATTTATGATCAGCATCGATAGTCCGTCCGTCCGTCCGTCCGTCTGTCGGCAAAAATTAAGCCTTTAAACTGGACCTAGAGAGCTGAAATTTTAACCATATACTCTCTAGGGTCCCGAAATAATCAAGTTTACGAATTTTTGAAATCCGCTCACAGACACGCCCACAAACTCAAAAAAACAAAATTTTGGAAAAAATCGAATTTTGAGCTAGAAAGCTGAAATTTTTTATATATGATCTATGACTCCTAAAACTTCTCGGGATAAACATTTTTCAAAATCCGCCCACTGACACAAATAAATAAAATAATTTCTTTTATACCCTATTCTAAGGGTACCTATATTAATTTTTGAAAATCCGAAGTTTGAGCTAGGGAGCTGAAATTTATAATGTATACTCTCTATGGGCCCTTTATGCTGATGTGTAAATATTTTCAAAATTCGCCCAGTGACACGCCCACAATTACTTTTTTTTTTGTTGAAAATTCAAAGTTTGAGCTAGGGAGCTGAAATTTATAATATATATACTCCCTAGGGGCCCTTTATTCTCATGTGATAATTTTTTTTAAATCCGCCTACTGACACGCCCACAATTAAATAAAACAATTTTATTGAAACACCCAAGTTTGAGCTAGGGAGCGTTTTTTTTGATGAAATCCTTTAAATGTTATATAACAAAATATGTAGAGCGTTCTTAACAATTCAACCATACTTAGACTTTTGTCACGCCCACTTATGAGGGATAGGAATAGGAATAGGGTATCCAACAGTTCGCCCAAGCGGACTGTAGCCCGTCCCTATGTTTTGATACCCTATTCTAAGGGTATATTAATTTTGACGCATAGTTTGTAACATACCTTAATATTGCCCGTAGACCCCTTAAAGTTACTATATTTATGATCAGCATCGATAGTAATGTCGATCTAGCCATGTCCGTCCGTCCGTCCGTCCGTCCGTCCGTCTGTTGGCAAAAATTAGGCCTTTAAACTCGACCTAGAGAGCTGAAATTTTAACCATATACTCTCTAGGGTCCCGAAATAATCAAGTTTACGAATTTTTGGAATCCGCCCAAAGACACGCCCACAAACTCAAAAAAAAACAAAATTTTGGAAAAAATCGAATTTTGAGCTAGAAAGCTGAAATTTTTTATATATTATCTATGACTTCTAAAACTGCTGGGGATAATAAATTTTAAAAATCCGCCCACTGACACGCCCACAAATAAATAAAATAATTTTTTTATACCCTATTCTAAGGGTATATTAATTTTTGAAAATCCAAAGTTTGAGCTAGGGAGCTGAAATTTATAATATATACTCTCTATGTGCCCTTTATGCTCATGTGTAAATATTTTCAAAATCCGCCAACTGACACGCCCACAATTAATGTTTTTTTTTTGAAAATTCAAAGTTTGAGCTAGGGAGCTGAAATTTATAATATATACTCTCTAGGGGCCCATTATGCTCATGTGTTAATTTTTTTTAAATCCGCCTACTGACACGCCCACAATTAAATAAAACAATTTTATTGAAACACCCAAGTTTGAGCTAGGGAGCGTTTTTTTTTTGATAAAATCCTTTAAATGTTATATAACAAAATATGAAGAGCGTTCTTAACAATTCAACCATACTTAGACTTTTGTCATGCACACTTATGAGGGATAGGAATAAGAATAGGGTATCCAACAGTTCGCCCAAGCGGACTGTAGCCCGTCCCTATGTTTTTTTTGCTTGTTCACACACTGCGCGATTTTGTTTTTTTTTTTCGCGAACTGTATTAGCCGGTGTGCATTGACGATGTACTGGCACCGAAATTGCGATAGAAAAAGTAACACGTCCGCACGCGACGGGGGGCAATCGGGGGGTTTAGGGGAAACACTCCGCAATCGTCGGGTTTATCGAACAATGAATGTGTTTAAAAATGGATTTGAAAAAAAAAAAAATATGCTCTAGCTCTTTTCTGGACGTATCACAAGCCGTCGACAAGGCATGGCACGAATGTCTGATGTATAAACTTAAGCTCATCTAACCGGACTTTTGGTTTTAGAGCATTGGAATTCTACCTAGAAAATCGGATCTTTCGTGTTACGGGACTGAGAACTTGAAGTTCAAGGTATTCACTTCGGTGTACCGCATGGTGGCATTCTCGGTCTAAACCTGTTCGTGCTATACACAATAGACATAGCCGGAAAAAAAGAAACAGTAGTAGGCACGTTTGCGGACTAAACGAGTAACCTCGCAACAATCATCAACGGGGAAACTCCAACGAGCTTTAGACAAAGAATGCAAATGGACAAAACGTTCTTAACGAGACCAAGTCAATTCATGTCAATTTTACATACGTAAAGGTGAATTGCTTACCCCTTTTCATCAACTCGGAATCTACACGTAAAACAAAAGTGATAGTCACACGTAAAAAAGAAGCGCTACGATCTCGAAAGCCGGCTCAGAGAGATACATATGTTAGCTTAGCGTAAACAACAAACTGCTTCTATATGTATTAGCAAGTGCTGAAAACGTCTTAGGCATACGGTTTACAAATGACAGTCTCATACCATTAGGGATATCTTGTTTAATTTGGGCTGAGGCGGGTTTTAATTGATCTGGAGATATTATTAGAGGCTGGGGTTTACCGTGTTAACATCGCTTACGAGATCGAGTATGACATTACGGGTGTTTTGATATCGTACGATAATTAGTGTAACTAAGGAGGTTAGGGATTCTATATCGAGAAATATTTTTGGTCTTGGGTCGTGTTAATCAGACTGTCCACTATTGGCCTTACCAATAACAAATTTAATGTTGAACCTTAATTTGTCGTCCCGTTCATTTAAATTTCCTTTTGCATATGAGTGAAAGGGACTACGAATTTAAGTTTCACACCAATTTTGTTATTAGTAAGGCCCTATGTATTAAGTATTTTCAATTTTTGAATTAATTGCCATCATTTACCTTTAAACAGCCTGTTCGAATTTACGGAAGTCGTTCTTTATTGTCTCTTATAGTACGGTTTGTCTTCTTGTGATGTATCCACACAAATTAAACAAAGAGCAGTTTCAGGTTTAATTACATTTACTATTTCAAGAAGCGATTTAGGCGACGACTCGGACCAGACTGACTCTTGTATCAGTATTTGCACATGAGTGAGAGTCTGTCTGGTTCTAGTTTACATAAAAGAGAGTACGTACAAGAGATTACATACATTCATATATTTATACATTACAGGTGAGTTCGATCCTTTTTTTCGTGAGTCATCTTCGTCGATTCAGCAATTTATATTTCGTTTGTATGTCCGTCATTGAATGGTGCATTTCAGTGAACGCCCCGTCGCATACTATTTCGAATTCCATGTGGTTTTAGTTGGTGATATAAAGTGTTGATCTCTACGACATACTTAAGGGCGTATGCTAGAGATTTGGTCAATTGCTCCAGGTCTTAGTATAGCACGAGTTTCCATTCGTGGTAATAGATTTCGGCATTTCCGATTTCCTTGTCGATGGTTTCGATTTTTAAACCACTGCGGATGCTGGGTATTAAGAGGATAAGAATCAGGGTTCGTAGCATAATCGAAAATCCATTGTTCCACCAGGCAGAACTCCTCTTTTTGGTGTAGAGGTTAGAGAAATAAAGTGTTATTCTTTTCTCTTCTTTAATGGGTGGCGTATGTTGTTGTTCCTCATGGGGATTGAAATAGCAAAGCCAACACACTAAAACCATCGCCAACACTCCACTGGGCTCATAATCCGTGTCTTCTTGTTCGGACTCGGTATCTGAGGAGGATGCGTGCTAGTTGGTAGTGTGAGCTGGGGTTCGTATCAGGGGGTTGTAGGAGCTGTTCATTGGAGGATGCCTTAGTATACAAATTTGAGATAAACTTATCTTGAAGCTTACAGCGGGAATCCCGAAACTTATCAAGTCCCCGAATTTCAGCTCTACAGGATGTATGCCAATTCTTGGTTTATGTACGTTCCTTTGAGTCCACATGCAAGACGGCGTGCATAATCGTAACCAACGGACTATAGATATGTGTATCTGATAAGGGGATCCGTTCCCTATTTTAGTTGTTCCTTTCTGTAGAGGGATTTGTTGTTGTTTGCGGGGTTCTTCTCCGGGAAATTGCTCTTCTCCTCAAGAAAGGAAAGCACGGCGGCTTGTGGCGACTGTTACAGTACGAGCCTCAAGTATTATTCCGCGGAAAGGGAGCAGGGAGGGGCGGCCTTGATAGTCGATTTGGAATTATGATGACTAAGTTCGGAGGTTTGTGGTGCAGGTTTTGGGTTTTGAGGCATGGGAGAGAGGTAGAGTGTGGTGACTGTAACAATCTAATCTCAACTCTGTTCCCGTTTTGTCTGCATAGCGGGGAGGCAGCAAGGCCGGTGGAGACCGTTTCAGTAGATCCGCCCTCGTGGTGGAGTTCTGACTGAAGTGACTGATACAATCTAACTACAGTGAGATCTCTTTTCCTTTGCAGGGGAATATGTTTGGGGTGATCTGCGGGAGGGGAGCGGGAGGGGCTCAAGTCATCGACCAAACCGTCCTCTAGTTCAGTTTAACCATTTGGATTTAGTGACGAATTTGTTGATACAGCCAATGTCTGTCTCACTGAGATCACTTAGATCATTGAGGAAATAGTTGCCGAGGATTTGTTTCCGTGAATTGGCTAGTGCGGGGCAGTTGCACAGGAGATGAGTGGTGGTTTCTTCCTCTTCGACGTCTGTACAGCTTCTGCAGAAGTCGTTTGAGGGAGCTCCCATTCTGATGGCATGTCTGCCTAAAAGGCAGTGGCCAGTGATTGCTCCGATTACTGAGCTGATATTTTTCCTGCTGATGGAGAGAAGTTTGGATGTTCTCTTCGCATCGTATTTGATCCAAATTTGCTTTGAGGACACACATGTACTGATGCTTTTCCACCTATTGTTTGCTTCTATTAACGCGTTATCTAGAAGTTTGCGTTTCAGTGTCTGAATGGGTACTGCCGGTGTCTCTCTGTTGTCAGAGAGTTCTTGTACGGAACCCCGTCTGGCTAACTCGTCCGCCTTGCAGTTGCCTGGAATATCACTGTGACCGGGTACCTAACACAGGGAAGTGTTACATCTGACCGCGATCTCGTTAAGAGATTCGCGGCATTGTTTTACCAACTTGGATCTTATTGTTGGTGATTCTAAGGCTTTAATTGCTGCCTGACTGTCTATGTAGATCACGACCGTTTTTCCATCTATCGGGCTCATAGAGAGTCTGCATGCTGCTTCGCGGAAAGCTGTGACTTCTGCCTGAAATACACTGCAGTGGTCAGGCAGTCGTAGTACGACATTAAGCGCAGGGTTCTCTGAAAACACGCCCGCCCCTGTGCCGTCGGCTGTCTTTAACCCGTCGGTGTATATTTCTATGGCTTCATTGTTTACGATACGACCGTCTTCCCAGCTGGCTCGGTCTGGGATGGCCGTCTTGTATTTGTTACTGAAATCCAGTGTTGGGATTAGGTAATCCGTATTGTTGGGAATCTTGTAAGCAGTTAAGATGTTGCTGTGCCCAATGTGTGAGCTTTTCCACGAATTGGATTCTCTTAATCTCAAGGCCGCCTTAGTGGCCACCAGCTTCCCATAGATATCAATGGGGAGGAGGTTTAAAAAAGTCGTTATGGCTGCCGTTGGTGTGGATCTCAAGGCTCCTGTAATGCATATGCAGGCTGCCCTCTGGATTCGTTCCAGGGCGCTTGCGTGGCATTGCTTCGATATTGCAGGCCACCATGCTAAGATACCGTATGTGAGGATAGGCCTGACGACCGCCGTGTACAACCAGTGTGTTATCTTAGGCTGTAGACCCCATCTGGAGCCTAAATCCTTTTTACAGGTGTAAACGGCAATCGTAGCCTTCCTTATGCGGTCGTGGATGTTTGGTTTCCAACTGAGTTTGCTATCTAGGATCGTTCCCAGATATTTAGCTTGGCTGGAAAATTTGAGTGGTTCGTTGTTGAGCGTAGGTGGCATTATCTCCTGAACCTTAATTTTCCTTGTAAATAAAACCAGTTCGGTTTTGGATGGGTTAGCATTGAGCCCGACCTTAATGGACCAGGGGGATAGTTTCCTGAGAGCCGATTCCATTAGGTCTCTGATCGTGTGGGGGAATTTCCCCGTTATGGCAATGGCAATGTCGTCCGCGTAGGCTGTCACTTTGCATCCATCCTCCTCCAGGTTGGAGATGATCTCATTTACTACTAAGATCCATAGTAGCGGTGAGAGCACTCCTCCTTGTGGTGTGCCCCTGTACACTGACCTCCTGGTCAGACAGCTGCCAAGCTCCGCCTGCTTCCTAGCATGTTCTTTATCCAGGTGCAGAGGCAGTTGTCCACGTTTAGTCTGATGAGTGCATTCGTGACGGCTTCTGTATTGACATTGTTGAAAGCCCCTTCTATATCCAGAAAGGATACCTTCGTGTATTCTTTGTGATACAACGATTTTTCGATAGTGCTGACTAGCGAATGAAGTGCTGTTTCTACTGAAAAGCCTTTTCGGTAGGCGTGTTGACACCTCGAAAGCGAATTGTTTTCCAGGTTTGAGCGTATGTAGTAATCTACAAGTCTTTCCAACGTTTTCAGGAGGAATGAAGTTAGACTGATAGGTCTGAAGTCTTTTGGAGAACAGTGTGAAGCTTTACCGCATTTTGGTATAAACACCACTTTTACCGTTTTCCAAACTGTGGGTGTAAAGCTGAGTTTTAGGCAGCTTTGAAAATCACCTGTAGCCAGGGTGTGAGAGTCTCGATACTCTTCTGTAGCTCTATGGGTGTAATTCCATCTAGTCCAGGTGATTTGTATGGGAGAAAGCTATTAATCGCCCACGCCAGTTTGCGATTGTCAGCAATATTCTCCGGAACCATTTGGACCCTGTGGTTGTGCTGTGTAGGGTGGTTTACCTCTACTTTGTTGCCTGGGAAGTGGGTATCCAGCAGTAGGCCTAAGGTCTCCTCGCTGGTTGAGGTCCACACTCCTGCTTGGCTTTGTATGACGCTAGGTATTTGTGGAGATTTTGAGAGGATCTTACGCAGCCGACTGCAGTCGCTTGTTTTTTCTATGTTCTCACAGAAAGATTTCCACGACTCTCGCTGTGCTCTCTTTACTACCTTTTTGTAGTTTTTAAGGCTGTCTTTATAACTATCCCAGTCAGCTGGGTTTCTTGAAGACTTGGCCTTGTTAAACTTACTCCTGCTGTCTCTGCGCAGAGAAGCTACCGTTGAGGTTCACCACGGGGGTTTACCTCCTTCTTTGTGTCTGCTGGTGGGGCAGGCCTTATTAAAGGCCTTGTTCATGGCAGACGTTACTGCGTTCACCATTTCATCTAAACGCCCTAGCTAACTTAGTCTAACTAATAAACTAACAGGATGTTGCCTAGAATAACGCAACGTCTTGGGTGGGCATGTGGGAAGGGGTCCTCGAACAAGCCAACAAATTTCGGAGAATTGCTTTTCCGTACTAAAACGGAGTAGCTCATGAGCATTGGAGATGTCCCCGCCGTGGATGAGCCGCTTATCTCCCGCGCTGCGGTAGCGGTGGTATAATACCCGGATACCATTGTTCGTCTGGACCAGTCCTTTTATATCAAATGGATACAGCCAGACCGCTATTGTCGCTGGCCATCACCCTTGCAACGCGCCTTCGAGTGACCTTTATGAGAAAATTGTCAATCCTAGTACAAACAAAATTGCAAATCAAAATTGGTGGACCGATTATGACCAAACTTCACAGAAGCACTCTCAGCTCTCATGCCAATACCAAAAATTGCCTGATCTAAGCTCGATCGGTTCGGTAGTTAAAAGCGCTGCACCTTTTTCACCGCATGGCTTAGCTCGCTCACGCAACTTCGTTGCTCAGCTAAAGGTAGATGCTAGTTGTCTGACAGGCGACTATGTCAGAGTATTTTTTCGAATCAAACAGCAACACGAAAAAGAGAATCACTAAATAGAATCGCTTTTCATTCACTTTCACACCAATTGATATTATCGAAATTACTGATTCATCATGAGAAAAACACCTTTCCAGTGTTAAATTCGCAAAAAAAGATGCAACTGCAGAGAAAACACGGTGAGTAATAAACAAACAAATGCCAGATCGGTTGATAATAATTTTATTTCGCATTGCCGTTTAAATCATTGCTATATATTTCTAATCATTTTTCATACAAAATTTTCGTACAAAACACTCTATCGGGTTTTCCCAAATTTTCCAATTTGCCTTTTCTTTCCAACCAACCGAGTTTTATTTTTATTATAATAATTAGATAAATATAATTAAAGTAAATAAATAAATTTAATAAACAAAATATTTTTGTATTTCTTTGCGCTTAAAATAAACTACTTCAACGAAAAAACACATCAACCCCAAGCCCACGCCTCCTACCAAAAATAGCCATGCCACATAGAACCGTTCCATTCCGAGCGGTGCAATCTCCGCTGAATTTGGCTTGATAAACTCTGTCAAATTCGTAGCTATACCTTCGTCGTTCGAGTCGGCACTGAATTTCGTAAACATACCACTTTCTAAGACAATCTGAATGAAGGTCGAATACAGGCTTTCGAAAGGCGATGTTAAGGGCAAAATATACGCTGGGGCAACATAAACTATAGGTTTTTCGAGCAATTTTACCAAAGGCTTTCGTAGAAAGATCTGCTGATGGGCAAATAACTGAAAATCGTTCTCCCTAACTATGTCAATCACTGACGTGATCAAATTTCGCCGATGCACATACAGCAGCTCTGCATCGATGATGTGAATGTTTCTCAAAATGTCATCGGAACAGCCCATGAGCTTGCACAATTTGAAGTAATCATCCGTGACTGTGATTGGGATTCCTGAGGCCAAGGCTTCTTCAATGGTATTTATCTGTTTCTCATAGATCAAGGTTGTTAGAAATGTTGAATACTGGGCTAGGTACATGTTGCAAATCAAGATGCCAGCCACAGAGAGTAGAATATACATCATAGCCAGGAACCGCGATTTGGTTAGTCCAAAGGGGTATCCAATAATTAGAATCGCGCTTAATGCCTGAATGATGGCGCGGCCAAAGTCCCACTGTCCAGTTTCTCTTCCGGATCCAAAGTATATTCCGATTGCAAACACACACAGTGTCAGTATCAGCCCAGCCCACACAGATACATTGAACGGCAGAACTATGTACATGAATTCGTTAACAGGCCTCGCAAACGGAACCATCAAATGGAAGGTGTCTATGAAAATCGTTTGCGAATAAAGAACATCATAATTGACTCGAGAAAAAGGCATCGCTGTTATATCTGCCTTGCCGTTCTTAATGGCTTCCAGTAAGTCGATGGTAATAATTTGGTCTGGATAGGGAGGTGGTAGGCTGACCTCCTCTATCGTCGCATTGTAAAGGCTAATGAAAAGGTGAAATATTTTGAAGTAAAAACCGGTTATGATGGAACTACCATATTGGTTTGTGTATCGAAATATAAATGGCGGATACTCAGGTATAAATGCTCGAATAGGATGGCCTTGGAAGTTGGTAAGTTCCTTCTGGAGACTGCTTACGCTGATGTTCTTGATTTCGACTGTCTTCAACTTGGGAAATGGTTGAAATTCAAAGAGTTGTGTTCGTCCTTTGGTCCAAGTTAGTGCTACTGTGTTTTTGAATCCGTTTTGCCAACTCCATTCGAAGATTGGGTAAGGGTCTGTCAAATTCAGGAGTACAAATAGCACATTTACCTGATGCATCTTTCGAAGAACGTAACTGAGTGTCCCCAGCGTAATGTGCGTGCAGTTTGGATTGGTGTGAACAACGGCAAGAACATCCCTGTTCCATGTTTCGATGAACTGAAAGTCAACTTGATGCGTAATGACGACGTTTGGTATTGCAAGTTGCGAAATATATTGTCCAATGTCGACGTTATTCCCAAAATCAAAGAAGATGTTTGTTCTAGTAGAAAAATGGTTGTTGATGTCTTTAATTGTCTCGAGAACATCCGCACTGTTATACTCTACGGCGGTGGCAATTTGAGCCTGGCTCATCACGCAAAGAATAAGAACAACTTGCATGGCTTCTGTAGTGAAACTACTCCATCAGTTGTCATTAAAACTCTATCTACCTTGCGATTGACATTTTTGTTATTCGATTTGCGTGTCTGAAAATAAAATATTCATATTATTTCAAGTAAAGATAAATGCTCGCAGTACACATTAGTTTGTAACATTAGACAAAATAAGCAGCTACAAAATGTTTAGCCCCTTAATTAAATGCAATTTATGAGCGAAACTTGACTTGGAACTAAGCAATTAATTCAGATTTGTATCTTTACAACGTGGCGGTTTTGCAATAAACTTTTATCATAGAAATAATGACCAATATTCCGAGTGAAAATCATACTCTCGAAAGTTGCCTTGGGACTCTTTAACATTGGATAACATTGACCGACTTTTTTTCATTTCAGATGCTCGTTCTTTCTTGCAGGCCTATACAACAAGGTGTTCGAAAGTTTCAAAAACTCCATCAGAAATTAATAACCTTCCAACACAATTCATCGACCCAACGCCTATTTTGATCATAAAATATATAAAAAAAACATCCAGTTCAGTAGAGAGTAATACAACAAATATTAGGAGCTCGTAAATAAAGGATATCGCAATAAAGCCTTCTTTGAGAAGGGGGTATCATTTAAAGAAGTTTGATACGTTGACTGTAAGGAGGAAAGTTAAATAAATTATTCCATGGAAGTTTTCTTATGGAAAATCCACTAAATTTACGTTGAATGACCTTGATTCTATTCGATTGACTCTGGCACACAAGCATGGTTTTTCAATCAGAAGCTCTGGCTGTTAGGGCGGCAGTGGTCCTGCGGTTGGGAGCAATATCTGCAAGGGATATCGCCCTCTACACCGACAGTCAAGCTGCACTTAAAGCACTGGAATCTTCTAACATCAATTCTGAGTTGGTCAGGAACTGTTGCATAGTTGGGCATTATGCATTATGCAGTCAGAACTGAGTGAGACTGTGATGGGTACCAGGACACTGCAGTATAAAAGGAAATGAGCAAGCCGATAAGCTTGCGAGAAAGGGAAGGAAACTTGATAGCAGTGTGTGGTCATCAAACCACCCTTCTGCGTTATCACGGGAACAATAGAAGGCACAACTTTAATGGTAGCTGACCTAAAATGGCTTAATCTTGATGGGAATAGGGCGTCTAAGGCGTTTTGGTCGCATTTTGTTCAGAAAAAATCTAGAGCATCTAGACCAATGGAAGAAAAATATTCGGAGACCATATGCATACCATGCCTCCGGCAGCGTACGCTGTTCCAAGTTGGATTATAGTATTATTAGTGCAGCTTTTGGTTCATCATAAACTGTCTCCCATTGTTGACCATTCAAACAACTGCAGCATAAGATAACCGCATCATATCAAGTTACCTAACCCATAGCAAAAGAAACAACTTCAATAAAAGTTCCCTTAAGATTTCGTTGGCAAGCACAATATCGGTAGGTGTTGTATCGTGATAAAAGTAAATAAATAAATATGAAAATGAACAATTGGAAAATTAAACAATAAAACGCTTCAATTGAGGAGTCCTTTTATGGTTTTTACTTGCTTTGAATATTGAGCTACATATTGCTGATGTGTTCTTTATATCCTGTTTTCTGTTCATGTTATTCCTGTTGTTTATTACGTCCAGTGTCCCGAGTGTATACCGTTTTGTTGTCAAATTCTGTGTTGTGGTTAGCTTCGGTGGCATGGTTGGAGAGTGCTGTTTTGTTACCGCTTTTGGATTATGTATCTGAATGGTGATTTAGCATGCATTGGGAATGGAGCTTCTGAGTTGTGCCCTTCATTGTTCATTGTCATTACCCTTGAAGTTAATTTTACAAATTACATCGGTGCATTCGTGCTTCCCAGTCTGAACTTTAGCTTAGAAAAAGATGATTCAAGCGTTTAAGTGATTTCGAAGGCTATGCGGATGTCCTTGAATATTTGTTTAAAGTTGTCAGAAAGTTTGGAAACATATCTTAAACTTTTGTAAACTCCCAGTGTGACTTTCTCTTCATTATCACGGGGAAACTTGTACTTTTGTTATGTTTATGTTTGCTACGCCGCGAAGAAGACGAGTAGAGAGAGTTGGGGCACATTGATACGATTTTCACTTAAACGCCAAAAAATAGCAAAATATTAAGCTTAATAAGAAAGTACACTTTTTATATTGATCAGTATCGTTTTATTAATCTTATTCAAAACGGTATTATTCACAACTTCATTTGCAAAAAAAGTAAAAAGCTTTTTTATAAAAGCCGAAATCTGTATCAAACTGCCCCAGACGTGGGGCACATTGATACATATCATGGGGCACTTTGATTCATAGCAAAACAATAGTATTAATTGAGTATTTTCAGTTAAAAAACGTTTTAATTATTTTTATATCGTTTATTAGTAGAATAAATAATAAATTAAATGCTTTCCTAAGCAATAAAAATTAAGCGTTTCAAAATTAACAGTCTTCGTATTGTTTTAATCAAAGTAAATAAATAAAATATAAAAAAATAAATAAAAATGCTCTTCTTAGCTTTAAAAGCAAAGAATTTAAAGTATAAAAAAATCAGACTTCAGATTGATACAATAATGTTTTTTTTAGCTTTGGCAAACATTTACCTACCAGGAAATGTTGTAAGGAGACAAATCTAGCTTAAATTCAAAAAGTGAAGCTGTTCTGTTAGTGCCTTTCTTGACTACGGGCTCTGGTAGCTTAAGAATAATGTTGGATATATTTACAAAAGCTACATCGCTCACATCAGGAAATACAAAAGTTCGCGTAGGCTTGCGCTTAAATAAACAAACATTAAAATCGTTGGCTTCATACTTTGATACAAATTTCGCAACAAAATTTTTGAAAGGTTGTTTCTTTTCCAAATTCATTATTTTTGCTATAATAAAATCTCCTTCCTTAATTTCACTGGCCAGAGGTGCTGCTATATTAAAGGTTTAATCCTCAGAAGAGAAGATTTCTTCGGAATCGAATGATTCTTCCAATATAACTTCAGCAGAACAGTCTGAAGAATCTGATTCCATAGCCTTTTTACATTTTTTTCTTGCCTTTTTTATAGGTTTTACAGCTTCTAGCCCCAGTAATTTCTTAGCATTTTTAAGATCAGTTGCTTGTTTTCTTTGTTCTTTTTTTTAACCCTAATCCTACCAAGGTGTGCCTCAGAGGCAAATTCCATTTTAAAAGCGCTATATTTCTCTAGATACAATTTTAATCGAACTGTGTCTTAGTATTATAAACAATTGCTTTTTGACACATAAAACAACTAAAATAAATCTGAATATATTTACAGAATTTTAGATATCGTGATAAACATACTTTACTGACACCCTCTACCAAGGTGAGCTCCCGAGACACATATGAAAAATATTATTAGGAGCAGCACATTCGTTTCATTGTTCGATGTAATGTTTGGCGAATAATCTCCTAAAATATGCATTCACATTTCCCTTCTTCAAAATTCTTTTCACCGCTCATGATGGGGATTTCCCTATAAGTTTTTCGGTGGATTCCCCCTTTTTAGGCAGAAAGATAAACTGGCTCCAATTAGAGACCTGTGGGAAAGAATGAATTTAAATTTATCGAAGCATTATATTCCCGGCTGCAACCTTACTATTGATGAACAATTGGTTCCCTTTCGGGGTCGCGTATCGTTCCGGTAATATATACGAGTACCAAGCAAACCAGATAAGTATGGTATGAAAATTTGGTGGATTTGTTACAGTGGCTCTAGCTATCCACTACGTAGGATACTTGGGAAAGGAAGGACCAAAGCGATCAAATTAGCGCAAAAGGTTGTTGAAGAGCTTTGTGAACCTTTTATTAGGACCAACAGAAACGTTACATTACTTGCTTCCAGTTTGCTATCCAAGGGCCTGACTTGCGTAGGAACGATCCGGAAGAACAAAAGATGTATACGACCATAACATTTTTTACCTACTCCTCGTCGGGAAATAGAGAGCAACTTATTTGACTTTCAAAAAGCTATGACTCTAGTATCCTACGCTCCCAAAAAAATCGAGCTGTGATCATTTTGTCGACCATGCATTACGACAACTTTCACCGATCTGTCAAATAAAAACAAATGAGAAATAAATTTGTATTATAATTCAACGAAAGGAGGAGATAGATACTTTAGATCAAATGGCACATGCATATTCTGTGAAGCGCAAGACCAACAGGTGGAGTTTAGCCTTTTTTCAGTATGATTGATGTCTGCAGCGTAGGTTCATTCATTAATTTTAAAAATATTTATCCCGAGTGGAATATATGAAAAAAAAGAAAGCTTCGTAATATTTTCTTGAAAGAAATGGCGACCGAACTAGTTATGGAGCATATCAGCCGTCGCAGTTTGGCTGGTTTGGGGTTGGGTCCGATTGCCCGCATATCAAAAGCCCGCACACGAATGCCCGCACACGAATGCCCGCATATCAAAAGCCCGCATCCCAAAAGCCCGCATCACAAAAGCCCGCACCACAAAAGCCCGCATGTCATGGGGAAATATGAAGTTCCCCTTAAGAAATCTCTTTTCTGTGATTTTGGAAATTGAAGTAAACCAATCAAAACTCTTATAGAAAATATTTTGTGGCTTCGAAAATGGCGTGAAGTAGTTATTCACCACACTCACCTCTTCCCCTCTTTTTTTTTTGAAAACGTGTAAAATCTCTTAAAATTTTTTTGGTCGTCCTAAAAAGAACCGATTTATTTACCATATCAACCTCTACCCCTCCTAAATTGAAATTGGTCAATATCTCTCATTGAATATTTAGTCGTCCTAAAAAGAACGATTTTGGTTCATAGAACCCAATACACAAAATCACTTCACTTGCACTGTTTTGGGAGCAACCGCACTGCTCCAGGCATCGTCGAAGAATGCGACAATTCAGAAAAATATCACTTCTTATATACACTTTGTCGAAGACATTTCGAATTGATAATATTTTTGACAACCAATCAAAACTCTTGCAGGATATATTTTACACAACTTCCCTCTCCGTGATTCTCATGATTTCTTGCATCTTACAGATGGATTTCTGTGTGAATTCAATGGATTTTAAATGTACATTACTTCTATTTTAACACGCAATTGTTTAGGAAATAACCATAGCCCAAGTGCGGATAGTACATGTGTTGAATAGATGCTCTTACCATTGAAAAATAATAGCATTCCTCCCAATAAAAGAGAAAAAAGTTCATAAAATGGAAAGAATTTGTATACATTTGATTAAAGCAGACCGCAAATCATGCGAGTAAAAGGAGTTCATATTTGGAATTATTCGTTTATTTAGTGGAAAAACCAGTTTAAATCCTAAGATTCCGCGAGCGGGCTACATAGACCCGACATGATGCGCATAAATTCGCCTTATCTTTTCAATTCGGCGCTTATTTGCATTGTTTATATACACTTTTTTTGTTTCGTTTTTTTCATCCTTTCATCCTTTTTTTCTATTCGAAACTCTGAAAATAATGAAGAAGGAAATCCTTTTAGTTATCATTTTTGCCTAGGTGGCCCGCTTCGCGGGTTCTTAGGATTTAAACTATCTCTCCGGAGGGTCTAGCACGCTCACGCAACTTCGTTGCTCCGCTAAGGGTATAAGCTGGCTGTCTGGCAGGCGCCATAAACACAAACAAATAAGCCCCCAATTGTAAGATAATTATTCGCATCATTTTCGTTCTGGGTGGCCCGCTTCGCGGGATCTTAGGATTTAAACTATCTTTCCGCAGGGTTTAGCACGCTCACGCAACTGCTCCGCTAAGGGTATATGCTTATTGTCTGACAGGCGCCATAAACACTTACAAATAAGCGTCAAATTTCATAGATAATGCCATTTAACTCGCATCATTTTCGTTGTGGGTGGCCCGCTTCGCGGGATCTAAAGATTTAAACTATCTTTCCGCAGGGTTTAGCACGCTCACGCAACTTCGTTGCTCCGCTAAGGGTATATGCTTATTGTCTGGCAGGCGCCATAAACATTTACAAATAAGCGTCAAATTTCATAGATAATGCCATTTAACTCGCATCATTTTTGTTGTGAGTGGCCCGCTTCGCGGGATCTAAGGGTTTCAACTATCTTTCCGCAGGGTTTAGCACGCTCACGCAACTCCGTTGCTCCGCTAAGGGTATATGCTTTATGCCTGGCAGGCGCCATAAGCACTATGATATTAGCGCTCAACTCCAAAGATAATGTCCATATATTCGCATCATTTTCATCTTTTAGTGTGAGGAATAGTGTCAATCTTCCTTTGAATAGACAACTATTGCACTCATGTACTTATGCACACTTGAGATCAGATTATTTCCAAGATAATTGCGTCTTAACGTCGAAGAAATGTTAAGCAGGCGCCATAAACACTGAAATTAGCGCCAAATTCTAAAGATTATAACCATATATTCGCATAATGTTCGTTCTGTGTGGCCCGCTTCGCGGGATCTTAGGGTTTCACCTATCTTTCCGCAGGGTTTAGCACGCTCACGCAACTTCGTTGCTCCGCTAAGGGTATATGCTGGTTGTCTGGCAGGCGCCATAAACACAAGCAAATAAGCGCCGAATTGAAAAGATAAGGCGAATTTATGCGCATCATGTCGGGTCTATGTAGCCCGCTCGCGGAATCTTACTATTTAAACTGGTTTTTCCACTAAATAAGCTAATAATGCCAAATATGAACTCCATTTACTCGCATGATTTGCGGTCTGCTTTAATCAAATGTATACAAATTCTTTCCATTTTATGAACTTTTTTCTCTTTTATTGGGAGGAATGCTATTATTTTTCAATGGTAAGAGCATCTATTCAACACATGTACTATCCGCACTTGGGCTATGATTATTTCCTAAACAATTGCGTGTTAAAATAGAAGTAATGTACATTTAAAATCCATTGAATTCACACAGAAATCCATCTGTACGATGCAAGAAATCATGTGAATCACGGAGAGGGAAGTTGTGTAAAATATATCCTGCAAGAGTTTTGATTGGTTGTCAAAAATATTATCAATTCGAAATGTCTTCGACAAAGTGTATATAAGAAGTGGTATTTTTCTGAATTGTCGCATTCTTCGACGATGCCTGGAGCAGTGCGGTTGCTCCCAAAACAGTGCAAGTGAAGTGATTTTGTGTATTGGGTTCTATGAACCAAAATCGTTCTTTTTAGGACGACTAAATATTCAATGAGAGATATTGACCAATTTCAATTTAGGAGGGGAAATGAGGGGTAGAGGTGGATATGGTAAATAAATCGGTTCTTTTTAGGACGAACAAAAATTTTTTAAGAGATTTTACTTGTTTTCAAAAAAAAAGAGGGGAAGAGGTGAGTGTGGTGAATAACTACATCCCCCTCCATATTACTCGGAACAAATATTTCTTTCAAGCGATTTGATTGGCTTTAAAAATTTTAAAATTGAAGTGATGAGGTGAATAACAAAACAATAAGCCCGCATCATATGCGGGCTAAATCTGAAAATAAATTGTGCGGGCTTATGGCATGCGGGCTTTTGTGCTGCGGGCTTTTTCATAATTTGACGTGCGGGCTTTTGTTACGCGGGCTTTTCATATGCGGGCTTATAGGGGTTTCCCAAAAAAAGAAAGCTTCGTAATATTTTCTTGAAAGAAATGGCGACCGAACTAGTTATGGAGCATATCAGCCGTCGCAGTTTGGCTGGTTTGCATAGAAGCCACACTGCGGCGATAAATACTGCATGCAAAAACCTAGCCGTACCAGTAGAGGGTCCCTTCGAAAATCCATAAAAAGAAGAAGATGCTATATTTGTCCTTAAAAAAAGAGCAGAATGTCAACAGAGTGCTGTAATATAAACCTAACAGTTTGTGTTGAGCATTCGGAGAAAACATAAAATTGCAGTGCAAAGAAAAGAAATAAAATAAATGGGTATTTTATGTATTGATGTTTGTTCAATAAAAGTTGAAATGAATAAAATGTATATATAACTCTTTGTTTATACATGTGTTTCAGAAGCCCGTAGGGGCACATTGATGCGCATCAAACTACCCCGTTGATTTGTGTAGCAATGTGCCCCAACTTTCTTCACTGAATGAAACAAAAATCAATTAAACTGAAGTTAAACAATTTATTTTTAGATACAAAACACATTATCAATAACAATATCTTACTATTTAACTTGAAATAAAATGTATGACACGAAATATTCAAGGCGAAAAATCACTCAAAAGAAATACAAAAAAATTTACTTACGCACTTAAAAAACACTATTGCTTCTGCTGAGACTTAACGGATGACTGAAGAGGAACGACAATTAGGTGTGTATATGGTTTGATAGACATGTTGTGTTGTGCGTGTGTTTGAGTGGCCTACTGCGATTAGTTTTCAAATAATATTGAATGTATCTATGTGCCCCGTGTATCAATGTACCCCAACTCCCCCTAAAGATGACACTGAAATGAAGATTGGTTCAACGTCTACACTCTCGTAAGAGTTGACTGTCTTGTTAGCCGTATGACATTCATGGATTCTGCTATTAATGTTGACTGGAGCAATGCAATAATGTTTATATTTACTTATTTCTAATTTATTTTATAAAGGTTTTTTTAGAGGTTTAGTTTTTAAACTGGCAACACTGTTTCTACAGATTGTCAATTTGACAGTTGAAAGTTGATTTGTGGTTAGTAGGTACGTTTTACCATTTTACGATGAATAGATTTACGCCAGAACAGCGCGTACAAATTGTGCAAATTTATTTTGAAAACCATGTTCGGTCCTCATTTTCAACGTAAAATTTTTTTTCTCCTATTAGGCCCTTTTTGGTTAAATGGTTATGTAAAGAAACAAAATTGCTGAATTTGGAGTGAAGAAAACCCAGAAGCCTTTGTCGAGACGCCCTAACATCCATTAAAACTCACTGTTTGGTGTGGTTTATGGGTTGGTGGACTCATTGGCCCATTTTCTTGAATGACGATGCCCGCCAGGATGTTACCGTCAATCGAGAGCGCTATAGAAACATGATTTCTGACTTTTTCGTGCCTCAGTTGTACGGCATTGACGTCCTTCTATCTATTAAATAAAACTAATATCATAGCCATTAACATAAGCCACAAGTGTTTTATTTCATATTGAATTTGTATATGATGGCTCGTAATGTGACCTTATCTGGAGTGATGAATGAGGTTGAGCTTCGTACACATGTAAGAATATTATCCAATGCATATGAAGGTTTTAAAGTATGCCATTTTAATGCTCGTAGCCTTAACTTATCGAAGTCCATAATTTTATTCGGTCGGGATTAGATGTTATTTGCGTCAGTGAAAATTGGTTCAGAACACTTGATAATGAAGACGACTACAATAAAATCGTTGGCATTCCCGGGTATTCACTGATTCCGCATATCAGAACTTCAGAAACTATTGGTGGTGGCATTGCAATTTACCACAAAGCTTCTTTAGGCTGTAAAATATTAAGAAAATCAGTGAGTAGATAATGACACTAAATATCTGCTTGTTAAAATTCCGAATGGTAATTTGAAATCAATTCTTGGTGTTGTCTATAGCCCCAACCGTGGCTGTTCTTTTAAACAATTGTTTTGCAAAGTTCAACAATTATCACCATACTATTAACATATTATTCTTTGTGGTGATTTAAACGCACATTTTTCTAAATCGGACATTAGATCTCGTCAGCTCTTAGATGCATCCTCGGATATGGTGGTTGTCGGTAAAATGTTACTTTCTCATATTGAAAGTTTTGTCGCACATTTGATTAATGTTTGTATAACTTCTTCTACTTTCCCTGATTCATGTTTTTGGTTGATTCCCTGATTGCTGGAAAAGAGTTAAAATTATCCCTGTGCCAAAAAAATAAAAAAATGAAGAGCCTTATCGACCTCCGATTTCCGTCCCATAAGCATTTTACCATGCCATATTGACGCCTGTGTAGAATGGTTTCCGTGCCCAACATAGCTGCTCCACGGCTTTGGTCAAAGTTCTTGACGACATCGGAGTAGAATATGATAAGGACTATCTTACGCAGCTCTGCTTACTTGATTTTTTTAAAGCCTTTGACACGGGAAATCATGAATAATTTTTATTATCTTTCAAATTGTTTTCAAATGGTTTTTGTTGACGAAAAATACTCTCGACCAAAACATATCCTTGCTGGAGTGCCCCAGGGTTCAGTTCTTGGCCCAATCCCTTTTTGTTTATGTATAAATGACCTTCCTCAAGCATTCTGCAATGCATCTATTCATCTTTATGCTGACGACACAGATATACCTTTCTCGACCAATTGGACTGGTAGAGGATCTCGTGAGTACATTTAATTCTGATCTCTGCTCAATAGTGAAATGGTCTCAAAATAATGATCTGAACTTAAACCCAATGAAAAGTCAGTTGATTCTGATTCCAAGAATACTGTGCGACACTGAAGCGATACCGTCTGTTTATCTTAATTCCACAATGCTTAAGTTTTCAGATCCAGTAACAAATCTTGGGTACAAATCTGATCTCTTTCCGCTATTGACCATGCAAATTACTCGTATATTGTGGCACGTATCTATGCTGTATTTATTTTCTAGTTTCACACCCGTTGATACTAAATTAAGTTTGGTTAAGTCCATATTTGTTCCAATCCTTACCTGTCCCAAATTAGATTCATGTCCTCAGCTCAAATTATTTGCTGCTTTTAATGAAATGGTGCAATATGTCTTTGGAATAAAAAGATATGAACATATATCCAGTTACCACAAACGCGTCCTTGGCTGTTCACTTCAGAGTTTTTGAAAAATAAGATGTTGTGTGTTCATGCACAAGATCATACGTGACCATTCTCCGCTCTATCTTTTCCAGAAATTGCAATTTGTTCAGTCGCGGCGAACTTTCAATCTTATACCGCCACGTAATCACTGTATATTTTTCTTTTCTCGCTTACTTCACTCTACTATTTTTTATCTATCCTTCTCTTCGCTTCTTTTGTTTCTCTTGCTAATCCAGTCACTCCTTTCCTTTCTCCAAATATGTATTTAAATTGTTTAAATTGTATTATCATTTTAAAATCATTTAATATTTTATTTTAAACCTGAACTTCTCTTAGTACCTATGTTTCTTTGTGCTATAAAAACACTTGGTCTTACTTGTACTTCGCTAATAAATGTAAATTCAATCGAATTGAATTGCATGAGTTTGGAAATTTGGATGCTGAAATTTGGAGCATAAATTCTCCAGCGGCCTAAAATACTCAAGTGTTAATATTTTTAAAAATCGTCTACTGATACGCCCACTATTTAAATGAACCTTTTATTGAAGAAATCAACCGCAATGATATCCTATTCTTCGCAAAGAATGTACCTATTTATATAAAGTAATTCCTTTATAAAAGGTGTTCAAATTTGACGTATCATTTTAAATAGGCCGCCACTTTTAACATTCGCGTTAGCTAAAATGGATACAGTTAGGCTTACAAAATACAGTTAAGACCAGAATTAAGGCCAACTGACCAGACATTGCGTCGGCAATTCGTTAATTGGGTCATAGAGAAGCAACAACAAAATGACAATTTTTTCAAGCAAATTATCTTCACCGATGAGGCTCGTTTTGAAATTGGCGGTTATGTCAATAAACAAAACTGTCGCATTTGGGCTGAAGAAAATCCTAATGGATTGTTTGAAAGGCCAATGAAACCAAAAAAAGATACTGTATGGTGTGGATTTTGGTGTGGTGGTGTAATTGGTCTATTTTTCTTCGAAGATGAAAATGGCATTGCAGTTACTGTGGATGGAGCTCGATATCAAGCGATGATTAAAAACTTCTTTTTGTGGAGTCAATTGGAATGCAGAACATTATGTATTGATGTGCAGAACATGCGGTTTCAACAGGATGGTGCAACATGCCACACAGCAACGAACTCAATCGATCTTTTGAAAGAGAAATTTAACAATCGCATAATTTCCCGAAGAACAGACGTGAATTGGCCACCAATATCATGCGATTTAACACCGCTGAATTTTTTCTCATGGGGTTTCTTGAAGAGTAAAGTTTAAGCCGATAGTCCTCAAACTGTTCAACATCTCAAAGACAACATCATCGAGCAAATATCACTTATTGAACCATCATTATGCGAGAAAGTGATTTAAAATTTTGGTAAAAGGTTGACAGTCTGCCGAACTAGCAGAGGAGGTCATTTGCACGACATTCTTTTTCATTATTAACCGGAACCAATGTACATCCATTTCCAATAAAAATTAATACAAATATCACACTATTTATGTCTTTCATTCAAAATTTAAAATGATGCCTCAAACGTAAAAAAACGTGTTGGAACATACTTGATCATACTCCATAAAAAATCTAATACAAAACACTATATCGAGTTTTCGCGCCATTCAGTTTTAATTTTAAAAATAAACCGGTCTTATCCCGGAAACAAAATAACGGTTTTCGGTTTTAACCATCCCTAGAAAAATTTTCAACATTTATCATCGCTTTGCAAAACGGAATTAAGACCAAGCTCTTGTATTGTACAATATTTTAACAAACTGAAATAGGTCGCATTTGACTTTCGACTCATACAAGTCTGTCATGGGCCGAAAAAACATTATTTTTTCGCAAATTGCTAATTGGAAAAAAATTCAAAAAAACATTTTTTCGACCCACTCCAGTTTGCACCTTTAGCTACACATTGGGACTTTGGCTGTTCAAATACTGTTTCAGGCGGCTGTAAATTTATTTTGGCTTAGAAATAATATGCATTGCACATAAACATAACTATGCAGGTATTTAAATTGTTTTATATTAAAAAACAAACACTTGATGACTTTGAATTGAACGCATGTTTTCATCTAATCGCATCTTTATAAACATTAACAATCTTGAAAAAGCAAAACGGTTTTATTATGCTCAATTCAAATTATGTGTCCGATATCTGTTTAATAATTAATAATGGTGGCATTAATGAATGACATGCAATCATGTTAGCCTTGTTGCATAGTCAGCATGCACATGGTATTGTTTTCGGGTCTTCAACATTCAAGCAGAAACAAGAACTCAGAATGCTTCGAAAAATTCTAAACTTTGGTATGTATAAGGTCATTTGCGTGAAGATTGCGAATGACATTGAATATCAATAACATGTAAAAGAAGTTTTCCTAGTTCGTAGGGAGCTACTGCAAAAATATTTTAAAAATTGTCAAGATGTTTAGCCCATATAACCTTCAAGAAAGGATCGTATGTATAACGGTCGAATTTTTAACAAGTGACATATTGTAGGCAATTTAACGATGCTCATGCCCGCATTCAGGTCCACGCGAAACTTCATGATTCATATCCCTGATTCAGTGAAGGTCATCGAATGATTCATGTTCGAATGGATATATCGTGATATGTTACTTTTTGGGAGAAACAACTTTATTTTATAATCTGAATTATCTCAGGTGACACTCCTTTGCACATTGGCTCAACAAGATCTTGACAGTAAAATCTCGTTAGCGAGCTTTTTAATTGTGATCAAATTGAATTAATTTAATTCTTTTCGATACGAAATAATTCAATGTGCAACAGTTGCCATTTTTGGAGCAATGGGAGATTGTGTACAATATGTCAGGGTAAATTATATCTTTAAGATTTGCCGCTCAAGAGAGCCCCTTACACGCGTATTTGAGTTGTGCGCATATATGCACGTTTATCTGTATATGTGTCGTGTGTCAATCACACGGGTATTAATGTGCATTATGTGAATTTAGATCTTCACGTGTATTAATACGTTACTCGTTTTGTATGACGTTTTCTGAAGCAGTTAACATGAAAAAGAAGATAGTTTGAAGTTATTGACGAATATTATATAATGGTAATGGTAAGGCTATTCCGCAATTCACGTTTGTTGATGTAAACATCGTTTAATGCCAAAATATCTCTACTCCATTTCGAACATGGTTTTTAAGGAAAAGCAAACTTTGAAGTTTGTTCTCTTGGCTATCAGAGTACAACTTGCGACAATTCGCGATCACAAGCAACACATATCTGCAGGCATTTCAGGATGGTGTTGTAGTGTTACAAGAATGTATCTGCCAAAGAATCAATAAAGTACACGCTTGGGTCGAATCACATTTTTTCATTTGCCTTTTCCTATACTCGTAAAATCAGGAAGAAGGAATCGTAGCAATGTCGATAACATGTAGATAGCTGTATTTGATTTGTCTTTATTGTATTTGGGAATTTTTAAGTTAACATACATCTTGACGTTTTGTTTTATACCTTTCAACAGATGCTGGAAATAAATAATAAAAGTATAGTCGCATTTCTGTCGCTAGCTAGAGGTTGGACCTCTGCAGATTTTCTATCACCTCCAGATGAAAACTCTAATTACAGGGACTGACCGCAAACGGCTGTATAACGCACGAGCGTATCTTTAGGAACAGCGTCTTTTGGAGAATAACACCAGAATCGGAGTACACACGGTATTATGTACGTCTAAGCGGTTTCATTTGATACCGCAATTTCTCTACTTAGACAGCCTGGGGCTTGTACAAGATAGATTGGCGCGCGCTAATCTACCACGTTGGTCGCAGAGCTGTGGATAGGTGTCTCCTTTATGATCGGGACGTGCGTCGTCGCACAAATCGAAACAGAGCGCCTTCGGTTTAGTAGGGTCGTGTCCGATCGGGATCAACTAGAAAGGCAAAAACAGGAGACACAATTTTGGTGGGTAGCCAATTAGCTAACCTACTAATTTCATTGTCATTGTGAGTTGAATAATAGTATTTTGGCCGACTGACATAGGTCAAGTATTAAGCAGGGACAGTCAAAGTAAAAAAAAAAATTAAAAAAAATATATGTGGCTGTTCTAGTTTTGTAAATAGTCTGTCTATAAGTAGTTATAAGTTTGAAATTGTAAATTCTTGATGACAAATACCTTTAAATTTAAAAATGTAACTTTGCTTTTTGGCTGAACGGTATTATCATTTGTTTTTGTTTTTTATCTTAGAGCAGCCGCATGGGGTCAGTAAGGTAGTTAAGAGTTTGATACATAGATGCTAGTTTTCTGAAGTTTTGTCTAGTTATATCTAAGTTTACCAAAAAAATGAATTAAAAAAAAACGGTCTCAGGGATTAATGTATATTGATAGGCTTATCAGATTTGGGATTTTAGTGCTAGTAAGACACAGTGCAATATATACGACCAATCCGGCCGTTAAGGCAGATTATTATCCGCTTTAATACTTTTGTATTTTGGATTTGACGGGAGCCGACCAGCAGAAAACAATGTCCGAGCCTTCTCAAGCATATCTTACTATAAATATCCATCTAGGTTTTTTCCGCTACACACGCTTTCACTTCGACTTAAAATCGTCACCGTCGATCTTTTAATGCGTTATTCTATTCTATAGTATTCCACGAGGTCTAAGTATGGTTAAAGGATATGAAATGATATTATTGTCGGAGGTAAATCGTTTAGTTTCTGTAAAAGTAATGTGTTTGAGGTTTTAAAACGGCTTGAGCAATACAATAGTCGCGTTTTATTATCCCAATGATCTTGATACGGATCCGATCTGATAATAAAACGATCTGGATCATCAGTGGCAAGTTGTGGCAACAGTTGTTTTTAACACATAACAGACGATACCAGGTATTTCAAGTTTCGATTGGCACTCAGCCATATTGCAAATATAGGGTACAATGTGACGTCACAATATGATCGCTTGTTGTGTCGGGGGTGTTGCCATTTGAATACAAATCAACATACATTTTGCACTCAATATTTTTTTTTCAGAAACTATGTTCAAATGTTATGTTCAAATATGCAACATATTAACAGTATTGTACTGCTAATATTTCCATTAATTTTTGTGTATTATATTACGAAGCAAAACGTCTGAAAAGTCGCAGTGGTAAATTATTCGAATATGAAAATATGCTAATTGATTTTTTGTGTTATTAATAGTGTTTCATATTTTGGTCTGGCAATATTATTGTGTTCCTATAATTTCCTATAATTTAAATAAGCAACGCCACGAAAAAACAGGTAGTGAGTTTTGAAATTACATTTTGGATCACGATTAATGATCCCGATAAATAGCAAGATCCTGTGTTGTTTTTGTTTTACGTATTAAATTGATCCAGATCCAGATCCGCATGGATAATAAAACACAGCTAATGTTAAGCTTCGACTAGAGATTATTTCAAGAGACAAGTAGAGTTTTTGGGAAAGTTCGCTTCTAGTTCACTCTCAGAACCTGAAAAAAACGCAAAGCTTTGCCTATTATACAGGGTGTCCCTTAATTCGTTGTCAATATTTTAGGGCATGATTTATGGGTATATTCTAAGCAAAAAATTGTTGCACAGTAAGGGCCTATCTCCAAATTTTACATCATTTATTGAGAATTTAAGAAAAGGCTTACTTGGGTGTACCCTGACACATGTTAACAATAATTGCGCTGTTAGTACTAACGGTAGAAATTTCGTTTAGGCCTCTATTTTTAGAAGAAATATTTCTTTGTAATTGCATTTAAATAAATTTTATATCTTAACTCAGTCTTAAGATATCCAATTTTTAACCTGTTCCATTTTTCCTGCCCATGCCAATTTCTTGACTTTCGGTTCAATTTTCTCCAGAAAATGCATAATAAACATAACGTTTTAATATTTTTTTTGAATGAACGTAACAATAATAAAAATAAAAGTTTACGACAAGTTTGTAGAAAAACACATAGATTTTACGATACTTGGGAAAACATGGAAAAGGTAAAATTTAAAAAAAAGGATTTTTTGCACGATTAGAGATTTTGTCCATGTAGGACATCAGAAATTTTATGTCTGGAAACATTGAATTACAAAGCTAAGCGTCTGATGCTGATTGATGGCTCATTTGTAACATCTTCCAGTATTTTCTGATCAATCTAAGTTCTTCTTACTTGAGGAGCTCCCGCGTTAGGTCGTGTATTTCAAACTGATCCCGTTTCTCGAAGCCTTCGATATGTATTTCCAAATACATTTCTACTTGGAAGTCGTCGGTTTGATATCTTAAGACTGAGTTAAGATATACATATATATATATAATTTATTTAAATGCAATTACAAAGGCTAATATTTCTTCTAAAAATAGAGGCCTAAACGAAATTTCTATCATTAGTACTAACAGCGCAATTACCGTTAACATGGGTCAGAGTACACCCAAGTAAGCCTTTTCTTAAATCCTCAATAAATGATATAAAAATTGGGGGATAGGCCCTTACTGTAGAACACTTTTTTCCTTAGAATATACCCATAAATCATGCCTTAAAATATTGACAACGAATTAAGGGACACCCTGTATTTTCACCTAAGAAATTCCACAAATATGCATATGGCCGAAAAATTTTAACTTTTAGCGACCAGAAACCTCTGAAAATAATTTTCGGTGCAAAAAAGGTGAATGCAGTGACGGGGGCACGACCTCATAGGTGGCCAATTTTCATGTCACAGAACGAATATGAAAAAAAAGTATAGAAAAACTTCCGAGATGGGGAATGCTGGTGCCTTTTCTCGATTGCCCTTAAAATATGGTACCGACGCCGACATATAATATTTTTTTAACATATCGGGTAACATATCATTGGATAAGGAAAGAATTGACTATGAAACTCAAAAGGACGACGTCTTCTCATATATAACTGAGTATGCTAACTTATTTCCCTAAGTTAGTTAGACCATCAAATATTTCAAATTCAGTCATAAAGAAATATACAAATAAAAGTTTTATTTGTAGTGTCGAGTAGCAGCAGTACAGATGACTAAGTCCAGTCTAAAAAGTATTTTGTAGGTGATAGATCGAAATCTCTTTCACTGCAAACACAACTAGATAATATTTTGAAAATGAAAGGTATACACCTTATAGGTACTGTTACTGGATTGCCGTGTGAGGCTTTATTTATTTTTAAACCAAGATCCGCGTTGAAGGGAGACCGGTGATAGCAATTATCAATCAAAAATGGTACCTAAAATTAATGCTAACAAATACTCCGTGTGTTTCTTTATTCATTCGGAATATTCAGAATATTCCGAGTGAGCCATTTACGTTTCTTTATTTAATGGAATATTCCGGATAATCCATTTCGGTGTTTCTTTATTCATTCCGGAATAAATGGAATGCATTCTTTTTATTCCTAGAGAAAGCTGGAATAAAAGGCATATTCTCTAGTTTAACAGATGCACTTGATCAAAAAAAAAATAGAAGCAACAGCAAACAATCAAATGTGAGCATTTATTGCAAATTTGTTGTCTTTTTTTTATATTTTTATGTGTGTTGTTTTAAGTTAATTATTTTTTTTATTATATATTTTTAATTTCCTTCCAGAATCAAATACATTTTTAAAATGGTCTTCTGTGGGCATGGAATGCCGCATAGATGTTTGTGACAAGACAAGATTTCAGGAGCAGGGTTGCCACTTATGCTACATAAAAAGGTTCATGTTTTTTGAACTTGTACTAAATCTTTACTCGAAAGGACAACGTATTTAATGTTTTACTTTTTTCCTTCGATTCAACATATTTATTTCACATAATAACAGCACGAGAATATAATGTTATTTATAAAAATAATAACAATATCTTAGTAATAAAAAATATATTATGCTTTTCTGAGCGAACGTTTTATATTACTGTATTGGGTACTTCGTTAAGAAACGCAGCTGTGGAGACTTAAATATGACAAGTCGTTTTCCGCTATGTATTGTTTTGGTTGTCAAAATGTTGATAGCTTTAAAATGTTCAGTCAATCACAAATTCGTCACTCACAAATAAATTCAATAATGTTGTTTTATCGACATTTTTACCACAAGGCAGCTGCATTTCACCCCTAGAACATTTCAACCTCAATACACTCATTATCTTTGAAGTTAGAGGTATTCTCGATCCGATGCAACTGGTCTAGTATCATTGCGAAAGTAAACCATTTGTTTTTTGCATTACAGTATCATACAAATCATTACGGTACAAAAGATCTTTTAGGTCGAAGTGCCCCCCTATTAAATCGCCTTGGCGAGGCAGAAGTTAAAAATCATACAAATCATACAAATATAATAAAATACACGGATGTTAACGCCAATAAAATGTGAATAAAGGAAAACATATCACATTATCATGAAAAATGCTTGATGATCCGTATCGTTTTATTTTCATGGGATAATCAGTAGCGATAATAAAATGCCACTGATGATGTTTTTTGAGCTAAGGGCATTTGAAGATGCTTGACTGTTCGTAAATGGTGGGATGTTGGCACCCGTTGTTTTTTTGAAAAGGAAATCCAAATCCCAGAGCACTCAGATTCGGTGACGGTCCATTGTAGGCGGGAAGAAATTCTCTTTTTGTTGTAGAAGTCGGAGAAAACAAGGTGTCATTCGATTGTCACCACTAATGGGTTGCGTATGTGTTGTTCCTCAGGTGGATTAAACCTGCACCGTCGCCATCACTTCTTGGCACCATTAATATCAGAGTTAATAATACGGATGGGACATTTTTTAATGGGGTGCAGTTCTTTCTAAAATACACTGGGAATTTTCCCTTTAGTATTGTGATTGTGATAATGTAAATGTGGTTATGTTCATAGATTCTAGCTCCTACACCCGGTTTTATTTAAGAAGCATCCGTATACCGCTTTATTTGGCTGTAACTGTTTGGTGGACTATTACTTATCGATGCTTCTTTATTGAGGACCTCTTTGGAGAATAGTTTGTTGAAGCATAAATCCGATTGAAGCTGGTCTGTGACCGCGCAGTTCATATCTCATCATTCATCTCGTCCTATTATTGCTCCCTTGTTGCCTTTTGAGCTTTAAGATGTTGCTTAAGTGAGAGTTCCAATTGAGCCATGAAGTGAGATCCGACATAAGTTTATGTACGTTCTTTTAGTAAAAAGAACCATGACAGATTACTAATTGAGAAACAAATTTCGCTGTTGCACCGGTGAACGTGTTTTGACTTCGTTTCCTCATTCCCTCTAACAATGAAGATTATGTGTCTGTCTGTGTCTTTTGATCCTTACTTTCGTGTCTATATGGAAAAAAACCTACACGGAGTATTTCTGTTTTCTTTTTAAAAATAAATAAATATTTGGCATTAACTGCCCATGCAGGTCCTAGCTTCGCCAACCATTTGCTTGTGCGAAGGGAAGTGACCTACAATTTTAATCCGAATCCGAACGGCAAATTTTAGTAGCTTTTCATGGCAATTGATGACTTGTTGATGTTTTTCAGACGTTCGCAAGTGGTGGGGCAGTAGAAAAAAACTTTATATGTTACTTAGCCCCCGCGGGATTTGAACCGGGGACATTTCGACTAGAAGTCCAAAACACTACCCACTGAGCCACAGGGTCCACTTTTACTATACACGATCCGTTATTTAATGTGGCAATACACATCTTGCACCAGGAATAATTGAAACTGAAATTTAAACATATGGAAGGGCTGCAGTCCAATTGAGCGAACTGTCCATGTTCCTATCCCACAACGCGGCGCGTCAATAGGTTGAGATTCGTGGCCTTTGAGTCAATTGTATGTGAGCTAAGGGCATTTATAGCTGCTGGACCGTTGAGTGCCCTTGTTCAATTTTGAACATTATGAAACAAAATAACCAAAATTTAAAAGCATTTAAACAATCCTTAAAGTGGGCGCCCGCAGTATTTGAAAAGCCATATTATCGAACAAGTCGATTGAAATGAAGGTCCTTTTCTTCCCAAAGTATGTAGTCAAAGTCTTTCAACAATTCGCCCAAACAACATTGTTTGCTAAACCCATTTTAAAGACGCGTTTTTGACTAAAGCATTGTTTTTTCAATAAAGTCATGAAAACATAAAAAAACAGTAGTTTTTAGACAACAAATCGCTCATACAAAGATATTTCCCAAACAAAACTTTTTGTGCCGTTTTTGACAAAAGCTTCGTTTTTCGATTAATTGCTTAAAAAAACAAAACTAACAGTATTAGCAAAATATTTACACAAACTCTTCTAAAAGCCGCCCAATTAAAGCCCACCCCCCCCCCCCTACTCTCATTTTGGGAGTATATTTATCTCTCCTATTTTTGGTTATTTTGTTCAAACTTTGTGCGAACTTTGTCCGAAATGAATATAAACATGAAAATGGATACCCTAACTGTTATGTTTATTGAATCTATTTTGATTCCCTCGAAACGTTATAATATTTCGCCCATTGTCGACCCATATAACCACCGGAAAGCTGTCGTGAAGTCGCAGGTCGCCTGGTATCCGATGTTCAAAAAGGAACGACTAAGCACAATCATAGCCTCGCATTCCTCCGCCTAGAATGGGAATTTATTTAGGTACGAGGTTTACTGCTCTTAGCCCCACTATGATTTCACTTTCCTACTTTACCCGGGCTTGGACCGGCAGGCTACATACTAAGTGCCCAATTGCATATATGTAACCAGGCGAAGTTCTTTTTTATATAAATAAACTAATGAAAGGTACAAGTAAAACAATTAATTCATTATGCCTTATGAAATGTTATAACACAAATAGTTTTGGTTTTTTATTATCGATAGCTTCTTTTACTTTTCTTTTTTTTTGTCGGGGTGTGTGAGACTTTCTGCACTGGAGCACTCAGACTCAATACTGGTCCATTGTACTACCAGGCAGACCACATTTTACTGTGGGAATTTACTCGTTTTTCTAAGAAAAACGAGAAGGCGCTTCAATGATAAGGAGCTTAGGTTTACAGCACTCACCATATCCGCACCAAATACCTGCCACCTGATACGAGCAAAAACAGGACAATCACAGAGGAAATGTTCCGCAGTGTCGTCGCTTTCTCCACAGGCTTCGCAGTTGGTGGTATCGCTTAGGCCTAGCACCTTAAGGTGTTTGGCAAAAGCGTAGTGTCCCGTAAGAACGCCAGTAGTCTGTCTGCAGTCTTTTCTGTTGAGAGACAACAAGAATGCCGCGGATTTCCCACAGACGTCGGGGAGCATTTGCTTAGTCTGTCTGCACCCTGGAGAGTCATGCCAACGGCGATTGTGTTCATAGGAAACCCAACCGTCAATGGAAGCCCTGACCGAGGACGCAGGCAGACAGATCGCTGGTTCAGGTCCGGAGAGGTCCCCCTCTGAGCCTTGTCTAGCAAGTTCATCGGAGATCTGATTTCCCGTGATCCTGTTATGACCCGGGACCCAGACAAGTTTAAGTGAATTCAGCCTTCCGACCGAATTCAGAGATATCTTGCATTCACGTACTATTTTGGAGGTAGTTAAGGGTTTGAGTAAGGCCTTAAGCGCAGCCTGACTGTCGCTACAGACGCAGATACTTCGCCCCCTCCACCTGTTCCTCGTAACATAGTCCATGGCCATTAGGATAGCATAAGTCTCTGTTTGGAAGACTGACGCATATTTGCCTAACGAAAAGAAAAGTCTAACGTTATCGCTCCCCACGAAGACACCAGCACCAGATCCTTGATCGGTTTTGGAGCCATCCGTGAAGATTCGACTGCATTCCCTTCCCGGTTCAGAATCCGGCCAGAGCCAGGCCTGGACGCGAGGAAAGTCGACCTCGTAGTTGCGCTTTAGCCGAAGTTCCGGTGTCATCGCATCAGACGGCATATTCATAAGACAGGAGTCGAAGGATAACCGTTGCGCAAGTTCATCAAAACTCCAGTGCGAGTTATACCAAAAGCCACCTCTTCTTAGACGTGATATAGCCTTGATTGTACAGCCCATGATGTAAACATCAAGGGGCGGAAGGTTCAATAGTGCATCTAGGCCGGAGCCAGGCGTGCTGGGGAAGGCCCCCGTGCAGCCGAGACATACCTGCCTTTGGAGTTTGGCAAAAGCAGCAGTGACGTATTTACGTGAAAGTATTCCACCAAACAACCGATGCGTATGCTATAAATGGTCTTATCATAGCCGTATAAATCCATAGGACTCTTTTCGGTGATAAGCCCCATGTCTTGCCGAAAATGCCTTTGCACTACCAGAAAACAGACAGCGCCTTGGCAGTCTTCAGCTCAACATGTTTGGACCAAAGAAGTTTGCTATCCAGGATGACTCCCAGATACTTTGCTTCATTGGAGAGTTGGATTGTGACGCCATTTAGCACTGGCTGAGTCAACCCGACCAGCTTCCTCCTTCTCGTAAAGAGAGCAACCTCAGTTTTAATAGGATTGACCGAGAGCCCATCCCTAGTGCACCATTCGTCGATCACGTCAAGGGCCGCCTGCGCCTCGGCGCATACAGTCGCTAGGCATGATCCAACAGAAAGCACGGCAACATCATCCGCGTACGCCTGAGCGTAAATATTAGAACTGTTGAGTGCGTTCAACAGAGAGTCGACCAGCATACACCACAGCAGTGGAGACAGGACGCCGCCTTGCGGGCAGCCTCTGTTTACCCCCGCCATAACATAGCGGCCACAATCCGCATCCGCAACCAACGTTCTATTCATTAGCATTGCTTTAATACACAACACCAATGGTTCGTCTACGCCGTGTTGTCTGGCGGAACTGCACATGCTATCAAAAGTCGCATTGTCAAAAGCACCCTCAATATCGATGAAAATGCCCATCGCGTATTATTTTCTGTCAAGCGCGCCCTCAATTCCCCTCAATTCTTTTGCCGCGTTGATAGGCATGTTGTATCTGAGATAGTGGGTGCAATCGCAAAGCAGTTTTGCCCACGTGAAGCTCGACCAGCCTTTCCACGCTTTTCAGCAAGAAGGAAGTCAGACTGATTGGTCTTGGCGAGTGAGTAGTCACTTCTGCCAATTTTAGGTATAAATGCCACTCTAACTGTACGCCAGGGTGTTGGAATGTATGCCAGTGCTAGGACAGCGATGAATATTTTCTTCATAGTCGGTAGCAACTGGTTTGTACATTGCTGCAGCATGGCTGGGTATATTCCGTCCGTACCAGGTGAATTGAAGCCGTTAAAAGACGCAAAAGCATATTTAATGGCCTCGTCCGTCACCACGGCCTTCGCAATATACCAGCTACCCCGAGGTGTTTGTCTTGGCTCACTCATAGTCTCGGTAATCGGGGCTGGTTGTGAACCAATTGTAATCTGATTACCCGGAAAGTGAGACTCCAGCAGATAACTAAGAGTTTCCGCTTTCGTCTCAGTGAAGGTGCCATCAAGTTTTCTAAGTGAGTCCAGTTTGGCTGGTTGCCCTTTTTCAGAACTTTAGCCAACCTACTAGTTTCACCCAGCGTTTCAATCTTTTCGCAGAAATTCTTATAAGAAGCACTTTTCGATACCCGAATTAACCTCTTATATTCCTTCTGCTTCGATCGGTAGAGATTCCAGTCTGTCTCCAAATCAGTCTTGAGTGACCTATTTAGAAGCTTTCTAGCTTATCTACGAATTCTTTGCAGTTCCGAGCTCCACCAGGGAACCGGCGTTCTGCCAGGGGGTTTGCTTACTGGGCACGTCAGTTCAAAACTGCTAGTAATTTCACTATTCAGGTCTTGAACAGCTTCGTCTACCTTTTGTCTCGTCCTGAGTTTGGTTGGAGTTTTGAGAATTTTCCCTAATTGCTCCCTGAAGCGTATCCAGTTGGTTTTTCTCGGATTCCTCCTCTCCTGCAAAGTTATGGCTTCGCATCCGATTTGGAATTCGATATATCTATGGTCTGAGAGGGACACCTCCGAAGAGACCCTCCAGTTAGTAACCGCCTTAAAGTATATATTTGATAAAGTTAGGTCGATCACTAGCTGTCTTCTTGACGTCACAAAAGTTGGTTGCGAGCCAACATTCTTGATAGTAAGATCAGATGGTAGAATGAAATACAGGAGATGGTTTCCTCGCATGTTGCATTTGCTGCTGCCCCAAACAGTGTTTTGAGCATTGGCATCACAGCATATAACTAGGCCCATCTTCCTGGTGTTGCAATAGTCAACGATTTCAGCAATTGCTGTCGGTGGTGGGGGCACTACCGAATCATAGGGGAGATAAGCTGACGCCAGGACGAAGGTCTTCCAATCTCCATTCGTTTCGTAGCTAATGGCTGCAGCAACCAAATCGTGGCCACAAAATTGTCCAAGCTTAGTCGTTGAGAGAAGGTTCGACACAGCAAGACAAGCCCTTGGTATCTCGAACCGCTCATCACAGAGTATCGTAGTGGCACGGACACCTCCAAGGCCACAGACGCGATTTTCCCACACCCATGGCTCCTGTATGGATGTTATGTGGGCTTTTGTATTCAACACAGAAAGCTTCTTACTGATGAGTGCAGTAGCAGCCTTGGAGTGTTGAAGGTTAATCTGAGTAAATCCAATCATTGGAAATACATCAGCTGGAAGTGTTCTGGTGGAAGGGCACGCAGAAGGTGCGCGCGCAATTCCACCGACAGGAGTGCTTGAGGCCTTCTTCCTCCGTTTTTTCCTGTTCGAGCTATTGGAAGGGGAGGCAGCGTTGGTTTTAATCAGCTTGGGGTAACCTCTGCCGACCTGCATCTCTTTGCCGTCGCCGCCGGGGAAGTGCCATTCTCAGCGCTTGCGCCTTCAACTGGCGGTGCAGTTTCTTTGCGCCGCACGATAGCCGCCTTTCTCCTTTTCCTCTTTCGCTGGCTCTTAGATGGACGCTGACCAGTGGACGCCGCCTCTGTGGCCCGTTTCATCTCTTCGGTCTGTGACCTCGTCGGCAGCATCGCACCTATCGGCTGTCTGCCTATTGGTCTGAAGATTAAGCGTATCAGGTTGAACCTCTCCGCCACTTTCTCCATTTTTCCAGCCCAGTCTACCGAACGTGTCGGAGATAGAGCTGCAGGAATCTTCGGAAGCAAACCTTTTCGCAACTCGAAGGTCAACGCCTGTACAGGCGGGGGGTATAAGTATGTCGGTTGGGGCCTCCAGAATCCGTGCCCCGACCGTGGTCGAAAATACCACGGGTGGATTTTCGCCCATGCGAGTACCACCTGGAGTAGTTATATCTTTTAGTTGTTCCTGCATACTTGTTTTGGGTTTGGTTCGCGATAGAGCTTTGACGGTGTATAAAACGCCGCTATAACTCTAAAACCTCGGATCACGAACGTATCTTACCGAGGTCCCCCTCTCCACCACCCGGGGACGCGCCTGGTAGGTAACCAACCCGCAGGTTATTTTACTTACTCAAACTATACCCAACAATTTTCATAAGAAGTTTGCCTAAATCCCGCGACCACACTTATGCTGTAAGTTAGAAAACCGTTAAATGATCAGTGGAAACATAGCAACTATCTGGATATCGACACTAGCCGTGTTTCTTTGCACGCCGATGTAGGGATAATTCGAAATTTGCATGTAAAATACAACAACAACTTATCCTATATACGCTAACTTTAGCGGGGATAGCTATCGCCGCTAATTCAGTTAGCGTGGATAAACAGCGCTTCCAAAACCCATTTTCTTCGTTTCTGATGAACTGATGCGATGAATTTTTCAGGAAATGTCAAAGTTTGACATCCCTCCGACCACTAACACATCCCGCCGAATATTTTGTTCGTGATTTTATTATTTTTTTTTTTTCAAACTTCATTATAAAGGTAATTGAATTTAGCAAATCTGTTAATGTGAAATTGTTTTTCATAATTTTAGAATATGCTTGGCATCAATTTCAATTGGCGGAAGTAAATATTTTTCAATTTCAGGATTTTCAATACAAATTTCTTAACTATAACTTACAGCTGTGTCACGGTGCATTTCATAGGCGTACGTGTGCTGCCAAGTTTTTTTTGATGACTTCTTAAGCGGCGATAGTCTTTTTCTGATGCCATCCCTATATCCGCGTGCAAAGAAACACGGCTACTGTCAGCGGCACTGAATAGTAAAACAGCGCAACGTTTGTTTTCTTGTGTTTGATTGCTTTATGTAAGTACATAATGCTTTTAATTGAATTTTGGACAGAAATCAAAGGAATAAATTATTGTTGTTAATAATTTCACTGATTTGTATTCCAGATCAGAACACGCATTAAATCTTGCCAAATGTTCAAATATAACCTAACAGTGGATAGCCATAGAGATGCAGCATCGAATACTAGTTTTATACTGAATTCCAATGGCTAATTAGGCCATGCATACTGTTTACATCTGTTATACGATCATGAGAGGTGGGTGAAAAAACGGTTGGTCATTTTCTGGGATCCGAATGCACTAACTAATGAAAACATAAAGCCGATGGTGGCGATTGTGTAAGTTATAATATCTGTTTGTAGCAATTGATTATTTGGACACTTTTATGTCAGTACGCTTATGCCTACGCACGCTATTAAGTGACTTATGTGCATTGCTGACTGGTATCCGCGAAATCACGCAGGGCAGACTTCTCTTCCCTTTAACGTTTAGCGTAATTAAACCGGAAAAATTTCAAGTATTTTTGGTTAATACGAATACTTATACGATTGACTTTATTTACACTACCACAGTCAGTTCTTATTTCTTAAATCTCTCCTGTAGTGTGTCCAATAACCCGTGAATACGGACGAATGACGGTTAACTTGGCTAGCAACTATCGAACTCATGTTTTAAACCAATCACAATGCCTTTGGGGTGGATATTCCCTCTCTCACCTTTCACTTTTTTGCAAAACCCTATAGTCATACTATGCTCATAAACCCGAATTGTGGCGACAACTTACTCACTCAGAGGTGTCCTCAAAAAAAGCAAAATAAAAAATAAAAAATTAGCCCGGTTGGTCGAATTTTTTTCGGCTGCATTGACTGCATAGTTCCTACTTCTTGTGGTTAAGTAAATCGCATACCAGTGTCTAGATCCCTCAAGCGACCATTTTTCAAGCAGCACTGTCAAAACGTGTGGCACAGTTGCTTGAGTTAGTATGCGTATTATGGCATATTATCAACTTATTTCATGCGTGTTGGGTTGGGATTGATACGATCACTGACCATCACTATTCGGAATACGTTGACGCAGTAGTAAGACTTATGTTACCATTAAAAGTTAGTAATAATATTCTAGTTTTAGTTTGGTTATTTCCATTTTAGTTGTAGCCTTTAATTGGCTTTAAATTGCAGAATTAACGGCCACGTAATTTTAATTGAATTCGCCAGATAATTGCTATACTTTTCCTTTAGGAACAACTAATTTGTTACGTTAATTAAGTGTTAACTTGACCATTTATCGGACTGTTACAGATTTTGTTGCATTTTACTGGAAAAGGAAATTCCTGCAGCAGTACACAAATAAAACAACTCGTTTCTGCAAAATGTTTCTTAAGCGTAGAGCTCAATACAAGAGATGGGTTACAAAATTAAGCTCTTCAATAAATCGGAAATAAATGGAACATTTTAAATGTTAATAAGCTAATAGTCTGACCCCAAAATAAATACATATGCTTTAATAAAGACCGTTTGAAGATGGAGAACCAACAAAAAAATAGTCAGTCACTCCTATATTTCATCAAAATATTTCATCCAACCGACATCTGAGGTCAAAATATCGATCCCGATAGGCGGAACAGCAGGGATGCAGTTAAGTGCGAGGATTATGAACTCTTTGGTCCATATCATAACATCGTCGTTAAAAAGAAAGAAGAAGACGAAGACCATCATTACCACTTAACTTTGGCTATTCTCACTTCTCCTGTGCGTTGTCGTACTCGGTTAAAATGGGATAGGGTAGCTTCTATTAGAGTAAAAGTTGCCTATTCTGTCCGATTACCTGACATTTGCGTTAAATTTTAAACAAGAAGTCTTATTCTCATATATTAAACAGTCAAACGAACGTCGGACAAATATTCAATCGTATGACTACCAATATAATAAAAACGATTCTTAAGGATGCCGCGACCACTAATGTAGGCCCATCAACGACTTATGTCGTATAGAGAGTTTTATTCCTGCAAGGGTGTTTTCACCATAAAGAGAGGATTTATTTTTCAAACCAAATCATCCCTAGATAACAATACTTGCTTGACAAAGTCTTAAACTACTTCGAAATTGTATCTGTCCATCGTGAAGTTTTGTCCGAGCCGCCGATGTTGAGAGTCCTTTGTCGTTGACAGCATATACTTCGTTTTGTCCTCATTATCAGCCAGACCCATCTTCACCGCCTCCGTTTCGATGCTTACAAATGCGCCACTGACAGCTCGCCGCGTTCTCTCAAAAATGCCAATATGATCAGCATAGGCAAGTAGTTGAAAGGAATTTTGAAAAATTGTACCTCTGGTGTTGGCTTGTGAGTTCTGTACAATTGCTTCAAGAACGATGTTAAAGAAAGTGCATGATAGCGCGTCGCCTTGTCTCAAACCTTTTCCGACATCAAATGGTTCGGTGGTGTTCTTACCGACTTTGACGGAGCAGAGAGATTTCTCCATCGTTATCCTGCACAAACGGACGAGTTTGGTGGGGATGCCAACTTGACATGGCTTTGTATAATTCGTCCCTAGATAAATAGATGGTGTGTATCGATCTGAAATTCCTGGGTTTTTTCCAAGATCTGTCGGAGTGTGAAAATTTGGTCGATGGTTGACTTTTCTGGCCTAAAAACACACTGATATGGGCCGATCAGGTTGTTGGTAAAAGGTTTTAGGCGTTCACACAATACAGCCGCCAAGATCTTATACGCGACATTTAGGAGACTTATTGCACTGCAGTTGGCGCAGTTCAGAGTATCTCCTTTCTTGTGGATGGGGCACACGATGCTGAGGTTCTATTCGTCGGGCATGCTTTCATCCGACCAAATTTTACAGATGAGTTGGTGCATGCTCCTTACCAAGCCATCTCCGGCTGCTTTGAAAAGCTCGGCCGGAAGGTCATCCGCTCCAGCAGCTTTGTTGCTCTTAAGTTTGGATATCGCTATCCTCACTTCTTGTAGGTCGGGTGGACGGAAGTTTTGGCTATTATCGTCCAAGCTGAATAGATCATTCTGCCTGACTGTTGGCTGTCTCCGCCGTTTAACAGTCTGCAGAAGTGTTCTTTCCAAATCGTCAGCACCGACTGTGAATCTACTACTGTATTCCCATGCTCATCTCTGCAGGCTTCTGTTCGGGCCTTGTATCCTTGGGTGGATCGTTTTGCCCTTTGGTAGAACTTTCGAACATTGCCTCTGCACTAGCGTCCCTCAATTGATTCGTGCTCCATCTTTTTCCTTCTGAGAAGTCGGTGTTCCTCCCTTCTTTTTTGCCCGTAGAGCTCGTGGGTAGCACTCTCAGCCGCTCTGGTTCTTGTCTGCAGCATTAATTAATAGGCCTATTTCTTGGCTGCATGAGCTCGGCGGCGGCATTCCTCATCGAACCAGGGGTTTCGTTGTGGTCGCCTAGTGAACCCAGAACTTCGGTAGCGGTACACCTGATGGCACGCTGGCAGTTTTGCCACTGGTCCTCTGTGCTTGATGCTGGTGAAGCTGAGGATTGGCTTGCTGAGAGGCTTAGGGAGACGCAGTCAGCAAAGGTTTTGGCGGTCTCTTGCGATAGTAACCTTGCAACGTCAAATCTTCTTAAAGTATCCTGTCGGCGTTGTGGAGTGTTGTATATCCGCATCCGTACTTTGGCTACTACCAAGTAATGGTCCCAGTCATCCAAGATACTGGAGGCACGTCTGGCGCCGATAGCAACATGATCAATTTGGTTGACGGTTTGTTGATCTGGAGACCGCCAAGTCCCCTTGTGTATGTTGAGGTGTGGGAATCGTGTGCTGGCAATGATGACATTTCGCCCCGCCGCAAAATCGATTAGCCTGAGTCCGTTTCCGGAGGTGTTGTCGTGCAGGCTGTGCTTTTCCGACTGTTGAGCCAAAGATGCCCTCCTTTCCGATTTTGGCGTTAAAGTCGCCAAGAACTATCTTGACGTCGTACTTCGGGCACTTATCATACGTCTTCTCAAGAAGATCGTAGAATGCTTCTTTGGCTGTTTCGTCTTTCTCCTCAGTGAGCACAGATCAGGGTGATATTTTTAAATTTGGCCCTGATGCGAATTGTTACTAGGCGATCGCTAACATTGCGAAATCCCAAGACTTCTTGCCAAGTCTTCCTCTAATCACAAATGAACATGCGCTCTCTGCGGCACTCGCCGAAGTAGATGTCATAGTTTTTCGTCCTTCTTGTGCCTTCTCCATCCCATCGCACTTCCTGGATGGCCGTAATGTCGGCTTTGTACCCTAGGTCCACAAGTTGTTCGGCTGCACGAGGTCTGTTTAAGGTCTGTTTAAGGTCTCGAAACTTCTGTTGTGAGTGTTAGAACAATTTGATCATATTCTAATTTAAAATGTCTGTGAAATACAGTTTTACTCTCAATTATTCCTTATATATATCCCTTTCTTTTCTGATCAAATCTTGTCTAAATGCCTCCATAGCTAAATCGACTTTGAAATCATCAATTTAAATGTCGAATCAATTTTCAATGTTTTATTACTAGGCAACAGTAGGGTATACTCTAAATTTTTTTGGTAGCGCCACCACTATTTTCTGACAGATTAAATATTATCGGAATAGCTTCTAATAGGTCCTATGACAAACAGCTTAACAGCTTATACATTTTTGTATGAGAGAAAAATATATGATGTGCAGTCGATGGTTGTTAAAACTTAACTATGTATATTTTCATTCATCTCCTTTTATACCAAAAAAAGTTAAGTAATTGATCTGGGAAAATAATAAAATGTTCAAACTTAAGAGTTCTTTGTATATGTGTGTATATGTGAATCCTTACAATAAAAAAGTTAAACAAATTATAATTGTTGTTATGAACTTCAAAAAATGCCTTGATTCTGAAATAATCAGAAAGTTTTTTTTATTTTTTTTTTATTTTTATTTAAAGAACCATGTTTTTTTCATAATTTTTTTTTGTAATTCTCGATTGAACCGATCTGTCCCATGGTCCCAAATATTTTAATATATATAGATTGGTGTTTATTGATTAGTGGTTTCATCCATTAACTCTTGAGACACCTTTCATTAAGGAATATCTATTGTAAAGAAGAAGAAACACATAAAATATATATTTTTTTAAATTTTTCTAATAATATAAAAATACTTTCTTGAAATTCTTGAAATCACCTGCTCTTCGAACTTAGTTTCAGATTTTTTTAATTTGTGAAATTGCGTAAGGCTTATTTGCTGTTAACTCAGCTATTTTGATTGTAGCTTTAAAGATATGCATGTTGCTCTATGTTTTGTTTTATTAAAAACAACCCTCTGCTTTGTGCCTTTAACAGTTTCATGATAGATTTGGTATTTCACAAAAAAAATCATACTATAATATAGACCTCTATGAGTTGTTATTAATTTTAATTTTCAAATGCTAGATGTTAGCATCCTTTCTCCAATTTAAGATGAGAAGATCATTTGAATTCATTCCAAAATGTTCTAGAAGATTAGAGAATCTTAGCTTCTGGAAATGTATCAATCTGTAGAATTTTGTAGAACGTTCTAGAAGCTTCTATGCATGATGTCATCCTTTTCTATTTTTATTGAACAGACTTACCAGGATTTTCATCCTTAAACCAATATTATTATCCTTGAAAATCAAGAATTTCGCCCCTTAATTTCCATTAGTCACATAAAAGGTCCTCTAATTTGTTTACAATGTCTTTGTGTTTGCTCCTTGAGAACCTATCAAAATGTCTTCAAAATTTTTAATAATATCGTTGAAAAGGTTCTTGAAACCTATGCCGCCAAGTTACAAAATTAAAAATGTGGCATCTATTACGTACAAAAAATTTGAAACAGGAATACCATCAGGTTATTTTTGCAGTCAAGATTTCGATCAATGTTGAGCACATATCGTTCATAAAAATATTTACATTTATTAAACATCATTAGGAAGGTTGTACTCATGCCCTATAAAAAGCGACTATACTTTTTTTTATCCATTTCCGGCTTCTGCTGTAAGGTATAATCTTACTTACCCATTCAAAAATGCAATTAAGACAAATCAAATATAGCTATCTACATTGTTACGATTCTTTTTTTTACGAGTACAGAATGAAAAAATGTAATTGGAAAGCATTTCTTATGAAAGCGAGAAAGTTATCCTACTGGGTCAGCCGTTCACTATATTTTTTTACAATGCTTAGGTTCATAAGAGAAAAACAAAAAAACCCGTATGTTTATTACGCAATTTCTCTAGAAAAGCGATCTAAAATTCATAAAATTTCCAGGGTAAGAAAAATGAAACTGACTTAAAAAAGATATCTGGAAAGTCCAAAAAGACATCCATTTTATTTAAACGCAGTTATGGAGTATTATTTCTTCTTTGATTAAAGCTTTATAGAAGTTTCTGTACTAAGTATTAGCCGAGATATTGATATAAGCATAACTCAAGGTACACCAAAGTAAGTCTTTTCTAATGTGCTCGGTAAATGATATCCACAATGGAGATAGACCCCTACTGTGAAACTGTACCTCAGAAACTTTTTCCAAAGTTTTGACATATAAATTGGAAACACCCTGTATAATTCTTTATACTATTTATAGTGTATTATACACTTAATTAAGATATTTACATATTTTTCTCTTAGATGCAAATCTGTGGATATAACAAATATTACCTATTAAGCAAATGAACACGCGCTCGGGGCAAATAGTGTAGCCTTTAGAGTTGATCCCAGCGGAGCCTTTAGACAGCAAAAAAAATTTGATTTGATCCCAGGGACTGTCTAAAGTACGACTTCAAATATGCAAAATAAATATTGATACTGCTTGATCGGTAAGAAAGTTAGGTCACGATTCGTGAGGTGAACGTCGGACAACAATCTTGTCATAGTAAACCCAACCTTTCCAATGTCTTTTTATAAGCCATTTGTTACAAGTTAACAGCCACTTCATGTAAAAGCCGCCGCGCTCTACATCGTACTATTCACTAGTAAGTTACGCACTTATTTCATTTTAATAAGCCAATTTATGGAATCAGTGGTTTCCCACGCAAAAGAACATGCATGGTTGCCGAAAATAAATATAACATATAAAATTATACAAACAATTTATAAGTAATCGTGACATACCTTACATTTAATTTAACTTAATGGTATCTAATAGTATGTGTAGTAATCTAAAAATTACTATATTCGTGATCAGTATCGATAGTAATGTCGATCTAGCCATGCCCGTCCGTCCATCGGCAAAAATTAGGCTTTTAAACTCGATCAAGAACGCTGAAATTCGGAACATATACTCTCTAGGGGGAATTTTTAAAATCCCCCAGCATTTAAAAAAAAAACAAATTTATCTAGATAATCGAAATTTGAGCTAGAAAGCGGAAACTTGGATTATGTCATCTCTAGGGACACTTAATGCCATGTGTAAAGATTATTCAAATACGCCCACTGGCACGCCCACAATTGAAATAAACAGTTTTATCGAAAAGTCCAAGTTTGAGCTAAGAAACTGAAATTGGGAATTTATACTATTTAGGGGCTCCGAATGCTTACTTGAAAAAATTCTTAAATGCCGCCGACTGACACGCCAACAATTTAAGAAAATCCTTTTTATCAAAAAATCAAAGTTCGAGGTAGGAAACTGAAATGTGGAATATATGCTCTCTAAAGACCCAAAATGCTCATGTGTAAGGACACGCTATTTAAAACAGACCGTTTTATTGAAGAAATTATTATATGTGAAAATCCTATTATTCGCAAAGTATGTAGATAAAGTTATTTTGAACAATTTCTTCATACAAAATTTTTTGCCTGCCCACTTTAAAGGGGTTTTTTTTTAAAAACAAATTATTTTTTTTCGATAAAATCTTTAATCTTTTAATAAACGTACAAAAAGGTTACGTATAACAATATATGCCAATCCCACTTTTTGAGGAATAGGAATTGGAATAGGGGATCCCACATTTTACTCAAGCGGATTCGAGCCTTTCCCTATGTTCTTATTTTATAACCATTTCATGATACTAGAAAGGCATAATGTTGTACCGATAGGTGTTCAATATGTTATAAAACTGCAGTGTACCCTGTTTATTATTGTACTCGAATACTACCAAAACGATTTAACATTTATAATGGTGCGTCTTGTTATAGTATATATTTGTGAGTTATGAGAAGTTATTGCATCAGTGGACTTCACTTACAATGAGCAGCCATGTAGACAGTTCTTTGAAATATATGGAAAAGTTAACGGGTGGAGGATTTTGTATAGACCGCTTTAAGCGGGATTTAACTTTAAATGCAAGGTACGTACAATCAAATATTCGTATTAACAACCTATTAATCCATTAAGTCGACATTTACGGAAGTTATTGGCTTTCCTGCAATGCGTAGCTTCTTAGAATAGAGCCACGGTCAGAAACTTAAGAAGATATTTATGTATAAATGTATTCATTTGATAGATATAAGTGTATTCATTTGTTAGATATTTGTTTATGATTTCATTTAAAATGATAAACTAGTATACAAACTTTTTTTAAAACTAAGTTTAGGAGTGAGTTGAGATAGAAGGGGATATGTTAATGTTGCTGTGTGGAAAAACTTAGGATAATTGCACTTTTAAGAATGGGATAAATCGATATGCTGAATGAGAAAATTGCAGCGGTAGGGTATTAAATTGGTGGTACGGGTCGAGCGAGTAAAATTAAGCCTTTTATACAAAAAAAATCGACTTTGATTAGTAATAATTTTATGTAAGAATATACAGTAGTTTCTGACATTAGGTGTGTTTCTTTGGGAAATGTATCCGCGGCTGCCCAAAAGATCGATCCCCAGCAACATAGGCAGCAGCGTTTTTGTTTTCAAATGCTAATTCACTAATATGTCAACCATGCTGAACCAGTGATGGAATAAATAGTACTGACAAAGATAAAAAAGTACGTAAATATTTTATTAAAACCAAAAAAAAAAAAAAATAATTAAAAACTCATTAATAAAATAAAAACAAACCAAGTATTAGGGTGAAAAAGAACTTTAGAACACAAGTTCACCTAAATATTTTTCGTTTTCCTTAGGCGAGAAAGATTGGACTTCAGTATGTACTGCTTTATCCTGCTCTATGACTTGAGTAGTTCAGTTCTTACGGATTGCTTTTAAGAACCTATGAACCTATGAGGTTCAGAACATGTATAGCATAGAATTTGTTTGGCATCACTTTCAACTGACTAAAATTAATATTTTTGAATTTAAGGATTTTCAATACTTATAAATTTCTTAATAAACTCTCTGACAAATGTCAAAAAAGTCAAATTTGCACTCTAATTCTTAGAACCGTAAAATAGTTCGCATTGGGCTCCGTACTTTTATATATATATGTTGCCTTATTTAAAAGTAAAAATAAAATTCAACTTTTAAAACCTTGAGAAAATAGCACTGAGAAGTGGTACTTTCGTACCTGGACATTTAGGACAACTGTACACCTTTTTCCAACCGTGATGCTGACATAAGCTGTCAAAAAAAACATTGAACAGAATGTGATCAGGGTTGTGACTTTACTGCAATTACAGTGAATCTACTGCTTTTTTTCGAAAAATAAATCTACTGCACTGTTGGTCTTACTAAAAAAAATCATGCGATATGTAAATGTAATCCACAAAATATTTTTTTAATTCTATCACTGAATGCAGTCGGTCCCATTCTTCCTGATGAAATCCAACTATGTATTACCTAATTATAATGTTTATACTTCTTTCGGTAATTGGCTATATTTTGATGGCAAATGAATAGAGTATATCCATGTAATGAGTAGGGACACTCTCTCTACATACGCATTTCCTAATACTACAAAGCAAAATGCTGAAAAAAACCTACAATATGTGCAAGCAGGTCAAAAGGATGTGTTTTAACGCTTATGGTACGCAGTATTATTTTGTCTGTTTCACTACATGGGGCATGCTTCGTAAGACGAATGATTGTGCGTTTTTTCATAATGTATTTTTAAAGGCGTAGTGACTTAAATTCTTGTCAGTCGTGCGAAACAAGTGAAGAAAACACAATACTGTTAGTTCTCAGAGCAAACAAATAAGAGTGTACGTGTTTTTTAAAAGATAAAGTTCAATTGTTTTTTTTAATTTAAAAAAGTTGTAAGAACAAATGGGAAACATACCTACTTTAAAGTATTTGGCCTGCGGTCGAGAGGAAAAACAAATTGTCTGGAAAATACCTTCGAGATTTACGCAACTGAGGAGGAAATAACAAGAAACTGACTCCATTTCAATTCATATGTTCGTTTTAAAGATCCTTTTCAGCAAAGTGCACGGAGGAAACTCATGGAAACTGGGAGCCAACTGTGAATTTAGAACTTGCCGACATTAAAATGCAGTTACAATCACTCAAAAAGAAGGACAATGTGAAAAACATTTTCAAACCCGAATCTGACTATACAACTGTTGATTTCGGTAGCGAAAATGCGTTTTATTATTTTGCAGGCTACATTTAAAAAAAAAAACGTCAAAAACACAAGTGTGAGCTGAAATTAAGTAAGAAACCTAGTATTTCCTCCATATTCACAGATTTCAAAGAAACTCTTCTCAAGAAATTTTAGAAGCGATACAGAGCCTGGAGCAACAATTTATTTCTCGTTTTCCCAAATTGTACTTAGCCTTTTATGCGATCAAGAGAAAAATCATTCGGCCTGCTACCGTAATAATTTTGAAATGAAAATGTATAATTATATATTACATATATATTAAAGAATGAATTTGATTACTTTTGCTATAAAATCAAAACAAAGAATTATTAGAAATTGGAAGAAAAATTATGACATGAATATTTATGAATTTTTGTTTTGTTCTGTTTTTGTTATGTTTAAAAGAAAAATTAATGTTTATTTTATTATTTTAAATTATTGATTTGCATATATGTTAGGTCTACCTTATATTTTGAAAATCTACTGCGAAACAGTTGAATCTACTCCGTTTTTTTTCAAATCTATTGCGGACATTTTTTCAAAAAGTCCCATCCCTAATTGTGATGAAAAATGTTTAGATACGAAGTTTCGGAAGCATTATATTTGCAGCATGTATCCACCGCAGCCACTGCTGTGGATGTTATCCCCAGTGGTGTTGGCTATACAATGTTGTTGTTGTTTAACGTGTAAATTCGAGCACTGCTGGGGAAACATTTCCCAAAGAAACACACCTATTGCTATACTGATGCAAATCGCAACCCAGCAACTCCCTAGTGTATGCAGATATATGATCATATCTACGACTGCCGTGGGTACCACACCGCATCATTGAAAGCTACTTGTAATTTACGCTGGGATAACGAGTCTTGACTATTATATACAACCTCAGCAGATAGGTTGCCATTTTAAAAACAAAAAAAACTAAATATTGATATAATCTAAATGTAGATTAGCGAGAGATGCTTGCAAGGATTCCTTCCAAGCGTAACAAATAATAAGCACCATTATGAAGTTTCGAATTAATAAAAGTAAATTCTTCCCTCTAATAACATGACTCATTTGAATTGGATATAACACCTCTCAACGGTTGCATAGTTACACAGTGGATAAGTGTTTATGCAGCCTTTATACAACATTGCTTAAATCCCTTTCATTAAACATTTTCAAACCCATATTACTTAGGCTAAAAACACACCGGATAAAGCAAAACGTGTTTTTTTGTTTCGTGAAACAAGAGAACATTGTTTTTTATAAGACTACACACACCAAAGGAAACGAAACAAAATACACGTTTTTGTTTTCAAGTCTTTCGGTGGTGGTTGTCGAAAATACATGCCATTGAATACGAGCAACACACCAAATGCAACAAAACTGTTTCGAACCAGCGTCGTTGACGATAATTGCCTACTTTCTTATGGCGCAACACACACCAAATGAAACGAAACATAAAAACCAAAGCAAAACAGAAAAACATGTTTCGTTGCCGATGCTGACCTGTTGTTTTTTGCAAAACAAAATTTTGATTCTGTTGTTTTTATGTTCTTCTGTCGTTACACCTTACAGCTTTATATGCTTCTATGTTTAATCTGTTATTTGTTTTTACTTCCCTTAGAGTTATAAATAATCTTTCAGCCGGAGTTATGCTTTAACGATAGTTTGTATCTTATTTTCTGATAGCATTTTCGATTAATCCCAGCAAATAATCAAAAGTTTCAATCCGCGTTTTAGATTATATGGATGCACCCTTCCTTTTCCTCAATGGCATGAAAAATTGTGACTTCATCGTCTGAGTTCGACCACATGTTGAACAACGCTAAAAGCAAGAAGCAAATTCAATTTCGTTTTATTTCAACGCACATAAAGCGAAACAAGAAAACAAAACGTTTTGTTTCGTTACAATCTGTTTCGCTTGGTGTGTGTTCAAATAAAAAACGGTTTTTTTTACTATCGAATCAAAAGCGTTTTGTTTGATTTAGTATGTTTTCAGCCTTAGTTATACAGAGATTATGTCAGATAAAGTGCCAAAAAGAAAAAAATCTATAAAATTTAGATAAATTGGAAAAATAAAAAACATTTAGCTAGCTGTTTGTTTGTGTGCAAATATTCTGCTGACATTTGGAGATTTGATTGTGTAAAATATGCAAATGAAGTCAGTTCTAACTTCAGGACGTTATATCTGTCTTCTCAAATTTTATCGTGATGACACACGCGTCAACAACGTTACCAATTTTTAGAAATTCGGTTCCGAAATTATGGTTCGACGTCGAGGGTCGCAAGGTTAGTCACGTAAAGCAAAAAGAAGAAATTGCTTCTGAATGCTCTCAATTTGTGCTATTCCAGATTCGTTTAGCAGGACACAAAACATGACTACAGTATTCCAAAACAGTTTGGACGAGAGAACAATATAGGGTTTAAGTTACATAAGGGTCCTGAAATTCTTTTGAAAACCCTCTTGTTAGACCCAAACCGCTTCTTGCCATACTGACGATGAGATCCATTTTAAGGTAAACATTGAGCTTCTTGTCAAAGATAACACCTAGATCATTCAAGTAATCGACAAGTTCAATAACTTTATTATCGATGAAATTAATAATAATAATATTTTGTTAGGGTATATTGCACTGCGACCTAGTGGCCTATTGTGTCCCCTTGCTTGTGCCTCGTAGAGGTTCGTGCCCTCTTTCAGAGCCTCTCTAGGTACTTCTTTGTGAAGCATGTCGAGGTATTGCTCTGGTTTATCCTTGGCAGGTCACACTCCTTAGAGCACAGCGTCCAGTCCAGTTTCTTTGATGAATCTGAGAATGAGCTGTTGGTCCATGGTTTGTATGTCCTTGTCTGCTATTTGGTGCCTGCCCAAATATTTCATCCTTTTGTGGGCCAAAGCCCCACAGGATTCCAGTATGTGGTCTGGAGTTTCGGCGGTTTCACTGCATAATCTGCAGAGCCCGTCCTCCGATATGCCCATTTTCCTCAGGTGCTCCTTGAGTCTGCAGTGCCCCGTGAGGAGGCCTGTTAGGATTCTTAGGTTGTTTTTGTTAAGGCCGATACAAGCTTTGAATCTCTTTTGGTTGTAATTTCCTAAGAGTTTCTTTGCTTGCCTCAGACCTTGGAGGTTGAGAAAGGCTTTTGCCCTTGTTTCTCTCTCCAGTCTCCTGAACTCTTCGCGTATAGTGTGTTCTCCTATCCCGCAGAATGGTTCAGGTCCTATGAAGGGTTCCTCTGCCCCTTTTCTTGCCAGAGAGTCCACTGCCTCATTGCCTGTAATGCCAACATGGCCAGGTACCCAGCAGATGGAAATTCTGTTAGTCTTGCCTAGTCTATTCAGTCCGTGTAGGCATTCCCACAGGAGTTTTGATTTGATAACGTAGGCGTCAAGAGCCTTTATGGCTGCTTGGCTGTCAGACATTATTGCTATGTTGCAATTCCTGTAGTTTTTCTCGAGGTTGATTCGAACGCACCTGTCTATGGCACATATTTCTGCCTGGAAGATTTCCCAAACACTCCTGCACCAGTTCCCTCCTCGGTCCTCGAGCCGTCCGTGTACCACTTTGTCGTGTGGTTGCTCAGTCCATAAGTTGTGGATTCATTGCTCCAGTTCTCCTTATTGCTGAGCTCTGTCTGGAAATTCTTTTCGAAGTTGAATTTCCTGATGCTATCGTTCCTAGGTGTGCCAAGGAGTGGGAGTTTTTTGAGTAAGTAACCGTGTTCTTTCGAACCGATGCATTTCCCTCTCCCAATTCCCTCCTTTGCCATCCTAAGGATTGTTTTGTCTGCCTCGTTCATCACCATGATGTGTAAAGGGGTCAATTCCAATAACACCTCCATGGCTGCGGTTGGGCAGCTACGCATTGCTCCGGTAATGCACAGGCACGCCAGTCTTTGCACTTTGCCGAGTGTTTCTCGTGTTGTGACTAGACTGGTTCGTTTCGCCCATGCTACCGCTCCGTATGTGATCATTGGTCTCACGATTGCAGTGTACATCCATCGCAGGATGTTTGGGCTGCATCCCCATGCCTTCCCCGCTAGGCTCCTATATATCATGAGAGCGCGGGTGGCCTTCTTGGATATCTCCTCTGTATGTTTTCGCCAGAGGAGTTTACTATCTAGATGGAGTCCTAGATATTTTACTTCTTTGACTGGTATCAGTGTCATGCCTGATAGGCTAATGTCCTTAAGTCTTTGAAGTTGTCTTTTCCTTGTGAATGGTACTATCGTTGTTTTCGCAGGATTGATGTTTAGTCCGACAGTATGGCACCATTCCTTGGTTACTTTAAGCCCCCTTTGTATAATGTCCCCAGGGGTTTCTTCGAACTTGCCCCTGGCAATCAATACAATGTCATCAGCGTACGCCTGACAGTTGATGCCAAGGTTGGTTAATTTTTCAAACAGTTCGTCTACAACTATTCTCCACAATAAGGGTGATAGTACCCCTCCCTGTGGACATCCTCTTGTTGTGTTCACTCTGATGGTTCCAGATGGTGTTTGAGTCTCTGCTGATCTACTGCTCAGCAGCTCACACATCCATTTGGATACTGTACTGTTAACTCCTTTCCTATCCAGGGATCGTTTAATCGCCTCATGTGAGGTGTTATCAAATGCTCCCTCTATGTCTAGGAAAGCGCACAGTACTATTTCTTTTGCTTCCAAAGTACTTTGAATTATCTCCGTCAGCTGATATAGGGCGGTCTCTGTTGATCTGTCTGCTCTGTATGCATGCTGACGATGATGTAAGGGGGATGTGTTCAGAACATCTTCCCTTAAATAATTGTCCACAACCTTTTCTGTCATCTTCAGAAGAAATGATGTAAGGCTGATGGGCATGTACGATTTTGGCTGTGTGGGGTCTTTTTTCCCTGCTTTTGGTATAAACACAACCCTTGCTCGTCTCCATTGCATTGGTATGTGGCCCAAGGCAATACTGCTCCTTGTTATTTTTAGCAGGTGTGGTATTAGTATCTCTTGCCCTTCTTGTAGTAGGGCGGGTATAATGCCGTCCACTCCGGCAGATTTAAAAGGCTGAAAGGAATTTATTGCCCATTTCAGTCGACCCTCAAAACAGATGGTTGATGTTCTTTCCCAGTCATCTCTCCGAGGTCTGATTGAAGTGGTACTGATTCCTAGCTCAGTACTAGGCGAGCTGCTAGGAAAGTGAGTTTCTAGTAGCAATAGTGCCCTTTGATCCTCGTCTTCCGTGAACTCGCCATCTCGTTTCCTCAGAGACATCGGTACTCCTCCTGACTTCGCAAGAGCTTTATGTAGCCTTGCCGCAGTAGGAGTGCTGTTGATTGTCTCACAGAATTTCCTGAAGCTATTTCTTTTAGCTTTTCTAATTTCCTTATTATATGTTGTAAGGGCCATCTGGTAGCTTTGCCAGTCTCCGTTGCGCTTTGCTTTGTTAAATAGCTTCCGCACCTCGGATCTCAGTTTTGACAACTTATTGCTCCACCATGGCGTCTGTTTCCTGTCCCTAAGGGGACAGTTTTCTTCGAACGCAGTGATGATGGCGTTTGTTACGCTTTCCACTGCGCTCTCTAGCTCTAGGGGGTGGCCCGGAGCCATCCTCAAAACAAGGCGCCCCAGATTGCTCTCTAGAGCATTTCTGTAAGTCTCCCAGTTGGTTTTCCTAGGGTTCCTTACTGGATTTCTCGTGATACTTGTGCTGTCCAGGTCGAACACTATTATTCGATGGTCAGACAATGACGGCTCACTAGATACTCTCCAGTTGCTACTGAGTTTACTTACGCTTGGGCTACCAAGCATCGCATCTGAACTCGCAGAGCGCGCAGTCCGAGGTAGAGCATACTGCTCCTCCGAAGATAAAGCACCTTCTTCCGTTGTCCAATCGGCGGACCAGCCTCCTGAGGAAACCGAGGAGTCTATGACCATCTCGGAGAGCATGATCTCTGAGGGGGAAATGGACAACACGGTCATCGACCTCTTCCAGGAAATCACCCAGGAGGAGGACGATTCGTTGCTGAAGGAGGATGATGTTGGGGGTGATATTATTATTCCCCCTTTTCCCCGCCACCACTTCTGTACTTTCGGGCTTGGCCCAATGCTCCTCAGCCCTCCTTTTGGCTTCCTCAGGCCCGAAGCCTTTATTGAGGTAGCGGAGGTACCATTTAGTGCCAGCACCACTAAGTCCCCTTCGCAGAGGGTCGTCTCAGGTGGCTTGTCGTGAGGTGATAATGGTTCTTTGACTGGTGCTGGGTTGCACCAGTTTAGAACCTCCCTCTCGACTTGTTCCGGGTCTATCATGTGCCAGGCGGTCGTCATGGATGTCCTGCTCCATCGGACCAATGACTACATCTGCGGTCTGTCCCCGCATTCTACTGAGTCTGTTTTGTTTGTTTGTTTTGTTCTTTTTAGTTGGCATATCCCACGAGTAGCGCGGGAAAGACGGTCAACCACGCCAGAGCCCCGCATTAACGTGGTAAGGCCATGGTTACTCTCTGAGGTGGCCCGGTATCAGAGAGGCTCCGCAAAAATACAGCCGGATACCCCTGGCTGCAAACCATCCAATAAGCACGGGTCGCATGACACTCTGGATTAGGGGTGGGTGGACGTTGAGTCCTGGCCAGTTCTTGGTTGGCGCTCATCAATCGGCCTGTCTGCCATGGGTGGCCCTTAGACAGCATAGCCCGTTGAATCTTTGCACCGCAAGCCTTCGTACCGGTACCATCGAATGCAATGATGGTACACACGTCAAGGTGACTGACCATCGCGAGAGGATCGATGAAATTAATAGGTACCTTCATATAATTATCTTATAGGTACCTTCATATAATTATCTATGCATTATATAAGGTGGCGCAAAAATAACCTTCCGATGTTTTTTGGTCACCGACCGATTATTGCTCAAATAAATAGTCACCAATATTCCGCGTTCTGGAGCAGTGTAACGTAACATTGTTTATTAACGTGTATTTCGCATGTGTTTACTACACAAATGTCAAAACAGAACTGACATTAGGGGCCAATCGCAAAATTTATAGCATTTTCTGATAGGAGGATTACTTTTGCGCCACCTTGTATAAATAAAAAGATATATTCTTGTTGTTTACTGTAAGAATAAATTAGTTTACAGTCATCTGCAAATCATAAAACTGAATAAAAGGAACACTAGCGGACCAACGTGACTTCCTTAAGGGACACCAGATTACACAACTATACTTTTGGCAAAGAAAGATTTAACTTAACGTTTTGCGTACCGTCACTTAGGTATGAACCAATACATCTCAGTACCAGTTCGGTTTTTTTTTTTGATGTGATGTGATGAAAATTCAACTTATTGGTCGGTTGATTTCTTGGGACAAAAGCCACTTTGTCCATCAGCAAAAACATTACGATACAAATTGCAAGTTACAAATAATTAGCTGAAACTATACAGTGCCCATGTTCTGTAACTCCTGCGACTACTCTTCGCATAGAAATCTTTGGAACACGAAATTTGAAATTGCTTATTGTAAAACTTTGTGAAAGCGCAGTAATAGATCGACTAACCAGTAATTAAAAGTAAAAAATTGTGGATGATTATTAGTAAAGCCGCACACGAATATACTATGACTGGGTTACTTTGAGAAATTATATTATCATATCATAATAATCAAATGTGATTTATTAAGACATGGTTTTATGATTTTCAGCTGCATATTCAAACATTAGTCTTAAGTTTGTTGCCGGCGGGCTTTTTCTAAACTTTAATGGATTTTTTGTGATGTTCTCCTTCAAGTTGACGTTATCCTTGTAGTTGTAGCCAAAACTGTAAATTGATTGAATACCGGCAAGATAAAAATTCTACATTGATAATAAGGTTAGGTAATATTCCAATAAGATGAAAACACTGTACGACCTGCATACACAAATTATGTAATTTTATATTATTGCCACAATTGTCTGGAATAATATATTAGGCGTCCAACTACAAATCCAATTTAGGTTTATTTTTTTCTTCTTGTTACATGCGCAAACGACATAATAAATTGTAGTTGCAATTTGAACTGACTGTTCATTAATAACCATAGAACGTTGTCGCAACATAGGTAATTCCAAAGTGTCTCTTGTGCACGCATTACGTGGCACACACCTGTTATTTGCTCGTTATATGGCACACTTATTAAATGCCTACAGCTGTTTCATCAAATTTGCCGTCACTCTGTCACAACATTTCAAAGCGCGGAAATACTAACTCATAGCCATAATCCTCCTTGACGTTGATATTCGCCTTGTTGCTGAAGCAGCCATTCTAATTGCCGTTCGAGGCAAATTTATAAATGACTTGTTCGAATTCTGTAAATAGAAATTGCAACGCAAAACTTGAGCGAAAGTACTTCAGTTGCCACGAGCTTGCAGTTGTTGGATCTATTTTCCAAATAAAAATTATAATTGATAGATCACGGAAGCCCTGGTGAAAAAGGAAAAGTACTTTTGTGCCCCAGTCACCTGCTGAACAGAGAAGAGCTGTGCTCACGTCTTGCTTTAGAGGGGAAAATGTGGATTTGATGATTTAATTGTAAATATGTAATTACTTTAAATGTGCTTCCTTATTTGTAATATTAAGCAAGTTATTTGGACATAGTTATTACATAGTAATAACATATTTATTAGCAGTGTAACATTTAAAATTAAAAATAAATTAAATATTAGGCATTAACCATACATGCCCTAAAACCTACCTTCTCCAACCATTTATGTTTGTGCGACGCGAAAGGGAACTCAAACTTAAAGCCGAATCCGAACGGAAAAAGTGAGAAGCTTCTCATGACAATGATACCCTTGGATGTTTATCAGACGTTCGCAAGAGTTGTGGCAGTATACCAAATATACAATACATACGTGTTAAATAATCATGCTTAATACAATCGAATATATTATGAATTACTATTCTTGCGCACTGAGTCGAGTGGTTCGCATATGCGATTCGCATGCAGTAGAAATTGAACTTTGAATTAATAGTTGGATTAAAATAGTCGATTTGCAAGCGTTATTTCTATTCAATTTGTTAAACTGTATAGAGGAAAATAAATAAAAACTCGGTCACTTTTGGTTTCGAAATAAGGATTAATTTTTTGGTGGTTGGACGAGTGAGTTTGATTTAAATTTTTGATTCGTTTGAAGCTGCTGGCGACTTATGTTATGACCACAGTTGCCCAACTGATTTTTCCAGGAGGGGCAGACACAAAACTTAATATAAGTACATTTTTTAACTTTTTCGTGTTCTTTGCAAACTAAAGAGAACGATATTGAAATAGTGCTAAAATTTCTAATGAATATGAGGTATGGTATTCCGACTATAGAGTAGTCCGAAAAAGTGTTCCAAACTTTCGCCTGTAGCGGGGGTTGCAGCCAAAATAGGTGAATGGATTTACTTCAAACATCGTATCTAGAGTTTACGGTAGGTACCTACCATACAAATGGTTTTTTCAACACCAATTTTCTCACAAAATGGTTCTAACCATATTGATAATTTTTAATATTTAAAATAACTGAGGTAATCGTAAAAACATGGCGTACTCCATATTTGCGAAAATTGTAGATTAACGGTATTTTGCAAAATTACTTAAACATATCTCAAAAACGGGCCAACTTATTGCAATGAAAGTTTACATACCGACTAACGGTACTATTTTTGAAAAATGTTCATACTAAAGATTTGGCAATATTTTTTTATAATTTTTTTGTTCATATTTTTTTAAAATCCATAAGAACCCCGCTAAGCACATTAATGCTAAGTATCGACACCGAATCCATGAGTAAAGCAAACTTACGTTGGATCAATCTTGATACATGCAGACACGCATGAGAGCTCTGGCCAGCGGTCAACCAAACGAAATCTAAAACCATGATCGGGTTTAACCGCAAAGACGTCCGAACACTGACGGAGGTCCTCACTGGACACTGTATAGTGGGCCTACACGCAGAGCGGCTGGGCATACTGCACAACGACTAATGCAGGAGTTGCAGGGACGTTGAAGAAATAGAATCTATACGGCACCTGCTATGCGAATGCCCTGCCCTTAGAACAAAAAGATTGAAGGTCATTGGCAGCTACTTCTTTGAGGAGCTGGAGGATCTGGCTGCTTTAGAGCTAAGGAATCTCCGGAGATTCACATATGAATCCGGGTGGTTCTGCTAAAGCGAATTACCGAGCTGTTATACAGCGGTTTCCTTTAACTCTCTTTTCAGGTTCCCGAACAATTTTAAAGAATCCCTAAATGGACACAATGGACCCAACTGTTGGTCTAAGTGAGCCGTGACACCTGTCACAAGGGCATCCATCTATGTACCTACCTACCTACCCCCCCTTGGGCGAACTGTTCGATACACTATTCCTGTTCCAATCGCTCATAAGGTGGGAGAAATTCTTATATAAAAGAATTGTTGAAAACGACCTTATCTACATACTTTGCGAAGAAAAGAATTTTCATTTATAATGATTTCTTCCATTAAACAATTTTTTTTAATAGTGGGCGTATCAGTTTGCGGTTTTTCAAAATTTTAATTCCTCAGCATTTTGGGTCCTAAAGAACAAATATTTAAAATGTCAGCTTTCGAGCTCAACATGTGGGCGTGTCAATGGGCGGATTTAAAAAAATTCTTCAACTTGATTATTTTGGCCCGCTAGAGAATATATGGCTTAAATATCAGCTTTTTAGATCCAGTTAAAATGCCTAATTATTGTCGACGGGCGGACGGACGTATTAAGGTATGTTACAAGTCATGAGTCAAAATCAATATAGCCTTAGAATAGGGCTTAAAAAGATTCTCGAAAGATTTTTTTATAAAATTTTAATTCATGTAAAAGTTTCTTAAATTTTCAAAAACGTCCTTTAACAATTTTTATCTGTGTTGGTGTTTTAAGTACTTCGAGTGAAGGTAAGAAATTAATATGCCATTGTTTTAACAGAAAGACAACACAGATACTTTGTATGCACAATAAATAGAAAGGGAAAATAAAAATACTTTTTTGTTTAAACTGAATTTTTTAAATTAAATTAAAATTGATTGAAAATTAAGAAAAACTAAATATAGCTGTCTGCATATAATGTACACAGCTACGGTTCTTCTTTCCTGATTTTCCATATGACTTTTGGTCAGGACTCAACGCTTGGCTGCCAGAAGCAAAAAAAGCTACTGAAATGGTATTTTAATTATTACTAGTGCATTTATGCAATTATTGCTTTTTGGCTCGAAGCAAACCGAACCAAACCAAACCGTTCCGTTGCAATCCGGTTTGCTTTAATTTCAATTCGGTTTGACTCTGTTTGAGCAATTTTCGGTTTGGTACATCACTAGACGAAGCCATGCACGAAAATATACACGACAGTAAAAGCTACGCCTCTTCTCCTTGCTGTTCCAGTGTACACGGTACACAACTCCTCATCTTCCTATAACTCCGGAAACGCTGTACACAAAAAAAGGTCTCCTTGGCTTAGCAGACTCTTTATTTTTCGCTATATTAAACATGCCTTTTGCCTAACCTACAATTACCTAAATACTACCTAAGATGCCAGTACAATTGTTCATTTCTCACCTAACTCTCTAGCCGAATTAATAAAAAACCTCCCTACAATAATTATAAGTCACTTGAAACCAATCTTCAATTTTTCTTCAATTCTAGAATGTGTGAACTTTAATTTTTGAATGTGTGCATATGTCGACGGATAGAAAAGTAGAAAGTTAACCTACTTTACCCGTCGACGCTAACGGATCCGTTGGTTATGGATACGGCGAACATTCGCCCTTCTTTTGAGAGGACAGTCCTCTTTTTAGCAACAGTATATTCTTAGTTTTTTTTCTAAAGGAGAACAGTATATTGTCCTTCTTTTGAAACCTCTGTTTCAAAAGTCCTTCGTTTCATCATCAGTGACTACATATTTGTTTTTTTTTACTTAAGCCGCAAATTAATCGTTTTTCCGAGAAGTTAGGAACAAAACAAAACACATTGTCCGAGTAAATGCTCATGTTTTGATAGCGATCTCATATAAAAAAGTCGGTGTAAGCATTTGCTTTCTTCCATTTGTAAAAAGATGAGAAAACGGATGCTTAGGGTGACATGGTCATAGATGCACCACCCCTTTTTCAAACGATCATAAGTCTTTTAAAATAAACTCTTCGTGGTCGTTTTTTTTATATTCATTCGATGGGTCATTTAAGTAGAAACGTACAAACTTAAATTTTTGATAGCGTCTGTCTTCTGAAAGTTAGCATAAATTTTTTGGAAAATGTGAAATGGTGCATGGTGCACTATGGTATGTACTGAATGCACCAACCGCGTGTGCAGAATGGACCAGGAGGGTGCTTATTGCACCACGGATTGCTTTTAATAATTAAAATTACATAATTTCAATTAATATATCGAGTTTTATTGGAACAAAGATAACATATAGGATAACTAAAACACAATAAATTAAGTTTAATTAACGTTAAGAAAATTAACAGAAAATTAATAAAAATAAATTATTACATAAAAAAAAATACATATATAGAAAAAAATAACAAAAACAAGTTGTTCGAACATAAAAATGCTTCAAAATAAAAAGAATTAACAAATATTTAAATTGCCGAAATATTCGGCAAATTTGTACGATGATTGCTGCCGTTTAGTTAGCCCCAACACATCAGGATCTTTCATGACGTATCTTTTATCATCCTCTTTAACCACTTCTTTTTGATTTGTGCCACAAAAATGAAATGAACCATTCATTACAGCTGTTCTTGAAGGATTTTAAATAGGTTGTCAAAAAAACATTTCAACTGAATATTTGTTGAATGATGTCGCTCGTGCTAAGCTGCATGCTTCAAGTTTTTTTAACGATAATTCTGGGTGCCTTCCCCGGAAGCCCCGAAGCCAATCTAGGCCAGCCATTGAATTAGTTTTCCATAAACAATTTTGGCACAATAAGTAATATAGGATTTTAGAGATTCCTCCTGCCGGTCAGAAAAAAACTTTCGTATATTTTGCAGTCAATGATATTGTTGAAGCTGGACAACTCTTACATTTTTTGTAATATCGTCGTACAGTATGGTACGACAGACCAACTTCTTTTGCAGCTCCTCGGAGAGACATTCCGCCATCGATTTTTATGAGTGCTACTCTCATCTCGTCTTTCGTATGAAAGCCTTTTTTGCGTAGTAACACTGGTTTTCGCGGCATCCTAAAAAAAACGGGCACATATAAATGAGGTAGACACCAATTCAGCTACCAGTTTGCTGGATATAGCTGTGGTGCATTTTGCACCACTGGTGCATTTATAACCACCTCACCCTATTTGAGCGTTTTTTATAAATGGCTAAGCCCGGAAAATCATTTCCACAGATCACATACAAACGTTGAGAATGAGATGGTTTATGAAATTAAAATCTGATTAAATGCTAAAAATTTCTCTTGATTGTTTCGATTTCGATTGGTTTTTAGTTTGATTTTCGCTTATCTCGGTAACAAATTGTTAGTAAGCAGCCTTTGTTTTAGTGCAGCATGTCTTGTTAGCCTTTTAAATGACACTTTTTAGCAAAATGTTTATTTATTTCAATTCGTGCACAGACTGTTTAAAATTATAAAGGGTCTTTCATTAAGGACTTGACAACTTCTTTTTTAAACAAAATGCAAACTACTTGATTTTATTGGTTTGAATAACTATCAAAACATTTATGAATAAAATTCGGCTTCGTTCATAGGGTAAAACCATACAATACGCCCCACTTTTTTAGAATCTTCAATAAAACAAAAAAATTAACAAAAATATTAATTCTTTTATTAATTAAAAAAACATAGGGACGGGCTACAGTCCGCTTGGGCGAACTGTTGGATAGCCTATTCTTATACCCATCCCTCAGAAGTGGGCGTGACAAAAGTCTAAGTATGGTTGAATTGTTAAGAACGCTCTACATATTTTGTTATATAACATTTAAAGGATTTAATCAAAAAAACGCTCCCTAGCTCAAACTTGGGTGTTTCAATAAAATTGTTTTATTTAATTGTGGGCGTGTCAGTAGGCGGATTTAAAAAAAAAATAACACATGAGCATAAAGGGCCCCTAGATAGTATATATTATAAATTTCCGCTCCCTAGCTCAAACTTTGAATTTTCAAAATAAGTTTTTTTAAATTGTGGGCGTATCAGTAGGCGGATTTTGAAAATATTTACACATGAGCTTAAAGGGCCTCTAGAGAGTATATATTATAAATTTCAGCTCCCTAGCTCAAATTTTGGTTTTTCAATAAAATTGTTTTATTTTTTTGTGGGCGTGTCAGTGGGCGGATTTTGAAAATTTTATATCCCGAGCAGTTTTAGGAGTTGTAGATCATATACAAAAATTTCAGCTTTCTAGCTCAAAATTCGATTTTTTCCAAAATTTTGTTTTTTTGAGTTTGTAGGTGTGTCTGTGGGCGGATTTCAAAAATTCGTAGACTTGATTATTTCGGGACCCTAGAAAGTATATGGTTTAAATTTCAGCTCTCTAGGCCCAGTTTAAATAACGGACGGACATGGCTAGATCGACATTACTATCGATGCTGATCATAAATATAGGAACTTTTAGGGGTCTACGGGCAATATTAAGGTATGTTACAAACTATGCGTCAAAATGAATATACCCTTAGAATAGGGTATAATTAGCAGTCTCTTTCATAGGTTTGGCAATTTCATTTGTACAAAAATATGTTAGCATATATTATATATATTAGTGATAAAACGCCTTTAAGGAAAAAGTAGGAACAAATATTATAAAGTATGAAAATTAAATTATTATTTTTGTAATATGGCCTGTCGCTCCGCTTTGCGGCCGCAGCTGTTGCAATTTGGTATGTACATTGTACAAAACTCGTGCAACCAGCTCTGGCAAGATATGCACTGAATCCAGTCTTCTGTGGAAACGGTCTTGTGGTAATTTTCAGTGCTCTCAATGGATTACGTTTCGAGAAACCATTGAGCCAAAATTACCAGCCGGCTTTGTGTCGTTTGAGAAACGGTGTGCTAATCCAAGACGTTCGCCGAACCGATAAGCGATTTATTTTACGTCTTTTCGGTCAGGAGCAAGCCCAACTTTTTCCAATTTTTGTATGTGGGCAACCAATTTTTTTTTGCTTCAACGAGAGAGCAGTTGACCGACCAAGCGACTTATTTGCATTGCCTTTTAAAATATGTCTCCTCAGGGTTCTGGATGGTGTGTTGAACTCCATACTTGCTTCATTCACTCTCAAAGTTTTATTTTTTACCTTTTCAATTGCTTTTTTCAGGTCTTTTTCGGACCATAATGCCCGCAGTATCGTAATTGTGTAATTTCGTTGCATTTCTATAAACAATTAAGAAAAAAACGCTCTGATGAGTGTTATATTTCTATACATTACTGGGTCGTATTACACTTACTTTGTTGGGGCGTTTTGTAAATTTCTGAGTGCAAAACGCCCCAGCAAAAATAAAGCAACCCATCCTGATTTAAAAAAATAAACAAAAACGAACTAAAAAGCCAATTTTATGTACTTTATAAATATATATTTCATTTTAACATAATGGGCATAGTTTCTGACAAAATGAAATTATTACTGTAGGTACTCACCGCAATATGTTTTGGCATCTAAATTAGTTTTTGTAGTTTTTTTCTCAACATATCACACAGAACACTACCACTGAATAACACAATTGGCGAACGACTGAAACTAGTTTGAACAGGTATGCGTGATAGACTACTGGGGCGTTTTGTATAGTTTTACCCTATATGTAAACCACGGGAACGTATGCAGCGGTCGATACGTTGAACCCAATTTTCGATGACTCGGCCGCAAATCTATGAAGTCTGATCCAAACAACATAAGTCCAAAATCTTTGTTTTGAGAAAAATGCATTTTAAAGTTAAGAAAATTCCTCTAAATCCAGTTTCGGTTATTACAGAAATATAATAAAATAACATATTCAACGATTTATGTTTGTGTGTATGTTTTACGGGAGATATGTTGTTTTGACCAAACGGTGTTTAATTTTTCTTAATGGACGGAGATAAAAAACGCACTGAAATAATTATTTGTATTCTAAGTTCTTTCATAGACAAACGAATTTATTTAACTTTTATAACAAAAAACAATAAAATAACAAAAGCAGTATTCAAAAACAGATATAAATAACGGTTTTTTTTAAAAGTATTTAAGTAAGTGGTTTATATTTTTTTGATTAAACTAGTTTTCGTCATCAGAAGAATCAATTAGATCAGGATCCTTATCGTCTAATCCCTCTTTTGATTTCAAGTTCTTATAGAAATCGTGGAAAATTGTCGGTATCAACGGTAAAAGAGAAATTATATCTTTTTTTTTTCAGAGATCGGTGATGGTACCACATTTTCCAAAGTAAAGTTCGATGAATTTCTACCTCTTCTTTTGAAGCTTACACATCAGAAATCTGTTTCTTCATTTAAAGTTATTTTTAAAAACACTTTCCCGGGATCTGTTTTTAAATAACGTAACCATTTTATTGCTTGAAACCCAAACATGTTCCCATCTTCGTCCTTTTTTCTAACAACAAAACCCGAATTCGCTTTTAGTAGATTTGCAAAATTCCAAATTTCTTGCGGTTTCAATTCATGTACCACGAATTTTTTCTTTTTTCCACACGATTTGACAAGTTGATACCAATCATGTGGATGGTAAATTTCAGAGTTTGCATTTTTTTTCTTTTTTTCTATGACAGCATGATCTATATCACACTCCATATGTGTATGACCAGGAACTAAAAATTTATGCTCAGCCTTCTCAATACCAGTTGCGGATATTTGCATCGATAATAAAAACATTACAACAACAATTGTGTTTTTGTTTTGGCCTCCACATGTGTCCGAATAAAATTTTACTGATTTTATTGTTCTTGGAAGAATTTTAAGATGCAGAAATAGACACGACGCAATTTCATTTGCACCTCTTCCTGCGATTCCTTCATGCCACATGTAGTTTTTTGAAGTTCCATCTGATAGGTCGTGTATGGTTAAATTGAAAGTCCAAAGCTGTCTTTTGTAGAAAGCGACCGATGTGGACAAGCTTGGTGTTGAATTGGAAGACATTGTTGCAGATCAAAGGCAAAACAAGCTCTCGTGTTATCTTCTTGAGCCTCTAGCTTGTCTCTTTTCTTTGCATTGTATGCCAGCTCTGCCTCCTCATGATGGCTTTCCAGCAATATTTTAAGCTGTTCCAATTCATCACTCTTTTCTTCCGCTGCAACATTAATTTTCATATGTAAGGAATCACAGGAGTTGCATGTATCCTGTTTGGGTCTTTTAAAAGTCAGTTTCAATTTATGAAATTCTCTTTCATAAATTGTCCTTGAAATATACTTTTCTTGTTCAGTGTCTTTATATAATGCAAACATTTTTGCCAAAGAAAGATTTGCTGGTAGAATACGCTGATCGTTCGGTTTTCGTGTGTAATGGCTCTCATAAGAAGGAAAAGATTTAATGTGTTGGTTGACCGACTCAATTACATCATCTGATGTCTTATTTGCAGGAGTGTGACAACCACGTCGATCTGAAGGCAAAATTCCAGTTAAAGTTGATAACTTCTTTTGCAGCACTGTTTTAATAAAAGAATCAGTTTCATCAAGAGTGGCCTTAAAACAGTTTTTGCAAACACGTTCTCGTTTTCCATTAATTTCGAAAAAATAAAAACAGGACATAGTTCTTTTTTTAGGGTTTGAGGATGATGTTGGGCGACTACGTTTTTTATCTATTTGGTTAATTAAGTTTCCTACAAAAGATGCTCTTACATCCCGAGAGCCCAGTGACCAATAAGCATTGAAAATATTTATTTGTATGTCAGGTTTCAAGATTTTAATACAACCGTTGCGACATCTTCCCAACTTTTTTGATGCTCGATCACGCTTAACTACGTTTTTGGCAGTTGTATACGATTTACCTGTATTACGATTTCGTTTCCGTTGTCGACGAACAGATCGTTTCCATGGCTTACTTTCCATTTCAGTGGTTTCTTGATTGTTATTCTCTTTGACATAATCAGTTTGCATTTCAAAATCATCTTCCTGACATTGAATCTTGCTAACAGTGACCGATCCTGGAAAAAAGTTCGGTCCAACGCGCTATCATCAGAAAAATCAAGTAAATCCATCAATTGTGATTCTATGTCAGGCACTGAGGATGAATCTTTAAGAAATCGATTTGTTAAATTTTCCTTTTAAAATTCCCATTTTTCACCTCTTACCTGCAAAAGACATTTCCTAGTTTTCTTCATCTGCTGGATCAATGTTCCTGTTTGGCTTAGGAATGGGTAGGGTATGTTGTTGTTCCACATGGGGATTGAACCTGCACCGCACGGGTCACAAGCCAACACATTCCTCCACAACCTCTACACCGTCGCCACCCTTACTCAAGTACATACATAGGTACTTCATTGGATTTCCTTTTACGTCCGGCGTTTTTTTTCCATTGCAACAGTAGATGAATCTCCAACAAAAGCATCTTTTTCATCTTCACCGACATTCTGCAATATTTGCAATTGGTGCACCTAGTGTTCAGATCCATAAATAAAGTTGAAATTGTCAAAATATTCCCAGTTCGTCGCCTCTTCCCGTCTGGAAATTGGGTTTTTTTATGCGCTTGTAGGTTGTAAACAAATAAGTAAACTTCCTTATGATTTCTTCACAACTAAAAGAAAATTGAAATGAGGGCATTTAATAATTAAAATTAATTCTTCTCGACATCAGTTATTCAATTTGGCCGCCGTCTGTCACCTCGGACTTTATACTGCACATCTGTAACGCAGATGATGTTTTCGAACAAATGGCTTGCGCAACCTGCATTATGGAACACAATGCTAATGCAGTTAAAGTAGTGTCTGCATTTTCGAACACTTTTCTTTTGAAGTTTGCGTTTCGTTTTCAAACAGCCTGCGATACCTTTGACATGCAAAGTTTCTTTTTCCATAATATACAACGTACATGACTTTTTCTAATTATCGTCCAGCAACCTCGACGTTATTTCTATCCACAGTGACGTTCTGTCCTAAGCAGTGTTCGGATGTTTGTTTGTTTGTTGATAGCATGTGATTGGTCTTGACCTGACTAACTTCAAGACCTTCAACCAATTTTACCTTTTCAATCACCGTAAATGCTTCTATCATGGCAAGCTGAAGGCAGATGATGTCGATATCATCCGCATTCCCTAGGAACTGAATGAATCTATTGAAGAAAGGACCTTGTCTGCCGAATGCAGTGGTGTTTTGAGAAATTGTTTCTTAAAGGTTCAGAGACGAACAAATTAAATTTAAAATTTACATTTTTTTCAAAGAAAGATGTTGAATTAAGTATTAACATTCGTTATGTATTATTTAAATAAAAATAACACACCTAATTTTTCTTTTACATTTGGCATAAATATTAGACAAAGAATAATTTTTTTTCCATTCCCTCATAAACTAGAGATGGAGAAAAAAGTTATTGAGATGGTTCCGGGAGAGAACTAGAATCTTCTGAGATCGTAAATTTAGGATTGTATCCGTTTGGCCCCGGCTCATACGTGTGTGAAATGGTGCTCACACGAAACTACTTCATCCATTTGTGTTAGAAGGGCTTCTTGAGAAAGACGTGTTGGGGCGAAAAAAAAAAAAAATAAACAGAACGGGTGCGCAAATTGGACGCTCTCTATTGTGTTACTCATCGATTCGTACACTTAAACAACAAGGGGAAACGTTTAGGAAGGATTTAGTATTATGCAGAATATACGAATTATGAGAGAATTATTTATGTAAGTGCTTTTTTATGTTAGTTGAGTAAGGATTCATATGAATCGTGTCTCTTCGTAGATTAAACACGAAAACCGCAAAGGGAAAAAAAGAAAAGCCGATTATCATCCTAGCGACCTTTGAGAGTATGTATAGTTCTGCCAGACAACAACTGTCAAAAGTTCTAACTTCTACGCTCAGGCTTTCGCAGATTATGTTGCCGTTCTTTCTGTTGGATCATGCCTTGCGACTGTCTCCTCCAAAGTGCAGGCGGCCCTGGACGAGATAGATGAAAGGGCTTACAGTCAATCTTCTTAAAAAATTAAGGTTGTTCTCTTTACGAGAAGGAGAATGCTGGTCGGGTTGACTTATGCTACAATCTGACTCTCCAATAAAACAAAAATTTGGAAGTCCTCCTGGATAGCAAACTTCTTTGGTCCAACCAAGTTGAATTAAAGGCTGCCAAAACGTTGTCGGTTTTCTGGCAGTGCAAGGTCATTTTCGGCATGACATGGGGCTTATCACGGATAAGAGTCCGATGGACTTACACGGTTATGATAAGACTATTTGTATATCCTATTCTAAGGGTATATTGATTTCGACTCATAGTTTATAACATACCTTAATATGTTATAAACTATGTTTGTATACAACATCGATAGTAATGTCGATCTAGCCATGTCCGTCCGTCCTTCGGCAAAAATTAGGCCATAAAACTCGAGCTAAAAAGCTGAAATTGGAACATATCCCTACAGTCTAGAGATCAACATAATCAAGTGTAAGAATTTTTCAATACCGCGCAAAGACAGGCCCACAATCTTAAAAAAAGACAAATTTATCCAAAAAATCGATTTGAAAAATATTGTCTCTTGGGGTCCGAAATGCTCGTGTTCTAAGATTATTGAAACCAATCTACTGAAACGCCCACTGCTAAAAAAAACCGTTGAATTGAAGAAATCGGTAAAAATTAAAAGCCTATTCTTCAAAAAGTATGTAGATAAAGTCGTTTTGAATAATTCCTTCATACAAAGTTGTATGCCATGCCCACTTTTGAGGGTATTTTTTTTTACAAAAAACTTTGTTTTCTCGATAAAATCCTGTAAATGTAGAGTAACAAAATATGAAGACCATATCCTTTTTAACAGTTCACCCATACTTAGGATTTTGTCACGGTTTCCTTAAGGGCGATATGGATAGGGCACTCAACAGTTCGCGCAACTGTGCTTAAGGCCTTGCTCAACCCTTCAACCACCTCCAAAATAGTTTGTGAATGCAAAAATTTTCTGAATTCGGTCGGAAGGTTAAATTCACTTAGTCTTGTCTGGGTCCCTGGTCATAACGGTATCACAGGAAATGAGGTATCTTATGAACTTAATACACAGGGCTAAGAGAAGGATTTTGCAGGACCTGAACCGACGTTAAGTCTACCTGCTTCCTCGGTCAAGGCTTCCATAGACGGTTGGGTTTCATATGAACACATTCTCAGATAATATGACTCTACAGGGTGCAGACAGACTAAGGAAATACTTCTCGCGACGTCTGTTAAAAAGGTCTGCGGCATTCATGTTGTCTTTCAACAGACAAGACTTCAGACATAATATAAAATTAAACATTTCTTTATTAACTTGTTAACACATACGTCATGTTTGTTATTATTACCCGATCGAGCTAATTCTTCAAGCATCCTTGCTCTACTATGCATATTTGTTAATTTGTGTCGCAGTTCTCTTAATCGCAATTCACAATAAACTTATTTTTGAAAAATAATCTAATTTTGTCGACCACTGCACGACGTGGTTTCCACTAGTATTGCAAATAATATTGCCTACCTACTACGAATGGTTTTTTAAAAATTAATAAACCATCGTTACTGAACAGCAAGCATTTTACTTAACGTTAACGAACCAAGAGCCAAGCACCCATAGAGGGAGTTCTGTTGTTTTGACCAGATTGTTTTTTGAAAATTGAAAATTTTTGTTCGGTTAAAACCACACATGTTAAGTTATGTCATTTTGATCAAACATATTTAGAAAAGAAAAAATTAAGTGTTGTTTGGACCATTGAATATCTTTTGAATCGGTTAGACTTGTGCTGTTAAGACCAAACGAAAATAGATTTTTGTCTGTATAGTTCTCTTTACTTAACTCAATTTCGTAAAAAATGGACTTATGCTATTTTGACCAAACTTCATAGAAATTTGGATCGATACGGCCACTTTTTCTTTTCAATTCCTCTAAGGTCGCCGGGTTGTTGGCATACACCAATGATTTAATATAACCCCATAAAAAAAGTCTAGAGGCGTTAAATCACACGATCTCGGCGGCCAATCAACGGGACCGTTTCTCGTTCACACATTCACCGAACTGAGGCTTCAATAACTCGATTGTTGCACCCGCTGTGTGACTTGTTTCGCAGTCTTGTTGGAATCACATGTCACTGATGTCCAATGACGCCACCGGCATTAAAACCGCACCAAACATTGACTTTTTGCGGATGAAGGGCTGTTTCAAAAGCATGCGGGTTCGGTAATCGGTTTAAGGGAACGTTCACACTGAAAGTTTGAAGTTGTCAAGTAGTACTTGAGTACTTTCGTTCATTTTACTTCACACAAAATTTTAGCTGGTTAGAAAATGAAAACTCTCAAATGATGAAATCCTACAAGTTTGACAGCAAATAAAGAACAGCTCTTACTTCTTTGCCAAACTTTAACGATTTTTCTCTTTTAATGCTTTGTTTCTGTTGACCCTGTATTCATCGGTCAACTAAGCAGTTCGTGTGTCCAGTGAAAGGTTGACAGTCGAGTGTAAAAAAAGTAATTTTGTGCATAAAAAGTAAAATTCTTGTTTCAACTTTGAGTCAAACAAAAATTCAACGAGTGAAAGCACTGTGCAAATAAGTAAATTTAATTGCTGTATAGATTTATTATAAAGAATAAAGTCCAATTATTCAGGAGATATTTTTTAATAACTATTTAAAATGCCTTACAGTAAGTGTGTTTTGATGCAGTAGTTGAGTTGATGATAGTAGGATTTAGATTCAATTAATTACATATACTCTACTTTGCACAATTTGGTTGACAAAATGATACACATTTTAAAAGGGTCTTTATAAATATTAATTGGCGCTACGAAAACTCAACAATTTTCCACACGAATCTATATATTTTGTGCGTGGAAAGCTTTTTAATTTTTTGGACATTTACTGGTACTGAATTCACTGTACTGTAGTTACAAAGTCCCACTACACCAGCAAATCATTATATCTTCTTTCTTTCTTTTTTTTTGCAAAATACGAGATAGGAGAAACGATAACCACTGCAGGAAAAGATTTACCCCACCAGCCACCACAAAAGGAAAAGAAGCCACTGCAGTTCTGCAAGTTGTCTCTTTTTCGGAGAGTTGTCTCTTCTTCTTAGTTTTGGCGCTGCGAATTTACGCCAAAGCGACCAAAATGAAATAAGGCCCACAAATTTGGGTAACTAAATTTGTGATCAGCATTGTAAGTAATGTCGATCAATCCATGTCCGTCATTCCATCCGTCGGCAAAAATTAGGCCCTTATACTCGAGCTAGCAAGCTTGAATTTGAACCAAATTATAGGCAGTCGAAATAATCAAATGTAAGAATTTTCAAAATCCGCACACTGATACGCCCACAATCTCAAAAATTCGTTGTATTAAAAATTAATGTTTGAACTAGGAAGCTGAAATTTGAAAAAATATTCTCTAGGGGCCCTTAATATTTATGTTTAAATATTTTTAAAATCCGCCCACTATTTGAAAAAAAAAACATTTTATTGAAGAAATCCTTTTAAATAAAAGTCCTATTTTTCGCAAAGTATGTAGATAGAGTCGTTTTGAACAATTCCTTTTTATAAAGTTATCTGCCATGTCCACTTTTAAGGGGCATTATTTTACAAAAACTTTGTTTGTTTTTCGATAAAACCCTTAAATGTTGTATAACTAAAAGTGTAGATCGTTCTTAATAATTCATACATACTTAAGTTTTTGCCGCGCCCACTCTTTGAGGGATATGTATAGGAATAGGGTTTCCAACAGTTCCTCTAGAATAGGGTATAATTCTAAGGGTATTTTAATTTTGACTTACATACGTAACAAACCTTAAAATGGCTCGTAGATTCCCAAAAGTAACAATTTTTGTGATCAGCATCGGAAGTTATGTCGATTCGAGGTAAAAAGTTGAAATTAGGAATCTACGGGCCCGAAATAAATACAATTTAAAAACATAGGGGCGGGCTACAGTCCGCTTGGGCGAACTGTTGGATACCCTATTCTTATTCCTATATCTCATAAGTGGGCGTGACAAAAATTTAAAGGATTTTATCGAAAAAACTAAGCTTTTGTAAATAAAAACGCTCCCTAGCTCAAACTTTGGTTTTTCAATAAAATTGTTTTATTTAATTGTGGGCGTGTCAGTAGGCGAATTTAAAAAAAAATTAAGTATGAGCATAAAGGGCACCTAGAGAGTATATACTATAAATTTCAGCTCCCTAGCTCAAACTTTGGACTTTCAAAAATAAAAAAAAAATAATTGTGGGCGTGTCAGTAGGCGGATTTTGAAAATATTTACACATGAGCATAAAGGGCCCCTAGAGAGTATATATTAAAAATTTCAGCTCCCTAGCTCAAATTTTGGTTTTTCAAAAAAAATATTTTATTTAATTGTGGGCGTGTCAGTTTGCGGATTTTGAAAATTTTATGTCCCAAGCAGTTTTATGGGCCAAATATCATATATAAAAAATTTCAGCTTTCTAGCTCAAAATTCAATTTTTCCCAAAATTTGTTTTATTTAATTGTGGGCGTGTCAGTGGGCGGATTTTGAAAATTTTATATCCCAATCAGTTTTATGGGCCATAGATCATATATAAAAAATTTCAGTTCTCTAGCTCAAAATTCGATTTTTTCCAAAATTTTGTTTTTTTGAGTTTGGGGGCGTGTCTGTGGGCGGATTTCAAAAATTCTTAAACTTGATTATTTCGGGACCCTAGAGAGTATATGGTTAAAATTTCAGCTCTCTAGGTCCAGTTTAAAGGCCTAATTTTTGCCGACGGACGGACGGACGGACGGACATGGCTAGATCGACATTACTATCGATGCTGATCATAAATATAGTAACTTTTAGGGGTCTACGGGCAATATTAAGGTATGTTACAAACTATGCGTCAAAATTAATATACCCTTAGAATAGGGTATAAAAAAACATTTGAGCTAAGAAACTGGAATTCGGAACAAAAACTCTCTGAGGGCCCACAATGATCTGGTGTAAAGTTTTATAAGATCCGATTCTAAAATTTAGAATAAAGACTCTCTTTGGGGCAAATGCCCAGTTTTAAATAGTTTTAAAATCCGCCCACTAATTTGTATGACTACATATATAAAACAACTATTTGGAAAACAACATTTTATTTAAAAAGTCAGTAAAAGCAAAGTCCTATTCCTACTAAGATATGTGGATAAAGTCGTTCTTAACATTTCCTTATACAAAAGTTGTTTGCCACGCTCACTTGTAAGTGATTTTTTTTAACAAAAACAATTTTTTTTTGATAAAATGCTTTAAGAAACAGGTATGTAAAAAATGCACACATACTTGGATTTTTGCCACGCCCACTATTTGAGGGATAGGAATAGGAATGGGGTATTAGCCTAAGTTCGAGTTCACCAAGCGGACTGTAGCCTTTAATTATGTTTTTTGTTCCAATTGGCTTAGATTGCCTATGGCATGTTGTTTAACTAAGGTGAACAGGTGGTACAACTTGTCTAGATACAAAACGGATTTGGTCAGACGATGTTAGACGTTGATAAGCAGATTGCACAGCGCTATTTTAATTGGTGTTCTCAGTGGGCACTATCGGATTGGCTTGTCGTTTACTCAAAAAGTGTTTGCAGAAGATGCATAGACGAAGAGGCGGAGGAGACTTTCTATACCTCCTCTGCACTGCACATCCTCGCCCCTCTTAAGAAAGAATCTTCTATAATGATCTAACCAAAACCGTCATAAAAAGTTTCTTACGCTATATAAAAAGCTCCAACTGGTTCAAGGACTAGTCTGAAACTAGATCCACTTGGTATCACAAAGGATCTTATATTGTATAAGTTCGTCGGTTTTTGCCGAATAGCATTTAAGTCAAACCTGGACTACAGAATTTATTATTTACTCATAGGGTTTTTTTTAATAACAACATAATTATGCTGATCATGGTCAATCAAAATGTTAAAATATTAAAATAGTGTAATGCTAAGCCTTAACAGGCAGATAAAACGTACTAACCGGATCTATCACATACAACCAAAAGTGAATCACAATGTTGTGCAAAATCGATTCCCACGTCTTCAACCAGTCTTGAACCAATATGAGTATCTATACATCATTTGCTCTGCGTAGATTCTCAGCTCACATGAGTGGGGTAGATATAGCTACTCTTAACAGTCGCGTAAATAAAAGTCACTTTACCCACCCAAAAAAATTTGCTCTAGTTAGGATTGGTCTTCGAAGCTATGCATCTGATTCAGACAGTTCAGTGATTAGGTTTGCGTCTTTTTAATTCTAAAATTAACTGCAAATCCGTAGGAGAAATATGAAATTATTATCATAAATTATAAAATGACTATGCTTACATTCTGACTATGATAATGTGCGAATGGAGATATTTGATCGGAAAAGTATGCGTTGAAAACAGGCAAGTGAGTCAATGTCAATATTTTTTATTTTCTTTAATGTCGCACTGTAGCAAAAAGTGTAATTATTACAGATTGAGAGCGCGACTACAGTATGTTCTTGATTGCAAAAAGTCAGTTGATAAGAAGTCGGTAATTATAATACAAGTCTTACCTTAGCAAAAGGTCAATATTACCTATACTTTTTTTGCGATTGCGTTAGTAAATTAACACCGTTTATAGTGCAGACAAAAATCGCAATCGCTCAAACTAATGAAAAGTGAACTCCTCAATGTATGATATTAAATTGTAAAGAGATATTTATAAGAATTGTGTTTCTTACTACTCGTATTGTATCCAAACGTATCAATGGAGTTGATAAATTAATCACGCACCGAATTGACAGGTGCGGTAAATAATATTTTATCGCAAATAAAGGGGTTTGAAGGTCGCATAAAGGCGCTTGAAGATAATCCTAGGCATGGGCAGCAGTCGTTGTCGACCCGGACCTACCTGTGGAACTTTGGGTCCTAACACCACAGAAGATCTTAAAAAGATCAGAAATTTGCCGGACTGCGTACAAGAATTGAATATATTTAAAGGGAACCCACACATTATGTATCCTGAATACACATGGTGGAGGGTGTTCTTACGGACTTCCCACTCAGCGCCCACTCAGCGCCGACGCAGCGCTGATCTCGTATAATTTATTTGATCATGACTGGCCATAGATTACGAGATGTCTCTCTCTGCACTATAAGAGAGCCATGCGGACGTTTGAGCATCAGCTGAACCAGCTGGAAAACTCCAAGCTAGACGAGTTTTACGTTGAGGATAACCATCAACTGTCCGTGATCATTAACAAAATTAAAGCCGAAACTTATGCTCAAGAGATGGTTGACGCCTTAGTTGGCACATACCGAAACCGAGACTTTGAAGTTTTCCTTCGCCGCCTTTGCGGCGATCTTTTGCTAATGTTGATAATTTAAAACCCACAGAACTTATGAGAAGCTTACACGGCCTGCCTGGAATTTCAGAATCTTAACTTCCGTAGTCATACTTTACATACTCTGGGAAACCCAACGTAATCACTGCTCCCATAAATCAGTTGACAAAATTCGAGACAAAGCCATCCTTAGGTTAGGTTAGGTTAGGTTTATGTGGCTGTCGGCAGAAGCCGACACACTTAGACCAATTTAGGTCCATTGTGATGCACGTATATTATCTACCTCAACTCTGTAGATGGGACTGGCCAACGATACTCGGTTGTTCTCAAACGGTCCCCCATCTACGTACTAACCGCGCCCAACGTCGTTTAATTACGGTGATCTGACGAGAACCGATTAACTCGACGTGGTATGGTCGTTGGTTAGCCATCCTTACCACGAAGAAACTTTGTCCGGCAAATCCCTGAAAGAACCAACAACCAGTACTGCTTACCAAGATATGGAACTAAGCGCCTCGCATAATCATTCTCGGTGCATACAGCCGCGGGAAAGGTACAGATTAGTTAATACGTAACTGGAAGGTTCTTCGAGAAAGCTGGCAACGATACCATCCTAGAGTTTGTCGTTGTATCCTTTGATGTTATCATCGGCGATGATGCACTGAAGGAGCTAGAAGCGGTGATAGACAGGAAAACCAATCTACTGATCCTCAAGCGAAATCTGAAAGAACAACCATCAGAAGAAATAAATTTAGATGAAAGCCTATCTGAGAACACGAAATGGTGGCTTAGGACTCTAATCGAGAAATACCATCTTTTTTTGGTTCGATCTCCGATAGGGAAACAATTTATACTAGGGTAAAATGAAAATAAGAACAACTAGTATGTTGTTGTTCCCCATGCGGATTGAACCCGCACCGCACTGGTCACAAGCCAACACACTAACCTCTAAACCGTCGCCACTCTCATTGTTCTTTTAAAGAGGACTTAGGTTGTCGGGGTAATTGAGCATGTGTAGGGCCCTTACCTCTTTGACAAACAGCCTTCTCTTCTCCTTATCTGATTAGCGACTGATCGGGTTAATGTCCCGGCCGAACCTTCGGTAGCACACGCCGCTGGGCTCAAACTCTTCTGTTTTGGGCGAATCAGAGGTGCAGTCACCGTTATCTTTGCGCTCTTACCCGAGCTGACGAGAATAACATGCCCAACGGCGGTGGCAGACCCCGCGTAGTCTGGTTGGGAGCGATGCCGAGGAACAGCTACCTTGGTCTCTGATCAGTCGCCGGAACTGCTTGGATTAGCAAGTCGGCTTATAGCAACAACTTAAGGTTGTTGCTCTACGTTTATTGATGGAGGTCACCATACAAATATGTATCTTCTCCATCCTTAGTTTTAAGATTCTCCTGAATCGTTGGAATCTCTATTTTTTGAATTTTTGTTTCTGGCTTAGTAATATTATTAATTTTTATTTTTAGTTTACGATTTGTTTTAGCTATGCAAACGATTACAGTTATAACTACAATGAGTATTACAAACATTGTTATGTTACTAGCGTAGTTAATAATGCTATGATATTTTAATTCTTCAATATGTTTTAAATTTTCAATTTGCTGTATTTCAGCAATTTCTCTAAAGTTTAATTTTTCCGTTACATTTATTGTTTCTTCATCTTCATAATGAAAGCTTTGAATAAAATCTATTTGGTAGTTTACAATAGTGACATTTAGTATATTAATAGAAAAGTTGCTGATATTTATTATAAAGTTTCCAGTTAGTTTTAATTGTCTATCGTCGCATTGATTAATTACAGTTTCTTTTTCCAAATTTTTGCATATTACAGTATTATCATCAATTTTAATTACTTGTTTTTCTGTATTGTAACGATAGGTGAATGAATTTTGTGTTCTACCCGAATGACTTAAATTTAGTTCCTTCATATAAATGTTATTACTATTATATTCATATTCTATGTTATTTATTTTTATAAGTTGTAAATTGATTTGGTCTTTTAGTATTTGAGGAATGTACATTTTTTAAATTATGTTTTCTGTAATTATGTTTCATTCTTATGTCTTAAGTGTTTGTAGTTTCTTATATAACCTTCACGGCGTTTTTCTTCATAATTTTCCCGTGGTATATTTCTTTTATTTATTATTTTTTTCTTTTTGTCTTCAATTTTGTTCTTTAAGTTTACGTGATTTTCTCCCTCAGCCTCATTTGGGTCATACCTAATGTTGAGTCGTATCTATCATTGTATATTTGAATAGCCTTATATATTTTCATATTGGTTGAAACGTCTGTGTCTTTTATGGTTAGTAAAATTTCAAGTAAGGTCGAGTGAAATCTTTCTATATCTGAATTACCTGTATGAGAGTTGGCCTTTGTTATATGCATTTCTATTCCCTCTTTCCTGAAGTGTTCTTTTATGTTTTCTGAATTGAATTCATTGTCACACACTATTTTTCTTGGTTTTCCGAATTTTGCTAATTGTTCATCTATGCATTCTAACTTACTTGTCCAATTTTTACTAGTCAAACTATATTCCGCCCAGAACTCCCACTTTTATGCAATCTTTGTAACCGCAGTTCCATTTCATCGCTATATGCCCCATCCTCAAAGAATTCCGATATAATTCCTTTGGAGCTATTGTACTTTCGGTTGAAGAAATGTTGAGCATTTTAAATGGTAATCGAGGCTGGAAACTATTATACGACTTCTTAACCAGCGCACTACACTACAGACAACGTATCATAGACGAGAACTTTTAGTTATACAAAAAACTTGAAATCTGTTTAATTTATATGCAAAGTAAACGGAACAGAACATGTTCTATATTGACAATCTGGTAGACGGCCTTAAGCCAAACCAAAATAGACTAAGAAATCAAAATTAAAATTGTTAACAAGTTATTTATATGAAATAAATAGTCAATTAAAATAACTAACTACTAGCCAAACTATATCCGTAAGCTTTTTTAGTAAATTTGTCTATAAATGTCAAATATATTAACTTATTAAAATGGTAGATATCCATGTGTAATATTTCATTCCCTTTGTTCGGAGTTTCAGTTAGCTTGAATTTAGGTCTAATCGGTTTCCTGTCGCATTTCCCTTCCTGACAAGTCAGACAATTTCCTATTACTCTTGAAATTTCTGTTATCAGTTTTGGAATGTATATTTTATATTTTAATTGATAGTGTGTTTCTATTACTCCTGAGTGGTTACTTTGTTCGGTGTGATAAAGAGATATTTGTCTATGAACATCTTCAGCTTTTTCTAAAGCTCTTGGCCTCTGTGTAAGCTTATAAAATTTAACTTCTTTGTTATGTCCATACATTTCAATTAGTACTTTTTGTACTTTATTATATTCCCTATCTTCTACTTCGGAGTAAATACCTGTCGTCCCTGCTATGATTGTTCTACTAAACAGATCCCTCCAGTGTTTGCTATCTTTCGTCATGTCGACCTCAATAATTCTTTTACCATATAGCGTTTTTATTTCATTTTGGATTGAGTAGGTCAGTATTAACTGAGTCTGATATGTATTTACAATTCTCTCTTAGATTGATATATGATCTAACAATTGTTCATCCACTGAGTGTGCAGTTTCTGATGTTTCGTTTATTTCGTTTGGAATTCTGCTTAGGAAATCTACAATTTTATTCTCCTTGCCTTTTATATACTCAATGTCAAACTCGAATTCCTGTAATTTAAGAAGTCCTCTTTGAACTCGTTGACTGAACTCTTTTGCATTATATTTTTTAGTTAAAAATTTTATATGATCGGTGATTATTTTGAATTTTTCCCCCAAAGATATGGTCTAAAATATGAGGTAGCCCAAACCACTGCTAAAAATTCTTTTTCTGTTACTGAGTAGTCTTTTTCATGGTCATTTAATGTTCGAGAGGCGTAGCATACTGGCTGTCCTTCTTGAGTAAGTACAGCTCCCAAAGCAAAATTACTTGCATCAGTTTAGAGTGAAAATTGTTTATTGAAGTCTGGAACTTTAAGTATGGGATGCTTAATCAGGGTTTCTTTTAAACTTTCAAAGGCTTGAATATATTCAGGGTCATTGCTATTGATTTTCATATTCTTTTTTTAATTTATTTTACCATCGGGTATGCTATTCTAACGTAGTCCCTAGTAAATTTCCGTTAATACCCAGTGCTACCTAGAAATCCTTTCAATTGCGTTATCGTCAAGGGTAAAGAATACTTCTGAATTCCTTCTACTTTATTCGGATTTGGTTTCATCCCTTCCGAAGTGAGTATATGACCTACGTATTCCGTGTTGTTCTTAAGAAAAGAACATTTACTTAGTTGTATTTTAAGATTATGATGCGCTAATCTTTGAAATATTTTATTTAATGATGATATGTGCTCCTCTAGGGACGTGGAAAAGATTAATATATCATCTAGATATACTGTACAAATTATAGGACAAATTTGTACAGTATATCTAGATGATATATTAATCTTTTCCTTTCTCTGAGAATATCATTCATTAGACGTTGAAACGTCGCTGGGGCATTTTTAAGCCCGAAAGGCATTCTGGTATATTCATATACACCATTTGCGTAACAAATGCAGTCTTATGCATATCTTCAGTATGTACCTTTATTTGATAGAAAAATACTGTGACCTTCCTAACTTGTCCAGGATACTGTCTATATTTGGAAGTGGGTATTTATCATCCACCGTTATATCATTAAGTGCTCGAAAACAAACACATACTCTAAACTTAGTCTTTCCTTCACTGTCAGGTTTCTTGGCCACAACTACGATTGGTGAGGCGTATCGACTGTATGATTTTCGAATTATGCCCTGCCCTATTATGTTTCCTGACCTCTTCCTCATGTTTTTGAGGGAGACGGTACAGTCGGGCATTTATTTGTTGATCTGTGGTTAATTTTATTTTATGTACTATGCTTTCTAAGTTCGTAAGTTGATCTTTGCAACAGCTCTTGAATTTCCTGTTTTTCAAAAGATTTTAAATGGTCTAACTTCACTCCCTCGTGTCCACCTAATTCGTAACATTCTATGTATGGTTCAACTTCGAAAATAATTGGAATTTGAGTCTTATTTTGTAACAACACTTCTCTTTTTTTTATATTTATGCTCTCTACCAAATTACCTATGAAATCCATACCTAACAAAAGACTGTATGATTTTTCTCCTAATGACTTGCCGTGTACTTGGACAAATACATTATATCTGTATATAAATTCCGTAGGGACTGGGACTTGATAGATCTTTAGTTTTTCGACCGTCTGATTATTTACTGGCGAAAGTTTTATTGTGACTTCGTTAAGAGTTTTATATGTGCTACAATCTATTTTGCTTGTATTCACAATAGTCATTGTAGATCCTGTATTTCAATAGAGATATATGTTTTTCATTTCCTACAGAGAATACTATTTGGGTCTTTCTACCATTGAGGCTGGATTAAGAAAAACCGGAGCTTCTATTGAATGAGATTCTTCTGGAATGTTAACCTGTTCCTCGGAATTATTCCGGTATTGTTCTGAGCTTAGGTGAGCTATGTTATCGATATCCATTGGTTCATTGTTTTGCCTATTTTGTGATTGCCTGGGGTTACTATAACTATAGTTGTTAGTACCTCGTCGCTGCTGGTTTGTCTGTCCAGAGTTATTGGCGTTAGCAGTTAGTCGCTGTCCAGGGTTATTGTAATTACTATTTTGCCTTTCTTGGTTAGTTCGTCCAGGACTATTAAAATTAAAATTTTGCCGTTGTTGGTTGGTCTGTCGTAGATAATTGTAGTTAGTGTATTGTCTTTCGTCATGGGCCTGTTCAGAATTATTGAAGTTAGTATTCCGTCGTAGTTGGTTATTAGGAATATCATTTCTTTCTTTATCTCTGTAATTTTTATATGCCCGATTAATGCTTCGGTCTGTAAGAATATTCCCTTCATCAAACCCTACATATGAATACAATATTGTTTTTTATTCTATGTAGTTCATATTCGTCCCTAAGTTCTGTGGCTAAATTTTCAGATGCTACTTCTCTTATCTTACTCACTACTAGATTATACAAAAGAGACTTAAGACTATCCTTTTTGTTTTCATACATTATTAAAGTATGAGTATCGGTTAGTAGGAACTCAATTTTATTGTTTAGATCCAAAACTGAACTTACTCTTAAATTGTTAATCCTTCTTGTAACTTCCCCTTGGTCGATGACGGGTCTGAAAGTCAACCCTAGAAGATTCCTTGCTTCGTCACATGTTGTAGCTGCGTTGCTCAGTAGTACCTCCTTTGCTCTTCCAATGACTTTGCATTGGGCTATCGCGGTCCAGGTAGCGGCTCTTCTATCCTCCGGTGTATGGTTGATGTGGTTGTCCACCACATATATGAATTGAGTCAGGTCTTCTTTATTTCCTGAGAATTCTTTTATGTAAGAAATCTCTCTCATTAGAACTAGGGCTCGGCTATCAGCCTGTTGCGTATTAGCCTCTAGTCTTGCGAGAATTTGTGCCATTGTAGCCAATATGGTGTTTGAATCGGTTGTCATTTCGATTTCTTCTTCTTATTTTCCGTATGTTGCGACTGATTTTTAGTCTGCAACAGTCACTTGAATTCTATTTTTATACCCTATTCTAAGGGTATATTAATATTGACGCATAGTTTGTAACATACCTTAATATTGCCCGTAGACCCCTAAAAGTTACTATATTTGTGATCAGCATCGATAGTAATGTCGATCTAGCCATGTCCGTCCGTCCGTCCGTCGGCAAAAATTAGGTCTTTAAACTGGGCCTAGAGAGCTGAAATTTTAACCATATACTCTCTAGGGTCCCGAAATAATCAAGTTTACGAATTTTTGAAATCCGCCCACAGACACGCCCACAAACTTAAAAAAACAAAATTTTGGAAAAAATCGAATTTGGAGCTAGAAAGCTGAATTTTTTTTCATATTTTCTATAACTACTAAAACTGCTGGGAGATACAATTTTCAAAATCCGCCCACTGACACGCCCACAATTAAATAAAATAATTTTATTGAAAAACCAAAATTTGAGCTAGTGAGCTGAAATTTATAATATATACTCTCTAGGGGCCCTTTATGCTCATGCGTAGTTTTTTTTTTAAATCCGTCTACTGACACGCCCACAATTAAATAAAATAATTTTATTGGAAAACCAAAGTTTGAGCGTTGTTATTATTTATTTATTTATTTATTGTTGTTATTATTTATTTATTTATTTATTGTTCTTATTATTTATTTATTTATTTCTTGTTGTAATTATTTATTGATTTATTTAATTTATTTAGTTCAGCAATCCTAGCAGTTCCCTAGTTTTAAGTTTCAATAAAAAATAAAAAATATATATATATATTAAATGAAGGTTTTAATCATAGTTTCCTTCAAACTTTTTATCCCAATTGGTAATTATTTTCACAAAAACTTTTAAAAATTTTCAGTTGTAAGATATAATATATCAAATCTCCGAGCAAGCTGCGTATTTATTTAATTTTTTAAAGTCTTAATCTATGAATAAAAATTATATCTATCTATCTAAAGTTTACGATAGGGAGCGTTTTTTTACAAAAGCTTCGTTTTTCGATAAAACCCTTAAATGTTATATAACAAAATATGTAGAGCGTTCTTAACAATTTAACCATACTTAGACTTTTGGCACGCCCACTTATGAGGGATAGGAATAAGAATAGGGTATCCAACAGTTCGCCCAAGCGGACTGTAGCCCGTCCCTATGTTTATTTTATGTTTTCACTAATGTTCCGTATGCTCGACTGATTTTTAGTCTGCAATAATCACTTTGGTTCGATGTCTTCTCTATTTTTTTCTATCAAAAACAAAAAAACAAAATCCGTACGACTGCGCCAGTTAAATGAAAAAATCAAATGCTTGTTTGAAGTGTCTAGTTCTGACTACTTTTATTATTTGTGTTTTTCTTCAAGCTTAATTGCTGATTAATTATATACCTGACGGTGCATTTATTACAATTTGGAGTGTTTAACTGAAATGCAATTGATATCTGCATCCGTTGTAATATACAAATTAATTCGCAAATATGATGATTTAAATGGAGCAATGACTTAAGGTTGTAAGGTAGATGGACCATTGTGAGGCTGGTAAACATGTTTGCCGAATCTGGAAGCATCGTACGAAGACCGTACCATAGAGATCCATATGTTCGGGTTCAAGACACAATAGCGGCTGTAGCATCGTCAATTCAGGCAAATCCAAGCGCTGCGACTCGGAACTTTCGGCGCAAATTCGAGTTAGCAGTCGGTCATTAAAACGGATAATTCATGATGACTTAAACTTATTTAAGTACAAAGTCCAAATTGCAAGCAAGTTCAACCGTCTGGATTTCCCTATTCATCCTGAATTCTGCCAAAAAATTATTGAAATAGCCGAAGAAGACAACATCTTGATAAATTGCTTGTTTATGTCTGATGAGTCCCATTTTAAACTAAACTTCAATGTAAATAAGCAAATTTGCCGTATACGGGATGAACCTAATCCAGGAATACTCATCAAGGTGCATTGTGGGGCAATACTTCTTTGAAGATAACGGTGTAACAGTAACTGTCAATGGGTACCGTTATTTAAAGATGTAGAAGGAGTTTTTTTTACCCAGAACTGCTCGGATGAAGTATCCGTTTCAAAAGCAACGACCATACCACGTCGAGTTAATCGGTTCTCGTCAGAATAACCGCGTGTCGCTGGCCAGTCCCATCTACAGAGTTGAGGTAGATAATACATACGTTGTATCACAATGGACCTAAATTGGTCTTAGTGTGTCGGCTTCTGCCGACAGCCACCTAAACCTAACCTAACCTAAGCTAACAGCATTTGGTTCCAGCAAGGTGGCGCAACTGCACACAAAGCCAGACCGGTTATGGCGGAGCTCCAACGAAAATTCCCAAACAAATTGATATCCAGAAACTTCAGAATGTCGCAAGAGGTGTACAAAACGAAAACAAGGAATTTGACTGAACTGAAGCAGTCCATTAAAACAAAAATTGAGGCGATCCCTACTTTAACCCTTCAGGCCGCAGTGAATAATTTTCTGATCGCATATATGTGGATGAGCATGGAGGTCATTTACGGTCTATCATCTTCAAAAACAATTAGTTATACAAAATAAAATTGAATTTTCTAAACAATAAAAAAATAAATAAATAAAATGCAGTTAATAAACAAAAACTTATTTGAATTTCTTATTTTAGCACAATTGGCCACCCTGTAAGTGCAGCATAATAAGAGAGGTTAATCCAGACGATATAAATGTTATTATTTAAGCTCAGGGCTTTTGGTTTCCCACCATGTTTCATAAAATGGGTTAATTCATACCTTAGATCAAGGGTCTATCAAGTGAAATTTAGAGGATCGCTATCTGTATCTTTCACAGCTCAGTCTGGAGTTCCCCAAGGAAGTCACCTCGGACCAATTTTGTTTATACTTGCAATTAATGATGTTAAGGCATGTATACATCACAGTAATATCCTGATCTACGCTGATGATATGAAAATATATAAATCTATCACTAGTCAGCAAGACAGAATGTTTCTTCAATCTGACATTAATAGCTTCGCCAATTGGTGTGATAAAAACGGTTTATCCCTGAACCCATCTAAATGTCAACATATGACATTCTCTAGAAAGAATATCCCTTCCACCTTTCAATATTCTCTGTCTCAACATATTCTTTGTAATGTTGATAATTTTAAGGATCTTGGGGTTTATTTCGATCCCAAACTAGTTTTTGCCAAGCATATCAATTTTATTGTTAATAAATCTAATTCTATGCTGGGCTTCGTAAAAAGGTGGGCGAAAGAATTTAATGACCCATACGTTACTATGTCATTGTACAATTGTTTTGTCCGTCCGATTCTAGAGTATGCTTCACAAGTTTGGACGCCATTCTACAACATTCATTCAAATCGAATAGAGGCCATTCAACGAAAATTTATTCGATTTGCACTAAGAGGACTTCCATGGGATGATCCTTTTAACCTACCTCCTTACAGTCAGCGTATTAAGCTTCTTCAAATGTTACCCCTTTCTCAACGTAGGCTTAATAGCGATATCATTTTTTTACAGCAGCTTATATCCGGTCAAATAGATGCACCTGACTTGCTGTCGTCTATTGGCTTTAATTTTCGTGGTGGTGCCCATAATTTACGCAGTGTTGAATTATTGGTTAACCCCCATCATAGAACGAATTATGGGAGTCATGAGCCTATTAGTCGCATGAGTAGAATCTATAATCTAAATGATCAAGTGATTGACTTGCATGTTAGTAAAATTAACCTTAAAAATATTTTGCGTAATAATGCTTTAATATCTTGAATTGTTTTCATTATTTTGTGTCTGTGTTAGTATTTTATAGGTACATAATTATTGTATTTTGAATTGTTTTGTCCTTACTAACACCTGCACTAAATGATGAGCCTGTGAGAGCACTTTTAGTGCCGGCAATTTCTGCTCGTGACAGTTGCTTGCTTTAAGCACTCCACGACACAGAGCTGATAGTGTATTAAAAAAAAAAAAAAAAATTACTCTGGGGGAGCTGCTAAAGGCATGCCAAATAAAGCATTGAAGATGGCTGTAAGAAAGAGACCCGACCTCTTCATATCATATATAATATACTTCTCGCAGTGGCTCACGAGAGATTACCCCTCTCACACTGACAGTTTAGCTTCAGAAGAGCGCGCAATACAGTTGATGGTATAAGAGCGTTGGTCCACAAAGCAGAAAACGCCATCGAAGGAGTAAGATGGCTCTACGACACAAAGGAGTACTGTGCAGTAGTAACGCTGAACTACAAAAACGCCTTCAATTCCGTGAACTGGTCATTCCTAAGAATATCTCTCGCCAGAACGGATACACCATATAACTTGCTAAGGTAAGTGACGGACTGCTATAACCACAGGAAGCTAAGGTATTATACCGATGAAGGAGTCAAATACTACAAGATCACCGCCGGCGTCCCACAAGGATCAGTATGACGGAGTCCTACATGCTAATGCGATTAATGCTAGCTCGTAGAGTATCGATAATTGGACCCGCCGACGACATTGCCATAGTGACAGTAGCTAAACAGATCCATGAACTGGATAAACTACAAATGAAGCAATTTCAAGGATAAAACACTAGCTAGTATCTATACACCGGACTGGAACTAGCCGACCATAAAACTGAAGCTGTCCATATTTCCAGGTGGATAACCAGATCATCAGATCCAAAGAAGCAGTCAAATATCTTGGAGTCATGCTGGACAACAGACTTAAGTTCAAGACGCACGTGGAGTATATTACAAAGAAAGCATCGCAAATACAGGGAGTACATGGAAACAGCAACTACCACCTTAAGCAGTTCCTGACTGGCCATGGCGGCTATCGTAAATACAATATTAAATACATCGATTCGCAATTTTTCGTTGTAGGCGATTCGTAGAATGAAGAACGAATCTGCCCAATCCACCATTCCTAATAGACAGTGTGTAGTCTGGTACCAAATGAACTGCGGAGAGTAGAAAAGCTAAGGAGACCACCAAAGGCAGCAGAAGCAACTGACACAAGACAAAACACACAGAATTGCTAACCAGCCCCGCGAAGTAATTCCTAACGGCAGTCCCGCGGGGAGAATGGTTGAAGTCTGCTGGGTGTGTCACTATTATCAGTGATCTAGTAATTGGATCGTCTGGCAATAACTTTGCTAAAATCGAGCAGTTTCAAATAATGCAGCCGTAAAAGTTACCCAGATAAGTGAGCCGTAGGGCCTTCAAGTTGTTTGATCTGTAAATCAAGCAGTACTGGATGCGAAGGGGTGTCCAGTGCTACCGTAAGGGTTGATCGGAGATCTCCAGTGACACTAAACTAAAGTTGTAATATCTATGTTGTAGCTAGTAACTTATGATTGATATCACTATTCTATCTTATCTTATCAAAACATTTACAATTTTTTTTATAAGAAAGTAACGCGATGATATCAGTTCGCCAGATGTAGCGTTGCAATTAGAAAAACAAAAATTGCACCCTAACGAAAGTGATAGAACTACTACGAAAGTCAAACAAAATTAATTCAAATTTTCCATAAACTAACTAAATATGTTTTTTAATTGGAAAGCCCCAATGAAAAATCTTTTAATTCGTCGCCTTATTACTGAGTGAGAATGTAAAACCATTTCCATCCTAGTATAAACGAATGTACCTTCTTGAACTCAGTTGAGATCGCTTTGCTTCTCCGTGTCCTACTTACGCTTGCATTTTACCATGACCTTCAAAAATTCATGATTTGTAAAACTCAAACAAAATTTAACTACTTGCCGGTCTATTTGTTTCTATCCACGGTAAACGATTGAGCTTGTCAGCAGACCTATTATAACAGGTATCTTTGGCTAAACGCTTTTTGATGAAATGCTCAATCACAGCACAATGCATAAGCCATTACGCCGAGTTATTTATCGACACATAAAGTGCAACAGCATACAAATAATCAAGGCCGGACAATCCATTCTGTGATACGAAGAATAAATCGACCGCGATAATTGTATCGTATTGTGAGCGGTGTCTGCCTACAACGCCCATTTCATCAGATTGAATTGGGCATTAACAATTTTATATTGGTATCTGCAGATCGATTGGGAAAATCATTCAAGCGGGAAACACTGACATTAACTTTTCTTCCAATAATCTAAGATTAAGTCGTGCAAATCACTTGAGGCGGCGTCTAGTATGATAAATTACAGAAAATTAATTTGTACCCAATTAATACTCGTAACTCATGTTAGGTGTTAGTCCGTACTGTTTTAAGATGATGAAGAGATCATCTTACCATAAGAACACAAAAGTCTCGTTAAATAATAATAATTTCAGATGTGGTGTAATTAAAGATTGTAAAACATACTAAGTTGGTATCATAATAATATTATGGAATGTAATGTCATCTTTAGTCATTAAAGATGAATCAGACCTCTCAGACTGTATCAATGAACCTAATTAAAATCCCATAAATGAAAAGAATTCAAATTATGTGTTGTAGCAATGACTTAACAGGGTGTTATGTACTTGTTGTAACGTATCTAGAGGACTGATTCTGGGATATATTCTGAGAACAAAAATCAAAGGATGAAGAGCCCCATTTTGACCAACCCTGAACAACGCTTGTCTTCATAGCGCCGCTATAAATTAATAATACAAATAGCCATTTGCCCTAGAAAGCAAACGTTGCTAAGGTAATCAGAGTTAACCTAATAATAATTCAATCGTCAAATATCAACGAGCTTTTCTAAATGTTTTTGTTCAAGCATCCTATAATACATATTATGGTTCTTGTTCTCTCTGAGTCAAAATTTGAATACTCTTAGGCAGGGTATAGAAAGTGGTACGTATATTCTTTCAGTATTGTTTTTATTAAGAACGTATTTGGATTCGGTGTTCCATGAAGTTATTAGGCATGTTGCACTTGCCCAAATTTATATCAACTGGAAGTAAGTGCGAATTCTAAACCGGGGGGAATTGCATTTTTGCGTATGCACTTACCCCAGATTTATCCTATGGGATAACTTTGGCTATATTTATTGTAAATAATATTTTAATAGGGCACACAGGGGGTTTGTACCAGAAGATCAAGAAGAGGTATGGCATATTCCAAAGTCATTTTCGCACTGCTCCACAAGCAAGGAAAAGTTCTATTACCCTTTTTGTGGTAATAGATCATTAACGACCTTCTCCACAGACTAAGTAATTTAGGCTTAAATACAATTTGATACGCCGATGTCATAGTCATCGTCATTGGGGACAAATACGAACGAATTCATAACACGTATGCAAAACGTCAATCACAGCAAGCCTACTATAGTTCCTTTAAAAAAATTGAAAATTAAAATTAAAGGGATTGGGAGAACATCCCATGTCTAAGACAATGCCAACAGATTTCTAAGTATATGTAAAATGATATCAAAAACTTAGTGGGCCATCTTACTGGTCACGGCGGTTTACGATACCAAATAAACAATATGAAAATGACCGACTCTCTAGAGTGCCGGCTATATCTTGAAGAAGACGAAATAACTGAACATATTTTATTTGAGTTTCTATCCCGCAATGAAACAGGAAAGAAGATCTTCTTCAGGGAACAACAGAGTCGCGAAGATATAAAGAAGTCTTCTGCTGGTAAGTTTTGTCTGCTTTTTAGCTAAAGTAAAAATTCGACTAGCCTAAATATTTCCTGGCCCTTACGGCACAAAAGATCTTATAGGTCGAAATGCATTTGTACATATTTTAATGTTTTCATTTTTCAACCAACATCTGTAAATGTCAATACGACATTTTGATATTATAATTTTTAAATGACATACAAACTTGATAACTTCCTGTTTTGATAATTATGGTTTTCATTATGAAAAATCAAGTAATCAAATTAAAAATTTGCAATTGTCAATCTGATGAAAGCTGTTGTCAAATTAAAAACTAAGGTTGTCAGATTGAATATCTGAATTATCAAAGGCAAATTTAAATTTTCATATAGCAAATGGTAATGTTCAATAAGATTATTGCAGTTGTCAAATTGATAGCTGAGGTTGTTCAACTGAAACTTTCAATTGTCAATGTGTTAAACGCAATTATTGATAATGTTGCATCCGCTAGGAATTAGGAGTTGGCAATGCCATGCTTTTGCAATACCTAACGAACACTGAACATCATCGCTCAACTGTCAAGATATTCGATCTGTCATTCTTTTCTCTCCTGCTAGATCGGTGCACGCTGCGCCACCCTTATCTTAATTTATAATCTAAGTATCTTGAAGTTAATATTATCTAATAAATATTTGCAACTACCTGCAGCGTATCTTTATTTCGCTCTCCACCCAAAGGGTTGCAACAGTGGCGACGAGGATTTTGGAACTACGAACGGATTATAATTCATCGTAGCAATGGCGAATCCACAACCTCAAATTCATCAGCAGGTTCCGCAGGATTTCATTACATTTTTCCAAGCGTTGATGTCAAATCAATCAAGCAGCGCTGATTGAACGTCTATCTACAAACGTGTTGGACACCAAAAAGGAAAAATCATCCGTGGAGTATACCATTGAAGTCCTACGCAAAAATATTCAGGAATTTCACTTCGATGAAGAAAGTGGTATCACATTCGCTAACTGGTTCGAACGTTACTCCAGTCTATTTGAGAAGGATGCAGACTCGTTGGACGACAACGCAAAAGTTCGTCTGCTCTTGAGGAAACTTGGAATCTCAGAGTACACCCGCTACGCCAATTTCATTTTGCCGTCCACGCCAGCTAGTCTCGATTTCAAAACCACAATCGACAAGCTTAGCAATATTTTTGGTAAATCTGAATCAATGTTTAGTATACGCTTCAGCTGTTTACAGACAACAAAAAGCAGTCTGGAAGACTTTACGGCGTACGCCAGCAATGTCAATAAAAACTGTGAGCAATTTCAACTCAACAAGCTTACAAGTGAGCGGTTTAAGTGCTTGATTTTTGTTAAGGGTCTTCAGTCATCTAGCGATGCGGATGTTCGATCCCGATTGCTGTCATTGCTCGAAACGGGGGACGAGTCAAAAATCACACTAGAAAACTTACTGTTGGAGTGTCAGCGCGTGTCTAAGCTGAAGCAGGATACTCAGTTATTGGAGTCAACACCATCCAGGGCGCAGGCTATATCTTTTAGCAACAAGCAGCATAAGAAATCGCAGCATAACTCAACACTCAACACCGATCCCGCGAGTCACAGTACTTCAGTCAAATCAGCTCCAAAAACACCATGTTGGGGTTGCGGTGAAATGCATTTTTCCGCAAATTGCCCATACAAAGACCACACATGCTCATCATGCCAGCTACAAGGTCACAAAGAGGGCTACTGTGCTTGTTTTTCGAAGAGGAACAATAATAAAAAGAACACTGCTACAATTGAGTCATTTCGTAGCAGAGGTAAAATTCGTCGAAGTCAGCAGCGGATATCAAATTCAGTCATCGTCAACTCAACCCGCCAAGCCAATCGAAAATTCGTGAATCTCAAGATTAATGGTCAACGTATCAAGCTTCAGGTAGACACCGCTTCAGACGTCACCATTATTTCCAGCAGGATATGGGAACATCTAGGCAGACCAACATTAACAGCCGGCATACAAAATCAAACAGTAAAAGATGCTCAATGTAATTTCATTAAAATGCTTGGTTCTTTCAATGCAGATGTTGAACTCTTGGGTATGAAAGCCAACCTGCCATGTCTAGTAGCAGACCTTTTACACCCATGTCTTTTTGGTATTAATTGGATGGACGAGTTTGGTCTTTGGGATCATCCATTGAACAGCATTTGCCAATCAGTTCAAGAGGCAGAGTGCACAACGAGGGAAGACAAGATCAGGAATATTCAAAAGGATTTCGCAGACCTTTTTACTGCTACCCTTGGACACTGCACAAAGTTTAAACCCAAGATAGATGTACCTTAAGGAAAATGTCACACCAATTTTTCGAGGTAAACGTCCAGTTCCGTATGCATCTTTAACAGCAATCGATGAGGAGCTCCAACGCTTAGAACTTTCTGGGATAATATCACCTGTAGACTTTTCTGATTTTGCTGCTCCCATAGTAGCCGTCCGTAAAGCGAACGGATCCATCAGAATATGTCCCGATTATTCAACTGGATTGAACGCTGCCCTCCAACCACATCAGTATCCTCTTCCAAGGCCAGAGGATATTTTTATAAAACACGGGGGAGGTAAAGTATTTAGTCACATCGATCCGTCTGACGCGTACCTTCAGGTGGAAGTGGAGGACGAATGCAAGAACTGGCTCACTATCAACACACATCGGGGACTTTTCCGTTTCAATCGCCTGCCGCCCGGAGTGAAGTCAGCACCTGGTGCATTTCAGCAGCTTATGGACACTATGCTTTCTGGTTTCGATGGCGTATCGGCATACTTGGACGACATACTAGTTTCCGGAGAATCGGCAGAGTAACACACACACAGACTTCGTGCCGTTCTTTCGCAATTGCAGGAGTACGGGTTTCGCATCAAGTTGGACAAATGTGACTTCTTCACATCTTCACTGCACTATTTAGGTCACGTGATCACCTCAAGTGGATTAAAGCCAGATCCTGACAAGACCAAAGCCATCGCATCAATGCCAGTACCGCAAAATTTAACTCAACTAAGGTCCTTCCTGGGGGCTATCAACTATTATGGATGCTTTATACCTAACATCAGCAAGTTAAGTGGTCCACTTCACGCGGTACTCTGCAGAGATACTAATTGGGAATGGACTGCAAAGTGCCAAGACGCGTTTAACAAATTCAAGCACATACTATCGTCGGATCTTTGACTCACTCATTACAACCCTGAGCTACCGATAATAGTAGCAGCAGCCGCATCCAACACTGGTATTGGCGCCTGCATTTCTCATCGACTCGAAGATGGAAACGTCAAAGCTATTCAACATGCATCGAGAACACTCACTTCAAGCGAGAAAAATTACAGCCAGGTGGAGAAGGAAGGGTTAGCGCTTATTTTTGCCATCAAAAAGTTTCATAGAATGCTATTGGGACGTCACTTCATACTTCAAACTGATCATAAGCCACTCCTATCTATTTTCGGTTGTATGAAAGGGATTCCAGTCTACACTGCCAATCGACTGCAACGTTGGGCGTTAATGCTACTCAGGTACGATTTTTCAATTGAATATGTATCATCCGCAGATTTTGGTAACGCAGATATCTTATCGCGCTTAATTGGTCAACACTCACAAACCACCAAAGAAGAATACGTCATCGCGAGCACTACAATAGAAGAAGATGATTGCGCTGATTTGGCACACACCATTCAACGACTGCCACTTACATTCCATATGGTGCGCACTGAAACATTGAGGTCTCCTGTTCTACTTCAAGTGAGCGGGTTCATCAAAATAACCTGGCCCATCAAAAACGATCTATCTCCCACTGTTCTTCAGTACTTCAACAGACGCGAAGCATTGTCTCTGGTTAATGATTTCATTATGTTTGGAGAAAGGCTAGTCATTCCAGAACGCTTCCGATCCAAGATTCTTTACCAAGTACATCGAGGACATCCTGGCATCCAGAAAATGAAGGCGATTGCTAGAGGATATATTTACTGGCCTCAAATCGACAAGGACATTGAGCAGTATGTGAAGCAATGCACAGATTGCCAATTGGTAGCCAAGTCACCAGTAAAAACTACCCTTCAGTCATGGCCTTTAGGATCCGAACCTTGGGAACGGATTCACATTGATTATGCCGGACCGATACAAAACACCTACTATCTACTGATCATAGATGCGTTCTCTAAGTGGCCTGAGATCGTTACCACTACCTCAACAACTGCAACCGCAACTATCAACATATTGAGGGAAGTTTTCTCAAGGCAAGGTTATCCAAAAACTCTTGTATCGGACAATGGGACGCAATTTTGTAGTTAGCAGTTTAAGAATTTCTGCGATTCTGCTGGCATTAATCACATCAAAACATCGCCGTTTCATCCTCAATCCAACGGACAAGCAGAGAGATTTGTTGACACGCTCAAAAGGTCTCTTCAAAAGTTAAAGAGGGAAGGAACGACGCAAAATATTCTTCAGCAATTTTTTTTCATGTATAGAACAACTCCAAACCGAAGCACACCAAACGGAGCATCCCCAGCTGAACTCATATATGGACGCAAAATAAGAACGTCGATGGACCTACTTCGCCAATCCTGTACTCCGAGTAAAGTTCTTACCAATGAGAAACAAAATCAACAGTTTAACTAGTACCACGGAGCAAAGGAAAGGAACTTCAGTCCAGGGGAAAAGATCTTTGTAAAGATATACAAGTCGAACAAATGCAGTTGGGTTCCAGGCGAAATAATTGAAAGAATTGGAGCAGTTAACTATAACGTCATGGTCAACACAAGAGACAAACTCGTACGAGCACACGCAAATCAACTCAGGCGTAGAAGTTCACCTTGGCAGAGCAGTCAGTCGCACGATTATCGATTGCCTATTGAGATACTCATGGAAGACTTTGAGATGCTATCCATTCCTAAGGAAACATCAACATCTTCTGATTCAACGTCATCTACCAATAGAAGTCAAGGTAACGAAGTTTTAACCACTGACAGATTGTCGACACCACAGCTCCAGAGTCGAAGGGCTGGTAGAAAACGCCGGGCACCTGAGAGGTATAGTTCACCTTCTCCTCCATCTAAAAGGGGAGGTGTTGCATCCGCTAGGATTTAGGAGTTGGCAATGCCATACTTTTGCAATACCTAACGAACACTGAACATCATCGCTCAGCTGTCAACAGCTGTCAAGATATTCGATCTGTCATTATCTTCTCTCCTGCTAGATCGGTGCACGCTGCGCCACCCTTATCTTAATTTATAATCTAAGTATCTTGAAGTTAATATTATCTATTAAATATTTGCAACTACCTGCAGCGTATGTTTATTTCGCTCTCCACCCAAAAGGTTGCAACAGATAATAATAGGAACGATTGAATGTTTTCAATTTAATTATAACTACTATCAATTCATATATGTGTTTCTTTTTTTTTTTTGAATTCTGGCTCGCCAAGGCGATTAAATAGGGGGCACTTCTACCTAAAAAATCTTTTGTGCCGTGTGGGCCAGAACAATTTTGACTAGTAGAGTTTCCACTTTCCGTGTAAAGCGGACAATTCTACTAGTAGAAGAATTCTTTATGTCCTCGGGGAACATTTGTTCCCTGAAAAAGATCTTCTTTCTAATTCCGTTTAGGGCCGGACATTCAAATAACATGTGTTCAGCCGACTCGTCCTCTACAAAACAGAGTCGGCACTCAGGAGAGTCTACTATTTTCATTTTGTGTAGATGATATCTTAAACCATGGTGGCCAGTAAGGTAACCTACTAAGCCTGCTTAGGTTTAGGCATTTGCTGGCATTTTTATTGAAAGGCCAAATAGCTCGTTTGGTCTGTCTTATATTTTTCCCATACACCAATCAGTGTGAACCTTTCTGAATGGTAGCTAGATGTAATAAATAAAATTAATACAGCCCATTTTAGCCGAAAATCGACCAAACACGATTTTTAATTGGGATTATGGTACTATACTATATATAACAAAAAATTGAGACAACAATTAAACATGACATTACGATGATAGGGAAGAAAAAAAAAATGTGTTGGAAAATTCTGTTCGTCCGTCTGCCTGTTTGCAGATCTGCAGCCTAAGCGGATGGGCCGATTTGCAAACTTGGTTCATAGTGCTTATTTAGTAGTCTCAAACTAGGCGTGGTTGAAATTGGAATTGTAGCTCTAAAACAATGGTATATATCATATAACGGTTTGTTAAAACTTAATTTTGCATAAAACTGCCTTAACGATTTAGATAAAACAGTCTATCTTTTGGTAAGAATGGATTTTACGAGATTTATCTTAAAACGGTACCTCCTATAGAACCGATTTTTTAACATCAGAATTTCTCGCTAACAACAAACCCGATTTCAATTAAATTTAAAATTTAGGAAGGCTTTTATGATCAAATTTATGCATAACTTTTTTGGTTTTTTGAATATTCTAGAAACGGGTATATTGAATTTTTCCAGATTTTTTTCCTGATCAAAACTACAGATTTCCTTGTATTAAAAAAAATACTGCTTTAACGATTTTCAATATTTTTTTTTCCTAGGTAGACTATTGCTAGTAAAATACTATTGCATACTTAGTTTTTCCAAGAAAACTCTCAAACAAATTTGAAAAACTAAAAGACTTTTCCAATATTAGGTACATGATGACGAATGATGATCATTCTTTAAGATTTTATCACTACAAATAGTATTACATAACATGTAGGTAGGAATCATTTTTATAAAATTAAATTTAATCTTCTGGCCTTCTGCGCTGCAAATATATCTAAAACTTCCTCAGTGTCAATCTTAATTTGTTGATGAATTCACATTACCGCAAATCCTGTTAATCTTTTTTCACCGGTAGAATTTCTTAGATAAGTTTTTAGACGTTTCATTGTCGAAAATGTTTTTTCCGGTGTACATGTTGAAACCAGTAGTGCGCCAAAATTTTAAGAAGCTTGTGGATGTCAGGAAACAGATCCTTATTGCAAGAGCTGTTATTGCACTCTTTGAACGCTCTATATCTTTTTGTGTATGGCATTTTGTCTTCCATAGCGTAAATTCAGCTTTAAAAGTATCCAATCCAAAAAACATTTATAAAATTTGAAGTTTTCTTCGTCATAAATTATAACTTTCGTTTTTGCCAAGGATCGATGGAATCAAAATGCACAAAGAAGAAAGTATGGACTTTTGGTTTTCAAATCTCATTTTAAGCTTACTTAAAAAGTCATCTAAAAGAGGAATCATTATACATACGAGTACTTATCCTAAAATATGTTTCAGGATCTGTTGTGCTCATGTTTTGTCTGTGCTGCTGCCTTGACAAAATTCGTGAAATTTTAAGTTTTTCATCCACAACATTTACTAAGTTTTGTGCAGTCTCAAAAATTGTTTTGAATTCCGGAATGATGTTCCTTGGAATGTGTTTGTTATTAATTCCGCATGTTCCAATCCAGACACTAAGTCGCATGAAGGGGATTGTAAGATCTTACAAAGTGGCAATGTATATGTAAACAAAACACTCGTACAACACAAACTTACTGCAAAATCACTAGCTGAAATAGATCTTAAGAAGCAACTCGCCTTCGATGACGTATCAGAGTCCTTATCACTACACAACTCTTCCAAAGCATCAATTATCGCTTCAAAAGGGTGTTTCACACATTGCTGTTAAATTTTTCCATTTATTTTAAGGATAATTTTGTTTAATCATTTCCTGCAACTTAATGTGTGCGCTTTGCCGCTAATTTAAAAAAAATTTCAACGGATTTTTTGGTACCAATAGTGTTGTGAATAGGCTGAATTCGACAAGAATGCCCAAATGCCAAGTTTAGAGAGTGTGCGCTACAATGCACGTATAAGGCTTCTGGATGAGACTCGCGTACTACAGGTCTGAACTCCGTTAAAACTGCCTGTCATAGCTTAAAACTAAAATCAGAAATTTTTAACATAATCAATAATTATTTGAGTACAAATTTCATACTGATGTAGAAAAGTATGATTTACGGATGCATTTTTAAAAAAATTGGGGGGGGGGGGTCAAATCCCTGTGACCCCCCCCCCCCCCCCTGTCTAAGGCCTTGACCCCGACATGACCCGGAACCCACCATAGCTTGGTCTTGTTACTTGTTTCGAGTGCCTGTAGGGTGTTGAAGCAGTACATGACTGATTTGGAGTCAATCGTATGCGAGCTAAGGGCGTTTATAGCTGCTTGACTATCCGTGAATATATGGATGGTTGCACCTTTTATACCAGATAAATTTATGTGGCTAGCGCATTCTTGAATGGCGTGGAGCTCTGCTTGAAATACGCTGGGACTTCTTCCCAAGGGTATCGTTAAGCGTTTGTTTGGTCCGTATATTACCGCTCCTAACCCCGCTTCCATTTTAGAACCATCAGTATACCACTGTAGCGTAACACTACAAACCTCATCAAGCTAAATAATCATTATTTTATTCTCATCTATAAATTTAAATAATAACTGACACACTACGTTATCATCAAGAATATGGCGCATTCCTACAGGACGCCACTGTACAAAAGTTAAAGCACAACGCGACGGATATTGGAGAGTTAATTGCCATTACACACCTCACGTCTATAAAAAGCCTTGTGCACGAGCGCTCGATCTTTTTAGTTGCCAAGCGTCATAGAGTGTGAGCATATCAGTTCCCGCGAATTTAATCGAGTCCGTATTCTTTGTAAAAGAAAAGAAGAGGAATATCTCTTAAAGACCATACAAAAAAAAACATTTGTTGATATAATCAATTGCACAAATTCAGTTATATTTATTTAACAAACTGTTTCAATTATATCGCTAGTGAGGGTAAGTTTTAGTGTTTTTTTTCTCGAAGTGATAGGACAACTCATTCATTTGTGTTATTCCTAGGACAAACCGCACGTGTCTTAAATACACCCATAAGCTTCTGTTCTAAAGTGACCATCCTTCGCGAAGCGCTCCACTCTCGGATGTAACTTTACGTCCATAGAAAAAAAAACCATAACGTTAGCCACGTTTTCGCTTGCTCTTGCCACATCGTCAGACCATCTACAACACTCTTACGCCCTCGTAAATTAAATTCTACATCCACCACGTCCACGAGGCCAATGCGCTAGATTGCAGGGGAACATTTCATAAATCTCGCGCAATTCCCGTTTTCCATAGCAGGATTGCGAGAAAGTCGTCTTAATACCACCACCGCTCGGGATATATACGTTGAGAGATACAATACCACGTGTCTTTGGTCAGACGTCACAAATTAAACTCCACGTGTCAAAACCATATGCAAATACCTCATCCAGCCATAACCTAGTGTATCTCCAGTGCGTTCATCAAGTGTAATTACGAAAAGTGACCCCAGCAGCTAATAGTAACCACACAGGAAGCATAAAATCTGAGCATCACTTCATACGGGGATACAAACACTCCGTCGAGGCCCATGATCAACAGGAATATTAGTTTAAGTTAGTTTAAGTGTAGATAGTAGATACCCTATTGTTTTTTTTTTAATTCTTAACATTGTAAGACCGACTCGCACCCAGGTAATGCCATAAAGAACATACAAACATACATATATCTAATTAAGTCTTATCCCATACAGCTAACATGCATACATAACATACCTACAATAGAAAACTTTCAACAGAGAACAAACACCAGACCACCAATTGTGCGCACAAGAGGAGTCAGCTGTTTTCGTAAAATTGTAACATTTCATTAGAACATAATCTCATATCAAACATTCAAGCAGTAAGTGAGTTTTAAAATTTGTATTTTCTTTTGGCACACAACTTTAGATTAATTGATTTGATCTCAATTTGTTCAATTTATTTACCTACTTATATCTATTGAATTATTGCTTAAAAGTAATTAAAGCTATCTACCCTGGGTGCTTACATATACATATTAAAATAACCTATCATTCTATCCGTATATCTATATACCTAGTTCTAAATTTCATATAAAGGCCTTCTAATGATTGCATTATTATGCATATTTGTCGAGATTTCTCAGCCTATACATCGCTCTTTTAGCGGGATGATTTCTTAAGAGAATATTTTTGTGTCTCTTCTTAAAACAAAAGCGTTTAATGACTAAACTTTATCATATCATTTTGAATTATAAATAGTTACATGGTTGTTTAATATGATTTGGTAAAATATTTTGGTGCGATAACGAGGTGTGAAGGGGGACCGGAAATGTCGTAGGTGAGGCGTAACATACAACTCAAGGGGCTACTTAATAATATTACCGGCGTAAAGTAGCCATGGAGCTGCCGATACAGTCAGCAGTTAGCCGATGATACGGTGGCAGGTAGGATGATAGTCTTACCTATCACCGTACGGTCAATGAGATCTGACCGTTCCTAATCGTTTCCATTTTTCTCTTCTCCATCTTCCATGCTTTTCACTTTTCTTCCAAACTTTATCTTTCACTTTGGCCAAATTTAGTATACCACATCTCTTATGATCTTGGCCATTCATTTAGGGATTCTCTTTTCATGTTTTGATACGAGTAGTACGTATTTCTTTTTCTTGAGTTCTTAAACTTCCATACGGTAGTCCCTGTGATTACCACCCTTCTTTCGGATTGGCTCATATAGATGTTTCGGTCACGACAAATCTACTTCGTAGAGATGTTCGTATATTGGTTCGGTAGCACCTAGCTACCTTGGCACGATATATATTTTGTAGCGAGGATGAGTAGCAGGAAGAACCTCAATCCGACGAGCTTTTGCCCGGCCTTCCGCAAGCGTGCCACAATCTGCTACAAGGGACAACCACACACATAACCCCTCCCGCTTCTACACCACTTTATGCCGTTGTGGCTGTTAGGTGGGTTATTACTAACTCATGCTTCTCTCTTGGGGATATCCGTGGAGAACCGCTTATTGAAGCATAGTGTTTTATGAATGCGGTCTGTGACCGCGCAGTTCATGTTGAGTTCTGGCAGTTCATCAAGAAGGGTCTTAAGTTCCGGATGATCGTTAAAACTTATCTCGTTTAACTGTATTTGACTTATTGCACTGCGGATCGCCACTTTTTGAATGTATATGTGGAGAGGTGTAATTCCTGTTATTGCCTCTATGGCAGCCGTTGGACAGGTTCGCATGGCTCCGGAGATACCAAGGCACACAAGCCGTTTTCCCTTTTTGAGCTTCTCTATTGCGACCTTTTGTGTGGATTTTATCCACCATACAATGGAGGAGTATGTTATAATGGGTCTTATCATCATTGTGGAGATCCAGTGGACAATCTTTGGAGAGATTCCCCAGGTTCTGCCATATGTGCGCCGACAGGCCCATAAAGCTCTGTTAGCTTTAGTAATTTTGTTGTTTACGTGAGAGTTCCAGTTAAGTTTCTTGTCCAGGATTACTCCAAGATATTTGACTTCGTCGGAATACTCAATGGTAATGCCATTCAGTGAAATCTGGGCTAAGCTGAGCTTTCTTCTTTTTGTGAAAGGAACTATGATAGCTTTACTGGGGTTTATGGAGAGATTTTTCTTGACGCACCAGTCTATAGCTATCTTAAGGGCGTTTTGCATACGTGAAGTAACTTTTCATTTTCATATATGTGTTCCTCATATTGTTAATTGAAACTTTAAATTTAACAACCAGTTTTCAATTAAACGTAATCTTACCAAGTTAAAAGTGATAAAATTATTCAGCATCTTCTGAACTTCACTCGCAAAATTTTTATTCGAAAAATTGAAATCCTGAAAAATAAATTTTAGGAAGAATCCACTCTTGAGCATCCAAATAATTCAATATATTTTATTCAATGCATTAACCCTTAGTTGACAGAAGATGCTTTAAGCATTGAAAACAATTTAGGCGACATTTGTTTCTTGAAATTTTTATTTCTAAGATTGTAAAAATATTCTATAAATTGTCAAATGTTTGAATAATATGGCGGGTATTCAATGTTGAACAAAAAACGTGACTTGTTTCCCCACCTTTTTTAAGGAATAAAATGCGGCTTTCAACCTGCTGCGTTCTATCGCCTTCAAAAATGAAGACCATCAGCAAGCCCTTTGTCGTAAATCTTACGCAGCATTTATTCGTTTTTCTTGTATTATGCTTTGTTCGGACCAGGTAATGGTATACATCGTTCAGTACACACATCATCATTTAACACATCATATAAAATAAGAAAAAAAATTAAAATTAAAATAAATCCTTTTTAAATCACCACAAAATTTACCTATAATTTCTGTTCATATTTTTAAGTGCATCCAAAACCATCTTATCTCTGACGTTATCTATGAGAACATCTTTCGATAATGCTCTCATAGGTTAATGGAAGAAGATGTACCGTTTGTTTGTTTTCGGTAATAATTTTATATATTATTTGGGTCTACAAATTTGAATTATAAATAACTTACCTATCTTGTAAAGATTTGTAAATACTTTTTAAAATTATAAATTCAGGCAACTTCTTAGTTTTAAATCAATTTATACCTAACTTCCTTTTAATTTCAACTCGTTTATAAATTATTTAGGATTGAGTTACACTTTTCACTTCCAATAAGCTTGATTTCTACCCTGGTTACCTTATAGAGGGGGAAAGGTTCCTCAGATATTTTTTAAAACGCATTTTTCGGCTGCCACGCTGCACGCCAAACTATATGTTGCATTTGGAAACAACTGAACCTCCATTATTTTTAAGGACCCTAAAGCTGCATTTTGATTACATTATGAAGGTGATGGAAATGGATGAAGTAAGACTTCCGAAGCGAGTGCTTAAGAAAATGTTGTCAACAAGGGGTAATTTAGTCGAGAGGTGGGAGGAGCTAGCTCTGGGTGTAGGTGAAAGCGTACATTTTTCACCTGATATAAGCTTTCCAGATTTGAGAGAGAAATTCAATTCAATTTTAGAGAAAGCAAGCCATATGCAAATTTTAAACAAGAACCACAATCTTCTCAATATAAAATGATATACAGTCAACTCAGTCAACGCTGCCTCATAAGTATGATAAATGTAATATTTAAAGTTAGAGTCGAATTATTAAATTTAAATACATTCCACATCGACCCGATCTGCCGATCCTATGTGACCCATGCAACCTCAAGGAAAGGGATGATGTATATCACTTTATATTGCCATATGTCCTATTTTGAGAGAGTTTCGTGTTAGGTACTTTGGAGTTACTTCGATGGTATGGGACGACACTTTAGAAGTCCTGAATGGAAAATTAGTCTGGGAAATGTTATATAAATATACGTCAACCGCACTTTTATATAGACAACGTTTTCGCGAAGGAGACTTTTAAATAAACAAATAGGTTCATTATATAATTAAGCTTGAACAAATTGTCAATCTGGTGGACGGCCATTGGCCAAACCATATTAAACTTAAGACTATCTAATTATTGTAAAAATTTCAAATTTATTTTTCAAATAAAGTTTCTAACTAACTAACTAATCCTATTTGTCAATTTGATGACCTTAGTTTTCGATATGATAATTGTAAAGGTGTGATCATCATATAGAAAATCGAAGTTATCAATATGATGACTGCAAAAGTAAGATATTCATATTGACAACAACAATAGGCAGTATGATAAACGCAACTGTCAGTTTGAAAATCGAACTTTTCAATATGAATATGTTGATAGGTGTTCTACTTTGTTGTGCAATTTAAAGTTATTTTTTTTATGCAAATGATTCATATTGACAATTGGAATTTTTAATATGATGTTCCTCGTTTTCAGTGTGTATGGACAACGACAATAATTAATATTCTAACCGCTATTGTCAAATTGAAATACGTAATTCTCAGTGTGATGACTTCAAAACGCGTTTATCATATTGACAACTAAATTGTTCGAGCTAATGAACGAGTTTTCAATTTGCTTACAAAAAAATGTTCTTTTATCGTATTGCCAACCACAATTATCAAATTGACTGTTGGAATTATTGAATTGACAAATTCCTTTTTCCTATTGAAAAACAAAAATTGAAAATTTAAAATGTTCATATTGACAATTTTTTTCTACTATTTACCAACTTTCAGTTGACAATCGCCAATTTGGCTTGTAGCAGGTCCAATTTATTTTAATATAATCCTCGAATTTATCAACATTAATGGATTCTTTTGAGAATTTTAATTACTTAAATAAAGCAAGTTATTTTTTTTTAAAACCAACACGTCAGTAAAGGTAGCGTTTTTTTCTTTTTAAAACAAATTCCGTTTTCTTAGAAAAGGGGCAAAAATGAGCACCTTTAATTTTGCACATAGTTAAACCCCAAAACCCGGTATTTTTTAACTTGACATTTAAATTTATCTTACAACCGAAACAAGTAAGTTTAGTAAAAAAAAATTAATGAGCTTTGAAAAATATTTTGGTAGTTGTTTGAAGCTTTGTTCATATCTATAAAAAACTAAAACATCAATATTGACACGACTTTTAGCATTTGGGCCGACAGTGCGCCACCCGAAATTTAGAATTTCCATAGCATTTTACTGAGGATAATGAGAAAAATCCGGGTTCGGCAGGAGTTCTTTCATGCCCACAGCGAGAATTATTTTTGAAGTGGATTTTCAATGCAATCAACCTCTCTATTTTCTTCTCATTTAAATTCTTCGGTCTCGCTGGACATGACTTTAATTCCCATGAACGTGTTTTGCATTTTATTTGTTTCAGCTGGATTTCGTGAAAATAAAGTTCTGTAATTTCACATTGATTGATTCAGTGATTCACTGGCATACAATTTCCAACTGCGAAACGTGACTCAAATTGAGAAATTGATTTTCAATTTCGAAGATTCCTAAATTTCGTGTTTGATGTTGTAATGTTGAAATAATATTTTGTTTGAAATTAAATTCAAAAGAAAGAAATGGTTTAAATTAAGAGACTTTAAAAAATGTTGGCTTAATTTTAAAACACTAAAATACGAAGTGAATTGAAATAAAATTACAAATCTACAAAACAACATGCCTAATACAATAGAGAAGTTTCATGTACTCACATACCCAAACTAATAGTGATTAACTATCACTTCGTCGCCTGAGAATTGTTTTGTTCCATACGCCACTTTTGTCGTTTTTGAGTTAGGAACGGATTCTATGGTAATTTTGTATGCTCTTTTTAAATCTGTGATTCGATTTGCTCTTAGTCTTTCCAATCCCGAGATATTGAACATCGACTTTGTCCCATATCCACCAAAATCAACAGTTTGTAGAATTGTTTTGTGCCATAAACAATTTTTTGGTGTTTGGGACAAATTTTTTATATAATTTATGGCAATTTTTTTGTGAGAATTGTTTTGCTCCACGTGCATATCACTGCGACAAGAGATACAGAAAATATTAACAAAGTTGAGAATTGGTTTGTCCTACGTGCACTCGTGTTAAAGAAAATGTATGTTAAACACTGATCGCAAACAAAATTTTAGTATTGGTTTGTTCAACCTCCATTACAGTTGTGTAGATAATATTCCATAATATAAAGATATGAATTCGGTGCGGTGATAAATAGTAGGTCCGCTCGCGTACTTTATGTGTAGAAAAATGAAAACTGTCAAATCTCCAAAATCGAGAGAGAATCCTCTCATTTCAAAGAAAAGTAGTTTGTGTAAAAAGATGAAAAACTTCAAAGTTTGGCTTGAAAAGAAGCAACCGCTGTTTTTTTTTGCTGCAAACTCTAAAATTTCATCATTTGACAGTTTTCATATTTTTACCAGCTGAAATTCTGTGTGAAGAGAAATTAACGAAAGTACATTTTTCTTTCGTTTATCTTTTCACCATTTTCTCAGTACGCGAACGCGTTTGTGTAGTTTTGCACGAAGGTTTATATAAATTTACGTTTGCATATTAGTTCGCGAACAGACCTAGTGCTGCAAACGCAAAACCTAGTTGCAGACGTTCAAATGTTTATTTTTTGCATTTGTCCGGTCTCACCTTGAGTACTGCAGTATAGTTTGGAATCCGTTTTGAGCAGTCAATCATTGAATCCATATGGTTTCAATAGATGTGTTTAATGAACCTTAGCTGCATAGGTACAGAAAAAATCAGAAAAGTACAAGATTTGGTGTTCCATGAGTAAAAAACTTGCCGCAAAGTGTTCTACATTCTGTCAATTTGTGTTCCATGAAGCTGTGCAGATCAGTTTAACACAACTTTTTCTGTACCTAGTTTTGAGGTAGGGTGAGCGAGTGAAATATGTCAAATTTGAAAATTGAAATTGTACTGATGCCAATTGATTTATTTGTTTGGCATGAGATATAATATTTCTTAGTTCAATGTTACAAATATTCGCATATATATATGAAAAAAAAATTGAAAGAATAACATGAACGAGTTCAAATTGTGATCAAATCGACATCAGGCCAAACATTGACAGTACAATGCTCACTCAAAAGCCGAAATTCGCTAGAAAACAAAGAGGATTATCTATTTGAAATTTCGCAGATGAGAGGAGAACTTTATGACTCGAAGCTGTACTTTTCTGATCTGATTTGATCTGACATTTTTCACTTACTGGTTTAATGCTAAACACTATGAATAATTTTCTTATTTTATTATATTTTTTGAATAAAAACTTTGTTAACAAAAAAGATGAAATCGATTGTCCTTTTGAAATTTTAGCATCCAACTCCATGCTTTCTTGCCTTTCAGATATTTTGGATGAGAATTGCTTTGTGCCATATCCATTTTTTTGTGTTCCACGTGTATGAAAAAAAAAATCAATTTCAAAATGTAGGAGGTGGGACACAAGTCAAAAATGGAGACCCTTACGTTAATTAACGTGGCTTGTTAACGGTTTGGCAAAACACTTTGAAAATTGTTAAATGAACTCTTTATAAGACTAACTTCAAATTAAAAAAATAAAAATAAAAATCGTATCACACAGTTTCGGAGTACCAAGTAAGCAAACCTTTAAATGCGTTTTTCTCGAAAAAGTGACAATGGCATATGGAACAAAACAATTCTCAGGCGACGACTTTTCGTTATTTAATTGAAAAATATATGTATTCACACGCGTATATAAAAAACTTGTTTAGCTGAACTAGCAAGAAATAAGAAACTACATACATAGCATTTAACCGAGGAATTTTCAATATATAAAAAGCCATCGTAGATTCTTTTATGATGAATCGAAAGTTTGTATGAAAACTCCAATTTCCTAGTAAAATAAGAGAAGAGAATTATAGAAAAGCTCTCTTGTTGGCGCTATTCACTATGTGCTATTGACTAACAGCCTCATCAATGACGAGTTCGATTTATAATTACCTACAACTTTAAAATTATTTTTTTTGAAACTGAGGATGTTATTGAAATTTTTTCAAACCGCTGACAAGAAATCTTTTTTGATATTTGTCTTTATAAATTAGTTGAAATGGATCTTATTTTTCTAACTTAGTGACGGCGAGGCTATTATCGAGATTAAAGCAATCATAAATACATAACCACCCGCTTTACTGCATTCCCACTGGTACGCATGTGGGGTTCCCCGTTTCGACCTCAGCGATTATTGGCAGCATAGATGATCTTTAAGATATAGTCGACTTCCACATCCCCCATCCCCCAAGGGCCACAAATGACCGGGCCCTAATCTTCCCTCAAAATTCCCTATCGGTGAATAATGATGTCAAACATAAAAATGACATTACCTGAGAAAGAGTGCTATCCAGAGATGGCTGAAAATAACATATTTTGGGAAAAAAAATGTATTTATTACATCTACTATAGATTCTGGTACTTACGTGAGGTGGATTATTCTGCCATCTCTGCTTTTGGCTCTGAAAAATAAGTCCTAACTTCAAACAAGAAAATGGCTGTGCCCATGAATATCCATTAGCAATCAACATGTGGCGAGGTTCCCATTTGATTATCATGCAAACACTAAAACAGATAAACGGCTAATGGGGGTTTGCAGCTGTTTGTTTGTTTGGGCGTTGGTGCCAAATTGATAAACTCTCTCGAGGTCGACTATCTCATATAGCTGCTATTGGCAGGCTTCCCAATTTTGGATTTCCTCACCACTGAGGCTAATCAAATACTGCTGTTGTGGCATTAGCTCGATCCAGTAGTTTTTAGACCTACCTTTTTTTTAATGATCCCATTATTTATTATTGTTTGATCGGCCTTTGACGATATCGAATATCTCTAGTCGTGTTAACCCACGGTTTTGCTAGCACACTTGCGGGACAGTTTGAAGATGTTAAATGTGTCGCTAGGCTCACATGAATGGTAAAATTGTATTAACATGAAACGAATCGAAAAAGAACACAAAAAGAACGTCCAAGCTACGCTTCCAATCTCCTAAATTTTTTCCATTTTTTCGACCTAATCAAATTTGGCCAGGTCTTCTGGTTTCGGATCAGTTATGCATAAAATACATGTGCAGAAGTTCTGCATGTAAAACACATGTGCAGAGTTATTTTATGTGCACTCGATAGGTTCCTGTCAAACTTTTGTGCCAGAACAAAAGAGTGCACAGAATAAAGGGAAAAAAACTCTTCATTTAACAAAATTAAAAAAAATGCATGTGTCAAAAAAACATAGGAAAACAGACAATCAAATTTGCTTCTTTTCCCTTTTGTGGTGTGGTAAGATTGGGGACTGCACTCTCATGCACTGGATTAAGAATAAGAGACAACTTGTGGAACTGCATTACCTGCAGAATTTGCATGTGTTCTCGCCCATTTAAATGTGTACGAGTATGTTGAATTTTATCTGCAAGAAAAATTCTGCACATGTGTTTTGAACTATAATCACTGATGCCAATCAAATGTGGAAGTTATTCGGTTTGTTTAATTCAGAAGTTCGTAGAACTGTCTTTCTTTCCCAATTGTAGGTATTGAAAAGTTAATTGATACTAAGGCGAAACGTATTTGGAGTTCTGTCGAATTCAATTTAATGTTATGATATTCATATATGTAAAATTATAAGTTAAATCGACAACTATTCTGCAAATTTATGGGGTATTTATTTGCTATGGACTTGTCACAGAACACATTTTTTACATTTACTGGTTACAGACATAATTTAATAAATAACTATTTTCTAATAGAAAATGTAGCCAAACTCAAATGTGATTAAACATATTTTTCTGAGTTCGCATTTTCTGCAAAATGAAGATCAAATTGTTTCAACTATGCAAACATGAAATTTAAAAGAATACAATAAAAAGTGAAAATTATGAGAATAAATATTATCAAGGATAACTATTGTTTTTATGGTTTATAGAGCCATTAAAAAAAAGATGATTTTTACATTTGGACAATATTAACAAAATACCAAGCAAGCTATTATTGTATTAGCATTAAACTTATGCACTAATATGTCTTTAATGCTTCGACTTATGCGTTGACGTTCTCACACAGCAGTCTGTAGTCCTGTGTTTATTGAAATTGTCCATTCATTATTTGTTAACTTATAATGTATAAAATTTTGAAATAAATACAAAAAAAAAGTTCGTAATAAATAAAAAAAAATAGGTATAGATTTAAACTCTTCGCTTGTATGCTCCGGAGGTGTGCCGTGCATACATAGGTACCATATGCTTGTTATTGTCCTTCTTTATCATGAATTGTACAATACGAGCAGCGGCAGCCTTCTGTTCACCATCAGTTTTTGGAAATACCACAGGTCCCTCTGATTCAGATTTTTTGTAAGACTTTGGTTTGCGCTGGAAATAGTTTGAATAATCGCTGTGAGGGCGATAACCTTTATTGATATACTGTTTCGGGAAGGAGGAGTAATGCTTTAATCCTGGTGTTGTAAGAACGCCCTTTTTGATGCCATTACGCCCAGTTTTGTTACCATCGCCGTATTGTGATCGTAAACCCAGCGGCTTTGAAGAAATGTAGTCTGTGTGCAGGCCCAAAGGCATCTTTAGGTTCATGTCAGGATATTTATTGTTCTGAGTCAATTTCTCCTTCATAGCTAACTTTTCACTCATGTATGACTCTTGTAAGTTTGAGTGGCTACGATTAGGTATTGTCTCCTCAGATATCATACTTATTGCCTTCCAATCACTTTCATCTGTATCATACGGCACTTGCTTAGGCTGAAATCCGTATTCATTTTCCATCTTCGGGAGGTAACCTTCCGTTGTAGCTTTTAATCTTTCGTTCATATCTGGTACTGCCATTTCCATTGAAATTTGCTTTATTCTAGCATGAGGTCGTAGTTCAATTAAACTTGGGATGCTAGGATGTGAATTTGTAAGATCTTCAATAGGTTTTTTCATTGGCTTCAACCCTGAACTAAGGACTATATGCTCCTGATCCCTGCTATAATGATTTATTTTAGATTGCGACGAATCGTCGTTTTGCGCGTGCTCGGAGTGGGGTGAATCAGTTACCGGATGTGAGTTGGCTCCAACGGTTTTTACTATTGCATTAAATCCATTTTTACTATCCGCTGTATAGTGTACAGTTCTGATTGATCCATCTGGCTCTACGACGCTGTATTGACCTTTTATTGTATCACCTTCCCGAGACTCCCATTGGGACTTAACATCTCCTGTATGTAGGTCCTTTACTCCATAGCTAAATGCATATCCTGGGTGATTCTGAAAATAAAAATAATTTGTTTTTAATAACAAAAATTAAACCAGAAATTCAAATGTTGCACTATATTAGACAGGGAGATTCGCACCATCGATACCATATTCGTATAAAACAAACATGTATTTTTATATTGAAATACTTGTATGTATTGCGGAAGCAGAGTAAGGGATTTTGTTACTCTATTGGTAACTTGCACGTCGCACCCTAGCGATGCTGAACATTAGCTCGTCGGATGGGTGCCAACAAAACGCTTACCAACACCAGTAAAGGTCTTCGCGGCGATTAAGGGATGCAACGTAAGGTTTACGTCGGTTTAAAATAGGAGCACGCAAGTGTCAATATCGTAAAAAGAGGCAGGCCTAAGAACTTCTGCATGATCACACAAATGCATTTGATTGGCCTCGGTAAAAACTGATCCGAAACTGGAAATCCTGCCAATGTTAATGAGGTCGAATCGACGAACACCACAGGTAGGACAGGCAGCGTTACCGCTGGAAAATTTCAAAAGGTCGCAAAAAATGTTGCTGTAGGAAGAAAAGTCGATATTTAAATATATTGAGAAAATCGGGTAAACATTCAAAATAGCAGCATTCACTTCAATTTTGAGAAGAATGTTGAAGAGCGATTTTTTCTTAGAACTACTTGCACTCCATATAAGGTATAATGCCCTATATATACAAATAATGCCCCCTAAAAAACACAATTTGACAGCTGCCATTTTAGGGTAAGTAAAAATGGAGCATTAGGTAAGTCAAAAACGAGAGAACATTGTTGAACAATATTTCAAAAATACTGAAAGTTTGGCGGCCACAATTTGAAAATTTTGTACAAAGTATGGTCGGCATATTGATTTGTTTACTGTGAAGAGAGTAATTGAAAAATTCAGGGAAACTGTGGTCATCCAAAAACAAGCCGTTCAATTATCAATTATGAAGCAGTGCATGAGAGTGTTCGTGAAAGTCCAGGAACATCAATTCAAGATCTCTACAACGTATACTCACTGAAGATCTGCTTACAAAGTTCAATTGGCACAAGGACTGAAGACTAATGACCCAGCACAGGATAATCATAGATCAAGAAAGAAGCTGATTTTTCTAACAAAATCATTCTAACCGATGAAGCAGATGCTGTAGATATTTTCACCACGATGTTTAACAATGCGCTGAATAATGCACATTATCCGGCGCATTGGAAGATAGCTATGGTACACCCAATTCCGAAAAAGGGTAAAGATAAGACGAACTCCCTCAATCTCCGGTCGATTAGTTTGCTTCCGAATATTAGTAAGGTCTTCGAAAAATAGAGCCCTGTTGAAGTGGGTCGAGGACAATAACATCATTCCGGACAACCAGTGTGGTTTTAGGGCGCGGCATGACACTATTCATGCCGCGTCGAAACTGGTTTCCGACATTACTTTTACTTTTAAATTCATTTTTATTAATTATAAGCTTATATCAACTTATATACTAGACAAAAATGAGTAAATCTAACTTAAAATTAACAGGATACTTATTCTAGATTATTGATCCTTATGCGGACGCCCTAAACTTAACTCTATCTTATAGTTATTGCCTTTCGGCCTAAAAACTATTTTACGAACTAATCTTACATATTATGTTTTCATCGAGAAAATGTTTAAGAAAACTCGGCATCTTTATCAAATTTTATATTTTTATATATAAAAAAACAAATTACAAACTACCTACTCTACTTACTTAAACTACTTAACATATTCTAACTATAATTAGAATTCTGAGCACTCGTTGCATTACGAAACAAGTGGTCAAAATCCCAATTGCTTTCCGAGCGCCTGGCAGTCGTCAACGTGCACACGCGCCGCCGTGAGCTGACTGATGCCTTACAGAATCAATCACCTCCCGGAAGCACCACCACAAGTTGGCGAGGCCGGCCCCTCCCAGAAACGCCCTAGCTAACTTAATCTATCTTACAAACTAAGAGGATGTTACCTAGAGTAACGCACCGTCTTGGGAGGGCATGTTGAACCCTCCACCCTCAAAAAGCCACCAAAAATTCGGCAAATTGCTTTTCTGTATCGAATTTATCTCTCTCCGCTATTGCGGTACTAAAACGGAGGAGCTCATGAGCATTGGCGACGTCCTCGCCGCGGATGAGCCGCTAATCTCTCGCACTGCGGTAGCGGTGGTATAATACCGGAATACCACCCCTTGTCTGTACCAGCCCTTTTGCATCAATATGGATAAATGCCTCTGGCGGGATAAAGCCAGACTCTCTATGTACATTTCATTGGGGTAGTAAGCCCCAAAGATCAGACTATTGTCGCTGGCCATCGCCCTTGAAACGTGCCTTCGAGTCACCTAAATGAGGAAATTGTCAATCCTATTCAACTGAGCCCCATCGTATAGGACCTTGTTGGGATAGTATTTTATATAGTTGGATTCAGGCATTCGGAACAATGGTTTCCGACATTGTGCAAGAACCAATGCACGGGTGCTTGTCTGGTTGATTTTAGAAGGCTTTCGACACCGTATGGTTAGAGGGACTTTTCACAAAACCTTTGCTATATGAAATTTATAATATGCTTATGGGAAAGAAGTGCGTTGTCAAATGTTGCAACGTGACTTCGAGCAGACTCTTTAAATTAAGAACGGTTTACAGCAGGGGGCGGTGAATTCTCCGATCCTGTTTAATATTTCTGGTAGGTTCACTCAGACATGGCAACGAGTGCTCAGAACCCTAATTATAGTTGTTAGAATACGTTAAGTAGTTTAAGTAAGTAGAATAGGTAGTTTGTAATTTGTTTTATATAAAAAATATAAAATCTCAATAATGATACCGAGTTTTATTTAATTTTCTCGATGAATGCATTATGTAAGATTAAAATTGCTTTTAGGCCGAACGCAATAATTATAAGGCGTAGTTAAGTTTAGGGCGTCCGCATAAGGAACAATAAGGGAGCGTATCGGAATCCCGCTTTTTAAAATCCCGCTTTTCAAAAATCCCGAAAAAAAAGTTTTAAAATCCCGTCTACTAAAATACTGCCTTTTTAAAATCCCGTCTTCTAAAATCCCGCTTGTTCAAAATCCCGATCTATTATAATCCCGCTTTTTAAAATTCCGCCAAATCCCGCTATTTCCGTGTTTTTACAAAACATTCGTAATGGAAATAGACAAGTGCAGTACTCTCCTAACTTTTGGTCTGTGTATGACAGTGCAGAAAAACAATTCCCGAGAAAACAAAATAATGCTGAAGCGTGGCATCGCAGACTGAAAGTTTTTGTTGGACGAAAAAGTGCTGGCTTGTATAAACTCATTGCAGATTTGAGAAAGGAAGCAATTGTGGTGCAAACTGAAATACAAAAATTATCAAATGGACAAGACAAATTATATAAAAAAACTAATGTTATAAAGTCGCGCGCTGTAAAAAAAATAATGAATACAGAAAAAAAATGAATAAAACAGGTTTTTTGCGTTGCATTGCTTATAATAGACTTGAACTAATAAAATAAAAAATGTTGTTAATGGTTTGAAGTTTTTTTTGTTCCCTTTTGCAGAATATCATATAACATTACTTTATTTTTTTTTTAATTATTGAAGATTGTCATATTTATTACTTAAAAATTTTCTTTTGATATTATTTATTTCTTATTTTGTTACTTTCTCTAAAAATGATAAATGTTAAAATAAACTGCATTTCAAAAAAACACTCATTGCTTAATTTATTTTAATTTTCTTATTATCCCGCTTTTACAATTAAAAGTAGTTGCTTTATTTTAAAAAATCGCGCGATTTTTAAAATAAAGCAACTATTTTTGATTGTAAAAGCGGGATAATAAGAAACGGGATTATAAAAAACAGGATTATAAGAGGCGGGATTTTAAAAGACGGGATTTTAAAAAAGCGGGATTATAATAGCGGGATTATAAAAAGCGGGATATCGAACCCAACCCAACAATAATCTAGAATAAATATCCTGTTATTTTAAGTTGGATTTAATCATTTTTGTCGAGTATATAAGTTGATATTCAATAACAATTAAAAATGATTTTAAAAGTAAAAAAAGTGTGTTGGCTTGTGACCCGTGCGGTGCAGGTTCAATCCCCATGGGGAACAACAACATGCGCCCTATTAAAACAACCTCTACACCAAAAAGAAGATTTCTACCTTGTAGTACAATGGACCGTTACCGAGTCTGAGTGCTCTGGGATTTGGATTTCCAAAAGTGGTTCCAAATAAGTGGTTATTTGAAGGCAAATGTCAACAAGCCCACTACAAGCCCACAACCATCTGCACAATGAAGAAGTAAATTCACCATTGCATCAACGAAATTCAACCACATTTCTGCAAAATGGTTATGGACAAAGTCGACAAAAGAGTGCGTATATGCCAGCAAAGTCGTGAAGGCCCTCTGTCCGATGTGCTATTCCATACAAAATAATTTTTATTTCTTTTTCAAATTAAACACAACACACAATTTGTTCAAATATATTTCTTATTTTATTTTTATTAAATTCCTCTATGAGGAAGCTTAGGAATATTTATATTTTATTCTTATTAAATTCCTCTATGAGGAAGCTTAGGAATATTTACAACCGTCCACTGGCAGCTCCACTTAATAACTAACTTATATAATACAAAACGAACTAACTTATATACTACAACTAGCATTACCACTAACATGAAGACATGAACGCTGATCCGTTAATCCGCTGCTTGGCTGGAATTTCTTACTGTAGCTTAACGGGTGTTTGCTATGCTATGCTTGGTGATGCTGCGGCCACACTTACTGTTCTGATAGTGCAGCTTCTACCGTTTGCAGCATTACCACTAACATTGAGATAACGCTGATCCGTTAATCTGCTGCTGGCTGGAATTTCTTGCTGTAGCTTAGCGGGTCATTTGTGCCTTGGAAAGCGTTTGGTGGTTGTTATGCTATGCTTGGTGATGCTGCGGCCGCACTAACTGTTTTGATAGTGCAGCTTCTACCGTTTGCATATTGACAGCTATGAAACCGTGTGCCTAGTGACTTTCCGTACGCCGAAGCATTTTTATTACATGTATTTGATGTGACCATAACTACTCCACTCGTTAAGTGAAGTCGTCTTCGGCTTCATTTTATTGTATTGCTGTAGCGTTTGCTTAGAAATTTAATTCCCTGCCTTGCTATGTTTCCCTTCTGTTCTATATTACTATATTAAACATAATTACAAATAAATAATACAATTCATTTAACAGCAAGAAAGTTATTATGTTCAACTTAAATTTCGTGAATTACAATTTTGATAATTTAGTACTATTACAAATTTCGCTTTGGAAACCAATCTCTACCTCTTGATCCAAACTAATTGATTTATGATACGAATACTTTTTAAAGTTGCTAAGTAAATAATATTAACTTGATAATAATAAAGTAGTTTGATTTGAGATGAATTACAGGTTTTCGTTTCACTAATTTTCGTCAGTCGTTTGTCTGTTTTAATTTAACAAATTATAGGCAACTCTATACGTTAGTAATATTATCTAAGATTGCTTTTATGTACCTTTCTATTGTTTATAAGAACCGTGGTCCCTAGGTCCTTTTGAACTATTTGTTCTATAAAAAGCTTCCTGAATTTATTTCCAATTCGCTTGTTTGTGCGAACAAACACTTTTTCACCCGCTGTGTAAGTTCGAGTTTGTCTATTCTTATTGTGATAATTCAGATCCCTCTTCTGGTTGTCGGTTATCTTTCCCCTAATCTCATTCTCTAAAACAGTCGGGATTGAGTGGATAACATCAATTGGCCTATATTTTGTCACTGAATGAATCGTCCTGTTGTACTTGGCTGTGGCAAGTAAAAGGAGTTCAGCAATTACAAACAACAACAAAAAATATTCACTATGTAACTCTTAATTTAAAATTTTCAAATAGGTATATATAAAAACCATCTATCCTAATACAATGAAGGCCAACAAAAGACCTATTAAATCAATAAAAACTTAATATTATTTTATTCAAGAGGATTGAGAGAGAGAAGATAAAGAAAGAAGAAAAAAAAAAAACAAAATGGAGAGGATAAAAAAAAAAAATCTATAACTAATTATACTTGCTTACTTTACTAATAATTACTAATAATAATATAAATTCAAAGATTATTTAACTTATATTAATTAACTAAATCTTGTTTCAAAACTTCCCTTCAATTAAAGTTGTACCGCAAATGTACTACTGCTTCGTAGATATAATGTATATACATACATACGGCGTATAGGTGATCAGCAACGTCTCGTATCACTTTCTGATTTCAGTTCAGTTAAATTTTTCTTTGTTAGTTTTATATTCACAAATTCAATTTCACTTATGTTTATTGTTTATTGTTTTTACACGTTTTTCACCTCGTTGATGGGGTTACTTTTATGTAGTACCGGCCACGAGTTCACACTAATCGTCAACGCGATCTATATCCTTTATATGGATTTTGAAATATTTTAATTCGATAATCGCGTCGTCGTCGCCCCACGTTGGGCGCCAAATAATTTTTATTTCTTTTTATTAAATTCCTCTATGAGGAAGCTTAGGAATATTTATATTTTATTCTTATTAAATTCCTCTATGAGGAAGCTTAGGAATATTTACAACCGTCCACTGGCAGCTCCACTTAATAACTAACTTATATAATACAAAACGAACTAACATATATACTACAACTAGCATTACCACTAACATGAAGACATGAACGCTGATCCGTTAATCCGCTGCTTGGCTGGAATTTCTTGCTGTAGCTTAACGGGTGTTTGCTATGCTATGCTTGGTGATGCTGCGGCCACACTTACTGTTCTGATAGTGCAGCTTCTACCGTTTGCAGCATTACCACTAACATTGAGATAACGCTGATCCGTTAATCTGCTGCTGGCTGGAATTTCTTGCTGTAGCTTAGCGGGTCATTTGTGCCTTGGAAAGCGTTTGGTGGTTGTTATGCTATGCTTGGTGATGCTGCGGCCGCACTAACTGTTTTGATAGTGCAGCTTCTACCGTTTGCATATTGACAGCTATGAAACCGTGTGCCTAGTGACTTTCCGTACGCCGAAGCATTTTTATTACATGTATTTGATGTGACCATAACTTACACAACCCTAACGCATGTACTTTATTGTACCATAGCAAAATAACAAAACAATCCTTTATTTTCCATTTAATTCAAATCTCACGTACATTTTGGGACGCCCTTTACACATTGACAATGTTTGTGCATGCTGAATATTAGTACAGCTCCTCTTCTGTCGCCAGAATCATCGCTTCCTTACAGCAAAAAAGCAGACCGCAGATCTATCAATCTCGGAGGAACTTTGTTTTTTCCATAAAAGTATTGCATCTGTCAAGAGATCCACCAGCTGTATCGCCACATTCTCAGCTGTTGTAGGTCTTAGTCTTAGTACTCATTTCCTAGGTGCTAGAAGATGAGTACTTATCACTTTCTGCAATACCTTTCTATCGAAAATCGTGTGTTTCCATTTCGGGCTTGTTTGTGTAAAACGTATTCGGTAGTGTTTTAAATTTTGCAGTAAAGTTCGTTCCGACTGTATTTTACCGGCTTGATTGTCATGGACCAACCAAACTTGTTCGCTGAAAATTTGTACTATTTTATACGCATACAAGTATTGTCGAGAAAATTATAGCTCAGTAGAGGTTTGAAGTATACTTACGAGTACATTACTGAATCTCTAACATTTAAGCAAAAGTCATTATTTAACTGATGTTAACTGCAATTAAAATAAGCTTAAGTTGAATCGTAGTCCAAAGTAAGATTAGATAAGATTACGCAGAAGTTGCAGTCAGCAAAAACCGACACACTTAGACCAGTATTAGTTCATTTGTGAGATAGAGATAGATAGAGCTTCGTAACTATGTAGTGTAAGAGACTTTTAATGTCTTAGTTAGATCATTGAGATTATAATAGAATCCTTAATAGAGTTTACGTCGTTGAGGGAGACTAGGGGCCTGTACCACAATACAACAAGTCAACAAATTAAAATTTGTATAAAATTTAATTTAAAAATAAAATAAAAAGTAAATGTTAGGTATTAACGGCCCATAGAAGGCCTAAACCTAGCTCCTCCAGCCATTTTATTGCGTACAATGTACAATCTGATAAGAGAGTTCAAAGAGATTCAGCTTACCTACAATTCTGTTTTGTAGCTAGAGAAGTTTACCACTTGTCCACCTTTGGCTAGATTCCTCGATGGTATCCTGTTTAAAGATGAGTTTATATGTATTGAATGTTATGCCTGAAGATTCTGAAGTCAACTAGACTGTTTAGTTCCGTGCTTGTCCAGTTCATCAGCTCTTTAGTTGTTTCCATTGAAACATAACAATATTGAATGATGAATTGTGTAAAAAACCGAAACTAACTAATTATTGTGAATGGATAATATATAGAACGAGTTCGAAAAACTCATTTGCTTAACAATGCAAAATGTATTGATTTTAGGAACAGGCAGGCTTAAAAATGTCTGGATCACGCAAATTAAACAACACCTGCATTTGATTGGCCTCATTGAGGAAGTGATCCGAAACCAGGAGGCCTGCCGATGTTTATTGGGGTCGAACCCGCTAACCCCACAGAAGATCCAGTAAGGATGCGATAAAGTGGGAGGGCTATGATTCCTCTAATCCTGATCATAACCTCATCGTAAAGGAAGAAGAATTTATATTTGAAAAAGGGCGCTTGAATAAAAAGGCCGCTATTCCAAAAAGGTGGCAAATAGCGATTTTAGTCTCTTAGCGGTAGCGCTGGATACATGCAGTAAAGTGGGATGTTTATATGGGCTTTAATTATTCTGATCATGGTCTAGGAAGAAAAAAGAGAAACTAAGAGAGAACTGCTACAGTATCTATGTTAATATGAAGATACATAATTCGTACATACCGTTTATACAAGGTGGGCCAAAAGAAGTCATCCGATGTTGTTTGGCTCTCATTTTTTTTCTAAATGAAAAACTTCGATTCTGTTTTTTGATTATGTTTATTTGAACCTTTAGAATTTTATTGGCCAAGTCGAGAAGATGATATTGGCCAAATGGGCGCCGTCACAATTGATTGCCATACGGGCTCGTTTTATGGCATTTTTCATCACTTCGGCGAGAACTTCGGGCGACAGATTCTCGCACTCGTGTCGAATGTTGTCCGTGAGGGCTTCTAGGGTCTCGGGCTTGTTCACGTAAACACGGGACTTCAAAAAACCCCACAAAAAAAGTCTGGAACGGTTAAATCGGGCGATCTTGCGGGCCAGTGCAAATCGCCAAAAAGAGAGATGAGTCGACCCGGGAACGCCGCCTTCAGAATATCGGTTGTGGCTCGCCCAGTGTGTGCCGTAGCTCCGTCCTCCGGTTAACATGGCCCTATAGCGCGCACCGTACACTGTTGTCGTTTGACCAGCGGCGTTCTCGAAAAAAAATGGCCCGATGACGCGTGAACAGCCCACCATGCAGTAACCATGCAGTAACAGTAACTTTGAGCGGGTGTAATGGCTCCTTGTGCATTACTCGTGGATTTTCGGTGCCCCAGAGGCGATAGTTTTGCTTGTTCACGTACCCGCTGAGGTGGAAATGAGCCTCATCGCTCATTATGATTTTGGTCGAAAAATCGTCCACTTCGTCCTCGAATTTGAGGATGGCTTGGGCATAGGTTTTTTTTTTTTTTTTTTTTTATAATTTTGCTTACGCTAAAGGGATTTTTTTTTCTGTTGTTACAGTACCCTTATAATGCTAAGAACACAGTGTAAGCTACTTGGTATTAGAAAGAATAGAGAGATAGGAAAGAACTGTTTTGGGTGCAGTTGTAGGGTTTTTTCTCCACGGGTGGTGTCTAAGTTACTTAGGGAGATTACGATTTCATGTATTCGGTATAAAGTAATGGACTTGGCCGGGATTCGAACGCACGACCTTCCATTCCGTAAGCGAATACACTACTACTGCACCATTGCCACCCGCCACCACTCGTTTGGCGGTCGACAGGCAGCAGCTGATGCACGGACTGGACTTTGTACGGGAACATGCGCAAGTCTTTGACTAAAATTCGCTTAGAGACGACCGGCTGATGGCTAATTGCGAGGCACGGCGTCTGGTCGATGTTTCCGGCGACAGCTAGACATCCTCGTCAACAGCGGCGATATTCTCGGCCCAACGGGCGCTCCGGGGCCGGCCACTCTTGGCAACGTCTCGTGTGGTCCCATACTCTTTAAGGTTGGTTGCCAAACGGCGCAGTGTTTGCGCAGTCGGTGTCGGACGGCCGTGGAATCGGCGACGGAATTCGCGCTGCGCCGACACTACCGACGAATTGTTACGCAAAAAAATAGACACGATTATTCCGCGTTCTTGGGGAGTGTATCGCTTCATGGCTTGTTCACTTGTATTCTACATCTGTCTAGTCTATAAATGCCAAAACAGATTTGACATTGGCGGCCATTTGGAAAAATAATAGCATCTTCCAATAGGGTGATCTCTTTTGGCCCCCCTTGTATATACTTTCAAGGTTCGATATGTTTTTCTATTTTTATAAGCACATCCCCCTTAAAGTAGGTTATTACTCGTACTTTAAAATAATCAAAATCCAAATACTCTTCTTTACTTATTCAAAATCAGCATAACTTCAAACAGTTATATCTGTCAAACCAACTGATTACGGACTGTTGCTACGAGTCCCTACCTGTTAATCCTCTCTGATTGGACAATGTCGCATGTACATATCAGCTGTTCACTAAAAATTCCCTCTTCGAGCATGTGAATTAAGGCCACCCTAATTCGTTTCTGAGATAAAGATGTCAAAAACATTTAATTCATTTTGCTTCAGTGTTCTTAGTATTCTAAGGGCTCCTGCACACGAACGTCTCTTTGTCTTGACATGCATTGGAGGCAATGTACGGAGGGTATACGCTTTGTGTATTATTAGGCAGATAGAAATCTTCGATGTAGGACGAATCTTGCATGCGTCTGATGAGCCTCTCCGTGTGCAGAAGGTATACGTTTTCACTACATCTGTGAGCTTGACAGCAATGACAAATGCTGGGCAACGCCTTCAAATAACTAGTCATACGTTAACCTGCAGCGACTTGTGTTGCCTTGGAACTTGAATTTGCCCAGTGTCTTTTGTTCAGCAGTCTTTTTAAATCTATCGTAATGACACATAAGTTTAAACACCTTTACCAAATTTTAGAAATTTGGTTCCAAAATTATGGTTCTGGGTGTACATTAGACCCCATATTAAACCATTGTTGACCGCACCGAGACGAATAAGCAGAGTCCGTACTGGAGAGAATATTGCATCCGTTCAGGAGAGTGTTGAAGAAGATCTAAATTTATCGGTTTGACGTCGTTCACAACAGCTTGGTCTTTTGCTGTCCACTTAATGGAACCTTTTACGCAAGGATCTTGATTTAGGGATTTTCAAGTTTCAGCTCGTACAAGATTTGAAGCCGAATGACCATCGTTTTCGTCGGAATTTTGGTGAACGGGTCAAAAATCAAATGGCATTGGATCTGCTGATTTATCAAAAAGTTGTGTTCAGCGATTAGGCCAATTTTTCGCTATACTCTAAGCAAAACATGTCGCATTTGGATGGAAGATAATCCACATGAGATTATCGATTTCAAAAATGAGGATAATCAGCGTATTACGGTCTTTTCTTTGACGTTTCCTTTAGCGACTGAGCACGATGCCGCTACATGCCATAGAGCAAACGAAGCAATGAAGTTATGATCCACCGGGGTGGGCATATGCCCGAAGTTGTTTTTAAAAACTTATTACCTACTGTGTTCAGCCGATTGAATAAATAACAATCTAATGAAATTTCATGTGTTTTATTCAAAATTAAAGTTAGTAGTGGCGTAAAAAAACACAGTTACCCATTCATGTTGAATCCAACGAGGCATTATCTGCAGAGTGAAAGGAACTACTCACATATGAACAGTTCTGTAATTTTATATTACCAGTCCTTAATGTTAGGTTATTGTATGACACGACAACCTGACTATGCGAACGACAACTACGCACAGTAACGACAGATACGGCGACCCATTAGCTATCTTTGACTGAATCTGGAACGAGTTTCATGGAAAAATTTGCATCACCTTTCGTTATTAACATGCGCATGGCTCCCATGACCGCACCAATCTGCAATGTATGTAGGTGTGGGCATAGGTTTTAGTACTGGGCTTGCCGAAATATTAACTGCATAGCTCTCTACCTCAGAATGCTATCAGATTTATTGACATGGCGTTTCCACTGACCAACATTAAAATATGTACTGCATTAGTGCGTTTGCTATATTTCGGCCTGGTAAGGTATGTGTTTTTTATGGTTACTCCCAGCTTTATTTACAGTCTATAGACATTCGATAGTCAGTTTATCTTTTTTGGATATCGATGGGTACGATCTATAAAAATACCCGCTGCGAATCGATCTAAATGATATCGATTTACTCTTTGGACCAACAATGTACGGCATCGTTAATCTGCATAGTATTACATAAATGGTGCAAAACGTCTTTTTGAGTCTGGCTCTGAACATATTTTCTGTGTACATAAATCAGTGAATGGTAACATGATGTATCCATTGGTGTTGTATCTGGAAAGATGTTAGCGTATTTACAAATTTAAGTACACGCTGTTAACTAACAACCATGTCCATCCTCTTACACAAAATATCACTGTTGATACAAACAACTTTGAGGAGTTTAATGAGCTTATCTACCTCGGAGTATCTAAACACCAACTTCACAAATGAGGAAGGATGAGAAATTACCATACGAAAGCGATGCAACTTTGGTTTGGCGAATCAACGGGAAAAAATATGCGATAATAGGGAGAACAAGCGACAAGAAAAGTCATCACGGGTGCCAGAGAGCTTGCGTTTGTCAAGCAAAAGCAGTTTGCTCAGGTTCCCAGACAAAGGAGGCATGTTGTGTCTCCGGCAGAAATACTTCACTGTTCGGGAGCCCGTTCAGTTTGAAAACTATTAAATTGGTATGGTGAAACTGCATTTGACACCCTTGATGTTAAACCTCTATCTTTTTACAAGATAAGTTAATTCGTACAATTTTAGAAAACTTCCACTTTTCTCACAAATGTGTCTAAGGATTTTTGTCTGTTTCGATGGGAAACCAACGAATGAACGAAGAACAAAATCTGGATATTACAAAATTTTGAAAAAAATAGTAAACTTAAAAAAGTCTCAAAAATCAAAATTTGGAATAAAAAAGTATTTTTGATATTCTTCCTCTTCTTTATTTTTTCACTAATAACAAAAAGTGTACAAGTTATACTTTACTTAAGAATACGGACATGGCTATGCTGCCGTCTGCCGGAAGTGACATTATAAAACAAAAGTAATAAAGTAAAAAGAAAAAGGAGATGAAAGTAAGAAAGTAAAAAGTGAATATTAATGTTACATTTTTTTTTTATATGGATTAAAGATATGTCATTTAAACGCGCAAAGTCTGACCAATAAATTAGGGGAGTTTAGATACCTGTTCGTGGAGTCTAAGATAGACATCGTTTCTGTGTCCGAAACCTGGTTTCAGCCAGACATAGGTGACGATTTCTATAGTTTGAAAGGTTTCAAGCTTTTTCGAGCTGATAGGAAGTTTACTTCTGGTGGTGGCGCCGCTCTTTATGTGCGTGAGGGGATTAGTTGTAGGTTGGTATGTATATCTGATAATGATTGTCTTCTTGAATATGTCTTTGCGAGTATCATTTGTAACACGGAAAATATGTTGGTTGGATCAGTCTACAGGCCATATAAACACATCAGCACGTTACCTTTGATCACGACTTTGGAGTCGATTTCTTGTTGCTATCCATACACTTTACTGTGTGGTGATTTCAACTGCAATCTCCTGGATAAACATTTAACTGCAAACTTTCTAAGCCTATTCAAGGCACTCAATCTGAGCCCTGTTAACCACTCCACCCCTACCCACTTTACTAATGAGTCTAGCTCACTATTAGACCTTTATCTTGCTAGCGATGTTGGCAGGGTTATGCTTTACACACAGCTTCTGGCACCCGGTTTCACAAGCATGATTTAATTTTTGTAAGTCTGGATATAGCTTGTCGGGTTGATCAGCTAAGTTTCCAATATAGAGACTATACAAGTTTAAACACATCCGAACTGGTACGCGACCTTAATTGCATAGACTGGAACTCAATATACCTCATGGAAAATGTTAACGAACAAATTAGTTTTTTACGACATAACGTCAATCAACTTTTTGACATCCATGTTCCTTTAAAAACCCGTCTCATTAAGCATACGTCCCCACCTTGGCTGAATGGCAACATCTCTGCTCTAATGTTGAAACGAGATGCCGCTTACAGTCAATGGCGACGGTTCAAATTGGAGCACTTCCACAAATCTTATTGCAGACTTCGTAATCAAGTCGTCGCATTGATCAGAACAACAAAAAGGCGTTACTACGAACACAAAGTTGGTCCATTAATTTCTGGAAAAAAGTTATGGAAAAACCTGAAAGAAATCAGTATTGGGAAGCAATCTATGAAGTCTGCTGATAACATCGATTGTGATGCTCTCAACAAAAAGTTCACCTCCACACCACAATCCTTTGATGTTGCTACACCTGTTGATTCCCCTATTGAAGAGGAATCAACAGGTGTCAACTGTTTGCTGAGCTTTATAAGAATACGTGAAGAAGACATAGTTGAAGCAATATTATCTATCAAATCGAATGCTACTGGCCTCGACCTAATGGAACCTAAGTTCGTTAAGTTATTGCTTCCTCATATATTGCGCTTTATAGCCTATATATTCAATAGTATCCTGACTACATCCGAGTTTCCTTCAGAATGGAAGAAGGCTAAAATTATTCCCGTTCTTAAAAAGCAAACGGGTACTGCTACGGAGTTCCGACCCATTGCTATCCTCCCATTTCTATCAAAGGTGTTTGAAAAAACCATTATGAAGCAGATACAATCATATCTATCGATTAACAACCTGTTAACCACTTGCCAGTCTGGTTTTAGACCTAAGCGCAGCTGCAAATCTGCTCTACTTTTTGTTACTGACGAAATAAGAACCGCAATGGACAAGGATCACATTACTCTTCTGACGCTTTTAGACTTCTCAAAGGCTTTTGATACTGTTAACCATTCAATTTTATGTAAAAAACTGCGTAATTTCTTTGGGTTTTCTATAGAGTCTTGTAAGTTAATTCTCTCGTACCTTAGCGGAAGGCAACAATGCGTGGTGGCAAATGGTCAATCATCGATCTTTCTCAATGTTTTGAATGGAGTGCCACAGGAATCAATTCTTTGCCCAATTCTCTTCTCACTTTACATAAATGAGCTCCGAAAAGTTGTCAAACATTGCATAATTCATCTTTATGCTGACGATGTGCAGGAGCTTCTGATAAGTCGACCGTTTCGGGAAAAGAATGATGCCGTTACATTGATGAATGAGGACCTTTCTTCCATTTCTCGCTGGTCTAAGAGAAATCATCTGTGCCTAAACCCTGTCAAATCAACAGCTCTCCCAATCTTTCGCAAAATCTTTGATTTATCAGTCTTAAGACCACTGAATCTTGAAAACGATAGAGTCGAATATGTTAGCAGTGCTAGAAACCTTGGAATAGTTTTCAATCGTTCCCTCACATGGAACGACCACCTAACTAAAGTAATCGGTAAAGTGTATGGTAGTCTCCGTGTTCTCCAAGTCACTCGAAGTTTCATCCCCATAAAAACAAACCTTCTTCTTGCCAAAACGCTACTACTACCCATTATGTTATATGGATGTGAAATTTTTTGCAACTTGGACTCTGCCACCAACCGCAAATTAAATGTCGCATATAACAACATTGCCCGTTCTGTCTATAATCTCCGTCGCTATGACCACGTTTCCTCTTTTGCTGTTCGCATTTCTGGCTGTAGTCTAGACAATCTATTAAACTTTCGCTCACTTACCTATCTACATGAAATCATTCAAACAAAACAGCCTGATTATTTACACGGTAAGCTGAACTTCCCTCATTCAACAAGGTCGTTTGCTCTTATACTACCTCGATACAATTTTCTTATTACTGAGCGTCAATTCTTCGTCCATGTTATTCGCCTTTGGAACTCCCTGCCCATAAGTATGAGAAGTGTAAAGAGCACAAGAAGATTTAAATGTTTACTTTTTAACTATTTGGCAAATCTTTGATAATCTCTATCTATTTATTTAATTTTTTTTCCTCTTTTTCTTTTTTCTCTTTTTATTGCTTGCTTTCTCGTTTTTTGTAAATAGCTTAATAAATACATTAAACTAAAATTCTTAAATTAATTTAAAGGCTTTCAAAAATTTATAAGACTTTTGTCCTACTCTGTAAGCGATTTTAAAATAAATAAATAAATAAATATAGAGCAAAGAAAAATGGAGAAAAAAAAATAAAATAAAATAAAAAATTGATGAGTAAAGCGAGTTTTAACAATTTTAATGATTTGCAACATAAAGGGGTTACAATTTTGGAGTGGTTTGGAACACAAAAATATAACAATTTTATATGATTTCGAACATAAAAGTAATAATAGGCATAAAACGTGGTTTTTCAAAAGCTATTACGATATATTAGAGCATGTTTGCAGTAACTATACAGGGTAGTCCAACCTCGAGCACCATTTAATATTTCGTAAAGACAATTAGCGGACAAAAAACTTTCTTGAAAATACAGTCGTCGAATCTCTTGTAGGATCGGGCAAACTGCAATAAAATGGTAAATATCGTCTAACTCTCTTCTGTTGCACAGATAAAAAAATTGTTGAAGATCGACTCTATGACGGATGAAATTTAGGTTAAGGATTTCGATTCTCGCTTTGAATACCATGCTTATTTTGTATGCTGAATTCTTTGCATTAAAGTAGCTGTCTTCAGTAAGTATTCGATGATTAAGATTTCGGTAGATAGTTCTGGAAGTTGACGATTATGCCCTGGTTAAGTGTTCGTTGAAGGTCTGGTCATCTATTTTCGATATAATTGTCGCAAATATATCAGGCCACTCATTAACATTGCTTTCTGTTAACGACGGTGAGAGGTCGTGGGATAAGGCTAGCTGATTCCATTCTCTGAAAGGTGAAGCATTGGTTCGTAGTAATCTTGCCATTGTTACTCTGTGGAAATTTGCGACACTTCTACTCATCACTCTAAAACAATAGTCAGCATTTGCTTTTAGATTCCTTATGTAGATTGGTGGTAGACCAGACTCTACGTGTATTGCATAAGTCGGTGTGGAATTCGGCAATCTAAAAATGCGTTTGAAGAAAGTTCTCTGAACCGCCTCAAATTCTTCAAAGGGAATTACTCCAAAGGCATGTGTACCATAGCACATACAGGTGTTGACTGTTGCATTGTTTCAATGTTTCAATGTTTTATTCAATATATGCCTACACATTAAGTAAATACTTCTTATAAATCAGTGTAAGGCTAATTATGACAGTGTGATACAATAAAATTAAAAAAGAAAAAAGAAAAATTATGTAAATATAATATATATAAAAAAAAAAAATATCTCAATAATAATAATAATATCTCCATTACTTATCTTATACAAAACAAACAAAAAAAAAAACAAAAAAGAATAGAAAATAGAAATCAAAATTAATTACCAAAGTAAATACTAAGCTCTCTACGAAACTGTGCTGGACCCTTCACTCTCATTACGTGCCGTGGCAGGGAGTTCCACAATCGGATGGCGTTGACAAAGAGCTGTCGCTCCAAGGTCAGGCAAGAATAACGAGGAAGAATTAGATGATGGGATCTGTTTGAGGAAGCAAATTGCAGCCTCTGAAATAGACTGCTGGGTTGCTGTGTCTGTAATTTATTGAACAGTAATAAAAGTGTTCTATAGCGCATAAGGTTATCGAGGGAAATATTATATATTTGCATTGAAAAGCTTGAGATACGATCAAACCGATGCAACCCGAAAATGTAACGCGCGATATTGTTGAATGCCACATTGAGCTTTCTTCTGCTGAACGCATCACAGCTGCAAAAAATTTCGCACCCGTAGATGAGTATTGGTACGACAAGCGTTTTGGCCAATAGCAAACGTGTTTTCAGTGGGGTAAAATACTGTGAGGACCATAACATGCGAAGAACACCATAAACTTTGCCCACCGCAGCGTTGATATGCATATCCCAAGACAGTGTACTGTTAAATAATATACCAAGATTTCTTGTAGTAGAAACGTAAGCAATGGGTAAGCTATTTAAGAATAGGGTTGGGAAATATTCTAACTGTAACACTTTCTGGTTATAATAAGGCATTTGGACTTCAAGGGATTTAGGAACAGACCATTACGTTCGATATTTTTTCCAATTCTTCGTTTATTGTGTATGCACCATCTTCGATAAGCCCAAGAGGGCAACTTTTGTAAAGTTGAACATCATCAGCGTACATTTGGATTGAGGATGTTGTTATCATTGCGGGAAGCTCATTGATAAACAGGGAAAAAGAAGAGGTCCTAGTATCGAGCTCTGAGGGACACCTCTTCTGATCGGAAGAAAACATGAAATCCTATTTCCAACTGAAACTGCTTGTTTTCTTTCCCGAAGATAAGATGACAGTAAGCGAACCGCCGGGGTGGCGACGGTGTAGAGGTTACTGTGTTGGCTTGTGACCCGTGCGGTGCAGGTTCAATCCCTATGGGGAACAACAACATACGCCACCCAATCACATGCCTCTACACCAAAAGGCGGATTTCTGCCTGGTAGTACAATGGACCGTTACCGAGTCTGAGTGGTCTGGGATTTGGGTTTCCTTTAAAAAAAAAAAAAAAAAAAAAAAAGCGAACCGCCGAGATTGAAAACCCGTAAAGCGTCCAGAGTTTATAACACAGATTGTCGTGGTCCACAGTGTCGAACGCTTTAGAGAAATCGAGAAGAACAAGGAACGTGACATGGTCATCATCTAATGCACTTCTGATATCTTCAACTATATTAATGATGGCGGTAGTGCAACTATGCTTTTGGCGGAAACCAGACTGCTTGGATGAGAGAATATTATGTGCATCAAGGTGGGCATTAATCTGTTTTTGCACGATATTCTCAAATACCTTGGATAAAAAAGGGAGCACAGAAATAGGTCTGTATTCAGTTCCATTTCGATTTTTCCGGATTGGAAGGATTTTCGCTAACTTCCACTGAGAAGGAAATAAACTTGTCATTAAAATCGTATTGAAAGTATGCGTGATGTAAGGCAAGGTAATAGGAAGTAACGATTTAAGGAATATGGGTTGTATGCCGTCGATGCCAACTGCATTGGACTTAATAGACAGAAAACTCTCTACAACATCGGTACTTTCAACACTTGAATTCGAACATCACTTCTGAGGAAGACCCATTAGGAAGCTCTTCAATGACTGGGGAAATACCAGAAAGGGTTGGAAAAGGTAACGCAACAAAGTTATGATTTAAGAAATCGATGTCAAAATTCGCTTCCAGAACTTGGTTTTGCTTCCCTATACCTAACTCCTTTAACTTCTTCCATAGTTGACGCCCGCTCATGGAAGGGCTAAACTTGCGTTTGTACAGTTGAACTTTTGCAGCTCTTATTTTGCATACAACTAGGTTACGCAAGCTACGATACATTTGATGGTGAATGTCCAATCTGTAGCGATTCCATTCGTTATAGGCCTTATCCCTTTGAAATATAAGCCTCCGAATTTCATTGGAAAATCAGGGACGCTCACCATGCTTAACTGTTTTAGATCTTAGTGGAACATTACTATTAAACAGGTTGATATTATTATTATTCAGAAATTCAATTTGGTCATCGGGAGAGGGTAAAAAGTAGACACGTTCCCATTCAATGCTTCGAGCACTATGCTCCAATCGAGAATAATCTATATCTCTAAAATCCCTGTATTCATAAGAGGTAACAGATCTTTTGTTCATAGAATTATGAGACAGGTATATGAGGTCGTGCTTAGAGAAAGCTGGTGCTGACAACTGATCATATAGTAAGACATCATTGATATCGCTTACGAAAAAGACATCCAAAAGTGATTGCGATTCTCGAGAAAAATGTGTAGCGTTATTCGTGTTAACCGGAAATAAGTTATATGTTCTCATACCTTCAATGAGAAATGTCTGGGCTAAGAGATTGCTATTCATGTCCCCACATACATTGATCTTAGAAGGACCCAACGAGATTGTTTCCAACAGTGTAAACAATGGCGAGAAATCAGTGTCACTAGTTAGTTAGTTAGTTTAATTGACTATTTATTTCATATAAATAACTTTTAACAATTTTAATTTTGATTTCTTAGTCTATTTTGGCTATATAAATTAAACAGATTTCAAGTTTTTTGTATAACTGAAAGTTCTCGTCTATGATACGTTGTCTGTAGTGTAGTGCGCTGGTTAAGAAGTCGTATAATGGTTTCCAGCCTCGGTTACCATTTAAAATGCTCAACATTTCTTCAACCGAAAGTACAATAGCTCCAAAGGAACTATATCGGAATTCTTTGAGGATGGGGCATATAGCGATGAAATGGAACACGTCCTCTCGTTCACTGCGGTTACAAAGATTACATAAAAGTGGGAGTTCTGGGCGATGTGGCATATAGTTTAGACTCAACAGTTCGCCTCTTGCCTTAAAGATAGTCCTCATCATGTCAGTAGAGTAACTCGTCAGGAAATACGTTGAATACTGCAAACTACCTATATAATTTAATCTAGTGTAGTATGCCCTGTATTGCGATGACTGGGCCTCATTCACAAATTGTTGGTATATCCTATGACCTGTTTTCTCCCGTAGCTCGTAAAACTTGCGTTTCAGGGGGATCAACATTTCCTCTGGGGTAACTCGGAGATTTATGTTGCATTGCACTGCTAAGTTCTCCCAGCTTTGTACACATTTTTCTCCATTAAGCAGCATATGATTGAGAACTATGTTAGGTATTCTGTCTTGCCTCATCCCCATGATTTTTACGACATAGTCAAGATGGAGTTTAAGGGTATCCAGAAAAAGGGGCGCTACTCCAGTCTCCAGATGAAGCATATAGTTAGGTGAACTACTTGGTAATTTAAAAACTCTCCTCATAAAGTACCGAAGAAACTTTTCTACAATTTCAAATGAACAATATCCCCACACTTGGGCAGCATAAAAGAGGATGGATGCTGCTGTAGCACGGAATATTTTCAGCTTGGATTCATGATTGACGTTTTTATTGCCGATACAACAACCCCAAACTGAGCAAATTGCCCTTTTCGCTTCGGTGAGTTTCCATTGCAGGTGCTTGTTCATATTTAAAGTGGGCGTAATCAAGACACCAAGATATTTGTATTCCCGGACAATTTCAATATGATCACATTGGAACTTCCACATTTCATTCCGGGAGTATCTGCCACCTCCATCTCTGAATATCATTATCTTTGACTTTGCTAAGTTTACCGCCAAATTCCAAGTTTTACAGTAATCATCCAGCCTGTTGATCATTAGTTGCATTGTATCCACCGCATCTGCGAGGAAAACGATGTCGTCTGCAAACATGAGGGCTGGTATTTTAGTTTGCCTCAACTCGATGCCTCCCCTAACGTGCTCTGTTATGTCATTTATATATAAAATGAATAACAGCGTGCTCAACACGCATCCTTGCTTCACTCCCATCGTTGTATTAAATTCATCCGATAGGTTGCTTCCATCCCAGACACAAGCTACGTTGTTTTCGTACATAGCTCTCAATACCTTGATGACCTTAGTTGAGATATTGTATCTGTAGAGCTTATAAAAAAGAGCTTCGCGGGATATAGAGTCAAAAGCCGAACGAAAGTCAACAAAGAAAGCGTACAACTTTTTATGTTTCCTTTTATAAATCTCTGCTATGTTTACGAGCGCGAAAATTTGGTCTATAGTTGAATAGTTTTGTCGAAAGCCGGCTTGAGATTCGTGTATGATCTTCTTGTTTACCACCCACTGCGTAATTCTATTAAAAAGCACACCAGCAAACAACTTGGTTGATGTATTTAAAAAAGATATCCCTCGGTAGTTGGCTGGATTGTTGTATTCCCCCTTCTTGTGTAAAGGAAAAATTATCGAGTTTTGAAAACTATCGGGAACATCTGCCGTTTCAAAAATTCGGTTAAATTCCTGAGTGAGTGCTAAAAGAAATTCAGGCGTACAATATTTATAGAACTCGAAGGGAATACGGTCACTTCCTGGGGCTTTGTTCTTTTTGCACTTTTCTATGACAGTTTTTACTTCGGCTACCGTGATTGGTGCATCCGGAAATTCATCAACGTACATAGGGGCTGCGTACTGAAAAGGTGGCGATATTTGTACTGCATTGAGAAGGGACTCGAAGTGCACTTTTAGCTGCTCTGCTTGTAGACCTGAGGCGATTGTATTTCTTTTCCCATTTACAAGTTTAGCGGCTTTCCAAAAGTCTGCTGATGATCGCGATCTATTCAACACAGCAACATTCTGTTGGTCAAAGACTATCTTTTTTACACGGCAAAGATCTTTAAAGCTTTTATTCGCTGCTGTGTACAGGACTTTAAAAGAATTATTACTGTTCATTCTTAATAACCGAAGGAAAGCGAACGACGCGTCTCTGGCTCTCATACATTCATTGTCAAACCATTTTTGCTTTCCCTTTTTGCTGATGGGTCTAGGTGGTAGATTTGGCGGAGCGGCTTTCATAACTACCATAGTTAGATGCTCTATCCGAGGTGGTCTTTCGGTTTCAGTCAAATTTCGAAGTTGCTCATTGAGGTTTATTTTATAATTATCCTGAAATTCCTCTTTCCATCGTAACTTGGGCAGTAGTTGGAGTAAGTTGGTACTGTCTGCGTTTCGGTTACCTTTGATCTTAAACGAGACTTCTAAGGGCATATGGTCTGAAAACATTTGCATTCCTATTCTGAATTCGCTAAGATAAGAGTACCAATCCCCCGATATAAAGCAATAATCTATAACTGAGCATGCAGTTCCTCGCAAAAAGGTGTATTCACCCTGCAAGTCTCCTTCGCAGCTTCCATTTAAGACTCTACAATCCCAGGCATCCGCTAGCTCCAAAATTTTAACACCTTTAGCATCACGTAATTTATCCTTGGAGTTACGGTTCGTATGCATATACGCGGATGACTGGCTAATTTCATTCACAAAACTGTTTTGAGATATACCTATTCTTGCATTGAAGTCTCCAAGTAGTAGTAGTTCAGTTGAATCTAGGTTATTTAATATATCTCTTAATTTGTTAAAATCGCGAGGCCAGTGATTACAGTTTAAATATATTGGTACTAGGAAGAGTGTGTTGGCTTCAATTTTAAGTTCTATTACGAAGCTTTCTTCTACTCTCTTATATTCGGCCGAGATTCCTCCAAATTTCTTCCGATATCCAAACAGTTCACCCCCACTTGCTCTTCCATACAGGCCTGACTTAACAGCGGATATGAATTTCAGTTCGTAATCTTTAAAAATGTTTTTATACCTACTTTCACCATAATCCATCAAATAGGTTTCATATAATACAAATATATCGAATTGTTTTATATAATTAAAAAATTCAATAAAAATTAGTTTATTTTTTAATCCTGCTACGTTATAACTTAATATTTTTAATTCATATAATTCATCGCTGATCTGATAGACAGGCGACCTTCAATTACTCGCTTCATTTGAATTCGTTCTTGTGCGAGCACCCAACGAGTTTACAGCGGCTGTTGCCTGGCTTGTGCGTGGACCTTCGGTAAAATTTCGCCTTTTCGAAGTGTCAGCTCCGACTGACGTTGACGTTTCACTCACATTGTTTATATTTTGAATTTCGTTCGTAAGCTTTATAAAGTATGCCGGAATTTCCCCAAATAATTTATGCAATTCCTTCGTACCATCTTCATTACCATACCTCAGCCCCTCGGATAAATCCCAAGTCAGTAGTGGATTGTCGTGGGGTGCACATCAATTTGAAACTTGTTAAATTTTTAACATTACAATATGAAGTGTTCCGTGTGTTCACAAAAAATCGATCGGAACTGTTCAACAAAAATAAATTGTAGTGATTGTTTGAGTTTTTCTCATTTTGCCTGCGTTAATATCACTGAACAAGAGGCTGAATATTATAATACAAGTGGCAATCCATTTGGGTGTGATAAATGTGCAATACTAAGACGCCGTTCTTTACGTATGCCGGCGCCGGTCGAGCCCATACAGAACAACAACAATGCAAATAAAACGTATATTCCACCAGAAAGCAGTATTGCTCAATCAGCAGCGAATGATCCAACATCTAAGCAAACTGATGTCATTTAAAGCGAATGCACCCTCCAAATGATTTACCTTAAGCTAACTCAATTGGAAGAAACAAACCAGCGTTTTTTTCAAGAAATTAACGAATTACGATCCGAAAATTCAGAGCTGAAATCGAGGGTCAACAACCTGGAGAGTAAGCTCAACTGGCAGCAGCAACACTTACTGAGTAATTGCATGGAAATTGTTGGTGTATGAAACGTAAATGACACAAACGCACTCAGCAAGGCAAAGCAAATCTTTCACAATGCCTTGTCCATCGATGTCTCGGACAGCGAAATTGAGAACTGCTATGTGAAGAAATTGCAAGTCAAATTAACTAACAACGGTGTATCTTCCTCGGTGAAATCAAATTCTATCATCTGTTTAAAATTCACTGATTTACCAACGAAGCAGCGAATAATGAGTGCAAAGAGGAATAATAAAAAAAAAATCTTAACACACATGTAACTGGAGTCGATTGTGTAGGCGAAAACATCAGCAGCAGAAATTCCAACAACAAAAGTAGCAGCAAGGGGAACAGCATTTATTTAAACGATTCACTTACAAAGTATACGCAGGCTCTCTTTTTCAAGGCGAAAGAAGCTAAACAACATAATCGCGCTAAATATGTCTGGATCAAAGACAACAAAATTTTAATGAGAAAGGTTGAGGGTGGAAGAGTCATTTCAATAAGATCGTTTAACGATCTTGTACTTATATAGTACAGTTTGTTAATTCACTTCTGAAAATGAATGATGAAAATAATTTAATCGATGACTTTTCCACAATTGATCTTAGTTTTTCTAATTGTGATAATCTGTTTACTAATAGTTCCTATTGCGATAACAACATTTTCATTGTCCACCAGAATGTCAGGAGTTTAAGAGAAAACTTCTCATCTCTAGTCACTCACCTTGACTCTTTTGTGTGCATCCCAGATTTTGTGTTTGTCTCCGAAATATGGATTTATAATTTTAAAATTGAAGATTACTCACTGCCCGGGTTGAAGTTTTTTGCTAATACCAATGAAAATTACGCTGCAGGAGGTGTTGGTTGCTTCGTGAAAGATGATTATAAGATTTTAGATGTAGTTTGTGTTAACTTTTTGAGTGCCGATGTTTTAAAGGTTTCCATTGAAATTAACCGTGAAGAATATGTTTTTTTATGTGTCTATCGACTTCATATGTTTAATGTTTTGACGTATTTGAAAGAATTTGCTGGTCTCTTGGTAAAAGAAAAATCAAATAATTTAATTATTATTGGAGATTTTAATCTTAATATTCTAGATAATAGTGAAATGGTTTCGAATTACTTGGCCCTGCTATCTTCGTATGGCCTAGCATGTTACATCAATGAGCCCACTAGGAGTGTTTCGGGTAGTTGCCTAGATCATATCTATGGACGCTTCAAACGCGTCTCGTGCAGTAGCTGTGATAAGCGCGTTCTCGACCTTATGATCACAGATCACTCTATGACAGTGCTCCTGGTAGACATGGCAATTAACTTGAATAGTAATAATCCTAATTCAGCCGATAGAGTGATGAAAATCGACTTCAGTAAGCTAAAAGACACTCTTTTCTATGAAATTTGGGAAGATGTTTACTCGTGTAGAGATGCTTCTATTTCATACACACTTTTTATCGACTTATTCAAGAAACATATCCTTAGCAGCTCATCTGAATCATCTTCTAAATAGCGCGTAACAAAGCTTAAACCTTGGATTTCGAGGTACTTGCTGAATAAGGTAAGAGTTAAACATAGGGACGGGCTACAGTCCGCTTGGGCGAACTGTTGGATACCCTATTCTTATTCCTATCCCTCATAAGTGGGCGTGACAAAAGTCTAAGTATGGTTAAATTGTTAAGAACGCTCTACATATTTTGTTATATAACATTTAAAGGATTTTATCAAAAAAAACGCTCCCTAGCTCAAACTTGGGTGTTTCAATAAAATTGTTTTATTTAATTGTGGGCGTGTCAGTAGGCGGATTTAAAAAAAAATTAACACATGAGCATAAAGGGCCCCTAGAGAGTATATATTATAAATTTCAGCTCCCTAGCTCAAACTTTGGATTTTCAAAAAAATTGTTTTATTTATTTGTGGGCGTGTCAGTGGGCGGATTTTGAAAATATTTATACATGAGCTTAAAGGGCCCCTAGAGAGTATATATTAAAAATTTCAGCTCCCTAGCTCAAATTTTGGTTTTTCAATAAAATTGTTTTATTTTTTTGTGGGCGTGGCAGTGGACGGATTTTGAAAATTTTATATCCCGAGCAGTTTTAGGAGTCATAGATCATATATAAAAAATTTCAGCTTCCTAGCTCAAAATTCGATTTTTTCCAAAATTTTGTTTTTTTGAGTTTGTGGGCGTGTCTGTGGGCGGATTTCAAAAATTCGTAAACTTGATTATTTCGGGACCCTAGAGAGTATATGGTTAAAATTTCAGCTCTCTAGGTCCAGTTTAAAGGCCTAATTTTTGCCGACGGACGGACGGACGGACGGATGGACGGACGGACGGACATGGCTAGATCGACATTACTATCGATGCTGATCATAAATATAGTAACTTTTAGGGGTCTACGGGCAATATTAAGGTATGTTACAAACTATGCGTCAAAATTAATATACCCCTAGAATAGGGTATAAAAACAAACTAAGGTTCAAATGTTATAGGGACCCTTGCAATCTGAGTAATAAGAAGTAAATATTCTAAATTGTGCGCTGAACTTAAAAGGGAGATTCCGATTTGTCGAGATACCTACTATCGTAATCAACTAAATTCTGCTAAGGGTAACCTAAGAAGTGAATGGAAAATAGTAAATAGCCTGCTTAATAAAAGTTCTTCTTCTAGAAAACCGTCGGTTATTCGTGTGGATGACTGCGAAGTTTCAGACAAACTTGTCATTGCTGATGCTTTCAACTCCTACTTCACAAATTTAGCCAGCAGTTCACAGGCGTGCGTCGTCCTATCGCACTGTAGTTTGTGTTCGCGTATTAGTAGCTCTGTTGAAGTGATGAACGATAACAGCTTTGTTTTTGATCCAATAACTCCTTTTGAGGTATTAAAAGTAATTGGCTCCTTAAAAAATTCCAACACACCTGGAGCTGATGGTGTTTCGGTCTTGGTTGTAAAAAAGGTTGCATGTTTTATAGTGGAAGTTTTAGCTGATATTTTTAATTGCTGTGTATTTGAGGGGGTCTTTCCAGAAGCCTTCAAATGTGCTGATGTTGTTCCCTTATTTAAGAAAGGTTCTCCTATTGAAATATGCAATTACAGACCCATATCACTTCTCCCTGTTTTCAGCAAAATCTTTGAAAAACTTATGAAAAAGCGGATAGTAAGCTTTCTGAGTAAAAGTAAATTCTTTAACGAAAATCAATTTGGCTTTCAGAAAGGCAAGTCAACTGAAGATGCACTTCTTCAATTTTGTAGCCAAATAATGTCGAACCTTGATTCGAAAAAGTGCACGGCTGGGTTATTTATAGATATTACCAAAGCTTTTGTCGATCACAAAATTTTGCAGCGTAAGCTAGAAAAAGCTGGTTTTCGTGGCTTCATTCTTGACTGGTTTGGATCATACTTAAACAATAGGTCCCAAGTAGTGAAGATAGACCAGATAAGGAGCAGGATTGAATTCTTTAATTTGGGTGTACCCCAAGGCTCGGTTTTAGGCCCAATTTTGTTTCTTATTTATATCAATTCGCTGTTTGCACTTAATTTTAGAGGCTCACCAACTGCTTTTGCAGATGATATAGGTTATTCTTATGGCTTGAATAGTCCTCCAGATCTAGTGTCTGACATAAACTGGGATTTAAATCTATTAAGAACCTGGTTTGCTGAACATAATCTGGTATTAAGCTCCAAAACTAAAATCATGTTCTTCAGTTTATCATCCATAAACAATTTGGATGCAAATGTTTCATATCACGCACCTGAATGCTTAAAATATAAACTTCTAAATTGCTACTGCAGGTCCAGCTCTTGTTTCTTTGATGATGTTAGCTGTAGTGATAATTGCTTCCTAATCGAAAAAGTTGATGAATTTAAATACCTGGGGCTCACCATAGACGCTAGAATGAGCTTTTCTAATCATTCAGAAACTTTGAGGAAGTATTTTCGCTACACACTTAGACATTTTTTTTACTTGCAACAAATTTGCTCTACAATGCTCCTAAAAACAATCTATTATGGTATTTTTCATTCCAAACTGCAGTATGGAATCGCATGTTGGGGAGGTGCTTATCTAAACAAAATTCAACCATTATTAATTCTGCAAAAATATATGTTACGGAAAATATGCCGCAAACCTAGTAGACATCCTAGTTTTCCATTGTTCTGTGAACAGAAAATTCTTCCAGTTCGTCATATATACTGTTTTAAGGTGCTAAAAAATTTTTTTTCGAAGTCCGGGAATCGTAATTATCGGTTAATTTCAAACTACAATTTACGTGGAAACTTTTCAAACATGATGTCTGTACCAAGTTTTCGTACTACCGCATATCGAAATTTTTATACTACTCGTATATCCTCATACCGTCTATATAATTTGTTACCTCATTCAATAAGGATGATTTCAACGTGTAGAATGCCTATAAACCTTGTAAAACACTGGCTTTTCAATTTTAACTTTGATAATTTGGAATCCTTTCTTTCAGACATTCTGGTTTAAATTTTAATTCCAATGAATTATGTATATAATATATGTATTTATTAATTTTTCGCACTTATAAACATAGCATTTGTATTTCTAAAAAGTAATTCGCTTCGAGTTATTCCATTTGTGTTTTTATGTTCTTACTCATTTTTTATATTTTTATATATTATTTTTGAATTCTGTTCTGTTAATTTTCATTTTCTAATTGGATACTTTGAAAATATTATATAGGGTCACCCCAACCAAAACCAATTTTGTGAAATTTGTAATATCTCTTTGATGTGACATTCAACACTATTTTTTGTACTTAGTGCATGAAAATATAGAATGTCTCTAATTTTCTTAAATTCTGTACTTAGTAGGTACTTATAAACATTTTCGTATTTGTGAACCTTGAATTTTGTACTGAATTTAAAGAAATAAATTATATCTATCTATCTATCTAAAAAAAAACATTTTACCAGCTACGTATAGTTTATCGTCTCTTAGGACAATTTTCGTTCGCGGTTGTTTTGTGCGAAGAAATTGTGCAAGTGGAAGTAATTTAGCCTTCCGCTGGCGCGTACTGCGCGGTTAGTCCTTGTGTACACTGATTTTGGTGCCTCTTAGTTTTCTCGCGTTCTTAAGTACTTCGATAACAGCGCTTTTAGATTTCATTTTAACAATCAATGTCGCAGTACGCTGCCCTTGCTTACTAATAGTGTATGCTGTTTCAATGTCAGTGTTTGTGTCGTTTTTGTCCAAAAGTCCTGTGCACACAGACTTCGCCTTTTCCACTATGTGGACGCTAGAATCAGTCGGAAGATGTACGACAATATTGGTTTCGGTGCTTTTTTGCAACAGTCTGTCAACCTGTTCCTCAAGGAGTTTGTTACGAGTTTCTAGATGCAAAACTTTTTCGGAAATTTGGTTGTAATTTGCTTTCAGTCCAGTTAACTCAGAATAAAGCAGTTGAAAGTCCGATTTCGATACAAGCTCCTTTGTGAGATCTCTATTTTTTTCGTCCAGAATCTCTCTCAATTGCTCAACACTGATGCCCGACACGTTTGCCCCAACCCTATTACCAGCTGTTTCTTTCGGGCGTCTTTTCTCGGAATCGTGTTGATCAGGGGAAGTCTCTTTCAGGCTTCTTTTGTTCATTAATTGAGGTTAAGTTTGTCTTCGAAAAAAGAAAAAGTCTTAACTGCTAAGACTTACTCGAATTATGCTTTAAGTTGAAAACCTTAAGTCTTGCAACACACTTAGTACAACAAATTCGTAATTATACAATTTTCTTTTTATGTTAATTTACTATTTTTTACGGATAGATCTTTAAACACAACATCACTTTGACAGATGCAAATGTCAATCCCTCAGTGTCACTATTGGGTCTGTAGACAGTCCCAATTAGAAGAGTACCATCGTTATCGATAATATCGATGAATAAATGTGAGATAGACACTACCCACTAGGGTGGGTCACATTTGTATGAATTTTTTTTTTTTCTTAGTCATCGATTCTAATAGTGACAAAACGTTGCGAATTGATGTTGTAAATAAACACCCAAAATATTACTGCAATCGGACAACATCTTCTGCCTCCAATTCTTAATATAAAAGAGCATTAAATAATATATTTTCAATGCAAGGAAAATCCATTTATGAACTTTTTTTTTATTTAAAAATACAACAAATTTTTTTTTTATTACACTGGATTTATTGAAAGAAACTTTTTTCATGAATAATTTTAAATTGACATTAATTTACACAAAAATCTTTTTTGCTGTCAAATTTTGGCATCAATTTACGAGAAACAAACTTAGATTTTATAAATCCTTCGCGTGCTTGTTTTGTACATAAGGTTGCTGAGGCTTCTGTTACGGTCTTAACTGCCCCCTCAACAGCTTGGGTGTGACATGGTAGCAGCAAAAAATCAATTTGGTTGTTTTCTTCCTGAGCAATAAAGCATTTAAGTTCAGCGTCCGAAATATGTTTTAACATGGGTGGTTCAAAAAGATCCTTTCGCCAATCGATAAGGTCATAGTACACTTTTGCATCTAATTTTATATTTGGGACTTCAAAAACTCTTAATCGATTAGATTTTCCAGCACGAGCTTTTAAAATACGGCGCAGAGCCAACTCTCTGATGTGTTTTTTCGGATCAGTTAACATTGCTAGCAATAAGTTTTCTGAATGCGCAAAGAAGCTGTTACGTTTGATTACAGGATCAATAACAGTCTGTAATTCCACTGAGAGATAGCGAGTTTTCGAGATTAAACCCCATAAATGCCTGGGTCCATCTTTGCAGGAAGGTTGGCTTTTAATATTGAACCAAGTTGGAGCATACACTTTTAAGACGTAAGTTGCTAAAATTACTAAACTTTCTGTAGGGTTTGATGTTCCGATGTACAGACGAAGAATACGATTAGCTTTTGTGTGCCACCTAGCATGGGACATTTTTCCCGGTGATTTATCATCTAGGTCCTTGGGACAATTGCCATTCAAAACCGCTGAAACGATCCTAAATAAATACAGTTGGTCAGAGCTGAGATTTTTTGTATCCATTGCCGGCAGCGACTCTCCTGGAATGCTTTTAAATTTTACGATAGTGGTTTCTTCACAATTTTCCAGATCCTTTCCAATTACTCCCACAAAGGTTCTTGGCCCCGAAGTTACGCCGTCAATATGAGCAAATAAGTGACGGAATGGCAGCTCATTCATATGTAACATGCAAACTATCCATTGTAATGGTCTATTCAATCTTTTTTCAAACAGACGGATGATCCCTCCAAATTTTCCAACATTGACATTAGTGCCATCACATTCAATAGCTACTAAATTTTCGAGTGTTTTGTTTTCTGTTCGGAAATAGTTATACAACTCTTGTTCAACGCATTTAGCAGTACCTGATGTTGGAGCAATGTAACCTAAGTATTTTGAGCCTGGTTCGCTTATTAGTGAAATATGTTCTTCAACTACTTGTTCGCGGTAATATTTACCTTTTTTTTTTTTTGACCAATGTTTTGTCTTTTCGGCCGTCGTAATATAAAGCACTGACCTCAGAAACAGACTCTTTCTTTTGAACACTTTCCCTGGCCTTTTTTCGTTCCCTTCTAAGTTTACTCTTGTCAATAATGGGTAATTTAGATTCCTGTAAGATTACAGAGGCAATGGCGGCTACCGCTCTGTCTGATACTCCATATCGATCGCAAGTTTGAGATAACGCGGAATAATTCAATTTTACGAATTGCTGTTCTTTTTGTTCCTTTTCCTTCGAATTGCCATCGTCAACTGTAAAAACATCGTCTGTATCTTCACGTGAATTAGGTGGTGCAGTTGTTGGTCTGTTGTTAACAACAGAAGCCGAAACACTTGTCGACGTTTCCGCAAGGCAAAATGCTGATATTTCCCTATCCAGTTTTCTTTTCAGACTTTTCCGATTATTTTTTGTAGCGAGTACATCTGTGTTCCCAATAATCATTTTCTTTGATCATTACGAAAATTTCTTTCATTCGGCGGTACCTTCCTCTCTTTTGAACAGTTGCATTTCGAAAGACCACAGCATTTACACGATGAAATGGCAAATAAAACTTTACTATCAGAAACAAATTCCTCTAGCTTTTTTTTTGGAATGTTGGGATGGAATTTAAGAAGTTGTTTGCACTTACCATGATAAGATTTTATCATTTGCAATGATCTCGTAGTAGAAACAGTTGGTAGTGACGCCTGTTTCCAAACAAATTCAATTTTTTCACACACTATTTCACTTATTTCTTTTAATGTTGGTTCCTTTTTATTAGCGTTCAAATTGTGAATGTTCCACTCATAACACTTCATAACCGCTTCATAAGTGGGGAGTACATTATTCGTAAAATCACAAGTTTCGCCAAATATAGGACATTTGAAAGCGTTTCTGGTACGTTCCATTACGACAAATATAATATATAATTTTTAAAGCAATCAGAATTTTAATATTATTTTAGCTTCAAATTTGCGCCTATACTGAGAAGAGGATAAAGATTTTCGTAATGATTTTTGTCAATGTAGGTAACGGCCTACTTTGATATTTTTCTTTTTTAATAGAGTGCAATTATTAATGAAATGAAGAAAAAAGTCAAAGCCATCTAATTTGAACATTTAAAAAAAGAAATTAAAAAAGGAAAACAAGAAATTCAATCAAGCTAAATAAATTGAAAACGTCAAGAATTTAAGGATAAATTGGAGGCAGGTAAAGTCAACCGATTTCAAAAATATTTTGCATATGTGCTATGGGCACCAAATGGCCACTTTTTATTACTATTAGAACTAAAAATTTTGATTTTTTTTTTTTGACCCACCCTACTACCCACTGCCGATTAACAGTTGATTTTGCAGGTTATACCTTCACGAACATAAATCGCGACTCCTCCGCCTCTCCTTCCATATCTATCCTCTCCTTTCCGCATTCACGGAAATAAATTTGTGATGCCGAATTCAGCCCTACGTCGTTCAGGCAAAGTTGTGTTTTGTTATCTTTTCGGTACTTGGCGATAGACGTTAGTATAAAGTTTTTATCGTAGGCTGATCGAATCGAAATTTAACTATGATCGCGGCGTTGTGATTATTAGTGGTCTTCGGACGAGTGCGAAAAATATCCAGCAACACTGGCGGTTTCATGTTAATGGTGTGGCATAAGTGATTAAAGAGCGACTTTAGGTTCTCATCGGGTGTGTGCGGGATTCCGAACAGTACTGCATCACCTGCAATACGTTTATTATCTAGGTCGTCTTGAAAATTTGATAAATTGTTAACTGCAGTTGTAGCGGCGGCAACTTCGGTTTTTATTTTTGAAAGTTCGTTATCATTGTGGATGAATTGGGTTTTGGTGTCAATAAGTTTAACATTGGCGTCCGATAGAGATGATTTTAACTGTGCGACTTCAGATTTGAGCGGATCTATATCGACGGTTGAATTCGTGATAGACGACTCGAGCAGTGAAACTCTCGCTATGACCTCGGTAATGTTTTTATTGACTTCGACGAACTGAATTTGTATTTTATGCGCGAGTGACTCACTTTCTTCTTTAAATTGTTTAGATAACAATGTTATTATGAACTCGCTTTGTTTTTTTTAGTTTATCGTCTAATTTATCCCACATTGTGATATCGTCGGCTGTCAATTTGCTCAAATTAGGTTTGATACAACTCAAGGGAGTTCGAGGTGAGTCCACTTAATTTCAACACTTTTAAACAGCGATTTCATGAGGCGATCTTTATGCAATTAGAAGGTGTTAATTTGGGAACTTTATATGGTAGAAAACCACTGCGAAACTGCCCGCCAGAAAAACACGTCTAGTCAGTACCTCTCTTCATAATCTTGAACACTTTGAATTTGGATGAATGGTCAATATTTTGTTTAGCGAAAAATTTTGGCCACATCAAATTAAGCGCCAACTTAGCCTCTCCACTTTTTACTTAAGCATGCTTTGAAAGATTTAGATTATACGTGAATAATACTCCCAAATACTTAAATTCCAGCACTGTATCAATTTGCTCGTTACCAAATCGCCAAGCTTCTTCAGGGAGTCTTCTACATTGTCGGCTCTCAAACACCATCGCCTTCTTTTTTTGTATATTGATGTGGAGATCCCATGTATCACAGTATGCCATCAGTTTGTTGATTTGTAGTTGCAGCGAGAAAGGATTGTCCGCCAGCAAAACCAAATCATCAGCGTAAAGCAATACTTTGATGAGAGTTCCCGCAAAGAGTACACCGCCAGGAAGAATAGAAGACACATCATCAATGAAAAGAGCGAACAACAGAGGGTTCAGAATGCATCCCTGTGGGAAACCTGCAGAGGTAACGAACCACTCTGATAACTTAGAGCCATCCCATACTGTCGCACTGGAGGACGAGAGGAATTTGAAATATAGCAATAGAAATTTTTGAGATACTCCAATAGTCGTCAATTTATAGAACAACGCCTGCCTATTCACTGTATCGAACGCTGCTTTAAAGTCCACGAAACAGACATACAGTTTTTTGTTTTTTTTTCGATGTGGTTCCTAGCAATGCTTATCAATGCGAAAATATGATCCAATGTAGAGAATCCAGAGCGAAATCCTGCTTGAAAAGTGCTAAGTCGATTGGTCCTTTCAATCCAGGTGGAGAGCCTTCCATATAAAATCCCAGCAAATATCTTCCTAAGAGAGTTGAAAATAGATATTCCCCTGTAGTTCTCAGGTTGATTAGGATCTCCTTTTTTAAAAATCACAAATATGAGAGCTTTTGGGAAGCATAAAGGAACACAGGCATTCTCGTAAAGGAGCTTAAAATAGTCCAGCATATAGCTTTTTAGAAGGTCATTACTATATTTGAAAAATTCAACTGGTATTCCATCACTTCCGGCGGCCTTTTTGTTTTTCATTTGCGAGAGAGTATTTTCCAATTCATTTCGAGAAATAGGTGCATCTAGTTCGAGAACGCACGTGTTTGGTAATGCAAAGCTGAAAGAATGAAGATTGTCCTCGGCCGACAATAGAGTTTTAAAATGTGCAGCTAGAAGCTGAGTGCCGAGAGCAATCTTCATACTGCGTTGCCATCCACTTACTTGACGGACGTTGTACCAGAATTCTTTGGAATTTTTACTGAGTAGGACCGGTTGTGCAAGCTTTTTGTGGTAAATGTTTTTTTTTTGTATTACAAAGTTGTTTGAGCTCCTTATTGGCCCGTAAGTACATATTTTTAAAGTTGGGTGAATTTGTCGCTCTAAAGAGCTTCAAAAATGTAAACGAAAGTTTACGTAATTTATAGCAATCCTTGTCAAACCATTTGGATTTTGGCGTGAAAGTGGTATAAGAGTTATTCGACAACGGTGCCGATGCAGAAATTAAGCTCGTTATATTTATTTTCTTCTATTTCGTCAATAGAAACTGATGGCAACTGAGGCAAAATATTAGAGTTAACATCTAAGAGGAGTTTGTAGCGATCAGCTTTGCTCTCGAGCCATTTAAGTTAAGTTAAGTTAAGTTTTCTGTCGTTCATTTGGCATGTTGACTTTTTTGACAGCATCAAAGTTAATAGGTCCGTTCGCGAACTAATATGCAAACGTAAATTTATATAAACTTTCGTGCAAACTACACTAACGCGTTCGCGTACTGATAAAATGGTAAAAAGATGAACGAAAGAAAAATGTACATTCGTTTATTTTTCTTCACACAGAATTTCAGCTGGTAAGAAAATGAAAACTGTCAAATGATGAAATCCTATGAGTTTGCCAGCAAAAAAAAAACAGCTGTTGCTTCTTTTCAAGCCAAACTAAGACGTTTTTCACCTTTTTACACAAAAGCGTTCGCGTACTTTTCTTAGAAACGAGAGGATTCTCTCTCGATTTTGGAGATTTGACACTTTTCATTTTTCAACACATAAAGTACGCGAACGGACCTAATGTTACATAGCTAGCATTTGTTGTAATTCACGTTCTCCATCCAATCCAAGTTATTGTAGGTTAGGTTATTGTTTACATCCAAATAAAAGGTTTTATTATCAATTAAAATTGTATTGTTTCTTATTCGTATTGCGGAGTTTGGTTTATTGTCCCTAATTATTTTTCTGTAATGTAGGAGTATTCGGTGTTTTAATTGCATTTTCTTAGAAAGATCGCGTTGCAAATACACTCCTGTGCCTTTGAGTTTGTGGGCATTTTTAAGCATTTTCGAGGCAATTTCACTTGAGCCGGTATTTACTTTTATTTTGGTTGCAGTGTTATTTTCACTAATTTTTACCGAGTCTGAGAATTGTTGTGCAAATTCATTACCAAGTTAAATCCGAGTGACAGTGAGGATCTTTTCTTCTGGATCAGTTAGTGGATCTTCCTTGGGAATTGAAACGATAATGTTTTTATTTCTCAACTCTCGACTTTGTGATTCAAGATCGTCCTCTAATGTGCTGCATCTTTCTTCGAATTGCTTAACTTTTGTTGACAATTCATCATTTTGCTTCCGCAATGAGATAATTTCATTGTTAAGCTTACTCAGGTCTTGTTTGGTGGCCAGGTTTGCAATTGCCAATGCAAGTTGAGTTTCAAGCGAAGAGTCAACAATTGCTTTGAATTTTTGCAAATCCAAAGCAGACATGGTCATAGTCATGGTGGAGCGTTTAAAAGATTTACAACCACCTGGAGTATTTTTCAAATTACAATTATCTTCCGGTGACGTTTCGCCGATTTTCCATTTATTGTCAGTCATGTGACTTCGGATTGCAGGTTTAATACTTATTTTTTTTTTTTTTGTTTTTTTGTAAAATTATCCTAATTTTACCTGGGCAGTGACCGGTTTGTCGAATATGTTTTTTCTTGAATCAGTTCTAGCACTTTTTTTTTAAATTGAAACTGAGATTAAGACTTAATTTTTAAATAATATTCAAGAGCGACTTTGATGTTCAACTTTCTACCTTCACAACAGTGGTGCCATTTTATATTATTTTTGATATTTTAAGATGAAAATATGCAAAAGAACATCTCTCAAAGAAATAAATTGGTGTTCTTAATAAAATGACCATACGTCCCGCTTTCAGCCGGACAGTCCCGCTGTATTTAGCGCGTGCCAAATAGTCCCGCTTTAGCAAATAGACCAAAATATGTTATCAGAGACGAACCTCGACTTACCTATATATTTCATCAAAGTCGGAATACGATGACTTCATTAAAAATGGAATCACGTAACAGAGTAAGTCATTATCACGAAAAAGAAAAGCTGGTCACAAAAAGTTAATCAGCATTACAACAAACTTCTGTTCAAGTCCGGACTCCTTTATAAAATCATTATGAAAAAAACTTTGTATCTTACGATTGAAGTTGTATGTGGATGTGGTGGAAAACCTATTGTGCATGTGTATAGCCGATTTCAAACCACGGTCGCCTGCTCAGAGAGAGGATTTAAGAAAACTTAAATTGTGCGTAACAGACTAAATGAGTAAATGTGATCTCTACTTTACTGCAATGGAAACAAAAAACAACGACCAACGACCTTGCCACCTGGAATCAATCGTTCGATCACCGCAATTAAACGACGTAGGGCGAGTACTTAGATTGGGGACCACTTGGGAATACCGCGTGTTGTCGGCATCTCTTGCGAACGCCTGACAAACATCCAAGAGTATCAAATTGTCATAAGTAGCTTCTCAAATCTGCCGTTCGGATTCGGTGTTAAACTGTAGGTCCCCTCCACTTCGCACTTTCATGCTGCATGTTGAAGGTTCTAGGCCCTATATGGGCTGTTAAGGCCTAATATGTATGTATGTACGCAAACAAAAAACAAAATTTTTACTACATTTCACAAGCATCCCGCTTTGACATAAAAAAATATGATCACGTATCTTAGAAGAGCAATTGAGTTGAATATGACCAACCAATATTATAAACAAATCAAGGTATAGCATATTTCACTACTAACCCATATTTCACTACATTGTTTTTAAGAAACCCATAAACAATTATTTATGTTCATTCCAAAGCAAATGCATTTTATATGCTGCTAAGGTATTTGTATTGTATGTGAACAATTCCTCGGCTAAAAGGACAAGCTAAAAAAATGTCTTCTCAGTGATTCTCATAGGACCAAGTGTCCTAAATAAGTTCTGAAAGGCTTTACTTTCTCTCAACTTGGCAGGTCTTGGACTCAGAAGCGGGAATGCTTTTTGAAAACTGTTTGTTCATATGGAATTCCTATTAGAATACATAATTTCTTTGCCTTGAAATGGAAACTGAATAGTAGCTCTTAGTGTTGTTTGTATATTCCAGCACCTGCATGTGAGGCCAAAGGCCGACCGGTGTATGAGTCGAAGAGATGTCCAGAGTTTGAAACGCTTTTAGCGCCACCCAGGGCGAAAATGGTATGAGTAAACGGACATGGAAAGCGGAATTGGGCGCTTATTTCATAGTGTTTATGGCGCCTGCCAGACAACAAGCACCTAGCCTTAGTGGAACAAAAAGAAAGAGGATCCTAGAAAAGCAAGACTATGTATTCATTTCTTCATTCCACGGCAATCAAAATTAAACATTGCAAAACCCGCAACCCCCAGTAATATTTCAAGATTTTGGTATTCCAGATATTGTAATCGAGATTTTGGAGTCGAGATTTTGTTCTTTGAGATTTCGTGGCCAACCCATTTCGATATTTTAAATACAAGGAGTGAAAGTAAAAATATGGCATACTCAGTTTTTAATAAAAGTTTCAACTGACGTAATTTAAAAGAAATTTGGTATTTTAGCTGATACAACTAGTAACCTATCTACTTAGAACAAATGTGCATACTCATATAATAATATACGAATATAATGCGATTCGAAAACGCTCCCAATAAAAGCGATAACGTTTTGTACGATTCAGTCGTGCACTTCATTTAAACAGAGATCCGTTCGTCCACGACTAATATTTGCAATGTATTAATATAATATAATGGACATACTAAGTAAAACTCTGCTAATAATTAAGCGTTCGAATTGGCATCGACGACAGAAATTTGTTGCTTACAATAAATCTCTACCTACCTACTGAAAATAGAAAATGCTTGATCGCTTATACAAAATGCATCACGATTATGTCGACCTGTCCGTTTATCGAACGACGGCTTTATGCGCGTATGCACTGTGGCAGTTCAATATAAAAAGGCGTTTGGCACCAGCTTTCAGAGCGTGCGACGGCTGTTAGGTCTAAATAATTATTGGCTGTCCGATGCACGTTTCGGCACCGAATTCCAGCAATCTATATGAACGGCAAAAATTGATTTATCCAAAATTGATAAGCCGATTAATTAGAACAGATTTCGAGGAATTAAAACATTGCTGGCCTGTTGTTATTTTTTCTCCACCGCTTCGCGATTCCTTGAGCTCTTAATAGGCAACTGGTTGACTTAGAAATGTGTGTCTTGCTGTAACGAATGCAACTTTTGGCCTGCAGTGACCCAGTGTATATAATATACCTAACAAAAGTAAACGAAATGTTGATCACTCAAGGTTCTATATCATGGGACACGATCAGTCCAGGTCTTAACTTTCCGACTAGTGTTTGCCGCAATATAAGCCAAAATCAATGATTTATCGTTTGTGAACATTTGATATTTTTTTGGGTAGGACAGTCTCAGACAAAATGGATATCTGGGTTGTATATTAAATTTAGTTCAGAATCTTTTGCAATTCAATTCAAACTGCAGAAAATATTTGATTACGTGTTCAAACAGTTAATATAATATATTTAGTTGCCCCTAAAAGGACGGGCTGAGAGTATCACTGCAGAGCCCCAAAAAAACAGCACGACTAAAGGCGACAACGGAACAGATCACGTCTAGGCAGTGTTATCATTCAAGTTAGTCTAGCGATACATTTAACATCTTCCCGCAAGTGTGCATGCAAATGCGTTTGTTGACATGACTATAAATCAGTGGTGCTACAAGCAATATCAAAAAATAATCAATAACGGGAGCATGCGATAGCGGCGATAAAGCTGAGATTAATTTAGGTAGCAAATACCGCTTTTATGGCCGCCTGGCTATTAATTAATATTTTAATATGAGTTCGTGGTATCGGCACAATTGAAACCATGCTTGGGACTTAAGTGATTGCAAGAACTTCTGCTTGGAATACACAACAGTGATCAGGGAATCTAATCGATCGGTTTGTTTAATTTCCCAGCACGAGTTCCACAGTCTATATTTGATCCACCTATGCAGATGGATACCGATTTCCATTTCGTGGGTTCATTTACATTTCATTACTCCATGCTCGGAAACGAGCAAGATAATAGTCTTTCAAAGTCTAGGTATGGAGACATGTACTCAGAGTTGACATGATTCACTACGTACATGTTCAGAATCAGTGCATGCCCAAAATGATTCAGGGTTCAGCTATTTGTTTCACTGATCCTCAAGGCTCTTTTTGCAGCCGATTCCTGCATGTATAGATCCAGGGATGGCAAATTAAGAATTGCTTCCCAGCTAGCGGTTGGTGTCGTTCTCATTGCACTATTTGTCACTATACGTTCTATTATTTCTATTTTTGGAATCACTTTGAGATTGGTTACCTTGTCCGTGCTTTGCCAGCAGACTAAGCTGCCGATTTTGAATATTGGTCGTACGATTGCCGTATATATCCACAGAATTATTTTGAGGTTTGGTCCGCACAGATACGGTACAACCGTTGAAAACATTCGCTACTTTCCCATCTCTGTCCCCGCGAAGGTCAGTCACCTTGACGTGTGTACCATCATTGCCTTCGATGGTGCCGGTGCGGCGGCTTACGGCGCAAAGATTCAACGGGCTATGCTGTCGACGACTTCTGTCGTCAGAAGGGTCATCCATGGCAGACAGACCGACTGATGAGCGCTAACCAAGAGCTGGCCAGGACATTCCGTCCGATCCCATGCCCCCCCCCCCTCGCCATTACCAGTATCCTTACTCCCCCCCAATGCCCCCCTACCCCTGTTCCTATCCCTATCCAAACCTAACTCCAGTGGTGGTGTGAGCGAATTAGTAAACCGTGCCCAGGGATGAAAGGTTGGGGGTTAAACCAACCGTTAACTGAGCTCCCTCAGGCGCCTTGGCGCGGGCCTGTTATATATAGCCTTACCCAGGTATGGCGGCGCTGCCTGGGCTGACCTTGCTTTTTCCGGCCTTACTCGTGGGAATCTTAATTAAAAACTAAAAATAAAACAAACAAAACAAAATCAAAATCAAAAAAAACAAAAAAAAATTATAAAAAAACAAAATGCAATTCCTGTCAAGGGGGAGAGGGAGATGTGTGAGGATGATTTATCATCTTCATCCATCTCTCTTCAAGCACAGGAATTGGATGAAACGGCGCTTTTGGCTAGCGACAGTGAGGAGTCTGAAAAAACCCTCACTAGCGACAGCGAAGTCACCGGTGAGCAGGCTGGAACTCTCATCGGTGACATAGACATACAGGGCAAGAAGGCAGCCGAAGAGATGCCCGGGACAGCAGGATCATCCGCTGTTCCTGGGACCATCTTGGAAGCAGCGTCAACAAAGACAGGAAGAATAGAGGGAAAAGTAGACACAGCTGGCTCAGCCGCTGCATCTGCAGTTTCCTCTAATATAACAACGAAGAGTGCGAAACAGAGCGCACAAAAGAGGGCTAAGGCTTTACTACGTAATGTAAATCGCAAGGTAGCCAAGTATGGGAGCTGTGAACCCAGCACCCTCAGTGACTGGGAGAAGGCAGCGTTTGCGAGGGCCAAGAATTTTCTGGCCGACCTGAAAAAAGCAAAGGAGGGGAAAAAGCTGGCCAATGAGGAGGTGGAGGTTGAACTGACTGCACCCTCCACCTCCTACGCAGCAAAAGCTAAGGAAGGGAAAAATGGCTCGGGAAGGAAGACGAGTTTCAACAGCAAGAGAGGCAGATCCGACGATGCCGCCGAGTCCAACGCAGCGAAAAAGGTGAAGGCTGTGACCACACCGGCAATGCGTCGCGAACACAGCGACCCGAAGGACGAGCATCTCGTTGCTGTGATAAACGAGCTGGAGCCTTGCGGTCGTCTCACAATCGACCAGTGGAAAAACGTCGAGGAGAGGTTCCAAGACGCCCTGTGGAAGGAACTATCCGCCGCAGGAAACGGGGAGCTTCAATTTGATGGTGCTGGTTGGGAAGGCGGGCACAAGGTTGTTGCTTGTGGAAACAAGCTTTCGGTAGCTTTCCTCACGGAGGTATCCGATGCATGGGAAGGAATTAAGCTAAAATTCTTAACGGTTGCCGAGTTGGCAAAATACAATCCGCCAACAGCCTGGGTTTGGGTACCTAGTCCCTACACATACCCGGAGAAGCTCCTAGGGCTCCTACATGTTCAAAATCGGGAACTTAAAGCCGATACATGGAGGGTCCTAAAGACGGGGCCTAGACGGCAATACGGCCAACACTTCCTACTGGCCCTAAATAAGGAATGTCTTCCATACCTGGAGAAATCCAATGGGATGGTAAGATATAGCATGGGGAGGTTGATGGTCAAAACATCGACCAAGGGCAGAGTTGAGGAGGAGCCCCCCCATGATGATGATGGAAGTGCTGCAGATAAACCTGCACCACAGTAGGGCTGCGACGGCCTGTCTGATGGAGTACGTCATTAGGCAGGACATTGCAGCCGTACTCATACAGGATCAATAAGAACGTGATTCAGGGGCTCCGGCAAAAGAACTATACATTGTTCTACAAGGCGGAAGGTAAAATCAGGACTTGTATCCTTATTAAAAACCACATAAAGGCATTTCTTTTGAATAATTACAGCTCTTGCGACTTGACGGCGGTCATCTGCGAGAGGGAAGATGGAAAATCTCTGTGTCTGACCTCAGCCTATCTTCCCTACGACTCTGCGGTCGTAATAACGGAAGATCTAAAGGACTTGGCTAGTCAAAACTGGATGCACGTACTGGGCTGTGATGCAAACGCCCATCATACGCAATGGGGTAGTGGAGACACAAATTCAAGGGGTGAGTGTCTTTATGATTTTATTATATTGTCCAACCTTACGGTATGTAATAGAGGGAATTCACCTGCTTTTATTACACGTAACAGACAGGAGGTTTTAGACGTTACACTTGTCTCCAACACAGACAAAATGGAAATCAGGGAGTGGAGGGTAGTTGATGAGGCATCTCTGTCTGACCACAGATGGATAAGCTTCAAAATTAATTTTCAGCATAGGGCGTGTAATTTCTATAGAAACCCAAGAAAGGCAGACTGGGATAAGTACATAGATTTCATTAATCTACGTTTAGATACCCAGCCGATCACCGGCGAAAATATGGTGGACTTAGATAGGGCAGTAGAAGCCGTGAGCAGAACCCTAAACACAGCGTTCGAAAAGGCATGCCCGGCAAACAAAAAGCCAAAAAGGGCTCAACCGAAGTGGTGGAATAAGGAAATCGGCCTTAAAAGAAGGGAGGTAAGAAAACTTTATAATACGGCAAAACTCATTAAAAACGATACCACATGGGACGAGTATAGCTAAAGCAAGAGGGAATTTAAATACTTAGTGAGGAAATCCAAGAGATCTTCATGGAAAAAGTTCTGTGAATCTATTGAGTTAACTGAAGAGGCATCGAGACTGCGTAAAATGCTCTCAAAGGAGGCTAGCGTACCTAGCTACCTAAAAAATAACAACGGGACATGGGCCGTGAGTAGTCAGGAGGTTCTGGCTACCCTGGTGGAAACCCATTTCCCCGGTTCCACAACCACAACGGACCTAGGCCTACAAGGGCAGGAGGAAGTCGACTGTCCCTCTTTCGAGTGGGAAGAAATTGACAATATCATCAACCGAAAAAAGTTACGGTGGGCCATGCATACATTCAAACCGTATAAATCTCCAGGGCCGGATGGTATTCTACCGATCATGCTCCAAAAAGCGCCAGAGCATGCAAAACAAAAGATTTTGGATATACTGAGATTCAGCCTAAGAACAGGGCATATTCCAACAGCCTGGAGAGAAGTCCGGGTTGTTTTTATACCCAAAGCCGGCAAGCAGGGTCACACGACGGCGAAGGACTTCAGACCAATCAGTTTGTCGTCCTTTTTGCTCAAAACCCTTGAGCGTCTGGTGGAAGCTCACATTAGAAATAAATGTAGCAATGGTTTCTTATGCGAGTCACAGCACGCATACTTAAAGGGTAGATCAGTAGAAACTGCTCTACACAACGTAGTGGGTAAAATTGAAAATAGTCTACACTGCGGCGAATTTGCTTTGGCCTCTTTTCTCGATATAGAAGGAGCCTTCAATAACGTTGAGTGTAGAGCTATAAAAAGCGCATTAACAGGCGCTAACATAGAACAGGGAATCATAAATTGGGTATGCAACATGCTCGCCAACAGGAACATAAACTGCTCCCTTGGTCAAAGCTCCATAAGGATGTCAGCAACCAGAGGAACCCCGCAGGGGGGAGTCATATCGCCACTGCTGTGGGTACTGGTCATTGACAACGTCCTAAAGGAAATTAAGTCAATGGGTATAAGTGCCACAGCGTATGCGGACGACGTGGTCATAGTAGTGCAGAGAAAATTTTTGAATACCTTAAGTGAGATCACAGAGACCGCCTTAAGGAAAATTAGTAATTGGGCCAAGGGCTGCGGACTAAATGTCAATCCCTCGAAAACGGAGTTAGTCCTGTTCACAAGACGACACAAAATACCGCACTTCAATCTCCCGAAACTTGACGGAGAGGAACTGCTCCTCAAGGACAGTGCGAAGTATCTGGGCGTAATCCTAGATAGAAAATTAAATTGGAATCTTAACATAAGGGAACGAATGAAGAAAGCGTATAATGCCCTCTTTATTTGTAAGAGAACAATAGGCAAAACATGGGGCCTGAAACCCGCCATGGTACACTGGATATATACAGTAGTGGTGATACCCATACTTACATATGGCTCACTTGTGTGGTGGAGTGCAACAAATAAAAGAACCATAATTGGAAAACTAGCAACGGTGCAGAGAACGGCAAGCATAGCCATCACTGGTGCAATCCGTACTACTCCTACGGCAGCACTGGACGCCTTCCTGCACTTTATCCCGCTAGATTTAAAAATAAAGCAACTTGCTGGCAACAGCGCTTTGCGCCTAAAAAATTTAGGCCAGTTTAAGGACTGTAGTTTTGGGCATTGCACGATATTAGCTGATGTGCTACCCGGAAATCCTATACGGACTGATGAGATTTGCCCCTTGGTCGACCATGACATCAACTATGAGGTGTCATACCCGCGAAGGGAGGAGTGGCAAAGAGATGCAGTCATAATAGCAAACGAGATTGCTATCTACACTGACGGCTCTAAGACGGGGGAGAGAACGGGTTCTGGCATTTTGTCTGCTGATCCAGACCTGAGAGAGTCTATACGACTCCCGGACACAAGCAGTGTCTTCCAATCGGAAGTTCTGGCTGTTCTAAGGGCGGCAGAGATAGTGCAGATGAGATCATTGTCGGGAAGAGACATTGCCATCTATATTGACAGTCAGGCGACACTTATGACACTTGAATCTGCTAACATTAACTCTGAGATAATCAGAAACTGTCGCACAATGCTAAAAGCAGTATGTAGACGGAATCGAGTAAGACTGTGCTGGGTACCGGGACACAGCGGTATAGAGGGAAATGAGCAAGCCGATGAGCTAGCAAGAAAGGGAGGGGAGCTGGAAATCAGCGGAGGTGTGAACATTAAACCACCCCTGGGCGTCTTTAAGGGAAAAATCAATGAAAAGATTTTAAAAATGGCTGACCTCAGATGGCAGAACATAGTGGGACATAGGGTGTCTAGAGCCCTTTGGCCCCATTTGGATAAGAAAAGATCTAAGACTTGGCCTGGTGGATGTGGACACGTGCAGGTTCTGTGGTGATCTACAAGCCGAGGAAGACATAACACACATATTGTGTGAGTGCGAGGGTATAGCACGGAATCGTAGGAGGATTCTAGGGGAATACTTCTTCGAGGAACTAGGGGAGCTGAGCGGCATAGACCATAGGAAGCTGGTTAAGTTCTGCAGGAGGATTGGGCTCTGTCTAGGAAAAGTTTTTTAGGTTTTTAGATTTTTCTCCAATTGAAGTTTTTTTTCAAGTGGTTCCCTAGGGATCGCGATAGGCCCTTCTGGTGCCTAGTGCTGTATGCAAATTGCATACCCCTTTTTTAACCTATGACCTAACCTTCCTATCTCTGTCATCGATATTTGGCTTACAACTGAACTTTCTGTCGAGGATAATTCCCAGATATTCCGCACTCTCCACTAGTGAACACCACCAGTTCAGTCTTTTGCGGATTAATCCAAAGACCACATTGTTTCGTCCACAGCTAGGTATCCATAGCGAGTTTTCTAACAGTTCGCTTAGGGTTGATTTTCCCGTCGCAAGCAATACTACGTCATCTGCAAATGCAATTGCTTTGACCGCTCTGTTTTTGATTTTCGATTTTATTAACGACGAGGACCCAAAGTAAAGGGGAATGACTCCAAAATGTGGTGTGCTCCTGGACGCAATAACTCTTAGATCAATATCGCATATTGCTGCATTGATGCGCCTTCCATTGAGCAGGCTCCTAATAACCTTAGTGAGAGACTGGTCAACATTGGAATTTTGCAATGCTATTTCCACCGCACATGTCTTGACATTTCTGAATGGGATTTGATGAAAAGTGAACTACGAAATTTTTAGCAAGCTATAGATACCATTGGATATTAAGTGAATTATAAAACATAATTTTTTTTTCCATCACAGAGCACACAGAACACTGCGTTCTTTAGTGTATACTCTCAGTATCGCTTTACACAACTGTTGTTCGTTGCGCGATTATAGATCATATACCGATTTTCAATTTTATAGACTACATCAAATAATAATTGTGAAGTCAAGTTTGTTGCACAACTCATTGATTGCGCTTATGCATATGCATCTCAAGCTTTTATATCATTTAATAAATTGTGTAGGTAATACATGTAATAAATTGATTGGTATAATTTAATTTAAAGTTTATTTTCTTCTTTTTAGGGCAATTAAATAAAAGCTTGTTTTTAAAAAGCTTTTTTTTTTAATTAATTTATTTTTTAGTTATGGTTGGGAATTTTTCTAAGTCTGTGCATTTCATTTAATGCGTCGTTGTTACATTATCGTTTGCCTGTTAATTTAGTAAAGTTTAATATACAACAGGGTTCGCCCCGGTGCACTGAGGTGGAACGTTCACGACATCATCTTACACCCTGATGCCGCTCAGTCCTCGGCACGGCCTCACCTTGATTTGGGAATTTAGTAGTAGCGCCACTTATTTCAGCTTAAAGCTTACTTGTGCCTTACGAAACACAGTTCCGGGCTTGATTTTGGATTATCCTTCTCCTAGACAGATTGCAAACCAATGCTGTTGACGCCTATCTCGTCAAATTACACAAGTCAAAGTATGAAGTCGACCAAGGCATTTTTTTGTTAAAATTCAGCTGTTAATGACTTCAGAATACCAGAAAACATCCTGCGCCATATTGGACTTATACGAGTAGTATACATCTTATCCCATATTTTGGATTTAATGTGACGTTGTATTAATAAGTAATTAAAGATAACTGATTTAAAATTCAGTTGCAAGATTCCACCCGGATAAACATACATACATTGCAAGTTAAATAAAAGCTTGTCATAAATAAAAACTGACGCAGATAACAACATTGTGGAACACCCGAAGTTACTTTATTACCCGAGAACTCAAACTATCGACCTTTACCATTTGGTAATTAACGAACCATTTTAGCATTGAGGAACGAAAACCCAACGATTTTAGTTTAGGTAAAAGTAAGATGTGATGTCAAGTGATTACATCAACTTGTAAATGCTCCTGAAAACTACTCGTATTTTAAATGTAATAAGACAAAAGACAACAAAGCTTAATTATTAGTCCGTGACCTACTACAAACGAAGCCATGTTGACTATTAGAAGTAATTTCTTTTACCCTTAACAATAGTTTGAAATAATTTTGGTACTGCAGAAAGCTTTGATAAAGGCCGATAGTTTATAAATTTTTGCCTTAAACCGCTTTTATAGGGTAATGTTTCGATTCATTGCGGAAATCGCCCGTAACGAGAGACGATTTGGCAAATACATGTTTAAGGACTATTTTTTTATGACGTTTCTAATCTTAACAGCTAAGCTTGTGGTGTTTTGTGTCGTATCATTGATTATGTTTCAATAAGACAATACAACAAATGTCTTTTAAATTTATCTTTTAATTTGTGGGCTCAGTGCTTTAGTGGTTATTGAATCTCAGTTGACATTTTTATAGTTTAAAATGTTCTACCTACCTACTTCCTACAGTGGGTTCGTTAAAAAATGAAAAGCATAGTCTAAATTATTACGATTCTTTTTCATTTGATTTGATGATTATAGATAATGGTTAGTCAAAAAATGAGTTTCGAAATCCAATCTTATAAAAGCGAGCAAGCTTCGTGAATTTGTATAAAGGAATTGGTAAGAATGGATATATTTATATAATTTACGAAGAAAAGAACTTTCATTTCTATAGACTTCCGCAATAAAACGTTTTGTTTAAAATAGTGTTTGAATTTGAGCATTTGGAGCCTTTAGAGAGTATAATATTCCATTTACATTGCAACAATATATAAGGCGACGATTGTAGTATTGTATCGAATGGCATATTGTTATACCAGAACATTTCCGTCATCATATGTATGTATATATAAGTTGTAGGCATAGCCATATAAAAATCGTTTGATTTTGTATGGCTTTTGTTTGTCAAATAACGAACTTTTTTTTAACGTTTTGAAAGTTGTGATTTCAGTTTTGATTGTTATTTTTGATTTTTTTAACCCTCCGTTTAGCGATGTGGTCTATCAGACCATTTTCAAATTTATTGTCTCGTAACTTTTTTTTCTCTTCATATTTCGGCACACGGTGCCATGACTTTGTCAAGCTCGATGTAGTGAGTCGACTCCAATATATTACCAAGCTTTATTTTTTTGAACAAAAAAAGAGTTGAAGTAAAGTTTAAACGTTGTTTAGCGTTGTAGTCTGGTAGACCACAAAAAAATTGAGGGGTTCCCCGACACTTCAAGCAGAGCAGTTTTGCTTGCGTTTTTGATGTATACAGATCTTTTTACTCGGGACGTTGTTTTGTTTTTAGTTTTTTACTCGTCAAGTGCTTGTATAGTTTTAAAAATGAATCCAAACGAAAGTGAATTCGATATGTTGTTGAAAGAGGGTCGCAGAAACACTCATTTTGGCAATGTTACTGCTAATCAACAAGAGATATATAATGCAAGACTAGCCGCTATTCTTGCTATAGAGAATTGCGGAGATGACGAGCAGGAACTTTTTGGAACAGGAGAAGATGGGATTGACCCTGACTTTTTGTCAAGTGATGTAGGTGAGGATGTCTTAAGATGCTGAAGAACATGCTTAGCTTGAAGTTTATATGGAGGAAGAAAGCGATATCGAGGAGCAAGTTGAAGAGGTTCGTATTGCAATCGTTTTAGAAGGGGAACAATCAACTTGGCCAGCTGTACCCTCTGCTGCAGTTGCCAAATACTTTCATTCCAAGGACGGTAACGTTTAGCTAACCACTCTACCGGTGTCAATTGGACAGGCTAGAGCTCATAATCGTACGGAAATCGCTAAGCATGGCCCAAGAAAATCAATGTTTCCGAATCCTGCTTCCATTTTCAAAAAATTCATAACGATAAAAAAAACAGAAACTCGTTTCCATTGCCTTAGATGCAAAGTCCCGATTTGCAACTCGCACGCAAAAAACATGTGCCAGAAATGTGTTGCACATGAACCTTCACATCATTAATTTTATAAATATGCTCGTAAACAGTAGATATACATTAAGTATTTTTAATCAACTCATAAAACAACGATATCTTTTTGTAAACGGTTAAAAAAAAAACTTTAAAAATTAAAAATTAAAAAAAAAAATTTGGTTCTTGTTGGCTTTTCAATAAAGGTAATCTGCACATACATACGCATAATATAACATATGTTCTATTGTCTGTATAAAGGAATAGGCAATATCGCATTTTCTTGGCACCACAACTGCAAAATGGAGTAGGTATGGGGTCTATCAGACCACAAAGTATAACTTACTGCATTTTGGCTCACCGCTAAGCGGAGGGTTAAATAAATGCGTAGGTATTTATTCTGCTTAATTTTTTTTGAAGTTATACTTTTGGCACATTATGGATTGTTACGGAAGTTGCTCACGCAGCATGTATTTTACCAATAAGTCCTTGAAACCCAAAAAAAGGTCATTTGAACCCCGATGAAAGGATTTTTTTCCAAAACGTCTCTAGAAACCGTGCGGTATTTCTCTATTCAAGGTTTTTTTTAGCAGAAGGTTAAAACTGGAAACCTCAAAAAAGGTCCTTAAAACACCGAAAAGAAAATGTTTCCAAAACGTCCTTAGAAACCGTATAAAATTCAGCTTTATCATCTCCCTTTATAAAAAAAACAGAAACGACCTACAACTCATGGACCACCTTAATGCAACAACACCAGCATTTCATTGGCCCGGCCGAACCCAAGGGCGGACCAGTAGGGGGCAGTAAAGTGGTACGGTTATGATCCCATTTATATAGATCATTACTTCGCCGTTAAGGAAAAAGCAGATATTTGTCATATCCCTTCACATACTATTATGTATTCAATTGGTATAGATTTTCAACAAGTAAATTAATACTAGTTAACACAATCATACAAAAGAGTACACACGCCATTTTTTTCAAATAAAACCCAATCTTAATTTGTGCTCGACTTTCAAAAATAGAAATATCATATTGCCGTATGTGAAATTCAAAGTTCGCTTTTAACTGACAAAGGTCATTTTTTGGTCATATTTATATGGGATAGTGTAATACCGCTTTTCATACATACAGACATTTTGCAATATTTTATATGACTCCATATATTATATATATGCTTCTGTAATATGACCATAAGCACTGAGCAATATTCGATGAGGTGCAGACATATAAAACTCTATGAACACTACATAACTTTTGACAGCCACTTTAAGCTTCTTTGATACAATTATTGCAGTGTTAAAAATGTCGATAAAACGAATTATTGTAGTTTTGTCCAGGCAGCAGGCACACAATCATTTTATTGATCTTGGCTGTATTTATTTGCATTTTAAAAGCTAAAATTTTAACGGTGAGCTCTTGGACTGTTAGATTTAGCTTCAAAGTATGCTTTATTTCGCCATTACCCGGAAGCCGAATAGCTCTGACCGAATCATTTCTGTCCATCCCCCGATTAGTAGTGCCTGGCGGGGCAGTGTCTTTTCTTTCATTTCCATAATGCTTGAGTTTAAGCGATTGGCACATTCTCCCATTATTTCCCCTTTTTACGACACTCTTGATCTCAATTCGTGTCATCCCACGAATTTGCATGCACACTGATGGATGTTAAAATTGCCTAGAAGTTATTTAGCCCTTATCCACTAACGAGAAGGGCTGTTTATCAGGCTGTGATGTAGTGATATTCAAATCCCAATTTCATGCTCGAATTTTTTTTTTAAGTTTAGAATTGGTTGGGTTTGAAAGCCGGAATATGGATCTGTTCTATAGAAAAAATATTTTGAAGCCATAACTTTTAATCCAATATAGCAGTTTAGATAGATGTCAGTTTCTTATACGATTACAAGTGTTGGTCTTACTCTTAAATTGTTGCAAATTGTATTCTACTGGAAAGATGTCTTTCGGAGGAGTGCTCCAATGTTTGCCTGTTCTATATAAAATGTTGTTTGCTATACAGACGTCCTGGCAGAATGAACCTGTTTGCTTAAATCTATTTCCCGTAATTTAAAAAAAAATCTTCTGGTATACGCGAACAGAATACAATTCAATAAATATTTTTAATAAACGAATTATAATGTCGGTGTTTAAGTATCATTTAAAGACTTACGTATTCTGAAGCATATTCTAATTGTTCTTCTTCAGCTTGCGAAAATTTGTTTGGCAAAATATAGATCAGTAGTGCAAAAAGTCGGCATTTAAAGTAATGCTGCCGTATCTGTAAAGTAAAGAAAACTGTATTCATCAAAAGATATATAATCAAAACTTAATAAGATGTTATATCAATATCGCACAATGTTTCAGAATAGACGCGTCCCTTGCGAAACAAAATCTATAAGGGCTCTTCATAAAATTGTTATCTCAGAAATCTCGCAGCATCAAACAATATTATCGGTCAAAACCGGTATCAATCTTGAATGAAAGCGTCGAGTGCAGACTAAAGGTTTTATTGGTCACCAAACACATAATTGAAGTTGCTAATTTTGAATGATGAATAGGAATAACAAACAAAAACCTTCATCTAAAGACTGTTGGATATCCTATTTCTATCCGCCAAAAAGTGGGTGTTGTAAAAAAAACGAAGAAAAAAACAGTTTGTTTTAACATGAACAGGGTCCGGCAACATAACTTCCTTTTTTGAAATGCCCGCGCGCCGGTCCTATTAAACGCATTTCAAAAAATAAAATGATGTTCCCGCTCCCGTGTAACAAAATATGTAGACAATTTGATTATTGAGTGAAATGTTAAGAATCATATTGTCTACATATTTTGTTACACGGGAGCGGGAACATCATTTTATATTTTGAAATGCGTTTATAAGGACCGGCGCGCGGGTATTTCAAAAAAGGAAGTTATGTTGCCAGACCCTGTTCATGTTAAAACAAACAGTTTTTTTCTTCGTTTTTGATGGTGCAAAAATGTTATTGTTAAAAAAAAAAACCTAAAAAGTGGGTGTAGAAAACAACTTTTTGTCGAGGAATTGTTAAGAACGACTTCATCTACATACTGTGAGGAGAATAAGACTCTCATTTCCATTGATTTCTTTGATAAAATAGTTTGTTTATGCAGATTTTACAAATATTTACACTTGAGCATGGCGATTACTCAAACGATTTCTGCAGATGTTGCATGGACGAGGAGGAAGAAAACTAAATTTTGAGTAATTTGTTGAGGCAGGCATGCGATTTTAAGAGGGAAGGAAAATATTTTGTTTGTCAAAATCATTTTTCTTCGGAATTTATTGGCAGAAAAATGCTTAAAAGAGGTTCCCTTCTTAATTCTAAATTGTAATTTAAATTACGACTAAAGTTTAAAAAATGCTTCATGCTACCAAACGGAGAAGGACCTCTAGTAGTTCAAATATTTCTTGCGTTAGATGCAATAAATTATTAGAAAAATGCGCACAAGAGGAGAAAACGAATTCTGAATTAAAAAAAAAAAATATATTAGGCCGCAAACTTGAAATTCAAAGTTTGAGAAGAAAACTGCGTTCTAGAACTAAAACGCATAACGCTCTACGAACTAGCAAAATATCAACTACTTTATCATCAGAAATTTAAGTACTTGATATTTCAGAGCACTCGAAAATTTATTGTGGTATATTGATCCAAAAAATATAATGTTGCCGAAAGAGAACTTTTCCAAACCATTTTTTACAGATCTCAGAACGCTTATAAATTTCTTCGAGAAAGACTGGGGTTTGGACTTTATCCACACTTTATAGTTGGGCTCCTGTTAAAGGCTTTCAACCTGGATTCCAAAACAATTTCCACTATTTTCTGAAGGCGAAGTTTGCATCATTAAGCCAACGTGAACGGAATGTGGTAGGTACTTATATTTGATGAAATTGTAATTCCTGCAAATCTCACGTACAAAATCAAAAATGACTTAATTGATGGATTTGAAGACCAATGAGTGGATCGAAAAAGATCGTACGGCAACGAAAATTGTGTTTTCATGGTAAACGGCATCTTTGATAGCTGGCTGGAAGAGTATTTTAAATTATTTTGTTTCACCAAACTCTGTCAAAGGGGTAAACTATTTTAGAAAACAATTTGACGATTTGCCAAGAACTTGATCTGAAAGTGTGTGCTATAGTTTGCGACCAATGACCTAACAATAGGAAAGCTTAGCAATTATTAGGTGTAACAGAAGAAAAGCCTTTTACAATTTTAAATAATGAATAAATATTTACTTTTTATGATTTTCCGTATTTATTAAAATCCATGCGTAATGTTTTACTCAAATCTGATTATGCTAACTCCAGATGGTAATATTTCCTTTGATGTTTTCAGAGAAATAGTCAATTTGGAAAGAGATAATGTGGCTAAAACATGCTTGAAATATACAAGTTTAAATATATCCTTAAATGCATTTGAAAATATAGGGACGGTCTCAGTGGCGAGGCGCCCATATAACTCGATTCACGCCGGGTTACCTTTTAAAATTCTACCTTGCAACAATGTTTCAATCCAACAAGCAACATTCATCAAATTCTACCAACCCACCACCTGCTATTCACCTGCTCTCATATCGTTCTACTGCTCTACGCATACAAATACTCACACCATTGCATGCCTATTCTCCAAAATCACATACTCCTCTCCATACCCAACCATAAGAAACACATACGCAAAGCGATAGCAAAATAAAGCATAGTAACCAGGAAATTTTCGCGTTATGGAATATGTGGCTGGTTAGAACAAATTGGCTTTCTTTCCTTGTTTTCCCCTTATCGTTCACCAAGTTTGACTCCTCTCTGTTTGATACACGCTTCCTTATGCAAAAATATAACCCGCTTTTCAGCGACTTATTTGGAGAGTTTTGTATGTAGCTGAGGTAAGTTCTGTTTGAAAAATTCAGTTGTGAAGCAGATTGCGATGTGTACAAACTTAAAGTAATATTGAGTGGAATTATTGTTGTGCAATATATAATTATTTAAAGTGATCGAAAACAGTGAAAAGTGTGAGAAGTGTGAAAAGTTTAAATTGTTTTGTTTTCAGTTAGATTCAGCAAAGGAGAAAATGGCATTATTAACAGTAAATTGTTGTTTAGTAGTTTTGCTTTTGGAAGAAGAAAATTATTTTTGTAAGTTGAGTTGTCTTAAAAAAAAAAGTTATAGAGATAGGACGCTCTACTCCTTCTATGAAAATAGATTATAAGCGCAAGGATGGTTTTGTTTCGCATTTCAACGCATCCATATATCAAAAATATACTTGGTTGACTGGTAGAGCTTACAACTTACAACACAATAAAATGTTTTGTTTTCCTTGCCTCCTTTTTTCTAATTCTTCTAGTGTTTGGAGTCGCACGGGCTACGCTGACATAAACAATTTAATTAATTCGGCAAATAAACATGTCAAGACGGAAAAACACATTCGTAGCTGTTTATCTTTGCACGAATTCGGTACTGATCGTATTGAAACCTCGTTAGGTAATTCCTTTGTAGCTCACAACAAAAAAGTTGATAGAAACCGTAAACTAATGGTACGTTTTATAGGTACGGTAGTTCTTTTAGGCAAACAGGAACAAGCATTTCGCGGTCATAATGAAAAGCCAGATTCTAATAATAGTGGCAATTATGTCGAAACACTTTTATACTTATCTAAGTATGACCAGTTAATGGACTCTCATTTGGAACAGTGTTCAAGTGCACGTAATCCGGTTTTATCGGGTCTATCAAATGACATCCAAAACGATTTAATACAAAGTATAGCCGCAGTGATCAAATGCGAAATTAAAGTAGAAATAAGTGAAACGCGATTTGTGTCCATCATGATTGATGAAACACCAGACATGAGCCATAGGGAACAACTTAGTGCCGACTAAAGAAACCAAATGGCATCTACACGACGGACCGAGAAGATTCAATCAGAACGCTTCTTCAGGTTCACTTCCCAGGTTCGTCTATTCGCGACATAGGCGGTAACTCTAACGATGTGGACCCCAAGGTACATGTAGATAGTACAGTAAACAGCTTATCTGGAAAAATGTTTAGTCCAGATAAGGTTAGATGGGCAATTGGCTCATTCAAACCATTTAAAACTCCAGGTGGTGACGGCATTTTTCCGGCCCTTATCCAGAGGGTTAGTGATGTCATACTGTCGATGGCTATTGCTTTATTTAGGGCTAGTTACAACTGGGGATACATTCCACTTTCCTGGAGACAGGTCAATGTGATTTTTATCCCCAAAAATGGCAATAGGCCAAGTGAACTGCCTAAATCATACAGACCCATCAGTTTAACATCCTTCTTTCTAAAAACAATGGAAAGACTTATAGATGTTCATATTAGGGAGCAGATAGTAACATCAAGCCCCCTGCACCCAAGTTAATTTGCGTACAGAAAGGGCAAATCCACTGAAGGTGCTCTTCACTGCCTTGTCAAAAAGGTAGAGGAGACTTTTAAGTCCAAGGAAACGGCACTTTGTGCCTTCTTGAACGTTGAGGGTGCCTTCGATAATACCGGATACGACTCGATTGCCAGGGCAATCAGTAATAAAGGTATCGAAGTATCGACGAACCAATGGATCAGAGCCATGTTGGAAAGTCGTATAATTACCTCCTCCTCTGGAGGTAATTCGGTGTCTGTGACGGCAGCCAAAGGCTGTCCCCAAGGAGGAGTACTCTCTCCCCTCTTGTGGGCACTTGTCATCGACAATCTACTGGTCAGTCTACACAGACTAGGCTTTAACGCCATTGGTTATGCTGATGACCTGGCGATAATTATTAACGCAACCATTACTGATAGCATGCAAAAAGCGTTTCTACATGTCTCAGAATGGTGTATTAAGGAAGGACTTTCCATCAACCCTCTTAAAACCATCCTGTTACATTTTACGCGAAAAATACTGGTTAACTTCGAACCTATCACCGTGAATGGTACACCCCTGAGCTACTCCAATGAGGTCAAATATCTGGGAGTCATCCTGGATAGGAAACTAAATTGGAACTCAGACGTAAAGGCCGCCACTGAGCGTGCCACAAGAGCCATGTGGGCCTGCAGACGCCTATACGGCAGAACTTGGGGTCTAAACCCCAGAATGATATACTGGATGTACACCATGATGGTCAGACCCATCATCACGTACGCCTCCATCGTGTGGTGGCCAAAAGTACTTGAACGTACTACGGCTAACAGGCTCCAAAAGCTACAACGTGTTGCCTGTCTGGGAATAACTGGTGCCATGCGCACATGCCCTGCGGTAGCACTTGAAGCCATAATTGGACTGTCACCACTACAAGCATTCATTCAGAAGACGGCTGCCAGATGCGCTATTAAGCTTCAGCTTGAATATAAATATAACTCAAATGACCACGTGGGTCACCTGAAGATACTCAACTCAATCCAAAATTTGGATATGTTTTACACCATCCCTGACTTAATGGTAAAGGAATATAGTTTCGATAAACTATTTGAGGTCGAAATACTAGACCGTTCTAAATGGGTCTCGGGAGTTCCAGCTGTGGACCCAAAAAGTCTGGTATGGTACACCGACGGATCAAAAGTGGAGTCTGGAGTTGGTGCTGGTGTCTTTGGACCCAACACCAGGGTCTCGATACCTATTTGGATGTGCCCCACAGTGTTCCAGGCGGAAATCCATGCCATTAAGATCTGCGCTATCTTAAACTCCAACAAAGGAATTAAGGGCGCAAAGATACATATCTTTTCAGACAGTCAGGCGGCACTTCAGGCACTGCCGTCCAACACAATAGATTCTCTGACTGTAAAAAACTGCTGCTGCGCCTTACAAAAGCTAGCTAAATACAACAAAGTTAAACTCGGATGGGTGCCTGGCCACCGAGGTTTTGTAGGGAATGAAGCTGCAGATAAGCTCGCCAGAGCTGGCTCTGAAGCCGCTTTTGTCGGTCCAGAACCGTACTGCAGTGTCAACTGGACTACTGCTCTAGGGCTTGTCAAAGATTGGAGCAACAGACTCGCCTTAAACATTGGGTAAGCGCCCCTGGTCTGAGACAGTCTAAACGCTTGATTAAGCCCTACTCCTATAAGGAAATCCTTACACTAAATAAGGAAAGCATTAGACTGCTGGTTGGCTTTCTCACTGGCCACTGCGGTCTGAGATATCATCTCAACAAGATGAACCTATTTCCAACGCCAGAATGTAGATTCTGCATGGAGGACGAGGAGACCTCAGAACACATACTCTGTGAATGCCCGGCTCTACATTGGTTGAGACGACGCCTTCTCCACAGAGAGATGTTATCACTGGCAGAGCTTCGCAACACTACCACCAAAGACGTGCTGAGTTTCATTAGGGAAGTCAGTGGCCGTTTGGCGTAAAGGCAACCTTGTGGCACAAAAGATCTTTTCAGGTCGAAGTGCCTGCCCTTGGGCAAGGGTTTTATTTATAATAAAAAAAAAAAAAAAAAATAGTGCCGTTTTGCGTTACTTATCGGAGGAAGGAGTAGAGGAAAAGTTTCTTGGGTTTTTTGACGATGAGCTCTCAAAACACATTTTCAATATACTTGATGTAAACGGTTGCAAGGAGAAATTAGTTTTGCAATCTTACGATGGGGCCGCGGTTATGTCAGGGGAAGAAGGTGGTGTTTAAAAAAAAACTCCTGGATGCTTGTCCAATGGCTTATTTTATTCCTTGCTACGCACATGTTTTAAATTTGGTGTTATCTCAATCACTGGAAAATATACCTGAATTGAAAGTTTTTTTTGGCAATATAAACACAATACATAGTACGCTTTAATAAATCAACTAAACGTTCAAATATTTTAAAACAAATAGCAAACAGACGCATGCCGGGAGTATCAGAAACTCGCTGGCATTACCATTCCCGAATAGTTAACGTTATTTTTAACTGTAGATTAGATATTATTGGAACTTTTAAGCAAATATTAGACCATCCAAAAGACTGACGCACTTTCAATGGCCGAAAGTTTATTGCTTAAGTTAGAAGGGAAAGATTTTTGCTTTTTACTGCACGCGGTTTCCGAAATATTTGCTAAAACCGATGTATTGTTTAATTTAATACAAAATAAACAAACAGATGTTGAAGTTGCTAAGCGAGAAATCGAGTGTTTTGAGTCTTGGCATTCTACTGAGTTTCTAAACAAATTTGATTTAATTTTTGAAAGTATAAATGATTGTGCTGAACCTCCACGGAAACGCCGATTACTTGATTTTGATTTAAAGACTCACTATAAGCCCCTTTTTGTAGAAATAAAGGACAATATTATATCTCAAATTAAGACACGATATAAATCTTTCACGGATATAATTTTTTGGATTTACTCAATAAATCAAAATACAGTCGTTTTGCTCAGTCAAGCCCAGATGATAAAATATCTTCGGTGATTAATTTTTTCGCTGGAATTTTCGATTTTGCAGATTTAAAAAATGAGCTGAAAGTTCTCTATACTACGTCTTCACTTCAACCACTTGACGTTTTATCCCTCTATAAACATTTAAGAAGTGAAATATTGTGTGAAACATTTCCCCAAATCTTAAAATTAAGTGGACTATTTTTAACACTACCAATGACTGTTGCTTCCGTGGAGAGATCTTTTTCCACTCTGAAAAGAGTTCATACATATTTGAGAAATTCTCAAGGAGAAGACAGGCTTTCTGATTTAGCACCTCTTTAGCACTTTTATCCATAGAAAAGCGACTCCTTTTAAAAATAAAAAGTAGGCCTAACTTTTATGAAAGAGTTCTTGCAGAATACGTGAAAAAAGGTAGAAGAATAGACTAGTACAAATAAAAAAAAATATTTAACAAAACTTTTCACATTTTTTTCCAAATTCTACTGTTTTTGGTTTAAAAAAATATTAATCATTAATATTTTCTCTTTTCAACTTTGTACAAAAACTATTTTTAAAATATTTTTATATATTAATATATTTTTATATTATAGATATAAAATCTATACATTTTTGTAAATATTATGCGGGAAGCTCTTTAATTTAAATTTTTATTTATGTATTTATTTATTTAACAAACCGTGATTTATGAAGTTCCTTTTTTTATTACTTACTATCAATTTTCTTTAAGGTACAGCATTTGCATCTGCCAAAAAGGTTTCTTTCGAAGCCACTTTTATTATTATTTTTTTTTTTTATACAAAAAAGGAAATCCAAATCCCACAGCACTCAGACTCGGTAACGGTTCATTGTACTACCAGGCAGAAATCCTTCTTTTGGTGTAGAGGCATGTGAATGGGTGGCGTATGTTGTTGTTCCACGTGGGGATCGAACCTGCACCACACGGGTCACAAGCCAACACACTAACCTCTATACCCACCACTTTTATTATACTTTAGGTTCATTGTAAATTTAAGCTTAAATGACTTGAAGTATAAAAAATTGGCTTGAATTGCTTTACTTCTATGCGATTTGCAGTACACAATATAATTTCAGAAAGCGTTTGCAGGTGCATATTTTTTCCGACTTACCATTTAACATTTTCCACGCCACGCTACTGGACGGTCTACAGTCCGCTTGGGTGAACTTTTGGATACCCTATTCTTATTCCTATCCCTCATAAGTGGGCGTGACAAAAGTCTAAGTATGGTTGGATTACATTAGATTACATTGGACATTTAAAGGATTTTATCAAAAAAAAAAAGAAGCTTTTTTAAAAAAAACGCTCCCAAGCTCAAACTTTGGTTTTTCAATAAAATTATTTTATTTAATTGTGGGCGTGTCACTAAGCGGATTTAAAAAAAATTAAGACATGAGCATAAAGGGCCCCTAGAGAGTATATATATTATAAATTTCAGCTCCCTAGCTCAAACTTTGGATTTTCAAAGTTTTTTTTAAAATTGTGGGCGTGTCAGTAGGCGGATTTTGAAAATATTTACACATGAGCTTAAAGGGCCCCTAGAGAGTATATAGTATAAATTTCATCTCTCTAGGCCCAGTTTAAAGGCCTAATTTTTGCCGACAGACGGACGGGCGACATTACTATCGATGCTGATCATAAATATAGTAACTTTTTGGGGTCTACGGGCAATATTAAGGCATGTTACAAACTATGCGTCAAAATTAATATACCCTTAGAATAGGGTATAAAAATGTGTGTTCGCTTTTTTTTTAAAGGAAATCCAAATTCCAGAGCACTCAGACTCGGTAACGATCAATTGTACTACCAGGCAGAAATCCTAATTTTGGTGTAGAGGCATGTGAATGGGGATTGAACCTGCACCGCACGGGACACAAGCCAAAACACTAACCTCTACACCGTCGCCAAGTGTTCGCTTGGTAAAGAAAACCTTGTTTTCTTTTATAAGTTCTTGTTTGCCAAGGCGATTTAAAAGGAGACACTTCGGCCTCAAAGATCTTTTGTACCATATGGGCCAGAAGGAGTTTAAGCTAGTAGAATTTCTACTTTCCGTTTAAAGCGGAAAATTTTACCAGTAGAAGATTTCTTTAAATCTTCGGGGCTCATAATGTTCCCTGAAAAAAATCTTCTTTCTAATTCCATTAAGGGCTGGACATTCACATAATATGTGTTCAGCTGACTCGTCCTTATTCTCTTGCGAAAACATTGTGCCTGGAAAATCCAAAAAAGAATCACCAGTCAAAATCAAAAAATTCAAATTTTGTCAGGAAAACAAATGCAAAACAATCACGAAATTGAACCAGCACCCCAAGAGTGAGAGGCACGGGGACCTCACTATAAACCAGCACCCCAAGAGTGAGAGGCACAGGCACCTCACTATAAACCAACACCCCAAGACTTGAAAGCAGTAGGTATCCCAAGTTGCTATTGCAAGACATACTTTCCTGCTAATACCCTCTCACTGTTGTTTAAAAAAAAGGAAATAACCTGGAACAAGAAATTCCTTCAATTGAATCACAATCAGAATCTGAAAAACAAAAACACACACACTAGGTACATGAAAACAAAAACCGAAATAATGAAAAACAAAAGCAACAAGCAATTTGTTGTTCCAATCAAATTTGAAAGAACAACATGTCTTATGCGAGTTCGATCAATCGGGGACGTAGGAGTAAATTCCATTCGCCTGAAAAAGCGACATATTTTTTTTTCTCTGCATGCGATATCTATGTAACTTTATTATCTGTGGTAATAGGGACAAAATGCGTAAGGTCAATTTGTGAGTTTTAAATGTGAAGTGTGTGAATTCGTCCTTTACTGGAATTATATCGGGTTTTTGAATAAAGACATAAGAATTTTGTTTTTTTTTATCTCTCTCAACACGTCAGTCAAGATTTACATTATTATCATGGTGAGGTTTACGAACGAGCAACGTTTATAAATTATTAAATATTTCCAGCAAACTACTGAGTCGGTCGGTTGCACACTTGGCCTTTACCCTTACAATATCAAATTGACTTAAGAACTGGAGCCGCTTCATCATTTGAAGCCCCGAAAATTTTCCGAATTCTGCAAAAGTTTGAAGAAAATTCTGAATTCCATCGAAAAATCGTCTTCAGCGATGAAGCTCATTTTTGGCTTAACGGCTTTGTCAATAAATAAAATATGCGTTATTGGATACCAACAAACCGACATGTGTTTCAAGAATTCAATTGCGTCTAAAAAAATGAACGGTGTGGTGTGGGTTTCATGCCGTAGGTTTGCTTGGACCGTGTTTTTACGTCGATAAAAATGATCGCCATGTTATGGTCAATGCGGTTCGCTATCGTGCCATGTTGGAAGACTATTTTTGGCCAAAATTTTATGGACTTGACTTCCATGATATGTGGTTCCAACAAAATGGTGTCTCTTGCCACACAGCTGCTCAAACAATTGATCTACCAAAGGGGAAAATAGGTAGTCGTCTCGAGAAATCGTCCGGCCAAATGGCCTTGCTCATGCGATTTAACGCTGTTGGATTTATTTATATGGTCAAGTCGGTAAGGTTCAGTGAATTGCTCCTTAGCCGTATGTACACGAATGTGGAAAGCTCTATCACGCTCTGTTTTTCCTACACATTATGATTTACTCTGTTTTCCTACACATTATGATTTACAAACAAGCATCGGTTTCTCGTCCTACCTTCTTCCTCTTTTCCTTAATGCCAGTGCTGTATAATTGTGAACCCTATAATAGTGCTTAAAATCCCTTTTGCACTCGCAAAGTATAAAGAAAGTCATTTTTGTGGTTTTTTGTATCCAGTTGCGTTTTCTGTTGAGTCAAGTTATAATAAAAAAGATAGACTTATTTTTCTATACTATTATTTTATTTTCAAATTATATCACAACTTATGTTTTCTTCGTTATTTATATTTTAATTTTTGCGCTACGCGTTTCTCAGATTAGTACAAGCGCCTGAAGATGAAACTAAGTTTCGAAACGCGTAGCGCAAAAATTAAAATATAAATAACGAACAAAACATAAGTTGTGATATAATTTGAAAATAAAATAATAGTATAGAAAAATAAGTCTATCTTTTTTATTATAACTTCACTCATAAAGAAAGTCGTTAAGTTAAGCCGTTGTTTATGCCAACAAACCAACAACGTTAGAGGAGCTCAGAAACAATATCGAACTCGAAATTGTTTACGTTCTGGCTGATATGTGTGGAAGAGTGGTGCCAAAACGGCTCCAACGAATCGATCGCTGTCAATGTGCTAGCGGTGATGATATGAACGATATCGAATTCAATACTTAATTTTATCATATTGTGTACTTACTTCACTTGGAATACGTTGTAGCCCGATATCTCAATTATTCTGTTTTATTTAAATACAAACTTGTGATGCCCTTATTGAAAAAGTCTGTAGTTATATTGTAACTACTTAATAATTTTGCTAAGAACTTCACAAATACAAAAATCGATCAAATTTTGGTATACCACAGATATGTATAAGTGTGGAGATGGTTTCTGTGCTTGATATTTAATTCTTTTATATCTCGATGTGCTACCGCTACTAGCTATGAAGCATTTTTATATGTTGCGTCTTATTTATTTGCCATCTTCAGATTTTGTACCCCCATCCCTCCCAAAAATTGGGAGCTCAGCACCCGGGCCCCATTAGCATAGCCCCTTGTGCAAATCCGCTACTGTTTAATGCGTCTTTTTTCCCTTTATTTGCAATCATCAGCGTGCAATGAAAATGAAGCAGTTCACCACACAATCATATTTCCGTTTTTAAATGAAAAAAAAAATTGTTTGAACTTATCATTAACAGCGGATTTTCTTCTAGGAATTTTTAGTAGCGGAAAACATATGAGTCAGATATTTTATTTGATGCTTGATGGAAAACCAGAACAAAACCGGACAATATAGGAAAACTATTTCGAACGTACCTAGCTACACGAGTAAGTATGTACGTACATTACGATATGCATCTTACTATTGAATACAGCAGACAAATATAGGACTTACTACTCGATCTCATAACTACACTCTATAATTTATCTGCAAACAAAATGTCTGCGCTGTGGTTTTCACTATAAGGGTACTGTGTCACAGAAAAAAAAGAAATCCCTTTAGCGCACGCAAATTATTAAATACTTCTGCTAAAAATGAGTGCGTCTTGCAAAGCCAGTATGAGTGATCATGTCAGACATATGTTATTCATTTATAAGTTGGTTCAGTTTGATATATAAATTATCCTAATAAATAGCCGACTGCAATTGCTTCCTACAACCTTACTTTGGTCAATATATATTTTCCAGCAGCTACGCCTTACCTTTCCCAAATTTCTGCTGAGAAAAGTTTAAACAAGCTACTGCGTCTGTCGGTATACTAACTAATGAAAATGTTTATAGACATGCACAGCACATGTGTTATAATAAAAAAATTAAATAATTTCCAAGTAGACATTCAAAATCAGAAGATAATTTATTTCATAACTGTCAATATGTCGGCTATCTGGGAACTACGAGGACTACTAAATCAATATGTTTGTATGTATCTAATATACATACCTATATTAATATTATTTAATAAAAGCAAAACGCAAATGAATTGTCTGATTAAATTGGCTTCAGAGCTGGTAGGGTAAAACCAGAAGCTGGGTTGTTCCCCAAAGTGATACTCGTAAATGATCAAAGATCCGACATGTAATTTGTTTCCAGTTTGGTCTTTGGCCATATGGTCGGCGTATGCACTGTACTTGCGTATGTGTGCTTGTACAGGTTACCAGCCCGAAGCCATTGAGTGCGTTTACGCACAGGCCTCTCAAGCAACTTTGACTTGTACAGGGTGGCGCACGATTCGTGCTATAAAAACAAAACGTTATAACTTTTTTCTGTATGGGTAATCGGCTTATTTTTTTTTATTTGGCGGGTTGCTATTAAGATTTATTAAAATGAATGTATTTGGATAGTGAAGCGGTGCCATGCTTTGCAGTGCTTCATTCCCGTCCAAAGAGAATTTAAGCGGGAGTTTGGCGCCACTCCCCCGAGTAGATGGACAATTATGAGGCTGGTAAACATCTTTGCTGAATCTGAAAGCATCGTTCAAGAGACAGTCGGCGCTGTAGCATGGTTAATTCAGGCAAATCCAAGAGTTTCGACTCGAAACTAATCGGCAGAAAATGGAGTGAGACGACGGTCATTACAACCGTCATGTTCATGATGACTTAAACTTGTTTCTGTACAAAGTTCAAATTGCAAGCCAGTCAAATAGTCTGGGTTTGCCTATTAGCCTGAAATTTTGCCAACAAATAATTGAAATGACGGAAGAAGGCGAAAAGGTCAATTTTGATATAAACGGCAATGTAAATAAGCACAATTGCCGTATGGAGTGAATCTAGTCCAGAAATGCTCCATGAGACTGTACTGCACCCAGAACGAGTCACTGTGTGGTGCGCAGTTTCATCAAGGTGCATTGTGGGGCAACACTTCTTTGAGGAAAGCGGTGTAACAGTAACTGTTAATTGGGACCGTTATTTAAAGATGTTGAAGTGTTTTTTTTACACAGAACTGCGCCAAAGAAGTATCCGTATCGACAGAATTTAGTTACCCCACTTTCCGCTAGCCCCCAAGGTCACCTGACCTGACTGCACCAGACCTTTTTTATTAAGTTATGTCCATCAAGAGGTGTACAAAACGAAACCAAGAAATTTGACTGAATTGAAGGAGTCCATTAAAACAATAATTGAGGCGATCGCGACTTCAGGTGTGGATGAGCATGGAGATCATTTACGGTCTATCATCTTCAAAAACAATTTGCTATATAAAAAAAAAGAAGTTATTTAAATTTCTTATTGCAGCACAATTGGTGTGCCACCCTGTAGTAGAGCCTGTTTGTATTTATAATAATTAAATAACAACGCTAGATTGTGCGACTTGTGGGATTTGTATGTTTGTTTCTCTTTTGCAATCGAATAAATTTGAATACGTTACCTATGCATTCATTGAAGCCACTCGTAAATCTTTCTTGGAGAAGTGTCAACGACTTTTTCTTGTTCAATACCTTTCACATATTTCCAGTGTACACAGTTGCATGTTTTTGCATGCGGACACACATACGATTTTACGTATTCATGGCCTATAGTGATTTGGGTTCTATTATGTACATCAGGCACTAGGTTCAGACTTCTTCTTCTTCATTTTAGAGAAGTTAAGGTATAAATATGAAGAATAATCAAGGGTTTCAAACAGGGGTGGATGATTTTGAATTGTACTTAAAACTGTTTTAAAATTGTACTGAAAGGTACTAAATTTAACTATTTTTTTTTTTTCAAAAACATAAACAAAAAAAAATTAACATATGAACATAAATAAACCTCAATAACTTCATAACAAATCATTACAAACAAAAATACATTAGGTTATAAACAGGTTGAATTCATAGTTTAGTCTATGAGCTCTTCAGGCTTAATGAACTCATATTGCACATTTCTGTTCAACCGATTGATACTTACGTAAAATTCATAACAGGATGAGTTCCTTGTTAAATTTTTGGAGAGAACGGCTTGAGAAGTTTTATAGATATTTCAAAACATCAACTTATTAAACTCGTTTTTAATTAAATTTATATTAGTCCAAAAATCTGAAAGGAAATTTTTGAATTACTGAATTTTTTTTGCAGTCGACATTCATTCGACATAACTTTCAATATTGAATTAAACTTTTCTAATGCAACTGCTTCGTGTGTAAATATTCCAATCGATTTAAAAATGGATTTTAAAAATACATACTAGATATACTGCTCGGGGACAGTCAAGCTATGGCCCTTTAGAAAGGTCGCAACAATGGCTACCACACCCCAAAAACGCCTTTAATACTCGACTAAAGAGTTGAGTGCGTTCAGATCGATGCGGTGGGTCGTCATTGCAAACGAAATTTAAAAGATGGAGACTGATAAATTGTATTAAATTTAGGCAAGTTGCACTTTTGTACTCCAACCAACTCATTTGTTGTGACTTTTCCATCCGTGTTTCAATTACAATTTTGTAAAAAGGATTCGCTCAGACTCAAAGTCAATTTTTGTTTTACCTAATGATTATTTCTTTATTTTTTTTTTAATAAAGATACTATCAGCTCTGTGTCCTGGATTGATAAAAGTGCTTTCACAGGCTCATCATTTAGTGCAGGTGTTAGTAAGGACAAAACAATTAAAAGGACAATAATTATGTATCCTATACAATACTAACACAGACACAAATCATGCAAATAATTTAAGTCATTAAGGCATTATTACGCAAAATATTTTCTTTTCCCTGTATTTACAGCTTAATTGTTATACGTAGTTATTATAAAACGAATGAATATACTAGTCGTAAAGTTGCCCAGGCGCTGCGAACCAAGTACCTTTGAAGGCTAAGAAAAGACAGCTTTCGGGAGGGCTAACACCTTTCTGGCCGACCTGCAAAAGGTCAGAAAAGCAAAAAAGTTGGCGAAGGAGGAGGTACTGGCCGAGCTGCTGGCACTCTTAACATCCTATGCAGCTAAAGCTAGGGAAGGGGTAAACGTATCTGTAAAGACGACGACTTTCAGCAGCAGAAGAGCCAGGTCCGACGATGCCGCTTAGTCCAACGGAGCGAGAAATGTAAAGGCTGTGACCGCGCATGCAATTCGCCGCGAGCAAAGTGACCCGATAGATCAGCATCTCGTTGCTGTGGTAAGCGAGCTGGAGCCTTGCGGTCGTCTCACAATCGACAAGTGGATAAACGTCGAGGAGAAGTTCCACTATGCCCTGTGGATGAAACTATCCGCCGCAGGAAAGGAAGAGCTTCAATTTGATGGCGTTGGTGGGGAAGGTGGACGTAAGATGGTTGCTTCTGAAAACAAGCATTCGGTGGAATTCCTAAGATGCTTCATCATGGAAGTATGTGAAGTATGGGAAGGCATGAAGCTAAAATGCACAACGGTAAATAGACAAAACGGTATTAAGTATGTTATTGTTCTTCTCAGTTGTGGTACAGTGCACGCAATTTAGTTAATGTTATCAGGGAGATGCGAATGGATGAAAGAACTCCCCAAAACGCCCAAGCTAGAATAGAGCATCGCTAGGCGTGCACACAGCACCTCAATTGCCTCTCGAACTCCGCAAGGATCATTCATTACACTGTAGAGGCTGATTTCTTCATTAGCTTCGCTAACGATGTTCTATTTTAGTGTAGCTCACCAGGACAATCCATGAAAATAAGGAATTTTTATTCAATATCAACCACATTTTCGTCTATGCCCAGATTAAGTATAGCAGGAAAGAAGTTAAGACAATTTAACTTAGGTAACATCACGATGATCCCACACCATCACATCTGAGTGAAAGTCGAGTTGGCACCCTCAGATTTAAAAACATTTTCATCGTGAACTTTTGAACTTAAAATGAATTGGAAATGAAAAATAATTCATACTCTCTATTGAGTTGTGAATTTCCATAGACTCGGTACACATCGAGCAAAAGTGCGAATGGATGTGTTTCTGGCACCAGCACATTTTTGTGAAACCTCAATTTGAATATAAGGTCACTTGTGTTTTCAAATATATGTAACACCATTATGTTTGTTCTTAATTTGTCAAAAAACCATATATTTTTTGTTTAACTGCAACCAAATTATACATGCAATTTCATAGATATATTAGCACACAATTATTTATCGAGTTAATGCAGAAGATTAATTTATAAGTGAGAGTATCCTTAAGAAAGTGCAAGGGAAAGTTTATATTAATTGCTTTCTCTTTTAGGAGAAAATGCTGCACTTCGTTCAACACTTACAAAAAAACGCATTCTTGTAGATTGCAATATAATTAAGAGGACGCTTTTAACCAAAAGGGATGAGTTTCCTTTTAGTCTGTAAGCTCTTAATTATGATTTAACTTATTTATTTGGAACTATAGCAGATAATTTTGCCGTAGATGATTACTTCTTTACAATTCACTGGCACTGGTGTTTGGTGTATGTTCACTTTTCAAGGACAACTTCGTAATTAGATTTTCCGTAGACCAATACGCCTCTATTTATAGTGAGTAGCTAGTTTTTCTGCTGATCAACTGATGCGACCACATTTCAAGACGAGTTTCCTGTGCCGTTGCCTTGGATGTGAGATGTTAAGTTTTTATCGCATGCCGGTTTAATTTTCTATTTATTCAGAAAGGTACATTTATCCGGTTAGTCTAGCACTTGGTGTTTTGTTTTTGTTTTTAAGATGGAGATTAACCCACCACAACTATTAACTTTTTTTTATAAGAGGAACAACATCGCGATAGGAGAGCTTGAAAGAAAATCTTAAGACAAGTTTTTCCACAGAGACAGCAACGGATGGGGACCATTTTCAGATTGTACTGCATAATTTGAAGTATGGCGTGCGTCTGTAAAATCACGTATGTATAAAAAAAAAAGCGCGCACTTTTAACATAAACATTAAAGAGTGTCTTGTGTCATTACTGATATAAAAATTGAAGACATTAAATAACTTCGACATTGAAAGTGACCATGTTTTAAAAATTGAAAGTAAGGAGTTGTTGACGTGAGATTCAAGAGAAGGGGACGTGCTCTATGCTGCTTTCATCGACATTCCATATTGTGATGAACCTCTCTGGGTTTCATTTGGGAAAAAAGATATTATTTTCCTCAGGTTGGTGTAGCTCGACTGCATGGATTTTTTTTTTGATTGTGCGATTGAAAATGTGCAAAAATAAATGTGTATAATGTACTTGGTTAATAGGTAATTAGGGAAAATGTTGAAACTGAAGCTAATAACTACAGCGGGCATTTCATAGCTTACTTTTTCAATGGTGGAAATGACGCAGAGTGAAGTACTTGATAAAAATGACAACCCATAGAATGCTATTATAACAACTGGGGAATATAAAGAATGCAATTTTTCATAGAATACTATTTGTAGACTTCACGGGTAATTTTCATAGAATGCTATATTGCGTTCTATAAAATATTGGTCGGGTAGACGCCTTGTAACCTTGCATTAATTTTAATGTAGGTTAATAATGGAAAGTCCTTATAATGAAATAATGGAAAAAATAAATCACAAATTTAGTAACTTTTAGGGGTCTACGAACGATATTAAGGCATGTTACAAACTTTGAGTCAATGTATAGCACCCTTAGGATAGGCATCCCCACAGGTCAGCCTTTGGGGTTGCCCGGTTCGAACTCAGAAAGACGAGTTTGAATCACTTCGTCGCTGAGGCCAATCAATTGCTGGTGTGGCTGCATTTGTGTGATCCAGGAATTCTTACGCCTGCCGCTCTTTCGCGTTTGTAGGGATTGGTATTTTCCATTTTTAGGGATTTGAACATGACAGCAACAACGTGAAGGCTTCCGTGGATCTTGGAACTTCGTATTCGATCAATCACTGTTACTCCTGCTGTCATGCGAAGCATCTCCATCTCAGCTGTCATAAATTTGCAATCATACTTTTTGTACGCTGTCCAACATTGTTAACCGTATGTGAGGGGCATTTTTTGATCACAGAACTTCGCAAAAAATTGGGACACACCTTATTTAGTAAAAGGTCCAATTTTTGATTGAATGGTCCAGGTTAACCAAACACGATGTTGTCTTAACTACGTTTAAAATCAGCATACAAAAACTGATGATGAAAATGGAGTTTTCTTCAAAAACGCTTTCAAAGAAAAGGCACACCAAAGTCAAACGCGTTGTACATATCGCATGGTTCAATACGACCATGGAGAGCCATTATTTTATTGACCGTATTGACAGTGTGAACACAATATCTACAATTTTTTAAGCTAGAAGCGAGCTTCTGCAATTAAACGACCATTAAAAGAAGATCTCAGCGCAATAAGAAGAAACGATTGACTAAATGGGCAAAATTGGAGGTTGCAAAGGGTGTTTTTTTTAAGAGGTATACAAATTCAATATGAAATAAAACACTTGAAGCTTATGAAAATGTCTATGATATTAGCTTTATTGAATAGAAAATTGTACGCCCTTAGTGTTTAAATATGATGTCAGGCATATGCGCGCCACGTCTAGCTCGAATGAAGGGCGTCAATGCCGTTCAACTGAGAAACGAAAGTCAGAAATCATGTTTCTATAGCGCTCTCCATTGAAGGTAACATTCTGACCGGCATCGTCCTTAAATAAATATGGGCCGATGAGTCAGCCGTAAAGCACACCAAACACTTAGCTTTAATTGATATAACGGCATCTCGACTAAGACAACTTTGCATAATTTGCAAGCGTTGTTCTGGCATTATTCTACTCATCGTAAAATAGCAAAAACTACTAACCACAATTCAACTTTCAACTGTCAAACTGTAGAAACAGAGTTGCCAGTTTAAAAACCAAACCTCTAAAAAAAACACCCCTTATATAGGGATCTTAAGTGTGCTTCAAAATATCTATAGCAAATCATAGATGAAGCGTTTTTAATACATATTCTTACTGAATTATTGTATCTTAATTTTAAAGTATTATATTATCAGTTTGTTAATTCTCTCGTTTCTGGCTGACGGCAAAAATGACATTTCCACTTGTATTTTGTTAATTTTTGTTACTGAATAATAACATAACAAGCACATTAACTCCATTTTAGGGAAAACATATGGAGTGTTATCTACGTACTCTGTGAATAACTCAGTCATATTCTCCTTTTAAGAGGCGTCAAATGCTTTCCAAAAAATATTATATTACACATCTTGGTATGCGGCTGTGAAATATTTCCCAGTTATATATGTTCATGCTAAAAAATCTGAATGTTGTCTTTAATGGCATCATTCGACATTTTTCGTAGATACGATCGAGTGTCGATTTTTTCTAATAAACTGGCAAACATGCCACTGGAGGGTTATTCTGGAGTTCCATGGCATGGCTTTCGAACTTAAGAGCGCTACGTCCAATTTATGGTCGTCACGAAATGGTCCAGTCGCTTGGCCGCGTCGGTCGTGCGATTTGACGCCGTTAGACTATTTCCTGTGGGGCTACCTCAAGTCTATGGTCTATGCCAACAAGCCAGCGACGATTGATGAACGTCGTACGAATATCGAACGTGAAATGGCAGCAGTATCGGCCGATTTATGCTTGAAAACCGTCGAAAATTGGGTTCAGCGTCTGGACTTCTGCAAGCGTGCCCGTGGTGGCCATGCAAAAGAAATCGAGTTCCATACATAATGGCATCGAACGTACTTTCACAGAAATAAAGAATTTCATTGATATCCAAACTTTTGTAGCGCTCTTATTGAAAAACCCTGTAGCTGGGCAGATTCGATGCAAATAAGTATTTCTGATCTGTGCTTAACGAGTCAGAATTCACATTCGGAAGTTCTGTTTTTATCGCTTCAGATTCCACCACTCTGAATTTGAGGCACTTTTCAAGCTTTTGTCCAATGCTCCCGGAAAAACTATTAGGCCCGCTTGTAGTTCAATCGAGACTGGAGAATAGGTGACGAAGCGGTAGTTAATTAACATGTTTTAAGCACACAAGCCAATGCAAAGGTCGACTTACACGTTTTCTAACAATACAACAAAGCAGTTTTTATGTAAATCAGTCACATCCAATCACCAGCAAAGATGTACGAAATTCAATTTTTTTCTCTAAAAATCAACTTTCCGTTGTAACTGCTTCCCAGAATCAATTGAAAATTGACCGATATACTTTGAATTTAGCTCCGAGATAAATGAGATGTTCTTCAGCAATGGACTTTCGATGTGATATATTTTCAGTCTCAGTTATGAATAGAGACTTATCCTTATGGCCATCGAGAGAAAGTACGGATATAGGACTTTTACTACATGCAGATTCACATTGTTGTAAATTTTGGCGCACTTTCCGACGCTCTCGACGTAGTTTACTGCAGTTTATTACTTTTGATGATCTGTCACTACTGATGGCATTTAAAGCCAGCATAGCATAGAAGAATAACCATTCATTATAGCTGCCGATCTATCAGAGACCCCGTTTTGTCAGAGGTTGTAGCTAACTTCCGTAGACTATTGCTCATTTGAAGATTTACATTTACATACCTACATCTTTTGTAATAAATTTACATGTCGCAATATCAAACAACTTTTTCAACTTTTTCAGTTTCTTCATACCCTTATAGGTGCTGATTGTAATGTAAAGTTAACCTTGCAACAACTTATCGGGACTGATGCTACGAGGAGTTGAAGCTTTACTCCAAAATTTACGCAGACGTGTACGGTAGACATTTTTTCGCTCGCCTCCTTTATTGCAGGGTCTTTTCCAATACTCAATTCAATCAAGTCTTTGCTTATCCACAAATATGTAGTGTTTAATTATATTCAAACCTGCCGATAGCAAGTTATGACATAACTTTCATGGCTCACCAAACACATTGCAAAGAGAATCTTTCTGCGTTTTATGCATTTCAATAAATCAAGCTACCCACAAGACAAGAACGTCAATAATAGCATCGTGTATGCACTCAATGATAAAAGCTTTACACGCTGACAAAAGCAAAAAAACTGATAAATTATGCAACTATTAGGCCATTTTCAAATGTTTTCAATATTTACGTGTTGCAAATTTGTTTTGTCGATAAAATCCTTTAAATAAACGTAAAAAAACAGTTATATATGACAAAATATTTTGACAGTATTCTTCTAATAATTCGCGCATGCTTAGATTTTTGCCAGGCTTACTTCTTGGGATATAAAAATAGGAATAGCGTATCCAACAGTTTTCCCAAGCGGACTGTAGCCTTTCCTTCTGCTTTTGTTTTGTTTTGTTATTAACTTTTTTCTATATACATTTAGTTAGGTGTGCAGTCCTAATAATGTATTTTGAACATAAGTGCAATCCGTTTTATAGGGTGTTTTTTAAAGAGGCATACAACTTTTTTTAAAAATCAAACACAACAAATTTTATGGAATGACCCACTTTAGGCTTTATTAGCTTACAAATTTCATGGCATTTAATGTTTAAAAATAATGTAGTGCAAGGGTGTCAAATCACACGAACGAGGTGGCCAACTCACAGGTCCATTTCTTGAGATGATTCGGTCACCAAACGTTTTTCTAAACAAAGTCATGTGTGGAAGAAGTGCTCTATAAGTTTGGCGAACGTAGCGCGAATTTTGGAAATAAATTTACACGATTAGTAAACGTCGTTCTACTGTAAGTCTTTCCAAGGTGATTTGCCAAAGTATACTGAATAAAAAAAGCTAGGTAACACACTTTATTAGTATGACAGCTAGTTTGACAGTTATCCCTATCAGAAGTTTTACACCTCTATAAAAAAAACACACTAGCTATACAAGGCATGTTGTTTTCCTATTTTGTATACCCTATTCTAAGGGTATATTAATTTTGACGCATAGTTTGTAACATACCTTAATATTGCCCGTAGACCCCCAAAAGTTACTATATTTATGATCAGCATCGATAGTATTGTCGATCTAGCCATGTCCGTCCGTCTGTGGCCAAAAATTAGGCCTTTAAACTGGGCCTAGAGAGCTGAAATTCTAACCATATACTCTCTAGGGTCCCCAAATAATCAAGTTTACGAATTTTTGAAATCCGCCCACAAACTCAAAAAAACAAAATTTTGGAAAAAATCGAATTTTGAGCTAGAGAGCTGAAATTTTTTATATATGATCTATGACTCCTAAAACTACTCGGGATGTATCGATTTATTAAATTTTCAAAATCTGCCCACTGACAAGCCTACAATTAAATAAAACAATTTTATTAAAAAACCAAAATGTGAGCTAGGGAGCTGAAATTTATAATATATACTCTCTAGGGGCCCTATAAGCTTATGTGTGAATATTTTGAAAATCCGCCCACTGACACGCCCACAATTTAAAATCAACTTTTTTTGCAAATCCAAAGTTTGAGCTAGGAAGCTGAAATTTATTATATATACTCTAGTGGCCCTTTATGCTCATGTGTTATTTTTTTTTTAAATCCGCCTACTGACACGACCACAATTAAATAAAACAATTTTATTGAAAAACCAAAGTTTTTTTCGATAAAATCCTTTAAATGTTATATAACAAAATATGTAGAGCATTCTTAACAATTCAATAATACTTAGACTTTTGTCACGCCCACTTATGAGGGATAGGAATAAGAATAGGGTATCCAACAGTTCGCCCAAGAAGACTGTAGCCCGTCCCTATGTTTTTATTTCTACCTTGTTCAAGGTCAGTTTTTTTGATAAATATTCACGACTTTCGTTTTCCTATTTTTTCTGTTTATTTAGGTCCGTTCAGGTACTAATATGCAAACGTAAATTTATATAAATTCTTGTGCGAAACGACACAAACGCGTTCGCATACTTAGAGAATGGTAAAAAGATGAACAAAGTACTTTCGTTCATTTTTCTTCACACCGAATTTCAGCTTGTAAAAAAAATTAAATCTCTCTAATGATGAAATCCTATGAGTTTTCCAGCACAAAAAAAACAGTGGTTGCTTTTTTTCAAGCCAAACGTTAACGTTTTTTCATCTATTTAGGCAAAAGCGTAAGCGTACTTTCTCTCGATTTTGGATATTTGACAGTTTTGATTTTTCTACACATAAAGTACGCGAACGGACTTTGTATCTCTTGGTTAATATTAGTTTACTTTCGATCAATATCCACACATTTTACCAGCTTGTCATGATTCCACAAATATTGTCCAATATCAAAAATCACTTGATAATTAATTTGATATATAATTAATTCAGAAAGAAAAGAAAATACGAATTTCTAAATCTTTTTAAAATACCAGTTTAGCCATTCAGAAAAAAAAAACACTTTCAAACTTTGAAATACATCTCTCTCTTTCGTGCAATTTTATAGGTTTTCACTAGTTTAAAAGATATTATATCATAATGTGTATAGGCTCTTCTTAATAAATAAATGAAACGAAAGCTGATGAACTTCCTGTCAGGCCATTGTGGCTCGAGGTTAACAAATTGAGCCTGTGCTTAGAGACACAATTAAGTTTTCTTCTGGAGGAGGATGAATTCAAATCGTTCTCTGCGAATGTCTGGTATTACACTGGAAAAAAGACGTAGTATCTTCCGCAGATAAATACGTTAGCTACCAGACTTAAGAAACGCCACCGCCAAGGATGTGCTGGCCTGCATTAAGAAAGCGGTAAATCTCTTAATAAAGCTTTTTAATTCAAAAAATCGTTCAGGTTGCAGTATCAACTCATTAGGCAGGGCATAATATTTTATATTATAAAATCGGGTATATTTGAATTTATTTGTTTGTGGCAGCATTTCAGCGACAGCAAAAAAAACATTTTGAGGGTTACTGTCCAAAGCACTTTTTAAGCTCTTAAAGCTAATAAAACTCTTTTAACATTTACTAAACGAAAGAGTAACAGAAAACAAGCCCAGTAACCATAAAGCAAACGTTCGCTTTTACATGATTTCTTTCGTTTCCCTTAATGCAAACATTTTGATTCTTTCTTTGCAGAATCATCCACCAGGAATCTAAACTAAAGAATTGACTTAACTGGAACACCCTATATTTATAATGATAGAACAATTTTCTTTTACAGTAGCAAAATGAAGAACCGATTCTAGCAGTAAATATCTAAACCTAGTAAATCCCTCTATCTTTCAATGTTTATAATTAGTTTGCCAGTTAGATGTGTAGGCACAAGTGTGTGCACAGATAATTATCCACAGTAAAACAATTAGTTTATTTAATATATGTATATTTAATTATTGAATATTACAAACACTATAAAAATAATGAAGCGACTAACTCGAAGAACAAACACGAATTGTTTTCTCTCTCCCGACCGTTGGTTCTGTTTTGAATTCTCGTTGTTGTTCGTTGCGACATCTATGATTAGTGTGTGGTTCCACGGAATGCTTCCTCGCGTAGCCACAGTATTTCGAGGTCGCCACATGACTCCCTCTCCAGTGACGAAGTTACGATGAACTTTCAAATGTTACTTTTTGTTTCACAGTTGTTTTATTTTTATCCAATTGATTTTTGTTTTTCAGATTCTTCAGTGAAGTTGGATTTTTGTTGACATCTGGATGAACGTCTGGGATAAAATCGACATAGATGTGAGCTGGTTTCAAACGGTCTACCGAAACATTTAATTTTCTGCCATCTGCATTAATTGTGAAGAGTCGATTACTGATTCGGTGGATTATTGGATGTGGACCTGTGTATGGTTGTTGCAGTGGTTTCTTCACAGCATCGCAGCGTAGGAACACGTGTGTACATTTGTTTAAATCTGGTGAAACAAACATTTTTTCTTTTGCATGGTTTGCAGTTGCTGTAGGACGGAATTTGCGCATCGCTTCTCGGTGTTTCTCAACGAAAATCTGTGGATCTAGAACAAAGTTATTATTCGTAAAGAACTCACCAGGAACTCTGAGATATGTTCCATAAAGCATCTCTGCTGCGGAGGCCTTGATGTCCTCTTTGTATGCCGTTCGCAATCCCAACAACACTGTCGGAAGAGCATCAGTCCAGTTCGTTTTTTCATGGCACATCAGGGCGGCTTTCAGTGAACGATGCCAACGTTCAACAAGTCCATTTGAGGCTGGGTGGTAGGGTGATGTTCGTATCCTCACCGTTCCAATCATGTTGATCAGTGCGTTGAACAGTGCAGACTCAAATTGAGTTCCCTGGTCGGTGGTTAATGTTGTTGGCGAACCGAAACGAGCAACCCAGTGCGTATAAAACGCCGTGGCCACTGTGTCCGCATACATGTCCTGTAGAGGTACTGCTTCCACCCATCTACTGAAGCGATCGATCATAGTTAGGCAATACCTATTGCCTTTGCAGAGTGGCAGCACAATGAGGTCTATGTTGACATGCTGGAAACGGTGCTCTGGAACTGCAATTGAATCCGGGATAAGCCTCGTATGTCGATGAACTTTGGATCGTTGGCATTGGATGCAAGTGCGTTACCACTCCAATGCGTCTTTCCTGATGTTTGGCGAAACGTACTTCTCTCTGAGTTGTCGACTGGTTGTTCTTCCGCTTGGATGAGAAAGACCATGGATGGATTCAAAGGCCTTCCGTCGCAGTCGATATGGTCGAATCATATTGTCGGAAACATCGCAGTAAATTTTAATTTCAGGTTCCAAAGTGAGTTTCTTTAACTTGAGCGATGAATTTTGTTGCTTCAGGATTGATTGAAGTTCCACATCGAGTAGCTGAGATAAATGAAGTTCTCTCAGATCAAATTGGATTGGCATGGTTATCGAATTGAGTCGCGATAATGCATCTGCTACTGAGTTGTCGTCGCCGGGTAGGTAAACAATGTCCGTAGTATACTGCGATATGTAGTCTAATTGCCTTAGACGACGTTGCGGGGCCTTGTCCGAATTCTGCTGGAACGCATATATGAGCGGCTTGTGATCCGTTTGCACGACAAAGTGTCGACCGTCCAAGATGTGTTGGAAGAATCGGATAGCTAGGTATATTGCCAGCAACTCGCGATCATATGTGCTGTAGCGACTTTGTGCAGGTGACAGTTTGCATGAAAACAGTCCGATCGGTTGATATTGGTTATTTTGTTTTTGTTCCAATTTGGCACCAACTGCGATATCAGAAGCATCCGTTGTTAGGACAAGTGTAGACTTCGGATCTATGTGGTTGAGTAGTGTAGCATGCTTGATACTGTCCTTGCATACATCGAAAGCTTCTTCCGCCAAAGGAGTCCAGGGAACGGGTCGTTTGTCGTTTTTCTTGGAGTCCCTGATGAGTCCATTCAACGGTGCTTGAATATGGGCACAATTAGGGATGTATCGTCGGTAGTAGTTAACGACTCCAAGAAAACGACGTAGTTCCATGATGTTGGATGGCTTGGGATAGTTCGATATGGCCTCAACTCTGGCTTCAGGTGGTCTGCATCCGGCTTGGTTGATTGTATGTCCAAGGTACGTAACCTCAGACTTCCAAAAAATGCACTTCCTGATGTTGATGATAAGTCTATGTTCGTGGAGACGTTGTAGAACTATACGGACGTGTTGGCGATGTTCTTCCTCTGAGTCGGAGGCAATGAGGATGTCGTCAACGTAGCAAAAAACGAAATCTAGTCCACGTAGGACCATATCCATGTGCCTTTGGAATGTCTGAGTTGCGTTTTTGAGTCCGAATGGCATGACTACAAACTCAAACAAACCAAAAGGCGTCGTCACCGCAGTTTTTTGGATGTCGTCAGGTGTCATCGGGATCTGGTAGTATGCCTTGTCTAGATCCAGTATCGAGAAGCAGTTTTTGTTGTTCAACTGTTCAGTAAAGTCCATGATGTGAGGAATGGGGTAGCTATCTGGTTGTGTTATGGAATTCAGACGACGGTAGTCACCGCAGCATCTCCAACCGCCAGTCTTTTTTTCAACAAGATGAATGGGGCTAGCCCAAGGACTGCTGGATAGACGGCAGTAACCCTTCTTTTGAAAATCCTCGAATTCAGCCTTGGCCTGTTTCAACTTGTCGCCGGAGAGTCGTCGTGGTCGTTCGGACACTGGTTGGCCCGTGGTTACGATGCAGTGTTGCACGATGTTGACTCCTGATTTTGGATCAGGTGCGTTGTTGTTGGCCAGAACGAATTCGTTGACGAGATGTATGTATGGTTCAGGACCACTGATAGTCAGAAGTTTTGACAAATCACTGGTATCAATCTCGCCTTGTACCGTTAATGATGTTGTTTTGTCTATGACACGTCTGGCTTTCAAATCAATGACAAGTCCGTAGTGTGCGAGCAAGTCTGCGCCAATTATTGCTGTTTTAACATCTGCAATAACGAACGGCCAAGTGATAGCTCGCCGGAGACCAAGGTTGAGTGTGAGGATCTTCTCGCCGTAGGTGTGAATCGGTGAGTTATTCGCTGCCAGGAGTGTTATTTCCCCTCTGTTGTTTTTGCAGTCCCTGGAACGAGGTAAGACACATATAGTTGATCCAGAGTCGAGCAAAAACTTTTGGTTTGTCTCCTTGTCGAAGATGTAGAGGCGGTGTTCCTTGTGGAATCTTTGACTGTTGCCATCCGCCTCTGAGGACAACAGCTCACTTAGTTTTTTGCTTTGTAGCTGCATGGTTTCTTACACTTCCGGGCATCGCTGCCGAATTTCTCATGGAAGAAACACATTCCGTTAGGAGTTGATGCTCTTGAGAGCGATCTGTTATTCCTTGACTGTGGTCGAGACCTGCCATGGCTGTGACTGGTTTTCAGTGATTGCATAGCCGTCATTAGAGTTGACAGAGTGGACTCGATGGAATTTAGTCTTCTGTTCAGATCACTTTCAGCGTTGGTGGATTGTGGTATAGGGTCATCTTCATGAACATCAGTGGAGAAAACAGCGTGGGCGGATGTGTTATCAACGATTTTGTCTGCGATTTCAGACAACGCAGTGAGGTCGATTCCGTGACTGGCAGAAAGTATTCCACGCACATGACTGGGCATTCGTGCCATCCATAGAGTGGACAACATGTCGTCTGGAACATTTGAACCAGCCAGTCTTCGCATTTCCCTGAGGAGACTTGATGGACGTCTGTCGCCAAGTTCAAGGGTCGTCATCAATCTGTTCAGTTGCCTCTCCTTAGACTCGGTGAACCTAGATATGACTTGTTTTTTAAAAGCAATGTACTTATCTGTGTCCGGTGGTTTCTGCACTAAGTCTGATACCTCATTCAGCACTTCTGGGTCCAGTCCAGCGATGATGGCGTTGAATCGGCTGTTGTCGCTGATGATCCGATTATTGTGGAATTGCGCTTCCACCTGTACAAACCATAGCGCTGGATTAATTTTCCAGAACGGAGGAATCCTCAGGTTTTTGAGAGCATTGATTTCCTGGATCTCCGCATCGGATGGAGTTGGTGGTCCTGAGGAAACGCCTGCATTCGTCCTTGTGTTTTGTTCGCCTTGCATACTTATAAATATACATATGTACAAGTGCAAGAGATAAAGTGCGTAGTTGGTTCGGCTGTTGCCAATTAAATAAATTTTTAATTGTTGTGGATCACGTCGGGGTCACCACTGTAGGCACAAGTGTGTGCACAGATAATTATCCACAGTAAAACAATTAGTTTATTTAATATATGTATATTTAATTATTGAATATTACAAACACTATAAAAATAATGAAGCGACTAACTCGAAGAACAAACACGAATTGTTTTCTCTCTCCCGACCGTTGGTTCTGTTTTGAATTCTCGTTGTTGTTCGTTGCGACATCTATGATTAGTGTTTGGTTCCACGGAATGCTTCCTCGCGTAGCCACAGTATTTCGAGGTCGCCACAGATGTATCTACACCAGCGCCTTGTAAACTGTTACACACCAGATAACCAATGTTACGAAGAAAAATTATATTTTCTTCTTAAATAAAGATACCTTGTAGCTTTGTATATACATTCCTATAGTAGCGCCATTGTATATACACTTTATAGTAGTGCCATCATGTCGAATTTTTTGTTTTAGCCGACTAAATGCAGATGGAGATTATGAATTGAGCTAGAATGTTTGTGTCTAAACTTTTGCTGTCATCTTTATTTTAAATACACACTTTGAAAACGAAGAAAGAAAACCAAATAAACTGGTTTATCTCTCTTTATCGAACCTTTCATAATTGCATTCCCATGTATGTTGTATTTTTTTTCTTTGTAAGAAGGAGCACAGGCATTTTTGTTGTTTAGCAGCACAGGTAGCATGTAGGATTTCCAAGTAAGTTAATTTGTATGGATAATAGATCTCGCATTATCGATTCTGTGGTCATGCCATATGATTTTCATTTGTATGAAAATGTAAGTATGTATTTATTTTTCTGTGTAATTGATGATTTGCGATGTTTCGCTTCGGCAAGTAGTATGTTTGATGAGAGGGAGATGATGGAAATATAATAAATCTGACTCTTCGTCTGCGAGTAGAAATGATGGAAGAGGCGATTCGTTTGAAGGGAAAAATTTAATAAAATTTGATTTCGGTATTTTTCAGCAATGAGGTATTATGAGTTTGTCGCATTTTGGACTCTGACTGTTTCGGCTATATCTTGTCGCAAAAGGTACCGATTTCTATAATTTTTTTTGTAATTGATTTAGAAATATTCGATCTAATTTATAAAGCAATGACATATTTTTTTTTGTCAGTATTGTGCCATGCCGCACCACCACTTCTTGTTCAATAGGTACCTATAAGATGAATATTTATATGGATAGTAAGAATTTTCGTTGTTTTGCGTAGAGCTAGATTGCTAAATTGGAGTATTGCACAAGTTTATTTATCTTTAATCAACATGTGAAATTGTTGGTATATATTTTAAAGTCCATGTACCTTTTCAATGAAGCATTGAGGAAGGTCACTTGTTGGTATTTTTTGCTTGATGGAGGTTGCTTGATTGTTTCTCTTTTGCATTAAACGTGTTCTAACATTAGATGCACTTCGAGGCATTAAGAACGTCACTACAAAGATTATACTGGCTAACTTTAGAGCTTTTAGCTAAGCTCCAGCAATTGTAGAGTGTTCTATTGTGTCTCTTGGCGGTTCAAGTTGAGTATGACTTTCATTACTATAGTCCCAGTATATTCATAGTTTTAATTGTAATCCGCGTTGCGACTATTGGATATTAGAAAGAGTTGAACTGCTTTTTGTATTCATATTGGTCTAATTTCATTCGTGAAAGGATAAGTTGTGCATATGAATATTCTTATAATATATAAATCCTAATTCTTTTATACCTAGTATAGGTAGTCCATTGTCTGGTAGTTATTACACTGGACTATGTTGCTACTATGCTACCTATAGTTGCCAATTATATACAGTCTTGTTCGTATTGTGTTCATTGTTTGCACAGTCCGTCTGTTTACCAAACAGATATCTTGCTCTTAAGCATATATATCTAATCTTATCAAATTTAATATCTGATTTAATATCGAATTTAGCACCGACCGCGCTGACCCCAAATTATGCATGTATTAATTTTTTTTAATACAGATTTGTTAAAAGATATTGAAATTTCAAATCTTTTGAAGTTGTATTTAAAATCCGAAATTTCCTATTATGGATAATAGAGTTCCAAATACGCGTTCTAGAGGAAGACCAAGTAATTTGAGAATTTCGTCCACTTTTCGAAATAACTCCCAGTTCAGGAGCAATGGAATCCAGGCCAATTGTTAGTCGTACTCCACCTGGGGCTAGTGTAGGCTTAAGCCAGGATCAGATTTCACCACAACTGGTAGATAACCACAATAGTGATGATAATAATGAGCGATGAGATATTAACGAACGTCCACCTGTTCAAGAAGAAGCCACAGACTCGAGGCAAACCAACGAGTTTTCATTCGTGAAATGCATTCTATTAGAGATACCTTAGTTCGAAGATTGGACAATTTGAATTTAAATACTCCCAATGTGAATCCTACGAGACCTTCGAACGCTCGTTCCGACTTCGAACATTTTTTAAATAACGCTTCGTTTTAGACCTAACGCACAGTTTCACGAATCGCTGATTTAGCGGAATTAAATTAAGATTAAATTTTTTGTTTTTTTTTTTTAATTGAAATTGTTCACAGAATAGAATATAACAAATTTTATTTAACATTATGACTACAAATTTCAAGACAAAACAATACATAAACACCAGCTTATTTTAATTTTTTTAATTATTTGGTACATCTAAAAGTTGCAAGACTTCATGTTCCATGACTCTTTTATTTCTTCTCGTAAAGTATCTTAGACTTGCTAAGAATGGATCTGAGGTTATAAGCAATCGATTTAAGGGGTCAGTATTTGTATCTACACGTGATATTTTTCTGGTAAGAAGTTCCCTTCTATTTTCCTTGTTTCTTGCCTCTTGCGCTTCTTCTGAAAGTTGTATGATTGGAAGTATACAAGTAGAAATTATTTGTTTTCCATGAAAGAAGACCTTATGCATACTTTTCAAAAGCATCTGCATCTATTGGGAACCCAGACCCAAGAGCTTCTAAGATGATATGAAACTTTTTGATAATTTCTTTACCTATCACTGTAATTTGGGCAGTCTTTTCATCATCTCTAAAAAATCGTCCAGCATTGTTCCCGTCATTAGTACCTATTGCCAGACTGTTGAGTTGGCATATCTACCAATAAGCCTGTTTCTCTTGTAAATTTTTCTTGGATTAGTTATTTTCTGGCTTTGACTTTTTCTTTACTGCCTTGGTCTTTTACCTGCCGCACCTTGACATAATCTTTAAGCTTTTTCTTGGTCTTCCTACTCTAGATTAAGAAGGTATTTCATCTAAGATATGTTGTGGATATGTTAGATTTTCATTTAGCCACACAGAATTTGAATTTTCGAAGCGCTCTCTATGCCGTTCACTTTTGGCCCATGTCTCGTCAAATCTTAAACATAAAGTTTTAAAGGTTAATTTGATTGACTTTGTTGCAGCCTCAGAAAATATTACATGGCTAAAGTAACCCACAACAAAAGCAGAAACAGCATCTAAGAACTTAATTTTAAATTAAGAAATCCAAACATAAAAAATTTGCTTTTTCGTGATTTCCATGGGCATCCTAAAAAACGAAAATTTTTGTTGAAACACTTTTTAGCAGTGCATATGCAAGGCTTTAGAACAAACACGGTCTCCAACTTGGACAACACTGAACAACTAGGTATACTTTTCGTCTAATGAATACAAAAACACATATTTTATCTATAAATTGAGCTTTTGTGCCTTTGATAATTTTATTCCTTATAAAAAAGCATTTGTTGAGATTTTTGTTCGTTCATTCATTCAATATATATTTCGTCGTTCGTCGAAGACAAAAGAGAAAGAAAGAAGAAATAAACGAAGAAATAAACTGCTTTGTCTCTCCTTATCGAATCATTCTGATATTTTGTAAGTATTTATTTTTCTTTGTAAAAGTCAAATACTTTTTGAAGATTTGCGTTGTTGCGTCTCTTTGCCAAATAGTATGTAGGATGGATAGAGGGAGATCATGGAGTAATTAGAAATCTGGCTTTGTCGTCTGCGAGTAGAATGTATGATGAAAGAGGCGATTCGTTTGAAAAGAAAAATTGAATAAAAGCTGATTTCGGTAGGTATCTGAATTATGAATTTATGGATTTTTAGACTTTAGCTATTTTCGCTGTATCTCGTCCAAAAATGTACTGATTTATATCATTTCTTCAGTATTTGATTCGGAAATATTCAATTTATGTTGTATCAGCCGTTATTCAAGGAAATAGTTGTTGGATAGGTGTATTTATCTATTAGCGAATTGATGACCTACATTTATATTGAGGCAGGTCACCTGTCGTTTTGCAGATTTTTGTAATATATTCGTGGTCAGCATCGATAGTAATGTGTATCTACGATGTCCGTCCACCCGTCGGCAAAAATGAATGCCTTTACACTGGAGCTAGAAAGCTGAAATTTAAACAATGTTATCTCTAGGGGCCCGAAATAATAAATTTTAAGAATTTTTAAAATCCGCCCACTGACTCGCCCACAATTTCAAAAGAACAAATTTGTGAACTAGAACTAGAAAGCAGAAATGTTGAATATATTGTCTTAAGGCGCCCAAAATGCTGTGGGAGTTAACTAACATTGCATCGTCACCTCGGCAAGTAGCATGTATGATGAGAGGGGGATGATGGAAGGGACGAAAAGTTGTGAAATAAAAAATTTAATAAAATCAAATTTCAGTCTTTTTCCTTAAAAAAGAAATTATGAGTTTATCGCTTTTTAGACTGTTACTATTTTGGCTATATCTTGTCGAAAAATGTTCCGATTTGTATTATTTCTTTTGTAATTGGTTCAGAAATATTCAATCTAATTTATAAAGAAATGGCATGTTACTTTGTGTCAGTATTGCGCCATGCTACACCACCACTTATGGGTTAATAGTTAATAGGTTTCTACCTATACGATCAATATTTATTTTATTCAAATTTTATTATTTATTAATTTTCTTCTTAAGACAATTGGAGCTGGACGAACGTCTGCCATTCGTAAAGAATTTGAAGATGAAATAGCTCGAAGCCTAATAGCACATTGAATGAAGAACAAGAAATGGGAGTTCCTTCTGACAGAATAGAAATGCCAGAAATAGGCGGGGGAGTACATCTGCCATGCAGGGACCAGCTTAGAAAATCACTATACAGCGCTCTCCAAACAGCGTTTTTCATAAAAGTATAGGTACTAAGGGGGGAAATCACATCTATGCAATTTAAACATCCAGATGAGCACAGCGACACATTTAACATCTTGCTCATTGCAGGGACGTTTGAACCTCGCTAATCCATCGCCAGCAAAGAATAACTGATACCAATTAGGGTCCGTCACTTATTCTTCAAGCAGATAATCAAGGGAAATATTATTAGACTTACTTCCCTGGTGTACACCTCTTTGATTGCGAAATCCTCGGTGACCAACTATACATCTTACTCTTGTCTTTACTCGCTCATACATGTATACATGTCCATGACCATCCGTACGTAGATTTCTGGAACTCCTCGTTGTCTTAGCGCTAGCCATAACAGATCCGTTGGTTGTTTATTACAGGACTTTCCAAAATCAACCAACACCATATGCAAATCCTTCAAAGAATCACGATATTTTTTCATCATGATCATTATACTTTGGATTGCATCTGTGGTTGATTTACCTGCGACAAACCCGCACTGGTCTTCAGATAGCCGTACTATTTTACGGAATCGGCTGTTTAATACCCCCTGAACGATCTTCGTGGTGTGTGACATCAGCTTGATTGAACGGTATCTATCAGCCTCGGGTATCGCCTTTTTCTTTGTACAAAATAAAAAGAAAAATGTCCCTCCACGGGTTAAGCATTGGATCGCAACTCATCAGTTTGGAGATGAGAATCATAAGCCATTTGGAGCCGATGTCTGGCATCTTTTTTCAGAACTCAGAGGGTTTCTTGTCCGGCCCAACTGCTGTTCGACTTTTTAAGTCTTTGACCGCCTTGCTAACTTCTTCAACAGTAATGTCGTGTACTTCTTCAGTGATAGAAACGGCTCTCGGAAAATATATCCGATGAGATTGGTTAATTAGTAGTTTTTCGTCATCCACAAGAAGCAGCCCTTAAGCATTGTTGATGAACTTTGGCGAACGGATTTTCTGGGCATTCCTCCTTCTCCCAGCGGCAAATTTTGAAAATAGTTGGTTTTCTGTTCAAGCTGATTTGTTGGAGTTCGTGGATAGCCTTCTGACACTTTTTTGTCACTAATCACTGCTTTAGCTTCATCTGCACACCACCATGTTTCTTTGCCGAATTGACAACTTTGTTGATGATGCGATGAAGATAATTTTGCATATTTGCAATAAACGGTGTTTTGCGGGATGATATTTTCCTGGATGGACTCACAAAAATGTAAACTCTGGACACCTCTTCGACTCACAAAAAAGGATATTCTGAAGGTGGGATAATTCAACCGTGGATATTATAAAAAAGAATATACACTACAGTAATTATTAGCAATTTTTGGAGTTGAAGTGGCCAACCGCTAGTGCCGGTTCCCCACCTACTCCACACACACATCAACGCAAACAACTTAGAGCATTCTTCAATAGAATTCGCTTTAACATCTCGAAATGATTGCATAGCTTCTTATGCAATGTTTAAATATTTTCCCAGCCGTTATGCAAAAATCCGTATTCAGTAGATATCCAAAACATGTAAGTTATCCAATCTCTGTGTCGATTAAAGTCCCAAACCAGTTGTTTGTGAAAAACCAAATTAAAAAAATTCTGCTTATATTCGGAGATTTAATTGTGTAATACAATGCAGTCGCAATGTGTGCATAATATTATGATTTGTGATACCGATTATGAATGAATACACACTTATGAAAATCTTCAAATATAACGGCGCTGGTCGGAAAAATGTTACTTTTATTTTGTTCATCACCTCAATTACTTTCGTTTAATATAGCTTTCGTTTTGACGAAAACTTTCATAAAAACTTAAAGCTCCATCTAAATTAATTAAGGACACAACCCAGTTTTCATTATTGATCGATTGAAGCGCCAAAGCTTCTGCGGGATACTGGTACAACATTATTATTCGATTTCTTGGCGCTACTATAGGAATGTATATACAAAGCTTGTAGCTATGTACATATGTATATACATACTGTTGCATGTTTGCTCAAACTGTGACATTCAGCATCAATTAGTCAACTTTCTGCGCCATCTAGTAGGAAGCTATATTACCGATTTTGGCAGCATTTGAATAGCAGTTTGAGTAGCTGTGGAATAACTACATAATTATGTTGTTCTCGAACCTTCTAAACTCAACGAATCTGGAAATTTCGAGAGGTGTCACTAGGAGATATAAATAGATGTCGCAGGAGCACCCAAGACATTCTAGTGGTGAACCGCGATAAAGAAGTGCGATAGATGACAGTAGTGAAAAGTATGGAGAAAAGTATAAGTATTGAGTAAGAGAAAAGTGATTGTGTGTTTAAAGTGATAAATTGTGAAATTGAATTGTTGAATTAAATAAGTGAATTATTATAATAAAAATCAAGAATTAAATTGGAAAGAGAACTAATAAAGACTAATAAAAGAGAAATACGTTTTCTCTTTTCGAATCCTAGCCTGAATGTAACATTGGTGTCAGAAGTGGGATAAAACGTATTCAGTGTGAAATTAAAGTGAAGTGAATTAGTTTAAAAAAAAAGGAAAACAAAAATGGGCCGCACATTGAAATTACTACAGCTCAGTATACCGCAGTTAAAAGCTGAACTAGAAAAGCGGAATCTGTCCACAGCTGGAGGAAAAAGTGATATGGTGCTTCGACTGCAGGAAGCTGTTGAAAACGAAGGAGAAAACCCCATGTCCGTTTTGTTCGACGTAGCTATGATGGAATTACTTCTGGTCAAATTTGATGAACAGAAGAATTCTCTAGATTCCAAATTGGAATCAATGGACTCTAAATTTGATGAACAAAAGAATTCTATAGACTCTCAGTTCAATGAACAGAAGAATTCCCTAGAACAACAGAAGAATTCTCTAGATTCCAAATTGGAATCAATGGACTCTAAATTCGAAGAACAAAAGAATTCCATAGTTGCCGCCAAAAAGAGCGCTGTGGAAGATTTTAAAAATGTTCTCGAAGGAAAACTCGAAGAAATTGACCACAAGTTCGAGAAGGTTGAAACCAAATTCGGCGAAATCCATCAGACGTTTTGCAAGCATGAGGCAAACTTCGAGAACTTGGCTAAAGAGCTCGATAAAGTGAAGAAGCAGAAGGCTCGAGAAAATTCTGCCGACTGCCCGAGAAGGAAAGAGATGCAGCCTCCTGTTTTCGATGGTCAAACATCATGGCCAATTTATAGGAAACAGTTTGAAGCAGTTGCAATGGCGAACAGCTGGGACAACGAGGAAAAGTCGATTGCGCTAACGCTCGCACTAAGAGGTACAGCTGCGGAGTTACTCCAAACCGTCTCAGAAGAGAAGCAACACAACTACGACGCCTTGATCAAGGCTATAGAGATACCAAACCAAACGAGGAAACCAGAGTCTAACAGTGGAAGCTTATATCGGTCAAAATAAGTGCGTGGCAACCATCGAAACCGGTGCCACCGCTTCCATTATAAGGAGGGGCATCGTCCATCAGTCTTGGTTGCACAACACCAGCAGTTACTGTCTGAAAACAGCAACAGGAGCGACAGCGAAAGTGTATGGAGAGGTCATAGGTTAGGTTAGGTTTAAGTGGCTGTCGGCAGAAGCCGACACACTTAGACCAATTTATGACCATTGTGATACCACGGATATTATCTACCTCAACTCTGTATATGGGACTGGCCAACGAGACGCGGTTGTTCTCAAACGGTCCACCATCTACGTACTAACCACGCCCAACGTCGTTTAATTACGGTGATCTGAAGAGAACCGATTAACTCGACTTGGTATGGTCGTTGGTTTGGAGAGGTCCTACTTACAATAAATTTGGCAGGATTAGCATTCTTCCACGCTTTCCTAGTAGCCGATATATGTGACGAATGTATCATCGGAATCGATTTCATGAAGGTGCATGATGTAGTATTGCACATTGGTATGCAAGTATCGAAACGTAGAGATTCCGATGGTGTACGGGAACGAGAACGCCGCATCCCTGAGGACAGTCATTAGTGAGGACGAGGTCCTACCACCTTCTTAAGAGACACTGATTTGGACAAAGCTGGAAGGTGATCCTGGGGCCCACCGATTTTTTCTAGTTGAGCCAGAAGACAACCACTGCTGAAACTGCGTGGTTGGTAAACTGCTTGTCGAGCCGAAGAACAATATGGTTCCCGTACGAGTTCTTAATGCGGAACACAAAAGCGTAAAATTGAAGCAAGGTGAGGTGGTTGGAAAATGTGTACCGGTTACTGTCATCACGAAACTATCACAGGAAGGTGTTGCGAAGCCTCGTTCACCAATGGGAATGACTGAGGTAAAAAGAGCTTTATTCCAGCACTGCGATCTGAATCAGGAGCAGCCAGCGATGGCAGGGAACCTCATCAACGAGTTTGCTGATATATTCGCTTCGCGTGACTGCGAGTATGGCCGAACACAGCTTGTACAACACCGGATAGACACTGGAGATGCGAGACCGATTCGTCAGCCCCCAGACGATTACCATTGGCTAAGCAGACGGAAGTTGCAGAGATGGTGTCGACGATGGAGAAGGAAGGAGTGATCGCATGCTCTAAAAGCGCATGGGCATCTCCGATTGTTCGAGTCAAAAAGAAAGATGGCAGCACTCGGTTCTGTGTAGACTATCGGCAACTGAATAATGTCATCAAAAAGGATAACTACCCTCTACCGAGGATTTACGATACGCTGGATACACTGTCTGGAGCCCGATGGTTTTCCACCCTAGATCTGAAGAGTGGCTACTGGCAAGTGCAGATCCACCGGAAGACCGTGAGAAAACGGCTTTCACAGCAAGAAATGTGCTCTGGCAATTCACAGTAATGCCATTTGGACTGTGTAACGCGCCGGCAACCCTTGAGCATCTAATGGAGCGTGTTTTGTTGGGGCTAACATGGAAACGTATTTGGTCTACTTGGACGATGTCATCGTGGTTCGAAAAACGTTTGAAGAACATCGAGAAAACTTGAAGGAAGTGTTCCAGAGACTACGAAGTGCACAATTAAAGCTTAACCCGAAAAAGTGTGATCTCTTTAGATCTGTGGTAAAATATCGGTGGCACATCATCTCGTCCGAGGGAGTAAGGACTGACCCAGAGAAGGTCGATGCGGTGAAAAATTGGCCCGTTCCCAAAGACAAACACCAACTGAGAAGCTTCCTGGGACTTGCAACTTACTACATATAGTTTGTAAAGGACTTTGCAAGGATCGCGAAGAGCTTGCATCAACTGACGGAAAAGGGAAAACCATTCAGATGGTCAGGTGAATGCGAAACAAGTTTCAAGAGTCTCAAACACCAACTGTGTGAGGCTTCAATTCTAGCGTACCGTACTCCAGGAAAAACATTTATTGTAGATGCCGACGCTAGTAATGTTGGGATCGGAGCCGTTCTTTCGCAGATCCATGATGGCCAAGAGAGAGTAGTTTCCTACTTCAGTAAAGTGCTATCCAAGCCGGAGAGGAACTATTGCGTAACCAGGCGGAAACTCCTGGCTTTGATCGTGGCAACAAAGCACTTCCACAAGTACTTATATGGGGAGAAATTCATCCTGCGTACAGATCATGCGTCTCTAAAGTGGCTGCTGCAGTTTAAGAACCCTGAAGGACAAGTCGCGAGGTGGATTGAACGGCTGCAGATGTATGACTACGAGATACAGCACCGAAAGGGAACTCTTCACTCCAACGCAGATGCCCTCTCCAGCCGGCCCTGCAAGGCTGATTGTAAACATTCCGTACGCCAGGAGGAAAAAGATAAAGTATCAGTCCAACGGTTGAGAGCTGAGCCCATTAGCGGCTGGAGTGCACGGGAGATCCGGAATGCTCAACGGGAAGATCCGGATATCGAGCCGATTCTCGCCTGGAAGGAACATGAAGGCAAGCCAGACTGGCAGCAGATCTCCAATAAGAGTCCGGAACTGAAGGCATACTTGGCACAATGGGACTCACTTCACGTTCAGGATGTCATTTTGAGAAGGAAATGGGAAAGTTCGGATGGAACATCAGCCGTGATGCAACTTGTGGTACCCAGATCGAAAGACAACGAAGTGCTTATGGAACTGCATGATGGAGTGTCCGGAGGTCACTTGGGAGTAAATAAGACCCTCGAAAAAGTGCGAGAACACTTTTACTGGATCCACGCAAGAGACGATGTCGAAAACTGGTGCCGAAAATGCGCCACTTGCGCAGCCAGAATAGGACCGAGAGTAAAAATGCAAGGCAAGATGCATCAATACAACGTTGGAGAGCCCTTTGAAAGGATTGCAGTTGACATCGCAGGACCGTTTCCAGAAACCAACAGTGGAAACCGCTATATCCTCGTAGTGATGGACTACTTCACTAAATGGCCTAAAGCATTTGCTATACCTAACCAAGAAGCTAAAACCGTGGTAGAGCAGATTGTCCACAACTGGGTAAACAGATTTGGCGTACCAATGGAATTGCACTCGGACCAAGGTCGAAACTTCGAGTCGAAGATCTTTCAAGGGGTATGCCAGCTACTAGCGATTAAGAAGACAAGAACAACCCCGCTTCATCCACAATCGGACGGAATGGTGGAACGCTTCAATAGAACCTTAAACGAACACCTTTCTAAGGTTATTGGCGACTGCCAGCGGGACTGGGACAAGCAGATCCCCATGTTTCTATTAGCTTATCGAAGCGCAGTTCATAACACAACAGGACATACTCCATCCGAAATCCTCTTCGGTCGAACCATCCGGTTACCTAGTGAAATGATGTTTGGATCTCCGACTGATGAAGCAACGAATGAAGATAATTATGTTGCGGATCTCAGCAAAATCATCAGAAACATTCATCGGAAAACTAGAGATAAGATTCGGATATCCAGCGACCGCATGAAGACGAGGTACGATAAAAAAGAAACCACCACAGGATTCCAGGAAGGAGATCTGGTATGCCTATACATTACAACCCTCATCGCCGAAAAGGTATGTCACCTAAACTACAACAGGATTCGGAAGGACCCTATAAGCACAGATAATAAATTTATACAGATGTCTCACCCGTATGACGAGAAACGATATATGAAAAGGAAATCAACCAAAAAAAAAGCTTTTTCCAAAAGCTTTAACACATTCACTAAATTCACACAAAATCTATTTCGCTCCTCTTCTTTCCTATGAATGAAAACTAAGGCAAAGAAAAAACTGAAATCATTTTTTATTTTATTTTTCTTTCATAATCCTAATGCACAAACACACATAAATACACCATGTGGATCATTCTTCACAAATGAAAAAAAAAACTTGTTTTATTTTGATTTTTTTGTGTTGTGGTTTGTCCTTCGTGGTGATTCGCTGAAAACAGGTGCAGGAAAGTTAGTCGTTTGTCGACGACCAGAAATTTATAGCTCGAGTTCTTATAATCGGATCTTCGATATAAAATATATTGTAATGCTAGCTGCGTGCATTCATTTTGGGAAGAGAAGAGAAAAAAGTTTCTTAAATGAGAAAAAAAATATGCAAGGTATAAAGAGCCTTCTGAACTTTGTTTTTGAAAGCTCCCTGTCTGTTAAGGCTTGCCTGTTAAGGGAAAAAAATGATTCATATTTTTCTGCAGGGATGTGACATCTGTATAAGTTTATTATCTGTGCTATAAGATAGTGAAGCGCATCAACGATGTTGTCTACCGGATCCAGCGAGGAAGAGGCAAGTTGAAAGTTGTCCATGTTGATCGTCTCCATCGCTACCATGGCGAAAATATTGACATACTTGTTCGGGACGAACAAGTTTAAGAGGGGGATATTGTTGCATGTTTGCTCAAACTGTGACATTCAGCATCAATTAGTCAACTTTCTGCGCCATCTTGTAGGAAGCTATACCTTTTCTTCTTATCAAAGTACAGTATAATCCCGATAAATCGTAGTGTCAAGGGACCTAGAGTTTAATGCGAATTATAGGGGTTTTCGAATTAGCGAGATTACGAATTATTGAAGGTTTAAGAAATAAAAATACGATTTAAAGGGATTTTATGTTTTAAATTCAAATTCAATATTTAACACAATATATTGTATATATTATGCACAAAAAACAAATTTTTCTACATAGGTACTTACATAACATGTACCTATGTACAAAAAAACATAGGGGCGGGCTACAGTCCGCTTGGGCGAACTGTTGGATACCCTATTCTTATTCCTATATCTCATAAGTGGGCGTGACAAAAATTTTAAGGATTTTATCGAAAAAAATAAGCTTTTGTAAATAAAAACGCTCTCTAGCTCAAACTTTGGTTTTTCAATAAAATTGTTTTATTTAATTGTGGGCGTGTCAGTAGGCGGATTTAAAAAAAATTTAAGTATGAGCATAAAGGGCACCTAGAGAGTATATACTATAAATTTCAGCTCCCTAGCTCAAACTTTGGACTTTCAAAAATAAAAAAAAAATAATTGTGGGCGTGTCAGTAGGCGGATTTTGAAAATATTTACACATGAGCATAAAGGGCCCCTAGAGAGTATATATTAAAAATTTCAGCTCCCTAGCTCAAATTTTGGTTTTTCAAAAAAAATATTTTATTTAATTGTGTGCGTGTCAGTGGGCGGATTTTGAAAATTTTATGTCCCAAGCAGTTTTATGGGCCAAAGATCATATATAAAAAATTTCAGCTTTCTAGCTCAAAATTCAATTTTTCCCAAAATTTGTTTTATTTAATTGTGGGCGTGTCAGTGGGCGGATTTTGAAAATTTTATGTCCCAATCAGTTTTATGGGCCATAGATCATATATAAAAAATTTCAGCTCGCTAGCTCAAAATTCGATTTTTTCCAAAATTTTGTTTTTTTGAGTTTGTGGGCGTGTCTGTGGGCGGATTTCAAAAATTCTTAAACTTGATTATTTCGGGACCCTAGAGAGTATACGGTTAAAATTTCAGCTCTCTAGGTCCAGTTTAAAGGCCTAATTTTTGCCGACGGACGGACGGACGGACGGACGGACGGACATGGCTAGATCGACATTACTATCGATGCTGATCATAAATATAGTAACTTTTAGGGGTCTACGGGCAATATTAAGGTATGTTACAAACTATGCGTCAAAATTAATATACCCCTAGAATAGGGTATAAAAATTGTTCACAAATGGGCAGACACTTATGTATACGGTTTGAAGTTTGCAATATCATAGGAAATTTACGTTAACATAACGGTAACCGTTTTTGCCAAAAAGTCTGTGAATGAACGTGCTTACATTGAAACAGAAACAGCTGCCATTACCACTGCAGCTGCACAAATTTGCAAGGGTGAGCAACGTCCCCGGATGTTACTCCAAGTCCTTTCTTTGAGATTAAACATAAACATATTGTAACAAACGTGATTCAGAGTATTTAAGATAAGGAATGAGACTTTTTTTTCGAATAAACGGGGTTATCAACCGAGACTTACGAATTATAAGACGTTTTATATGACTGCATATGGAAATTATTGCTAATTACGGAGGGGACCGAAATGCACTGTTTTTTTACAAATAACCGGGGTTTTTTCAGGGGACCTGCAGTTTATTTCGAATAAGAGGGGTTTACGAATTAACGGGGTACGAATTATCGAGATTATACTGTATATTTTGTTATCCCTGCATTAAATTAATTACCGATTTTGGCAGCATTTGAATAGCAGTTTGAGTAGCTGTGTAGCACATACATAATTATGTTGTTCTCGAACCTTCTAAACTCAACGAATCTGGAAATTTCGAGAGGTGTCACTAGGAGATATAAATAGATGTCGCAGGAGCACCCAAGACATTCTATTTGTGAACCGCGATAAAGAAGTGCGATAGATGACAGTAGTGAAAAGTATAGAGAAAAAGTATAAGTATTGAGTAAGAGAAAAGAGATTGTGTATTTAAAGTGATTAATTGTGAAAGAGAATTGTTAAATTAAATAAGTGAATTATTAGAATAATAATCAAGAATTAAATTGGAAAGAGAACTAATAAAGATTAATAAAAGAGAAATACATTTTATCTTTTCGAATCCTAGCCTGAATGTAACAATACATACACTACACAGTGAATAACATGACTTGTTTTCTTCTCGTTAATTATTAAAGCTACTGGTGTCTCTTACTTAATATGTTTGGATGGTTAGTAAAAAGATCAAAGGACGTAGATATATTTCGATGATACGGATAATTAGCGGGGAAAGATGCCTTTGTTGAGCTTGACTCTAGTCTGGCAGTGTAAGGAGACATAAGAGGTGTAGCATAAGTGGGCATTTACATTTACATTTAAACATGCAAAAGTTTTAAAGTTTTAAATTATAATGTTTCTTTGTCGTCGGGGCCTGGTAGTTACGCGTACCAATTTGTTGGCCTTTCCTGTTGGTTAGGTGATACAAGGTTGACTGTGTGCCCAGCCGATAGTCAACATTTACTCAAGATTGTCTTTAATTTTTTTCCTTTTTCAATATAAAACTGTGGCCGAATTTAGCAAGCCATCCAGAGCTGTTGTCAGAATCATTCCACGAGATGCCGAAGTTTATATCCATATATGCCGGTGAACTTAAGACCCAACCATAAAGACTTAAGCGGGATTAAACTGATGTCAAAACCGAACGAAATCCCACTCAATTTCTGTCAAACGACCTACCTGCCCATAATGAACGTAAGCAAACTTCATCACCTGTCAAGTGATTAACAATTGATTTGTCGCCTGTCAAATTTCCGTACGGAATGTCCCACATCATTGGAACTTTCCTTAGGCTACGATAGTTAACGAAAAATTTAATACATATTAAACTTAAGCTTGCGTTATCAGGCAAAGTCTATTTTGGTTGGCCCTTAAGTCTGCCAATCCCTAATGAAGAGTTTTATGCGACTCGTGTCCATTGAATGGTTTGCAGCTAGGGGTAATCTGTGGCACTTATTCTATCGGATCCTCTCTTATACCGGAACACCTCAGAGAGTGACGATTTGTCGTGGCGGGCCGTTATTTTTTAGATCAAATGCAGGGGCAAACCCCAACAGAAATTATTGGTCGGATGGACTAGTCACTAGTGTATTTAGGTCAGTTTTGGCAATGGTAATAGGGCTTAGGGTCAGGGCACAGGACATATAATTTTAGATCGTGGAATCTAATTATTAAAAAAAATATTAGTTCGTTCTCTTTGTAGAGAACGCCACCACTTTTAAATGAAAACACAAGTATTTTAGTTTTAAAATATTTATTAGTAGAAGCTTCCAATCCCTTACCCTGGGTGGGGGGAAATCTTTAGCTGTACGAAGAACTAGAACTATGAACAGGAACTAAAATTAATCTCAGAAAGAATCCCCTTATATAGTGAAATTTCAGCAGTTTGATTGAAGATCATTTATTTCATCTTTATTACTTCTGATTCAAGACATAGTAGTTTATTAGTTTTCGACGCATGAAAGATCTTGCTATTATGATACATTGAAGATGTACACTTCTGTCAACAAATGAAGTTGGCACTGCCATTATTTATGTCTTGTATCAGATTACATTTTATATCTTTGTTTATGAAGACTTTGTCTTCAGTGGATTAATGTGGGGGTTGTTGCATTTTATACAATACAATTTCTATGAAGACTATGTCTTCAGTTGATGTGTGGGATTTGTGGGATTTGTGGGAATGTAACCCATCCCTCCTTAAGTTTGGTACGCTCCTGAGTATCATTAATTTATTTTCAATGAGTTTTCTTTCCCCTACAATACAATATAAGAATAACAATTACAATAATTATGATTATGATGCTTGTATATGATATAACATGTTTTATATTATTTTAATATTTTATTTCTTGTAATTATTTTAAATTCTCAATTTGATTTATATGTATATCTTCTAAAGTTACATTTATTTTCGTAAAGTTCAATGTGTTGTATAATGGAATTACAATATTTTGTTTAAAAGTTTCTTTCCGATTTGAGTACAAAGTTGCATTAATTTTAATGTTACAATCTTTAAAATGTATAAGGTTATTTTTAACAATTTTATATTCAATATTATTAAAATGTTCATTTAAACTGGATTCTAATAAGTTTTTTGTTAACATAAGTCCATCTTCTAATTCTATTAATTCTTGATCTTTATTTGATATTACGAGTATTTTACAATTTTCATATTTTGTCTTAAATAGGTTTTGGATACATATTGGACTTTTCTTTCAATGCTTTACATACATTTAGTTTTTTTCATATAATGTCCCGTTACAAATGATATGATTATATTTTGATTTTTCGTCTTCAAGTCCATGATCGTTAGGTACCTATAGGTAGAATTATTATACTTTCACATTTATATGTAAATGCTGGTATTTTTAGAATGAAAACTAATTGGTTGTTTCTAGTTATACTCTCAATATATTCTAATTTATTAAATTATTATTATCGCTATTTTGATATTTATATTTTCTTTTGAAATGAGTTTTATGTAATTTTTTATTATTCACATAATATTTATTATTGATTTTTTCTACCTTTGTTTTCTTATATGTATTTTGCAGCTATCTTCTTTGCTGTTCTAACTACGTCTGCTTTTACGTATAAATCTCTATTTAAATCGGGTTCAACAAAATCTATTTTATTTTGATTTCTTTTATTAATATTATATTCCTTAACTTTTTGTATTCTTTTTCCTATCCCTTCTAATTCTTCTACCTTTATTTTGTTTTGAATAAAATCCATAGGTTTTCTTAATATTGTTGAATGGATTGTACAGTTATATATACGAGTACTTACTGTTTTTATTACTTTTTCTTTTAAGTTTAATATGTTCTTTTTCCTTTCTTGTGCATTATATATTCTTATATGTTCATTGAGTGTATCGTGCACTCTTTCTACATCTGAATTTCCTGTCTTATGATTTGGGGTTGTCAGTTATATTTTAATTCCCTCTTCGTTGCAATATTCTTTGAATGCTATGTAGGCTGCTAAATTCGTTGTCGTATACTATTTCTTCGGGTTTGCCCAATATTGAGTTTCTTATTTTAAGCTGCTCAATTATTTTATGAGTGTTTCTACTAGCTATGGGAAAAGCTGTCAAATGTTTAGTAAATTTGTCAATAAAAGTAAATATCTTTACTTGGAATATATATATCCATGTGTATAAGCTCATTTGGCTTAAGTGCAGTTTTACTTATTTCAAACTGTATTTTCTCTGGGCTTCTATCATGTTTTGCTACCTGACATACAGTACAGTTGTTAATATATTATCTTCTTATTAATTTGCTTAATTTTGGAAAATAGTATTTATTTTTAATTTCAAAATATGTTTCTTGTATTCCTCTATGATTAAATTGTTCATGAATCTTCTGGATGAAATTCAATGCATCGTTTATACTACTTAAATCTTTTAAAAGAGTAATGCATCTTAGTAATTTTAGCTTACTTTGATTGCTGTAAAGCTCGACATATTTTTCCTGAATTTTGCAAAATAAATTATCAATTGGACAATATACTGCCACTTTTCCGTGATCGGGTAAAAATTCCCTTAATGCTTCAGTAAAATGATCGCCTACATCTTTTGATTTAATAGTTAATCTTCTTACACCTTGGTATATAAATTTAATATTTTTATCTTCATCTTCTGACTCTATAACTTCTATTTAATGCTTAAACATATTTGTAGGTATACTTCTGAAATTCCTATATGATCATTTCTTTCTTCCATTCCACATTCCACTATGATTTGTGGCTAATGATAAGTCATCCTTTCTATTAAATGCATTTACTTCTAGTCTACTACGACAATCTGCTACATGATTTTCCTTTCCCTTTAAATATTCGATATCAATGTCGTATTCATTTAAACTGATCTTCCATCTTTGGAGATTCGAGTTTGGTTCTTTAGGGTTACTTAACCATATTAAAGGTCTATGATCGGTCCTTATCTTGAATTTACGACCGTAGAGATAAGGTCTAAAATATTTGGTTGACCATACTATACTTAATAATTCCATATCAATAGTGCTATATCTACGCTCATGTTCATTGAGGGTACGAGATGCATAACAGAAAGGGTGATTCGATTGTGAAAGAACAGAGCCGATTGCATAATTCGATGCATCGGTTGTTAACACAAATTCTTTTGTGTAGTCAGGATATTTTAAAACGGGGTCACTAGATATGAGCAATTTAAGCTCCTCAAATGCCGTAATGTATTCTGGGTCTTTAATGTTTATCTTTACTCTTTTTTTTAAGATATTTGGTCATAGGTATTGCTACTTTTGAATAATCTTGGATAAATTTTCTGTAGAAACCTGTTAAGCCTAGAAAAGATTTTATTTGTTTTGTTGTACACGGAATTGATATTTTATCAATTGCTTTTATTTTCTCTGGGTTTAGTTTTATCCCATTTGTAGTAATTATATGCCCTAAATATTCTGTATTTTTGCTAAAAAACTTGCACTTATCTACTTGTATCTTTAAGTTATGTTGTTTAAGTTTCTCAAATACTTTATTTATTGAACAAATATGTTCTTCCAGTGATGTAATAAAAGTAAGGATGTCGTCTAAATAGACAACACATATTTTTCCTACAAGTTCTAAGACGTGATTTATCATTCGCTGAAAAGTTGCGGTTGCATTTTTTAGTCCGAATGGCATCCGATTAAACTCGTAATGACCATTAGCTGTTGAAAAAGCAGTTTTATGCCTGTCTTTAGGGTTCACCAATATCTGATGAAAGCCTTTCGCCAAGTCAAGAGTAGTAAAATATTGAGCTCTCCCCAATTTACTAAATATATCGTCAATATTTGTAATAGGAAACTTGTCTTCCACGGTTATTTCGTTAAGTTTTCTATAATCTATGACAATACGCCATTTCTTGATTCCTGAACTATCTATCTTTTTGGGTACGACCCAGATAGGTTCATTATATGGGCTACTACTTTCTCTTATTATACCTTGATCTAACATTTCAATTATTTGTTTTTCTACTTCGTCCTTGTGTATTTCTGGATATCTATATAAGCGTGAATATATGTGTTTATTATCCTTTGTTTCGATTTTATGTGTAACCTCTTTTACAGTAGTTAACATATCCCTGCTTTATAAAATAATTGTTTATTATTCTTTATTATTTGAATTAGAGCTTTCTTTTCTTCATAATTCATACAAGGATTTATTAATTTGTCATTTAAGTCTTGTTAGCCTAATTCAATTCTACATAAGTTTATTTGTGTACTTGACAACTCTTGAATGTAATTATTTAAAAGGTAATCCTTGGGTTTTGAGAGCAACGGGATCTCAATATTATTAATGGTCAGAGTATGAGTAAAATATGATAGCTCGGCTTGTAATGGTATGGGGATATTATTTCCTAAAATTCCGCCAAACAAACTGTTTGTAATTGGAGTAATTAAAAATTCCATGGTTGATTAATTTTTATTGAATTTGATTGGTAGTGGTAAAATTATTTTATTTTTTATTAAATTTTCTTTATACAATGTTTTAAGGGTAACTGGTTTGTTTAATTTACTTTCAAAATGTCTAGGAAATATTTTTTCTTTTAAGACAGAGGTAGCTGCTCCTGTGTCTATTAAAAATCTAAGTTTTTACTAAGGATATGAACATCTATGCAGGGTAGTGGTCTGTTGAGGCATGTATTTGAAAATTTGAAGTGTCCCGAGTAAGGTGGTCTACTTCCATTGGTTCTGGACCATTTCTTCTATTTTGTGCAGCAAATGGATTCTGATATTGGTTAGAAAAATTGCCACTTCTATTTTGTTGCCTATACTGTTCATTATGATTTCTTTGATTATAATTATTGACGCTTTTGTTTTGTTGCCTATTATATTGTTCATTATGATTTCATTATTTCTATAAAAGTTTTGACCATTTCTGTTTAAATTCCTATTATTGTTTGGATTATTTTTAAAATTATTGTTGTAATTTTCACTTCGATAATTATTCCTGTCATTCCTATTATTATTACCTTCTATTGTCCAGTGACAATATTCTAATTTATAATATGCTTCAATAAGAGTTTTAATATTATGATTAATTATAATCGAACTAGCATTTGGTGGAATTTTTTCACAAAATTTTGCTAATAATGACGCTTCATTATACCCTATTCTAGGGGTATATTAATTTTGACGCATAGTTTGTAACATACCTTAATATTGCCCGTAGACCCCTAAAAGTTACTATATTTATGATCAGCATCGATAGTAATGTCGATCTAGCCATGTCCGTCCGTCCGTCCGTCCGTCGGCATAAATTAGGCCTTTAAACTGGACCTAGAGAGCTGAAATTTTAATCATATACTCTCTAGGGTCCCGAAATAATCAAGTTTACGAATTTTTGAAATCCGCCCACAGACACGCCCACAAACTCAAAAAAAATAAAATTTTGTAAAAAATCGAATTTTGAGCTAGGAAGCTGAAATTTTTTATATATAATCTATGACTCCTAAAACTGCTCGGGATATAAAATTTTCAAAATCCGCCCACAGCCACGCCCACAAAAAAATAAAACAATTTTATTGAAAAACCAAAATTTGAGCTAGGGAGCTGAAATTTTTAATATATACTCTCTATGGGCCCTTTAAGCTCATGTATAAATATTTTCAAAATCCGCCCACTGACACGCCCACAAATAAATAAAACAATTTTTTTGAAAATCCAAAGTTTGAGCTAGGGAGCTGAAATTTATAATATATACTCTCTATGGGCCCTTTATGCTTATGTGTAAATATTTTCAAAATCCGCCCACTGGCACGCCCACAATTATTATTATTTTTTTTTTTTGAAAATTCAAAGTGAGCTAGGGAGCTGAAATTTATAATATATACTCTCTAGGGGCGCTTTATGCTCATGTGTTAATTTTTTTAAATCCGCCTACTGACACGCCCACAATTAAATAAAACAATTTTATTGAAACACCCAAGTTTGAGCTAGGGAGCGTTTTTTTTTGATAAAATCCTTTAAATGTTATATAACAAAATATGTAAAGCGTTCTTAACAATTCAACCATACTTAGACTTTTGTCACGCCCACTTATGAGGGATAGGAATAAGAATAGGGTATCCAACAGTTCGCCCAAGCGGACTGTAGCCCGTCCCTATGTTTATTGCTTGGATTGTATTCCTCTGATTTTATTTCAGTTAAATAATATTTATTTTTTAATTTGCAAAGTATATCTGAAAATGAATGGTAAAGCTGGGAAATATTTTTGCAAAAAATTTTGTCTGCCTGTTCCTTTAATTTTAAAAAGGTCTCCCTTTCACCGAAATTATTAACTAAAATAGTTTTCACTTCGTTCCAATTTTTTGGATCGCCACCCCGTAAAACCACATCTAGGGCAGACTCTATTATCCTAGATTTGATTTCGTTAATTATGAAATCTCTCATTATATGCATTTGTTGCATTTATTATAAATTCTGCTTTTTTTTATAAAAATAATTAAGCTACATGATTTACCATTAAAATTTGGCAAAGTTTTTAATAAGTTAAGTGGGTCAATATTTATGGTTGCAATTTTTACCTGTTTATATCCTATTCTAAGGGTATATTAATTTTGACGCATAGTTTGTAACAAACCTTAATATTGCCCGTAGACCCCTAAAAGTTACTATATTTATGATCAGCATCGATAGTAATGTCCCGAAATAATCAAGTTTACGAATTTTTGAAATCCGCCCAAACTCAAAAAAACAAAATTTTGGAAAAAATCGAATTTTGAGCTAGAAAGCTGAAATTTTTTATATATGATCTATGACTCCTAAAACTGCTCGGGATAAAAAAATTTCAAAATCCGCCCACTGACACCCCCACAAATAAATAAAACAATTTTTTTGAAAATCCAAAGTTTGAGCTAGGGAGCTGAAATTTTTAATATATACTCTCTATGGGCCCTTTAAGCTCATGTATAAATATTTTCAAAATCCGCCCACTGACACGCCCACAAATAAATAAAACAATTTTTTTGAAAATCCAAAGTTTGAGCTAGGGAGCTGAAATTTATAATATATACTCTCTATGGGCCCTTTATGCTTATGTGTAAATATTTTCAAAATCCGCCCACTGGCACTCCCACAATTATTATTTTTTTTTTTTTGAAAATTCAAAGTGAGCTAGGGAGCTGAAATTTATAATATATACTCTCTAGGGGCGCTTTATGCTCATGTGTTAATTTTTTTAAATCCGCCTACTGACACGCCCACAATTAAATAAAACAATTTTATTGAAACACCCAAGTTTGAGCTAGGGAGCGTTTTTTTTGATAAAATCCTTTAAATGTTATATAACAAAATATGTAAAGCGTTCTTAACAAATCAACCATACTTAGACTTTTGTCACGCTCACTTATGAGGGATAAGAATAAGAATAGGGTATCCAACAGTTCGCCCAAGCGGACTGTAGCCCGCCCCTATGTTTTTAATTTCGTTTCTTTTCTTTTTTAAGGTAATTAAAAAACAATCTTGGAAGATTTACTAAAATGAACTACAGCGCTTTAAAGAGGACCAAACTAGTTGAATTTTATTTTGAAAATGGTCAGTCCCTCAGGGCTCTACTTTGGGACCCCTTCTTTTCTCCTTGTATGTAAATTAAATTCCCGAAATTGCTGATCAATCGTTAATTCATATGTATGCCGATGATGTCCAGTTACATAAAAGTTGTCCCTTGGGTCGCATCGAGCACTGCGCCCAGACCTTAAATGACGATCTTCAGAATATAAATAACTGGTCACGAGCCAATAGCTTAGTAATAAATCCTGAAAAATCGAAAGTCATTGTTATATCAAAGAAATCGGTAGACTTATCGTATTTTCCTCGAATCTATCTAAATAATGATCCTCTCGAATTTGTTGACAATGCTAAGAACTTGGGAATTATTTTTAATGGAAATTTAACCTGGAACGACCACGTGAATTCAATTGTTGGTAAAGTTTATGGTGCTCTTCGAGTACTTTGGGCTACAAAAGATTTTACTCCCTTAAAAACACGTAAAATGCTCGCAAAGACATTGGTTATACCAATCCTTACGTGAAGTTTTTTGTAAAAGCGATTCGATAAGCCAGAGAAAACTTAATGTGGCATATAACAATCTTGCGCGATATATTTACGGATTAGGGAGATACGATCATGTTTCGAGATTCTCTAATGGTATGTCTATGGTATGTCTTTCAATAACCTCTTGAATTTCCGAACACTTTTGCTACTATTTAATATAATACAGAGCCACCACCCTTCATATCTTTATAATAGACTTAAGTTCTTAGCATCAAACAGACTAACGCAACTAATCGTTCCCCGGTTTACTTGTATGACAACTGAGAAGCAATTTCTCGTCAATGCCGTTCGCTTATGGAACTCCCTGCCACCCACTGTGAGAAGAACAAATAATTTCACAGAATTTAGGACACGATTGCAATTATTTTTCAACACATCTGACTAGTCTTTAGTTCTTCAAACTTTGTCTGACTCTGAACCAACATAACTCTATGCCCTTCTGTTACAGTTTTTCTTTCTTTTATCTTTTTCATTTTGCTTAACTTTTTACTTGCTGATTTTTTTTCTATTTAATGAATTTAAGTTAATGAATTGTTACACCAATATTTTACCAAATTATTGAATTTAATTTCCACTTTTGTCTCTTTGTACCATATTTTTATACCCTATTCTAAGGGCATATTAATTTTGACGCATAGTTTGTAACATACCTTAATATTGCCCGTAGACCCCTAAAAGTTACTATATTTATAATCAGCATCGATACTCGATAGTAATGTCGATCTAGCCATGTCCGTCCGTCCGTCCGTCCGTCTGTCGGCAAAAATTAGGCCTTTAAACTGGACCTAGAGAGCTGAAATTTTAACCATATACTCTCTAGGGTCCCGAAATAATCAAGTTTACGAATTTTTGAAATCCGCCCAAACTAAAAAAAAAATAATTTTGGAAAAAATCAAATTTTGAGCTAGAAAGCTGAAATTTTTTATGTATGATCTATGACTCCTAGAACTGCTCAGAATAAAAAAATTTCAAAATCCGCCCACTGACACGCCCACAAATAAATAAAATATTTTTTTTATACCCTATTCTAAGGGTATATTAATTTTTGAAAATCCAAAGTTTGAGCTAGAGAGCTGAAATTTATAATATATACTTTCTATGGGCCCTTTATGCTCATGTGTAAATATTTTTAAAATCCGCCCACTGACGCGCCCACAATTAATTTTTTTTTTTTGAAAATTCAAAGTTTGAGCTAGGGAGCTGAAATTTATAATATATACTCTCTAGGGGCCCTTTATTCTCATGTGTTAATTTTTTTTAAATCCGCCTACTGACACGCCCACAATTAAATAAAACAATTTTATTGAAACACCCAAGTTTGAGCTAGGGAGCTTTTTTTTTATAAAATCCTTTAAATGTTATATAACAAAATATGTAGAGCGTTCTTAACAATTCAACCATACTTAGACTTTTGTCACGCCCACTTATGAGGGATAGGAATAAGAATATGGTATCCAACAGTTCGCCCAAGCGGACTGTAGCCCGTCCCTATGTTTTTCTTTAATTATGTCTTCTTCTGTTGTTGTTTCCTTTTGAGCTGATGATGGATCTGTTGCTCCTTGGGCTGTTGATGGATCTGTTGCTCCATGGGCTGTTGATATATCTGTTGCTCCTTGGGCTGTTGATATATCTGTTGCTCCTGGTCCTTCAATGCAATTGTCTTCTGATTTCAATGCAACTGGTATGTGGTAAGGCTTGTATATCCTCATATGTTTTGCCTCAATAGTTGTCGTCTCAGTTTTTGCTGTAGTGCTTTAAAATGGTCTTGAAAATCGGCTGTAGCCTCGTCGTCTATCCAGCTTTGTGAGTTGTCCTGCGTTCTAATTGAATTTCCTTCCTGTGGTGCTTCTACTCCCTCTTGAGTTTTAATTTCCTCTGATAGCATTTGAAAAAAAATGTTCATATATATTTTTTTTTTCTCTCAGTACAACATTCCCTCTATGAGATTTTGTGAAATTGTCCTTTATGGATCTTGGTTCACTATGTTTTTCACTAAAATATTTTTTTTAAATATTTATTGTTATACTTTTTCCAGTTTAACATTCTATCTACGAGATTTTGTGAAATTGTCCTTTTATGGATCCTGATTCACTATGTTTTTCACTGAAGTATATTTTTATTTGTCCAATACCGTTTTGTAATTTTAATTTACCGGCAAACTATTTTAGTTAGTTTAGAGGACTATTGAATGCCGAATAAAACTTTTAAAAAAGTACGACGCACATATATTAATTATGGATCTTTCGGGATCCTACCGACTGCGCCAATTTTAGATCGTGGAATCTAATTATTAAAAAAAATATTTGTTCGTTCTCTTTGTAGAGAACGGCACCACTTTTAAATGAAAACACAAGTATTTTAGTTTTAAAATATTTATTAGTAGAAGCTTCCAATCCCTTACCCTGGGTGGGGCGAAATCTTTAGCTTTACGAAGAACTAGAACTATGAACAGGAACTAAAATTAATCTCAGAAAGAATCCCTTTATATATTGAAATATCTGCTGGGTCAGCAGTTTGATTGAAGATCATTTATTTCATCTTTATTATTTCTGATTCAAGACATACATAGTACTCGTAGTTTATTAGTTTTCGACGCATGAAAGATCTTGCTATTATGATACATTGTAGTTGATTAATTTTCTGTGCAAGAAAGATCTTGCTATTGTGATACATTGAAGAAGTACACTTGTGTCAACAAATGAAGTTGGCACAGCCATTATTTATGTCTTGTATCAGATTACATTTTATATCTTTGTTTATGAAGACTTTGTCTTCAGTGGATTAATGTGGGGGTTGTTACATTTTATACAATACAATTTCTATGAAGACTTTGTCTTCAGTTGATTTATAATTCAATGTGTGTGATTTGTAGGAATGTAACCATATGTCCTTTTGAAGGCTTTTAACTATATTTTAAGGGTTTTAAGGCCTGGTTTTATGCTTAAAGCACATTTGTAGTGTTTTCAAGGATCAAAGTCTATGTTCAAGGACATTTTAGGGGGTTTTTAGGACCTTTTCTAAAATTTAAATCATTTTGGTAAATTTTTAAGGTTCAAAGATATTATTAAAAATACAAGGATATTTTTGTATACTAGTTTTAAGTTTTAAATGAAATTTTATTATGAAGTTACACTTCTAAGTACCTACTTAAAAAGATTATATCTTAATGTACAAACAAACCATTTTAATGAAATAAATGAAATGAAATAAAATTATTGAAAATTAAAAGACTTTTTGTTGAGGTTGAAGAATATTATTATAAAATTGAGAGCATTATTAGAATTTTAAGGACATTTTGGGGTTTTTTCAAAGATCAAAATCTATGTTCAAAGACATTTTGGGGGGTTATCAAAAATATTTTGAGGGATTTTCAAGCCCTTTTTTAAATTTAAAGACATTTTGCTACTATTTTAAGGACGAAGAATATTATAAAAAATTTAAGGATATTATTAGAAATTTAAGAAACCATTTTTTTATTTTAAAGGATACCTATAATAAAAAATTTAAGAATATTATTTAAATTTCAAGCACATTTTTGGGTGTTTTAAACGATCAAAATCTATGTTCAAGGACATTTTGGGCGGTTTTAAAGGACCTTTTGGAGGATTTTCAAGAACATGTTTTTTTTTAATTAAAAGACATATTGGTACGTTTTCAAGGACAAAGGATAATATTAAAAGTTCAAGGATGTCAATAAAAATGTAAGAAACTTTTCTTTATAATATATTGTGAACTTTGAACACGGTCAACAGTTTGACAACCTCAGGATATCAAACTTAACAAAGAAGAGTTTGACACTTGCAGGTGGTTAAAGTTGTTCTTCTTCTTATGTCGGCTGCTAAACCATCAGGTTGACTTTCGTGATATATTATGATGAATTAAAAATAAAGTTGAAGTCTTAAAATATAATAAATTGGCCACGAGGATGTCCGACTTTTAAAGTGCAAAAATGCAATTTTAAAACAAACAAAAATAAAAACATAGGGACGGGCTACAGTCCGCTTGGGCGAACTGTTGGATACCCTATTCTTATTCCTATCCCTCATAAGTGGGCGTGACAAAAGTCTAAGTATGGTTGAATTGTTAAGAACGCTCTACATATTTTGTTATATAACATTTAAAGGATTTTATCAAAAAAAACGCTCCCTAGCTCAAACTTAGGTGTTTCAATAAAATTGTTTTATTTAATTGTGGGCGTGTCAGTAGGCGGATTTAAAAAAAAAAAACACATGAGAATAAAGGGCCCCTAGAGAGTATATATTATAAATTTCAGCTCCCTACCTCAAATTTTGAATTTTCAAAAAAAAAAAAAAATTGTGGGCGTGTCAGTGGGCGGATTTTAAAAATATTTACACATGAGCATAAAGGGCCCATAGAGAGTATATATTATAAATTTCAGCTCCCTAGCTCAAACTTTGGATTTTTAAAAATTAATATACCCTTAGAATAGGTTATAAAAAAATTGTTTTATTAATTTGTGGGCGTGACAGTGGCCGGATTTTGAAATTTTTTTATCCTGAGCAGTGTTAGGAGTCATAGATCATATATACAAAATTTCAGCTTTCTAGCTCAAAATTCGATTTTTTCCAAAATTTTGTTTTTTTGAGTTTGTGGGCGTGTCTGTGGGCGGATTTCAAAAATTCGTAAACTTGATTATTTCGGGACCCTAGAGAGTATATGGTTAAAATTTCAGCTCTCTAGGTCCAGTTTAAAGGCCTAATTTTTGCCGACGGACGGACGGACGGACGGACGGACGGACGGACATGGCTAGATCGACATTACTATCGATGCTGATCATAAATATAGTAACTTTTAGGGGTCTACGGGCAATATTAAGGTATGTTACAAACTATGCGTCAAAATTAATATACCCCTAGAATAGGGTATAAAAAACAACGTGAGGATTAAAGTGATAATTGAGGATTAAATTCGCCGAATCCGCCAATGTGCGACGACGAAGAAAAAGTTATCCCAAAAAAAAGAAATCACGCGAATAGTTAAACCAATAAAAAACATGTCATTTCTTGGCAATATAAACGAGTTCGTTCCCGGAGAAGACTTTGCGGCTTACAAAGACCGCGTGCAACAATATTTTATAGCCAATAATATCGAAAGTGAGCGACAGACACCTGTGTTTATTAAACTTGTGGGGTCAGAGGTGTACAAAGTGTTAAAGCCGCTGGCAGCACCCATATTGCCTAATGGAAAAACATTTCCTGAATTAATCGCCTTGCTAGAACAGCATTATGCGCCGAAGCACAATAAGAGAGCGGAACGGTTTAAGTTCGTAAAAGCAATGCAGGAGGAAGGAGAATCAATCAGCGACGTCATTGTCAAGTTGCGAAACCTGGCAGAGACCTATAAATTCGGAGATCTCATTGAAGACTCAGTGACCAACGCGTCTATGTTGCGCACTCTGGCTTTGGAAGATGCTCTCACCGATAAGTTCATCGTGGGTCTACGCAGCGACCCTATTAAACAAAATATCCTAACAGATGACAGCAGAAAATTCGAAAAATGTTGCGAGATCGCTCTCAATAGGGAGATGTCGGAAAAAGACCAGAGATCAATACACCCAGGCGTGAGCTCGATAAACGTAGTCTAAGAACGAAGTGATGAAAAACCGTTTTGGACAGAAGAAAGGCGAAGGAACAAAACACTTTAACAACAAGACCTGCAAGCATTGCGGAAAGTTACACCAAGAGATAAAGCAAAAAATTGGATTTGCTTCAAGTGCAACATTAAAGGGCACATGTCAAACGTTTGTTGGTCGAACACAAGGAGAGATGCTACAGGAAATCGGCGGTACTTAAAATCAGTACATATAGTAAACAACATACAAGAACAGTGTGGGTTGAAGGTGCAGGTTCGCGTGGATTGAAAAGTGTTGTTGATGGAAGTCGATACACGAGCGGCTATGTCGGTGATCAGTCTCCAGGATTTTAAACATAAGTTTTCTAATAGTAAAATTATACAAAGTAAACTAGAATTGTATACAATTTCAGAAGCCAAAGTTAAAGTTGTCGGTAGGGCAATCGTAGAGGTGGAGTAACATGGGAAGTTGGAGAAAGTGGAGATCATGGTGGTAGATAGTGTTACATTTATGCCGCTTTTTGGAAGACCGTTGTTGAATGTATTCATTCCAAACTGGAAAGAAAAGTTACTACAAAACAGACAGTTAGTTATTAATAACAATGGTGCATGTAATAAAAGTGCATGTAATAAAGTAGTATCGCAAACTTGTTCTGAAATCATATCAAAAATTAAAACGAATTTCCCATATGTTGTCTCAAACGATCCAAATTTAGCAATCGATGGCTTTAAAGCTGAAATTAATTTAATCGAAAATGCAAACCCTATATTTTTTAAGGCATATCCGGTACCTTTTAGATTACGCGATGTAGTGTCGGGAGAATTGGATAGATTAGTAAAAGATGGAATCCTAGTTCCAGTGAAGCACAGTTTGTCGAAATGAGGTTAGGCCAAATCCAAAAAAGGTAGAAGCAGTTTTAAATGCCCCATCTCCGTCCAACCTAAAAGAACTTCAGGCATATTTGGGGTTAATAAACTACTATCGCAAATTTGTTCCAAATCTTTCGGGAAATTTTACAAATGTATATAATCTTTTAAACAAAGGTTTTACATGGGATAAAAAGTGTCAAGAGGAATTTGAAAATTCAAAGAAGTTAATTTTGGAGAATAACGTGTTAGAACTTTACGATAAAAATAAGCCTATTGTCATCAGTACAGATGCAAGTCCGCAATGGGTAGCGGCCGTTTTATTTCATATAGTCAATGGAGTTGAAAAACCAGTACTTTTTGCGAGTATTACACTTTCCCCTGCAGAAAAAACTACTAACAACTGCATAGAGAGGCTCTGGCAGTTATGTTTGCAGTGAAAAAGTTTTTTATATATATATACGGCAAAAAGTTTGTTATTTTAACTGACAATAAAATAAATTTTCAACCCGAAAAAGGTTACACCTTCCATTGCAGTAGCAAGGTTACAAAGATGGGCTATAACACTTTCCATGTTCGATTATACTATCAAACATAGGCCAGCAAAAGATTTAAGGCATGTAGAATTGTAGATGCGCTATCGAGATTACCGATCAACGGCCAAACGGAGGTGGAAAGTATTTGTATAAATTCTAATGAATTTTTTGAGGAATTGCCTATAGATAGAGAGACAATTCAATTGGAAACAACAAATGACAAAATGTTTTCAAAAATACACGAATATATTAGAGATGGTTGGGCGAAAATGTTGAACCCTCAAATGAAAAAATTTCTCGCGGTGAAAAATCAGTTAAGCGTGGATGGTGGATGTATTTTTTACAGGGATAGAATAGTAGTTCCAGAAAAATTAAGATGTGAAGCTCTTCGATCTGTTCACTCAAATCACAATGGAATTGTGATCATGAAAAAAATATGTCGGTCATATGTTTGGTGGCCCAATATAGATGACAGTATCAAAGAGTTTATAGGGGCGTGTGAGATATGTCAAGTTACTTCTGTTGTTCCAAAGGAAAAAGTCGTATCAAGTTGGCCTAGTTGTTCTTATCCATTTGAAAGAATGCATTTAGATTTTTTTTCTATTTCAGAGGTAGAACCCTTTTGCTTGCTGTTGATGCATTTAGTCGATTTCTGAGTGTGGTTATAATGAATGGTACTTCTGCTGGAAATTTAATAGAAAAACTGACACATAATATTTTTTCAATTTTTGGATTCCCAACAGAGATTGTCACGGATAATGGTCCTCCGTTCTCATCCTTTGAATTTAGAAAATTTTGTGTTAATAAGAAAATAAAATTATCTCACAGTCCTGCACATCATCCGCAATCGAACGGTATAGCGGAGCGACATGTCTGAATCGTAAAAGGGGTATTAAAATTTTTTTTGTTAAGCTCAAAATCAAGTTTGCTACTACAAGATAAAATAGATTTGTTTCTTTGAAACCATCGAAATTCTCCAAGTTCTGTGTCCAATGAAACTCCATCCGAAATGATTTTTGCATATAAACCTAAAACATTGTTAGATAATTTAAAAACTAAGTCTTGCGCTAAAATAGATAATAGTACTAAGATGGCAACAGGGCAGAAGAAAACTTTTAAATATGAAAATAATTCAAAACCAAAATTTAAGTTGGGGGAGGAATGCTTGTATAAAAATCATATTAAAGATATAAGGAAATGGCTTCCATGCAAAATAAAGAAAGTATTAAGCATTGTAAGATATATTGTTCAAATTGGTTCACAATACAGAACTGTTCATTTAAATCAACTAAAGAAAGTTTCTAGAAATTGTAAATTTAATCCAAGTTATGTAATTATTCCAAAATCCAATAATAACTTCGAGAGTACAAAAAACATTAATTGTGAAAATTCTAAAGTCTCAAACACTTTGCAAAAAGCAAAAACTGAAAAATTGTTAACAGATAATGCTTTCGGAAATACTCCTCTTCGACGAAGTGAAAGGAATCGAAGGGAAATAAAATATTATTAAGATTAGAGTTAAGTAGCGTAAGCTGTATTATTAAGAAAAATTAATTGTTAAATATCTTTTGTTATCTTTTGTGATCTTTGAACACGGTCAACAGTTTGACAACCTCAGGATATCAAACTTAACAAAGAAGAGTTTGACACTTCCAGGTGGTTAAAGTTGTTCTTCTTCTTATGTCGGCTGCTAAACCATCAGGTTGACTTTCGTGATATATTATGATTAATTAAAAATAAAGTTGAAGTCTTAAAATATAACATTCTTAAGGTGCAAAATTAAAGATTTGAGCACAATTTTGAAATGTTAGGGACGTTTCTGGGCGGTTTTCAAGGAACTTTCAATGATTCAAGAATATAATTAAAAATTCAAGGATATTATTAAACAAAATTAAGGACATTTTGATAGGATCTTTTTGATGATTCAAGGATATTATTAAAAAAATTAAGGACCTTTGGTATGATTCAAGGACAATATTGGAAATTAAAGGACCCCAATATGATTCAAGGATACTATTAAAAGTTTTAAGAACCTTTTATATGATTCAAGGCTATTATCAAAAACTTAGAGATGAAAATCCTGGTGACTCTGCTCGATGTTTAGTTAAAATAGAAAAGGATACGCGCGCCTAGAAGCTTCTCGAACATTCTTCAACCATCTAAAGATTCGTACATATCCAGATGCTGGGATTCTCTAACCTTCCAAAACATTCTGGAAGGAATTGAAATGATCATTCCATCTCAAATTAGAGGAGGGATGCTTACATACGGGTTTCAAAATTGTGATACAGGGTTTCTAATGAATTGAAAAATTATGGATTCTGCTGCGAAAGTGAAATATTTTAGAGAATGCTTAAGTCGTTAAAGTAGCCGACGGATAGTAATCCAATATTGAATTGTCTAAGGAGCTTCTTTAGTACTAAGCGGATTCACTTAATTGCCGAGCGTTAAGTCTCCATGGAACACATTTTACGGAGGGTTTTTATAGAACATTTTTATATAAAATTTCTTAATAATAAAAAAGTCCAAGTTCAGCATGTCATGTACAATTGTTATAATACATATGTTACGATTCTCATACGTTTGCCTTAAGATAAGTGAATTCAAAGTTAATAAATTATTAACTGAGATTGAATATAATATACTGATTGAAAGACGGGGTTATGTATATGTATGTTATCAGTATTCTTTGAAAGAATTTTTAAGATGTGTTGTTGAACATGTATATATACAAATCTTTTTCAACAATGAGACACTTATTAAATGTTGAAAATGTTTTCGATTCATTATGTTAAAATCAGATAACAAATATTATAATTGTCATTCAACGTCAAAATACTTTAGGTATGTATGGGATGGATATAATTGAATATGCCAATTTATTTAACATAAGAGGATGGAAATAAAGGGTTTTTCAACAGGGACGCTACAAAAGTAGAGCGCCAGGGACAGCAAACGACGCCGAATTTCTTGCCGCTGTTTTGACATTTCTCTTCAGTAAGGTTTGCCATTTCATGGTGGGAAGATATACGAGCCAACAACGAGTTGAAATTATTAAAATTTACTACCGAAATTCGGAGTCAGTGGCCTCAACGTTAAGAGCGCTACGTCCAATTTATGGTCGTCATAATCGTCCAAGCAGATCAACAATTGAGCGTCTAGTGGAAAAATTTGAATCCACAAACACAGTAGAAAATGATCCCGTGCCAGTGAGACAAAAAAGTGCCCGTAGTGTCGAGAATATTGCTGCCGCTGAGGCTTCAGTTGAAGAAAGCCCAAATGTGTCTCTCACACGACGTTCTCAAGCGTTGGGCATCTCTGTGACGTCGTTGGGCATCTCTGTGAAGTCGTTGTGGCCCCAATTGGATGATATGGACTTGGAGGACATGTGGTTCCAACAGGACGGCGCCACAAGCCACACAGCGAATGCCACAATCAATTTATTGGAAACCAAGTTTAGAAACCGTGTTATCTCACGAAATGGTCCAGTCGCTTGGCCGCCTCGGTCGTGCGATTTGACGCCGTTAGACTTTTTTCTGTGGGGCTACGTCAAGTCTATGGTCTATGCCAACAAGCCAGCGACGATTGATGAACTTCGTACGAATACCGAACGTGAAATTGCAGCAGTATCGGCCGATTTATGCTTGAAAACCGTCGAAAATTGGGTTCAGCGTCTGGACTTCTGCAAGCGTGCCCGTGGTGGCCATGCAAAAGAAATCGAGTTCCATACATAATGGCATCGAACGTACTTTCACAGGAATAAAGAATTTCAATGAAATCCAAAACCGTTTTTGTTTTATTTATTTTTATAGCGCTCTTATTGAAAAACTATTTAGTACCAAGTTTTTGTCATCAATTTGAATATTCATACAAAAACCTATGAAAACGATTCGGTTAAACAGTGAAACATTTAAATTAGAAAATTAAATATTCCTACAAAAACATATGAAAATTAATTGAATGAACAATAACCTTAGATTTTTAAATTTGGTATATAAAAACCACTGAAAACTATTCAGCGGAATAATGAAAAACTTATATAAGAAAAGCAATGAAAACAATATACATAGTTGAAACACGATCTAAGAAAATTCAATGTTCATACAAAAACCTATGAAAACTTTTAGTTTCTTCTTTTTCCTTAACGGAGGTGAGGCTATGAACAGGATTATGGGAATCATAACCCTCTCACTAAATTGCATACCCACTAGTCCGCCTGTGGAGTTCGCTGGTTCGACCTCAGAAAAAGCTGCAGGCCTCCCGATTTTGAACCAGTTGATCACTGAGGCCAATCAAATGCTGGTGATGTTGCATTTGTGTGATCCAGGAGTTTTAATGTCTGCCTGTCTTTCGTTTGAATTGGAACGTTGATTGATATTGCCTTTTTGGCAAGGTTCGTAGGATCTCTCCTTTGAACATGACGCTACCAACTGAGCCGGTCGCGCTCCATTTTTTTCAAGATAGGTTCTTTAACATGAAGGCTTCCTCTGATCTTGGGACTTCATATTTGATCAATCTTTGTTACTTCCGCTGTCATACGAAACATCCTCATCTCAGCTGCCGTTAATTTGCCCTCATAGTTTGTGTACGCTGTTCAACATTGTGACACAACTGCGGCGTACAGCCTTCCTTTCAGCTTAGGGGGCATTTTTCGATCACAGAAGGTGGCTGAGTTTTCCCGCCACTTTATCTACCGTATCTTTGTATATATACTTTATAGTCCTATCATCTTTGTATATATACAAAGGTAATAACTTTTTACGTACTCACGTCGTCAGGTGGCGTATCGTCGTATACACGAAGTGAGAATACTATAAAGTATATATAAAAACGTAATAGGGTAATAGCCAATTTAAAATGTCGAAGTAAAATTGAACAGGTCAAAAGAAAAGTTAAAATTGAAAACCACGGCATACTGTGCAGAAAGTGTTAAACTGAATTTACAAAGGCATGATGTAAATTACAAAAAATTCTAAAGCAAATTTCACCGTTTTAAATATAGTGTGGGGTAAATGTCATAAACATTTAAAAACATATTGTGAACCTTCAAATTTTAAAATATGTGGTAAAAATATTTACATTTTCGGACCAATTACAAAAACTTACGCATAATGGCAGGCCTCCCGGTTTCGGATCATGTTTGCTTGATCTTCCGTTTCCAACACCGTTGATCTCCGGTCGTGTCAACCCACGGATTTGCATGCGCACTTGCGGGATAGTCTCAAGATATTAAATGTGTCGCTGAACTCACTTGAATGGTTTAATTAGCTAGATGAGATTCCACCTCTTATCATAAAATAAAAAAATAATTATTGCAAAAGCTAATACATAAATTTATTCAGGCATTTATTCACTAGAAAAAAACAATTTAAACCATCTTGGCTCTGTAGCAAAAGATTCTTTGGTAACATTTTAATATGATACATAAAGCATCAAGTGTTGTATTAGTCATCGTTGATCGAAGCCAGTTTGGCCTTTCATAAAGTACTGAGCGACCACTCTACGGTTCAATTAGTGTGTGGAATGCCAAGCCGTATCAAGAATGCCAAGAATTGCACCCAATCCAAAGAGCTCTAAAAACCCACGGTTAAAATTTTTCTACTTACTTCAAGACATCACATAATATTTAAAGACTCACTAAATTTTGGATGCATTAATAATAATTATACCACTATTGAACTCTGCGAAAATATCGTGGAGGAAAGTGTCATATTTTTCCATAATTTTATCCACAATTGTCGTGCACTTTAAAGTACCCATACTCTGAATAATATACGCAAAACAGTTTTGGAGGGGCAGAACGACAGACGTACGAAAGATTGCTCACAAAATTGTTATTGGTTCCTTTTACTATGGTCAAATGGCTGACGTCAAATAAAAAGCAACGAAATAAGACCAAATCTCAGATTTCAAAAAAGAGGAGAAGTTCAATTTGAACCATATCTAATTTCTTTATTGGAAATCGGGCCGGAAAGTTGCACATAAACAACGAATGCTAGTTAACAAAAAAAAAATAATGAGATGTAAATATATTTTCAATTTGTTGATTTATTGTTTAGCCCCATCATAAAACGAATTATGGGAGGCATGAGCCTATTAGTCGCATGAGTAGAATCTATAATCTAAATGATCATGTGATTGACTTGCATGTTAGTAAAATTAAGCTTGTAAATATTTTGCGTAATAATGCCTTAATGTCTTAAATTATTTGCATGATTTGTGTCCTGCACCTGCACTAAATGATGAGCCTGTGAGAGCACTTTTATTGCCGGCAAATTTCTGCTCGTGATAGTTGCTTGCCTTAAGCACTCCACGACACAAAGCTGATAGTGTAAAAAAATACCGTATGCTAACGAAATAATTTTCGAATTTGTCTTTATTTTTATTTTAATTTAGCGGTCAGTAAAATTAAATAGTCGTTTTTTTCTACAATATTGAGAAAACACTAGAAGATATTCATTTAATTTAATTTAAATGCCCTACTGTGAGCGTCTATGCTTCCATGCGGTGAGCCGGATTTTGATTTAATCTACTAGTTCAACAATGTATCTATTACGCTGATCGATATAAGTTCTCTTCAATCAGATACCTTTTGAAATTTTAAGCTTGAAACTTTAATAATATACTAAACAGTCCGCCCAAGCCTTCTGAAATTTCCAAGTTGTCTTGGCAAGCTCTTAAAAATATCATCAGTGTGGGTAACGAAAGGAGGTTTAATATAAAAAAAATCAATTTGTGAACTCTATAATAACTAAGGTCTTTCGTATCCTGGCGTAATCCACAGTTCTTACTATTTCACTTCAATTAACTCAACTCTGCTTTCTAAATTATATATTTCACTCATTTGGTTTAATTGTTTGTTAATAAGAGAAATAGGTATGAGTTATTTTGCCAAAAATTCAAAAATGTCCGTACTTAACCACGTAATCCAACCCTAATGTTAAACAATTAACCATTTGATTACACTTCTGCTGAACTTTGGCTTCCCATTTACTTTCTCAGTTATTCTGTTCGTAATAGAAGCAAATGAGGAATGTAGGTTAATTATTTTGTAATTTGTTATTTGGTAGACATCAATCACCGCCGTCAACAAACTACTTTACAGGAATATCATCAAGAGTAGCAAAATGGTGTGGTATTTTCGCACGACCTCATATAGGGTATAATTGTTTTGATTCAAAGTTTATAACCTAGAATAGGGAGGGAATATCATTTGTATGGACATTAAGTTTCGATAAAAATAGCTGTGTTCCAGAACAGTTTTCTCGAAAATTCTTCAAATGTGAAATTTAACTCCGATAAAGCTAAATTATCAAAAAATTCCCAAACAATGAAAATGTACATACATTTTATAAGTCAAAAAAATTATATAAGACAAACAGAAAATAAGATACCATAAGACGCGACCCAACAAGATGCACACCAAAGTTACTTGCAGGTATTTAACAGAGTTCATAAATCAGCCAAACAAATTGGTTTGGTGGTTAGCTTTCATAATGACAACTAATTTTAGCTATTAGCTATTAGTTGCAGGTTGTGTAACTAAGCTCGTTAGGTTGCCAAAGTTAGTTGCGGATGACAACTAAAAGTTGGTTGGCTTTTTAACTGTAGCTTTTTAGCTGTCTAGGTTATAACTAATAACTAAATCAAAATTTGTTATTTTGTTTTAATGGTGGTAATTTATTGGGATTTATTATGCATATTGCGTTTAAAATAAAAATTGATTGAATGTCCCTTTTATTTTACAACTTGTTATTTTACAAAGAGGTCCTTGGAGCCACAATAAAGGTCCTTTAAACCCGAAAAAAGGATATTTTCAAAAAATGTCTTTAGAAACGGCACGGTATATGAGTTCAATGTTATTTGAACAAGGGGTCGTAGGAAAAACATACATTTTGGAAAAATATCCTCTTTTCGACTTTTAAGGATCTTTTTGTTGTTCCAAAGATCTCTTAGTCAAATAACATTGAACGCAGATATATCGTGCGGATTCTAATGACATTTGGGAAAAAATATCCTGTTTTCGACTATTAAGGATCTTTTTTGTTGTTGCAAGGACCTCTTAGTCAAATAATATTGAACACAGATATACCGTGTGGATTCTAATGACATTTTGGAAAAAATATCCTGTTTTCGACTATTAAGGACCTTTTTTGTTGTTGCAAGGACCTCTTAGTCAAACAACATTGAACACAGATATACCGTGTGGATTCTAACAGCATTTTAGAAAAATACCCTTTTTTCTACGTTTAAGGACCTTATTTGCTGTTCCAAGGATCTGTTTGTCAAATACCATTGAACACAATATCCTGCGCGGTTTTCTAAGAGTTTTTGAAAACTTTAAGGACCTTATTTGGTGCTCCAAGGACAACTTGGTAAATAACCTTATGACAACTAAAAGTGACATTCTTAAATCGGCCATCGGTACCAAAGTACAACTCGATACTTTTCCTCTTACCTTCAACTGATGTACAACAAACTTCAAGCTATACAACCTCAATAATTCAAAACAAATCTAAGGACATCATAATCTCCAAAATTGAATATAATTAAAACTGGAAAATGTACAACGAAATAAAAGAATTGCTCCTGTGCCTTTTTTCGTTAAATTGTTGGAAAAAATTTATTAGTTGTGTTTATTCGATAGCTAAAAAGCTAAAACTAAAGCTAATTATTGTTAGTTACATTCTGGCAACTAATTTTTCACAACTAAACACGCTTAGTTGCACTTCGAAACTAATAACTAATTTAGTTCCAAAATTTGTGGCAACTACAACTAAAATTATGGTTTAGTTATGTATGTTCAAAGAAACTACAGCTAATTTAGTTGTAGCTTTTTAGTAAACTAACTTTTGTGCAACTCTGCATATATGTAAGTAATAAATGGTTTCCTATTTTGTAACACGAATAAGAATTTGATATGGAGATAGGTAAATTAATAACTGTCAAATACCTACTAAGAGGGATTTAGCAGATTATCGACTCGCAAAACTATTCAATCAAATCTAGATATAATGTACGTATGTATATGTAATGAGAGGGAGACAAACACAGTTCTAGGGCAGTTGTCTATAAACCTGCGCGGAGGACGGAAGTTAAATCAGAAACTCGTCGCGATACTTTTTTTAATAATTAATTTTGACACCATTACCTATGTATACTTTACATTTTTTTTTACGAATAAAGAATTGAATTATAATATAATTATAATATATTATGATGAATAATCAGTTCCCATCTATGACTTAAACTGGAAAAATTGAAAATCAAAATGTCTTTGATAACTTTTAAAATAAGGGAATCTTCATATTCTTCAGCAAAAGTGCGTTTACACAGACCGGAAGTTCAACATTTCGCGACGAAATGTCGTAATTTATTTTCCCCGTTCGCACAGAACCGAGAACATTTCATATGACAGCTACTGTCAAAATATGGCTACATGTTTTTTTTATGAATCAGAAGGCACCATAACAGTGAATTTTACAATACATTTAATTCAAACATCAATTTCAATGATATTTCAAATGGTTTCGATTATAATGGTAGACTCAATAAAGTGGATTGGAGGTCGTGATGAATATACATAATATCCTCGCAAGTCAAACTGCGACGAAGACAGCAACGGCTAAAACTACTAAACATATTACGACTTATGAAGAGAAAACATGCAATAATTACAAAAGCAATTGTAAAGTATAATCGCTTAAGGAAAGTCTAGGCTCTCATTAGTAATAAGCTGCGATAAATTAATATGTATGTGCCGTTTTCTTAACAAAACATTTATTGTTCGCAGAAACGTACCAGTACTTTTGGGAAAAAGAAGCGTGCAAAAAATGACGACGCATTTAAAAACCGTATGTCGCTGAATATTGTGCATTTGGTGTCGAAAAAGTCGACACAACCTACAGAAAGTGTTACCGAAAATAGCCGTCCTATTGTTTGCATTGGAATCTTCGGCAAAATACGGAAGCATATCCGGTAAGATTTAACTTCCTCTCCAAGCAAAGGACATTCCTATATTTGTTTGTTAAAATGGCATTAAACAAGCATGAAAGTCAAATAAATTTGGTTTCTTTCTCATATAGTTTAAGGGTTATAAGTTTTTGAAAATCCCAATTTTTAAGGATAAAAGGTTTTTGTTTTAAGATTAAAAACGTATGAATATAGAAGATTATCACAATAAGATCCCATAACCAGAATGCTGCCGGTCCCTGTGGCGTCATGTTTCATGCTATAAAGTTAATTCTTCTGAGAAAGCCCGATGGTAAAATGTATTTCTCAGCCCTGGCCTTCAAGATGTCAGCCTTTAAGACTGGTATACAAAATTTATCCAAAGGGTTTAGGGATTTATTCGACAGATTCAATACTGCGGTCTCAAACGTTTCTATGTTTTCTGAAGCTAGTTCTACGGTTGATGCTTCAACGTGTTATGACCTTAAATTAGTGATACTTGAACAACTGCAATGTACAGGGTGGCGCACCAAATGTGCTATAATAAGAAATTCAATTTACTTTTTTTTAATCAATGTATTTCATTTATTTTTATTGTATAGAAAATTCAATTTTATTTTATATAACCAATTGTTTTTGAAGAAGATAGACCGTAAATTTTGATTTTGGTGGGGGCGTACGCCCCCATTTATTCGGCTTAATACAAGCTAAATATCTTAAAAGACTAAGACTTATAGCTAGGACTTAAAACTAAAACTGATTAGGTGTTGTTGGGGGGGGTGATGGGGGAGGGCTTAAGGAGATCGATTTTTATAGAGGAAGTGCTGCGGTTGAAGTCAAAAACATTAAGGTTTGAGTTAACCTTCCGTAGCATACGTGAGATGGGTTCGTTGGAGCCATACAAGGTACGGTGGGTTGGAAGATAGAAAAGTCGTGGGCAGCGTAGACTACGAGGATTAGTGTTAAGGCAGATAGAGTTGTAGAGAGACGCACAATCGACGGAGCCTGAAAGGAGTCGGTGAATGAAGAGAATGTCAGCTGCGTCCCTGCGTTCTTCAAGGGTATTTAGGTTTATAAGTTTAAGACGGTCGCGATAAGGAGGTAAGATGAGAGGATCGTTCCAAGAGAGACCACGAAGAGCAAATCGAAGAAAACGACGTTGAATGCCTTCGATTCTAGATACATGAACTCGTTGAAAGGGACACCACGCTTGGCTAGCGTACTCTAGGAGGGGCCGAACAAAAGTTATGTACAGGGATCTGGTCACGTATGGGTCGCAAAATTCTTTTGACCATCTTTTAACGAAGCCAAGTGATGAGTTTGCTTTAGTAATTATCTCATCAATATGCGAACGGAAGCTTAGTTCCCTGTCGCATAATATGCCAAGGTCGCGAATTGATTGAACACGAGATATAGGCTGATGGTGGAGTTGGTAAATTCGAAGAGGAGACTTGTTGCTCTTGCGTGAGAAGGTAATAGACTGACATTTAGATACATTAAGTTCTAGGCAGTTCTTAAGGCACCAGTTGGAAAAACTATTTAGATCTGTTTGAAGGAGGCTAAAGTCATGTTGTGAAGAAATGGTTTTGAAAAATTTGGTGTCGTCAGCATAGAGAGAGAGCGCTGAGTGTTGAATGATCCTTTCAAGATCGTTAATTGTTAGAATAAATAAAAGGGGACCTAGATGACTGCCTTGTGGAACACCAGAGCTGGCTAAGAAAGGTGCCGAAAGAACGGACCGGAAGCGAACACTGTAAAAACGGTTTTCCAGGTATGACTCTATCCATTTTAGCAAAATGGGTTCAAAGCCAAGGGCAGATAATTTGAAAGCTATTAATTTATGGGAAATCTTGTCAAAAGCCTTACTGAAATCTGTTGTAACAACATCGACTTCTTTACCACTTTCTATGGCTGAGAGTGTAGAGGATATGAATTCGACAAGATTAGTGGTAGTTGATCTACCTTTTAAAAAGCCGTGCTGGTTAGGGGAAATAAAAGACTTGCACTGAAAGCTTAAGGCTTCATACAAGATACTTTCAAAAAGTTTGGGTATATGTGAAAGTTTGGCTATGGGGCGGTAGTTTGTCACCTCGCTCTTTAATCCCTTTTTGTGTATTGGTGTTATAAAGGAGGATTTCCATATCTGAGGAAATTCACCTTGAGAAAGCGATAGCTGAAAGAGATATGAGAGGGGTAAGCAAAGATTTGAGGAACACTTTTTAAGAAATATAGCTGGAAGACCATCTGGGCCGGGTGAATATTCATCATTAAGTGTAAGCAACTTCTTTTCTATTGCCGTATGATCAAAACTTTGATACATAGAAGGACCAATGGAGAAGTTTTGAAGATATTCGAAGTAGGTGGGATCCGGTACGAAGGAGCTGTCGGCGAAAGACTGCTTAAAGAAAGAAGCAAAAAAGTTGGCAATGGTAAGCGGATCGGTAGATGATTTATTTTCATAAGAAAGGGATGGGGGGAAACCGTCCGATTTTTTTTTATAGTTAACGAATTGGAAAAATGACTTCGGATCGTTTATTAGCTTGGTTTGCGCACTATTAAGATACTGTTGATAGAGGGAGTTATAAAGTTGGGTGAATTGAAGGTAAACACCGAGGTAGTTGGAATAGTCAGAAAAAGAATCGGTTCGAATGAAAACTGCCCATAGTTTGTTTCTTTTGTTACGTAAAGACCGAAGCCTTCGATTGTACCAAGGAGGGCTCGTAGAAAAGGTTTTCTTGCGAGAAAAGGGGACATAGAGAGATATAGAATTAAATAATTCTTTGTAGAAAGTGGAGAGAGCATCCTTCAGAGGTAGATTGGCGAACTTAAAAGAACACCTACTAAGATAAGTGTTGATTTTTTGGAAATTCGCTTTATGGAAGTCGTAAGACGAGGCAGCTGCTGAGTGAATGGGTTGGATAGGAGAGTTAAGGAAAAGAGAAAGAAGAAGTGGCGGGTGAAAGTTATCAATGATCGACAGCGCAAAGGGACTCAGGGACACAGAGGAGTTTATAGGGTCAGTTGTGAAAATGAGGTCTAACTGCCTACCCATATAGTTGGAGACCCCACTAACTTGACATAAACTTGAGTCTGTAATCCCATCCAAGAAGAGACATTCCTTACTTGAGGTGGGATTTGAAGCGATAAAAAAAGATTCTTCATCTGATAGAGTCCAGTGCAAATGCGGAAGATTGAAGTCGCCGAATATAATGATATCATCAAGGGAATCAGATATGCTATTTATTTGGTCGATTGCTTCGATTGCGAGTTGGTAGGATTCTATAGATTGAGCCGGTAAGATATAAAAACACATAACGTAAACAGATCTGCTGGGGAGTTTTATTTTAATAGAAACGAAGTCAAGCTTAGAAGAATTGGAAACAGCAATTAGAGAGGAGTCAAGGTCTTTGAGGGTGGCCAGTAGGACGCCTCGGCAGGGAGAGCCATCAGTTGGTCGGGTAAGATCGTCGTCTCGAAAAACATTAAAAAAAGGGGGAAGGATCTCCTGGTTCTTTATGTCGGGAATCAGATTTGTTTCAGTCAGGGCGTAAACATCGAATGGAAGAGCATGAGATTGGTGCAAGACAGCGTGGGTTTTAGATCGCAGTCCTCTTACGTTTTGATAGTAAAAAGTGAGGGGAGCGTTAATGCGGGAGAGCGTATGGGAGGATAGGTCGGTGGCCGACTCAGAGGTATTTGTGAACGAGTTGGGAAGGGCACATGCTGGATTTGAGTTAGGGGCGAAAATAATTTTTATAGTCGTTGCGAGTTTTTTGTAGATGCGAGATGTGTCTGGAGTTGATATGGGATGCGTAAGCGGATAGGTCCTTAGCTACAGTGGTAGGGGAAATATTATAACTCTCATGGTAACGGATATATATTTCGCTCAATGATTGAAGATCGGTAGGGAGACCTTCCTTTTGAATCGAAATTTGTACGTTGGTTTTGGTCTTACCGTCGATACAAACAGATTCGGGCTTATCATGCAAATAAGCAAGGAATAACCGAACGTTTTCGAAGAGTCTGTGATCTGTTAATCGTGCCATTACATAACGGCCGTCGAGGTCTTTGTTCAAAGATGTATGGTCAACAAAGTTAGCAGTAAGTTTAACTTTGGGAGGAAGAAGCGGGTCAAAATTGACCGGGAAGTCGGTAAGTTGTTGTGGTGAAGCGTTTTGGGCTGGTGGAGTGCTAAGAGAAGAGGACGGTGGAGTGGGATTGATGACGTGGGATAGGATGAAATTTGGATAGTTCGTCGCGGAAGGAACGATCTTAGCGGAAGGCGTTAGTGGACAAGGCGTTAGTGGAGAGGGTGATAGTGGGGAGGGCGTTTGTGAGGAACTGAAATTAGGTTGAAGGTTAAAAGAAACTCGCTTTGGTAGATAATTTCTGGGAGAGCTTTTGACAATGGGTTGGGTAAAGTTTGGAAAAATGCCTGTTTTAAAGGACCAGTTGTTGTCGGAGGAGATAGGTTCAGAGATAGGTGAAGGGGATGGCTTTTTATTATTCGAAGATGGAGGCTTTTTGTTAATGTTTGACTTATGGCTAGTTTTATTAGGCTTCTTTTGCTTCCTTTTAGATTTATTTATCCATTTAGATAGCTGCATCTCGCCCAAATTGAAGACATCCTGATCGGAGTTCCAAAATAACCATGTATATTTGTTGGGAATACTGAATTTAAAAGAAATGGTTCTTTTCGAATTCACTGCGGAGATCTTACTGCAATTTTCGATGTTTATGGAAAATTTTGTTCGGAATAAGTTCAGCAACCAGGAAGCATCAGCATGTGGGGGAGCGCCTTTGATGATGAATGTTGTGCAGTCAGGGTTGCGCTCGTTACCTCTGTTTAATTTGTCAATCCTGTTTTCCCATTCAGCGACCGTCCAAGAAGTCCCTAGCCGATTGATAACATCGAGAGCGTTAGCAGGAGGAGTCGGTTGGTGAGTTAATGGTGCGATAGGCAGAGGAGGTGATGTTGGCAGTAAAGTCGCAGTGGTTTGAGTTGCAGTAGGTGCGGGTACACCATAATTAGCGTCAGTATCACGTAGTTCGGGAGCGTTAGCAGCAGGAGTCGGTTGGTAAGTTAATGGTGCGATAGGCAGAGGAGGTGATGTTGGTAGTAAAGTCGCATTGGTTTGAGTTGCAGTAGGCGCGGGTACACCATAATTAGCGTCAGTATCACGTAGTTCATACAGAATTGAGTTGCTATGAACTGACTGAATGTGGCCTTGGTCGATATCAGTAAATGTGTCGATTTTGCTAGCTATCGACTTGAGTTCATCGACTATGGCTCCAACCGTTAGCCGAGTTGAAGATAAATCGTCGCTGACAGCATCGATTTTGTGAAGCACGACATCGACTATTGGTGAAAAGTCTATAATGGGGTAGTTCGGTGGTGATTTTGACGATGGATTTTGAAAAAAAAAGGTCGAGGTCGGTTCGTAAGGAGTTTATTGACTCGGTTATGGATTTATTCGAGTTTAAACTTCGAAAAGCCATTATTAGGTCATCTTTGAGTTCTTTATTGTTGTAGGGGTTGGGGCACGCGTCTTTAACATTCGTTGAGACCTTCAGAACCTTTTCGATGCTCAAGAATTTCGACTTAAAAATCGCGTTTGAGGAGTCAATTACACTGCTGAGTTCATCTACACTTTTTATCACTAACTCGAACTTGGACATCTGCTCTGCAATTTTCTTATTTTGCATAGCAATGTCTTCAAAAGTAGAGTTCATTGACTCGTTAAGGCATTTTATGGCGATCATTACATGTGAGAGCGATATTTGCTTACACTGGTCACATAAAAATTGAAAAACACTCATGTATTCTTTTAAGTAGGTCACCGATCGTTTTTTCAAGCCAATGCAGGTCGGGTGGAAAGAATTGGCACAAATTCCGCTGCAGGTCACCCATTCAGTTTCATCGGAAACGCAGTTACCGTAGCACTTGAACATTGTTAGTAGGTCAAAAAAAAGTGCAGAGTAATCACAAATCACAAAACAGATCAGTTATATATTATTCGTGAGGGCAAAAATTAAATTCGCGAAGGCAAATGAAATTGTTGAATGGGACAACTGGGTCGATTAAAAAAAAACTGATATTGCGGAAAGGGTGGAAAATTAATGCAGAGTAATATGCGAAGCACGTCTTAATTAAAAGGCTGAATGAATGACACTCCATGCTCATTCACGCATATGCGACTCCTGATCAGAAAATTATTCATTGCGGCCTGAAGGGTTGAAGTCGGGATCGCCTCAATTATTGTTTTAATGGACTGCTTTAATTCAGTCAAATTTCTTGGTTTCGTTTTGTATACCTCTTGCTTAACATAACCCCACAAAAAAATCTGGTGCAGTCAGGTCAGGTAACCCTGGGGGCCAGCGGAAAGTGGAGTTTCGGTATATTAATTTGTTTGGGAATTTACGTTGGAACCGGTCTGGCTATGCGTGCAGTTGCTGGCTCTTGCTGGAACCAAATGGTGTTGAAACGGATACTTCTTCGGCGCAGTTCTGGATAAAAAAAACTATTTCAACATCTTTATAACGGTCCATTGTACTACCAGGCAGAAATCCTCCTTTTGGTGTAGAGGCATGTGATTGGGTGGCGTATGTTGTTGTTCCCCATGGGGATTGAACCTGCACCGCACGGGTCACAAGCCAACACACTAACCTCTACACCGTCGCCACTCCTCATTGACAGTTACTGTAGCACCGTTTACTTCAAGGAGGTGCCCCACAATGCACCTTAATCAAACTGCGCACCACACAGTTACTCGTGCTGGGTGTAGTACCTACCTACCGTCTCATGGAGTATTTCTGGATTAGATTCACTCCATATACTGCAGTTTTGCTTTTTTACATTGCCGTTTAGATCAAAATGGGCCTCAGCACACATAAACAAGCAATTTATCAAGCTGTTGTCTTCTTCGGTCATTTCAATCATTTTTTGGCAAAATTCCAGCCGAAAAGGCAAATCCAGAGGGATTTGTACAGAAACAAGTTTAAGTCATCATGAATTATCCGTTGTAATGACCGTCTGCTAACTCCCATTTGCGTCGATAAGTTTCGAGAAGAAACGCTTGGATGTGCCTTGACGATGTTACAGCCGCGATTGTGTCTTGAACCAGAACATAGGGATCTCGATGGTATGGTCTTCGTGCGATGCTTGCAGATTCGGCAAACATGTTTACCAGCCTCATAATGGTCCATCTACTCGGGGGAGTGCCACCAACCTCCCGCCTAAATTCCCTTTGGACGGAAATTAATGACTGCAAAGCATGGTACCGCTGCACTATCCAAATCCGCTCCTAGAGCCCTTTCAGGCTGTTCAGTTTCCTAATCTTCATCAGCAACAACGCAACAACCCGCATTAGGTTGATCCTCTGCGGTACTTTCTCCATTTTTCCGGTAGTCTTCGGATGCAAGCGTTCTTACAACTCCTAAGTCAGCGCCTGTACAGGCGGAGGCGTTGGTATTATGTTGGTTGGGGCCTCCAGAATCCTTGCCCCGACCGCGGTCGTTAAGACCAAGGGTGTATTTTGCTGTTGCGAGTGCCACCTGGTGTAGATATACCCTTAGGTCGTTCCTTCACACACCACCTGGGCTCGCGCCTGGTGGGGAACCTTGCCCCAGGTTGGATTTTAGTACGCGAAGTTGTATTATGAATTCCCAAGTCCTCCCACATGACATCTTTTCTTTAACGGAAACATGGTTTAATGCCAGAATTTTCGACATGGAACTCTTCAAGCATGAGTTCTCAGTTTACAGAAACGATCATCATCTAATTGACTTAAAAGCACTCGGAGGAGATCCTGACTGCTGCTCATACTCACCTAGAGTTTTGTAAGATTAATTTTGCATTTCCTTTAAAAATTTAATTGATCTGTGTAAAAATTACATTTTAGAGCAAACAGTTATTTTTTGTATTTTCACGTTCGATTATAACGTCTTGCTCGTGTTATTCTGAACTTTCTATGGTATCCGACCAAATTTATGACTTTTCTTGTTGTTACAGCTAGAGGTCTGCATGAATGTATTCATTCCTCAGGTTTGTAAGCTATGGGTCTAATGAGTTGAGTACACCAAATAATATTGAATGTTTCAAAGCAAGTTTTAAGCCATTCATACGGACCTCTGACTGAAAGCACTACCTATTTAACTTGTTGGCGGCTTTAATTTGCCTCACATGAAGGATGTTTATCGATGTTCGAGAGTGAATAGACGCATTTTTTGTCTCTGCTCCTGTAAAAACAATCAAAACTCGTGTTACAAGTTATTTCTAATTTAATTGTGCGGGATTCATTCAAATAGCGTATAACACGTTTATTCGAATCATTAAGAATTCTAATAACTCTCCTAAATTCTCACAAAAAAAAATTTCTTGATACCGCATTTTGTGTTTCTCGCATTCAAATACATACCTATATATCAAACACCACACGATGTCGTCTGCAGCCAACACCCGCGAAAACCTAACTCGAGCGCAACAGCAACATGCAACCGCCTCGAACCTGAATTCACCGAACATCAAGCCCAACAAGACCACCGATGGTAAAGTGGGAGTCTCCGACAGAAACCAATCCAAGCAAACTGCACAAACACTAGCGCCAGAATACCCTTCTACCCCCACCGAACAAACACTTACCTCACGCACATACGCAGCAACACACACATGTCTCTCCCTAGATGTTTTCCATGAAGAGTTTAAGCGGCACACTGATTCTCTTATTGCAACCTTTAAAGGGGAGTTGGATAAAATTCCTAACGAATTATTACTCAAGGTGCATCACATCGAAACACAATTGACCGAAAACATTAACTACATTAGATCTGCAATCACTGATTTGGCCAAACGCACTGCCGTAATGGAACTCAATGTAAACAAAGCTCTCACCGACGAGATTTCTGAACTGCGTAATCGCTGTGACATACTTGAAAAAAAAAGAATTCCTAACTGACGCTGTTGTTTTTGGCATTCCGAAACTCGATAATGAAAACTTGCACATTATTTATAATAAACTTTGCGATACCATCGAGATAGATTTCACCATACCCAAGGTACGTTTGCACGCAAAACAGCTGGCCTTTTTTCTTCATACGTACTGCATGCTGGAGAAGAGTCCGATTTCGTGGGGTCAAACTTTCGTTTACAAACACAGGATTGTTTGAATCAAATCCTATATCGCGTAAAGAGATCGGCCGCTTACAGTGTTGCCGATGACACTTTCCTAGATTCCCCAAAATACGATATTAAATTACCCGAATTGGGGAAGAACAAAGATCCAATTCCCCACACAATTATCTAGTATAAAAAACCGGTTTTAATAGAAAATCGATCAATTTTAATTATTTATTTTTATTCAGTCATTGTGTTTTGCTCCTAACATCTTCTTGGATCAAATTTCAAACTACCCCCTATTTTTTAATTCCTTCTCTGGTCATTAAAGATACTAAGTACCTATCAGTATGTAGGCGATTTCCGTTTTTAGTCTTAACACCTTTCCCCATTAGTTTTCAGCACTATCTTTTTCGTCAAGTCTATGTCGAACAAAATCCAATATAGCGTGAGATCGCCACTCGTCATCAGTTTTTGAAGTGTCACAAACTTTTCAAGCACTGGAAATTGCTTCAGCAGAGGCATTATTGGTTTTGTGTTGAACTGCTGAGTTCTGATGGATTTACATAATAATGGAAATAATAGACAAAAATGTATCCTAAAAATCTAATCTCTTTGAAATGTCGTTAATTCAATATAAAAATCTTCGCATGTTTTATAGAAACTTGAAATAGCTGAAAACTGATAGAAAATGCACCCTTTCGTCTATATTTTTATTAAAATCATCAAACCGTTAAGATAGATAGATATGAAGCAGTTATAACTTGCGCATTCATAAACGCGAATTGCTGAATGCACCCACTGATCATTGCATTCCGAACACGTCCCACGAGCACACCGAAGTGCAGCGAAATAGAAAATGCGAAGTGTCATTCTTTCTCTCTCGCGGTTTCCGGCCTTTTCGTGGAGGCATTATTTTTCCGCGACCATCCATTCATTCCTTTCTTATTCTCTCTGGCTGTAGGTTGTCGGCGTTTTGCGATCTAATTAACTTTGTCATTATTATAATTATTAATATTGATACCAAATATAAAACTTACATTTAAAATAAAATAACGAAGTGTATCGTTTAATTTCATGCGTGTGTGGTAATTTGCACAACGTATTGAAAAGTGGTGACCCCGACGTGATCGTCACGGGATTAACACGTGGCGCGACACACTAAGAAAAGGCATCCAACGACGCAGCCGCATAAACCTCCAACTAAACTACATTCATAAAAAACAAAAAAACAAAGGACATATAAAGAAAACGCCGCCAGTACCATTCTCTGCCGACAACCAACCAACATCGCACGCCAAGAGCAACAAAAAACAAAAGCTGTGTGCACTAAAACGCCACCAACCTTTGCGGGTGGCAATGGTGCAGTAGTAGTGTATTCGCTTACGGAATGGAAGGTCGTGCGTTCGAATCCCGGCCAAGTCCATTACTTTATAACGAATACATGAAATCGTAATCTCCCTAAGTAACTCAGACACCACCCGTGGAGAAAAACCCTACAACTGCACCCAAACACTTCTTTCCTATCTCTCTATTCTTTCTAATACCAAGTAGCTTACACTGTGTTCTTAGCATTATAAGGGTACTGTAACAACAGAAAAAATCCCTTTAGCGTAAACAAATTATAAAAAAAAAAAAAAAAAAAACCTCTCGAAAAAAAACAAAAAAAAAGAAAAACACACCACCACCACCGCCAAAGAGTGTTCACCAGTTCCGAGTCGACGTGCTGTTCGACACCACCAAGCGTCATCCACACGTACGCCTTCATCGTCAGAAGCATCCACTCAGACGGTTCGTAAATTCGATCATACGCCCGTCTCACCAGTGAACCAGCAACGCACGTCGATTCTGAGCACGAGAAACACCCAGCGATCGACAGTAGCATCCGGACCACGGCGAGAAGACGTCAATACCTTGAAACCAGCAGCAGCGCGGAACATAATCAACCAATTGTAAGCAGGTAACCTTCAGCCATAGTAGTTGTAGAATCTAAAATTATGTCAGAGAACGAGGAAAAGAATGACACTTCGGGTGAAACTTCGCATCCCGGGGAACATCCTATAAATTCCGGTAATTCACGTCATTCGTCAAACGATAATGCACCGTTGCATTCGGCTTCCTCAGAGCAGGCTCACTCTGACGAGAACAGTATTAATTCGATTCGCGTTTGGCTACCATCCTTTTGGGCAGCCAATCGTAAGACCTGGTTCATACAAGCCGAGGCACAATTTAACGTTTTTAAAATTAGTAGTCCGGAAACGAAATACTGCCTCACCGTAGCGGCATTGCCTATTGAAACTTGTGAGTCGGTCATAGACATTCTTTCTGAGCCCCCGGTTAGGGATAAATATAACGTGTTGAAAAGCGTTCTCATCGACAAACATTCCGTGTCCCAGATAAAGAGATTGGAGGCGCTATTAGAGAACACGGAGATAGGTGACCGAAAGCTCTCGGAAGTTTTTCGCTCCATGAAGCAATTAGCAGGGACTACATTCAACGAGGAGGTCATCAAAAATCTGTGGATGCGTCGCTTACCGCAGGCCATCAACATCGCCCTTCTCTCGGTCGGTTCAAAAGGCGTAGACGAATTAAGTACCTTGGCCGACAAAATCTATGAGGCGTCTCAGAGTGCTGGTATTTTCAGCATCTCGTCCCAGAGAGGAGAGCAATTCACTGAACAGGGTTCAAATTTGGAACAGCGTCTAGCAAAAATCGAATCCATGATCCAGTCCATCAATCTTCGGCCCCATTTTCAAAACAGGTCCAGGTCCAGATCAGGCTCAAGGAGTTTTCGCAATCGCACTCCCAGCAGAGCCAATCCTAACAACAGAGCTGACAGATGCTGGTTTCATAGGAAATTTGGAGCTAGGGCCCGAAAATGCGATCCACCCTGCGACTTTGTTCGAAATTCGCGACCACACTCATCAGGTTTTCAGTCATCGAACTCCCCGAACTAAATCGAACTACTGTTATGGCGGCAAACAGTCAGTTCTCACATCGCCGCCTTTTCATTAAAGACAAAAACAACAACTTGAACTTTCTCGTCGACACAGGTGCGGATGTTTCGGTAATCCCAATGAAAGAGTCGAACATCGGACATAAGTCAATAGGTCTACTCTCAGCCGCAAATGGTACCGCAATTCCAACCTTTGGAACAAAACTCTTAAGACTCAACATTGGCCTTCGTCGAAATTTTACATACACTTTCATCTTAGCATCTGTTAACCGCCCTATCTTAGGGGCTGACTTTTTAGAGAAATTCGGTTTGTTAGTAGATATGCACAATAAACGCATCATAGACCCTGAAACCAAAATGCATTCTCAAGGAATCATCAGAACTGGGATTACCCCTTCACCTATTTTCTATACTCTCGATAACCAATACGGACGTATACTAAAAGAATTTCCCGAGCTCTCGCAAACTCCAAACTACTTTGCCCCAGTTAAGCATCCCATCGTTCACCATATTTTAACTAAGGGGCCGCTCCCATTCTCTCGCCCAAGACGGCTGGACGCTTCGCGACACAAAGCAACCCGTATCGAATTCGAACACATGTTAGAGTTAGGCATTTGCCAACCATCCTCTTCACCCGCTTGCTCACCACTCCATATGGTTCAGAAGAAAGGTAATCAGGATTGGAGACCGCGCGGGGATTATCGCAGAATAAATGCGATCACGGTTCCAGATCGTTATCCCATCCCCCACATCCAGAATTTCGCCATGAATATTTACGGATGTACATTTTTTTCAAAAATCGACCTTGTCAGGGCTTATCATTTGATTCCCGTCGCCACGGAAGACATCCACAAAACAGCCATCACAACTCCTTTCGGGTTGTTCGAGTTTAGGCGAATGCCTTTTGGCTTAAGGAACGCCGCTCAAACTTTTCAACGTTTCATAAACTCTGTCTGCCGAGGTCTTGAGTTCACTTTCATCTATGTGGATGATATTCTGGTATCGAGCAAAAGCGAGGAGCACAAGCAGCATCTGAGAGCATTATTCAACCGTTTGCCAGAGTACCAAATCACAATAAACACTTCCAAATGCATTTTTGGAGCATCCGAGCTAGATTTTTTAGGGCACAGAATCAATGCTGATGGCATCTTTCCATCAAAGGATCGCATTGAGTCTATTATGCAGTTCCCAAAGCCTACCTCCATCAAGCAGATGCAACCCTTTTTGGGAATGATAAATTTTTATCATCGTTTCATTCCAAATTTAACGAAGATCGTCTCTCCGCTACACTCCCAATTGGCTAAAGCAGGTACATCTCGAAAATCCGCGAAAACTCTTGAGTGGACCGATGAGCTTAATGAGGCTTTCAAAGAAGCCAAACTAAAGTTATCGCAAGTAACCCTATTGGCTCACCCAAGAGTCAATGCTGAGTTTTCCATAGCCACAGACGCCTCGAACACTGCCGTCGGAGGCGTTTTACAGCAAAAGACAAACAACGCGTGGGAACCGCTTTCATTCTTTTCGAAGAAACTATCACCAGGCGAAACTAAATACTCTGCCTTCGACCGTGAGCTGTTAGCGATTTATTTAGCCATCAAACATTTCAGATACTTCGTTGAAGGGCAGCAATTCAAAGTATTTACCGACCATAAACCCCTTACGTACGCCATCACATCTAAGGCTGATAGAAGCCCACGCCAAACGCGCCATCTTGACTATATCTCCCAATTCACGAGCGACATACAATACATAAGAGGGGCAGACAACATTGTCGCCGACACCTTATCTCGAAGGGACGAACACGAAATCTCTTCCGCTGATAGTTTTCAGTTCGACTGCAAGGCAATGGCTCGACTCCAATCATCCGATGAAGTGTTGAGAAATTTGCTAGAAGAGAAACACAAAGATCAAACAACAAAATTTAACATTCAAAAGTTCAAATTCCCGGGTTTTGAGATCGTTTGCGAATCCTCAACGGGTAGAAACAGACCTTTCGTACCTCAAACTGCTCGTCGACAAATTTTCGTTTCTCTGCATAACCTCTCACACCCAAGCATTCGAACGTCAAGAAAACTTGTTTGCCAGCGTTATTTTTGGCCAACAACGAATAAAGACGTCACTCATTGGGCAAGTTCTTGTTTGGCGTGCCAGAAATCGAAGGTGCACAGACACACGAAGTCTGCTATCGGTCAGTTCGATCTCCCCTCCGAGCGTTTCGAGCACATTCACTTAGATCTGGTAGGACCCCTTCCAGAATGCAATGGTTTCTCGTACCTTTTGACGGTAGTGGACCGTTTCACAAGGTGGCCGGAGGCGTATCCATTAAGAGACATATCCGCTCTTACAGTCGCGAAGGCATTCATCGAAAACTACATTATGCAGGTTTGGGGTTCCTCTCAGAATGACAACAGATCAGGGAAAACAGTTCGAATCCAAGCTTTTCAATGAGCTCTCAAGAGTTCTAGGATCTCACAGGATTCATACCACGCCGTACCATCCGCAATCGAATGGGATGGTAGAACGTTTCCACAGACAATTGAAAGCTTCATTGAAAGCAAGAGGCAACACAGCTGATTGGAGTACCGAGGTGCCGATAGTTTTACTTGGAATACGGTCCGCAATCAAAGAGGATCTGAAATGTTCCCCAGCAGAACTGGTTTACGACCAGAGCCTAAAGCTTCCAGGAGAAATTTTTGTAAAAGAATCTAATAAGAACATGTTGAGGAAACTTTTATTGACAAATTACGTACCTCAATGAGAAATTTAATTCCAACAGATACGCGGAAACCCAGTAGGGACATCTTCATACCATCCACCTTGCAGGATTGCGATTCAGTTTTTGTCAGAATAGACAAGGTCAAGACTGGTCTCATGTCTCCGTATGAAGGACCTTACAACGTTGTACGACGGACGAGAAAGTTTTTTATTTTGAAAATCAAAAATAAAAACGTTTCTGTTTCAATTGACAGATTAAAGCCTGCTTATGTTATTGAGAATTTTGAAAAATAGAAAGTGCTTAGAAAGCAACGAATTGAATTAATACTGTTTTCGCGAGGAAGTTTTCACTGGGGAAGGGTGATGAAGCAGTTATAACTTGCGCATTCATAAACGCGAATTGCTGAATGCACCCACTGATCATTGCATTCCGAACACGTCCCACGAGCACACCGAAGTGCAGCGAAATAGAAAATGCGAAGTGTCATTCTTTCTCTCTCGCGGTTTCCGGCCTTTTCGTGGAGGCATTATTTTTCCGCGACCATCCATTCATTCCTTTCTTATTCTCTCTGGCTGTAGGTTGTCGGCGTTTTGCGATCTAATTAACTTTGTCATTATTATAATTATTAATATTGATACCAAATATAAAACTTACATTTAAAATAAAATAACGAAGTGTATCGTTTAATTTCATGCGTGTGTGGTAATTTGCACAACGTATTGAAAAGTGGTGACCCCGACGTGATCGTCACGGGATTAACACGTGGCGCGACACACTAAGAAAAGGCATCCAACGACGCAGCCGCATAAACCTCCAACTAAACTACATTCATAAAAAACAAAAAAACAAAGGACATATAAAGAAAACGCCGCCAGTACCATTCTCTGCCGACAACCAACCAACATCGCACGCCAAGAGCAACAAAAATACAAAAGCTGTGTGCACTAAAACGCCACCAACCTTTGCGGGTGGCAATGGTGCAGTAGTAGTGTATTCGCTTACGGAATGGAAGGTCGTGCGTTCGAATCCCGGCCAAGTCCATTACTTTATAACGAATACATGAAATCGTAATCTCCCTAAGTAACTCAGACACCACCCGTGGAGAAAAACCCTACAACTGCACCCAAACACTTCTTTCCTATCTCTCTATTCTTTCTAATACCAAGTAGCTTACACTGTGTTCTTAGCATTATAAGGGTACTGTAACAACAGAAAAAATCCCTTTAGCGTAAACAAATTATAAAAAAAAAAAAAAAAACCTCTCGAAAAAAAACAAAAAAAAAGAAAAACACACCACCACCACCGCCAAAGAGTGTTCACCAGTTCCGAGTCGACGTGCTGTTCGACACCACCAAGCGTCATCCACACGTACGCCTTCATCGTCAGAAGCATCCACTCAGACGGTTCGTAAATTCGATCATACGCCCGTCTCACCAGTGAACCAGCAACGCACGTCGATTCTGAGCACGAGAAACACCCAGCGATCGACAGTAGCATCCGGACCACGGCGAGAAGACGTCAATACCTTGAAACCAGCAGCAGCGCGGAACATAATCAACCAATTGTAAGCAGGTAACCTTCAGCCATAGTAGTTGTAGAATCTAAAATTATGTCAGAGAACGAGGAAAAGAATGACACTTCGGGTGAAACTTCGCATCCCGGGGAACATCCTATAAATTCCGGTAATTCACGTCATTCGTCAAACGATAATGCACCGTTGCATTCGGCTTCCTCAGAGCAGGCTCACTCTGACGAGAACAGTATTAATTCGATTCGCGTTTGGCTACCATCCTTTTGGGCAGCCAATCGTAAGACCTGGTTCATACAAGCCGAGGCACAATTTAACGTTTTTAAAATTAGTAGTCCGGAAACGAAATACTGCCTCACCGTAGCGGCATTGCCTATTGAAACTTGTGAGTCGGTCATAGACATTCTTTCTGAGCCCCCGGTTAGGGATAAATATAACGTGTTGAAAAGCGTTCTCATCGACAAACATTCCGTGTCCCAGATAAAGAGATTGGAGGCGCTATTAGAGAACACGGAGATAGGTGACCGAAAGCTCTCGGAAGTTTTTCGCTCCATGAAGCAATTAGCAGGGACTACATTCAACGAGGTCATCAAAAATCTGTGGATGCGTCGCTTACCGCAGGCCATCAACATCGCCCTTCTCTCGGTCGGTTCAAAAGGCGTAGACGAATTAAGTACCTTGGCCGACAAAATCTATGAGGCGTCTCAGAGTGCTGGTATTTTCAGCATCTCGTCCCAGAGAGGAGAGCAATTCACTGAACAGGGTTCAAATTTGGAACAGCGTCTAGCAAAAATCGAATCCATGATCCAGTCCATCAATCTTCGGCCCCATTTTCAAAACAGGTCCAGGTCCAGATCAGGCTCAAGGAGTTTTCGCAATCGCACTCCCAGCAGAGCCAATCCTAACAACAGAGCTGACAGATGCTGGTTTCATAGGAAATTTGGAGCTAGGGCCCGAAAATGCGATCCACCCTGCGACTTTGTTCGAAATTCGCGACCACACTCATCAGGTTTTCAGTCATCGAACTCCCCGAACTAAATCGAACTACTGTTATGGCGGCAAATAGTCAGTTCTCACATCGCCGCCTTTTCATTAAAGACAAAAACAACAACTTGAACTTTCTCGTCGACACAGGTGCGGATGTTTCCGTAATCCCAATGAAAGAGTCGAACATCAGACATAAGTCAATAGGTCTACTCTCAGCCGCAAATGGTACCGCAATTCCAACCTTTGGAACAAAACTCTTAAGACTCAACATTGGCGTTCGTCGAAATTTTACATACACTTTCATCTTAGCATCTGTTAACCGCCCTATCTTAGGGGCTGACTTTTTAGAGAAATTCGGTTTGTTAGTAGATATGCACAATAAACGCATCATAGACCCTGAAACCAAAATGCCACCACTTCATATGGTTCAGAAGAAAGGTAATCAGGATTGGAGACCGTGCGGGGATTATCGCAGAATAAATGCGATCACGGTTCCAGATCGTTATCCCATCCGCCACATCCAGAATTTCGCCATGAATATTTACGGATGTACATTTTTTTCAAAAATCGACCTTGTCAGGGCTTATCATTTGATTCCCGTCGCCACGGAAGACATCCACAAAACAGCCATCACAACTCCTTTCGGGTTGTTCGAGTTTAGGCGAATGCCTTTTGGCTTAAGGAACGCCGCTCAAACTTTTCAGCGTTTCATAAACTCTGTCTGCCGAGGTCTTAAGTTCACTTTCATCTATGTGGATGATATTCTGGTATCGAGCAAAAGCGAGGAGCACAAGCAACATCTGAGAGCATTATTCAACCGTTTGCCAGAGTACCAAATCACAATAAACACTTCCAAATGCATTTTTGGAGCATCCGAGCTAAATTTTTTAGGGCACAGAATCAATGCTGATGGCATCTTTCCATCAAAGGATCGCATTGAGTCTATTATGCAGTTCCCAAAGCCTACCTCCATCAAGCAGATGCAACCCTTTTTGGGAATGATAAATTATTATCATCGTTTCATTCCAAATTTAGCGAAGATCGTCTCTCCGCTACACTCCCAATTGGCTAAAGCAGGTACATCTCGAAAATCCGGGAAAACTCTTGAGTGGACCGATGAGCTTAATGAGGCTTTCAAAGGAGCCAAACTAAAGTTATCGCAAGTAACCCTATTGGCTCACCCAAGAGTCAATGCTGAGTTTTCCATAGCCACAGACGCCTCGAACACTGCCGTCGGAGGCGTTTTACAGCAAAAGACAAACAACGCGTGGGAACCGCTTTCATTCTTTTCGAAGAAACTATCACCAGGCGAAACTAAATACTCTGCCTTCGACCGTGAGCTGTTAGCGATTTATTTAGCCATCAAACATTTCAGATACTTCGTTGAAGGGCAGCAATTCAAAGTATTTACCGACCATAAACCCCTTACGTACGCCATCACATCTAAGGCTGATAGAAGCCCACGCCAAACGCGCCATCTTGACTATATCTCCCAATTCACGAGCGACATACAATACATAAGAGGGGCAGACAACATTGTCGCCGACACCTTATCTCGAAGGGACGAACACGAAATCTCTTCCGCTGATAGTTTTCAGTTCGACTGCAAGGCAATGGCTCGACTCCAATCATCCGATGAAGAGTTGAGAAATTTGCTAGAAGAGAAACACAAAGATCAAACAACAAAATTTAACATTCAAAAGTTCAAATTCCCGGGTTTTGAGATCGTTTGCGAAACCTCAACGGGTAGAAACAGACCTTTCGTACCTCAAACTGCTCGTCGACAAATTTTCGTTTCTCTGCATAACCTCTCACACCCAAGCATTCGAACGTCAAGAAAACTTGTTTGCCAGCGTTATTTTTGGCCAACAACGAATAAAGACGTCACTCATTGGGCAAGGTCTTGTTTGGCGTGCCAGAAATCGAAGGTGCACAGACACACGAAGTCTGCTATCGGTCAGTTCGATCTCCCCTCCGAGCGTTTCGAGCACATTCACTTAGATCTGGTAGGACCCCTTCCAGAATCCAATGGTTTCTCGTACCTTTTGACGGTAGTGGACCGTTTCACAAGGTGGCCGGAGGCGTATCCATTAAGAGACATATCCGCTCTTACAGTCGCGAAGGCATTCATCGAAAACTACATTATGCAGGTTTGGGGTTCCTCTCAGAATGACAACAGATCAGGGAACACATCACAGTTCGAATCCAAGCTTTTCAATGAGCTCTCAAGAGTTCTAGGATCTCACAGGATTCATACCACGCCGTACCATCCGCAATCGAATGGGATGGTAGAACGTTTCCACAGACAATTGAAAGCTTCATTGAAAGCAAGAGGCAACACAGCTGATTGGAGTACCGAGGTGCCGATAGTTTTACTTGGAATACGGTCCGCAATCAAAGAGGATCTGAAATGTTCCCCAGCAGAACTGGTTTACGACCAGAGCCTAAAGCTTCCAGGAGAAATTTTTGTAAAAGAATCTAATAAGAACATGTTGAGGAAACTTTTATTGACAAATTACGTACCTCAATGAGAAATTTAATTCCAACAGATACGCGGAAACCCAGTAGGGACATCTTCATACCATCCACCTTGCAGGATTGCGATTCAGTTTTTGTCAGAATAGACAAGGTCAAGACTGGTCTCATGTCTCCGTATGAAGGACCTTACAACGTTGTACGACGGACGAGGAAGTTTTTTGTTTTGAAAATCAAAAATAAAAACGTTTCTGTTTCAATTGACAGATTAAAGCCTGCTTATGTTATTGAGAATTTTGAAAAATAGAAAGTGCTTAGAAAGCAACGAATTGAATTAATACTGTTTTCGCGAGGAAGTTTTCACTGGGGAAGGGTGATGAAGCAGTTATAACTTGCGCATTCATAAACGCGAATTGCTGAATGCACCCACTGATCATTGCATTCCGAACACGTCCCACGAGCACACCGAAGTGCAGCGAAATAGAAAATGCGAAGTGTCATTCTTTCTCTCTCGCGGTTTCCGGCCTTTTCGTGGAGGCATTATTTTTCCGCGACCATCCATTCATTCCTTTTTTATTCTCTCTGGCTGTAGGTTGTCGGCGTTTTGCGTTCTAATTAACTTTGTCATTATTATAATTATTAATATTGATACCAAATATAAAACTTACATTTAAAATAAAATAACGAAGTGTATCGTTTAATTTCATGCGTGTGTGGTAATTTGCACAACGTATTGAAAAGATAGTTTATTCTTGCTTCATGAAATAAAAATACGTTGTCGCCCAATTTACATCATATAATTGCAGAGATTTGACATTTTACGTTTTTCGTCTTTCAACTGAATCATTATTAACTTCCCAGTGGAAGTTCTTGTAATGGGGCCGATTTTGTGAATCGCGGATTTTGACATATCTTCACGTTTCAAGGTCACCAGAATCCAAATCCAAAGTTTTTATAGAGATGTCTGGGTATGTGTATGTACGTATGTGCGTATGTACGTATGTGCGTTCGGAATTATCTTTCGCCACGATTATCTCGAGAACCAAAGATGATATTGACATGGGACCGGGTTTATTCGAAGCGTAATTACGTAACTTAGAACTGATTAAGTTTTCGGCGAAATCGGTCTAGCCATTTTTTATTAATAAATAAATAACTAAAAAAATAGAGGCAAACTAGCTGAATTTTGAAATTGATGATTTGTAGCTACTATTTATTAACTTCCCAGTGGAAGTTGTTGTAATGGGGCCGATTTTGTGAATCGCGGATTTTGACATATCTCCACAGTTCAAGGTCACCAGAATCCAAATCCAGCGTTTTTATAATGATATCTGTGTTTGAGTATGTACGTATGGGCGTGTGTGCGTTCGAAATTATCTTTCGCCACGATTATCTCGAGAACCAATGATGGTATTGACATGAAACCGGGTTAATTTGAAGCGTAATTATGTAACTCAGAACTGGTATGGGTGCGACCCGCAAGGTCCACACGACTAACTTCCCAGTGGGATCAATATGAATTATGCGATAAGTGGGAAATTTTGAAATGTGGTTAACCATAAGATATGGTTACGAATTATTTAATATTAAAAAATCCTCTTTAATATTGTTCATGGAAATTAAATGTTGTTAATAACAGCGAAGCGTGATGTATATTATTGCAACCATTGTTATAAACACGGAGACCTATAACTTTACATATATACAAAATAACGGAGCACAATGTAATAATGATTTGCTCAATGACAAATGACAATAAATAGTACAAATAAAGGCAAATTATTTTAGTTATTTATTTACTAACAAAAAACGGCTGGACCGATTTCGCTGGAAACTTAATCAGTTCTGAGTTATGTAATTACGCTGCGAATAAACCGTGGCGAAAGATAATTCCGAACGCACATACGTACATACGCACATACGTACATACACATACCCAGACATCTCTATAAAAACTTTGGATTTGGATTCTGGTGACCTTGAAACGTGAAGATATGTCAAAATCCGCGATTCACAAAATCGGCCCCATTACAAGAACTTCCACTGGGAAGTTAATAATGATTCAGTTGAAAGACGAAAAACGTAAAATGTCAAATCTCTGCAATTATATGATGTAAATTGGGCGACAACGTATTTTTATTTCATGAAGCAAGAATAAACTATCTTTTCAATACGTTGTGCAAATTACCACACACGCATGAAATTAAACGATACTCCGTGTGTTTCTTTATTTTTTCCGGATAAGGAATAGAAAAGACAGAATATTAGATTTTGTTATCCGGAATATCCAGAATGGAATGAATAAAGAAACAAAAATGGACCGAATAGAATGACAGCCATTTGTCTATTGACCAGCGCTGCCACTTAGTTCAAGAACAAGTACAACATTTACTACTTACAATTAATATATTTTTTCTATTACTGAACTCTCATGTGAGGTAATACTCCACTACAGCACTAAAATAAAAACATATATAATAAAACAAATATGAGAAGAGAAACCCTAAGAAAATACAATTTAAGTTCACAAAAACAATAATAATAACGATATCTCAGTAATACAAATTACATTAAATTAATTAAACACCCTTATTATCGTTGTCAAAAATCAATTATTGATAAGCGACAAAATTTATTAATCAATCGATATTTTGGTACTATGAATGTCAATTAACAAATTATTCATCCATTGTGAACACTGACAAGCAAAATGCGATAGAGCAGGCGCGTAAAGCTATCTCTTTCTGAAGTGTCGCATTTCTTTCTTAAACGTCAAGAAAAAATTGAAGCATACAATTTCTGTAATTTGCAGAAATTGTATGAAAAATTATTGCGATTGTTAATAAAGTGTATATTTAGGTGAAATCAAAGGGAAATTTTCTCCTTTATTGAGGAAAAACCTGAGAAAGTATGTCAGGGCAAAAAAAATATATAAAAACAGTGAACATCTTGACCAAAATGACTTGTGCAGCTCCTGATGCAGCAATTTAAAGGCATTTTCATTTTTTTTTGTACAATTTTGTTATTAATTAATTGTTTTTGTTCGTTTGTACTTAGTAGTATTAAAAATATGTATATAGCAAATTCGTTCAACCTAATTTGTTTCCAAAAAAAATACTTTTTTGCCAAAAGTTCATTTTTATTTCTCGTACACAATTCTACAATATTTTTTACGTTTTACTGTTCAAAAATAGTGTTTCGATACTCCTTCTTAATTTTATAGCGCAAATAATTTGATTATTCAATTAATAATTTGATTATTTAATTTAATCAGCTGAGTACTACTATTGGGAAAACGTATTAAAATTTAATTTTATTTTGTTGTTAGTTGCTTTGTTTAAGCTCATGCTTTTGTGACTGCTTTTTGTTCATAAGATTTATGGAAGTGAATTTCCACTGATTGTATCTATTCAATAAATATTATGTTATTTCCCAAAAAAGCAATTCTAATCACATTTCGTTTTAAAAATGTTGTTTTACAAACAAAAGCAGCGAATGAATTCTCTAAATTTATTTGTCAGTGACGAATTTGTGACTGACTGAACATTTTAAAGCTATCAATATTTTCGACAACCAAAACAATATATAGCGGAAAACGACTTGTCCCTATTTAAGTCTCCACAGCTGCGTTTCTTAACGAAGTACCCAATACAGTAATATACAACTTTCGCTCAGTTAAAGCATAATATATTATTTATTACTAAGATATTGTCATTATTTGTATGAATAACATTATATTCTCGTGTTGTTATTATGTTAAATATGTTGAATCGAAGGAAAAAAGTAAAACATTAAATATGTTGTCCTTTCGAGTAAGGATTTAGTACAAGTTCAAAAAACATGCACCTTTTTATGTAGCATAAGTGGCAACACTGCTCATGGAATCATCTTGTCACCAACTACCAACATCTATGCGGCATTTCATGCCCACAGAAGACCATTTTAAAAATGTATATTTGATTCTAGAAGGAAATTAAAAATATATAAATAAAAAAATAATTAACTTAAAACAACACACATAAAAATATAAAAAAAGACAATAAATTTGCAATAAATGCTCACCCATTTGATTGTTTGCTGTTGCTTCTATTTTTTTTTTTGATCAAGTGCATCTGTCAAACGAGGGAATATTCTTTTTATTCCACCTTTCTCTAGGAACAAAAAGAATGCATTCCATTTATTCCAGAATGAATAAAGAAACACCGAAATGGATTATCCGGAATATTCCATTGAAGAAAGAAACGTAAATGGCTCACTCGGAATATTCCGAATATTCAGAATGAATAAAGAAACACTGGGACTGAATGAATGAAGATATTTCAAAATCCGCGATTCACAAAATCGGCCCCATTACAAAAACTTCCACTGGGAAGTTAATAAATAAATTAATAAATAAATAAATAAATAAAATAAATAATAAAATAAATAAACAAATAGTATATAGTATAACAAATAAATAAATAAACAAATAGTATAAATTATAATAAATAAATAAATAAACAAATAAATAGATACATACATAAGTTCAAAGGTAATTATTTGAACAGTTAAATAAATATTAGTTAACAAAAACAAACAGAAATGAATATATATCGGTATTTAGTGAACACAAAATCTTTTATATATCACGATGAAGTTAGTTGGTTGACTAGCGGATTGTTGGAGATATTACATCTCAGTTTGAATGCATCATTTAGCTTGTATATCCAGAAGGCGATCAATTCAACATTAGCTCTACCATGTAAATTTATTGTAGAATAATACCAGGGTAGATTGAGCATCATTTTTAATATTTTATTTTAGGATATTTGAAGCTTTCTAATATGGCTCTTAGCACAATTACCCCAAACTATACCACCGTACAGTAAGATAGATTGGAATATCGTCTTATGAATTATTATTTTACATTTTAAAGTAATGATTTCCTGTTTATAAACGGATAAAGCATTCGTATGGCTATATTAACTTTATTAGTTTTTTCTAAAATGTCTGTTAAATGTAAGTTTTTGATCGAAGTGTATGCCCAGGTACTTAACAAATGGTTTCCATGCTAAGTGACTATTTAATCTTAATTGATCAGCTGGAAGAAACCAAGGCTTTCTTTTTCTGGTGAAAACATATCTTGGATTTAGTCTGCGTTCAGCTTTATTTTCCATTTGGAGAAATAACATTGCAATATTTCAATCGCATTTTTTAAATTCGTCTCAAAGTCGATACCGAATTCATGCGAAGAAAGTATAGCAATATCGTCAGCATTAATAGCTATTTCACACTGTGGAAGACTTGGGAGATAAGATGTAAACAATTTATAAAACATGGGAGCAAGCACAGAACCTTGCGGTACACGTGCACAAAAATTTACTACATCAGGTGCACTACTATTAACAAAAACTTTAAAGCGATGATTTGACACAAAGCTTTGCACAGTTCAACAAAGAAATGGGGGAAAATTATTGTTTAACATTTTGTAGATAAGCCCATCATGCCAAACGGAATCAAATGCCTTCTCAATGTCCAGCAAAACCATTCCAGTTGATTTACTTACTGCACGATTTCTTCTAATCATATTAAATATTCTGAGACCTTGATGTGAGGTTCCGTGATGACGCGTAAAACCAAACTGCTCGTCAGGATATATTTTTTGTTCCTCGATAGGTTTGATAATTTTATCTTTAAGTATTTTTCATAGATTTTACTCAAACTACTAAGTAAACTAATTGACCTGTAGCTTACAGGATCATATGGAGGCTTACCCGCCTTAGGAATTGGAACTACCTTAGCTAGTTTCCATGCGTCTGGAAAATATTGTAACTTAAGACAGGCGTTGATAATAAATGTTAAGATTTGAATTCCAATTTTAGGCATTTCTTTTAGATAACGATTTTTAACATAGTCGATACCACTCGTTTTCCTCACCTGTAACTGCTTTACAAGATATTTTACGTCTATCTCAGATACAAATGCATTTGACAGAGTATTATAAGTGGCCCTATTAAAAGAATTTAGTGCGCTCTCTACAAGCATAGTAGTGCTTGCGTCACCTAGATGTTGGGAAACCGTATAATTTTCTGAAAAAGTTTGGGCAAATACTTTTGCTTTTTCTGTGTCAGCAACAAGGACATTAGTGTTGCCTTTTATAAAAGGAATTTGTTTGCTTTTGTTTTTAGTTAATTTAACTATATTCTAGAATGGCTTAGCAGCTTTATCAAGAGTCTTTAATTTATTGTTCCATTTATTGTTCCATTTGTACCTTCTTGTACGAAAAGGTCTAGGGGTTTAAGAAACATAGGGAGGGTCTACAGTCCGCTTGGGCGAACTGTTGGATACCCTATTCCAATTCCTATTCCTCATCAAGTGGGCGGACAAAAGTCCGAGTATGGTTGAATTGTTAAGAATGCTCTACATTTTTTTATTTTATAAAACATTTAAAGGATTTTATAGAAAAAACAACGCCCTTTTAAATTTTTTTTTTTTGGCTGTAGCTAGGTGAAAATCGTTAAAAGACATCGCTTGCGAGCTTTGCGATAGTGTGGGACTTGAATCATCCACTAAGAACACCCAGGGAAGGCATGATGTTACCATCCTTCCAGTAATCGCACCTAGTCTAAAGACTAATCAGCAATTTTGTTTTAACATTTGCTTATGTACTTATGTACTGTTTTTAGGAACTAACTTTGGGTTGTTTTGTTACCTTTTTTTCTTAATTCATTATCACTTTGTTCGTGTGATTATGTTGTAAAACATATTTTTCTTTCCTAATTACCTAGTTAAATAGTTCAAATGGTTTAACTCTATGTAATCTTCTAACTAAATTGTTGTTATTTAGTAGTTGAACTACTTCTAAATTAGCATGGTTGCGAAGCCTAGCTTTATGTCTTCTTGCGATCTTCCGAACCTCATCCTCTACCATTTCAATTTTTAGATCCCTATGTAGATCAGCATTACGTATGTACTACGGCGCATTAACAATATTGCGTAATACTTTGTTTTGAAAGCATTGTATGCTTTGAAGATTTGTCTTTCTTGTGCACCCCCATAACTGGAGGCCATATGTCCAAATTGGTTTTAATATTTGCTTGTAGAGAAGCAGTTTGTTGTAGATTGGGAGGCATGAATTCCTCCCTATGAGCCAATACATTTTATTGTATCGTATATTTAGTTCATCTCGTTTTTTTTTGGCATGTGTTTTCCAACGCAACTTTGCGTCCAAAGTCAAGCCTAAATACTTAGCTGAGTTCGAATGCAGAACTACTTTATTATTTATGTACACAGGTATGTGTTGTACGTTTTTATTCGTAAAGTTAATATGAACCGACTTTAGTTCATTTAATTTTATTTGACATTTTTTGGTCCATTTGGATATATCATTTACTGTCCTTTGCAGTTTTTCTGTAACTTCCTGTGCGGTTTTTCCTACTGTAAGTACAGCAGTATCGTCTGCAAAAGTGGCAACAGTAGTTTTGTAGTAGGTCGTTCGTGTATAGGAGGAACAGTACTGGTCCCAACACACTACCTTGCGGTACTCCAGCTTTGATGTGTTTCAATTCGGAGTACTCATTCTCTTGCTTAATTCTAAATAATCGTTGCATTTTATACAACTCTAGTATTTCATGATACTCTTTTGGAAGATATTTTTGTAGCTTACGGATTAATCCTTTGTGCCAGACTTTATTAAAAGCCTGTGTTACATCAAGGAAGATGGTAGAGCATATTTGTTTTTCTTCTAAAGCTTTTTCTATTATATCAGTTATTCTGTGGACCTGATCTATTGTTGAGTATTTATTTCTGAATCCAAACTGATGGTTTGGAATCAGTGTCTTTTCTTCTAGAATCGGATGGAGTCGTTTTAGGAGCATTTTTTCGAATAGCTTTGACAGGATTGGCAGCAATGATATCGGCCGATATGACGTTACTTCACTGGGCAATTTTCCCGGCTTAGGTACCATGATAACTTTCGCAACCTTCCACATGCGCGGAACATACCTTAGTCTGAACGCAGCATTTATTATCTGTGCTATTTTTTTCATACCTTTCTTAGGCAATCCCGGGGCTTTTTTCGGGTTGATCTTTTCTTTTATTTCTGTGGCTATTTCCCTAGAGGTTACTGCTGGAATCGATATCTCGTCTTCGCACATTTCTTCCGTTTGTTGGGAAATATCATTATGGTCGTATGGCTTGAAAACGTTTTCAAGATGTTCCGCAAATAGATCCGCCTTTTGTTTGTTTGTTTTAGCCCAGTTATCACTGCTGTTTTTCACTGGCGGAATTTTTTTGTAGCCTTCCACAGCGAGTATTCTGTACTAGCATCGTTTGTCAGATTTGTAAGGTATCTTTCCACCGATGCGTTTTTAAATTCTGCTATCCTTTTTCTGAGCTTATTGTTTAAGCTATTAAGTCTACTTTTATCACTTGGAGCTCTTGACAGTTGCCATCGCTTGCGAGCTCGTATCTTTTCTGATATAATGTCGCAAATTTCGTTGGGATACACGTTTCTTTTTACTTTGCTATTTAATTCAGGCGTTGTAGCCCATGCAGCCTTTTGTATAGCTAGGGTGAAGGACTGTACTTCACTTTCTAATTGCTCTATTATATCTGAAATATGTCCAGTCAGTTAGTTTGTTTACAAGACGTGGGCTGTGTTCATTCCTTATAATTTTATTGCCAAGTGTTAGCAGCACAGATGAGTGATCTGAGTCAAGATCTGGCCCTTCCTTAACTTGGGTAGTATTTGAGGAAATATTCTTAGTTAAGAAGAAGTCGACAACATCCGGGATTTTGTTCCTATCTGTGGGCCAGTAAGTAGGATTTCCCGTTGAATGGTAGTTAATATTGTTTTTTTTAATATATTCAAGGAGTTCTCTTCCTCTTGTATTTGTTAATCTTGGTCCCCAAGATATGTTCTTAGCGTTGAAATCTCCGCCTATTATGAATTTATTTCCGAATTTACGGAAGAGGCTTTCAAAATTGTTTTGTTTCAGACTGTAGCTAGGAGAACAATATGCCGCTGGTACCGTTATTTTTTTCAAAAAGTTTAAAAATTTGGACTTTAGTCGCCTCTTACGACAGGCATGCCTACCTCGGATAAATTCTGACCCCTACCCGAAGGGGGGATTTACATTTTAGTCGCCTCTTACGACCGGCATGCCTACCTCGGGTAAATTCTAACCCCTATCCCTATCCCGAAGGGGGTGGTTCAATAAGCTATCTCCATTTTAGAGCTCTTAAACGGTTGCCGTAGTAAGCATCATAAATGACCGCAAATCTCTTTGAAAATAACGATATGGTTCCCAACTCTTTATTAAGAATTTAAAGTCGAAATCATCTTGACCGAAATTAATTGAGTCTATCTATTTCTACACCACCAACAGGCGTGTTTTTTTAAGGTGCCGTGAAATAAGGTCATACGAAATAAGGCCATATTTGAAAATATTTCACTTTGACAAAGCAAAATAAGGCAATATTTTCAAAAAATGGCCTTATTTCGTAAGGCCTTGTTTCACGGCACCTACATGGGTATCCACCGTAGGCCTAATCCCTTTTAAGGTAAAAATTTGAAAAGGAGTAAGTTACCTAAAAATTATATTAAAAAATTACAATTGAAAGTGCTGAAAGTGCTTATCTGAGATGCAATATTGTTTACTAATGCTTTTAGTTACCCTAAAACAAAGAAAAAAAAAGCAAGAAAAAAAGGAATATCATTTTAATAGTGATGGTAGGCAAATTTTATCAGACTTCAGACCCTTTAATAAATTCGTGTCAATCAATGAACATATAACGATAGTTTTTGGCATGTGAGACAAACCGAATGAGCAACTTCCAACCACAGCCTCCATAATACATCATATTGAATACAAAGTCAAAATTAGGACTGAATAAATACAACTATATCATCATTGTAGCTGAAAACAGTTTCGTATGTTTTTGCAAATATAGTGTCTTGGAAGTTGCTAAAAGCGCAATCTATCTGTGTCAATCCAGATATCGTGGCACTTCTGGAAGGGAGAAGTGATTGCAGATTCTTATTACAAAGAAAGGAGCTTATCAACTCATTACATGCAATACCATTTAAGTCTAGGTTGAAATCACCTAAAACAACTAAGTTTTCCATTTGATACTCATCAAACAGTTTCTTAATTTCTGATTTTAGAGCATGGTTAGGAAAGATACCGTGTCTATAAACCACTAAATAGTGGATGTGATTAAATTTGAAAAGTACATACTGTAAAATTGTTGCCTTTTGAAGATTAAGGTTGTTTATTTTCAGAAAGCTTATTTCATTGCAAATTCCAGATTTGTCATAGCAGATAATACCATTTCTTCCTTTCTGAACAGTACCTACCTACTCCATTGATTCGTGCAAATAGTTTCCACAAGCAAAGAATTTGTGACATCAGTAAGATTTCGTCAGACTTGATATCAATAATGAGCTGATCTATGGAGTTACACATGTGGTCGTGAGATGTCTGTAATGCCTTCATATTGCAAAGAGAATTCAACTCGATTTGAACTGGGTCTGATGACAAAAATGGCTTAGGAGGTTTAAGGCTCCCAACTATATACAGCCCTTCTGCAGATGTTGCTCTGCTGCATGCTACATACATGGATGCACGGCTCATTCCCGGACGTAAGTGCACCGCTACTGTGTTATAAGGAGCTCTTTGGCCTTTATGAATAGTTATGCCTTCTGCGGGTACTACTAGAAATTGACGCCTCTCAATTGAAATGTGTGTATTTCTACGATATTGGAAAACTTTTGAAATCTTTGAAATAGAAGTCCATTTTGGTTCCCGCGAATGAAATCGTTTCAACCTTCCCAAGGATCCAACGGTTTATTCTTCAAACAAAAACCAAAGCCTTACTGGAATTGAGATATTTTCTCTATTAGTAATAAAGTCAATATCAACTAGTTTCCCAGTTGCTCCGTTTACCAAGTCATCAGAAGTATTTATGTTTGAAGTAATCATGTACTTTGCACCAGTCTTCCAGCTAAGTTAATTCAGCTGTGTTTCGGAAGTTTTAAATCTCTGTAAGGATCGAAGAATATTGGCTTTATTACTCTCAGAAGTAGGTCCTTTAACTCTATCAGTTGCATCAGCATTAAATTCAGGTGAGGATAACTCTCTCAGCTTTAAGCAATTATACTCATCTGATTCTGCATTTGACCAAAATAGGTGAACTGCCTCCGATGGAATATCTATAAGAGATGTCACGATTCGTTGCCTAATAATTTGAATATCTTCCTCCCTCATTTGACCCGTGGCCATGTTATTGAGTGCAATAGAAAACACCCGCTCGTTTCGTTGCCGCATTATTTCTGTGAGTTCAAAATATTTAAACGCATCTCATAGAGGTATACCAGCTATTACTGCATGCGGATCGGTTGGATTTGGAGCAAAAACCTAGCGATCGCCTACTGGAGGTAATTGTTTAAGATCCCCAAATACAACTACGGAAAGGTCCTAAAAAGCTAATCGAGTTTTAAAAATTTGTTTTAGACGAGCATCTAAATTGGCAAACATTCTTGCTCCGACCAGGGAAATCTCATCTATGATAAGCAGTTTCAAAGCAATTAATTTTGAGAAAAGAGAATTGGCAATATCGAAACTCAGGGGCACCAACTATCCAGATGATTGATTAACAGGTAAGGCGAATACTGAGTGAAGAGTAAGTCCATTGATGCCAAATGCTGCTTTACCGGTCGGAGCACAAAGTAGTACTTTGACTGGATTCGGATCAGCTACAGGAATGTCATTTTGTTGCTTCGTTATGGCTTGAAAAATGGTTGATATGAGTCTACTCTTGCCAACGACTGCACCACCACCCACAAATTCACAAAATTTGATATTTTCTTTGATGCTATGAAGAACATGCTGTAAGTACCTACACATTCTGTTTGAAATTAAGCCCTTGAATTTTACTAAACAGTTCTTTCCGTAGGATAAGATGGGGCGTTTTTATTTCTCTCACCTCATCTCCTGGATTATCAGCAACAACATTTTTATTAGGATTCACCTCGGGAACTGCAAACATGGCGAAATCTTCATCGAAGTTTTCCTCCTGCAGCGATGGATGTTGATCCTCATAAATATTATCCATTACTTCAACTAACATATTTTGATCACGAGAAGCTTCATATTTATTCTTGTTAGATTGGATAAGTTCGAGGTTTGTCTGAAACATAGTCTCAACATTGGCGGATAGAATATCTTGTTCTTCATTTCTCCAGGGCACAAATAGCATTATATGTTCTCTCAAGAATTCATTGGAATCATTTTTGATGCGAAACCGTCTGTAGCGGAGTATGTGGGGCTGAATTCTCTTACGAATAAATCCACTTTTATCTTTAAACCGAAGTGGCTGATTTGTGCAAAATTATCCTCTGGTTCATCCTCATTTTCTGTTCTTACAACTACAGTTTTTGAGAAAATGTACATAGCAGCAAAATCATCTAGACACAAGCTCTCAAGTGAATCTGGGCGCTGAGTATAATGATCAATTAAATTTGGGATAAATATATCTGTGGAATCAGCGTTCAGTTGTTGCAGTTATCGCTGGATTTCACCATTCTCACGCGTTGTTCTGGCCTTGATGTATTAATGTATACATCGGCGTTACTACACTTTGACATTATGTATGCCTAAAACGCTATATGCTGCCTCTTGAGCCGAAATTTCTGAACCTGAAATAAAACGATTGCACAAGTGCTGTAATTTTTGCTTGATGAGGAAGTTTCCATTTCCGATTTCTTCCATAGCCGCCCGCAATAGTTTTGACACACCACGAGTGGACTTATTGATGTAGTTTAAAATATATCCTACGCAAGCATACGCATCTAATATAAAATGAATGTCTATTAATTGCTCTATGCATTCCCAAAATAGAGGGATTATAAACATTCAGCATTCGGTCTACACACTTTCTTTGGAGAAAGAGGGAAGGTTTTTTCAGACTACATCTGATACTCAGAATATATTGTTCTTTCGTTATTCGCAGCTTAGTAATAAAATTTGAAAAACTTAAATCTTCTGTCGATGGAGAATTAATAAATAGTTCAATCATGTCTAAAGTCCTTTTTAACGCATTCATATCAGCATTCGCTTGTTCCTCTTCCTTCAATAGTTTCAAAATAAGAGTTTCTTTCATAGGAAAATAAGGCATTCCATAGCGACATACTGAGGCGTTTCTCACATTTCTCCTACATGATCGGGCGTGTGAGTTAACAATGAAATCCTTTAAGTCCTGATTTCCTGATTTCCTCCGAATGAATGAAATCCTGGGCTGCTTTAATGCTGTCGTCATTCTCCAAATCCAGTTTCGGTACATCTTTTAACCAATATATACCATGAACATGCATTTCTTTGCTGAAATTCAATTCTGTAGTAAAAGGGCTCCACATTATTATCACCAAAAATCCTCCAGTTGTTTTGAATAATTTAAAGAGTGTTCTAAAGCGATGGTCGAAGTAACGGGCACATGTCACTGGGTCTGCTCTTATTAACTGGGATTTTTGTGAAAACTCCATAGACTCGGCTTCATACATCGTTATATCGTTGTTATCCACAACCTTAGCTAGAATCACTATGAGTTCCTGGCATTTTGTTTCGAAATCGATCGAAATATTTTTTCGCGAAACAGTCACGCACTTAAGTCGGTCTTAAGTAGCCCGTCGTGTTGTAACAAAAAGTGAACAAAGAAGAATATTGCAAGTGATACTGTGCTGTATCCGTGCAACTGCGACATCACCGGAGATCTGTAGATTAAAGGGACCGAGTAAGGGTGTTGAGGGAGATACCATAGTAGCCACGCAAGGCAAAAAGGAGCATATTGAACCAACCGACTTGGGATATTCGCCGCAGCTATAGTCTTGTAAGCATAGAAGTTAAGAATAGTGAAACTTAGTTATTAGTGCGATAATCATTACTATTATTACGTAAACGTAACAAGTAGTTAATATAATTATCTGTTTCTATATTAATTTGCTATTATAACTATTACTATTCCAATGCATTTGAAAATTATACAACAAACGTTAAATTGATTTTTTTTTCAAAAATTTAACCGCTTAGAAACTATTTTATATCGAACATTTCAAATACTAAACGTGAAAAATTAACATTAACTATGCCAGATCATCGTTCAGATACCAACACAAATCCCATCGGGAATCAAGCAACTGCCCCCAATCCACCCCATCCTTTTACTAGGGATCCTCAATTCCTAGAGATTCCTCTGACACAATTCCGGAACCAGAACAGTTCATTCCAGTCAACTACATTCCACACGGATGCTACTCTGGAAGTAGGTTACACTCCTGCGTTAGCAGCTATTGTGAACCATATTCTTGAAGCTAGGGGCCCTTCAATTGTTCAAAACGAATTGAATCCCATTAGTGACAATTTCGCTGGTGTCGACCAGGGTATTGCCCCTGAGCACCGAACCGATCACGCTTATAACAACAACGGAGGTATGAGAAAACTCCAACATCCATTTTCTCCGACCGATCAACAGAAACAAATGCCTGCTATGCAATACACAAATACTTGGAGATCTTTTCCTCCACAAGGGTATCGAAACCGGAACCCCATACCGAATAACAATTTCGCACAACGACCGGTACAACCACAGTTTCCCTCCTATCCAGGTCATATCAATCGCTCACAAAACACAAACCAATATAGGCCGCGATGCAGATAAAACCAGAAGCAATAGGTAAAGGGAATAGTGGCTAACTTAAAGCCGCCGGCTACCCAAGTAATTTCCAGGCCGCTCGTTCTGTTCCGAACAGGTCCCTACGAAGACCGCAACAGACTCCTCAAAACAGGATGCAGAGAAACTAGCGCTTACGCACTGATGAATGCGATCAATCCGAGTATCAGCAATCAGAGTATCAACAAACCGAATACCAACAATTCATGGATTCCATGGACACAGGATATGAACAACCACTCGCTGAGTACATACAACCACAAGCACAACACGAAGACCGAATAGTCATCGATACACAACAAGACACAGATTTTACAGATATCAATTTTTTACGCTAACGACTTCTTCGTTACCTAACTTCGAGGCTTCTTAAAAATTCTGATAGACACAGGTTCCAATAGAAATTCTATCCAGCCATCCATAGCTGACAACCCAAAACCCAATGATGAATATTTTTATGTCAACTCAATTGGTGGTAGCATTAGAATCATACATTACGTAGAAACAAACCTCTTCAATGTTAAAGATTTGAAAGTCAAGTTTTTTCTTCTCCCACACTAAAATCCTTTAACGCTATTTTAGGAAACGATAGTCTTAGCGAGCTATCGGCTGTCATTTACTCCGGAGAAAATTACATGACAATAGTAGGTGATACAAAAATCCGAATCAAACAGCTAAAGTCTTAAGCAATAAATATATTAGAGAATGAGACATCTCACTTAACAATGGTACAGAAAAACTAATTAGAACTATTAATTAACAATTTTCCCAATCTATTTTCCGAGCCAGATGAAAGGCTTACGTTCACAACCAGAGTGATAGGCGAAATAAGAACTAACACTGACGAAGCAGTATATACAAAATGGTATCCATACCCTATGTCCCTTAAGGACAAGTTGTAAACAACGTCGGTGTACACGTACTCGTCGCAACTGGTCTCTCCCTATTTATACCCTATTCTAGGGGTATATTAATTTTGACGCATAGTTTGTAACATACCTTAATATTGCCCGTAGACCCCTAAAAGTTACTATATTTATGATCAGCATCGATAGTAATGTCGTTCTAGCCATGTCCGTCCGTCCGTCCGTCCGTCCGTCGGCAAAAATTAGGCCTTTAAACTGGACCAGAGAGCTGAAATTTTAACCATATACTCTCTAGGGTCCCGAAATAATCAAGTTTAAGAATTTTTGAAATCCGCCCACAGACACGCCCACAAACTCAAAAAAACAAAATTTTGGAAAAAAATCGAATTTTGAGCTAGAGAGCTGAAATTTTTTATATATGATCTATGGCCCATAAAACTGATTGGGACATACAATTTTCAAAATCCGCCCACTGACACGCCCACAATTAAATAAAACAAATTTTGGGAAAAATTGAATTTTGAGCTAGAAAGCTGAAATTTTTTATATATGATCTTTGGCCCATAAAACTGCTTGGGACATAAAATTTTCAAAATCCGCCCACTGACACGCCCACAATTAAATAAAATATTTTTTTTGAAAAACCAAAATTTGAGCTAGGGAGCTGAAATTTTTAATATATACTCTCTAGGGGACCTTTATGCTCATGTGTAAATATTTTCAAAATCCGCCTACTGACACGCCCACAATTATTTTATTTTTATTTTTGAAAGTCCAAAGTTTGAGCTAGGGAGCTGAAATTTATAGTATATACTCTCTAGGTGCCCTTTATGCTCATACTTAAATTTTTTTTAAATCCGCCTACTGACACGCCCACAATTAAATAAAACAATTTTATTGAAAAACCAAAGTTTGAGCTAGGGAGCGTTTTTATTTACAAAAGCTTAGTTTTTTCGATAAAATCCTTTAAATTTTTGTCACGCCCACTTATGAAATATAGGAATAAGAATAGGGTATCCAACAGTTCGCCCAAGCGGACTGTAGCCCGCCCCTATGTTTTTATTTATTTTTTCAAGTTAACCAATCGTTTAAATAATTAACTTGTTATCAATCTGATCACAGACCCTATTTTATTTATTTTTATTTATTTTATTTATTAAATTCTTATGCACATTAAGACATATTGTGTTATAATCTAGTGCTAAGTTACAATTTGAAAAAAGGAGAAAGCTATATAAAAACAATTTAATTTTTAAAGGTATTTGCCAAAGATTGCTAATCAATATATAGAAGCATAAGGATATATACAGAGTAGAAAAGAAAAAGGAAAAAAAGGAGAAAATAGTAAAAACAAGAAAAAAAGAGTAAACAAAAGAGAAAAGGAGAAAGACAAAAGAGAAGAAAAGATTATTCGGAAAAATAAAGCCCAATTTTGCTCTTAAAACTCGCAGCATCTTCCACTTCTCTTATGTGACGCGGCATAGAATTCCATAAGCGGACAGAATGGAGGCATGGTGCGGATGGGTAAGCATTCTTGACCTTTGCGAAGTTGCCATTCTAATGTTTTCATGAAGTTGTTGGCGTTGACGACTAAGCAGAATGTTTGAGAGCATCGTTAATGTGCGGAACTTGAGAAAGTTTTCAAAAGACATGTTGAGAGGCTGTTTAGAGAAAGAAGAAGCACTCCTGTTTACTATTTGTTCACTTAAGAAGTCACGCGAGTGTACTTCTCCTTCATTATTATTATTATTTTGTGAAATATAAAGCTGATTAAATCAGCTAACTTTGTGTTTGCCGATTATCAACATAATCATCTCGCTATCTCGTTCACACTGCCGATTATCGGACGTAACAGTTTACTGTCTCATCTGTCTTGGTGAGTACATTTATTTTGGTATATGTTCTGCCAAGTCGAAGCAAATCAATCAAATCTGAAATAATACCAAACTGCGACCATTGAATAAAGAAACAAGGAAGAGCTCTTTTTCACACACTCAGTATGTGTGAGTGAAGCATTTTTCTTACAAATTTTTGACATTAATCCCCCACAGGGTCACAGAAAACTATGCTAAAGAACTGTGTGTAGAAAATCGCGCCAAAGCAAGTGGGGGACTAATGTCACTTTAACTCTCTGACACTCAGGGATGTTATAAGCAGTAATGCAAATTTACAGTGATGTTATAATTGGCAGGGATGTAACCTGAGGATTGTCAAATTTTGAATGTAGTGTTTTTGCTAAAGGTTTTATTCACCAGAAATTTTAAAAATTCTTTAAAAAACGTAAAGAAATGGGTATTGTAGGGCAAAGGGGACGCAGTAATTATCTAGTTATTCAGTAATTTATGGCTTTTACTTTTCCGTTCGTGTTACCCTGAACCTTAAAAATGAAGACATAACGATTCGTAGTGTTGTGCGTTCGAAACACTTTAATGCCAGCGATTTTATATTCAATGTGAAGAGGAAAAGACTAATGCCGTCTACATTACCATCTCTCGATGGAACCCCGGCCTATAAAAGGTATTATTGCTAATGTTGTGTAGGTACATCAAAATTTGTATTATGCGTTTTGATCTTTTCGCATTAACTTCCTTGTTGGTTGATCCTCGTGACAGTAAAGTGTTTGTGTGAAGTCTTATTCCACTTCGTGTGTACATTTTTCTGTTTGTTGTTGTGGTGGATTCCCTCGTTCAAAGCCTTATAAGTGCAAAACCAGGTTAATGTTGTGTGCTTAAAACATGGTGTGCCATTACTTATTAACTTTTTTTCATTAGCCAAGACATTTCAAGCTGCAGTAATATGGACCACCATGGTGTGGAGGAAGTTTCGATTATTGCGCCGAGAGTAGTACATTTTGCGGATCGCTGTGACCGGCTGTAGAAGATACCGCTAATCTTATAGTAGATAGGTACCGCTAATCTTATAGTAGAAGAAATAGTCCCAGAGTGCGTTTCTATTTCCCCCCCCAACAGTTGGAACAACTCGTGATCCAGCTCTGGTTGTAAGTCAAATGCTAATGTATTATTTAAAATTTATTAACTTATGTACCTATTTAAAATTTACGAAGAATCGGAGAATAACTTTAAAAAGAGCAATGTTCTCTTCTGATGGGGCATCATCTTTAAATACTTCACCAAGAAGCAAAAAGATGAAAACAAAAATAAGTATTTTAAGAAAGTTGATTAAAGATAAAGACAGAAAAATGAAAGTACTTAATCAAAAAGTTCGCCGCAAATTGAAAAAAATAGCTTCATTTAAAGAAGTTTTGCTTAAAATAAAGCAGAATAATCTAATCAATGAAGAAACTTCTGAAATTTTGCAAGGAATTGGTACCATCTTTTTGAAAGAAAAATGAAAAAACGAAAGGGAATGGAAAATGGAAAAAGTTTGAGTTTGGGAAAATGAAAATAATTCAGTAAGATCCAAATTAAATAAGATTGTTCATTTTAACGGGATGTGATCGTTTTTTTTTTAAACCATTTATAAAATAAAAAATTCTAATTGAAAAAAATGTTGTGTTTCATTAATGTTAATTTGCAATGGGAAAGGATTGTGCCAGGCTTATAGATATCTTAGAAAAAAAAGTTAATTAGCTACAAATAAAATATGCGAAATCATTTGGTTATCAATCAAATGGACCAAAGGGCAAAAGAATATCAGTTCAGCAATTATTTCCAAAAATACCCAGGAAACGAAAGTTATGGACAAATTGATAAAAAAACATAGGGACGGGCTACAGTCCGCTTGGGCGAACTGTTGGATACCCTATTCTTATTCCTATCCCTCATAAGTGAGCGTGACAAAAGTCTAGGTATGGTTGAACTGTTAAGAACGCTCTACATATTTTGTTATATAACATTTAAAGGATTTTATAAAAAAAAAAACGCTCCCTAGCTCAAACTTGGGTGTTTCAATAAAATTGTTTTATTTAATTGTGGGCGTGTCAGTAGGCGGATTTTAAAAAAATTAACACATGAGAATAAAGGGCCCCTAGAGAGTATAAATTATAAATTTCAGCTCCCTAGCTCAAACTTTGAATTTTCAAAAAAAAAAAAATAATAATTGTGGGCGTGTCAGTGGGCGGATTTTGAAAATACAAGGTGGCGCAAAAGTTGTCATCTGTTTACTTCACAAATGTCAAAGTAAAATTGACATTTGCCGCTATTTGCAAAAATTATAGCATCTTCCGATAGGGTTTTCAGCCCTTGGGGTACCTTAGGCAATTCTGTGTGCCAATGTTCTAAATGATCCACGACGTTTGACATCTATCCTATGTAGTTTTCAGTCGGATTGGTGAACGCCACTGGGTGATGACTTTTGCGCCACCTGTTATTTACACATGAGCATAAAGGGCCCATAGAGAGTATATACTATAAATTTCAGCTCCCTAGCTGAAACTTTGGATTTTCAAAAATTAATATACCCTTAGAATAGGGAATAAAAAAAATATTTTATTTATTTGTGGGCGTGTCAGTGGGCGGATTTTGAAAGTTTTTTATCCCAAGCGGTTTTAGTAGTCATAGATCATATATACAAAATTTCAGCTTTCTAGCTCAAAATTCGATTTTTTCCAAAATTTTGTTTTTTTGAGTTTGTGGGCGTGTCTGTGGGCGGATTTCAAAAATTCGTAAACTTGATTATTTCGGGACCCTAGAGAGTATATGGTTAAAATTTCAGCTCTCTAGGTCCAGTTTAAAGGCCTAATTTCCTCCTTGCGGGGTCAGTCACCTTGACGTGTGTACCATCATGGAACGCAAATTCGATGGTGCCGGTGCGGAGGCTTACGGCGCAAAGAGTCATCGGGCCTTTCTGATAAGGGACAGACCGTCTGATGAGCGTCAACTAAGAACTGACCAGGACTACACGTCCGCTACCCTTCTCCTCTTTCCTTTCAATTTTCAATTACCCATATCCCCCCTCCATCAAATCCCTAAATCCTATTTCCCCAATAAACCCCTAATCTAAGGTGGCAAGCGCCGAGAGATGCATGGCTAAGAGGGTGCTTAGTCGTTAGTTTGCAAACTTCGGATACCAGGCGACCTCCGATTTTAAGATAGCCTTCCTGTGGTTAGACGGGTAGACCACGGGCGACACCATATCCCGAATACTCGTGGGTTTCAAAATAAACCAAACAACAAAAGAAACAATAGAGAATGATGCCTCTAAAATTGCATCATCAAATAGGGATGTTTTAGAACACCCTGTCGATGACGACACGACATCTGTCAAAGGGATAGAGTCGGTAATCATCGACTCTGAAATGGGGGAACCTGAAGAGAACTTGTCTCAACTCAGTGACTCTATTTCAGAATCCAGCACCATATGCAACAGCATATTATCGGATGAAAGACATCCCGATATAGAGGACGTACCTAAGACAGTCGGCAATGTGGCACGGACTGAGTTTGAGTACGTTAGGTTCACACCATCTGAACAGCGCAGATTTAAGCGCGCGCAGAAGAAGGGGAGCACCATTGAGCAGGCCCGTCTCTATGCGATCCAAAAGATGGAAAACAAGGGTCCCGAGGTGAAGCGAATGCGATCCGAGGATAATACCCCGCCTCAATCCGAAGCGAAGCGAGGTCGCACTGGGAAGACAACCGTCGACAAAGTCTCGTATAACAATATAACGAGCTATGTAAGACTGGGTGTTGTACCGGTGGACATCGATCGTAATCCTCTCTCCAACGAACAAATGGGTTCGATACAGGAGAGGATTATGGATATCACGATCGAACAGCGTGACGAGGAGGTCAAACCAGCCTTCCGCGGTACTACGTTCAAAGCCGGATGGCTCATGATCGTATGTGCAGACGCCACCACTGCAGAGTGGATGAAGGCAACCTTCGCCAAGCTAAAAGAGAAATGCGGGTTAGAGGTGATGCTTCTGGGAGAGGAAAATTTTCCAAAACCACATGTCATCAGAGGGTTCTTCCCGCAGAGTACCGGCGTAGCTAGCGAAAGGATCCTAGCCCTATTAGATGGCCAAAACAAAGAACTGAACACGAGAACGTGGAGGGTTCTGCAAAGATCGGATGAGCGAGACATCGCACATATGGTCTTTGCCATAAACGACAGCACCATGAGGAGACTCGTGGGGCTAAAGGGTATGGTCTCTTTCCGATTCGGACAGACCAAACTTATCCTAAAAAGTGCTGACAAGACGGCCACACAGGCACGTTTTGGATAAGAAGGATGTCACAGCTCACGGCAGCACCGCAACTGACCCAAGTGGGGCCAGCACCAGCGCTACCGCTAAGGCTGCAGCTTCAAGTACGGTAACAACTGTGCCAGAAAAAGAAGCTACAAGCGCGAAGTCAAGCGCAGCCAGAGAAAGCCAAACACGATTCAGGCCTAAGTTAGGTATGGATCGTAAGAAAGCACTGGCACAAGAAGGACATAAAAACAAAAGTCCTAGAGGCAGACAAAGTGGTACTCCTCAACAGGGTATCGTACGTAGGAGAGGTGATAACAAGCCCAATAGAGTACGAAACCCTGAATACAGACGCAAATGACCACCCGTCTCAGCGTTTTGCAGGCCAACCTGCACAGGGCTATGGGTGCATCGGACACTTATAGCCAGCGATGTGCCGAAGGGAACATTGCTATTGGACTAATCCAGGAACCTTGGGCAACCAATGGTAAGATATCCGGATTAAATTGTAAACACAGAGAGCTAATTTTCGCCAAAGGTCCTTTCAGACCAAGGGCGGCTATCTCTATTAAGAAAGATATAAAATTTTCTCTCATTCCAGGTTTCACAACTAGGGACCTGGTTGCGGTTCTAATAGAGCGCCACAAAGGCCGAGAGCTACATAAATTTGTATGCGCATCGGCGTACTTTCCTGGAGACACGGATGCAGTGCCTCCCTTACCAGTACAGGAACTTGTCCGGTACTGTGAGGACCAGAAAGTACATATACTAATCGGCTGCGATGCAAACGCACATAATACCATCTGGGGCAGCCGAGATACAAATAACAGAGGTGAGTCGTTATTAGAATATTTATATAGCAATAACCTCGTTTTTCTAAACAAGGGAAATAGTCCTACATTTAGAAATTCTATAAGAGAAGAAGTTTTAGACCTTACTATATCATCTCCTTTTATGAAGGATATTATAGAGGGATGGCACGTGTCTGGCGAGGCATCTCTATCGGATCATATGCACATCCGTTTCGAGATAAGATGCAATGCCGAACACGCGTCAGTCCGTTATGACAACAGACTGACTAATTGGAGAACTTACCGCGAAAATCTTGCGGTCAGATCTGAAATGCTGCCAGAAGCACCATCAAATACAATTGATGCAGATGCTGCGCAATGTCAAATAAATGATATTATTCTTACCTCATTCAAAAATAGTTGCAAGGTTAAAAGAACCGTGGTTAAAAGATGCGTACCATGGTGGAACGATAACCTTGAGTCTATTCGAAAGAGGGTGAGAAAGCTTTTTAACAAAGCCAAACGCACCGGCACATGGAAACAATATAAATCCATGCTGACCATATACAACTTAGAGTTGCGCAGATCCAAAAGAGCCTCATGGCGTGCAAACTGTGAGAAGATAGAAAAACTTCCAGAGGTGGCACGCCTCCAAAGGGCCCTGTCAACGGATCAAGAAAAAGGCATGGGATTGTTAATTAAATCAGATGGTTCAATCACACGCGACCGGGAAGAAACGCTGAAAACTTTGCTTCAGGCTCACTTCCCAGGTTCTCACACGATGGTCATTACAGACGACCATACAGCGGAGGTCTCAATTCCAAGAAACCTCAGCAGAATTCATAGTTTATCCGGAACACTTTTGACTCCGGATAAGGTTAAATGGGCAATAAACTCATTTAAACCATTCAAGGCATCAGGTACATACGGTATTTTTCAAGCCCTCATTCAAAATGGAATAGAATTTTTACTACCATCCATGATTGCCTTATTAAGGTTCCGCTTCAACTGGGGGTATATACCAGTTACCTGGAGGGAGTCGAGCGAATTACCTAAATCATATCGTCCGATAAGCTTGACATCGTTTTTTCTGAAAACAATGGAAAGGATTATTGACATCCACATTAGAGAATGCATATCAAAAAGCATGCCTCTGCACCCTCACCAATATGCGTACCAAAAGGGCAAATCCACGGAAGGCGCTCTGTTAAGACTAACTACAGAGATAAAAAACGCCTACCGTTGCAAAGAGATCGCACTTTGTGCCTTTCTGGACATAGAGGGTGCTTTCGACAACACTGGATATGAATCCATATCAAATGCTTTGTACCATAGAAATATAGATAAACCAACTATTAAATGGATCAAAGCGATGCTGGAAAGTCGCAAAATAACTTCCTCGTCAGGAACAACCTCAGTATCAGTAACAGCCGTAAGGGGCTGCCCACAAGGGGGAGTACTCTCACCCCTTCTGTGGTCATTGGTCATCGATGACCTGCTACACAAGATGAGCAGTTTGGGCTACACCACAATTGGGTACGCCGATGATATTGTCATCATAGTTAGGGGCAAAGACTCAATAGGAGTCACATCAAAAATGAAAAATGCTCTAAAGACAGCCATAGACTGGTGCATTAAGGAAAATCTTTCCATAAATCCCAGTAAAGCCGTCATCGTTCCTTTCACTAAAAGGAGGAAATTAGACCTAGGCCTAATCACAATAAACGACACGGTCGTAGAGTATTCCGACGAAGTCAAGTATCTTGGAGTAATCCTGGACAAGAGACTTAACTGGAACTCTCACATAAACAACAAAATCAGTAAAGCTAATAGAGCTTTATGGGCCTGTCGTCGCACATATGGTAGAACCTGGGGAATCTCTCCAAAGATCGTCCACTGGATCTACACAGTGATGATAAGACCCATCATAACATACGCCTCCATAGTATGGTGGACAAAATAAACACAAAAGGTCGCAATAGAGAAGCTCAAAAAGGTACAACGGCTTGCGTGCCTTGGTATCTCCGGAGCCATGCGTACCTGTCCAACAGCTGCCATAGAGGCAATAACAGGAATTATACCCCTCCACATATACGTCCAAAAAGTGGCGATCCGCAGTGCAATAAGTCTTATACAGCTAAACGAGATAAGTCTTAATGATCATCCGGAACTTAAGACCCTTCTCAATGAACTGCCAGAACTTAACAAGAACTGCGCGGTCACAGACCGCATTCAAGAAACACTATACTTCAACAAACGGTTCTCCACGGAGATACCCATAAGAGAAGCATGGGTTAGCAATAACCCACCAAACAGCCATAACGGCATAAAGTGGTATACGGATGGTTCTAAAATGGAAACGGGGTAGGAGCGGGAATATACGGACCACACAAACGCTTTACGATACCCATGGGAAAAAGTCCCAGCGTATTTCAAGCGGAGCTCCACGCCATTCAAGAATGCGCCAGCCACATTATCTTATCTGGCATAAAAGGTGCAACCATTCATATTTTCACGGACAGTCAAGCAGCTATAAACGCCCTTAGCTCGTATACCATTGACTCCAAATCAGTCATGTACTGCTTCAATACCCTACAAATACTCGGAGCAAGCAACAAGACCAAATTATGGTGGGTTCCGGGTCATGTCGGGGTAGAAGGTAACGAAAATGCCGACGAACTGGCCAAAAAAGGTTCAGAAACACCTTTCATAGGTCCCGAACCTTTCTGCTGCACTCCTAGATCAGCAGCAACGGCAGCAATTAAAAGCTGGGAACATAGAAAATGTATCTATCATTGGGATAACATCCCAGGTCTAAGACAGGCCAAACGAGCCATTCGGCCCTTCAATCATAATGCCAGCAAATGTCTAAACCTAAGCAGGCATGATATCAAAAACCTAGTAGGTTACCTTACTGGTCACCACGGTTTAAGATATCATCTACACAAAATGAGAATAGCAGATTCTCCTGAGTGCCGACTCTGTCTTGAAGAGGACGAGTCAGCTGAACACATTTTATGTGAATGCCCAGCCCTGAATGGAATTAGAAAGAAGATCTTTCTCAGGGAACAATTGAGCCCCGAGGACATAAAGAATTCTTCTACTGGTAAAATTGTCCGCTTTACACGGAAAGTGGAAATTTTACTAGTTTAAAATTTTTCTGGCCCATACGGTACAAAAGATCTTTTAGGTCGAAGTACCCCCCCTTTTATAAATCGCCTTGGCGAGCCAGAAAAAAAGGGCCTAATTTTTGGCGACAGACGGACGGACGGACGGACGGACATGGCTAGATCGACATTACTATCGATGCTGATCATAAATATAGTAACTTTTAGGGGTCTACGGGCAATATTAAGGTATGTTACAAACTATGCGTCAAAATTAATATACCCTTAGAATAGGGTATACAAACATAGGGACGGGCTACAGTCCGCTTGGGCGATCTGTTGGATACTCTATTCTTATTCCTATCCCTTATATGTGGGCGTGACATAAGTCTAAGTATGGTTGAATTGTTAAGAACGCTCTACATATTTTGTTATATAACATTTAAAGGATTTTATCAACCCCTAGAGAGTATATATTATAAATTTCAGCTCCCTAGCTCACTTTGAATTTTGAAAAAAAAAAAAATAATTGTGGGCGTGCCAGTGGGCGGATTTTGAAAATATTTACACATGAGCATAAAGGGCCCATAGAGAGTATATATTATATAGAGAGTATATATTATAAATTTCCCTAGCTGAAACTTTGGATTTTCAAAAAATTGTTTTATTTATTTGTGGGCGTGTCAGTGGGCGGATTTTGAAAATTTGTTATCCCGAGCAGTTTTAGGAGTCACAGATCATATATAAAAAATTTCAGCTTTCTAGCTCAAAATTCGATTTTTTCCAAAATTTTGTTTTTTTGAGTTTGTGGGCGTGTCTGTGGGCGGATTTAAAAAAATTCGTAAACTTGATTATTTCGGGACCCTAGAGAGTATATGGTTAAAATTTCAGCTATCTAGGTCCAGTTTAAAGGCCTAATTTTTGCCGACAGACGGACGGACGGACGGACATGGCTAGATCGACATTACTATCGATGCTGATCATAAATATAGTAACTTTTAGGGGTCTACGGGCAATATTAAGGTATGTTACAAACTATGCGTCAAAATTAATATACCCCTAGAATAGGGTATTATGATCTCATACAAATTAGACGGGCGTACTCGAAAAGGTAGACTTTTTTTTACAAGATAGGCTGCAATAGATAAAGAAGTGTAGGTAGACATTTAAGTAAGGATATGAATTCTGCAACAATTCCATACACGTCATGGAAATCGATAAAATATAAATAAATAAATTATATTCGAATAATAAATAGATGTTCGAATCTTTGAAAGATGCTGCAAATAATGTTAAAAAGGTAAGTAAAATGTTTAACACTTTCATACGGGTCCTCCCTCAAAACTGAGGATTGAGAAAAACGCTCTTGTATTAGTAAACACTCACACCCTTAAACAGATGCTTTACTTTTCTCCCAGAACACCGCTTCCTTGTCTCTTTATTCATTGACTGCGACCGGCCGGTGGTCTGGAGCCGCTGTCACCGGCATTCATCCTTCTCAACTCTGAACCAGTGGTTTAACTACGATAGCCTGTCTTATCTATTCTGCCTGCTCACTCTGCGCCACCTTACATTACGTTACGAATTCAACCTAGCTTTTTCCAGAACCTGTAACTCAACCTTCACTGAGCTTTTTCCAATCCCACAACCGGTACAAAAAATCTCATAGCGGAGAGTCACAAACAAAATATACACTATGCAAAACAAAAATATAAAATTAATAATAATAGGAAATAAAGAAAATTAATTAGATATGCCAACGTGCGCTGCATTGAATTGCCCCATCGTTGACGTACTCTCGGATTTGATAGAATGTAAAGGTATTTGTCGCAAATTTTTCCATCCACTCTGCGCTGGCCTAGGGAAAAATGCCAAGAATTACCTCAACGAATACCTGAAAAACTTCTGGTTCTTCTGCGAGGAATGTGCGACTATTTCCTTAGCCCACGTCATGCTTGCCATTCGTTGTAACAACAACAAAATAACATCACTTATAGAAACCGTCTCCGTAATTGAAGCCAAATGCAACCAGAAAATTAAGCAAACAAGTCAGCTTCTGTCTGACCATTGTGATTACATTACCAACGCTATGACCAGTCTCTGCACCTAAATTAAGTCAACCTCGAAATCATCAATTGACACCGCACCGCATCACTCCTCCATCACCTCCTGCGAAATAACTTCACCGATTTCCTTAACAGGTCACTACTCGCTCCTTAAAGCCATGGATACTAAACTCTCCGAAACCACTTCTAAGATGCACGACTTCCAAATTGCTATCAATTTGCTGCTCGACGAATCGATTTCTACTAGAATTCTTTCAACTGACATTCTGGAGGAGCTTAAACTGTCAGCCAATGGACCTCAACAATCTACATGCTCCATCAACTCTCCAATTAACAAATCACTCTCGGATGAACTATTTACTGCCAACCAACATACTAATTCTTCACTGGACCCTGCCTCCGCTAACCAAGAAAGTACCTGTGACTTTAATCCAAATACAACCAACACTCCTGCTGGCGATCCCAATCACCTAGCCAATTCTTCACTACCCCGCCTCGTCTCTTATTAACAAGCTCGGGGCTATATGGTCGCAACGTGACTGGGATAATCGTCTCTTACGACTCAGAAATTCTAATGTGAAACTGACGTCAACATTGTTCCTGAAGGGCGCTCCTCGCTTAGCTGATATCACCTGGATACATAAATTCTTCAACACCAGATTCGGGATACCTGTATCAGTTTCCCAATGCTTATCCAAAAACAATTCCAAATCCAGATCTTTTAAAGTAGATATTCCTGCTAAATATGAATGGCTCTTTCTTAATCCAACCAAGAGGATCCTTAAACTTGACACAATAAAAAACCTCAAAGCAATAAAGTGTCTTTTTACTTACCTGACGACTCCTACCACTTGACTTCCCAAACCGTACGCTCTAAATACCCAAACTTCGTTAAATCTCACGTCCTTACCCAACCCATCCATTAACGTCTCCCCCTCCGATCCCCGCAACTGTACAACTAACCCTCTCATTGTCAGGCATAGCTCGACCGCGACTGCGCCTCACCCTAGTAACAATTACGATAAACTGCCTCTATCCTCTCCGCCATTACTAGACCCCCTTTTGCCACCAACAGCAAAACTAACCAAAAAGGTCGCAGACCTAGATGACGACGGTGGCCTCTACATTTTATCTCGCCTTAGAAACCATAGAATCTACGGTAATTTGCGTCCCTATGTATTTAGCATATCTTAGTGACAAACATGAAACTGTCTGCGTGGACGGGGTGACCAGAACCAATGTCATGGTATCCATTCACAAAGAAGGTCTACCAACTAATCCAGGAGAGCTCAGGATGATTTTCGTCCGTTTCCACGAAATGTTCAACCTATCTGTGGCTGATGTTAATAACGAACTATCTGCTTTTGCCTCATATGTAGATTCAAAACGAACCTCACAATCCACAAAAAATCGGTCCAACATCCAACAGCTTTTTCGTAACTAGCAACAGTCAACCTAAAATTGCTCCTCCCCAATGCTTGTCCATCTACTACCAAAATGTAAGGGGACTTCGTACCAAATGTTCAGTAGTCTACTTAAACTCACAAAAACTTCCTTATGACGTTTTTGCCCTTACTGAAACCAATCTTACAGCCAATTTCCAAAACAACGAACTCTTCACCTCCGATTTTAGCGTCTATCGCAAAGATACGCTATCAAATGATGGTATTTCTAACGAAGACTCCTCCAGCGTTCCTTCTTCCGGGCGTGGTGTTTTTTTGGCACTGCATTTCAAACTCGACTCATTATCGGTAACTATACCCAACTCCTCCAATCTTGAACTCATCTGTGCTAAAATCTGCCTTTCGAATCGTTCCCTCTATATACTCTGCTGTTACATACCCCCATGTAAACCGACTAGCGAATATCAACTTCTTGTTAACGCCATATACTAGGTGGTTGAACTTTCAAACCCCGAGGACGATGTCATCATCGTTGGTGACTTCAAACTTCCACGCTTAACTTGGGAAGAGTCAGGCGATGGGATTTATTTTATTTCGACCAATGCCACCTCTGAAAAAGAAATTTTGCTCACCGACAGACTTCTTGCATCCAATCTTCTCCAAATGAGTTGTGTAAAAAATGTACTAGGGAGACAACTTGATCTGATTTTCACATCAGACGCAGACAATACTGACGTAACTGAAAGTAATCATCTCCTTACTAAACTTGATAATTATCACCCTCCCATCTCACTCACATTCGCTTATAAGAGTGTAAACATTAACCCCGACTCTCTGACGCAGCGCAAATTTAACTTTCGTAAAGCAAACTTCGATAAACTCAATGATCTTATAAGCAATTTGAATCTTGATTTTATCTCTAATGACTTTCAAAATATAGACAAAGCTACCGCTACTTTCTACGATCTTATCCATAACTGTTTTTTACAATCTGTTCCAGTTGTAACACATAAAAACTTCGATTCTTCTCCTCCCTGGTATAACAAAGAGCTTCGTTCTCTCCGCAATAGACGCAACAACCTCTGGAAAAAATTTCTCATGTCCAACTCGACCATAGACTTTTACAATTATATCTCTGTTTACAACAAATTTGCATCCTGTGCGAGTCCCAATATATAAGATACATTAACCAAATGCAGTCTGACCTTATTTCGAACCCTAAACATTTTTTTCAATTCATTTACTCTAAAAGAAAATCAGACGGTTATCCTTCAACTTTAAATTACCTGAACTCATCGTACTCTGATTTAAAAGCCATCTCTAACCTTTTTGCAAATTTTTTCGGCCAGGCGTTTTCTCCTGATAACAGCGAAGTAGATTCCAATTACTTCAGTTATTGCACCCAGACCTCCTGTACAGCAATGGACGTATGTCTGTCGTCAGTAGTTGACAAAATCTCCCAGCTTAAGGACGATTTTTCATACGGCCCTGCTGCGATCCCTGCAGCTGTTCTCTAAAAAATGTATTTCAAAAATTGCCCAACCACTTACTTCACTATTTCAGCTGTCTATCAGATCTGGTGTGTTTCCAAAATTATGGAAAGACTCCTTCATCATTCCTATTTATAAGAAAGGCAGTAAGAGCGACGTATCCAACTATAGACCCATAGCTAAACTTTCCTGCATACCTAAATTTTTTGAGAGCATAGTTTACGACACACTCTACTTTCACTGTAAGTCAGTTTTTTCCCATAGGCAACATGGTTTTCTGAAAGGCAAATCAACGACAACTAATCTTATTGAATTCGTGTCCAATACCATATGTGCCCTGGAGGCTGGCAAAGAAGTAGACGCAGTCGCAACCGATTTCAGTAAAGCTTTCGACAAAATATCCCGTAATGTTGTCCTTTAAAAACTAAAAATGCATGGTTTCCCGCCCCTGTTTATATCATGGCTAAGGTCCTATTTAAATGATCGTCTTTATACAGTCCTTTTCAGATCGTGTGCTTCAAATCCTATTCGTGCAACTTCAGGAGTTCCGCAAGGTAGCCACTTACGACCACTGATTTTCCTGCTAACCATTAATGATGTCGGGCTTATTCTTTCAAGATCTGACCTGGAAATCTACGCCGATGACATGCGGATCTCTAATCATATTTCATGTAACGCCGATGCTCATGCGCTGTAGTCTGACTTGAACAATTTCTTTACATTGTGTCAAAAAAATCTCCTTGAACTAAATGTAAATAAATGTCAAGCTATAACCTACTCTCGCAAACGCCATCCTTTGTCTCAACGGCAGTATTTTTTCAACAACGAGCCTGTCCCATATGTAACATCGATTAGAGACTTAGGTGTAATCTGCGACAGCAAGCTTAACTTCCGAGCTCACATTGACAGCATTATATGTAAGGCTAACTCTACCCTTGGATTCGTAAAACGTTGGTCCCAGGAATTCTGTAACCCCTATGTCACTAAGTCTCTCTATGTAACCTTTGTTAGACCTATTCTTGAATATGCCTCCCAGGTCTGGTCACCGTACCATCACGTCCATGTTAAACGCATTGATGCCGTTCAGCGTAGATTTATCTGTTTTGCGCTACGCGGGCTGGGTTGGACAGACCCATACCATTTACCGCCCTATGAAGACCGTCTTTAATAATTATTAAACATTCAAACATTAAACTCACGCCGCGATAACGCTGACATTATATTCGTACATCAGTTATTAGCTGGCTGTATCCACAGCCCAGTCCTCCTCGAAAAAGTTTTTCTTAATACTAACCCTCGTCGTCTAAGATCTGTACCATTTTTCTTCCTTCCCTACCATCGCACCGAATATGGCCAACATGAACCTATGACTAGAATGCTTTGCAAAGTAAATAACTCCAATTCCTTTGACCTGAATTACTACATATAAACACTCCTTAAAACATGCCCTCCTAACATCACCCTCCTCCTGACCTAACCATACTTATATTCAATGTTAGTTTTAAGTACATATTTATTTATTTATTTATTTATCTTGTTAATCTTAAGTAATTTGCTTGTATTTAGCGTAAATAAATAAATAAATTGACGGACAAAGTTGAAAGCCAAGTTTCCAAATTACTTAAGGATGGAATCATCCGGCCGTCCAGATCGCCGTATAATTCCCCGGTGTGGATTGTTCCTAAGAAACCTGACTCCGCAGGTAATAAGCAATACAGCCTAGTCTTCGATTACAGAAAATTAAATTCGGTTACCGTTATCCAATACCTGCTATCAATGAAGTCCTGTCCCAACTAGGAAGAAACACCCTTTTTTCATTTTTTGACCATAAAAGTGGTTTTCACCAAATCCCACTTAACGATATCGAAAAAACGGCATTTTCAATTAACAACGGAAAATACGAGTTCACCCGCCTACATTTTCGACTCAAAAATGCGCCATCCATTTTTCAGCGCGCGCTCGATGACATCTTGCACGAACATATTTTAAAGATATGCTTAGTGTATATATTGATGACATCGTCATTTTCAGCAAAAATGAGTTAGAACATACCGAACACATAAAAACAATCTTCCAAACACTCCACGAAGCCAATATGAAAGTTCAATTGGACAAGTGTCATTTTTTTAAACAAGAAGTAGAATTTCTTGGCTTTATCATCTCTATTAATGAAATAAAAACAAATCCCTCTAAAGTAGAGGCGATTCAGAATTTTCCTCACCCCAGAACTTTGAAGGACCTTCGGTCATTTCTTGGTCTGTCAGGGTATTACCGTCGATTTGTTAAGGACTATGCAAATCTCGCCAAACCTATGACATCCCTTTTAATAGGGGAAGACGGACGAGTGTCCAAGAATAAATATAATAAAAAGGATTTTTTTTAAAACTCAGAAGCTTTAAAATGATTTAACAAACTGAACAATTCACTCATCGCCCCAGACTTAATGCTTTCTTACCCAAATTTTTAAAAAGATTTCGAGCTAACTACCGATGCTTCGAACTTCGCTATTGGCGCTGTCATGTCACAAGATGAGAAACCAATAACGTTTATCTCAAGAACGTTGAGCACTACAGAAGAGCATTATGCAGCAAATGAAAAAGAAATGCTGGCGATAATATGGGCTCTTAATTCCTTGCGAAACTACCTGTACGGGTTAGCTCACGTAAAAATCTTCACAGATCATAAACCTCTTACATTTGCTCTTAGCAATTAGAACAATAAGAGTAAGATGAAATGATGGAAAGCCATACTTGAAGAATACAATTACCAACTACATTACAAGCCCGGTAACACCAATGTGGTAGCAGACGCTCTATCACGTCCGCCTCGAGATTCACAACTCAATGCGCTCACCTCCACTCAGCACAGTAGTGAGAGTTCATCTCATGATCTCATCCCCAGTGTTGAAGTCCCAATCAACGCATTTAAGAACCAAATTTTCCTTCAGGTTGGTGCCAACTCTACTCACAATTTCGAAATCATCTTCTCAACCTACCACCGTCATCTAATAATCGAACCAGTATTTTCCTTCGATAAATTAAAATAACTTTTAAAGAAATATCTAAATCCGTTAGTTATAAATTGCATTATAGCTGAAGAATCCATAATGGGCATGATTCAACATATTTATCCCTTAAGCTTTAGTAACTATCGCGTCCGATTCACTCAAATGCAAGTTGTGGACAGGATAACATAAAAATCGAAGGACACAGACGCGCACATTGGAATGAAAAAGAAAATAAAGCCCAAAGTCTAGAAAAATTCTACTTTCCAGGAATGTCAAACAAAATTAAGAAAATCATGCAAAACTGCAACATTTGTAAGTATGACAGACATCCGAATAAGCCTAAATTCCAACCAACAGAAATTCCCGAATACCCAGTACAGTTAGTCCACATAGACATCTTTTCCACAGCTGGAAAACTAGTTCTCACTGCAGTTGACAAATTTTCGATATACGCCCGCGCCCAGATCCTAAAATCTAAGGCGATAGAGGACGTTAAACTCCGTCTTAGGGAACACTATATACTTTCGGACTTCCCAAATCAATAGTTATAGACAATGAAAAGTCATTTAATTCACTTGCAATCAACTTCATGATAGAAGATGAAATGGGAGTAAACGTTTTTACGACGCCTCCCTATACTAGTACGGTAAACGGCCAAGTGGAACGCTTTCACTCCACTCTTATCGAAATAATGAGATGCACTAAGGCCTAAAATACTCACTCTGTACATGAGTATAACTCATCCATTCATTCTGTCACAGGACAAAAACCCATAGAAGCTTTCTTCGGGAACAGGGTTAGTAATAATCCAACAGAACTCGAGCAAAATAGAATCAGAAACATTGAACGAATAAAACGCAAACAAGATATAGACCTAGAAAACCATTATAAAGACCGTCAATCCATAAAAAATTACTCCCCAGGAGATATTATCCACGTTAGGAGAAACAAAAGAGTGGGTACAAAACTCTCAAGTAAATATAAAAAAGAAAAAGTCAAGGAAAATAGGCACACTACCATTTTGACAGAAAGTGGTCGAATAGTGCATAAAAGCCTGATATGTGTAAGGGTTGGATTGACTTCGACCTAAAAGATCTTTTGTACCGTATGGGCCAGAAAAGTTTAAACTAGTAGAAAAAGATCTTCTTTCTAATTCCATTAAGGGCTGGACATTCCCATAAAATGTGTTCAGCTGACTCGTCCTCTTCAAGACAGAGTCGGCACTCAGGAGAGTCTGATATTCTCATTTTGTGTAGATGATATCTTAAACCATGGTAACCAGTAAGGTAACCTACTAGGTTTTTGATATCATGCCTGCTTAGGTTTAGACATTTGCTGGCATTTTGATTGAAGGGCCGAATGGCTCGTTTGGCCTGTCTTAGACCTGGGATGCTTTCCCAAAGATAGATACATTTTCTATGTTCCCAGCTTTTAATTGCTGCCGTTGCTGCTGATCTAGGAGTGCAGCAGAAAGGTTCGGGACCTATGATAGGTGTTTCTGAACATTTTCTGGCTAGTTCGTCGGCCTTTTCGTTACCTTCCGGATGACCCGGAACCCACCATAATTTGGTCTTGTTTCTTATTCCGAGTGTTTGTAGGGTATTGAAGCAGTACAGGACTGATTTGGAGTCAATGGTATACGAGCTAAGGGCGTTTATAGCTGCTTGACTATCCGTGAAAATATGGATGTAGCACCTTTTATGCCAGATAAAACAATGTGGCTGGCGCATTCTTGAATGGCGTGGAGCTCTTCTTGAAATACGCTGGAACTTTTTCCCTTGGGTATCGTAAAGCGTTTGTGTGGTCCGTATATTCCCGCTCCTACCCCCGTTTCCATTTTAGAACCATCCGTATACCACTTTATGCCGTTGTGGCTTATGCTTCTCTCTTGGGTATCTCCGTGGAGAACCGTTTGTTGAAGCATAGTGTTTTTTGAATGCGGTCAGTGACCGCGCAGTTCATGTTAAGTTATGGCAGTTCATCGAGAAGGGTCTTAAGTTCCGGTAGATCATTAAGACTTATCTCGTTTAACTGTATTAGACTTATTGCACTCCGGATCGCCACTTTTTGGATGTATATGTGGAGAGGTGTAATTCCTGTTATTGCCTCTATCGCAGCTGTTGGACAGGTTCGCATGGCTCCGGAGATACCAAGGCACGCAAGCCGTTGTACCTTTTTGAGCTTCTCTATTGCGACCTTTTGTGTGGATTTTGTCCACCATACTATGGAGGCGTATGTTATAATGGGTCTTATCATCACTGTGTAGATCCACTGGACGATTCCCCAGATTCTGCCATATGTGCGACGACAGGCCCATAAAGCTGTATTAGCTTTAGTGATTTTGTTGTTTATGTGAGAGTTCCATTTAAGTCTCTTGTCCAGGATTACTCCAAGATACTTGACTTCGTCGGAATACTCTACGACCGTGTCGTTTATTGTGATTAGGCCTAGGTCTAATTTCCTCCTTAATGATTTTCCTTAATGCACCAGTCTATGGTTGTCTTTAGAGCATTTTTCAGTTTTGATGTGACTCCAATTGAGTCTTTGCCCCTGACTATGATGACAATATCATCGGCCTACCCAATTGTAGTGTAGCCCAAATTGCCCATCTTGTGTAGCAGGTCATCGATGACCAATGAACACAAAAGGGGAGAAAGTGCTCCCCCTTGTGGGCAGCCCCTTACGGCTGTTACTGATACTGAGGTCATTCCTGACGAGGCAGTTATTTTGCGACTTTCCAGCATCGCTTTGATCCATTTAATGGTTGGTTTGTCTATGTTTCTATGGTTCGAAGCATTTAATATGGATTCATATCCAGTGTTGTCAATAGCACCCTCTATGTCCAGAAAGGCACAAAGTGCGATCTCTTTGCAACGGTAAGCGTTTTTTATCTTTGTAGTTAGTCTTAACAGAGCGCCTTCCTTGGATTTGCCCTTTTGGTACGCATATTAGTGAGGGTGCAGATGCATGCTTTTTGATATGCATTCTCTTATGTGGATGTCAATAATCTTTCCATTGTTTTCAGAAAAAACGATGTCAAGCTTATCGGACGATATGATTTAGGTAATTCGCTCGACTCCCTCCAGGTAACTGGTATATACCCCCAGTTGAAGCTGAACCTAAATAAGGCAATCATGGATGGTAATAACCGTCTGTTCCTGATGCCTTGAATGGTTTAAATGAGTTAATTGCTAATTTAACCTTATCCGGAGTAAAAAGTGTTCCGGATAAACTATTAATTCTGCTGAGGTTTCTTGGAATTGAGACCTCCGCTTTGGGGTTAGTCCACTGAGCGCTGGACCCATGTAGATTGCTGTATGAATAATGGTACTCTTAATTTTATCATAATATGACATATTATATAAATAACATATTTTCTTTGTTATTTATTAGAAGATGTTGGATTTGCTTTAAAAGCAAGATAAGAGATTGAATTTGCTAAAATTTCTTATAGATTTAGGGATATGTATAAACCTAATTTGTAGGTGGTAAAATGTTGTTGTTTATAAGAATATCCTAGTAGAATGCATTAAAATTATCTTACATCTTACGATTTTTATTAAAATTGTCTAAGATCATGGTTTCATTGTTCAAGCGAATAGTTCTTTAGGTTTTTGAATGAATGTTGAATTTTCATATATACATAGTTGTTTCTTTGTATATATAGTAATCATTGTTTAACCGAATAAATTGCATAGGTTTTTATATGAATATTAGATTTTCTAATATATCTAAAAATATCGTTGAGATTTATATATATGATCAGAACACCTGGGTTTTGCTATATAAAAATAGTAAACAATTATTAAAAACTATTTTATTCTTTCATATAAATAAGCAAGTCTTGCAATTTATAATGATTTTTTTAAAACTATGAAAATTGGTCTGGTAGATATTATATTATCGTTTTCTAGGTTTTCAAGCATTTAGAATCATCCATTCCTTTTTCTAACTCAATTCTGGAAGCAGCTGATATTTGTTGATTTTTAGTGAGATTTAGTGAGATTTTTATGAGGGTCCATTCGCTATCATGCTGTTGAAATTTTTCTAGTTTCTTTATTATATTTTCTTCCATTGCTAACAAAAAATCATTAATATAATCTGTCACTTAAGCGGTTTGAATTCGTGTTAACATAGACTTAACATCCGATACCACATCATCTTTGCTAATAGTTACGAATTCTGCGAATAGCTCCAGATTAATGTCAATTGCCACATAATCCCACAGTTTTCACTGTAATATCTTTTTAATAGTTGATCTCTTACGTTCAAAAAATGCTTTCACATATAGTTACTCTTAAATGATTTCTAACAAATTATGCAATGGTTTAGTGTTTTGGTATTGGAACTTTTTATACGACGACTCAAAGCATTCTTGAACGTAAACAACTTTTTACACTGCTTATACTTAAATTTTATTTTTTTAGGTTACTATTATTTCTACTTTCCGTATAAAGCGGATGATCCTCTAGTCGTGTGACTTCTATATATCGTCGGAGCTCATTTGTTCTCTGAAGAAAATCTTCCTTCTAGTTTAATTGACGGTAGGACATTCACCTAGAATGTGTTCTGCTGATTCGTCTTCTTCAAGACACTCTGAAGAGTCGACTACTGTAGTGGCTGGGGCTTGATACTGATGCCCCATAATACTGGAGTGAGGGTGGCCAGTGGCGGATTTATGTTCGATGTCGCCCTAGGCCCCGTGAGATATGCCGCCCTTTTTGCTGTATGGAGAAAAAATTATTAACAATAAATATACAATTTTTAAATATTTAAATTATTATGAATTCAAATTTATTAACTTCAATACAACATTTAATTAGTTAACATAGGTACAACTTTTCGTATAAAGTCTTAAATATAAATTATTAATTTGAATATAGCTTTTTTGAGTTCACATTTTCTTCTTTCTGGCTTTAGTTCGTGCGAAAACGTCAATTATATCATCGTAATCCAGTTCTTGTACCAACTGAGCTTCAATAGATAATAATGCAAGGGCATTAAGTCGGTCTTGGCCTATACTTGCACGTAAATAATTTTTTACCCTTTTCAGAGTTGAAAAAGATCTTTCTCCAGAACAATTTGTTGCTGGGATGCTCAAAAAAATTCGTAGAGCAATATCTAAATTAGGGTAAACATCACAAAGATTTTGTGAATGCAATATATTGCATATATTTTTCGTAGAACTTACATTTTCAGAATTTGCCAATGAATCTTTAAGTTGATAATGAAAGTGAATACATTCATTTCCTAATGTTTCTTCTAAATCGTCAGGATACTTATTGACTAGTTTATTTGATTCATTTTTCAACTCATTCGTATCAATTTCAGATAGATTATCAAATAAATTGAACTGTGCATAAAGCTTATCATATACATTTTTACGTTCAGCTAATTGTGTACTTAGAGTATCCAAAATAGGGTAGTAAATATTTGTACGAAAATTTTCTTCGCCAGAAATAGGTGCTCTTTCATTTACCCGTGACTCGTCTGCCTGAAGTTTTCTGATTTTTCTGCGGCGAGTACCATAGCGATAATAATCTTGAACTCCAGACAGCGCTTTAGCTTTTTCTTCATATTCTAAAAATTGTTTATGTCTCATATCCTGAAGAAAAGAGGCCAACGAACCGTAGAGTCGGACTACGGATGATAAATCAATTTGGGAACCCTGAAGTTTCTTACTAACAGCATTAAAACGATCTAAAATTACATTCCAAACTATGACTAGTATTGCTGTTTCTAAATGCTGTAATTTCTGTTTTAATCCAATAGCTTCAGATAGTGAACTCGGTTTCTCGTCATTGCTTTCTCCAATAAAGTCCAATGCTTCAATTATTGCACACCACTCTTTTTCTAAAGCATAGCATGCATCATGTCGAGCAGACCATCGAGTTTGAGAAAGGCTTTTGAGTCTTAAATTTGTCTGTTGCGCCAGGACCTCCCAACGATGTGTAGATATCGTAAAAAAATTATACAGTTCTTGCAAAGTAGAAAAAAAATCAACTGCTTCAGGTACAGATTCAGCTGCACAAATGCCTACTAAATTTAGCGAATGGGCAGCGCAAGGAACGTAATCTGCTAATGGATTGATTGTTTTCATTCGTGCTTGAACTCCTGAATATATCCCTGACATATTACTTGCATTGTCGTACGATTGACCACGACAGTTCATAATGTCCAAACCATTTTTTTTTAATGAGTTTAATACAGCATCTTCAATATCCTTTGATTTATGACCAGTACTAGGTATACATTTTAAAAATCTTTCAACGGGTTCACCATTTGCACGTACATATCTAATTATTATAGTTAGCTGGTCGACATGAGCAATATCAGGCGTAGAATCTACAATAAAACCAAAGTACTTAGCGGATTGCACTTCAGTAGAAATGTGCTTTAATACTTGACTTTGAATCAGTAATATAATTTCTTCGTAGATTGTTTTTGATAAGTACGATATGTTGCCACTACCAGGATGCGCACACGACTTTAAATGTTGAGATAGAAATGGATCGAATTCAGCAACAAGTTCTACTGATGCTAAGAAGTTTCCATTACGGGGATCTCCAATTCTCTCTGAATGCCATCGAAACGGCAGTCTTCTTATTGCAAGTGATTTAACGATTGCAATTATCCGATACAATATTTTTTTCCAGTACGAAATTTCTTCGTCGAGCTGTTTTAATAAATGTTGATCAACACGTCCTTGAGCTACCGCTCGAGCTTTTAAGTTACTAACATTAGTTTTATGAACGTCAGAGTTTTCGTGACCTTCAACGCGTGCTTTTGAGTTTTTCCAGTCTCGGAACCCTTCGCAGGTGAAAGCATTTGTTTCACCACATCTACTAAATAGTAAGCATGGAATACAAAATACGGATCCTTTAGTTTCTGAATACATCAACCACTCACGGCGTTGAATCTCTCCATTCTTCAAAGTTCGTTGAAATAAATTTTTCGAGCAATATCTTGTTTTATCACTATAAACATTTTTAGAATTTTTAAAATCAATAATATGAATATTATTTTGTGGTGCACCGTTTAAAATGATATATTCTTGAGTTTCTTCGTTTAAATTCCATAAGAAGGGATCACTACTGATTCCTAAAACATTACCTGCAATTGAACTGTCACCTAATAAATTAGTTGAAGGAGAACTTGACTGTATTTCTTCAGTATCTTTTGGTGAAGGAGGGCTTAACTGTCTTTCTTCGATATTTGGTGTTGAATTCTCGTCTATTTTCTGCTGAAGAAAAATACATTATTTTTAAACAACTGATAACTCTTTTTCTTATTCTCTTATTTTCTTAAGCCGGAACCACGCTTGAAAGGTAACGTGTGGTGTGTCCTGTCGCGTTCTGTGCACACTTGGATTGTGTGCTGTGGTTTTTATTTAAATGAATTCTGATTTCTAGATCTTTCACATACCCAATTTCAGATAGTATATTTGTCTCGTTTTATTGCTCCATAGATCGTTGTGGTGTGGGGCAGTCGTAATAGGAGCGATATCGACTCAACGCGCCACACTGCACCACACGACAAAAACATGTTTCTACGCATATGAAATTCATTGGAGTGATAGCAACAAACCACACGTTACAAATGTGATTCCGCCCTTAGATTAAGAACAACGTTACATTCAATTTAAAAAAAATGTTGATAATTATAGTAAAATACTTACAGTAGATGAACATAATGGCTGTTGATCATTATTAGAAGTTTTTGACGAACTTGTTAAAAAATTAGATATTTTTGGGATTTTCTTTAGTAAATTACATTTTTTCGTAGATTCTTCTGCCTTTCTTTTCCGATATTCAGCACCACTGAGTTTATTTCGATATGCACTCATATTTGATTATAAATTTATATCAGAATTGCGACAATTTTACTTGTAAATTTGAATTTGTTTTAAACTGATGAACAACAATTTTGCATTCCGCAATCACTTCACTGAAAAAAACTGAGAAATTCACTGCCGATTTTTTAGTGTATTATTTTCAACGGCCAATAATATTGATCTAAAAAAAAATTGTATTGCACCGGCAAATTAAAGGGTAAAGTCGGAATTACCTATATTCAAAATTTTTCATAGATATAAAGGTAAATTAATCCACAAAAATTATCAATTTCAAATTACAGTCAAACTTGGACAACCTTATTTTTTTTATAACTCGAACAAAATTATGTGGCAACAACATTTAGAGTTCAAATCCCATACATTTTTTTCCCTGATAACTCGAACAAAAAAATCGCATATGCATCAAGCAAGTCGAACTTTTTTAGGGGAATTCCCATTTAGTGAGAAGAAATAACAGCATCACGTATGCATTTTAAATTCGAATTTTCATTTGAAAAGAAAACGAGATACTTACCTACATACACACAAAAATAATTATGTAGGTTTAAGAAATTTGACTTTTTTATTACCGACATGTTTCGTTGCTGGTTGGAAGTTGTAAGTACATACATATATGTACATACAGGCAATAATTTATTATTACTTATGTACTACATTAATGTAAAATGTGTTAGACTTAATAAAAGCACAAAATGTGTGTGCATATTTATTTCAGATACATATTGAATTGTTTGATTATTTTAATTTTGAGGAACAATTTGGATAAATCGAAGTCTTGATAAGTCGAGCTTTTATTGTGGATAATAGTAGTTTGAGTTATCGAATTTTGACTGTATTCTAACATTTTACGGTTCTTGATTTTCAGGGTTATCAAAATTTTGCCGCTCCTAAAATCATGCCGCCCCAGGCCCGGGCCTTACGGGCCTAGGCGTAAATCCAGCACTGAGGGTGGCACGTTCTTGTAGCCTAGCTTGAACTCGCCGGTTGGGCGGGGATCTTTCACTCACTATTCACCACACAAAATAAATACATCTTTTATGCTACCCGTGGTCCCTCTCGCACAAAATGCACCGCTCCGTTACCATCCATGTATCCACTTTCTATTTAGGATGGTCCCTAATACCTAAACATCTTCCTACACCAGCTTACCAAATATACCACCCACTATTCGCCGTTGTCACTAACCCCTTTTGAAGATTCATCATATTATTCTTCAAACACATGATTTATTTTTATTATATGGAAATACGATTAATTATACCCTATTCTAAGGGTATATTAATTTTGACGCATAGTTTGTAACATACCTTAATATTGCCCCTAGACCCCTAAAAGTTACTATATTTATGATCAGCATCGATAGTAATGTCGATCTAGCCATGTCCGTCCGTCCGTCCGTCTGTAGCCAAAAATTAGGCCTTTAAACTGGACCTAGAGAGCTGAGATTTTAACCATATACTCTCTAGGGTCCCGAAATTATCAAGTTTCCGAATTTTTGAAATCCGCCCACAGACACGCCCACAAACTCAAAAAAACAAAATTTTGGAAAAAATCGAATTTTGAGCTAGAAAGCTGAAATTTTGTATATATGATCTATGACTCCTAAAACTGCTCGGGATACAAAATTTTAAAAATCCGCCCACTGACACGCCCACAAATAAATAAAACAATTTTTTTATACCCTATTCTAAGGGTATATTAATTTTTGAAAATCCAAAGTTTCAGCTAGGGAGCTGAAATTTATAATATATACTATCTATGCGCCCTTTATGCTCATGTGTAAATATTTTTAAAATCCGCCCACTGACACGCCCACAATTTTTTTTTTTTTTTTTTTTTGAAAATTCAAAGTTTGAGCTAGGGAACTGAAATTTATAATATATACTCTCTAGGGGCCCTTTATTCTCATGTGTTATTATTTTTTTTAAATCCGCCTACTGACAAGCCCACAATTAAATAAAACAATTTTATTGAAACACCTAAGTTTGAGCTAGGGAGCGTTTTTTTTGATAAAATCCATTAAATGGTATATAACAAAATATGTAAAGCGTTCTTAACAATTCAACCATACTTAGACTTTTGTCACGCCTACTTATGAGGGATAGGAATAAGAATAGGGTATGCAACAGTTCGCCCAAGCGGACTGTAGCCCGTCCCTATGTTTTTTATTTGCAATCTACAGAAATTCATATTAAATGTTAATTTTTATTTGCAACTCTGGTTTAAGATACTAATAAAACTAAAAGTTCTTGATTAAAAAAAAATTCAAAGTAATTTTTACGTACCTCCTTCGGTCGGCAGCTGTTGTGCGCACAATAACTGGAACGGGCTTCTCTTGAAAAATAAAAAAATCACTACCAAGAACCTTTGGTTTTGACATTTTAAATTGTAAATAAAGCAGTTTTTGAAGTATGACCAAATGAAATTAAGCTACTATAATTTTTAAATGAAAAGAAAAGCAAACTAAACAAGCAGGGAAATCCTCGCTAAGAAAAGTGTACACATTGTAGACATGAAAAATTTAATAAAAAATGAAATCCTAATTCTTTGTGAAAAAGTAAACACAACTAGTAAAACTAATGGCAACAACATCTATTGTTGAGTGACGCCTGATTCACGTAAATATCATTGATCGGGCTAAACGGTTGTTTTTTTTTTTTTTTTTTTTATTTCAGCAAGTGTATTTCCCGCGCACCACTGATAGCGGTCTCCATGTATTGGTTCTTGAACACAAACAGTTACGGAGCAGCTTCCCGGGGTATATATGTACCATCGATGGCGTGATGACGCTACTAGGTACCCATACAGGAGGTCCGGATAGCCGTTATACACAATATTTTACTTTTGATTGCTTGATTATACATAAGCTAACACTGTCGCACCTTTTTTTTATATATAATTTTGTTTTCTTTGGACCGGTAGTATATTATATACGTCAACGGTCGTCGTGATCGTTCATGGAAGTTAAAGCTCTTGGGCCTCACCTTCCTGAATTATTAATTTTTCTATTTTTTATTTGTTAGACGACGGTATGCACGTGGGTTGACCAGCGATAACTCGTACTTTTCCGAAACTTCAGACATCCAACGTAATTTTGAATCTTATTTCTATCCGCGAAACACTGATTTTTGTTATTTCTTTTATATATTTTGTTTTTTCTCAAATTAAAATCTGCTTAATAAGTTCGTTCGAAAAGCATTTTTTTTTCTTTGAGAGCAGTGCCACTCACCAAAAAGCGAGAGCGAGCCAAGAACGGAAATCGCCGCTTTCCCATCATGGTGGCAGAAGTCATCATGGCCAACGCTGTAAGCGAGACTCGCCGTGGGCTTCGTTCAAAGGGTTTTTTTTATTTCGATGGTTAACATCGATACTGCCGTACATAAAACATCGCAGAACCCAGAAACAAATAAAAATAAAAAAAATATTCTCAGGGTGACCACTACAAAGCCAAGAGTTTTTGAAGGAGTTCTGCACCGTATGCTAAAAATGCTTGGAAACGGGAACTGAAAAATCAACTGTACATGTTTATGGGTGTTTTATTTCTGAGCTACGCTTCGACGCGCGGCATGTTGCTCATGCTGTGGCAGTCTTCCTCCAAGGTCATCTCCTAAGGTCTTTACAGTGAAAATTACCAATCTTCTTTCCTTTAAGATTTTCAATCTCATACATGCAATTTCCTATAGGTCGCACAATTCTGCACTTTAAAAACTTTGGGCACAGCTTGGCACTTATCTGCTTAGATGCACTGCTTAACACGAAGTTGCGCCGGTAAACTTCTTCACCTGGAAGAAAGCGTCGCATTGTGGATCTAAGATTATATGCCCTTGCGTTTCTTTCAAATGCCTTAGCAATATTTGATTTAATTTTAGATCTTATAAGGGCCAGCCTATCCGACGTTGAGAGAATTTGAATACGTACTCGCGTGAGTAACCATTTCGGTACCAAACAAGGCATAATGTGGAGTCACACCTGTAGTCTGGTGAACAGAAGAGCAGAGCGCCTTTTGGATGTCGTGGACATGCAAATCTCATTCTTTGTGGTATTCTTTCAAATGAGCTCTTATACCGGAGAGGATGGATTGGTTAACACGTTCGGACGCATTCGACTGTGGAGAATACAATTCTGTTCTAACGTGGATGATGCCGAATCTGGTCAAAAATTGCTGAAATTGGGATGACACAAACTGTTTTCCGTATCGGAGTGAATTGTTTCCGGAACTCCGAACACGCTGAAAATACTCTGTTCGAGGTATTGTGTCACGAGTTTCGAACAAGCTCTTGTCATAGGCTTAAGGAGAACGTATTTCGAAAAAGGAATCCAGAACGACGAAAAGAACCAAATTCCCACGTTTAAAACGCACATATGGTCCAATAAAGGCTATAAAGATTTTCTGGAAAGGACGGTCAATTCTAACACGGCCTAGCATGGGAGGTTTCAGAATTTCATTTGAGTACTTACTTTTCTTACATATTTCGCAATTGGTTATAACGACACGGACGTCTCTCGTCATGTTTGGCCAAAAATAAAATTATCGGAGTTTATGAAGTGTTTTGGCAACGCTGCCATGTGCCGAATCTAGCGAACTATGAGCATTGAGTATCAAGTCGGACGTGTGGTTCTTTGGAACCCATAGCCTGCATTGAAACTCAGACATAACGATGTCTTCATCGCTGGGATAAACCTTTTTAAATACAAGATTACCTTGTATGGACAAATCAGGGAAATTAGACGGAGTCTTTGTTATTGAATCAATAAGTTCACGATATTCGCTGGAATGAAATTCCGCGGAGTTCAGATCAATAGCAAAAGAGGCTGTGGCTTTGGCTGTTATTTCTTCGACAAAATCCCTCGATAAAACATCAGGGACGATATTGGCAGACCCCCTGCGATGTTTGACCTCAAAATCAAAAGCCTGAAGCCTTAACGACCATCTAGCCAGTCTCCCACTCAAGTCTTTCAATGACATAAGCCATTTAAGACTGGAGTGGTCCGTAATTACAGTAAAATGTGTTCCCTCGACATAAGGTCGGAACCAATAAATGGCTTGAACAGCTGCCAAACACTCTTGTTCGGTTACACTGTAATTACGCTGGCTAGAGTTCAGTTTTTGCGAGTAAGATGCGTCACATTGAATTACAAACGGTTTGGAAAAGTCAGCGTTACATAAAACCGGAGCAGTTATGAGAGCTTGTTTTAACGCTAAAAATGCCGCCTTTGCCGTATCATCCAACTCGAACTTCTTGCCTTTCCTTAGCGTGTCTGTCAATGGCGATGATAAAATTTGCATAATTTTTTATGAAACGACGATACCACCCACTCATGCCGAGAAATCTACGCATATGTTTTAAGGATGTTGGTAGTGGAAAGTTATTTATCGCGGACACCTTCTCTGGGTCTGGCTTAATATGGCCTTGGCCAACGATATGTCCCAGATACTTAACTTCCTTAAAACAAAAACGTGACTTCTCGACGTTTATGGTAAGGTTCGCGTTCTTTAGGCATTGTGCCACTGTTTCAAGTAATTGCAGGTGACTATCGAAATCGCTTGACATTATGAGTAGGTCGTCCAGATAAACAAACACACGCTCCCTAAGTGCTGCTGGGATCACTCTGTCCATCAACCGACACATCCCTTGGGCTGCATTGCACAAGCCAAAGGGCATGACGGTGTATTGATAGAGCGGTCGTCCAGGCACAGTAAATGCTGTTTTTTCTCTGGATTTCCCCTCCAATGGAACTTGTCAAAAGGCATCCTTAAGGTCGACACTGGATATGTACAAGGCTTAGTGAATAACTTTAATGAAATTCAGTGTCTTGTTGAAAATGAAAATGTTGATGTTTTATCACTATCTGAAACGCATGTTACCGCCAAGTTTCTAGAAAACCACTCTAATGAGATCCAGCTTAATGGGTACTATCTTTTAAATTGTGTTAGCGAATCTAGTCACACCGGGGGTGTTGCGTTGTATGTTAAGAATGAAATTAAAAGTTCAAAGATAAAAAAAAATTGTCCTAAGTATGAAGCTGTGGTTTCTTATAGTTAAAGTGCAATATAATAACAATTTTTTTTTTTTTTTTTTTTTTAAGAAAACATGGTTTCTTTTTATCTTTTTTTTTTTTTTTTTTTTCTTACAAACTATACAAACAATATAATAACAATACTGTGATAGATATGTGTACGTTATATTGGTCTCATTTGTTCGTGAAAAGAGAATTGTTTTGAATTTGAGCAGATAGTTGAAGTGCTACAGCAACGGAACAGCAACTTCGTATTGCTAGGTGACTTAAATATAAATTGGTTCGATTACTCCGATACTTATCGTCGAAGATTCGCTGAAATATTGAACGATAATAATATATCCATGGTAATATCTGAGCCAACGAGAATAACCCCAAGTTCCAGAACTCTGATCGATTATGTTTTGACAAATAATAATCATTCAATTAGCGCATGTGTCGTCCAACATATAAATGTAAGTGATCATGAAACTATTCAAATTTTAGTAAAGTGCGTAGAAAAAAACTACTAAATAAAAAGCTCATTAGGTACAAGGTGGCGCAAAAGTTGTCATCTGTTTACTTCACAAATGTCAAAGTAAAATTGACATTTGCCGCCATTTTCAAAAATTATAGCATCTTCCGATAGGGTTTTCAGCCCTTGGGTGGCCTTAGGCAATTCTGTGTGCCAATGTTCTAAATGATCCACGACGTTTGACATCTATCCTATGTAGTTTTCAGTCGGATTGGTGAACGCCACTGGGTGATGACTTTTGCGCCACCTTGTACTTAAAATATGACAGAGCAATCTTTGTTTCAAAATTAAGACTGAATTCGCTATTTTCAAACTACGCTTCTGGTCAACTAAGAAGTAGTAACGAGTTAACTGAACATTTCGCGGATGAACTAAAATGTGTAGTGGACTCTATGATAAAAACTAAAAGCGTACCCTTCAAAAATGCTGAATGGTTTAACATTGAACTTCAAAATGCAAAATCATTAAAAATAGGTCTATACAGAACAGCTGTGATATCGAATAATATTCGCGATTGGGAAATCTACCGCAATTTTAGAAATAATTATAAGTTAATGATAAGATCTGCCAAGTCACTTTTTATAAAACGAAAAATTGACAATGCTTGTACACAAAAAGACATGTGGAGACAGTTAAAAAAGTATGTTCTCAATACGAACAAAGACTTTATTACTGAAGTGCAATTTTTAAATAGGGTCGAGATAAACGAGAGTGCAATATTATGTGATAAATTTAACCAGTTTTTTGTGAATAGTATAGTTGAACTAAACCAATCTGTGATATTTCTACAATATGTAAACCTAATAGAAGAGTGCAATATAGACTTTAAGTTCCGTGAAATAGGTATACCTGACATTACAAGTGCAATAAAACTGATCAATAAAAAAACGACTTTAATTTTATGAACATCCGTATGATAAAAGATGCTACTGACATTATTGGGCCTATCCTTGTTCATATTATAAATACATCATTAACCTCTGGTGTTTTTCCCGAGTCATGGAAGGAATCCTTAGTTATACCGATAAAAAAAGTTATTGACGCCAAAACTTGCACAGAGTATCGCCCCATAAATATGATGCCAATATATGAAAAAATATTCGAAAAAGTAGTGCAAGTAAAATTAAAAGACCACCTCGACAGCCAAAATATTTGAACCGCGTATCAATCTGGTTTTAGAGAAGATCACTCTTGTGAAACATGTGTAAATTATGTGTTAAGTGATTGGAAAGTAAATGTTGATCAAAAAAACGTAGTTGTCGCAGTGTTTCTTGACCTCAAGCGAGCATTTGAAACGGTAGATCGGTACATCCTAATTGATAAACTATCAAAAATGGGCGTTAAGTCTAATGAATTAAATTGGTTTAGATCATTCATTACTGGGCGAACTCAACGTACCAAAGTGAATGAAAATGTGAATATTGCACTGCCGCAAGGAACTATACTCGGTGTGTACCTGTTTTTGTTATATATAAATGACATGGGCAAAGTGGTAACGTTTTCAAAACTTGTATTGCTTGCTGACGATGGACTTTTGTACGTATGTGGGAGTGACTTTCTTAGCTGTATAAATAATATAAATAGTGATTTAGGAGCTATAAGTGCGTGATTAAAAATGAATAAACTCATCCTAAATACTGATAAAATTAAGTGCCTAATTATTAACAATAACTCGATCGATAGACCCCCCAACATCGTAGTTGACAATGTCCAAATCGAACTTGTTGAGAAAGTAAAATATCTGGGCATCATGATTGATAAAAAACTATTGTTCAATGATCACATTGAGTATACATGTAAAAAAATATCAAAAAAGATTGGGGTCTTAAGAAGAATAAGACAAAATATTTCGTTTAACAGTGCAGTGAAGGTGTATAACGTTATTATTAAACCACATTTTGAATATTGTGGTAGCTTGTTATTTACATGTCCTCAGTTTCAAAAAAAATAGACTCCAAGTCCTCCAAAATAAAGCTATGCGGATAGTGTTAAAATGTGACAGGTGTACCCCAGTAACTTTAATGTTGAATTCGCTAAACTGGCTAAGTTTAAACCAAAGACTATTTATGAATGCTATGCTATTCGTTCACAAATTAAAAAAACGGATTGTGCCCGAATTATCTTTTGGAAGGTGTTACAACAAACAATCATCATTCACCGTATAGCCTAAGATCCGCAGGCGATCTACGAATCCAAAGAGCGAGGACCTCAAGAGGACAGCGGACAATGTACTACATGGGGTTCCAAACCTTTAACAATTTGCCACCTTATTTAAAAAAAACGAATCAGATTTCAACGTATTTAAAAGAAACATTATTGACTTCATTAAATATACTATAAATTAAAAATACAATTTGAAAGTTAAAGATAAAAAACTGTATTTCAAAAATTAAATCTTAAACTTTATATATTTATTGTCATTCCTTACAAAAGCTTATTAATTTATTGTAAATAATGTTTAAACTAAATGGCTTCTCGAAAGCTAAATAAAATGCATCTATCTGTCTATGGATATATAGTATGTGTCCTTTAATCGTCCCAGCATACCCTCTATGTGAGGAAGAGGATACGCATCCTTTTTCGTTAGGGAGTTAACTTTTCTGGAATCAAGACAAAGGTGATTCTTTCCCGGTTTTCTAATTAGAACCACTGGAGAACTCCAAGCACTTTGACTTTCCTCTATAACCCCTAACAAAGGCATGCGATCCAATTCCTCAAAAAGGAGTTTTTGAATAGCAGGCGAAAGAGGGTAGTGTCGCTGTTTGACTGGCTCGGCATCACCGGGGTCAATCACATGCGTCTCCACGCAAGTACGTCCCAAGCCAAGTTTAGCGAATGACGGAAATTTGTCTACTACCTCCTGAAATCGTTTCTGCTGTGCTAATGAAAGAGCATGCTGAGTAGAATCGATTTTAACGTTGTCGATACATGTAATTTCTCGAATCAAGTCAGGTGCAATATTAAATAATTGCCAGAAGTCTATTCCCAAATATAGTGGCTTGGATAAGGAAGGAACAAGATAGAGATTTAATTGTTTGGATAACTTGTTGTAAGTCACAGGAACAATGATTCTGCCTACTATCTTGTGTCCTGCTCCATCTGCAGTCCGGACTTCTGACACAAATGGTAGCAGTGGTATTCCTAGTCTTTCGACAACGTGAAGGCAATTCTTTCCCAGGCAGGAAACGTTCGCTCCACTATCTAACAAGCCGTCAAACTGTTCATTAAATATTTGAATTCTTATATAAGGTCGAGAGTCCAACCGTGTATCAAATGAAGACGAGTCAATAAATTTGTGAAATATTTTTCTTTTTCTTTGTCTTAGCCGGGTTTTATTATAACACTTTGGATCTTTTCCAATCTGTACTTCTTCTAAGGAAAGCAGTCTTGATCTGAGTTCATTATACTTCTGCAGTCTTACATCATAGGGTTTATTATTAATGGAGTTTTTTTGGGGTACCTTCTCGCGGCTCTGAGACTGTGTGTTTTTGAATATGGTAGGCGAGAAGTTTGGTAAGTCAAATGGTTCGGTGTTTGTACTTATATCACATGTTTTTAAACCGGAGTTGTTTGGGTCGAGCGTGATTCCCCGGTTCTCCTCGCGCTCGATCTGTTGTTTCCCGATTCAGGATTACATTTAGGACAATCTGGTATCGTCACGTTGTCTAAGCCACAACGATAACAAAATAGTTTGCGTGCAGGTGATGGACATACCACAAAACTGTGTCCCATTCTTTTGCAATTAAAGCAAACCATTTGCTGATGACGACGCGACGGTCCGAGAGAGCATCTATTTCGACCAAAGGATCAACCTCTGCTTCTTGCTCAATCTCGCTAACGTTTCTATTCGAAAAAGTACTCATACGCCCTCGAAACAGATCCCGTGATAGAATTAATTTTTCCGCTCGTCTGCATTCTTCGCGAAATTGATCCAGTGAAAAGATCGGCATGGGATATATGAGAGTCATGAGTCTGCTATTAATATTGCCCTTTATTATTTTAAGCAGATCTGAGTCTGAAATCGGGTCCCTAAGTTGGTTCTTCAGATGCTAAATTGCATTGTAAAAATCGTCAAATCGTTCGTTACTGAACTGACGACGTAATAATTTGCTTGACTATTTCAAAATCTGTTTCGTGGGCTTTGAATTGCTTTAGTAGCGCATTACGTAGGTGGTGCCAGTTTGTTCTTGGTTGGGTTCGTAGGTATTGCCAATACCATGACTGGGCAATATCTGACAGTAATAAGTGAACGTTTTTTATTACATCGACCCACGGCATATTGTAGTTATCTTTCAAAACTTCGACCCGGAAGATGAAATCTTCAACAGCCATAGTCTTCGAAGTCCCGTCAAACCGAACACCTCATCTGTCTAAGTCCAATTTGCGCATGTGCTCTTGCGACGGCGGAGCTTGTAATGTCTGTCTTGGTGGGCTCACAGCCTCTTCATCTAACTCACTACCGTCTTGAGACATAAAATTGTAGGAGTTATGCGCCGCCCCCGACATACGATTAACCCTGGCAGCATTGGATGAACTATTTAGGGTTTGCCTGATGCCTTGCGATGGAAAGCTATCACGAACATTATTTCTATGGTCGTTAGGTGTCTTGTTTTTAGAACGCCTGGATTTTTTTTTATCAGCTTTAGGATTTTGAAATCTAGGAAATGCATTTTGAAGTGTCACTTTAACAGAATCCTGTATAATATGGTTCATTGATTGGAGTACCGGCGTTTGAATGTTAGTCAAACTTTCTTTAACGAACTGTTGGATGCAAGCACATCCAACCTCAAGCTCATTATTAGCCTCGCGATTATTATCTACTTGCCAAACAGTGTTAGCAGAGGAATGGTTTAAGGAAGTTCCATTCAGTTCGTTCGCTATTGCTAGTGGGATATCTACGTTATCATTTTGATCGGATTCTATATTAAAGTCGCAAATTGAATCAATAATAACTTGATTATCATGTGCCTGATTAGCTGGGTTTTAAATAAAAATGCACTAGATCTCATTTATGATTTAAAATCTCTAAAGTGTAAGTTTCAAATTAAAGTTATGGTCAAATGCACTTTGGAAATGGTACTGATGGATCTGCTTTTTCAGGTTATGAAACTAGATAGTCATCGACTCTTTTAAAACAAATAGTTTACTGCTGTAAACCTCGACCTCGATCGGTGAGCGCCAATTTACTTGTAGTGGCTGGGGCTTGATACTGATGCCCCATAATACTGGAGTGAGGGTGGCACGTTCTTGTAGCCTAGCTTGAACTCGCCGGTTGGGCGGGGATCTCACTCACTATTCACCACACAAAATAAATACATCTTTTATGCTACCCGTGGTCCCTCTCGCACAAAATGCACCGCTCCGTTACCATCCATGTATCCACTTTCTATTTAGGATGGTCCCTAATACCTAAACATCTTCCTACACCAGCTTTTCAAATATACCACCCACTATTCGCCGTTGTCACTAACCCCTTTTAAAGATTCATCGTATAAAAATAAAAAAAATCCGTTTAACTTATTATTCTTCAAACACATGATTTATTTTTATTATATGGAAATACGATTAATTTTTATTTGCAATCTACAGAAATTCATATCAAATGTTAATTTTTATTTGCAACTCTGGTTTAAGATACTAATAAAACTAAAAGTTCTTGATTAAAAAAAGTAATTTTTACCTCCTTCGGTCGGCAGCTGTTGTGCGCACAATAACTGGAACGGGCTTCTCTTGAAAAATAAAAAAAAATCACTACCAAGAACCTTTGGTTTTGACATTTTAAATTGTAAATAAAGCAGTTTTTGAAGTATGACCAAATGAAATTAAGCTACTATAATTTTTAAATGAAAAGAAAAGCAAACTAAACAAGCAGGGAAATCCTAGCTAAGAAAAGTGTACACATTGTAGACATGAAAAATTTAATAAAAAATGAAATCCTAATTCTTTGTGAAAAAGTAAACACAACTAGTAAAACTAATGGCAACAACATCTATTGTTGAGTGACGCCTGATTCACGTAAATATCATTGATCGGGCTAAACGTTTTTTTTTTTTTTTTTTGTTATTTCAGCAAGTGTATTTCCCGCGCACCACTGATAGCGGTCTCCATGTATTGGTTCTTGAACACAAACAGTTACGGAGCAGCTTCCCGGGGTATATATGTACCATCGATGGCGTGATGACGCTACTAGGTACCCATACAGGAGGTCCGGATAGCCGTTATACACAATATTTTATTTTTGATTGCTTGATTATACATAAGCTAACACTGCCGCACCTTTTTTTTTATATATAATTTTTTTTTCTTTGGACCGGTGGTATATTATATACGTCAACGGTCGTCGTGATCGTTCATGGAAGTTAAAGCTCTTGGGTCTCACCTTCCTGAATTATTAATTTTTCAATTTTTTATTTGTTAGACGACGGTATGCACGTGGGTTGACCAGTGATAACTCGTACTTTTCCTAAATTTCAGACATACAACGTAATTTTGAGTCTTATTTCTATCCGCGAAACACTGATTTTTTGTTATTTCTTTTATATATTTTGTTTTTTTTTTTTTGTTCTTCTCAAATTAAAATCTGCAATAAGTTCGTTCGAAAAGCATTTTTTTTTCTTTGAGAGCAGTGCCACGGTTAGACCTCTTCGTCACACGGCTACCACAAAAAAACTGACCAACTCACCAAAAAGCGAGAGCGAGCCAAGAACGGAAATCGCCGCTTTCCCATCATGGTGGCAGAAGTCATCATGGCCAACGCTGTAAGCGAGACTCGCCGTGGGCTTCGTTCAAAGGTTTTTTTTATTTCGATGGTTAACATCGATATTGCCGTGCATAAAACATCGCAGAACCCAGACAGGGTGACCACTACACTACATATTGTTATTTTGCTTAGGTGGTATCGTAACCCGTGGTGACCCGTAAGGAAATTTATTAAAATTCACAAGAAAGGCAAATTAAGACTGATAATGATTGTTTATTGAGCAAGTCTATTTATACTTAAAAATTCTTGCCATACAATTTTATTGTATGACATATATTTCAAATCTTTGAAAGTTCAGATATATTTTTACATTTATCAAAGTTGAAATACATTTTAAAATGATTGAAAGTTGAGATATATTTTTTCATGTTTGAAAGTTAAGATATATTTTAACATGTTTGATAGTTGCGATGTATTCCCCGAGCAATTTTATTCCAAGGATGCTAACCGCATCTTTAAATTATTTCGAAAGAAAATAACCTACCCTCAATACTGATAAAATACACATAACCTTGACTTCCAAACGGCATATTATATTCCCTCTCAGTGAATAATTTTTTACTTTGAGTCTAACCATCCGTTAAAATGTGTTACAATGGCTATCAATATGAATCAATTACAATTTGTAGTTTCTACTACTATGACGTTGACAATGAACATTTATGAGCAGAATTGGTTTTTCTTAGCTGATAAGAAATATTGCGTTAACTTTCAGTTGGCAAATTGAAAACAATCATATTCTTTCTTTTGCAGTTTCACTATTGCCTGGCATTTCAGAATAGAAAAATCATACTTCTCAGAAAGGACATTGTTCTCAAGATCATTGAAAAGCCCAAACAAATCTTTATAATCTCTCAATAATATCATTGAAAGATAATCCTCCCTCAATTTAAGATGAGAAGATAATTTCAATTCCTTCTAGAATATTCCGGAAAATTCAAGAATCCCATCATATGGAAATGTATCAATCTATTGAATGTTCTGGAAGGTTCTACTCGTGACGTCGTCCTTACCTATACAAATTGAACTTTGATCGCTGAAAATACATCAATATTCTTAATAATGTTCTTCAAAATCCTAAACAAGGCTTCTTGAGCCCAAACAAAGCTCCTTGAATATAGATTTCAATCCTTAAATCAAGATTAGAATCCTTGGAAAGCCTAATCAAAGGTCCTTACATTCCCAATTGTGTCCTTCAAAAGCCCCCAAATTTTATTTAATTCATAACAATGCCCTTCGAAAGCCCCTTAAAGGAAAAGGTCCTTAAATTAGTAATAATGTCCTTCAATAGCCCCAAAGGTCGTTGAGTTCATAATAATGGCGCTCGAAACCCTCAAAAAGCCTCTAAACTATCCCCAAAAGGTCCTTAAATTCATAATAGTGTTCCTCAGCCAATCACATTCTCAGGCTCATCCATTCAATATAAACCCAACATATCCATTTTTGAATCCATTATGTATGACGCCATCCCCCCATGACTCAGATACCCGGATGCCCAATTCCAGATGCCACAATAAATAAATAAATAAATAAAATAAATACACTATATATGTAAGCCACCTGACCTTCTTCTTTTTTACTCCTTATCGATACAAAAAAGGACTTTGATTAGAGCCACCTGACCCACCCTTTTGAACCCCTATACCTTAACTCACTAGTCACTACCCGGGTTGTGTTTGCAACATTGAATTCGTCCATATTCTACGTTTGAAAGCTCGTGTGATTGCAGCTATGTATTGCATCTGTAGCACTACAATTGAGCTTAGCCAGTAAAGCACCACTTGCAACTTAAAGTTTTGGCTATGCGATGGTGTCAAATAAGCCGAGGTATGGAGTTCAATACCAGAACAGTGTCCACAATGTGCTTCTTTTTTATTCATCCTCCTGTATTGTTTATGAACAATGAACTCCTATCTTCATGTCTAGTATAAATTCTTAACTAAAAAACAGCAGCAGAAGGGAAACAATAGCAACACTCCACTTCATCAAACGTAAATATCGATGCAAGAGAGGATTTGTGCCTTAGATTTTTCTTTACCCATTCAAGGAAAAGTAAATCAACTTAAATTACAACAAGAGTTTTATTCAATAGCTGCTGAAGACGTAGCTAAATATATAAAAAGGTACAGTTAATTCCGAAAGTCCTGCTTCACTTAATTTCGAAACTAATTATTATAGATACTTACTGACACATCCAAATACAAGCGTACCATACAATACAATGTGTTCAAATTTCACGTTGAATGCACCTGCAGATCATAGGAGTTTATTTGCCCCAAAAAGAGAAGAACTGCTAGGTACCTTCTAGCATTAAAGCAAAAGCATGGAACATGCTGAACTTGCCTCTTGCAGTTTTGTGGAGAATTTCTTCTTCGTTATACTCGTAACTTGTGGGATATATAATATTCCACAAATTGCGTTTTCCTCAATAATATTTATAAACAGGGGCATCCCCTAAGAGCAGGGGCGCTAACAAAAAGTGAAAACATGTGTTGCTTTGCTGTTGTGCCCTGGGGTCACACAAATTTAAATTGCTCCAAATAAATTGCTGACCATTTGGTTGCAAATTGAAAACCAAAAATTCGAACCGTAATCCCTTTTCCTGATCTTTTTTGATACCACAAGCACACATCCACATCCACGCACATCGGTTATAAAAGGTGAAAGGCTTATGGGGGGTATGTATATTTGCGTAATACTGGGTGTAGCTGCCAATGCCACCCAAACAATAAATTGAAACCGGGCGGGCGAGCAGATATCCAGAATATAGGTCGGTCGATTGTCAAGAAGGCTTCCAAATCGAATGTAAATTAAGATATATTTTATTCATTGTAGCACCCATTTCATTTGCCGGTCGTGTTTCAATTTGTTTCTGGATGAGATTTTTGGATTATTTGCACAAACGATTCACAGAGATATATTCCGAATGTTATCTAAAGAAGATATGAAACATGAAGATGAACGTCCTTTCTCTCTAAATGAAAGTACTTAATTGGCAATATGTTTACATCTTTGTTTGTATAATATAACGGTTTTAAGAGCAAGGGCGATTCTAACTGATCTCTATAAATTCTGTTGTGATGCAGTTGAAGTTTTAGCCAACGAGTAAGAAAATATAAATTGCATTCTTTTAAGAACAAATTGTTCCAGGTACACACTGCGTTAACCTTAATTGAATATTGTTACGGTTGTACAGAATAAGAAAGGAATTCTGTTAAATTTATTTTTTGTGTTTATGAAGTGATTGCGATTAGCTTTACCAACTAAGGCTAGCGTGCCATCTGTCCAGGTTTGCCCGAATATGTACTCTTTTTCGCATAGGGGACGTCCGGGAACGTCCGAAATAGTTTTTCTAAATAGTTCGGCTTTGTCCGGGTTTTCCAATAAGCATCAATAATAATATTTGCCTCATAACTTTCATTTATTGCCAAAATAAAATGTGAGTCGAAAAAAAAACTAGAATCAAAACCCTTGTTTCGTTGAAAGAGCTATCCGTAGTGAAGTAGGATTTTACACGTATTACAAATACAAGATCCCACTGCGAACCACTGCTGATAAAAGCAGAAGTATCATCTCGCTGCGGATAGAATGAATGAACTTATGGTTGGTTCATCCTTATAATATTTTGGTCCGATTGATACATTTTATGCATCGTTCGTAGAGTAGCGTTGCAATCTCGATGCAGGTCTTCAACTCATGAGCTACGAGGATTTGGTGTTAAGTTGAAGATTAAATGAAATGATAGAAAAAGGAAAGTCATTCCTCTATTTATTTCACAACATAGTACCTACTACGCGTAGTTGTCAAAATTATAAATTTATTTGTACACACACGTAAATAAATACACAGTCCCATGCAACAGTAAGAGACCAATTTCAACTCGGTGCACCTTCAAGACCTCTATGGTCGATAATAAGCCGAGTATCTATTTTGAACGAGTATCTATCTACGAACATACTCCTTGTTTATATACATAAAACAGCTGATATCATTTTGCGAAAAAAATGTCAAACTGGAAATTTGACAAAGTTATCAAAATCACCCATTCTAGTTGAATGAAAATGTTGGAATTAGTTTCTTATTAAAAATTATTGCTAGTTTTGGTTTGGCACGGATCTATTTGTTCGATTCGTTGATTATTCTGACAGTTCCAAGCTGTTATCATAGTAAGAGTACCAAATTTCAATTATAAAATACAGCCTGTTGCCGATGTTTTTGGCAGGATTTCTTACTTCACTTCGAACAGTTTTAACAACAAAACATGAAAAAATATAATAAAAAACCATGAATTGAAAAACAGGAAATTCGAAATGAACAGCGAAGTGTCGATTGTCAACAAAATCCTAATGTCAATTCTCTTCGTGCTTTTCGATAGTGAATTCGATTTGTTACTTGTTGATTCTGAATTCTGAAACAATTGCGTATAAGTTTTCTTATCAGTTGTTAATTTAATTGGTTTAATATTAAGTTGTGCCGTAAGAAAATATTTGAATAAGATTTAAATTCAAAGGTAACAGATACATATGGCAAATATGAATTGCTCACAATGACTAAAAGAAAATGAACATTTAATGATGAATTACATATAAGGGAACTTCATTTAAAAAAGTTTAATATAATTGAAAGGTGAACTGCTTCATTTATTAAATATCTTCAACATGAAGTACGTACGTTAATACACAAATTGGCAGGGTTTTGCTTCAATGGAACAATTTCAACTTTTTTTTCGCAAAAAATGCCTTACACAAGCAGAGAAGTGAACAAATTTTAGTTTCGCCCTCATATAATTTAAGAGCTTTTAATAATCTGAATTTCCATTCATAAAATTGGTGAATATATGCAATAATTGTGTCATTTTTTAGACATAACACGTGTGGATATAGTTGGTATATTTGTATTTTTTTTATCTTTAAGTGCAATGTATACAGATCCTAATTATGCAAAAAATTTGAACTAACAAAGAACAAGGCAAATGTATCCGTTTCATAGCCGGTGAGGTTTCAAGAGGATCAACTCCTGATGATGAATGCTGAAATCATATACGTCTTTAAAGTCGCTGAAAAGGTGAAGGGGGGGGGGGGGGGGGGGGGGGGGGGGGGTCTCGACTTGAAATTCATTGGTATTTTCCAGGATTTATCTTAGTGTGAATATTTGGTATATTGTCGATATGACGGGCCGGAAGCCAAACTGGTACGTTCCGATAAGTGTGCTGCAGAACGGTCTAAAACGTTCACACGGTACGTTGCTACCCAACTTATATGCGGCATTTAGCATTGTTATGCCTCTATAGTTATTGCAAGACATATAATCGCCTTTTTTGAAGATGGGGCATATGGAGTTGACAGTCAAGTATTCGGACATGCTTTCTTCCACCCATACTTGGTTGATGATTTGGTGTATGCGGCCTACCAAAATACCAGCTCCGTATTTGAATAGCTCCCCTGGTAAACCATCAGAGCCAGCGGCCTTATTGTTTTTTAGCTTACTTACAGCTAAGCCAACCTCTTCTATACTGGGTGGTGAAATCTGTTCTTCATTGGCAGGACGTGGGTTCTCCTCTTGCCCTATCACTCTCTCTACATGATGCCCATTTAGCACCTGTTGGAAATACTGCTTAAATGAATCTACTTTTCCCTGCACTTCCGTAACTAGGTTTCCGATGCTGTTTCGAAGAGCTTGCGTTCCGGTCTGGAAGCCAGCAGCCAGTTGCTTTGCTTTCTTGTAAAATCCCTCTCCGCATGTTGCTTCGATCGCGAGACCTCTTGAGCTGGGGGACTGCGTACGCCCTCTTCTTTCTTCGCATGATACTCCCTTAGCTCGATACTCTTCCCTCTGTTTTGCGCTGCAGCATTTTTAAATGCGCATCTTCTGTCACCTTCTTCCGGTAAACACATACATCATCATACCGCGGGCTTTTTCTCCGGAGTGGCTGGTAACCTATGGTGGTCTCGGCTCCCTCCTCAATGATGTCGCAATATCGGTTCCACATATTGTTGGCGATTGGAGGATCGGTGTTGAATGCACAGGGGAGAGTCTCTCGCTCATCCGCTCTCTAAAGACTCTGGTTCCAGGTGTGCTAAGGCATCCAACATCAAGTTTCTTCTTTTGACCACTTTGTAGCTCTAAATTTAGGTAAAACAAGGAAATGGTCAGAATAGACGTTTACCCTCGGAATGTGTGCATGTTTAAGATGTTGGACTGTGGCATATGCCTACACCCTAAACCCAAAAACTATTTTTTTTTTCCTTACATTTTTAATTAAACCGGACATTCCTATCAGCCGATCAGCTGCAATTGCCACTGAACTTAAATCGTTCGGATAGAGAGCCCACCATTTTCAAAAGAAATTATTCCCACGCTCGCTCTTTTTCATCTATCAGCAGGTAAAATTGAGGTAGGTACACCTTTAGTTTTCATTGTACCGGAATTTAAATAAAGCTAAATCTTTGTGTCCCTAGGGTTTGAAATTTATTTGGCGCAATCTGCCAACATAACCAACCGCTCCTGCCATTGCAATTTTGATACGACCAAAAGCATACATATATGCAGGTGCACATTTCGAAAACCCAGGTGGGAATTATCAAAAACAATTCCATCAAAGAAAAAAAGAGATATTGCGGACGTCCATCTAACATGTTCAGGAATGCATAGTTCACCGAACAGCAGCGTCCGCACTTATTTTTTTTATTAATATCTATACACGATTTGATCATCATATCAATCGTCCCCCAATGTGCCATCGCCTAAGCTACAACGCTGTGTGTTTAATTCAGCCCACACGCGCAAAAGCGACAAGTGACATGTTCTAGTAAAAGGAATTCGCAAATTATTGCACGTGTTCACCGAATTAAAAGTGCTGCTCTGCTGCAAAATCGTGGAATGTACACACCTATAAAGCTGATTAGGGCAGCCAGAAACCAATAGTACCTAGTCAAGGGATATAATAAGTGCTACAATTTAAAAAAAAAAAACTAACCAGGGGCCTATTTCACCAAACTACAAATTAAAACCACAAATTTGTACTTGTGAATCACAATTACAAATTTGTAATCTGGTTTTTCGTTTCACCAAATACAAATATATTGTTACACGAATGAGAGTCACTCCAACCACCAATATTCACTACCCACCCCATCTACTGCATTACAACTAAAGCGGACAACCGTTCTACGACAATCCGGCGACTGCGATCTTATACCCTGGTTAATGACTTCCATGACATCCAGTCTTCATCATCGAAATGCACCGCACAACTGATTTCATCCACATAGGCAGAGTTAGACGCAGTCGCTATCTGTTCTCTGCGGAAATAAATCGGATACTCCTTCGAATCGGCCGCCTAAAGGAGAAAATCGATTGAAGATCGTTGAACAATAAAATTAACTAACAAACTTATTAGATTTTTCCACTGCAGGGTGCCTAAACACCACAGCCGCAACTCGCTGCAAGATTGAAATAGGAGCGCTCCACCGACACCCCAGTACCCGGCCTCTGTGTAGGTGGCCGACTTCAAGTGGCTATTCGGTATGCGAACACCGCGAGCAATTAAACACCGACACAAATAACTCGGCCGGGATCAACTGTACGTTGTCCACCGCTGTCATAGGCATTCGAACCTCCCTGCCTCTCGTCGTCAACAACTAAGCCGCCGAGACCTAAAAAAGGAACCCATTAAATGCGTAAGACAACTCATTCTTTTGTTACTCACCTGCTCTCGTTACCACAGATCATATGACATCTCTGCCTCTACCATCCGCCTCGGATGATCACCGTCAACGACATGGGAAGAAAACCAACTCAAACCCGAGTACTCACCTGCGAACATCTCACCCCCTGTTAAGTTTTACACGGCCGCACCTCACGGATGACGCCCAACAACGAGAAAACTATCCGTGAAAACTCACTTCTGCGACCCATTGCCTGCTCGTGCATCAACATCAATTGACGACTGTCCAACTGGGCCAGATCGTCGTTTTCTCCTCAATTCAATCAAGCAAGCAACAGCACGGAAAATACCCGGAAAACTGAGGAAACTCGAGCTGACAATTTGGCACAATTTCACAAATAAATGCAATTTGTTTACCTATGCCGAAAGTGACGTTTAATGGAATTTGGTTTCGGAGTGCATGCTGCAGTGGTACACTCCAAAGCTCCGTACGCGCTTGCGATCAAAAGAAATGTGGGTGGATTAAGGGAATGTGGAGGAAAGAAGGAAATGCGGATAGGCAGTTTCGGAAAATCTTGCCCTTCTGGAGACTTAAAGACGGAATTGTCAATTTTTATTACGGAAAATTACACAAGAAAATCGAGAAACCAGCGAAAGGGACTTATTCCGGATTTGGAGGCGTATCTTTGGCATGTGACCCCTCGTTTTAAAGGGAATTCGAAGGGCAGTCTGGTGGTATGACAGACGGTGACGAGGTAGGATGCAGGAGAGGAAAATCGAGGAAAAACGATTTTCAATATGGCGGCGGAAAAGGTAATGAAATGTCATTTCTTTTGCAATAACTTCCAGGAACGAAGAGAGATGGCAAGAGCGAAATGGCTAGTAAGCATCAGGGAAATTTGTGGTAACAGTTGGACAAGATAAAACGAACGCGTGCAGCGGATGACGGCCTTAGTCTTTTGGAGAAAATTCGTGAAGTCTGGAACTGCGACTGGAGGTATAAATTTATCGAACAAACTTAATTTTTGTGATAATTTTTGGAGCTGCAAGGAGAAGGACGAAGAAGGACATAGACACAGAGCGTGGTGAACATCAGTCACGACAATTTTATAGATAAACCAAAATTAAACATAAACCTCTCGGGAACCAGAAATTTGGAATAAAACAACAGTGGATTAAAAATCGAAATGCTGTGTTTCTTTTCTTTTCTTTGAATTTTCTTGGGCGTTTCTCAACATTTCTTTTGTGGTTTTATTTCATCGTTAGTCGAAATTTTGCCAGCCGTAGTTTGCTGCTGCCCCCTCTCTGGATTTTGGTAACACTGGTGTCAGATGTGGGGTGACTGATCTCTTTCGTCACCGAAAGATTTCCAACAACAACAATCAACGCAGCTATGGCGCCTCCGATAAAGATGACGATGTCTAAGCCCCCAAGTGAGGAGGATTCGAATTTGCGTACCCTTATGCAAGATTATTTTACCGACCACAAGAAATTCTGGGATCACAAGATGACAGGATGACAGGAAGAACTCCAGTTGAGAGACGAAGGGCTGCGGAAGCGGTTGAACGAACTGGAGCGCACGGTTAGTGCTTTGTCATTTTCCCAAGCAGCTCGAAAGGAGCCCCATTCATCTCCAAATGACCATGCTGACACTCCAACAGGGCATGCAGCCAACCAGTCGCGTGGTACCAATGAGGTCATCGTCAACGAAGAAGCAAAGAAAGCGATGCACTCACATTCCCAATCAACAGCTGAGCAAGGCCGGACAGATATGCTGATGTCTCCAATCCCCTGTACGTTGCAGCCCTACGACGGTTCTGGATCTTGGCTGGACTATTACAGGCAATTTGGGATAGCGGCAAGATGTGGCGGATGGTCCGCGGGAGAAAAGGCCAATGCATTGGCTATGCAATTGCGAAGTGAGGCACTCTCAGTGCTAAGTGCTCTACCAGCGAACGTCGATCTGTGTTACAACGTGCTGACCGAACTTCTTCGACAACGTTTCAGCGGAGATCATCGATCCAGCTATTCGCAATTTCGCAACCGCATCCAGGGGCCTAAGGAAGGCGTGGCCGAATTCGCCTTAGAACTCCAACGGCTAGCAACGTCCGCCTTGCCACAGTGCCCGAACAGTGTAGTTCAGCAGATAATGGTGGGCCAATTCATTGCCGGACTTCGAGATGAAAGCCTCCAGAACTTCATCACCGTAGGTCGACCTCAGTGCCTGTCTGACGCCGTTAATCTGGCGAAAGAGCTGTTCTCTCGAAACGTCCGCCGAGGCCGAGTGCTGCTCACAGGCAGCAATGAAACGGAAACCCCAAAAAGGCACAAACATTCGTAGTGGATTCTGGTGCAAATGTGTCCATTCTACCTATATGCATGGTACCCAAAGAAGCAGTCATCGTCAGTCATCCGATTACCATTACTGAGGTAACGGGAGATGGGCTGCGAGCAGTGGGTAAAACCGAGCTAGAGATCGTGCTGAATGACAGGAAATTCTGCCATGAATTTGTCGTGCTGGACCACAACGTGCTTCCAATCTTAGGGCTGGATTTTCTGGTCACCCACCGGTGCCACCTTGACCTTTCGGACTTATATCTGGAGATTCGAGGGCGAAGGTGTGCTTTGGAAGTCCCAACTACTATTCGTGTTGCCCTGCTCACCATAGGAGACGAGGAGAGGATACCGCCAAATTCATCTTGTGTTCTGCAAGTTCCATCGATAACTTTCAGCGCTGTGACTTCTGACCATGTATGGATGCCGAGCTACCAAAAGGAGTCTTGCTTGCACGAAGTGTGGTGGATTGCACCAAACCAACCATTCCGGTCCGATTGTGCAACACCACAGCCGAAGAACAATTACTGCCCTCTGGACTGGTACTAGGTCGGATAGAAGCTGCCGAAGTATGTGAGATACCAACAGCCACTAATGAAGACCCATCTGCTACCTTCGACATTGGCCCAACAGAGCTCTCCGAGAAGGAGAAGGAACAATTTCTGGCTTTGGTAAGAAAATATAACAATGTCTTTTCTGCAGGTCTCGACCATGGACTTGCAGAGTGGGTATTGGCAGGTGGCGATGGACCAACAAGACAATGAAAAGACGGCCTTCTCCGATGGGCAGGGCCTCTGGCAGTTTCGCGTCATGCCATTCGGGCTCTGCAATGCCCCGGCAACCTTTGAGCGACTGATGGATGCCACGCTTCAGGGTGTCTCATGGCAGAACGCCCTGGTATATCTCGATGACATCATCGTCTATTCGCAAACATTCGCCGACCACCTATTGCATCTAGAGGAAGTTTTCGCCTGGCTTCGAGTAGCTGGGCTAAAGTTAAGCCTCCCCAAGTGCGCATTCTTCAAGAAGAGAGTGGCCTACCTGGGCCATATTGTCACTGGAGATGGTCTTCAAAATGACCCAAGAAATGTAGAGGCAGTACAGGGGTGGTCTCAGCCGAGGTGTAAGCGAGATGTACGTAGTTTTCTGGGCCTCTGCTCATACTACCGCAAATTCATTCTTGGATTCAGCACACTGGCAAAGCCGCTGTCGGAGCTAACAGAGGAGCGAAGACGTTTTGCGTGGGGAGAAGATTCCAACAGCTGAAGATCCGTTCATACTGGACACCGACGCTTCTAATGTCGGCATCGGCGCTGTCTTGACCCAGAGACGAGGGGACGCGGAGGTAGTTCTGGAGTACTACAGCCGAACGTTACACAGAGCAGAGCGGAACTACTGCACCACAAGGCGGGAATTGTTGGCAGTGGTACATGCCACCAAGCATTTCCATCATTACCTGTTCGGCCGGAGGTTCTTACTACGGACGGATCATTCCTCTCTTCGCTGGCTACTTAATTTCAAGGAACCAGAAGGACAAATGGCGAGATGGTTGGAGCGGCTTCAGCTGTACGATTTTGAAATCCAGCACCGACCAGGACTCAAACACGGGAATGCAGATGCACTGTCCAGAAGGCCATGTACGAGCTGCCCACATTGTGATCGAAAAGACGCGTTAAGCTACGACGAGGAGAAGATTATGTTGAATGGAATAGTTCCGGAGGGCCTACATGCAAAGCAGGATGTGGACGCAGACCTTAGGCAGGTGAGGCTTTGGGTACAAGAAGCCAGGAGACCGTGTCGAGAAGCGATCATGGGTGAGAATCCAGTTTTAAAAGCTTACTGGTCACAGTTTGATTCACTTATGGTAAAGGAAGGTGTTCTGTGCAGAGTTTGGACTCTAAAAAATGGAGACAAGGTAAACCTACCAGTAATTCTTCGATCACTTGTTCCAGAAATCTTAGAAGCCTTGCACAACTCTCCCAGCGGAGGCCATCTAGTTCAGGGTATGACTTTAGAAAAGATTAAAGAACTTTTTTATTGGACAGGTCGAGCATTGGATGTAATAAAGTGGTGTCGAACTTGTAAGACTTGCTGTTCAAAAAAAGGACCCGACCAGAAAGTTCGCGGACCGCTGCGGCCATCCATCGTAGGCACCCCCTTCGAAAGAGTCGCGATAGATGTATTGGGGCCCCTTCCCTGCACACATAGAGGCAACCGTTACATAGTCGTCATCATGGATTACTTTTCCGAGATGCCTGAGTGCTTTGCGTTGCCAAATCAGACGGCTGGGCTGGTGCTATACGGACTAATCGAGACCATTTTCTGCAGATACGGCGTACCACAGTTTCTTCACTCCGACCAGGGACGTAACTTCGAGTCAGAGGTCTTTACGAAGACGATGCAGAGGCTAGGAGTTCAAAAAACTCGACAACATCACTTCACCCCCAGTCCGATGGGATGGTCGAGCGGTTTAACCGGACAATACTGGACTACCTGGCGAAGTTCGTCGATAAAAATCAGCACGACTGGGATGAGCACCTACAACTCGCCCTGTTGGCATACCGCTCCGCCACCCACGAGTCCACCGGATTTTCTCCAGCAGAAATATTCCTCGGAAGACAACTGCGACTTCCTGTGGATCTGGAGTTTGGCACGCCGTCCAAACCTTCATCATCACCGCCAGAATACTTGCAGTTCCTTCAGGACAAGATGGATAAAGTCCACGAAATGATGAGGCAAAACCTCAAAAGAAACGCCGAGAGGATGAAAATCAGGTATGACTTGCGGTCCAATATAACATCTTTTCAGGCTGATGACCAAGTATGGCTGTACAATCCCAAACGTCGCAAGGGTGTATCAATAATAAATTAACATTTGCTGCACAAACGCGAGAAACACATCTGCAAACGGTCGATTTAGATATCCCATTCCCAAGCCTGTGAGAAACTGCTGCCTTGGTGTTAATGCAAAGTTTTTTTCAGTCATGTCGGCTATTTGTGGCCCAATAATTGCAATTATTTCCTCGGACTTGCATCGAGTCAGGCGAAATTTTTCATTAAAATTAAATAACTAAGAAATTACATTTTTTTCTTAAAATGAAGACATGATCGTCACTTTCGCTACTATCGCTACTACTATGCCTTCGTTTTAAAGACATTTTTTCGATTACTTTCAATATGAAACAAAATTTGTAGGAGGAATTACACGTCAAATTTCAGTTGTAAAATATTCTCACATACTACACAAAATTTGAAAATAATTTTCTTTGGTGAAACGTAAACTCACAAATAAGTCAACTTTTCCCAAATTTGTAACTTGTAAATTACAACTATAAATAACTTTTGGTGAAACGAAAATGGAAATATTCCCACAAATTTCCCTTTGTAGAATACAACTACAAATTTGTAATACTCACAGTTTGGTGAAACGACATAAATCAACAAAATCACAAATGTTGTTAAAAAATGCTTATAAATACAATATTGTAAGTTGGTGAAATAGGCCAGTGGCTCTCACAATTATTTTTCATAAATTTACCTCAAATTCTTTTTTTATTTTAATTGAGCAATTAACGTACTTGTTTACATAAACCCAAAAGATTGCAATTTGTATGTGTGTGTAGATATAAAGTAGAGAAATAATTAAAAGAAAGTAGTGAACAAACAATCAAACAAAAAATCAACAGAATGCATACAGTAACCAGCGAAGGAAACATGTGGCCACATCTTTCGTCGTCCGGAAAACAGTAAGTCTTTAAGTAATAAAATTCATCGCTTAAATTTCTTTCGCAAAACTTTAAACCTATTTCCATTAAAATATAAAACACAAATTACCTAATACAATACACACATAATACATACTTAACTAACGCATCCGCGTTTCAACCCCACCTACCTGTACATCACAGGATACGTGCCTCGCGATTAGCACATGGTCGATTTGGTTGGGGGTTCGATCAACTGGAGAGCCCCAGAATGCTGTATTACGAACTGCTGCAAAATCGATTAGTCGGTAGCAGTTGTTGTCGTGCCGCGAAGTCTGTGCTTATCAACAAATCCAACTAATCCGCCGAAAATGTTTTCCTTACCTTCCTTCCGTGGGGTCAGTCCAGGAGGTCATAGAACTAATCCTTGATGAAATCCGCCGCGTCATCGGTAGAGGCGTGTGAACATATTAGGCAAATGTTTGGAAATGTAGCTTTGATGTGGATCATTGCCAGGCGATCACTTATCGGCTTTAAGTATATAACTTTTGTCCTAATCCGATTTCCCACGACGAATTCGCACCCTTACATACGCAATCTTTTATGGCAGCTGTAATAAATGTAGCAATTTTTATACCCTATTCTAAGGGTATATTAATTTTGACGCATAGTTTGTAACATACCTTAATATTGCTGTAGACCCTTAAAAGTTACTATATTTATGATCAGCATCGATAGCAATGTCGATCTAGCCATGTCTAGTTTACGAATTTTTGCAATCCGCCCACAAACTCAAAAAAAAACAAAATTTTCGAAAAAATCGAATTTTGAGCTAGAAAGCTGTTTTTTTTTATAGATGATCTATGACTCCTAAAACTGCTCGGGAGATAAAATTTTCAAAATCCGCCCACTGACACGAACACAATTAAATAAAACAATTTTATTGAAAACCCAAAATTTGAGCTAGGGAGCTGAAATTTATAATATATACTCTATACGGGCCCTTTAAGCTCATGTGTAAACATTTTCAAAATCCGCCTACTGACACGCCCACAATTTAAAAAAATACTTTTTTTGAAAATCCAAAGTTTGAGCTAGGGAGCTGAAATTTATAATGTATACTCTCTATGCTCATGTGTTAATTTTTTTTAAATCCGCCTACTGACACGCCCACAATTAAATAAAATAATTTTATTGAAAAACCAAAGTTTGAGCTAGTGAGCGTTGTTTTTTACAAAAGCTTCGTTTTTTCCGATAAATGTTATTTAACAAAACATGTAGAGTGTTCTTAAGAATTCAACCGTGCTTAGACTTTTGTCACGCCCACTTATGAGGGATAGGAATAAGAATAGGTATCCAAGAGTTCGCCCAAGGGGACTGTAGCCCGTCCCTATGTTTTCTTTTCATCATACCTGATCTTATCCATCGTATCTCTCTTGTCAACTTCCGAAGGGACGCGGAGTGTACATACTCAAAGTTATATATGTCAAGTTTTTGCATGTAGCTGGATTTACGCAAGACAACGATTTAAAACTTGAATGTGTCTTTTTCACCACCCGCTGCAACTCCTGGCATGTAAATTCTCATATACCTATGTATGCCAGGTTGTGTACATGATATTTCAAGTTGGGAGTTGGTATCTGCCTCAGCTCACATTAAAAAAAACTTTGAACATCTCTTGGGCTCGTACACCGGACGGCTTTCGGCTTTACATGCAGGAGCTCAGTTGTCCGCTGGTAGGGAAAAAATATAACGCAACAGAGATGGCTCAACTGTTAGATTCCACAAAAGCCAACAAGTACAGTACAAGGTACCCAAACTGCAAAGTGATAAAATGTATATTACTAAATATTTAGAACATGAAGTAGGTACTACAATAAAAGTGAATCTTTTTGTATTTATTTATTTGTACATCCAATTGGTTTTGTACTCTTTTTTGGCTTATATTTTTTCTCAGTAACTAGTTTTCGCAACAATATTTTCAGTAAAGTTTTTTTTTATAAAAACAGGACGGAGCCTTTGATGATAGTTCGTAGCTACATTTTTCAACTTAATGCAATTCCCAATGCAGCTCTAAGAGTGGTTTTAATGAATAAAATGTATTTCGTGTTTCTTAACGTAGCTTGCAAAATACTGAAGATATACACTCACAGAAGTTTTTTTTTGTCACTAATGCACCGCACCAAGTCGAAATAATATGGAGTCAGTTTGGCAATGGGCTGAAAAGATGGCCCGACCACCTTTATTCTTTAACAGAATTTATGTAAAACGTAAAAAGTAAATAAAATCCCAACATGAAAACATGATAGCTATAGGTATCTACTCCAAATTGCTTTTCGTTTTATATAATAAAAAAGAAGGGGCACAGTAGCGCAGAGGTTGGTGTCCTAGTCTACTAATCTAAAGGTCTCATTATCAAATCCCTCGGGACCAAGTAACACCTTAAAGTTGTTTCCACCTTTTGCAAACGTCGGACTATCATCCAAGAGTATCAATCAAGCTTCTCAAATGTATAGTTGGGATTCGGCTTTAAATCGTACGTCCCTTCCAATACATTTATTTTTATACCCTATTCTAGGGGTATATTAATTTTGACGCATGGTTTGTAACATACCTTAATATTGCCCGTAGACCCCTAAAAGTTACTATATTTATGATCAGCATCGATAGTAATGTCGATCTAGCCATGTCCGTCCGTCCGTCCGTCCGTCGGCAAAAATTAGGCCTTTAAACTGGGCCTAGAGAGCTGAAATTTTAACCATATACTCTCTAGGGTCCCGAAATAATCAAGTTTAAGAATTTTTGAAATCCGCCCACAGACACGCCCACAAACTCAAAAAAACAAAATTTTGGAAAAAATCGAATTTTGAGCTAGAGAGCTGAAATTTTTTATATATGATCTATGGCCCATAAAACTGATTGGGACATAAAATTTTCAAAATCCGCCCACTGACACGCCCACAATTAAATAAAACAAATTTTGGGAAAAATTCAATTTTGAGCTAGAAAGCTGAAATTTTTTATACATGATCTTTGGCCCATAAAACTGCTTGGGACATAAATTTTTTAAAATCCGCCCACTGACACGCCCACAATTAAATAAAATATTTTTTTTTGAAAAACCAAAATTTGAGCCAGGGAGCTGAAATTTTTAATATACACTCTCTAGGGGCCCTTTATGCTCATGTGTAAATATTTTCAAAATCCGCCTACTGACACGCCCACAATTATTTTTTTTTTATTTTTAAAAGTCCAAAGTTTGAGCTAGGGAACTGAAATTTATAGTATATACTCTCTAGGTGCCCTTTATGCTCATACTTAAATTTTTTTTAAATCCGCCTACTGACACGCCCACAATTAAATAAAACAATTTTATTGAAAAACCAAAGTTTGAGCTAGGGAGCGTTTTTATTTACAAAAGCTTCGTTTTTTCGATAAAATCCTTTAAATTTTTGCCACGCCCACTTATGAGATATAGGAATAAGAATAGGGTATCCAACAGTTCGCCCAAGCGGACTGTAGCCCGCCCCTATGTTTATTTATTATTTTATTTATTTATTTTCTTGAAAAAAAACTTACACTGTAAGAGTCTTATAAAATAGTGAAGATTATAATTATGAAACAAGAATAGAATAAACATCTTTATGAGATGTTAGAGGATAACTAAAAAAAAAGAAGAAGAATAGAGTAAAAAAAGAATAAGAAAAAATATTAAAATTAAACTTAATCATACATCTCCATTATAAGTCTAACAGAATTAAGAGGATTGATTTTGAAAAAAAACCTTGAGCTCGGTGGGAAACCGCCCTGTGCCGCCTGACCTTCTAACATGCCTTGGCAAGGAATTCCATAAACGAATGGAGATTACAAAAAACTGTCGTTCGGATGAAAGGCAAGCGAACCGCGGATGTGTAAGTTGAAAGGATTTGTTTGACGAACTAAAACTCAACTTGTCAAAGAGATAAGTAGGCGGGTTAGTTTGAATCATATTAGATAGCAATACAAGGGATCTGTAACGAAGTAGGTGATCAAAGCAAATGTTATAAAGCAATTTCGCGTAGCTAGAGACTCGATCAAAACGATTAAGATTAAAAACATAACGCGTGGTGTTATTAAATGCAACATTTAGCGTTCTTCTGCTATTAGCATCACATCAGCAAAAAATTTCGCATCCATAAATAAGAATGGGAGTGATGAGGGTTTTTGCTAGCAATATACGTGTTTTAAGGGGAGTATAATTTATGCGACATCCACAGCTGACGTAACATACCGTACACTTTGCCAACAGTCGCATTGATGTGAGTATCCCATGTCAACCTCATATTGAAAACCATTCCCAAGCTTCTGCCAGTGTCGACATATTCGATTTTGGATCCACTAAACATTATATCAGAGAAGAAGGAGATATCTAACGGTTTTTTACTTATAACAAGACATTTGGATTTTAGGGGGTTTAGAAAGAGTCCGTTCTTCTCTGACCAAGTGGATATCCTCCCAAGATCACTATTGATAGAGTTAGCGCAGTCTTCTATCATTCCAAGAGGGCAGCTTCGCTACAGCTGGACGTCGTCAGCATACATATGGACTGATGATATAGCTGATATTATTAAGGGAATTTCATTTACATAGAGTGAGAAAAGGAGAGGTCCCAGAATCGAGCCTTGCGGGACTCCTCTACTGTTACAAAGGAAGTCAGATAAACGATGACCCACTGATACAGCTTGTTTCCGAGACTGAAGATATGAAGACATTAGTGTGACAGAGCAATTTGAGAAACCAAATAACGTTGTTAATTTATTACACAGATTAGTGTGATCGACGGTATCAAATGCCTTCGAAAAGTCAAGAAGCACTAAGAAAGTCACTTTATTTTCATCCAGCGATTCTCTAATATCATCGACCACTTTTATAATCGCTGTCATGCAGCTGCGATGTTTCCTAAAACCGGTTTGCATTGGGGTGAGCAAGTTGTTTGAGAGAATGTGCGAATTTATTTGTCTTTGCAGTATCCTCTCAAATATCTTAGAGAGATAAGATAGTATGGAAATTGGCCGATAATCTTTATTGTTACCACTTTTTTTAATGGGTATTATTTTTGCAGTTTTCCATTGTTCTGGGTGGTAATGACAAAATTGAAGACATGCAGTAGAGAAGGGCGATTGACTGGGAGAATTATTTTGACAAGCTTAGGATGTATTTCGTCGAAACCAACAGCATTCGATTTAACGGATAACAAACAAGCAATAATTTCTGTGTTATCAACGCAAGCGAACTCAAAAGCACTAACTATCGAACTGGGATCACGAGAGACAGACTGACTTGAAGAAGCGACATCTATAGCAGGAATAGGAAGCGTAACAAAACTCTCATTCAGGAGGTTTAAATCAAACTATCATCAACATTCGGGATGTTTTTGCTATTTCCAATCCCGATTTCTCGCAAATTTTTCCAAAGCTGTCGTCCCTTCATTAGAGGATTTAGTTTGTTTTCATAAAAACTTCTTTTGGCAGTTCTTATTTTTTTGAGCACCTGGTTACGTAAGGAGCGATAAACTTGTAACTGTACATTCAACATATAACGCTTCCACTCATTATAAGCCCGATTGCGCTGCTCGATAAATAGGCGAATTTCAGCAGTAAACCATAGACATTGACTATTATTCATACGTTTTACTCTTAGTGTAACATGATTGTTAAAAAGGCCACGAATATTACAGTTAATGAACTCGATTTGGTCACTAAGGGAGGACATAGTGAATAAACGATCCCATGCAATAATACGGGTGTCAACTTTCATCCGATGATAGTCAATGCAATTGAAATTTCTAAATTCATAGTTCGAAACAGAACAACTTACCAAAAAGTCAAAGTTTAAAAATAAGAGATCATGTTTAGAAAACGCTGGAGCAGACAGCTGGTTATATAAAAGGATATCATTACGATCACTTACAAAAACAAAACATCCAGAAGAGTACTAGATTCAGTATTGAAATGAGTAGAATTAGTTATGTTAACCGGGAACAAATGAAGTGTCGCTATACTGTCAATAACAGTTCTCTCAGCCAGAAGGTTGCTATTTAAGTCACCACCAACTAAGATCTTAGGATAACATATTGATATCGATTCCAATAGATTTAAAATTGGGGTAAAGTCGATATACTTATTAGGTCTGTAGACAGAACCAATAAGAAGATCGCCATCTTTAGATTTGAGCTCCACAAAAACATAGTCAATTGCACATCCGGCTGTAGATTTACATTTTAAGTAGCATCTCAAACCCTTTTTCACATATATTGCAGCACCACTGCCCACTGTGTCTAATAAGTTCAATGGGGTGGACCTTTAATTTAATAGTTTTTGATATAAATTTAATAACATTGATACTATTGTGCAAAATTAGGCACCCGCCAATTATTTAACCAGTTTAAACTATTGATTTAATAGGATTTGACTTTTCATTATTAATCGCACGTAGGTACTATTGTTTTAATTGTTTTATGCAGTTAAACATTTTTGATTGCAAAAAAATAATAATACTGTATACCATTATAAATATCAGTATATGTATCATACTATAAGTCAGCCAACTATGTTAGTCAGCCAACCGCATGTAAATGCAGCATAAAGTAAAGCACTTTTCCTGCGAATTTCCAAATTAGCTCATTTTGTCTCTTTACGTTTTAATAAACGATCTAGTACTTATAATTTTAAGATATTCTTAAACTCCCCTTCTTTTCTGAGTATTTAAATTTGAATTGAGATTTGTCAGATTATTGTGGTTTTTTCTCAATTTGAGTTTAAGATTTGATTTCTTTTTCTTAAAACGACATTAATCGATTCTTCCCAAAAGACAAAGGAAGGTAGACATAAGCCTTTTTGACGAAATAAGTTTTACAAACCCGGTAAAACTGTTCAACACCAAACCTTAATCTACTGCAGTGTGGAATTCGCGGAAATTTTTTTTTATTTAAGTCATCTTGATTTCAATAAGAATTTCGTAAGCAAACATTAAATTCGAAACAAAATTGAATATACCTAGGCGAATCCGTACGAAAGTATTAACGTTGTCCTTAAAAAGTGAAATAAAAACATAAAGAAAAGCTACAGGCCGCTTGGGCGTTGGATACCCTATTCCTGTTAAGAAGGATATTGTCCACATATTTTGTTATACATAAAGCGCCCCAAAAAGTAGGGTGGTAATTTTTTTGTAGAATGGAATGGAATAGAATTACTTTATCTATTTTGCAAAGCATAGGACTTAAATTTGCTTTGACTTCTTCAATAAATTGTTTATTTTTTTTATTTTTTTTTTAAATATTTATAGTTGATCATTTAAGCTCCCTGGAGTGTTAATATTACAAATTTTAGCTTTCAAGCTCGCATTTTGATTTTTTCGATAAAATTTGTTTTAAATTGCGGATTTTAAAAGTTGAAATCTTTGAAGTATACATATTTTTCAAATTTCAGCTTTCTAGCTTTATTGCCTATACAATTTGACAATGGACGAACGAACATGGCTAGATCGACATATGAAACTTTCGATGGTGATAATGATAACAAATACAGTCACTTTCAGGGGTCAACGAGCAATATTAAAGTATGTTACAATATGAGTTATTATGAGTCATAGAGTATACAAATGTCCAACAAAGTTCCATTTGCATCACAAAGATTTTTCGATCTGGATCTTAATCATGAAATCTTGATTAGAATTAAAATATACAAGCTCGCATAAACTATTTCCAGCTCGGCGAACAGTTTCTGTTTTAGAATCTCTTGTTCTTTCTTTTAATTTTTCCTTCAATTGGTACAAGATATTCTTTACCAACATAGGTGAAACAACCGCAGAACATCTTCTTTTGTGGGTGTTTGACCCCTCGAATCGATAAAAAAAATAGTATTGTTTACATTAATTCGCAAAAAACTGTAAATATCTCTTCATCAGTTTCAGTGTTGGTTTAAAAACCGGAGTGAAAGTTAAATCGATAAAGTACATTTATTAGAAAGGAATATATCACACATTTTCAACATAAATAGGTAAGTTATCAAAAAATATTTGTTGATGTATATATTAACATTTCGCGGATATTACCATTTGTTTTTTAATAAGTGCCATATAAGTAAAAACTAAATTTGTATTCATTTGGTTTAACGGTAAACGTTTACTTTAATATAAACGTTTACTTTAATAGTAAACATCCCATTAATTCAATGTGACTCCTGTTGCACTTTATTGTAAATCCTAGTGAAACGCATATCTTTTAACTAGAATCCCATTGTTTTAATAGTATATACATATGGTTTAACGGTAAACGTTTCCTTAATGGTGCACATCCTGTTAATTCAATGTGATTCCTATTGCACTTTATCGTACATCCCAGTGAAACGCATATCTTTTAACTAGAATCCCATTGTTTTAATAGTATGTACCATTAATATACATATGGTTTAACGGTAAACGTTTACTTTAATGGTAAACATCCTATTAATTCAATGTGATTCCTATTGTATTTTAACTTACATCCAATTGAAACGCATATCTTTTTATTAGAATCCCATTGCTTTAATAGTATGTACCATTGATATACTTCTTAATAATGTCCACGCTTCAAATATTTTATCATAAGTTTCAGTGTCGTGATTGAAAGCGGTTGGAATCAGTGAAACCTAACAAAGTATTTATTAAAAAGAACTTACAACAAAATAGTTGTAATACAAATATAAAGCAAGGTAAGTTATCAAGAAATAATTATTCATTAATATATTATCATTTCGCGGATTTAATTACCTATTTGTTTTTAATTAGTGCCATATAGGATATAAGTAAAAACTAAAAACTTTTGCGTGCTGCGTTCAATAGTGGTTTATTTTATCATTCGTTGGTTTTTAATATGGTTGGACTGCTATATCATGCGATGAACATTGATCTTATTGAAAAGTTATTTTACCAGGAAGTCCTTGGAAAACCAAAAAAAGTCCTTGAAGCCCGAAAAAATATTTTGCCAAAATATCCTTACAAACCGCGTTGTATTCTTATGTTAACATTTATTTTACCAAGAGGTCCTTGAAAACCGGAAAAGTGGTATTTTTCCAAAATGTCCTATCAATCGGTGCACTATTTCTGTGTTCAAGGTTTTTTACCAAGAGATTCTTGGAACACCAAAAACGGATATTTTTCCAAAATGTCATTTTCATATTAAAATGTCATCAATATTTTTTATCAAATTTGCAATAATGAACGTGATGATACCTTTCCAGAGCTCTTGCTGAATCACTACCGCAGTGATGTTCTGAATTCCCAATATATTCTTCTTTCACATTGCATTTGGTTTTTCCCAAATTATCGAAAGATTTAAAAAAACGTCGTAAAAATAGAAAAAAAATAAAAACTATACCTGTTCTTAATCAAGTGATCTTTGAACTTTTACTCTGTTTAAAAATAAAAGTTTTGGAAGAACATTGCCTATATGTCAGTTGCGTTTAAAATCTCCAAGTCACAATACTTCATTTTGTAAGTCAACGACATAATTGCGTATTCCGCCGTTTTTATAACAAAATATTTGCAACATAAATAGCAAGAGAAGTACGTTATCAAGAAGGAATTATTAATTTATTTATTATTATTTTTAATTAATTCTCATAATATGTTTGTTAAAAACTCCTATCTCTGATGGTATCGGAACATGTGCCGAATCCCATGAACCGTTGAATCCAGATGTTGAGCAGACGATCATATGGCTGATGCATAACAATGAGCCATGGACTGATATTCAAAAGAAATGGAGCAAAGTCGTAAGGCAAAGTCAAAAAGACATTACGAACGGAAAAGTAAACGTCCTTACGAAATGGCCTCTTTTCAAGTATGCTCTGGGACATACGTTGGTTAGTTTAATCATTATTTTAATTTAACCATAAATACTTTAATAACTAGGTTAGGTTAGGTTAGGTAAGGTGGCTGCGAGGGCGTGAGCCCAGGCACACTTAGGCCGCAGTTTCGGCCCGTTGTGATACCACAGAAAGGGGGGGGGGGGGGGGGGTGTTCTGCCGGTCGTCGCTCGGCCTACTTGGTTCTCTGTGACTGCCTCCTGTGAGGTAGTGGTCTTAGGGGGGAAGATACTCCTGAAGGGGTCAGGGTGTGCAGCCCGGCTGTGTTTCGCATGGGTTGCGATGTGTTGGGTGTCTAGTGCAGAGGTTTAGTTGGTTACCAAACTGTGACAGAGGGCGTGACTGAAGATAGTCCAACCCCGCTACACGCATCGCGGGCGTGCGGCTTGTGGCGACTGTTGCAGTACGAGCCTCAAGTTACACCATTCCGCGGAAAGGAGCAGGGAGGGGCGGCCTTGATAGTCGATTTGGAATTATGATGACTGAGTTCGGGGATTTGTGGTGCAGGTTTTGAGGCATGGGAGAGAAACAGAGTGTGGTGACTGTTGCAATCTAACCTCCACTCTGTTCCCGTTTTGTCTGCGTAGCGGGGAGGCAGCAAGGCCGGTGGAGACCGTTTCAGTCGATCCGCCGGGTTACTGTCTCGCCCTCGGAGTGGAGTTCTGACTGAAGTGACTGATACAATCTAACTACAGTGAGAACTCTTTTCCTTTGCAGGGGAATAGGTTTGGGGTGGTCTGCGGGAGGGGAGTGGGAGGGGCTCAAGTCATCGTCCAATCCGTCCCCTAGCTCAGCTGGTTACAAAACTGTGCCAGAGGGCGTGACTGAAGGTAGTCCAACCCCGCTACACGCATCGCGGGCGTGCGGCTTGTGGCGACTGTTGCAGTACGAGCCTCAAGTTACACCATTCCGCGGAAAGGAGCAGGGAGGGGCGGCCTTGATAGTCGATTTGGAATTATGATGACTGAGTTCGGGGATTTGTGGTGCAGGTTTTGAGGCATGGGAGAGAAACAGAGTGTGGTGACTGTTACAATCTAACCTCAACTCTGTTCTGTTAGGTTTGGGGTGGTCAACAATGTCAATACAGAAGCCGTAACGAATGCACTCCTCAGACTAAACGTGGACAGCTGCCTCTGTACCTGGATAAAGAATATGCTAGAAACCAGGCTGATCCAGGCGGAGCTCGGCAGCTGTCTGACCAGGAGGTCAGTGTACAGAGGCACACCACAAGGAGGAGTGCTCTCACCGCTACTATGGATCTTAGTAGTCAATGAGATCATCTCCAACCTAGAGGAGGATGGATGCAAAGTTAAGGCCTACGCGGACGACATTGCTATTGCCATAACGGGGAAATTCCCCCACACGATCAGAGACCTAATGGAATCAGCTCTCAGGAAACTATCCTCCTGGTCCATTAAAGTCGGGCTCAATGTTAACCCATCAAAAACCGAACTGGTTTTATTTACAAGGAAAATTAAGGTTCAGGAGATAACGCCACCTACGCTCAACAACGAACCACTCAAATTTTCCAGTCAAGCTAAATATCTGGGAACGATCCTAGATAGCAAACTCAGTTGGAAACCAAACATCCAAGACCGCATAAGGAAGGCTACGATTGCCATTTACACCTGTAAAAAGGCCTTAGGCTCCAGATGGGGTCTACAGCCTAAGATAACTCACTGGCTGTACACGGCGGTCGTTAGACCTATCCTCACTTACGGTATCATAGCATGGTGGCCTGCAATATCGAAGCAATGCCACGCAAGCGCCCTGGAACGCGTCCAGAGGGCAGCCTGCATATGCATCACAGGAGCCTTAAGATCCACACCAACGGCAGCCTTAACGACTTTTCTAAACCTCCTCCCCATTGATATCTATGGGAAGATGGCGGCCACTAAGGCGGCCCTGAGATTAAGAGAATCCAATTCGTGGCAAAGTTCACACTTTGGGCACAGCCGCATCCTAACTGCCCACAAGATCCCCAACAATACGGATTATCTAATCCCAACACTAGATTTCAGTAATAAATACAAGACGGCCATACCAGACCGAGCCAGCTGGGAAGAAGGTCGCATTGTAAACAATGACGCCATTGAAATATACACCGACGGGTCAAAGACAGCCGACGGCACAGGGGCGGGCGTGTTTTCAGACAACCCTGCGCTCAGTGTCGTACTACGACTGCCTGACCACTGCAGTGTATTTCAGGCAGAAGTCACGGCTATACGCGAAGCAGCACGCAGACTCTCTATGAGCCCGATAGATGGAAAAACTATCGTGATTTACATAGACAGTCAGGCAGCGATTAAAGCCTTAGAATCACCAACAATAAGATCCAAGTTGGTAAAACAATGCCGAGAATCTCTTAACGAGATCGCGGTCAGATGTAACACTTCACTGTGTTGGGTACCCGGTCACAGTGATATTCCAGGCAACTGCAAGGCGGACGAGTTAGCCAGACGGGGTTCCGCACAAGAACTCTCTGACAACAGAGAGACACCGACGGTACCCATTCAGACACTGAAACTCAAACTTCTAGACAACGCGTTAATAGAAGCAAATAACAGATGGAATAGCATCAGTACATGCGTGTCCTCAAAGCAAATTTGGACCAAATACGATGCGAAGAGAACATCCAAACTCCTCTCCATCAGCAGGAAAAATATCAGCTCTGTAATCGGAGCAATCACCGGGCACTGCCTTCTAGGCAGACATGCCATCAGATTGGGTGCTCCCTCAAACGACTTCTGCAGAAGCTGTAGAGACGTCGAAGAGGAAGAAACCACCACTCATCTCCTGTGCAACTGCCCCGCACTAGCCAATTCAAGGAAACAAATCCTCGGCAACTATTTCCTCGATGATCTAAATGATCTCAGTGAGGCAGATATTGGCTGTATCAGCAAATTCGTCACTAGGTCCAAATGGTTAAACTGAGCTAGAGGACGGATTGGACGATGACTTGAGCCTCTCCCACTTTAATAACTAAGAATTAACAATGTCGTTACAATAATTTAAACTAAAACGCGAAAACATGCCCTTAGAATAAAATACAAAACATAATCTTCTAATATTTCAGGTTGAAATAGACTACGACATCCTAAATCGCATATTTTTGAGATCTGGCCATCGTTTGAAGAAAAAATAGTCCCGTACTATAAGAGAAAAATACGTGATAAAACGTCTATAAGCCTTTTGAATGAACTGGAAAAAGAAATTGATACAAGTAAGATAAAAAATTTTATAAAAGAACATCCTACCTTTTTCCACATTTTTAAATCCCACAACTACCACATCAAATAACAAATTATTTCTTTTTGATGTTTTTTTAGGTTCCCGAGACTTCATCATATTTTATTTGTATGAATATGAATTTATTATAAAAGTTATTTTAATGTAATACATATGTAATACATATAAACATAATACATATGTGGTTAATTTTTTTAAACGCAGATGTTTTTGTTTTTTTCTAGCGGATATTCAGATTGAGCTGCAACAACATTAATGGATTTTTTTAGGTATAAGTACATATGAGTACATATACATTACTTAGTACATATACATACTTAGCGACATCATTTGATTTGAATCGCTAATGCCCTCTTAATAAAAATAAATCAAGTTTAAAATTGACTATAGAGCGAAATTTGGTTTGAAAACGAACTTTTAGGTTTTTACAGATAACAAAACAAAATACTAACTTACATAAAATTAAAAAAAATTGTATATATTTTCCATTTCTAGTTTCTCGTATTATGTAGTAAGTATACATTCTACGGAATAGTTTTTGAAATTTTGTCCTGTTATTTATATAGCAAATACTATAAATTTCATGACCCGACACACTGATGTCATATAACAATCTAAACAATGGTTTAAAGGTTTTTGAAACAATTGTATGATAGAACAGATTTAATAGTAAATACTATTAATTTCAATAGGACCAGCCCCATTGAATCAATAGCTATCCCATACAAATTAAATCAATAGTATGATAGAACAGATTCGATAACAAATACTATTGATTTCAATAGGATCAGCCATATGGGATCAATAGTTATCCTATAAAAACAATGGGTCATAAGTTATTAAAACAATAGTATGATAGGACAGACAACAAAATAGTTGTAATACAAATATAAAGCAAGGTAAGTTATCAAGAAATAATTATTCATTAATATATTATCATTTCGCGGATTTAATTACCTATTTGTTTTTAATTAGTGCCATATAGGATATAAGTAAAAACTAAAAACTTTTGCGTGCTGCGTTCAATAGTGGTTTATTTTATCATTCGTTGGTTTTTAATATGGTTGGACTGCTATATCATGCGATGAACATTGATCTTATTGAAAAGTTATTTTACCAGGAAGTCCTTGGAAAACCAAAAAAAGTCCTTGAAGCCCGAAAAAATATTTTGCCAAAATATCCTTACAAACCGCGTTGTATTCTTATGTTAACATTTATTTTACCAAGAGGTCCTTGAAAACCGGAAAAGTGGTATTTTTCCAAAATGTCCTATCAATCGGTGCACTATTTCTGTGTTCAAGGTTTTTTACCAAGAGATTCTTGGAACACCAAAAACGGATATTTTTCCAAAATGTCATTTTCATATTAAAATGTCATCAATATTGTTTATCAAATTTGCAATAATGAACGTGATGATACCTTTCCAGAGCTCTTGCTGAATCACTACCGCAGTGATGTTCTGAATTCCCAATATATCCTTCTTTCAAATTGCATTTGGTTTTTCCCAAATTATCGAAAGATTTAAAAAAAGTCGTAAAAATAGAAAAAAAAAATAAAAACTATACCTGTTCTTAATCAAGTGATCTTTGAACTTTTACTCTGTTTAAAAATAAAAGTTTTGGAAGAACATTGCCTATATGTCAGTTGCGTTTAAAATCTCCAAGTCACAATACTTCATTTTGTAAGTCAACGACATAATTGCGTATTCCGCCGTTTTTATAACAAAATATTTGCAACATAAATAGCAAGAGAAGTAAGTTAAAGATGTCCTTTCCGAGGACTACAAAAAAAATCGAACACCAACCTTCGGCTGGTCCAACAAGTTCGTATATTCAAAGAAAGACTATTTTACCACGTTATAATAAATTGTATATTTGCGACTATATTCATTCACATCCGAATTAACATTGAATACCTCATCCAAAAAGCTATCGCAGGTAGCCTCGCCTTGCACTGTCCAATCTGCTGAGTCGCCAGGTTCATTCGTTGCGCGTGCATCCGCTCGTATCGGGTATCCAGTCATTGCCATTGGATCTACTGCATATCGTGGGAAACTGCTGATGCAGCTATTATGGTTGTCGTGTGGATTGGACATGCGCGTGTTGTATCGTGTTAACTCCTCCCTCTTCGAAAATCTACGTCCCGTAGATCTGGTAAGTTATGCAAGGTCAGTGGCCGGGTGTTGGTTGCCAACCGGAAGCGGTCCTTGTAGGTGAAGGTCTAGTCTTGGGATCTTTGACCCAGCATTGAAACTTCGTAATGCCCACCAGGCAAGGATTAGAATCAGGAGGAATAAAGTCGAGTCTGTAATTAAAGAAATGTTCGCTTTATGGGTTAAATTACCTAGCCATTCGATATTTTTGACGCTCAGGCTATGCACATATCCCAGATCAATCGTATGTCCTTTGGTGGTGATATTCGACATCGCTGGAGGGAGAGCTTGAAGATGGCTCAATATAGAGCTTGTAAACGTCCTGTCTTTGAGCTGGATTGTTTCGTTGCTCAGCTGGATGATGTAAGTACCTGATAAAGACCTTGAAATATTATTAGAGAGTAAAGTGCCATTGAAGTTCGTCAGGTAGATTGTGTCATCTTTAACGAGTTCGATGACCTCGTTGCTGTTTGAATGAAAGGTACATCCCGCCTCTCCACCTTTTAGGAGCCTAGATACGCAGTCGTCTTCTGGGATTCTCCTTAGTGCCTCTTCTCTGCACACCGTCGAGTTACCTATGGATAAGCACTTGCCAACTAAGCCGTACGTTTCCTTATGGTTAATAAGCATCCTGTCAAATTCTAAGTTGACTTGTTTCCCCTCAATAATCGATGACCTAGTCAGCAACACATTGTAGTCTTCGTTTCTTACCTTGGGGATTGAAAGAACGTATAACAAGATTGAATTATTGGTGTAGATCGATGGTGTTCCGTGCTCTATGGCTTCGACTTCATTCTCGTAAGGTAGAGTTTCGAGTTCGCTAATTATTCTACTTATTTCTTCTCCATCTAGAATGTTCGTATTGACCATTCCATTTTTTGCCATTTGGCAAGCTCGTACAATTTCGTTTATTTCTTCTTTCAGGATCAAAACCTCGTTTAATAAGCCCTGTTCGTAATGGCCCTCGATTTTGTCTCTAATCCCCATGTTGACCCGATCGATCACCTGGTTGATTTTCTGGGTGAAGTTATCCATGCTTCTGAATAGTTCATCGTTAATTTTATATTGGTGGTTGTTTCTCTCTATTATATTTTCCTCACTTCGAAGAATGTTGTTCCAGTCGGTTGCATCAGGGTTACCTGCTACCCATTTCCAGGCGGAGCCAATCCAATCGATGGACCTTGCCTTCCTAGGGGATCTGGCTTTCAGTAGGTCGATGCGCTCCTTTGACTTCCGCAGATGAAGTTGAATGATCGATTTGTTCTCCCCTCCAGCGGAGAGGTTCGCCGTTGCATCTGTAATTAGGTTCAGCACGTTCTCGAATTTCTCCAGATCGATGACGTGAACGAGCTTGAAATACCCGTCGATTATCCACGCCTTTCCATCCTTTATGGAGACTATTGGTGCCTTGTAGTCGTAGATTTGAAAACTCTGGACGGTCAATGCAAGCAAGCAAATCCTTATGCTATGGATGTAAAGGTTAATTAGTTACAATAATTACGAAATCATATTCAACACGTAATGTTTTTCCGTCATACTTGTGTATGAATTAATTTTATTTGACTTAAGCCTATGTTATAAGAATGAATAAATTGTATCTAATGTCTACGTTTATATTTTTTTCTTTATCATACGTTTGTATGGTATATCATCATACATGTGTATGGCATTTCATCATGCATGTGCATGGTACATCATCATACATGTGTATGGTATATTTTCATACATTACGTATGGTATCAGTTTTTTAAATCTTTAATGGGGTGGAAGTTACAATGATAAAATTAAAAATGTATGTTAACTCTTCCCTTCCCCCTTTTCTTTTTTTTTTTTTTTTTTTTTATTCCGCATTCTTTATATGACTTTTGTGGACTTTCCGTCCGGTGGAAGTGACAACGGACACTTTGTTGTTCCTTGCCACAATTTCCTTGCGGTATAAAGGTTTATTTTTTCCTTGTACTTTTTTATAAGCAGTATATATAATATCGCCTTTTTTATATTTTTTGGGAGATAGCTTTTTGGTGTTACGCCACCTATTGTTTGACTTCTGTTTTTTCTCAATTTCTCCCCTTAATTCGTGATTTACCTTAGCACGAAAGTTAACCAAGTTTTGAAAATTGATTCTCGCGGTTCTATTAAAAAATACATCGGATGGTTTCCTCTTGGTGACCGAGTGCACGGTGTTATTGTACCTATCCACAGCAATGTGAATTACCTCCTTCGTTCTCAGACCCTTATACTCTGCTTTCAGACATCGGAAAATTTCCAAGATCGTGGAGTGTAGTCGTTCCACTTGCCCATTCACTTCACTGCGGTTAACTGGTGTTTGATATAGTTTAATACCTAGCATACGAATGAAGTTGAGTATGATTGGGCTGAGAAAGCTTCGTTCGTTATCACTTTACTAATACCCTGGGAACCGTAAAATAATGTAAAATTTTCGTAATCTTGTCTCGTAGGTATAGCGAAGATTTGTTCTTAATGTGGAAGAGCTTGGCGAATTTTGAAAATTTGTCTATGCAGCTGATGAACTTCTCGTTCTGAATTTCTACAATATCCATATGAAGTATTTCGCATGGATATGATGGTATGGGAGTTGGCTGCAGCTCGGCGTTATTGGGGTGTCTATCGTATTTGTTCGCCAAGCAGACTTCACATGTCCTAGTATACTTTGTAATTAAACTGTTCATCCTAGGGAAGTAATATCGTTCTAGAAGTTGAAGCTTGTTTTCCCTAGCGTTTCTATGTGCCCTTCTATGCTCCTTGCTAATCAGTTGCCATACCCTTTCCTCTTTCTTGACGTCCTCCACTATTCTCTGGGTAATACGGATTTTATAGTTAACGAAATTATTTAGATAGACTCTCTGCAACATGGCTATGTGCGCTTCTGGTATTCTGATGCCGTTGACCAAGTTCGGCCTTAGCTTTGCCTTAAGTATTCGTGTCAACTTGGGTTCATCTAAATTTGGTTCGGCGACGTAATGTCGAGAGTAGCCGGGATGGGGCTCCTCATATATGTCAAGGCCCTTATCTGCCCTTACAATTATTTGGTTTCGGAAGACATTGAGAGGCGCTTCGACGTGTGGGATTAGATCCGAACCGTCTTGTTCCGCACTGTGCATGGTTTCGCTGGCTGAGTCCGTTGAACCTTCCAATTCCATGGCTGATTCCGTTGAGGACTGCGACTTCGCGCCGTCTGCGACTTCGCGCCGTCTGCGACAGCTCCCACGAGTGAGTTATTTTCGCTGGCCGTATCGGTCGCAGAGCCATGCTCCACATTGTTTGAACTTGGTGCTGTCACAGGTCTAGCTGTGTCAGACAAGTGATTTACATGTGTTTTGAGTCTCGAGAGAGCGTCTGCCACGAGATTCGATTTACCTGGTTTGTAAACCAACTCGCAGTTGTACTCCTCGATGCGCGCCTTCCAGCGCTTCAGCTTCGCGTTGTAATTGCGGTTTCCTAGGGCGTACGTCAAGGGTTGATGGTCGGTGTAGATTTTGATTCTTTTCGCACCGTAAAGGTACGACCGTAAATTGTCAAGGGCCCAGACAATTGCCAGCATCTCCTTCTCATTCGTGGCATAGTTCTCCTCGGTTTGGCTTAGAGAACGAGATATATAGGAGATTGGCCTGTCGTTACCAGGTTCACCCTGGGATAAAACTGCTCCTATAGCATAGTCCGAGGCGTCGGTTGTGAGGCTAAAGGGCTTAGTGAAATCAGGGAAAGCCAGGACCTCTGAAGAAGTCAACAAGGTCTTAAGGTCGTTAAAAGCTCTTGCTTCCTTTTCATTCAGGGTTATAGGAATATTTTTGGACTGGTTGGCTTTGACTTGGGAGTTTGCCCCTCTGGTGAGATTGGTTAGGGGTTTGGCCACATTAGCGTAGTCGTGGATAAATTTCCTGTAATAGGACGTAAGGCCTAAAAACGATTTTAGTTTCTTGAGATTTGTGGGGGGTAGAAGATTTTGGATAGCTGAGACTTTTTTACCATCTGGCCGGATGCCTTCCGGAGTTATTATGTAGCCAAGGAAGTCGACTTGTGTTTTCATAAAATGCGTTTTCTCTAGATTTACCTTAAGATTTGCCTCCCCCAGTCTGGTCAAGATGGTTTCGATATTTCTTAGGTGACTTTCCTCGCTATCCCCAAAGATGATGATGTCATCTATATATACATAGCAGATTTTGCCTATGAATTCCTTTAAGACGTCATCGATCATACGCTGGAATATCGCGGGTGCGTTCTTTAAACCAAAGGGTAGTCTGAGGAATTCGTATTTCCCATTCATGGTGGAAAAAGCTGTCTTATGGATGTCCGATGGCTTCATCGAAATTTGATGAAACCCGGAGGTAAGGTCTAGAGTAGTGAAGTATTTGGCCTTGCCAAGGCTCGCTATCGTCGAATTGATATCAGGTATAGGGTAGGCATCGGATATGGTTACGGCGTTCAACCGTTTATAATCGATTACCATACGGTACTGTTTCTCGCCTGAAGGCTTGGGTTTCTTGGGTACCACCCATATGGGAGAGTTGTATGGGCTCTTTGAAGGTCTAATGATTCCCTCCTTCAGAAGTTCAGCGATCTCCCTATCCACTTCCTTTCTGAGGGGCGCTGGATAGGGGTAGCTTTTCGTATATATTGGTTCATTGGTGCTTGTTTTAATTTCAGCAAGAACTGTGGTCTGAACTGTTTCATGGTTGGTGATGGGGCTAAAAAGGGAATTATGTTTTTTGATAATACAACGCAACTTGGACTGGGTTTCATTTGATAGATTCTCGTCAAGGACAATGTTAACTTCCTTAGATAGTTCTTCCCCGAGGGGAATAACTATATCAGGGAACAATCTTAAAACATTCGTTTTCCTGTCGATTACCGCCTCTAGTTCTTTTAACGTATCATCTCCGATGATACCGTCAAAAGAGAGCAGACCCGGTAAGGCGTAGAATGTTAAGACAGTGTTGTTGCCGGCTTGCTCGAAGAATCTTCCGGTAACGCAGTCATTAATTTGAATTTTCCCAGCTGCTGAATGTACTAGAAATGGTTTTTGTAGGCGGGTGGTTTTTTCGGAGACGGACGGACCAATGAAATTCTTGTTTGCCCCCGTGTCGACAAGGAATTTCAGCGTGGTTCCGTCCCTCATGCAGTACCCTATATATGGTACGCTGAATGTCCGCCTGACATAAAATTTGGCTCGTCTTCCAGATTTGCGTTCGCTGCCTCGGCATATCTATCTTCTTCATTCGTGAATTCAGGCAAATCTTCTCTGGAAGTTTGCAGGTTAAACATCCTCTGCTGTTTCCGAGGGTAGTTGTCCGACCATGCTCGCCTTTTAAACTGTCTAGCATCCTGTGGTCGATTCATGTAATTAACATTACGTGACTGAGTTGATTGATCCACCTCCATCCTTTCGTGTGGCTTAGGGCCACTCGGCCTTGGAGGGGTTTCAGTTTCGCGGTTGGGAGTAGAATACGACTGTCGATTTGACCTATTAAAGCTATACCGAGGGAAATTCCTTCGTGGCAAAGCAGGCTTTGAGTCCTGTTTAAAGGTTTGGTTTATCGGCGAGGATATCGTGTTTGATTCCGAAGTTGAAGGAACGTGTATTGAATGGTTGCGAAAATTTAAATTTTGCATCTCCAAGCATGCCGAGTACGCCTCTGGGAGAGTTTTAGGCTTTTGAATGACGAGCATTTTGGAGATTTCGCCGTTCAAACCTCGAATGAACACGTCTAATGCCCTGTTGCGGTATGTTTCCACGAGGGCCGTAACGGTTTCTTGGCTAAACGTTTCCGTTTTGATTTTATTAATCATGAGCGACAGTTGGTGATTAACTGCGGCAAAAAACTCGTCAAGCTTGGTGCCTTTTTGTGAGAGTTGGTTGAGCTGATGCTCCAAGGTTCTCATATCCCTTTTGTCTGCGTAATGCAGCGAAAGACACTGTTTGATCGTTGGCCAATCATCGGCGAAAATATTATAAGAGATTAGGGCTGCGTCGGCGCTGCCCCTTATCTTTTGCCTAATGTGCTGGAGTATAGCACGATAAAGAGGTTTCGATCTCACGATCTCAAAATCCCTCAAAATGGTTTCGACCACATGAACCCATGATATATATCGAGTCGGGTCACCCTCAAAGGTTTGGAGTTCGTTGACACAGTCAGGGAGCCGACTTATCTCCCTCAGGTCAGACTCGTTTCGAGGACCACAAAGTTCTGCCTGTTCAAAGAGAGGCTGTTGTTGGGGTTGCCCATCTTCGAGCGTTTTTACGCGAGACTCAAACGCTTTGAGTTGGGCGAGGATAGAGTTCACCGCACCCGTTAACTCGGTCAAAGATCTGCTGATCGCATCCATATCACGATGTATGATTTATTTAAATGAATATAGAAAAAAGGAAGTGGTACTTATCTGAACTTTTATCTCCTTGGTTAACCTCCTGCACAGCACACGTATCTTTAGGTTTTATATTTTTAATTTATAAAATTTTTTTTTTTTTTATTTTAGCTTAGGTATCTAACAATCGAACTTTTTTCCTTCAGCAAAGATTTCTCAACACGTGGAACAGTATACTAAATTCGCGGTTCTCCGATCGCAGCTGGTTCTTTAATAATCTCAGTATTTAATTTACTTCACGCACACTAATCTTTTAGATTTAGCAACCGTTTTTAAGTTGGTTTGTGCACTATTGTGGTTAGGCTTTTCAAATGGATATATTCTTTATGCACGAGCGATTAATTTATTTGTGCTATGCATGTATGTATATTTTTTGCACTCAATCACTGTTTTATCTTGACTTTGGCACAGAATTTAAGAAGCTTGGGTTGTCTTTATTTATTTAAGTTAGTACGTGATAGTTTTTTAATCAACGCTCGGTTTTTTATTCAACACTTTGAATTAAGCACACTCACTTCAGAAAGATTATCTTCATATTTTTTTTTTTTTTATTACTGTCGAAAAGAGAATGAAATTACTATTAAAAATCGATTATCACACGAATTACTCGTTAGGAACCGGCATTTTCGGGAGGTGTCGTGTTAGTCCCGTTTAGTTGCAGGCAACCTACTAATGGCACGATCAACCATCACCACCGTATCCTTTAGCCTTCTAGGATGTCCGCATGTTCCCATGTGAATGCAGACTGTTTGTGCTTACTGTCAAAAATGGTCATCTGTGTTCCCATGTTAACAGTGACGTTCACTCGATAGAGCGTATTTGACTTGCACAGATCCACAGGCAAAAAGGACACAGTTTTAATGCCGGTCCCTGCTCGGGCGCCAGTTAAAGATGTCCTTTCCGAGGACTACAAAAAAAATCGAACACCAACCTTCGGCTGGTCCAACAAGTTCGTATATTCAAAGAAAGACTATTTTACCACGTTATAATAAATTGTATATTTGCGACTATATTCATTCACATCCGAATTAACATTGAATACCTCATCCAAAAAGCTATCGCAGGTAGCCTCGCCTTGCACTGTCCAATCTGCTGAGTCGCCAGGTTCATTCGTTGCGCGTGCATCCGCTCGTATCGGGTATCCAGTCATTGCCATTGGATCTACTGCATATCGTGGGAAACTGCTGATGCAGCTATTATGGTTGTCGTGTGGATTGGACATGCGCGTGTTGTATCGTGTTAACTAAGTACGTTATCAAGAAAGAATTATTAATTTATTTATTATTATTTTTAATTAATTCTCATAATATGTTTGTTAAAAACTCCTATCTCTGATGGTATCGGAACATGTGCCGAATCCCATGAACCGTTGAATCCAGATGTTGAGCAGACGATCATATGGCTGATGCATAACAATGAGCCATGGACTGATATTCAAGAGAAATGGAGAAAAGTCGTAAGGCAAAGTCAAAAAGACATTACGAACGGAAATGTAAACGTCCTTACAAAATGGCCTCTTTTCAAGTATGCTCTGGGACATACGTTGGTTAGTTTAATCATTATTTTAATTTAAACATAAATACTTTAATAACTAAGAATTAACAATGTCGTTACAATAATTTAAACTAAAACGCGAAAACATGCCCTTAGAATAAAATACAAAACATAATCTTCTAATATTTCAGGTTGAAATAGACTACGACATCCTAAATCGCATATTTTTGAGATCTGGCCATCGTTTAAAGAAAAAATAGTCCCGTACTATAAGAGAAAAATACGTGATAAAACGTCTATAAGCCTTTTGAATGAACTGGAAAAAGAAATTGATACAAGTAAGATAAAATTTTTTATAAAAGAACATCCTACCTTTTTCCACATTTTTAAATCCCACAACTACCACATCAAATAACAAATTATTTCTTTTTGATGTTTTTTTAGGTTCCCGAGACTTCATCATATTTTATTTGCATGAATATGAATTTATTATAAAAGTTATTTTAATGTAATACATACAAATTATTCAATAGAAATGTAATTTTCTTTTCAATATGTGGTTCATTTTTTTAAACGCAGATGTTTTTGTTTTTTTCTAGCGGATTTTCAGATTGAGCTGCAACAACATTAATGGATTTTTTTTAGGTATAAGTACATATGAGTACATATACATTACTTAGTACATATACATACTTAGCGACATCATTTGATTTGAATCGCTAATGCCCTCTTAATAAAAATAAATCAAGTTTAAAATTGACTATAGAGCGAAATTTGGTTTGAAAACGAACTTTTAGGTTTTTACAGATAGCAAAACAAAATACTAACTAACTTAAAATTAAAAAAATTGTATATATTTTCCATTTCTAGTTTTTCGTATTATGTAGTAAGTATACATTCTACGGAATAGTTTTTGAAATTTGGTCCTGTTATTTATATAGCAAATACTATAAATTTCATGACCCGACACACTGATGTCATATAACAATCTAAACAATGGTTTAAAGGTTTTTGAAACAATTGTATGATAGAACAGATTTAATAGTAAATACTATTAATTTCAATAGGACCAGCCCCATTGAATCAATAGCTATCCCATACAAATTAAATCAATAGTATGATAGAACAGATTCGATAACAAATACTATTGATTTCAATAGGATCAGCCATATGGGATCAATAGTTATCCTATAAAAACAATGGGTCATAAGTTATTAAAACAATAGTATGATAGGACAGACAACAAAATAGTTGTAATACAAATATAAAGCAAGGTAAGTTATCAAGAAATAATTATTCATTAATATATTATCATTTCGCGGATTTAATTACCTATTTGTTTTTAATTAGTGCCATATAGGATATAAGTAAAAACTAAAAACTTTTGCGTGCTGCGTTCAATAGTGGTTTATTTTTTTTTTTTGATTGATTGATTGATTAATGTTTATTTCGCATAAAAAAACCATTTTTACATTTTTAATTATAATAATTTATATAATAAATAATTAAATAAATAAATTTTAATTTTTCAATAATTTCTTTTAACAAACATAAGTATTTCATTTCTATATCTGGTAAAATTTGTTTCAATTTTTACAGCATTGGGTAGACTATTAAAAATTTGTATTCCTTTATAAAAAAACATATTTTGCGACCTAAGATTTACGAAAAATTGCACATTAAAGTTATTGTTGCTTCTTAGATTATAAGGTTGAACATCAGCTCTTGTAGTTAGTCTTCTTTGCATATATTTTGGCGTTAAGTTATTTTTTATTTTAAAAATAAATAATAGTGAGCTAAATATAATTCTTTGTTTGATATTTAACCATTTTAACGTTTCAAGCATATAGTTAATTGGTGTGTACCGATTACAATACAAAATTGACCGCATGGCTTTATTTTGCAATTTCTGAAGGTTTTCAATCATACCTTTAGTTCCCAATAATAGTATTGTAGAGCAATATTCGAAATGGGGCCTAATTATGGTATTATATATTTTAATAGCCATTGAAATACATAATTTCTTTCTTATTCTGCGAAAGAAACCGATTTTCTTGGATATTTTTGCACATAACTTTTCAAAGTGTTGTTTAAAACTCAAGTTATTATCTATTACAATTCCTAAGTATTTTATTTCTTTTACACATTCAAATTCTTCCACCTGATTAATTTCATTATTTGACGGCAGTAACATTATTTTAGTTTTATCAGTATTTAGTTTTAATTTGTTCATATTGAGATACTTTTTTACATTATTTAAGTCTTCTTTTATTTTTTTAACAGCATTATTAATTTGTTTTTCATTTACATACAGAAGACCATCATCCGCAAAAAATACAATTTGACTATTTTTTATTACTTTTTTGAAATCATTTATATACAAAATATATAACAATGGACCTAACATTGCACCTTGTGGTACACCCAACTCAATAGAGATTGTGTCAGACATTTCGTCATTAAATTTTACAATTTGTTTTCTATTTTCTAAATATGATTTAAACCACAAAAATTCTACTCCTCTCACCCCATAGCTGTGTAGTTTCTTCAATAATATCTTCCTGTCAACCGTCTCAAAGGCTCGTTTTAGATCAAGGAACGCTGCTGCAATTTTAGTACGCTCGTGCAATTTCTCTTTCCAATCGGCCACAACGAAGTTTAAAGCGGACTCACAAGAGTGTTTCCTTCGAAAACCAGATTGCTCTTCCATTATTATTTGATTATCTTCTAAGAACATTTCAAACTGAATCTGCACAACTTTTTCTAATATTTTTTCATGAAGAGGTAACATGTTAACTGGTCTAAATTGTTCACATTTATTCGAATTCGACACTTTTTGTACCGGAACGTCACAGACGTTTTCCAGTTATTCGGAAAAATACCATTTACTAACGAATAATTAATCATTTTAAGTAGGGCTGGGCCTACATAATTGAAACTATCTTTCACCATTTCTTTGTTCATGAGGTTATAGTCGCTCTTATTAGGCATCATTTCTACAACTTTCAACAGTTCTTCTGTAGTATCTAATGTTTTAAATTTAAAGCAGTTTACACTTAGCTCCGCATAGTTGATCCACGGTTCAATTGGAATATTTTCATTTATCTCTTGTACACTTGATTTAAAGTATTGATTGAATTTATTCGCAATCACTTTATTGTTATTTGTTGTTAATTGATCAAATTCAACAGTTTTAAGTTCAGTTTGCACTTTACCCAATACAAGAGTTTGTATTGTTTTCCACATTGCTTTTTGACAACTTGATTCATTTATTTTGTTTCGAATGTAAGTTCTCTCTGTTTTGATTAAACTTTTTTTATATTTATTTCTTACCCTCTTGTAATTTTCCCAATCAATAATAGAGCCCGTTAAAATAAACTTTGAATAGCTCTGGATCTTTTGAGACTTTTGTATTCGAAGATCTTGATTAAACCAACTTATTTCATTATCACATTTTATGTTTTTTTGAACTATAAATTTTTTTATCACCTTTAAAATTTCTTTTTCGAAAATATCACATGTTTGTTCATTCACTTGCGTTGATATACTTATGTTATTTATTTCACTTCGTCTTATGTTTTGAACAAATTGAAAACAGTTATATTTCAAGTATTTTATAGTTTTCTTTTTAACGCTGTTTAGTTTAGTTTTAATATTAATCTTAAATGTAACTGTCTCATGGTCACTTATTTTTAATTTATTATCAACTTTTGCTGTACAGTTTATAATATTCGTAGCTACATAATCTAAAAGAGTCTTAGTTGTTGGAGTTATCCTTGTAGGCTCAGTGACTAGTTGTTTACAAACATTTTCCCGAAAAATACACTCAAGTTCTTTTTTATATACGCTGTTCATAAGCCAATCTACATTAAAGTCACCTAAAATTATTAAATTTTCTTTTCCTTCTAATTCATCCATCCACATGTTCATATTGTCACAGAAATTTCTGATAGATGCACCGGGCGAACGGTATAAAGTAAAAAATGTAATTTTTTTTTGTTTTTCTCCAATTTCCACTTCCACTATCAAAATCCAAACATTTAATTCTATCTGGCAGTTTCTTAAAACATTTATTTTCCAACAATCTTTCAGATACAATACTATTCCTCCCGTATGAGACGATGTACTTTCACATTTTATTATTTTATAGTTTTTAATATTCACTTCATTGTCACATACCAATTGGCCTAAATGAGTTTCAGTTAAGATTATTAAATCATATTCCTTTTCAGTTACTAACTTTTTGATTTCAACAAAATTATTTGTTAGTCCTTGAATGTTTAGAAGCACACAGTCAAATGATTTTAATTGCTAGTAAGCAAATTTAGACCGTTCACGGCTTATCCTTCTAAGGTAAACTGGGCAGTTGACATCCCGAGCATCATGATTAGGGTCAATCTCCATACCCAAGTTTTCAATTGTTAAAACACAGTTTTTACATTTTAAATTTTCACTTGTACACTCTTGTAATATGTGCTCTTCACTACACTTGGGGCAACATACGTTTTTTGTACAGTCCTTCGCTATGTGGTTGAATCCCCAGCACTTGTAGCATCTTTTTACATTTATTTTATCATATACAGCACATTTGTTCCATCCAATATTTAAGCTTGGTTTGTCTACCTCTAAAACTTCTCTAAATAGCTTGCTATCTGTTTCAATTATTGCATTATATTGCATTTTATTATTAAACCTTTCATAACATTTGACAACTTTCATTGTTCCTTCGATTTTATTTTGTTTTTTTAACACCTCTAACAAATTATTTTCATTTATTTCTTTATCGATTCCAATAACAACAATTTTAGGTGCAACTAATGCTGGAATGTTTACACTATATTTATCTCCCAATTTTTCTTTCAATTGTGACTCGATTTTTCTGTTTGATTCTTCATTACCACATTTTATCACAACTGATCCATTTCCACTTTTTGACACACCACTTATTTGGAGCGCGAGATCAGCTGGATTTATTTTTTCTTTGATCTCTTCTTTCGTTTTTTCACTATTCTGTTTTACATTAAGTTTTGGCTTAACAATTACCGGTGGAATATTTTTTATTGCTATTTCAGCATATGTTTTCTTTTTACCCCCTATATTTGTCTCCTTCTCACTCAGACTTTTAACACTTTTCAATATTGTCTTCAACTCTTCTTCTTGTTTACTCAATGCAATTTTGTTTTCGTTCACTACTTTCAGCATATTATCCATTTTCTCAATTAAATTTTCCATATATGGTTTGCAATTGTCGCACACGAATAATATATTTTTATTCTTTAGCAGGCCCATCTCATATTTACTCAAACCATTACATTTTTGACAAAAAACATTTCGGCAGTAAGCTGAGCATATGACAAAGCTATCGTTTCTACCCACTTTTTTTTTGCATTCTTCACACTCCACTATGTTCTCACTCATTTTGAACTCAATTTAATAACACTCGATTTTTTTCTCTTCCTATATCCAACGGTTTCAATTTCCTTCTTTTTATTTTTTACGATTTATTTATTTAATGATTAAATTAGTGTGTCCTTCCACTGTTCAATTCTTCCTAAGTGTTTTGTTTTCAAAACAACCTTTACGATCTAAACTCGCGCGGATTGTTTATTTAATTCGGTTTTTATTCTCGGACACTTTGATACACACGTCTACACAACCAAATATTCACTTTTATCATTCGTTGGTTTTTAATATGGTTGGACTGCTATATCATGCGATGAACATTGATCTTATTGAAAAGTTATTTTACCAGGAAGTCCTTGGAAAACCAAAAAAAGTCCTTGAAGCCCGAAAAAATATTTTGCCAAAATATCCTTACAAACCGCGTTGTATTCTTATGTTAACATTTATTTTACCAAGAGGTCCTTGAAAACCGGAAAAGTGGTATTTTTCCAAAATGTCCTATCAATCGGTGCACTATTTCTGTGTTCAAGGTTTTTTACCAAGAGATTCTTGGAACACCAAAAACGGATATTTTTCCAAAATGTCATTTTCATATTAAAATGTCATCAATATTGTTTATTAAATTTGCAATAATGAACGTGATGATACCTTTCCAGAGCTCTTGCTGAATCACTACCGCAGTGATGTTCTGAATTCCCAATATATCCTTCTTTCAAATAGCATTTGGTTTTTCCCAAATTATCGAAAGATTTAAAAAAAGTCGTAAAAATAGAAAAAAAAAAAAAATAAAAACTATACCTGTTCTTAATCAAGTGATCTTTGAACTTTTACTCTGTTTAAAAATAAAAGTTTTGGAAGAACATTGCCTATATGTCAGTTGCGTTTAAAATCTCCAAGTCACAATACTCCATTTTGTAAGTCAACGACATAATTGCGTATTCCGCCATTTTTATAACAAAATATTTGCAACATAAATAGCAAGAGAAGTACGTTATCAAGAAAGAATTATTAATTTATTTATTATTATTTTTAATTAATTCTCATAATATGTTTGTTAAAAACTCCTATCTCTGATGGTATCGGAACATGTGCCGAATCCCATGAACCGTTGAATCCAGATGTTGAGCAGACGATCATATGGCTGATGCATAACAATGAGCCATGGACTGATATTCAAAAGAAATGGAGCAAAGTCGTAAGGCAAAGTCAAAAAGACATTACGAACGGAAATGTAAACGTCCTTACGAAATGGCCTCTTTTCAAGTATGCTCTGGGACATACGTTGGTTAGTTTAATCATTATTTTAATTTAACCATAAATACTTTAATAACTAAGAATTAACAATGTCGTTACAATAATTTAAACTAAAACGCGAAAACATGCCCTTAGAATAAAATACAAAACATAATCTTCTAATATTTCAGGTTGAAATAGACTACGACATCCTAAATCGCATATTTTTGAGATCTGGCCATCGTTTGAAGAAAAAATAGTCCCGTACTATAAGAGAAAAATACGTGATAAAACGTCTATAAGCCTTTTAAATGAACTGGAAAAAGAAATTGATACAAGTAAGATCAAATTTTTTATAAAAGAACATCCTACCTTTTTCCACATTTTTAAATCCCACAACTACCACATCAAATAACAAATTATTTCTTTTTGATGTTTTTTTAGGTTCCCGAGACTTCATCATATTTTATTTGTATGAATATGAATTTATTATAAAAGTTATTTTAATGTAATACATATGTAATACATATAAACATAATACATATGTGGTTAATTTTTTTAAACGCAGATGTTTTTGTTTTTTTCTAGCGGATTTTCAGATTGAGCTGCAACAACATTAATGGATTTTTTTAGGTATAAGTACATATGAGTACATATACATTACTTAGGTTAGGTTAGGTTAAAGTGGCTGTCAACAGAAGGCCGACACACTTAGACCAGGATTAGGTCCATTGTGATGCCACACGGATCGAGGGGTTTCCCCACTACTATTTAAACCATTTAGAGCTTCTTATGAAGCGCGATAGACTTCTAACGTCAGCGTTAGCCAAGTCGTTAAGATTGTTAAGCAAGAAATCTCCCAGATAAAGATTTCTATTATGGGAGAGAGCTGGACATGTGCAGAGAAGGTGAAGTATAGTCTCCTCCTCCTCCTCGTCCAAGCAACTTCTACAGAAATCGTTAGAATAAACGCCAAGCCTCGATGCATTCTTGCCTATCAGACAGTGCACTCAGATTTAGTCTTTCGGAGAAAACGCCGCCACCAACCCCGTCACTAGTTTTTGATCCATCGGTGTAGAAGTGGATCGCTTTAACTTCCTCAAATTCAGCGTCCTCCCAGAATGATCTTTAAGGAATAGTGACTTGAAAGTTCTTTCCAAACTGTAATTGGGGTATGGTGTAATCTATGTTTCCTGGTATAGACTCAAATGAGTCCAGATTGGTGGTGTGGCCAATGTTATTGTTAACCCACTGCGAGGTAGCCTTAAGGCGGACAGCAGAACAGGCTGCTGTTTGCCTACTAAAAATGTCGAGTGGTAACAGATGTAGCAGGATATCTAGTGCTGCAGAGGGGGTGGTACGGAGTGCTCCACTTATGCACAAACCAGCTGTGCGTTGGACTTTGCCAAGCTTAGCACAGTTTATAGCTTTACTTAGGGCAGTCCACCAGACAGCAACCCCATATGTGAGAATCGGTCTTACGACCGATACATATAGCCAATGCGTTATGCGGGGTTGTAGACCCCACTTGTTGCCAATGGCTTTTTTGCAAGAGAAAAGTGCCACTGTGGCTTTTTTTTACCCTTTCTTGTATGTTGGGTTTCCAGCTTAACTTCCTATCGAAGATAAGACCCAAGAACTTAGCTTCGTCAGAGAATACTAATCTTATACCACCAATAGAGGGTGGGTCGATGTGCGGAATCTTGTGTTTCCTGGAGAAGAGGATTAATTCTGTTTTGTGGGGGTTGATACCCAAGCCACAGCGATTAGCCCATTTTTTTAGCTTGTTAAGAGCATTTTGCATGAGTTCTTTTATAGTATTAAGGTACTTCCCGGAGACGGCTATAGCAATGTCATCCGCATATGCAATCACCCTGCAGCCCACCCCTTCCAGGTATATCAGTAGCTCATTCACCACCAAATTCCAGAGAAGGGGGGAAAGGACCCCGCCTTGCGGCGTGCCTCTACTGACAGACCTCCTGGCGGATGAAACGCCCAGTTTTGAGTTGATAATCCGACTTGTGAGCAGTAGATTAATCAATTCACCAAGCGAACCCTCCACATTCAGTGCTGTCAGTGCATTCGTGATTGCAGATGTACCCACGTTGTTAAAGGCGCATTCTATATCCAGAAAAGCAACCATAGTGTACTCCTTGTGATGAAGGGAGTATTCAATAGTGCGTACCAGAGATTGAAGGGCAGTTTCAACTGACTTACCCTTACAGTATGCATGTTGAGACGCAGATAGAAGCTGCGTATTTATGTTGGTACGGAGATGGATATCAATCAGTCGCTCCAACGTTTTGAGGAGGAATGATGATAAACTAATAGGTCTCAGGTCTTTTGGGCTGACATGGGAGTATTTCCCCGCTTTTGGTATAAAGACCACTTTCACTTCTCTCCAAGCCTGAGGAATATATGCCATTTTTAAGCAGCTGTTCAGAATCATCTCCAATACTGGTGTGATGATATCTGAAGACATTTGTAATTCGGCAGGTATTATGCCGTCTGGTCCTGCAGACTTGAAGGGCTTGAAGCTATTTAGTGCCCAAAGCAGCTTGTCCCTTGTAATCAGACCTTGAGAATGAGTCACCTGTGCCAGTGATCTATTCAGATCAGTGTACCCGGTAATATTGGAGCTACCTGGGAAGTGGGTATCAAGTAGCAGATTGAGCGATTCCTCGCTAGATATCGTCCAGGATCCATCAGCTTTCTTTAGACAGCTGGGCATGGTTGGATTTGAAGCTAGGATTTTTCTTAGCCTTGATGCCTCAGAGACTTCTTCTATTTTGCCACAGAAGAGTCTCCAGGATGATCTTTTGGCTTTCCTTAGCTCTTTTTTGTATAATTTGAGAGCTTCCTTAAAGGAGTCCCAATCAGTAAGTAATCTCGAGCTTTTAGCGCGATTGAAGAGTTTCCTGCAATTATTTCTGAGTGGTCCCAGTTCCTGGCTCCACCATTGTGGCTTTCTCTTCCCCATAGGTCGTATGAGGGGACAGGAAGCGGACATCGCTTTATTGAGAGCCGAGGTGAGCTCGTTGACCTTGCCGTCAAGCTCGGAAAAGTTACAGGGTGGACTTAAAAGTTCAGAGGTAACTAGTCCGCGAAGAGTTTCTCTGTATCTGGGCCAATTGGTTTTCCGAGGATTGCGGAAAATAGGTTGGCAGGGAGGATCAACATTGAGGTTGAATTGAAGATAACGGTGATCAGAGAAGGAGTGATCAGTCGAGACCTTCCAACCCGTTATCATGTCGTTGATGGTATCGGAGACAAGAGTAATGTCAAGGACTTCTTGTCGATTTTTGGTAATGAAAGTGGGTTCATTACCTATGTTACATACAATGAGGTTGGTGCTTAAGATATAATCAAAAAGTGACTCACCCCTGTTGTTGATATCCGAGCTGCCCCATACGGTGTGATGTACGTTAGCATCACAGCCGATTATGAGTTCAGCCTTCTGCCTCCTTGCTTCTTCGATCAGTCTCTCCAGGTTATCACCAGGGAGAGGTCCCACGTGGTCGTGGGCGAGATATGCCGATGCCAACCAGACTGATCTGCCTGTAGTCTCCAGTTTCGCAGCAGTTATATCCCGATCGCTGAAATTAGGGAGTAAGTAAGCATTAAGGTTTCTTTTCACTAGTATGCACGATCTTGGTTTACCTTTGTCGGTCACATACAGTGAGTAATATCCAGGAGTCTTGAGTCCTTGAACCAGGTTGTGTACAATCCATGGTTCTTGGATCAAGACGACATCTTCCCCGCCTTTAGAGAGGCGAAGAACAAGAGCGGCCGAAGCCTTGATAGAGTGTTGGAGGTTAATCTGGATTAGCTGCAGCATTGTCGCTACAATTCTGAGGCACCTCCACCACGGTGTTATTTAGGCCTTCCAATTCCGAAGACGAACTGAGAAGTTCATCTTCGCTCAGAAGAACCCTGTCAAGGAAATCGTCAGTTTCCATATCCGATTGGATATCGCTTACGGAGAGTGACGATTTTGCAGTTGCCGCATGATCGGCGGATTCATCGTCCTCCAGCGAAGGGAACGAGGTAGATGGCTCATCATTCGAGAGTTCAGGGTGAGGAGAAGGAGGAGGAAGTTTTCCCGCCTCGAGTTCGTCCTTCTTGTACACCCTCATTTTGACCTCGATCCAGCCAAATCGTATGAGGCCATCTGTTTTTGCCAGGGGAGCCAGGGTTTCCTGATTGATAATGACTACCGCACATCTGTGGGAGCCCTTTTGCTCCTCCAGTTTCGCCACCTTCCAGTTATGGGTCGGTAGAGAGGGGTTGCTTGATCTTAGAATGTCTAAGACGTCCTCTGGAGTGGATGGATTTGGGGGGATCCATATGCGCGATCTTGGCCGGCAGGGGATATCTTCCCTCGCAACGACCTCGAGCCTTGCGCCGGGCCAAACCCCTCCAAGCCTACTAATCGCAAGCTTATATAGGTCTGCCGATCTTTGGTCACTACATGCGACCAGCTTGATGTGGCCTTGATGCCACCCGCCTTCATGGATTAGCGGCGGTGGTCCCGGGTTTTCTCTCATGAATGAGAAGTAATTGCCCGAGAGCGCAGATATTACATCATCCCATCTTTCGTGGGAGATAGTGCCGTCTATGTGACTACGGTCTATAACCGCGATCACAATTTTATCCTTAAGGACCTCGCTAAAAGGCCTGTGAGGTGCGGTAGTGGGAGGGTTGCCGGTGTTGTGCACCCTCTGTCTCTTGGGAACCGAAATGGTCCCTTCCACTGATCTCTGGCGTTTTGTCGACAAATCCCCGCTGGTTTTACTGGGGATTTGTTGGGCCCATGCCAGTTTCGCGATTTGGTCCGGGGTCCTGTCCTTCACCGCGATGTTGCCACACATACGCTGGATCCGGATGGCATTACGACGATTTTTGTAGTTCGTCGAGGACGGATTGCGATGACGCGATCCGGCGCTGTTGGTGTGGGTAGGACCATAATGCACAGTCCCACCCCCGCCAGAATTGGGTTTAGTTGTGGGTTTAGCGCCGACACCGGAAGGACCATGAGAAGGCACAGTCCCTCCTTCAGTCAGCCTTGCAGACGCGGTGGTCGTTGAAGGGCCAGCAGAGGGGGGACCAAGATGCACAGTCCTCTCTCTGTTGGGAAGGGTTTTTTTTTTTGCTCGCAACCGGTAGTGGAGGGACCATGTGTGTCCACAGTCCCAATCCTAGCTGGTGCCACAAGAGCTTTGCCGGTAGACAGTTTGGTCGCCGTACTACCGTCCGGTTTTAAAGGGGAACCGGCCGTAAAATTTTTTTGTTTTGTTTTGTTTGGTTTCATATTAAGTCCCACGAGTAGCGGAGAAAAGAGGTCCATCTGCACAGAGATCCGCATTGTGCAGATAAGGCTAGTTAATCCGGAGGGCGCCAGGTATCCGGATACTCCGTACGCGACTGAGCTATTTGATGACTGATGATGAGGGGAATGGGGAAGGACGTATTGTCCTGTAAAGGCCGCATAGTGGTACACTTAACTGCGCTTTGAGAAAGAAAAGAGGAGAGGGGGACGTAGAGTCCGGGTACATTACTTAGTACATATACATACTTAGCGACATCATTTGATTTGAATCGCTAATGCCCTCTTAATAAAAATAAATCAAGTTTAAAATTGACTATAGAGCGAAATTTGGTTTGAAAACGAACTTTAAGGTTTTTACATATAACAAAACAAAATACTAACTAACATAAAATTAAAAAAATTGTATATATTTTCCATTTCTAGTTTTTCGTATTATGTAGTAAGTATACATTCTATGGAATAGTTTTTGAAATTTGGTCCTGTTATTTATATAGCAAATACTATAAATTTCATGACCCGACACACTGATGTCATATAACAATCTAAGCAATGGTTTAAAGGTTTTTGAAACAATTGTATGATAGAACAGATTTAATAGTAAATACTATTAATTTCAATAGGACCAGCACCATTGAATCAATAGCTATCCCATACAAATTAAATCAATAGTATGATAGAACAGATTCGATAACAAATACTATTGATTTCAATAGGATCAGCCATATGGGATCAATAGTTATCCTATAAAAACAATGGGTCATAAGTTATTAAAACAATAGTATGATAGGACAGATTTAATAGTAAATACTATTGATTTCAATAGGATCAGCCACATTGAATCAATAGTTATCCTATAAAAACAATGGGTTATAGGTCATTAAAACAATAGTATGACAGAACAGATTTAATAGTAAGTACCATTAATCTCAATAGGACCAGTCACATTGAATTAATAGTTATCCCATAAAAGCAATGGTTTGAAGGTTATTATTACAATAGTATAATCTTATTGTTTTAAAAAGCTCGGTCCTATTATTTTAACAGTAAATACTATAATTTCAATAGGATGTACAGTTTTAAATCAATAGGAATCTTATTGGAGCAATAGTGTGCAAATCGTATTAAATCAATAGTACGACTGAAAAGCAATGGTACAAACTATTAACCTTTTAATACGACACACTATTTAACCAATAGTCGTTCACGATTGAATTTATAGTACGAACGTCCCATTAAAATAATAGTTTACAAATTATTATTTTAATAGTACCGATCCTATTGACTAAAAACAATGGTAAAAAACTATTGGTTTAATCGCAAATCCTATTGTTTTCATGGTATTTTTCTCTGAGTGTACATGTTCAGAGAACCACCTTTCTGTTACGCAGACAATATCAACCCCAGATCCCTCGAACAGATCCCTAAACTCGTCAATTTTAGGTAAAAGACTTTGTGCGTTAATGTGACAAACTCTCAAACATGGAATACAAAACTTGATCACTACCACCGCTCATGGAAGTCCCACCAAGTCATTACTCAGCATCAAAGAAGAAGAAAATACAAAGGAGATGTAAGAATAATCACAATGATATTTAATTAAGCGTTAAAGGAAAACAGAAAAAGATTTCAAATTCGTTGGCACAAAAAAAGAAAAGAAAGAAAAAAGAAAGAAAAGTTAAAAAAAAGAAAACAAATTCTAAAATAAAAGATTTAGGAAATAATTTTTTTTAAAAAGTAATAAGAAAAGATAGAAAAATTAAAAGATGTATTATTTAGTTTTCATCATTTAAGCTGGCAATGCTGTATAGATCCTCAATGCTTTCGACTACTACTGCAGTTTCGACCAATTTGCGTTTGACGTATACAACACCACGTGAGGTATAAACAGATGCTATGTAGTTGTTTACATTTTTTTAGCTTCAATGCGGCATGCAAAATTTGTTGGTTGTTTCGAGTCAAACATTCACGCAGGTGTATAGTATGGGTGGAATTTATACCGACGTGTTGTAAACACAGCTCCTTTTTAATTTTTTTTTGCGATAAAGACCAATTGATTTCAGAACACGGTTGCGTACAAATTGTGATTTAAATTTGATTATAATTCCGGTGTCATTAGAATTACCCTTCGGTCTGGTGCGAAAAATATTGACTAGATGAGGTGGTTCAGTTTCCAGTGAAGCGGAAAGTGTGCTAAAAGTTGTTGTGAGATTTTCATCAACCAAGTGCGGGATTCCAAAAAGCAGGGCATCGGATGCCACCAAACGGTTTTCCTGTGTGAAAAGCGTCTTTTTAACAGCAGTCAGTTCGTCGGTGACAAGCACAAGATTGTTTTTTCAGGTCGAACAGCTCAGACGTCTTTTCGGTTATGAGTGCTTTAGAGACACTACATTTATTGTTTACGTGGGTGACTGACGATTTTACTGTTGATATTTCCGATTTTAGTTGAGTGATATCCGAATTTGTGTTTAGAAGTGACGACTCAAGATTAACAACTTTGGAGTTTATTTGTTCAATTGTTCCACTTAATTCAGTGATTTGCGTATCGAGCTTCTTAGAAATATTCTCCTCTGTTTCAGACAATTTCGTAGAGAGTTTGGCAATTTCTTTAGATAAGAGACTTATAACTGACTCACTTTGTTTACGAGTACGTAGCATATCGTCCATTATTTTGGATGTAAATTGATCACCTTCAGAGCATGTTGTTTTGAGTTTGGAGCACTGTTGTAATAATGGAGCGGGGCTTGAGGAGTCTATTTTATTTCCTCTCAAGCGAGAACTGGCACGAATTGGCGAGTGAGACATATTTGAGTGGAAAAAAAAGTGAGATTGGCACAGACAGAACTCGAAATTGCACAATAATTTTGGATAATTTAAGCTTTTAGAACGCACTTCAAACTTTGTTCAAGAACAGTAGGGAAAGGAAAATTGTTTTGTTAACTCGGTAAACTTGACTGGATAAAATTACGGCTTTATGATTTAGAGAAATCAGAGACAAAATTGCCAAGCAAAAAACACGCGTTACTCAGTAGCTGTCATTTGACATACCCGAGTTAGCTTTACTGATTATCTCGTCAATATGTGACCGAAAGTTAAGCTCTCTGTCACACAGAACACCTAGGCTGTAACGACACTTCGCTGAGCAAGTTGGACCGGGTCTTGAGCCGGATGCGGGTAGCACGCCTTGCTATACTTTTGCTTAGCTCGTCGGAACGGGAGAGTTCTTTGCATCGACCAAGACCTCGCTGCCGTTCACAAATAAACAAAATCCATGCTAAATTGAAGTGAAGACGTTACCCACTTTACTGTATCCATATCTCAACCAAAAATCAATCTCTACCATCCCTTGAGAGACCAGCTGAAACGTCTCTTACTTTACCCTCCCTACCAGATGCATTTCGGAACACATATCTTTTCCTCCGAAAGCCCAAATCCAACACGACTAAATCTTTAAACAACAACGGTCCATAGGATTATAATATAACACTTAATTATCCATCTGTAAATAAGGCATTTATTTAACCGCCACAAAATAAATTATTAAAACAACTAATATATCCATCGTTCTAAAAAAAACTTCATTATATACTTTAAGTTAGTAGTTTAAGTATTTCATTGTTTATTAGGAAACAAAAATTTATCTTAGAAACTGTATGTGATTAGGTAATTTAAGTGTACTAAAGCGAGCCAAATTTAAGAAGGAAACATTGACGTATTATTAAAAAAAAAATAACGTTATTCTGGTTCGACAAATTATATCGACTCCTCATATGTATGAGCTTAACAAATCAAATGGTACGTACCTGTTTCCATCTCCTTCGGCAGGCCTGCTGATATCGATGTACTCCCTTCGTTGACACTTTTCCCCACTAAATTCGGGATACCCCTCCCCTTAATAAACAAAAAAAAAACACTAGCACATGAAACCGTAATTAAATAATGAATTTGCTAATAAATTTAAGTTTCGCTTTAGAATAATTATTGTACCTAATACAAATAAATCTCTTTTATTTTCTGATGATTTCGTTTTTTTTTTTTTGTCTTTGTTTGTTGGTTTCAATGAATTGGGCTGGGAAGTAGGCAAATCAATTCGTTGAGGATCTTTAATGGGATCCAAATCCGAGGTGGTACGCGAGCACGTGTGCCCCGTAAGCTGGGTGTTGGGGAATGCCCTTCTTAGCTCCGTATGGTAATTTGGATTAGCAGCAATTTAGGATATCTTGGATCCTCATTTGGTCCCACTAAAAAAAATAACTTCTTGCATTGTTGAACACCAAAAAAAATGCATCCCATTACCTCTGGGGACCGGTCTATTCGGATTTTTGAAACCGCTTGTAGGCTTTTGTTTGGCGTGGGTGACAATTGTATACAGTTCAAGAAGACAGAGCGACACGATTTAAACTTTTATAATTACAGCCGGTCAAATAAATTACAAACGCACGTTAACTTCCGTTTGACGTAAGCGACCGCAAAAGAGGATTAATTTTAAGGAGTTAAAATTGCCGCGTATTGATGCCGTCAAATTTGTGATCCAACTAAATTTCTGCAATTGCAATTACCATACCGAACCTCGCCAAGCGCATTGGTAACAGCACATGTCAGGCGATCTTCCCGTTTTGAAAAAAAGCTCTATGTACCAGCACATAAAGGCGCTTAGAGATAAATAACACTGCTGTGTTGTGTTCTTTTACTATGTATATCTTTTTTTCTCTCCATTTATTTGAGGTAAGGTGCAAAAGGGTAGATTGGTACTAGCTCATGACAACGCACATTTTTAAAAACAAACACAGTACGCTTTGCATACGGTTGATAATTTGTCATTACAAAGTCGCGAATGGTTAGAACGGTAACAATGGGTTGGTTGTTCAAAAAGTAACGTCTGGGGGAGTCTGAATCCATTTACGTGAAAAAGTAAGAAATTCACATTTATCAATATTCAGCTCCATAAAGTTTTTTTGACACCAGACCGAAAAACTATTGAGGTCTTGTTGAAGAAGATCAGAGTCGTGTGGAGATGAAATGATTTTGAAGAATTTAGCGTCATCGGCATAGAGGGAGATGGAGGAGAACTTAATGACGTTGTCAATATCATTTATAGCCAGAATAAAAATCAAAGGGTCAAGGTGGCTACCTTGGGGAACACCAGAGGTGGCTTTAAAAGGCAAAGAGAGAACAGAGCGAAAACGAACATTATAAGATCGGTTCTCAAGGTAAGAAGAAAACCAATTCAATAGTAGACGCTCGAAACCAAGGAAGGGGAGTTTGAAAAGAATCGCACTTTGAGATATTTTGTCAAAGGCCATACTGAAGTCAGTAGCGATTAAATCCACTTCATTGCCACTTTCTAATGTAGAAAGTGTAACGGAGACAAAGTCAACCAGGTTGGTGGTTGTGGATCTACCTTTGAGGAAACCATGCTGAAGGGGGGAGATAAGAGACTTGCACTGAAAGGATAATGAATCGTACATCATACTTTCAAAAACCTTGGGTAAATGCGAGAGCTTGGCAATAGGTCGATAGTTAGATACGTCATTCGTTGGTCCTTTTTTGTGAACAGGTGAAATGAAGGACGTTTTCCAGATTTTAGGAAATTTCTCAAGAGATAAGGACTGCTTAAAGAGATTGGCAATGAAAGGTGAAAGAATCGCAGTACACTTTTTGAGAAGAATGGCTGGAAGGCCGTCTGGGCCGTGTACGAAGTCATCATTGAGATGAAGAAGTCTGTCGCACACCATGGAATGGTCAACGGTGGGGAACATTAATGGGCCAACGGTATAGTTTTTCGGATAATTGAAGTAAGAGTGATCCGGTTCTGGGCAGTCATCAGTGAAGGACTGCTTGAACACGGTTGCAAAAGAGTTTGCGATTACAAATGGGTCCGTTAAGGAATCGCCTTCAAACAAGAGTGAGGAAGGATATCCATCAGATTTCCTTTTATATTTAACAAAATGAAAAAATGACCGTGGATCGTTGATGAGGTTAGCTTGAGCATCAGAAAGACAGCGTTGATAGAGACAGTGAAAAAGGTTAGAGAACTGTAAGTACGAACCGAGAAAATTCGAATAATCTGTTGCAGTTCTGGATAGAAGATAGATTGCCCATAGTTTGTTACGTTTATTACGAAGTGAACGCAGTTTCCTATTATACCATGGAGGGGAAGATGGTGAGATTTTATGGCGCGAACTAAAGGGTGATTTTTTAAGAGCTTGAGAACTTTTTTAAAAAAAAAAACGCATAAAATTTGCAAAATCTCATCGATTCTTTATTTGAAACGTTAGATTGGTCCATGACATTTACTTTTTGAAGATAATTTCATTTAAATGTTGACCGCGGCTGCGTCTTAGGTGGTCCATTCGGAAAGTCCAATTTTGGGTAACTTTTTCGAGCATTTCGGCCGGAATAGCCCGAATTTCTTCGGAAATGCTGTCTTCCAAAGCTGGAATAGTTGCTGGCTTATTTGTGTAGACTTTAGACTTGACGTAGCCCCACAAAAAATAGTCTAAAGGCGCCAAATCGCATGATCTTGGTGGCCAACTTACCGGTCCATTCCTTGAGATGAATTGTTCTCCGAAGTTTTCCCTCAAAATGGCCATAGAATCGCGAGCTGTGTGGCATGTAGCGCCATCTTGTTGAAACCACATGTCAACCAAGTTCAGTTCTTCCATTTTTGGCAACAAAAAGTTTGTTAGCATTGAACGATAGCGATCGCCATTCACCGTAACGTTGCGTCCAACAGCATCTTTGAAAAAATACGGTCCAATGATTCCACCAGCGTACAAACCACACCAAACAGTGCATTTTTTGGGATGCATGGGCAGTTCTTGAACGGCTTCTGGTTGCTCTTCACTCCAAATGCGGCAATTGTGCTTATTTACGTAGCCATTCAACCAGAAATGAGCCTCATCGCTGAACAAAATTTGTCGATAAAAAAGCGGATTTTCTGCCAACTTTTCTAGGGCCCATTCACTGAAAATTCGACGTTGTGGCAGATCGTTCGGCTTCAGTTCTTGCACGAGCTGTATTTTATACGGTTTTACACCAAGATCTTTGCGTAAAATCTTCCATGTGGTCGAATAACACAAACCCAATTGCTGCGAACGGCGACGAATCGACATTTCACGGTCTTCAGCAACACTCTCAGAAACAGACGCAATATTCTCTTCTGTACGCACTGTACGCATTCGTGTGGTTGGTTTAATGTCCAATAAAGTAAACTGAGTGCGAAACTTGGTCACAATCGCATTAATTGTTTGCTCACTTGGTCGATTATGTAGACCATAAATCGGACGTAAAGCGCGAAACACATTTCGAACCGAACACTGATTTTGGTAATAAAATTCTATGATTTGCAAGCGTTCCTCGTTAGTAAGTCTATTCATTATGAAATGTCAAAGCATACTGAGCATCTTTCTCTTTGACACCATGTCTGAAATCCCGCGTGATCTGTCAAATACTAATGCATGAAAATCCTAACCTTAAAAAAATCACCCTTTAGGAACGAATAAGGAAATGCATTTAAAGATTTCGTCATAAAAACGGGTGGGAGCTTCATCAACGGATAAGTTCGAGAAGTTGAGTTCGATTCTGCTCAGAATGTCATTGATCTTTCGGAAGTTACCTTTGTGGAAGTCGTAGGAGTACAGGTTAGTTGGAGGCAGGGATTGGGAAGAGGATTGATAAAAGAAAGAAAGGAGTAGAGGAGGGTGGTAAGCGTCAATAGTAGAAAGGTGTAAAGAACTTTCAATGGTTGAGGAGTTTACAGAGTCAGTTGTGAAAACAAGATTCAACTGTCGTTCCATATAATTTTTAACACCACTGACTTGACAAAGACCAGAATTGGTTACGCGGTCGACAAAAAGGCATTCCTTACTAGATATCGGATTTAGGGGGACGAAGAAAGATTGATCTTCCGATAAACTCCACTGTAGATTAAGGAGATTAAAATCGCCAAAAATTATGATTTTATCGTTTGGCTAACAAGTATCAAGTAAATGGTCTATGGCATCCACGACGAGTTGGTAGGATTCGATGGGTTGAGACGGACGTATGTAAAAGCACATTACGTAGAGAGAACGGTTAACGAGCGAGATCTTTATTACAACAAAATCCAGAAGTGGGGAGGTTGATGTTGAGATGATGGAAGACTTTTTTTTTTGACTTTTAAAATTCATTTTTATTAATTATTAGCTTATATCAACTTACATACTAGACAAAAATGATTAAATCTAACTTAAAATTAACAGGATACTTATTCTAGATTATTGATCCTTATGCGGACGCCCTAAACTTAACTCTATCTTATAATTATTGCCTTTCGGCCTAAAAACTATTTTACGAACTAATCTTACATATTATGTTTTAATCGAGAAAATTTTTAAGAAAACTCGGCATCTTTATCAAATTTTATATTTTTATATAAAAAAAAACAAATTACAAACTACCTACTCTACTTACTTAAACTAATTAACATATTCTAACTATAATTAGGATTCTGAGCACTCGTTGCATTACGAAACAAGTGGTCAAAATCCCAATTGCTTCCCGAGCGCCTGGCAGTCGTCAACGTGCACACGCGCCGCCGTGAGCTGACTGATGCCTTACAGAATCAATCACCTCCCGGAAGCACCGCCACAAGTTGGCGAGCCCGGCCCCTCCCAGAAACGCCCTAGCTAACTTAGTCTATCTTACAAACTAAGAGGATGTTACCTAGAGTAACGCACCGTCTTGGGAGGGCATGTTGAACCCTCCACCCTCAAAAAGCCACCAAAATTCGGCAAATTGCTTTTCTGTATCGAATTTATCCCTCTCCGCTATTGCGGTACTAAAACGGAGGAGCTCATGAGCATTGGCGACGTCCTCGCCGCGGATGAGCCGCTTATCTCTCGCACTGCGGTAGCGGTGGTATAATACCGGGATACCATCTCTCGTCTGTACCAGCCCTTTTGCATCAATATGGATAAATGCCTCTGGCGGGATAAAGCCAGACCGGAGCGTACTCTCTATGTACATTTCATTGGGGTAGTAAGCCCCAAAGATCAGACTATTGTCGCTGGCCATCGCCCTTGCAACGTGCCTTCGAGTGACCTTAATGAGGAAATTGTCAATCCTATTCAACTGAGCCCCATCGTATAGGACCTTGTTGGGATAGTATTTTATATAGTTGGATTCAGGCGTTCGGAACAACCGGAGACAGGCCCTAAGACATTGTCTCTCCAAAACCCGAATCTTTTCCATATAGCTAGGCGCTATATTAAACCACAATGGACAACCATAAGCGATGATCGGCCTTATAAGGGCCACGTAGCAAATGACCTTCACTCTGGAGTCAAGTTGACTGCTATGAAACAGTCTCCTTGTCAGAGCATAAGCCTTCTTGGCCCCAGCAAGACAAGCAACTATATGTCTATCGAAATATAGATACTGGTCAAGCCAGATACCTAGATATCTAACTGCGCTTCTCACCGCCAATGGCTGCCCGTTCTGTCCAATAATGGCCAATTTTTTCCAGTTTTTTCTGGTATCCCTAGAGGCCCCAGCCAATGGAGTTCTGAACAGGATTGTTTCCGTCTTCTGAAAGTTGATTTTCAACTTCCAGTCGTCGCAATATCGCTTAATTTGATCGAAGTCACGCTGCAAAAGGATATTAATGACCTCGATTTTAGGACCTGATCTGTATGCCACCAAATCGTCGGCATACGCTATAGCATGTCTGAGTGAACCCACCAGATCACTCGTGTAAATGTTAAACAGGATCGGAGAATTGACCGCCCCCTGCTGTAAACCGTTTTTAATTTCAAAGACTCTGCTCGAAGTTACGTTGCCACATTTGACAACGAACTTCTTTCCCATAAGCATATTATAGATTACATATAACAAAGGTTTGTGCATCCCCCGCCTGGTCAACTTGTAGAAAAGTCCCTCTAACCATACGGTGTCGAAAGCCTTCTCAAAATCAACCAGACAAGCACCCGTGCATTGGTTTGTGCATTTATTCCACTGAATGTCGGAAACTAGTTTCGACGCGGCATGAATAGTGTCATGCCTCGCCCTGAAACCAAACTGGTTGTCCGGGATTATATTATTGTCCTCGACCCACTTTAACAGGGCTCTATTGACAACCTTTTCAAACACCTTGCTAATATTCGGAAGCAAGCTAATTGACCGGAGATTGGCAGGGTTCGTCCTATCTTTACCTTTTTTCGGGATAGGGTGTACCACAGCTACCTTCCAATGCGCCGGATAATGTGCATTATTCAGCGCATTGTTAAACAGCGTGGTGAAAATATCTACAGCCTCCAGAGGCAGGTGTCTCAATACGACGTTTGGGACACCATCCATCCCCGCCGACTTTTTATTCTTTAGTGACTCGAAGATGCACAGAAGATCATCCTTCGACACGAACAAGTGCGATGCATCTCGGCCATTGGCGACAACTGCATTAGCATGGTTTTCATCAGTGAATACGGTGAATCCGTTATTCTCAGATCGCCAATTCTCAAGTTCGGTGCGCAGATAGAAGTGGCTCACCAGAGCCCTATTCTCAATGTCGTGGTTACGGCGAACAGGATTGTTCACCGTATACACGGCCTCGAAACAAGCGCCCAGCAAATCCACTTTCTCCTGTGGGTCCTCGACCACGAAAAAATCGTCGTTTGAAGCGACACTTTCTGGACTTATTCCAGCAGTCAGTACTGTCTGTCTGTTCTCTGCTGTCTGGGAGATTCGAACACAAGGAATATCATTGTGATCTTTCCTCCTGAACAACTTATTTATCTGTGGGAACATATTCGGACTACAGGTTTTAATAGCCCGAATTTTATTGCCCCAATACAGACTTACAGATTTTCTGTAATTTTCTTTAATCAGCTGTTTCAGGATTCGGATCTCTGACTTCAGCATCCTAACCTCCGGGTCGTTGGGGTCAGCAAATTGTCTGTACAGCCGTTTAAGCCTCGAGAGCAGTCTACTTTTCTGTCGGTATAGTGCGTCGATTGTAGGGTTTCTGTACTTTTCTGTCTGGTCGTCGTCGGAACGTCTTACCCGAGGAATAGTTCGTTCCATAGTTCGTTTGATGGCGTCGTCCATTTGCAATAAATGCCGATCAATGTCATCATTTGTCATGTTACTGTTTGTCGGTGGGTCGATCCCACTCGAACGTATATCTCGCTTTAAAAATCTGGAGAAGCGCGACCATTGTGCCCTCCGATAATCGAATGAACACACTGCTTCGTACTCCTCCAGCAGCGTTTGCTCGTTCGGGATCCGTATTGCGGCGGCGAGTCCGTAGTGGTCACTATCGTACTCAAACGCACGCAAACAGTTCCGCGTGTTTTGATCTATGTTTGTCAGTTGAAGTCTTGCATCCGTTAAGGCCAAGTCCAGGAAAGCACCGCTTCTTGGGAAAGAAGGGATATCCGTCGCGTACAACTCGAGGTTGTACTCAATCATATTGAGGCGCCACCAGTCGTGAAACTGATTGCCCCTGGGATTTGCATTAACATTTCCCCACGCCGCATGTTTGGCATTAATATCTCCGGCCAAGAAGTAATAATTTTCTTCCGAGTTCAGCTGCAGACTACGAAAAAGTGTCTCGAGCTCTGTCATAAATTGGTTGGGTGGAGGTGCTGCAGGTGCGTAAAGCGACACCACATACATTCTCCTCCGGCTATGGAGAGGAATGCATATGATGCATGCTTCCAACAACTGGAACCTACGCACGTCCCCGCTATATATAACCCTATGGCGCAGGCCTTTTCGAATTAAGATTCCAACCCCACCTCCTTGAGTGGAGTGAGGCCGGTCTCTTCTTATTACATGATAGTCTCTGTACCCCAATTTGTGCTTCTGATTTAGCTTAGTTTCGCTAACCAAAAGCACATCCGGGTTTTCGGTTTTCAACAAATTGGCAAGTGACGTTCTTTTCTCGATCCTGACTAGTGAATTAACATTCACAGCAAGGATCTTTAAGTTTCCCTCATCCAGCGCAGCCATTAGATTTTTGGCACACCAGACCCCACAAACAGCTCCGAATAGATAAAGTCAATTCGGGCCGCTTGTTCATTTAACTGTTTCTGGAACTTATCGATCTTTCCGTGCAGAGACAGAAGGATCGATTTTAAGTCCAGATCCACCTCTGGTGCCTTTTGGGCTACCTTTGGTTGGTTTAATGTCATTTGGGCTTGACCCGGTCCAGCTGCCATTTGGGCAAAGGACACATTAGGTGCCACAAAATTCGAGAACGAGCGACTCTTTTGACGCCTATCGTCTTCCGACTGCTGTTTGCGGGCCTGGACTCGCTTTTTCAGCTCCTGGTACTTTGGGCAACCCCTGAAGTTGGCGGGATGCCCAGAGTTCCTGCATAGCACACAGGAGAGTACACTCCGGTCTTCGACTCTCTCCTTACCTAGAGAGCATTCACCATGTTTGTGGTCCTTGTCGCACTTGACGCATCTAAACTGCATGTTGCAGTTAGCTGCGGCGTGCCCGAACCTTTGGCAGCGCATACATTGAAGTATGCGATCTGACCGTTTTATTTTTTCCCATCTCACAGCATGGTAGTACAGGAAGCGGATATTTCGCAGCCTGTCAACTTTGCTGTCGGGAGTAAGCTGTACCAGGAAGAATGGTAAGTGACGGTTACCACCACCTGCCACAGCTGAGGAAAACGGCTTGACCCCCACGAACTTCAGGTCGTCGCTTTCAAAGGTCTTAAGCTCTCTTTCTAGCTCCTCCGTTTTAATTGAGGGATCAATTCCCTTCAACACCACGGTTTTTAACTTTTGCTCCCTTGGGGTGTATGTGAAGTACTCGGCCTCTACATCTCCCAAGGCGGTACGCACTCTCTGGTACTCCTCTATATTTTCACACATAACTATATGCTTATTGGCCGAAAGCCGCTTTACATGAAAGTTCTTTGTAATTAATCTACATAACCTAATACTATCGCTTATATCGAAATTACTTACAGTTATGGGGGGAATTCTTTCTTTCCTTGTATGTTTTTCCTGCGTCTGCCGCTGCTGTTGTTGTTGCTGATGTTGTTGTTGTTGTTTTTGTTGTTGTTGTTGTTGTTGTCGCTGTTGCTGTTTCTCTTGCAGTTGCTGCTGCACCTGCTGCTTGAGCACTTTTTGTTGTTCTTGTTGCTGCAGTTTTTTCTGCCGCAACTTCTCGCGCTTCTCCAAAAGCTCTTTAATTAGCTTATCGAGCTGCGCCTCCTCATCCTCTTCCTCTTCCTCATCCATTTGGACGGCGTCCTCAGTATCGACCGGTAGATCGCGAAAGGAGTTTCCTTCGCCAACGTACCGGCCCGCTTCAACGTCAGGTTCATATGAGCTGAAGCTTTCTGCGTCGTAGTCATAACAAACTGGTGTCGCCAAACTTAAACCCTCTAACTTTGCCGGCCTCTTGGCCGACAGATTCGGCTTCGGGTTTATTTTTTTTCTCCTTTTCTCCACTCTTTGGAACTCTGCCGCAAATGTTATGGGACTTTCTGTGGCTGCTACTGTTGTAGCTGCTTTTTCGACTATATCCGCCGAATTGGCCGCTTCTTCGGGCGTCAATGCTTTTTTATTCGCTGCTGTTGTTGCTTTTAATGATGTTGTTTTTGTTGTTGCTGCATGTTGCTGCATTGCTCTTAATGGCAAGACACCCGTTGCCATCTTTACCGGCACCGCTGTCTTTGCCATAGTTGCTACTGCTGCTACGGCAGTTGTTGTTGTTGTTGCTGTTTTAGCTGCTATTTTTGCCGGAACACGTGCTTTCACCACGCGAAGAACCGGCACACCCACACCCGTACGCGGGACCACCGATTTTCCGGGGTCCATCGCCTGACCACTTGCGGCACTTTTTTTTTTTTTTTTGTTTACTATTTGTTCACTGTCTTTATCAGTACAATTTACTTTTATGAATTAAAAAAAATTAAAACTTGATTGTTCTGGCTGGAAACTATTTGGTTTTCACTTTGCTTATATTGCGTGCGTCACTAACTAGCCGACCTGTCTCTTACAGAGTTGCGGAACAAGAGATGATGGAAGAGTTCAAGCTGTTATGAACTGCAATGAGAACGCCACGGCAGGGAAGTATGTCTAGAAGACAAGTGACGTTATCATCACGAAAGACGTTGAAAGATGCTGGAAACAACTCTTGATTTAAGATATTCGGGGAAAGATTAGTTTCGGTAAGAACATAACCATCAACAGGAAGAGTGTGAGTACGACGAAAAACTGCGTGAGTTTTGGTGCGTAGTCCTCTTACGTTTTGATGGTAGAAGGATAGAGGCAATTTCAGATCTGAGGCGGCCGAAGGTGATTTAGGGACGAACAAAATTATTGTGACCAACTCGGTTACGTTGAAGATATGAGATACTTTTGGAGTTAATATGAGAAGCAAAAGCAGATAGATCCTTAGCCACATTAGTAGAGGAAATGTTAAAGGTTTCATGGAAACGGGTGTAAATACCACGGAGTGCAGTGGGATCAGTTGGGAGGCCTTCTTTCTGAATTGAGATTTGAATATTCGTCTTGGTCTTTCCGTCAATGCAGATTGATTTAGGCTTGTCGTGCAAGTAGGCAAGGTATAGGCGAACGTTTTCAAAGAGTCTGTGATCTCGCAGCCGAGCCATAACGTAACGGCCGTCAAGGTCATTGTTCGAGGACGTAGGGCTAACAAATTTTGATGTTAGTTTGATGGTTGGGGGAAGTAAAGGATCGATAAACGCTTCAGAGGTTGGGGTTGGCGTGTTAATATGGGAAGACGGGGCAAGATTGAGAATATGGGAGTGAACGAAATTCGGGTAATTGGAGGAAGTTGTAGCAGAAGTTGAAGTATGTCTTGAAGGGTCAGTGGAGTTTGGGGTCAAATTAAAAGATACCCGTTTTCGTTGAAGCCCTGGTGACGTCGAGTTGGTCGTGGGTCGAGTGGAGGAACTGTGAGGAGATGATAGCTTAGAGGAATTAAGGGAGCGAGAAGGAGTAGATATATTCGGGACGGGTTGTGAAATGGGAATAGTGTTTGTGTCAGTAGACGTATTAAGAATAGGTTGACGGAGTTGAGGGGAGAATAATGGAAAAGTTCCAGCTTTGAAACTCCAGTTAGGATCGAGGTTACTATTGGGCATGGGGTTATAAGACTTACGTTTAGTAGGCTTAATGGTAGACTTATTTCTATTGGATCCGATCCTGGGCCGAACAACTCCTCCGTTAGTCCATTTCGCGATGGAATTATCTCCAAAATTCAACACTTCGTTGGAGGGAGTCGAAAAAAGCCAGTTGTATTTCGAGGGTATGTCGATTTTGAAACTGCTACTATTGGACTTGGCCGGGGAAATCTTCTGACAGTTGGCAATGGTGATAGCAAATTTCTGCTGGAAATAGTTTTTCAACCAAGAGGCGTCAGCATGCCGGCGGCGCTTTTTATGACGAATGAATCGTCTTTTTGAATTTTGTCTAGCCTTTTGTTCCAATCAGCCAGTGTCCATAGTGTGCCGAATCGGTTAAGGTAGATCGGTTTAGGTGGTCCCTTGGTGCCGGCTGGAGTTGTGATAGGAGTGAGCTTGTCCAAGACTGTTATGGGTGTTGTTAAAGTCCCAGGTACCGTTGAAGTTGTAGTAGTCGTCGTGGAGGTCAGGTGATTATTGGAAATTATTGGTTCCAAGTGAATAGTTGGGGGAGTAAGTGGAATTGTTTTGGGGCGACGTGATGTTCAGCAGATCATCAAGTATGGAAGTGTTATTGTGAGGTTGCTGGGATGAGAAGTATAGCACCCATGCTAACTTTTCATTTTTCAGCGGAAAGTTGTTCTGTTTTGATCATCGTTTAAGCAAGATAGCTTTCAGAAGCAGGGGTATATTTGTATTTTTTGTTGCAAAATCTCTTATAAATATACATATACTTTCGACAGTAATTTCTATTTTTTTTAATCTCTTTTCACCTAGTTAACGTTCAAAATTTTCTTTAATAAATATCTGACTATTATGTTCGGGCGGTCATTTTGTAGCTGTGTTTAAGCAGCAAGGGTAGCCTGGTTTGAGTCAAATCGGAGCACATGTGGTTCCAACAGGACGGCGCCACAAGCGAATGCCACAATCAATTTATTGGAAACCAAGTTTAGAAACCGTGTTATCTCACGAAATGGTCCAGTCGCTTGGCCGCCTCGGTCGTGCGATTTGACGCCGTTAGACTATTTCCTGTGGGGCTACGTCAAGTCTATGGTCTATGCCAACAAGCCAGCGACGATTGATGAACTTCGTACGAATATCGAACGTGAAATTGCAGCAGTATCGGCCAATTTATGACCGTCGAAAATTGGGTTCAGCGTCTGGACTTCTGCAAGCGTGCCCGTGGTGGCCATGCAAAAGAAATCGAGTTCTATAATGGCATCGAACGTACTTTCACAGGAATAAAGAACTTCATTGATATCCAAAACCGTTTTTGTTTTATTTAAAAATACTTTTGTAGCGCTTTTATTGAAAAAACCTTTATATCCAAAATTTCCCGGCAAAACGTTCACTATTTCTGTGTTAAAGATTATTTTAAAAAAGGCTCCTTTGAACTGCTTTTGTCCTCAAAAACAAAAAGTAAGAATGGTTTTCCATGTCCTTGAATGATAATTGCTATTTTCCCAAAGATTCTAAGAACACTAAAAAAGGTCTTCGAAGCCAGAAAAAGCATAGGTATATATTCAAAGTGTCCTTGAAACCGCGCAGTATTGGGCTCTATGCAATTACCGACTCTTAACGTGTTTATACCTAAAAAAAAATTTAATAAAACATACAATTTTACATACAAAGCTGGGAGTTATTGCACATGAAAGAAATCCTAAATATTGGGTTTATTTATATCAAAGTTATGACTTATTCCATGTTTTAGTGCTAGGAATTATTTCATCATGAAATAAATCCTAAATTCATGAGAATGAAATAAATTTTAATTAGTAGCTTTTTCACTCAGCGTTGTTAGGAGTTAGTTCATTAAATGTAAGGATTACATTTCTTAAGTATGTAATTTGATTTTTAAATTACTGGTTTTCCAACTGCATTTATTTCTTTTTTTCTTTTAAACATAAAAAAACAAAAAAAGCAATAAACAATATTACGTATCAGTGGCGTGGCGTCCATATAACACGATTCCTACCGTCTTCCCTTTTAAAAATCCACCAAAAGTAAGCACTATCTGCCAAATAAATATATGAAAAATGAAACCCGTCCCGTATTTTAATTATAAAATAAAATCTACACACACACTCACACATAAGCTATCGAATAAGTTTAATATTTTCATTCTACCTCTCGTCTGTATCTTCATACTTCATTCAAGAATCAAGATTCAACCACATTCCACAATCCACAAATCACAAACAACAAACCAACGAAGAGTCACAAAAATACTCTTAGTAAAAAGTTTTCAACTACCGCTGTTCTCTATAATAGAATAAAAAATATTTTTCCGTCTTATTTACTTGTTTTATATCCCTTTCTTCTACAAGCATTGCAGTTCCGATCCTCTTTGTTCAACACCCGCTTTTATATTCAAAGAAAAAGACGCTACATTTCGTCTTATAAACCAAATCTCACGCTGAATACTTGGAATTGTTTCATTTCATTCTCCCTTTTGCGATTAGCATTGCGTTTCAATCGGAAGATATCAACATGTTGCAGGAATGCAGGTGCTACGTTTGACTCGTTTTTTTTGCAACATTGTGTCTAATAACACGGTGTTCTTTGACTTATTTCTTTTTTCTTATGACATAATATCTGAATGTGTTATGTGGGTTGATTCTTGATTTTGAATTTGATGTTGATATTGATATGCGTGTTGATGTAAGAAGTTGAGCTTTCATTTTTCTCTCTTGTGATAGTTAATGCTTCGATGTTTTTACAAATTTATTGTTATACTTTTGTCTTATGAAATAAAATATGGTAGAATATTATGGCAATTTGTCAGCAGAGTAAATTCAGCATATCGCTTAAGAGAAGTTCATGTCAAATAAAATACCGACGCTTGTTTTTTTTTTAAGAAGGAATTCAAATTTTAATTTAGAATCAGTTGGAATTTATTGACAGACTGCGTTGCACAAGTGCAATAACTTGAAAAAATCTAGTGTTTTGTAAAGCCAATTTGATAAAATCTTAAATTAAAATAGTGAAAAGTTAGATGTGAAAGTGAAAGTGAAGGTTAATGTGTAATTTTTTAGTTTCTTTTATTACCAACTTACTGATAAAAACATTTTAGCTTCTTAATTTTAGTGCAGTTTTAGATTTTTTTTTGGAAATGTCTTTGATTAGTGTAGATTGCTGTTTAACTGATTTCCTCCTGGAGGATTCAAATAGTTTTAGTAAGCTATCTTTTCTTGATAAAAAAAAAGTTATAGACGTAGGGCGCTCTATGCCTTTTATAAATATTAATTACCAAAGGAGAGATGGTTTTGTGACACATTTTAATGTTTCCTTATACCAAAAATATAAGTGGCTAACTGGGAGTTGCAAGCTTAATAAAATGTTTTGTTTTCCTTGTCTTCTTTTTTCAAACTCCGCCAGTGTTTGGAGCCGAACGGGTTTCACTGATATAAATAATTTAGTTAATTCTTCGAAAAAACATATTAAGACAGAAAAACATATTCGTTGTTGTTTATCCTTACACGAATTCGGCACGAATCGCATTGAAACTTCTTAAGGAAATTCTTTCGTTGTTCATAATAAAAAAGTAGATAAAAATCGGAAACTAATGGAACGTTTTATTGACACGGTCATTTTATTAGGCAGACAGGAGTTAGCATTTCGCGGTCATGATGAAAGGTCTAGTTCAGATAATCGTGGCAATTATGTCGAAGCGGTTTATTTTTTATCTAAATATGACACTTTATTGGAATCCCATTTAGAGCAGTGTTCAAGTACACACAATCCAATTTTTTCAGGTTTATCCAACGATATTCAAAACGATTTGATACATAGTATCGCGGCGGTTATTAAATCCGAAATTAAAACGGAAATCAAGGATGATCGGTTCGTGGCGATTATGATCGACGAAACACCAGATTTGAGTCATAGGGAACAACTGAGTGCCATATTTCGGTACATGTCAGAGGATGGTATACAAGAAAGATTTCTTGGATTTTTTGACGTTAGCGCAAGTCGTAATGCAAATGAGTTATCGAATCATATATTTAAAATTCTTGAAACATACGACTGCAAGGAAAAGTTAATAGGACAATCCTACGATGGTGCCGCAGTTATGTCCGGCGAGGGGGGTGGTGTTCAAAAGAAGGTCCTTGATGAATGCCCGATGGCAAATTTTATTCCTTGTTATGCACATGTTTTAAATTTAGTACTATCCCGATCTCTAGAAAACATATAAAAATAAACTATTTTTTGGCTATACTAATAGCATCGTTCGATTTTTTAATAAATCCACAAAGCGGTCCAATCTTTTAAAACAAATTTCCAATCGACGCATGCCAGGAGTATCGGAAACTCGATGGCATTATCATTCAAGAATAATAAACGTAATCTTTAACTGTAGAATAGATATAATTGAAACTTTTAGTAAAATAATTAATGACTCTAGGGAATGGGATACTGACACACTTTCGATGGCAGAAAGTTTATTAAATAAATTAGAGAGCAAGGAATTCTGTTTTTTGCTTCATACCCTTTCTGAAATAATTGCAAAGACCGATGTATTATTTAATTTAATTCAAGAAAAACAAACAGACGTTAGTTATGCCAAACAAGAAATCGAACGTTTTGAGTCATGGATAAGCTCTGACTTTTTAAATATGTTTGAAGTTATTTATGACAGCGTAAATGATTGCATCGAACCTCCACGTAAACGCAGGTTGCTTGACTTCGATTTGAAGACGAATTATAAGCGCATTTTTGTTGAAATTAAAGACAATATAGCTAGCCAAATAAATGCCAGATATAAATCATTTAGTAATCTTACATTTTTGGATTTACTAAATAATTTGAAGTATGACACTTTTTCTCTTTTTTTTTTACTTTTAAATTCATTTTTATTAATTATTAGCTTATATCAACTTATATACTAGACAAAAATGAGTAAATCTAACTTAACATTAACAGGATACTTATTCTAGATTATTGATCCTTATGCGGACGCCCTAAACTTAACTCTATCTTATAATTATTGCCTTTCGGCCTAAAAACTATTTTACGAACTAATCTTACATATTATGTTTTCATCGAGAAAATTTTTAAGAAAACTCGGCATCTTTATCAAATTTTATATTTTTATATAAAAAAACAAATTACAAACTACCTACTCTACTTACTTAAACTACTTAACATATTCTAACTATAATTAGGATTCTGAGCACTCGTTGCATTACGAAACAAGTGGTCAAATTCCCAATTGCTTTCCGAGCGCCTGGCAGTCGTCAACGTGCACACGCGCCGCCGTGAGCTGACTGATGCCTTACAGAATCAATCACCTCCCGGAAGCACCACCACAAGTTGGCGAGCCCGGCCCCTCCCAGAAACGCCCTAGCTAACTTAATCTATCTTACAAACTAAGAGGATGTTACCTAGAGTAACACACCGTCTTGGGAGGGCATGTTGACCCCTCCCCCCTCAAAAAGCCACCAAAATTCGGCAAATTGCTTTTCTGTATCGAATTTATCCCTCTCCGCTATTGCGGTACTAAAACGGAGGAGCTCATGAGCATTGGCGACGTCCTCGCCGCGGATGAGCCGCTTATCTCTCGCACTGCGGTAGCGGTGGTATAATACCGGGATACCATCCCTCGTCTGTACCAGCCCTTTTGCATCAATATGGATAAATGCCTCTGGCGGGATAAAGCCAGACCGGAGTGTACTCTCAATGTACATTTCATTGGGGTAGTAAGCCCCAAAGATCAGACTATTGTCGCTGGCCATCGCCCTTGCAACGTGCCTTCGAGTCACCTTAATGAGGAAATTGTCAATCCTATTCAACTGAGCCCCATCGTATAGGACCTTGTTGGGATAGTATTTTATATAGTTGGATTCAGGCGTTCGGAACAACCAGAGACAGGTCCTTAGACATTGTCTCTCCAAAACCCGAATCTTTTCCATATAGCTAGGCGCTATATTAAACCATAATGGACAACCATAAGCGATGATCGGCCTTATAAGGGCCACGTAGCAAATGACCTTCACTCTGGAGTCAAGTTGACTGCTATGAAACAGTCTCCTTGTCAGAGCATAAGCCTTCTTGGCCCCAGCAAGACAAGCAACTATATGTCTATCGAAATATAGATACTGGTCAAGCCAGATACCTAGATATCTAACTGCGCTTCTCACCGCCAATGGCTGCCCATTTTGTCCAATAATGGCCAATTTTTTCCAGTTTTTTCTGGTATCCCTAGAGGCCCCAGCCAATGGAGTTCTGAACAAGATTGTTTCCGTCTTCTGAAAGTTGATTTTCAACTTCCAGTCGTCGCAATATCGCTTAATTTGATCGAAGTCACGCTGCAAAAGGATATTAATGACCTCGATTTTAGGACCTGATCTGTATGCCACCAAATCGTCGGCATACGCTATAGCATGTCTGAGTGAACCCACCAGATCACTCGTGTAAATGTTAAACAGGATCGGAGAATTGACCGCCCCCTGCTGTAAACCGTTTTTAATTTCAAAGACTCTGCTCGAAGTCACGTCGCCACATTTGACAACGAACTTCTTTCCCATAAGCATATTATAAATTACATATAGCAAAGGTTTGTGCATCCCCCGCCTGGTCAACTTGTAGAAAAGTCCCTCTAACCATACGGTGTCGAAAGCCTTCTCAAAATCAACCAGACAAGCACCCGTGCATTGGCTCTTGCATTTATTCCACTGAATGTCGGAAACCAGTTTCGACGCGGCATGAATAGTGTCATGCCTCGCCCTGAAACCAAACTGGTTGTCCGGAATTATGTTATTGTCCTCGACCCACTTTAACAGAGCTCTATTGACAACCTTTTCAAAGACCTTGCTAATATTCGGAAGCAAGCTAATTGACCGGAGATTGGCTGGGTTCGTCCTATCTTTACCTTTTTTCGGGATAGGGTGTACCACAGCTACCTTCCAATGCGCCGGATAATGTGCATTATTCAGCGCATTGTTAAACAGCGTGGTGAAAATATCTACAGTCTCCAAAGGCAGGTGTCTCAATACGACGTTTGGGACACCATCCATCCCCGCCGACTTTTTATTCTTTAGTGACCCGAAGATGCACAGAAGATCATCCTTCGACACGAACAAGTGCGATGCATCTCGGCCATTGGCGACAACTGCATTAGCATGGTTTTCATCAGTGAACACGGTGAATCCGTTATTCTCAGATCGCCAATTCTCAAGTTCGGTGCGCAGATCGAAGTGGTTCACCAGAGCCCTATTCTCAATGTCGTGGTTACGGCGAACAGGATTGCTCACCGTATACACGGCCTCGAAACAAGCGCCCAGCAAATCCACTTTCTCCTGTGGGTCCTCGACCACGAAAAAATCGTCGTTTGAAGCGACACTTTCTGGACTTATTCCAGCAGTCAGTACTGTCTGTCTGTTGTCTGCTGTCTGGGAGATTCGAACACAAGGAATATCATTGTGATCTTTCCTCCTGAACAACTTATTTATCTGTGGGAACATATTCGGACTACAGGTTTTAATAGCCCGAATTTTATTGCCCCAATACAGACTTACAGATTTTCTGTAATTTTCTTTTATCAGCTGTTTCATGATTCGGATCTCTGACTTCAGCATCCTTACCTCCGGGTCGTCGCGATCAGTAAATTGCCTGTACAGCCGTTTAAGCCTCGAGAGCAGTCTACTTTTCTGTCGGTATAGTGCGTCGATTGTAGGGTTTCTGTACTTTTCTGTCTGGTCGTCGTCGGAACGTCCTACCCGAGGAATAGTTCGTTCCATAGTTCGTTTGATGGCGTCGTTCATTTGCAATAAATGCCGATCAATGTCATCATTTGTCATGTTACTGTTTGTCGGTGGGTCGATCCCACTCGAACGTATATCTCGCTTTAAAAATCTGGAGAAGCGCGACCACTGTGCCCTCCGATAATCGAATGAACACAATGCTTCGTACTCCTCCAGCAGCGTTTGCTCGTTCGGGATCCGTATTGCGGCGGCGAGTCCGTAGTGATCACTATCGTACTCAAACGCACGCAAACAGTTCCGCGTGTTTTGATCTATGTTCGTCAGTTGAAGTCTTGCGTCTGTTAAGGCCAAGTCCAGGAAAGCACCGCTTCTTGGGAAAGAAGGGATATCCGTCGCGTACAACTCGAGGTTGTACTCAATCATATTGAGGCGCCACCAGTCGTGAAACTGGTTGCCCCTGGGATTTGCAGTAACATTTCCCCATGCCGCATGTTTGGCATTAATATCTCCGGCCAAGAAGTAATAATTCTCCTCCGAGTTCAGCTGCAGACCACGAAAAAGTGTCTCGAGCTCTGTCATAAATTGGTTTGGTGGAGGTGCAGCAGGTGCGTAAAGCGACACCACATACATTCTCCTCCGGCTATGGAGAGGAATGCATATGATGCATGCCTCCAACAACTGGAACCTACGCACGTCTCCGCTATATATAACCCTATGGCGCAGGCCTTTTCGAATTAAGATTCCAACCCCACCTCCTTGAGTGGAGTGAGGCCGGTCTCTTCTTATTACATGATAGTCTTTGTATCCCAGTTTGTGCTTCTGATTTAGCTTAGTTTCGCTAACCAAAAGCACATCCGGGTTTTCGGTTTTCAACAAATTGGCAAGTGACGTTCTTTTCTCGATCCTGACTAGTGAATTAACATTCACAGCAAGGATCTTTAAGTTTCCCTCATCCAGCGCAGCCATTAGATTTATGGCACACCAGACCCCACAAACAGCTCCGAATAGATAAAGTCAATTCGGGCCGCTTGTTCATTTAATTGTTTCTGGAACTTGTCGATCTTTCCGTGCAGAGACAGAAGGATCGATTTTAAGTCCAGATCCACCTCTGGTGCCTTTTGGGCTACCTTTGGTTGGATTGATGTCATGTGGGCTTGACCCGGTCCAGCTGCCATTTGGGCAAAGGACACGTTGGGTGCCACAAAATTCGAGAACGAGCGACTCTTTTGACGCCTATCGTCTTCCGACTGCTGTTTGCGGGCCTGGACTCGCTTTTTCAGCTCCTGGTACTTTGGGCAACCCCTGAAGTTGGCGGGATGCCCAGAGTTCCTGCAGAGCACACAAGAGAGGACACCCCGGTCTTCGACTCTCTCCTTGCCAAGAGAACATTCACCATGTTTGTGGTCTTTGTCGCACTTGACGCATCTAAACTGCATGTTGCAGTTAGCTGCGGCGTGCCCGAACCTTTGGCATCGCATACATTGAAGTATGCGATCTGACCTCTTTATTTTCTCCCACCTTACAGCATGGTAGTACAGGAAGCGGATATTTCGCAGCCTGTCGATTTTGCTGTCGGGAGTGAGCTGAACCAGGAAGAATGGTAAGTGACGGTTACCACCCCTTGCCACAGCCGAGGAAAACGGCTTGACCCCCACGAACTTGAGGTCATCGCTTTCAAAGTTCTTTAGCTCTCTTTCGAGCTCCTCCGTTTTTATTGAGGGATCAATTCCCTTTAATACAACGGTTTTTAGCTTTTGCTCTCTTGGGGTGTACGTAAAGTACTCGGTCTTAACCTCTCCCAAGGCGGTGCGCACCCTATTGTACTCCTCTATTTCTTCACAAATAATTATATGTTTATTGGCCGATAGCCTTTTAACATGAAAGTTCTTTGTTATAAGCCTACATAACCTTATACTATCACTTATGTCGAAATTACTCACATTAATCGGTGGAATTTTGTTCTTCCTTGCTGGTTTCTGCTGCTGTTGCTGCTTTGACTGCTGTTGCTGATTTGGCTGCAGTTGCTGCTTTTGCTGCTGCTGTTGCTGCTTTTGTTGGTTCTGTTGCTGTTGTCGTTGTTGTTGCTTCTGTTGATGTTGTTGCTGGATTTGCTCCCTCAGCACTATTTGTTGTTGCTGCTGCTGTACTTTTTTCAGCCTCAACTGCTCACGTTTCTCAAGGAGCTCTTTGATGAGTTGGTCAAGCTGAGCCTCCTCATCATCTTCCTCTCTATCCTCCATTTGGATGACATTGCTATCATCGTCGTCGACCGGTAGGTCCCTGAAGGAGTTTCCCTCTCCGACGTACCGGCCCGCTCGCACTTCAGCTTCGTAAGAGCTGGTGTTATCCGTGTCATCATCGGTACCAGCCATCGATGATTCCACATTAGGGCCTGCCAGGTTCGCCCTTCTCTTCGCAGAAAGATTCGGCTTCGGATTAAGCTTCCGTCGCCTCTTCTCCACCTTTCGAAACTCCTCCTTCTCTACTTCTGCAGCTGGGTTTTCAGCTGCTGCTACTGACTTTGTTGGTGCTGGTATTGCCTGCGAGAACACTCGCCTAGGCAACGATCGACCCGTTGTTGTTGCTGCAATTGGTGCCATTTTAGAAGCATGTGCAGCTACTGCCCTTGGCATACACACTGCTGCTGCTGCTGTTCTCGTTGCTGTTGCTATTGTTGTTGTTGTTGCTGATGTTATTGCTGCTGCTGTTGTTGCTGCTGTTGCTGCTTTCGTTACTGCTGTTGTTGCTGCTGTTGTTGCTGCTGATTTTTTTGCCGGCTCACGTGTTCGCACCACACGTCGCAACGGCACACCCACACCCGTAAGCGGGACCACCGATTTTCCGGGGTCCATCGCCTGATAATGCGGCACTTTTTTTTTTGTTTTTTTTTTGTGTCTCTATCACTATATTTCCGAAAAAAAAATAAAATTAAAAAATTGAAGACTGGCCGAGAATCGAACCCGAGTCTCCGGCGTCAAAGTCGGACGCCTAACTTACTAAGCCAACTTTGGACTTAAAAATACTTGGCTAAATCGCTTTTATAATCGATACACTTTCCGTTTTTCCCGCTGAACACTAACTAGCCGACCTATCTCGATGAGAGCTGCGGCACGACTGGACACTTTTTCTCGTTCCAGTCCAGATGTAAAAATATCTTCCCTTATTAAGTTTTTTCCTAGAATTTTTGACTTCACGGCATTAAAAAATGAACTTAATGTTTTATATTCTTCGTCGTCCCTTCGGCAGTTTGAGGTTCTCGACCTTCACAACCATTTGAATAGTGAAGCATTGAAAGAAGTGTTCCCTCAAGTCTTAAACTTAAGTAGTTTACTTTTAACACTTCCCATTTCCGTCGCCTCCGTTGAGAGGTCTTTTTCTGCTTTAAAAAGAATTCATACTTATTTAAGAAACTCACAGGGCGAGGATAGTCTCTCTGATTTAGCCCTCATATCGATAGAAAGAAGACTTCTTCTTAAAATTAAAAATAGACCAAACTTCTATGAAAGGGTATTGGCAGAGTTTATCAAAACAGATCGTCGAATAGCATTAGAATACAAATAATTATGAAGAACTAATATTTTAACAAAACTTTTCACTTTTTTTTTTTTAAGTGTGTGAATTTTAGCTGTTTTTAATTTTGATTTATTTTTATTGCTGACATTATTATTTGTATCGTTTTTATATTTTAACAAATATAAAGAATTATCCATATAATTCTTCTGAATTTTCTTATTTTAAAATTACTATCCACATTATGCTGAATTTTTTTAAGTTATTGTATCATGCGTCTGTCAAGACCGGCTTCTTTTGAAGCCACTTTTGTTATGCTTTAAGCTCATTGTTGATTGAAATATTAATGTCTTGAAGTATAAAAAATGTGGCTAGAATATTTTTGCTAAGTCAATGTGGAATGCATATTATGTAGATACAATATCCCCATTAAAAATTATTTTATTTCAGGTTTTAAAGATTTTTATTTTTATAGGTGACTAAATTTTTCAACGTCTTCCCTTTTAAAATTATCCACGCCACGCCACTGTTACGTATACCATAATTGGAAGGCAAAAGTCGAAGTTTTAGATAGTGTGTATGTGTATTCAAAACCCGCGAAGTTTATGGACCATAACCATTCTGATAACGAGGATCTCTATAAGGAATTAAACGCGTTAAATTCTATTAAGACATAGTGTATTGATGCAGGACGTGTCTTAAGCAACGTAAATGCTTTGAGTGGCATTCCCAATATGTTTCAGACGATTTATTCGAAGTAAGTTCATTGATCTTATTAAACTTTTTTCGGAGTAGCATGTTAACTTTTTTAATTGTAGCAACCAAAGCGCACCAAAAATCTGGATTTTAAAATGATAAAAAGAACATGCAGAATTTAACAGAAAACATTTTTATACTTGCCCTTAAGAATGTGGATGCTTTCCAAAGGGAGCATATTTGGATTAATTTCGGTATAGCTTTACAGAGGAGATTTTTTTTTTTTTTTTATACACTATCAGCTCTGTGTCGTGGAGTGCTTAAAGCAAGCAACTATCACGAGCAAAAATTGCCGGCACAAAAAGTGCTCTCACAGGCTCATCATTTAGTGCAGGTGTTAGTAAGGACAAAACAATTAAAAATACAATAATTATGTACCTACAAAATACTAACACAGACACAAATAATGCAAATAATTTAAGACATTAAAGCATTATTACGCAAAATATTTTTTAGCTTAATGTTACTAACATGCAAGTCAATCACATGATCATTTAGATTATAAATTCTACTCATGCGACTAATAGGCTCATGCTTCCCATAATTCGTTCTATGATGGGGGCTAAACAATAATTCAGCACTGCGCAAATTATGGGCACCACCACGAAAATTAAAGCCAATAGACGACAGCAAGTCAGGTGCATCTATTTGACCGGATATAAGCTGCTGTAAAAAAATGATATCGCTATTAAGCCTTCGTTGAGAAAGGGGTAACATTTGAAGAAGCTTAATACGCTGACTGTAAGGAGGAAGGTGAAAAGGATCATCCCATGGAAGTCCTCTAAGTGCAAATCGAATAAATTTACGTTGAATGGCCTCTATTCGATTTGAATGAATGTTGTAGAACGGCGTCCAAACTTGTGAAGCATACTCTAGAATCGGACGGACAAAACAATTGTACAATGACATAGAAACGTATGGGTCATTAAATTCTTTCGCCCACCTTTTTACGAAGCCCAGCATAGAATTAGATTTATTAACAATAAAATTGATATGCTTGGCAAAAACCAGTTTGGGATCGAAATAAACCCCAAGATCCTTAAAATTATCAACATTACAAAGAATATGTTGAGATAAAGAATATTGAAAGGTGGGAGGTATATTCTTTCTAGAGAATGTCATATGTTGACATTTAGTAGGGTTCAGGGATAAACCGTTTTTATCACACCAATTGGCGAAGCTATTAATGCCAGATTGAAGAAAAATTCTATTTTGCTGACTAGTGATAGATTTAAATATTTTCATATCATCAGCGTAGATCAGGATATTACTGTGATTTATACATGCTTTAACATCATTAATGGCTAGTATAAATAGAATTGGTCCGAGGTGACTACCTTGGGGAACTCCAGACTCAGCTGTAAAAGATACAGATAGCGATCCTCTAAAATAAATAGAGGAAAATATTCCAAGGGCAACCCGTAACTTCCTGGCGAACGGGACATTTTCTGTGGTGCCTATTGGATGTTTAAACCAACTATTGGTTATATTATAAATAATGTAGGTATGTCGGGCGTAGTAGCTCAACGGTTAGTGACTTCCACTTCGCAAATACAGTGGTTGGAGAAGATAGGTTTTAGGCCCTGTATGGGCCGTTAATACCTTATATTTCTTAATTTTATTGGTTAAATATGTTGAACAAAGTCGTTTACACGTTAATTTTGAAATAGAAGCAAAAAGAAAGTTAATCAACCATGATAGAAAAAGTTCCTACCTACTGCTATTTCGTCATTTGAAAAAAAAATATTTGGTTTATCATTTCAGATCACCACATATCTTATCGTCCTTATCTTCTATGAACATGGCACTAACGCCACTAAAAGGGTGATGAAAGTATAGCAATGCATAGGTAATAAAACATTGAAGTGTCGCAAATTGAAAGGAGAAAGTGTTATTGTTGCTGTGAGCTGTGACCTGTGAGCGAAACTGTGAAACCAAGGAAACACCATTGGTTGGAACATTGAACCCAATTGCTGTTTATAAATTCACCTTATCAAAACACATCATTGTGTTGACTTCATTGTTGTGAATGTAAATCGTCTGTCGGTGACCGGACCTTGTGCAACTAAAGGTCGAATATACCACCCGCTCTGAGAATATTTAAGGAGTTTTACTCCCATGCGAGTATACATTTACAGATTTATATGAAACTGTATTGAGTTCCGGGTTCGGGTAACTCACGGCTTTGTTAACTAACTGATTGATTTACAGCAAAGTGCAATTTGGGAAATATGTTCAGTTTCCTGTTGACCTGATTGATGTTTATTCATATTTACCATTCAAAAACAGTGACGGCAACAACAACAACATTGTTACATTCACAACATTGAGGACTAAATCAAAAATCGAAGGCTCGAATCGTAAGCGACGAGGCGCATAAAAGTTTACCTAAAGGTATTCGGAGGTAAACGGATTTAACGAGTGGAATCGATTGATTTCTGTTTGCTAAATTATATGCAATCGTAAATAAAATGCTAGGGTGTATTTATTATATTTGCAAATATACAAACACACGCGCACTGCACGTCTCTTCCATCATAAGATATAATATAGAGGGAGAGGAATAAAATTACGTACTCGGTGGTAAATAATATTTTATTTTGTTTACAGCGCTCTTGAATTGACTTGTGTAAGAAACATCCATTATCATCGTCATTGTATATACACTCTATAGTATTATCATTACAGCGAGTTTTTTATTTTGGCCTCACGTTGGTAGATGGCGTTTTAAAGATTTGTGTCTTAAATTTTGCTGTCACCATTTTTTTTTTACACACTTTGAAAACGAAGAAAGAAAACCAAATAAACTGGTTTATCTCTCTTTATCGAACCTTTCATAATTGCATTCCCATATATGTTGTATTTTTTTTCTTTGTAAGAAGGAGCACAGCCATTTTTGTTGTTTAGCAGCATAGGTAGCATGTAGGATTTCCAAGTAAGTTAATTTGTATGGATAATGGATATCGCATTATCGATTCTGTGGTCATGCCATATGATTTTCATTTGTATGGAAATGTAAGTATGTATTTATTTTTCTGTGTAATTGATGATTTGCAATGTTGCCTTCGCTTAGGCAAGTAGTATGTTTGATGAGAGGGAGATGATGGAAATATAATAAATCTGACTTCTTCGTCCGCGAGTAGAAATGATGGAATAGGCGATTCGTTTGAAAGGAAAAATTGAATAAAATTTGATTTCGGTATTTTTCATCAAATGAGATATTATGAGTTTGTCGCATTTTAGACTCTATCATTTTTTTTGTAATTGATTTAGAAATATTCGATCTAATTTTTAAAGCAATGACATAATTTATTTTTTGTCAGTATTGTGCCATGCAGCACCACCACTTTTTGGTCAATAGGTACTTATACGATGAATATTTATATGGATAATAAGAATTTTTGTTGTTTTGCGTAGAGCTATAGATTGCTAAATTGGAGTATTGCGCAATTTTATTTATCTTTAATCAACATGTAAAATTGTTGGTATATATTTTAAAGTCCATGTACCTTTTCAATGAAGCATTGAGGAAGGTCACTTGTTGGTATTTTTTGCTTAATGGAGGTTGCTTGATTGTTTCTCTTTTGCATTAAACGTGTTCTAACATTAGATGTACTTCGAGGCATTAAGAACGTCACTACAAAGATTATACTGGCTAACTTTAGAGCTTTTAGCTAAGCTCCAGCAATTGTAGAGTGTTCTATTGGGTCTCTTGGCGGTTCAAGTTGAGTATGACTTTCATTACTATAGTCCCAGTATATTAATAGTTTTAATTGTAATCCGCGATGCGACTATTGGATATCAGAAAGAATTGAACTGCTTTTTGTATTCATATTGGTCTAATTTCATTCGTAAAAGGATAAGTTGTGCATATGAATATTTTTAAAATATGTATATAAATCCTAATTCTTTTATACCTAGTATAGGTAGTCCATTGTCTGGTAGTTATTACACTGGACTATGTTGCTACTATGTTACCCATAGTTGTCAATTATATACAGTCTTGTTCGTATTGTGTTCATTGTTTGCACAGTCCGTCTGTTTACCAAGATAGATATCTTGGTCTTAAGCATATTGTATCTAATCTTATCAAATTTAATAACTGATTTAATATCGAATTTAGCACCGACCGCGCTGACCAAAAATTATGCATGTATTAATTTTTTTTAATACAGATTTATTAAAAGATATTGAAATTTAAAAACTTTTGAAGTTGTATTTAAAATCCGAAATTTCCTATTATGGATAATAGAGTTTCACATACACGTTCTAGAGGAAGACCAAGTAATTTGAGAAATTCGTCCACTTTTCGAAATATAACTCCCCGTTCAGGAGCAATGGAATCCAGGCCAATAGTTAGTCGTACTCCACCTGGGGCTAGTGTTGGCTTAAGCCAGGATAAGATTTTACCACAACTGGTAGATAACCCTCCTGCAGCAATGCAATCCGGTCAGGCAAGTAACCACAATAGTGATGAGAATAATGAGCGACGAGATATTAATTCAACGAATACTCGAGGCAAGGCAACGAGTGTTCATTCGTGAAATGCAGTCTATTAGCGATACCTTAGTTGGAAGATTGGACAATTTGAATTTAAATACTCCCAATGTGAATCCTATGAGACCTTCGAACTCTCGTTCTGACTTCGAGCATTTTTTAAATAACGCTTCGTTTTCGACCCAACGAACAGTGTGACGAATCGCTGATTTAGCGGTATTAAATTAAAATTATTTTTTTTTTAATTGAAATTGTTCACAGAATAGAATATAACAAATTTTTTCAACATATGACTACAAATTTCAAGACAAAAAAATAATTAATAACCAGCTTATTTAATTTTTTTAAATATTTGGTATCTACATCTAAAAGTTGCAAGACTTCATGTTCCATGACACTTTTATTTCTTCTCGTAAAGTATCTTAGACTTGCTAAGAACGGATGTGAGGTTATAAGCAATCGATTTAAGAGGTCAGTATTTGTATGTACACGTGATATTTTTCTGGTAAGAAGTTCCCTAAATCTTCTATTTTCCTTGTTTCTTGCCTCTTGCGCTTCTTCTGAAAGTTGTCCGATTGGAAGTATATAAGTAGAAATTATTTGTTTTCCATGAAAGAAGACCTTATGCACACTTACTGGCTTAAAATACCAGTTATAATTTTTACAATATAGTTCCATTGTTTCCTTTGCATAGTTCTCAAAAGCATCTGCATCTATTGGAAACCCAGATCCAAGAGCTTTTAAGATGATATGAAACTTTTTTATAATTTCTTTATCTATCCCTGTAATTTGGGCAGTCTTTTCCTCATCTCTAAACAATCTTCTAGCCTTGTTCCCGTCATTAGGATTGCCAGACTGTTGAGTTGGCATATCTACCAATAACCCTGTTACTCTTGTAAATTTTTCTTGGATTAGTTATTTTCTGGTTTTGGCCTTTTCTTTACTGCCTTGGTATTTTGCCTGCCGCACCTTGATATCTAATCTATAAGCTTCCTAATCTAGACAGAGAATTTGAATTTTCGAAGCGCTCTCTATGCCGACCACTTTTGGCCCATCTCTCGTCAAATCTTAAACATAAAGTTTTAAAGGTTAATTTGATTGACTTTGTTGAAGCCTCAGAAAATAGTATATGGCTAAAGTAACCCACAACAAAAGCAGAAACAGCATCTAAGCGCTTAATTTTAAATTAAGAAATCCAAACATAAAAAATTTGCATTTTCGTGATTTCCATGGGCATCCTAAAAAACGAAAAATTTTGTTGAAACACATTTTAGCAGTGCATATGCAAGGCTTTAGAACAAACACGGTCTTCAACTTGGACAACACTGAACAACTAGGTATACTTTTCGTCCAATGAATACAAAAAACACATATTTTATCTATAAATTTTACTTTCATTTACCCCTTATACCTTTTAAACAAAATCTTTAATTATGTAAGAAAAACTTACTTTTATATCAATTGACTTTTAACTTATTGAGAAAAGATAAAAAAAAGCTATAAAATATACGCGAACCAATTAAAACCGATATAAACACTTTCTCTTCAAATTGACCTTCTTATAAAAAAAATTATATACAATTTGGAGTTTGAGATGATTTTTTTTGTTGCACTAAGCAACAACAAAAAAATTGCACAGTCATTACGTAGGAGGCTTAACCGGTTTTTGTTTAATTTTGTGCATGTGATTTTCCTTATTAAACCAAGCTAAATCAGCGATTCGTCACACTGTGCAACGCAGACAAGCACCACCAATAAGTCAACAAACTTCTTTAGTAAGTTCAGTTTGTAAAATTGAAAAATGGCAAATTGCATTCGACGGGTCCGAAAATATCCACGATTTTCTTTTTAAAGTGGAAACCCTTAAGGATCGTTCGCAATGTAGCTGGGAATACACTATAACTTGTCTTATCTTTTTATACCCTATTCTAGGGGTATATTAATTTTGACGCATAGTTTGTAACATACCTTAATATTGCCCGTAGACCCCTAAAAGTTACTATATTTATGATCAGCATCGATAGTAATGTCGATCTAGCCATGTCCGTCCGTCCGTCCGTCCGTCGGCAAAAATTAGGCCTTTAAACTGGACCTAGAGAGCTGAAATTTTAGCCATATACTCTCTAGGGTCCCGAAATAATCAAATTTACGAATTTTTGAAATCCGCCCACAGACACGCCCACAAACTCAAAAAAACAAAATTTTGGAAAAAATCGAATTTTGAGCTAGGAAGCTGAAATTTTTTATATATGATCTATGACCCCTAAAACTGCTCGGGATATACAATTTTCAAAATCCGCCCACTGCCACGCCCACAAAAAAATAAAACAATTTTATTGAAAAACCAAAATTTGAGCTAGGGAGCTGAAATTTTTAATATATACTCTCTAGGGACGCTTTAAGCTCATGTATAAATATTTTCAAAATCCGCTTACTGACACGCCCACAAATAAATAAAACAATTTTTTTGAAAATCCAAAGTTTGAGCTAGGGAGCTGAAATTTATAATATATGCTCTCTATGGGCCCTTTATGCTCATGTGTAAATATTTTCAAAATCCGCCTACTGGCACGCCCACAATTATTATTATTTTTTTTTTTGAAAATTCAAAGTGAGCTAGGGAGCTGAAATTTATAATATATACCCTCTAGGGGCCCTTTATGCTCATGTGTTAATTTTTTTTAAATCCGCCTACCGACACGCACACAATTAAATAAAACAATTTTATTGAAACACCCAAGTTTGAGCTAGGGAGCGTTTTTTTTGATAAAATCCTTTAAATGTTGTATAACAAAATATGTAGAGCGTTCTTAACAATTCAACTTATGAGGGATAGGAATAAGAATAGGGTATCCAACAGTTCGCCTAAGCGGACTGTAGGCCGTCCCTATGTTTTTATCTCTGCCTCAATTAATATTTGTTCACATGCAAATATGGTTTATAAATAATTTGGGAATCGTCAGTGCTGAAATGCGAATCTCCTTCACCGATGTGAACACAGGCACCAATTATATTGAATACAAAGAAAGTTACGGGTGACTGTGATGGTCTAATTGTAATATGCCATAACCTACCCCAAACTGTCATCGAAGCCAACAAATAATTTACCATCAATCTACTCGATGACAATTCTTCCACCTTTCTTTATTCACCATCGTCCCTGCCTTTAAATATGAATATCCATTTTTCACTTGCAAATGTGAATTATAAAGAAAATCATTTGAAAATCCTCACCGCGACTCTCCTTCAATGATCATACACATACATACCAATTGTATTAAATACCAGAAAACATAACCTACCCCAAACTTCCATCAGAGCAAACAAATAATATGGCGTAAGTCAAACCGATAATAATTCCTTCACCTTTCCGCCCTACCAACAACCACCAACGCTACCTGTGTCGTCTTCCTTCTCATATGCCTAGTCACGAGCATGAAGGAGAACAAACAATCGGCTGTTTGCGCAAAACCAAATAAAAATATTCTGCTGATACTTCCATCAGAGCCAACAAATAAAATAAAATAAAATACGATAAATCTACCCGATGAGAATGTCCGCTAAATCAAACATCAGCCACCATCAGCATCGGTAGTCGCTACCTGAATGATCTTCATTCTCATATTCCCATTCAGGAGATTGGAGGAAAACAAAAATGAACCCACATAATGTGCATAAACTAATATAATTTGTTTTGGCTTTACGTCGTATGGTGGCGTATCGTCGTATACACGAAGTGAGAATACTATAAAGTGTATATACAACGGCAATATGCATACAACACATACGTCCAGGTATAGCTGCAAGAAACATCCATTACGATGATTAGGTATAAGATCCTGGCGAGAGGATCGAGACAGGACATTCGTATTGTAGACGCCGAAGCGTGAAGTAGTTGAAAATTTGATAATACTCGTAAACGAATATAAATATATATCACCAAAGTGCGTGGCTTTTTCTTATATTTCTTTCATAAATTGAATAGTTTATCATAATAAATTGAATAGTTTATCATAGTGCAGCGGTGGGATTACCCAAAATGGGAAAACACAAAAGACACGATAAATCGCCCAGCGGTAGTGATCGCGAAGTTCGTTCGAAAAAGAAAAAAACGAAGGTCATCCGCTACGGATGAAGCAGATGAGCGTTTGTTAGTTTGGAGTTAATGGTTGAACGATAAGTTAGTGCGGATGCTCGTTCGTCCAACTCCAATTGTCGCGAGGGCAGTGGTGGAACTATAAAATACATAGTGAAAAGTGATTGTATTCCATAGTTTAGTCCCGGTGATCCAAATATGAGTGCTGAAAAATGGATTGCAAAAATCGAACAACTCGCGGCAGTTAATAATTGGGACGATAAAACGACGGTATACCAAATGCAGAGCAGGCTCGCTGGACTGGGAAAAGACTGGTACAACAACTTGTCGTCATATTGTATGACTTGGGATGAATGGAAGTTGTTGATTTTGAAATCATTTCCGTATACCCATGATTTTTTTTTCCTCCACGAAGGGTCAGTCACCTTGTCGAGCGCACCTCTCTTTGTTGGTGCCGGTGTGGAGGCTTAAGGGTGCTGTTTTTCAGCATCTACTATATATACTAAGAACTGCCCACAGGACACTCCGTCCTGATCCCACTCTCCCCCATCTTCTCCCACTCCTCTATTCCTTACTCTCCCCTTCCCATCTCTCTCCCTCCTTTATCCCCTGGGCTGGACTAATGGAGACCCGTGCCGATAGTCAGCCTGGCTGAGGGCCCAGGTTTAAAAAATAGCTCAGTCGCAAGCGGAGTATCCGGATACCTGGCGACCTCCGGAACAGCTAGCCTTATCTGTACAATGCGGATCTCTGTACAGACGGACCTTCCCTTCTCCGCTACTCGTGGGAACTATTATGAAACCTAGTATCCCTTTGAAACCGGACGGTAGTACGGCGACAAAGCTGTCTACCGGCAATGCTCTTATGGCAGCTGGCAGCGGAACTGTGGATAACCGTGGTTCCTCCGTCAGTGATTGCGAGCATAAAAATAAATTTCCCAGCAAAAGTGGGACTGTGCAAAATGGTCCCACCTCTGCTGGCAGCAACCCCTCAGGCAGTGTCCCAAAGCTGCCCCCTGGTAAAACTCCTGCTACACTAGTCAGGGGTAAGACTGTGCAAACTCATGGTCCTTCCGCTGGCAGTAAACGCTTGGATGCTACTACCAGACACAATCACCCCCCTGGGGGGAGTGGGACTGTGCAACATGGTCCTACTTCCACCAGCGCGTCTTGTAGGCGTCGTCGTAACACCTCGACGTCGCACTACAAGGATAAACGCAATGCAAATCGCATTATTGGCTCTATCGGCACTATCCCTGAGTTGGATAGAACCCCTGCTCAGATCAGTAAACTGACCTGGGCTCAGAACGTACTCGCAGGAAAGGACAAGACCAGCGGAGACATTGCGTCAAAGCGACAGAGATCGGTGGAGGAGGTCAGTTCGGTCTCCAAGCGCCTGAGGATGCACAACACCAGTATTCCTCCTAGCGCGTCCACCGTCAAATCTCATAGGTCTTTTAGCGACGTCCCTAAAAAAAAGGTATTGTGGTCGCAGTTATAGACCGCAGCGACGCCGATGGTAGGATCTCACCTGAACGGTGGGATCTCATTATGCTCTCCCTATTGGAAAACTTCGAGGATTTCTACAAAGATATCCCCGGACCACCGCCAATAATCCATGATGGTGGCTGGCATCAAGGACGCGTTAAACTTGTCGCGTGCGATGATCAGCGATCATTGGACCTCTACAAGGTCGCGATCAACAAGCTTGGTGAGCTTTGGCCAGGGGCTAAGCTTGATGTTGTTGCAAGGGAGGACATCCCTTGCCGACCGAGATCGCGTGCCTGGATCCCAATTAGCCCTTCCTCCCCTGAAAGGATACTGCACCTTCTCAAAATCAGCAACCCATCCCTTCCGACTCACGACTGGAAAGTCGCAAAACTGGAAGAACAAAAGGGTTCCTACCGATGCGCTGTTATCATCATCAATCAGGAATCCCTTGCTCATCTGGCAGCGACTGCAGGCATGATTCGGTTCGGGTGGAACGACATCACGCTGAAGGTCTACAAGAAGGATGATTTGGACGCTGATAAGCAACCCCATCATCCCTCCGAATCTGTTGTGTCGGATGCAAGCGCATCAGTCACCTTCCCCTCCCTAGAGGATGACATTTCAGAGCCCTCTAAGGAACCAACCATGTCTCTAACCCCTGTGATCGACTCCCAGTCGGTTATGGACACACACGACACCAATGACAATGACCTTCTGAGGGAAGACGAGCTCCTTAGCTCATCCTCTGTATTGGAAGGCTTGTCCAACAAGGATCCTCTGAGTGAGGATGAACTTCTCAGTTCGTCCTCTGATTTGGAGGACCTCAATAAAACAGTGATGGAGGCTTCTCCACAAGATCGTAGCAACAATGCTGCAGATCATTCAGATTAACCTCCAACACTCGATTAAGGCCTCGGCCGCCCTTATTCTCCGTCTAGCTAAAACCGGAGAAGACGTAGTCTTGGTCCAGGAGCCCTGGGTTGTCAATAACCTGGTTCGTGGACTGAAGACCCCTGGATACTACCCACTATATGTGTCCGACAAAGGTAAACCTAGATCGTGCATACTAGTGAAGAGTAGCCTCAATGCTTATTTACTCCCTAATTTCAGCGATCGAGATACGACGGCTGCCAAACTGGAGACTGCTGGTAGCACATACTGGTTGGCATCAGCGTATTTTGCTCATGACAACCTGGGACCTCTTCCTGGTGTTAACCTGGAGAGTTTTATTGCGGAAGTAGAGAGGCGGAAAGCTGCACTCATCATCGGATGCGACGCTAATGCGCATCACACCGTATGGGGAAGCACTGATATCAACAGCAGAGGTGAGTCACTTTTCGATTACATTTTAAGTACTAACCTCATTGTGTGCAACATGGGTAATGAGCCCACCTTCATCACCAAGAATCGACAAGAAGTCTTAGACATTACTCTTGTCTCCAATAACATCCACAAATTGATATCGAGTTGGAGGGTTTCGTCTGACCATTCCTTCTCCGACCACCGATATCTTACCTTCAACCTAAACGTTGACATCCCCTGCCAATCCACATTCCGTAACCCTCGGAAAACAGACTGGCCCAAATACAGAGATACTATGCGCAGACATATAACCTCTGAACTCTTAAGTCCCCCACGCAATCCTAGCGAGCTTGACAGCAAAGTCAACAAGCTCACGATGGCTTTTAAGGAAGCGATGGCTGTTTCCTGCCCACTCGTTCGTCCCAGGGGGAAAAAGAAGCCACATTGGTGGATACCTGAATTAGGACCACTGAGAAATGATTGCAGGAGACTCTTCAATCGAGCTAAAAGCTCAAGATCCAATACTGACTGGGACTCCTACAAAGTATCCCTCAAATCATACAAAAAAGAATTAAGGAAGGCCAAAAGATCTTCGTGGAGACTCTTCTGTGGCAAAATAGAAGAAACCTCAGAGGCATCAAGGCTAAGAAAAATCCTTGCTTCAAATCCAACTATGCCTAGCTGCCTAAAGAAAGCAGATGGCTCGTGGACTACATCCAGCGAGGAATCGCTCAATCTGCTACTTGACACACACTTCCCTGGTAGCTCCAACATTACCGGCCATAGTAACCCAAACAGGTCACCTATGGATTTACAGGTAACAAATTCTCAAAATCTGATTACTAGGGACAAGCTTCTTTGGGCACTACAAAGCTTTAAGCCCTTCAAGTCTACAGGACCTGACGGCATAATACCTGCCGAACTTCAGAGGACTTCTGACATCATTCTACCAACACTGGAGATGATTATGAATAGCTGTTTAAGGCTGACTCACATTCCTCAGGCTTGGAGGGAAGTTAAAGTAGTCTTCATACCCAAGGCTGGCAAATACTCCCATGTTAGTCCAAAAGACCTCAGACCCATCAGTCTATCATCATTCCTCCTCAAAACGCTGGAGCGTCTGATTGATATCCATCTTCGCATGAATATAAGCCCGCAACTGCTGTCTGCGGCACAACATGCGTACATTAAGGGTAAATCAGTGGAAACTGCCCTTCACTCCTTGGTACGCACCATAGAATACTCCCTTCACCACAAGGAATACACTATGGTTGCCTTCCTAGACATAGAGGGCGCTTTTAACAACGTCGACACATCTGCAATCGCAAATGCACTAACAGAACTAAATGTGGATGGATCGCTTGGTGCATTGATCAGTCTTTTGCTAACAAGCAGGATTATCAATTCAAAGCTGGGCGTTTCATCCGCTAGAAGGTCTGTCAGTAGAGGCACGCCACAAGGTGGTGTCCTCTCCCCCCTTCTGTGGAACTTGGTGGTGAATAAACTACTGACATGCCTGGAAGGGGAGGGTTGCACGGTGATTGCCTATGCGGATGACATTGCTATTGCCGTCTCAGGGAAATACCTCAACACTCTAAAGGAACTCCTTCAAAACGCTCTCAACAAGCTTTAAATTTGGGCAAGAAGCTGTGGGCTGGGGGTTAACCCTCACAAAACCGAGCTTGTCCTCTTGTCCAGGAAATATAAAGTCCCTCATATCGACCCCCCCTCTATCAACGGTACAAGCTTAACCTTTTTCGACGAAGCTAAATTTCAGGGTCTAATATTCGATAAGAAGTTAAGCTGGAAACCCAATGTACAAGAAAGAGTAAGGAAAGCTACAGTAGCACTTTTCTCTTGCAAAAAAGCCATCGGAAATAAGTGGGGCCTACAGCCCCGCATATCACACTGGCTATACGTATCGGTAGTTAGACCGATCCTGACATACGGGGTGGTTGTCTGGTGGACTGCTCTAGACAAAGCGGTAAACCGTGATAAGCTGAGCAAGGTGCAACGCACAGCTTGTCTGTGTATCTGCGGAGCACTCCGTACGACCCCCTCCGCTGCACTGGACATATTACTGCATCTAACACCCCTGGATATTTTCAGCAGGCAATCAGCTGCCTGCTCCGCTGTCCGTTTAAAAGCCACATTCCAGTGGATCAATACGAATATTGGCCACTTTATCATTCTGGACTCCCATGGGTCCCTACCAAGAAACATCGACTACACTATACCCCAGCTACAGTTCGAAAAGAACTTCCAAATCACTATCCCCTCCAGATCATTCTGGGAGGAGGCTGATTGCACGGAAGATAATTCGATCCACTTTTACACCGACGGATCAAAAACTAGTGATGGGGTCGGAGGTGGTGTTTTCTCAGAAAGACTTAATATTAGTCTCTCTTTCCGTCTTCCTGATCATTGTAGCGTGTTCCAGGCGGAAATCATGGCGATTAAGGAAGTCTTGTCGTGTCTTAAGAGAAACGTGATATCCGCTAAGGACATCCGCATATTCTCGGATAGTCAAGCCGCGCTGAAATCCTTGGATTCAGTCTCTTCAAACTCCATCGTAGCCATAGACTGCCGCTCGTCTCTTGAGGAGATGGCAGAGCAGTTCAACTTTCACCTCGTTTGGGTGCCAGGGCACAGAGACATCCCAGGGAACTGTAGGGCAGACGAACTCGCCAAAAAAGGAACAGCATTACCTCTTCTACCTGATAAAGGTTTCTTAGGTATGCCCATCGCTACTTGTAAACTCATGCTTAAGCTAGCCGCAGTCGAGAGTACAAACCTCAGGTGGACAGGTAGTGATACGTGTCTAGCGACCAAGCATATCTGGCCAAAGCTGGACCTGCGACGCTCTCTGAGTTTGATCTCACTTAACCGACTGCATATTAGCTGTGTCATAGGTGCCATCACAGGGCACTGTCTAATAGGCAAGCACGCATCAAGGCTTGGCGTCTATTCTAACGACTTCTGCAGAAGTTGCAGGGATGAGGAGGAGGAGGAGACTACACTTCATCTCCTCTGCACATGTCCTGCACTCTCCCATAAAAGAAATCTCTATTTGGGAGCCTTCTTCCTTAATGAACTCAGTGACTTGGCTAACTCAGATGTTAGAAGTCTATCACGCTTCATTAGAAGCTCCAAATGGTTTTAGCGGGTAGTGGTAGATACTCCCGATCCTAGTGGCATCACAATGGACCTCTTTGGTCTAAGTGTGTTAGCTTTCGGCTAACAGCCACCTCAACCTAACCTAACCTAACCCATGATTTTGCCTTAAGTCTAAGGAAATTGGTCAATCGGATGAAAACTTCTTCGGAGACGATGACGGAATATTATTTTTCGAAAATGAACTATTTGCGTACGTGTAACATAACTGGAAGAGACGCTGTTTCGTGTTTAATTGACAGCCTCGGAAGCGTTATATTGAAAAATAATGCAAAGGCAGGACGTTGCAATACGCCAGAGGAGTTATATAGCGAGTATTTATCCTCAATAGTGGACGAAAAATATGACCGAGAGCGTCGGGACATTACGACGCACCGCGAAGAAAATTTGTCTAAATTTGAGCCGAACGATCGCAGAAAGGGTAAAGTACCGAGAAAGGATAAAATATCATTGTCGTGTTTCAATTGTGGACAACAGGGTCATATATCCTCAAAATGCTACAAACCGAGAATTGAGTGCAAAAAGTGTAATCGATTGGGCCACACTTCCGAAAAGTGCTTTAGAAACAATGCAAAAAACTCTTTGAGTGTCTCGGCAAATAAAAAAAGCCCAAGTGAATGCTATTTCACTGATTGTGCTGTAAATGGGGTGGCTCTTAGAGATTTTATTGGTACGGGTTGCTGTGCGGTTACAATACGGGAAACAGATGCTAATCGTTTAAATCTGAAAATCGAACCTTGTAAGCTAACGGTTAATGGTTTCGGCGGAGGTGTCTCAAAAGTTATTGGAAAAACAAAAGCGAATCTAGAAGTCGATCTAGCAAGTGCCAGTGTTGAAATGCTTGTTGTGCCGGACCGGGTACAAAACGTTGCAGTGCGATATTCTCAAATTGGCACCGGTGACCACGGTACAAAATCGAAATTTTTCCTCAACCCTCAACTGATTTCAGCGCCGTATGGTTTTCAATCGTAACAAACTATACTAAGTTCTATCTTTACTGACAAAATAATACTGAGTGGAGATTTTTTTTTGGTTTACAGATAAAATGATGAATGAGTTATTACTGAGTTGCAGAAGAAAACACCCCTTTCTGAGAGAAACCTCTCAATTTTACTGAACTTTCTGAGCAGCGACAACAGAAATAACAGATACTCGTATCATAACGAACTAATACGGCGCTAAAAAAGATAAAAGATTGGATGTTTTTAACTTTAATACATGTAATTAAGGACAATTTGATGCTAAACTAGACCATAAATTAAAAAAGGTCTTCGAAGCCAGAAAAAGCATATATATTCAAAGTGTCCTTGAAACCGCGCAGTATTGGGCTCTATGCAATTACCGACTCCTAACGTATTTATACCTAACATAAAAATTAAATAAAACATACAATTTTATATAGAAATCCTAAATATTGGGTTTATTTACATCAAAGTTAGGACTTATTCCATGTTTTAGAGCTAGGAATTATTTCATTATGAAATAAATCTTAAATTCATGTGAATGAAATAAATCCTAATTAGGAGCTTTTTCACTCAGCGTTGTTTGGAGTTAGTTCATCAATGTAAGGATTAAATTTCTTAACTATGTAATTTGATTTTTAAATTACTGGTTTTCCAACTGCATTTATTTCTATTTTTCTTTTAAATATAGAAAAAAAAACAAAAATTTGCAATAAACAATATTACGTATACCATAATTGCAAGGCAAAAGTCGAAGTTTTAGATAGTGGCAATGGTGCGATGGTAGTGTATTCACTAAGTGATTGGCAGGTCGTGCGTTCGAATCCCGACCAGGGCCATAATTTTTATAAATTGAATAAACACAACAAAAACAGATCTCCCTAAAGCAATTTAGGCGCCACCTGTTGAGAAAAAAATCCCATCGCACCAAACTTCTTTCCTATCCCAGAAATAGGCAATGAATCATTTGCTGGGAGCGACTTACAGCAAACAAACAAAATGCCTGCGCTGTGGTTTCCACTATAAGGGTAGGTACTGTGCACTACAGAAAAAAGAAATCCCTTTAGCGCAAGCAAATTGTATAAAAAAAGTGTGTGTTCAAAACCCGCGAAGTTTATGGACCATAACCATTCTGATAACGAGGATCTCTATAAAGAATTAAACGCATTAAATTCTATTAAGACATAGTGCATTGATGCAGAACGTGTCTTAAGCAACGTAAATGCTTTGAGTGGCATTCCCAATATGTTTCAGACGATTTATTCGAAGTAAGTTCATTGATCTTATTAAACTTTTTTCGGATTTGTATACTAACTTTTTTAATTGTAGCGCGCTAAAAATCTGGATTTTCAAAAGATAAAAAGAACATGCAGAATTTAACAGAAAACATTTTTATACCTGCCCTTCTAGCCCAGGAGCCACCATACGTGAAAGTTCCGTCATCACGCCTACTAAAATTTTAAATACAAAATAAAAGTTAACACTCAGACGAATAAGATTTGTTTGGTCGGCGTAGATTTAATTGGCCGAAAACATTTTAAATAAATTATAATATTATTAAATTTCCATCTGTTTTCTCTGTCATCACGGATTTTGATCAATCTCATAGACATTATGGGAAATAGCATAGAGAAAAAATCCGGCTGACCAATGGTTTTTAGCCGGAAAGATCGCGCAAACCTATTTAAATGGTGTGATAAGGGGGTAAAATTTATCCCATATCACGGAAACCTTTTTTTTTCATTTTACGCGTAAAATGTACGTACACGTACACTCTTATTTGTTTGCTCTGAGTACTAACACGCGTCACCCCGTATTGCGTTTTCTTCACTTGTTCAGTAAAAAATAATAATCAGAAAAACCACCCATAAACCATTTCAAAAAAAAGGAAAACAGGTAGCACTGAACGAAGTGAAAAGTTAAAGGAAGAAACTGGAGGTAGAAGAAAGACATCACTCCGAAAAATGACAGTATAATCCCTAACCACATAGTAAAATCTGGTATGCGCGATAGTTCCGGCAGTTTGTAAGCACGCATACCAAGATATTTATGAATCTAACATCAAAACGCGTAATATAAAAAAAAAGGTTTCCGTGATAATGGATAAATTTTACCCCCTTATCACACCATTTAAATAGGTTTGCGCGACCTTTCCGGCTAAAAACCATTGGTCGGCCGGATTTTTTCTCAAAGAATATGCTATTTCTTCTCTTAAAATATGATTTTCGATTATCCGGGATTTTCGATTATCCGGCATGAGCTCGGTCCCGAGCACCCCGGTTAATCGAGAGTTGACTGTATTATAAATAATGTATGTCGGTCGTAGTGGCTCAACGGTTAGTGCCTTCCACTTCGCAAATACAGTTTTTGGAGAAGATAAGTTTTAGACCTTGTATGGGCCGTTATTGCCTTATATTTCTTAATTTTATTGGTTATGTATGTTGAACAAAGTCGTTTACACGTTAATTTTGAAATAGAAGCAAAAAAAAAGTTAATCCACCGTGGTAGAAAAAATTCCTACCTACTGATATTTCGTCATTTGATAACAAAATATTTAGTTCATCATTCATTCATCAGCAAAAAAGAGATATTTCCTTTCCAAATTGAAATCTGACCTACCTTCAAAAAAGATTTGGACCAACTTACGTTCCATTGGCGTTGGGAAAAGGGCTGCTGCTGATAGCATCCCTGATGTTACTGCACTTAATGATGCTTTTTTAAAAAGTACAATTAATAATTCTTATTTTACTCCCAAAGATGAACTGCTTTTTCTGTCTGATTTTGATTTCGAAGTTGTTTCAGAAGTTGACGTCATTAATGTTATTCGTTCGCTAAAATCAAACGCAGTCGGTGAAGATGGTATATCTCTTCGCTTTGTTAAGACAGTCCTGCCCCATCTAGTAAGCTGTCTTACACATATTGTCAACTTTGGTATAACATCATCTTTTTTTCCTGATAATTGGAAGTTAGCTAAAGTCATGCCTGTGCCAAAGAAACCTCATCCATCTCTTGCAACGGATTTTCGCCCTATTAGCATTTTACCAACTCTATCAAAAGCCTTGGAGAGGGTTCTTGTTAACCAAATATCAGTTTATCTGGATGAGCATAGTTGTGCTACAGCTATGATAAAAATTCTCAATGACATACGAATTAAGTTTGACATGGATCACTTGACCGTTCTTTGTTTGCTTGACTTCTCCAAGGCTTTTGATAGAGTGAACCATCAGGTACTGTGCCAGAAGCTCAGAATGTATTATGGATTCAGTGAAAGATCAGTGCGCCTTATAAGTAATTACTTGCATAATCGTTATCAAAGAGTAGTCCATAATGGGAAATCGTCCAAATTTAGAGCGTACTAACAGGTGCACCTCAGGGAGCAATTTTGGGACGAATATTATTCTGATCTGCCCAGTGTCTGTTCGAATGTCTCTTTTCAACTTTAAGCTGATGATGTCCAGATTTATTTGTCACATCCAATTGGACTGGTGGAGGATCTCATTGCTAGAATTAATGAAGATCTTTCGAAAATTTATAGCTGTCACTTTCTAATGGGCTAAGCATCAATCCAGAAAAATTTCAACTGATTTTGATATCAAAAAAATGTCATGATACTATTGAACTGCCTCCCGTGTTACTAAACAATAGGGAAATTAAGTTTGTCGAAACTGTCACGAATCTTGGTTTCAAGATAAATCGCTCACTCTCCGCTGTAGACCCAACAAATTACGTAGTTTGTCGAATATATTTGGGATTGCGAAAACTTTGGAAGTCTTCTAGTTTCACCCCAGTGGATACAAAACTAAGGCTTGTCAAGGCTTTATTCGTTCCAATATTTGACTATTCAACAACTGTATACTGCAAACTTGACTCTCACTGTCACCACAAGTTGCTTGTCGCGTTCAACGATGCCATTATGTATATGGTCTGCGTCGACAGGATCATATATCGCACTACCACAAACTAGTACTGGGTTGCACGTTTCAACAATTTTTGAATACCAGGTGTTGCCAGTTTATGCACAGTCTGATTAAAACTAGATCTCCTGCATATCTCTTCGAGAAACTTCAATTTGTTCAATCCTCCAGGACACAAAATCTTATAATACCCTCGTTTAATTATCTGAACTCTACGCGCCTCTTCTTCATCCATGCGACCAGACTTTGGAACTATCTCCCGACCACAACTTAGCAAATAATTGGAGCTAATAAGTTTAAAACAACAACAACAACAATAACTACTTTTCCTTAATATTCTTTTCTTTCTCCTCTCTTATAACTTTTCTTTTTCTACTTCTGTTTCTTTATCTACTTCTCCTATATTTCATTATGTTTATATTAGTTTTATTAAATTTCATTGTTTATTATTTCAATAACATGTACTATAAAAGACTATGTCTTACTTGTACTATCCTTTATGAATAAATTGAATTGAATTGAATTTGATTTCAGATCACCACATATCTTATCGTCCTTATCTTCTATGAACATGGTACTAATTCCACTAAAAGGGTGATGAAAGTATAGCAATGCATAGGTAATAAAACATTGAAGTGTCGCAAATTGAAAGGAGAAAGTGGTATTGTGGCTGTGACCTGTGACCTGTGAGCGAAACTGTGAAACATGGGAAACACCATTGGTTGGAAAATTAAACCCAATTGCTGTATATAAATTCAGCTTATCAAAACACATCATTGTGTTGGCTTCGTTGTTGTGAATGTAAATCGTCTGTCGGTGACCGGACCTTGTGCAACTAAAGGTCGAATATACCACCCGCTCTGAGAATATTTAAGGAGTTTTACTCCCATGCGAGTATACATTTACAGATTTATATGAAACTGTATTGAGTTCCGGGTTCTGGTAACTCACGGCTTTGTTAACTAACTGATTGATTTACAGCAAAGTGCAATTTGGGAAATATGTTCAGTTTCCTGTTGACCTGATTGATGTTTATTCATATTTACCATTCAAAAACAGTGACGGCAACAACAACAACATTGTTACAATCACAACATTGGGGACTAAATCGAAAATCGAAGGCTCGAATCGTAAGCGACGAGGCGCATAAAAGTTTACCAAAAGGTATTCGGAGGTAAACGGATTTAACGAGTGGAATCGATTGATTTCTGTTTGCTAAATTATATGCAATCGTAAATAAAATGCTAGGGTGTATTTATTATATTTGCAAATATACAAACACACGCGCACTGCACGTCTCTTCCATCATAAGATATAATATAGAGGGAGAGCAATAAAATGACGTCCTCGGTGGTAAATAATATTTGATTATGTTTACAGCGCTCTTGAATTGACTTGTTTAATTTTCCGATAAATCGCTGCAAATCAAATAAACCAAAAAGCATGGATTAGAATGTGTTCAGTGATTTCCAAATAATTTGAAATTTTACAAATTAAGGACTTCTATTGCGTTAGGTATAGGTTATAGGTAATAGATAGATAGATAGATATAATTTTTATTTCTTATAAAATTCATTGTAAATTCACAATATTCATTAATTACATTAAGTAGGAGTAAAAGAAATATTTGTGACATTCAGTATTTTTGTATACAAATATTAAAAATAGTGTTGAATGCCACTTCAATGGGCTTAAATAATTCAAATATAGATTTTTGGGTGGGGTGACCCTATAAGACAATTTGCATCATATTTAACAAAAATTATTAGAACAGCAAATTCGACTGAATTCATTAAATCATATCAAAAATACTACAAAGAAAATAAATTACTTTTAAGGATTGGATTACTTAAGACAAAAGAAAATATCAAAACTGAAATTAGACCAGAATATCAGAAAGTATAGATTCCAAATTATTATAAGTCAAATTTAGAAGCCAGTGTTTTACATGTTTTAAATGCATTCCAGGCATTGTTATTGTTTTGATGGAGTAAGGAAGCTTATTAAATAAACGACAAGATAAAACTGAATAAAAATTACGAAATGCAGTAGTGCGGAAGTTTGGTACAGATACCATATTCGAAAAGTTTCCACGCAAATTATAATTTGAGATTAAACGATAATTGCGGTTTCCAGACTCCATAAAGAAAGTCTTCAACACTTTAAAGCAGTACAAGTGTCGGACTGGGAGAATTTTGAGGTCATAGAACAATGGAAAACTAGGATGTCTGCTAGGCTTACGGCATATTTTCCGTAAAATATATTTCTGCAGAATTAGTAGTCGCTGAATTTTATTCAAATAAACACCTCCCCAACAAACAATTCCATATTGCAGTTTGGAATGGAAAATCGTTTTTAGGAGCATTTTTGAGCAGATATTTCGCAAATAAAAAAATGTCTTAGTGTGCAGCGAAAGTACTTCCGCAGAATTTCTGCGTGATTCGAAAAGCTCATTCTAGAATCAATTGTAAGCCCCAAGTATTTAAATTCATTCACTATCTCAATTAATAAACACTTATCACTGCAGCTTGAATTATCACAAAAAGTAGTAGAAGGCGTACACTTGCAATTAGAAAGCTTGTATTTGTGGCACTCAGGTGCGTGATAAAAGACATTCGCTTCCAGATTTTAGAGGGATGACAAATTGAAAAATATTATTTTTGTTTTAGAGCTTATAATCAAATGATGTTCTGTAAACCAGCTTCTTAGTAAATTTAGATCCCAATTAATGTCCGAAACTAGATCCAAAGGACTGCTCAAACCATAAGAAAAGCCTATATCATCCGCAAAAGCAGTAGGTGACCCTTTAAAATTGAGTGCATGGAGTGAATTAATGTAAACGAGAAACAAAATTGGTCGCAAAACAGAACCTTGTGGTACATACACCCAAATTGAAGAACTTTATTTCGCTCCTAATCTCATCTAACTTCACTCTTTGCGACCTATCTTTTAAGTATGATCTAAACCAATGTAATACGAAACCGCGAAAACCGGCTTTTTCCAATTTCCTCAACAGAATATTGTGGTTAACCATATCAGAAGCTTTGGTGATATCAATAAATAAACCGGCCGTATACTTTTTTTCATCGAGGTTTGACATTATTTGAGCACAAAACTGCAGTAGTGCATCTTCCGTCGATCTGCCTTTCTGAAAGCCAAACTGATTTGGGTTGATAAACTCGGTTCTGATTAGAAAGCTTATTATTCTATGTTTAACAAGTTTTTCGAAGATTTTGCTGAAAACTGGAAGAAGTGATATGGGCCTGTAGTTACACATTTCCATAGTAGAACCTTTTTTAAACAATGGTACAATGTCGGCACATTTCAGTGTTTCTGGAAAGACTCCCGCAAATATGCAACGATTGAAAATATCTGAGAAGACATCAACAACGAAGCAAGCAATTCTTTTTAAAAACAGATTGGAAATCCAATCAGCTCCACACGAGTTAGAATTATTTAAAGTACCAATAACTTTCAATAATTCGATAGAAGTGATGGGCTTATAGACAAAACTGTTACTTTGTAAATGTTCATCCGAGCTACAAACACACGAACATGAGGTACAAGGTGGCAGGACAGGAGATGGTTGTAAGCTACTTGCTATATTTGCGAAATAGCAATTAAATGCGTCAGCAATGACAGGTTCGTCGGAAACGTCTACGTTATCAACACGAATAATAGCCGGTTTTTTAGAAAAAGAAGAACTGTTCAGTTCAGCAAGCTATTTACCAGAGTTGTGAATGAATGCATTACTTTGGTACTGCATTCAGATAAGTCTTAGTCATTTGACTGAAAAATTTGAATATAAGTTAAACTTAACCATAATACTTTAACTTTCAAAACAACATTCAGCAGTCACTTTGAAGATTGTGAATGGGCAGTTAAAAAAAGCAGTCAATTGACTGTAAGTTAAAAGAATGCAGTACTTTTTGACTTGTTGCATTCTTTAAGTTAGTTGTAAGTCTTTTAAAGTCTTTTTTTTGCAGTCAGTAAGTCTTTTGACTGCATTCATTTAACTGTAAGTCTTTTGACTTTTGTAATTAGAAACCGCACGGTATGATTGTGATTAACGTCATTTTGCTGAGAGGTCCTTGCAACAACAAAAATGGTCCTTTAATCATGGAAAAAGGATTTGTTTCCAAAATGTAATTAGAAACCGCACGTTATAATTGTGTTGAACGTTATTTTGCTGGGAGGTCCTTGCAACAACAAAAATGGTCCTTTAATCTTGGAAATAGGATATTTTCCCAAAATGTAACTAGAAACCGCAGGGGTTGTCGGCGGTGAATTGGAGATATGCGTTAGATTTCCAAAAGAATTTACCGCAGGTGTTACGCCCGTGCGGTTACTTATTTTGAACCACTAACAAAATCAACAGCTTACGACCCGCCAACGTGGCTTTGGTCTACTTCATGGGATCTGGGTGCAGACTTGGAAACTACTCCGTCGATGGGACTCTTAGCTTCGAGTAGTTCCAATAACTTGGAAGATGAACCACTTAGGGAAATAATTGTTTGTGGTCAGAAATTTAGGATTATTAAGCAAGTAAGTAACAATTTTCTACAATAATACATACACACTCATATTGTCAAATTTGTTAAAAAAAATATTAACAGTACGAGTATTTGCGCATTATGATAGGAAAACAAATGTTTTGCAATTAGCGTCATTATTTTACCCGCGCGTAACTGCTATTGCAACCTTGTTTGCAACTCGTAGTTTTTTTTTGACATCAAGCGTGATTACCATAATAATATAACATGTCGTTGATAGGTATAAAATTTTTAGGAAAGTGAATAACATTAAAAATGTTGTTTTTCAAAAATCTAAACAGCAGATATTTTGTGATTAAAACCATTTTCATAGTTGTGAAAATAATCTACTATTGTTTTGCCAAATTATTTACAAATCTATTCAGAAAAAACCTGTGTTTTACGAAATCTTTAAAGGTATGTCAAGGTAAAGAGTTAAGTCTTCGCCGCACAGAACACGTTTTAACGTCGCGTTCGACTTGTTGACTGCTTCCCGTCGCGTCGCACGTTGGCGGATAGCGGGTCGTGAGCTGTTGATTTTGTTAGTGGTTCAAAACAAGTAACCGTACGGGCGTAACACCTGCGGTAAATTGTTTTGGAAATCTAACGCAGATCTTCAATTCACTTTCGGCGACCCCTGCGGTTTCTAGTTACATTTTGGAAAAATATCCTTTTTCCAGGATTAAAGGACCATTTTTGTTGTTGCAAGGACCTCTCAGCCAAATGACGTTCATCACAATCATATCGTTCGGTTTCTAATTACATTTTGGAAAAAAATTCTTTTTCCAGGATTAAAGGACCATTTTTGTTGTTGCAAGGACCTCCCAGCAAAATGACATTCATCACAATCATACCGTGCGGTTTCTAATTACATTTTGGAAAAATATCCTTTTTCCAGGATGAAAGGACCATTTTTGTTGTTGCAAGGACCTCTTAGTAAAAGAACATATATACATACAGTGGGTGATCAAATTATTACGGCCACCTTAAAAAATATATTTTTTTCAGGATTCAGTGCAAATAAATGAATTATAAGACTTTTAAAATAAATTTATTTTATTTAAAAATGGATTTATCGGTAATAAGCTTTTAAAAAAATAATAAGTCTCAACACTAAGCAGTGCTTATTTTTTGGCAGCAATTTTTCAAAGTGGATGCCTCATTTTTTTATGGGGTAAGCTTTTCATTTCTTGAGCTTTTTAACGCTTTTTTTTGTTGAAAAATCCAAGGTTGCTGTTTCGGAATCGGTATTTATGATAAAAACAGGCTGTGTATTTACTTATTTTTAAGTTTGTGTGCATTCAGTTTGGGTGTGAAATTTCTTATAGAGCTCTTTTGGTAAGGACACCGTTCAAGCCATGGGTAGAAGAAAAGACCTTCCGCCGGCAAAAAATTCTGAAATCAAGACCCTGCTATTAAACACTGAGCATTCTCAGAGGAAAATAGCAGTAATTGCAGGAGTGGCAAAGTCTTCTGTGGACAAAATAAAAAAAAAGTTGACGAAAATGCTGCCCTTTCGCCTATGAGAGCCGGAAGATCTGGGCGAAAAAGAATAACAACGCCACGAAATGAGCGCAAAATTAAAGAGATTTGTGATAAGAATAGAAAGAAACCACGTAAGGTTCTAACAAATTTGATCCATGAGTCAGGAATTGAGATTTCAGATATGACAGTTCGACGTCGCCTAAAAGAAATGGGTTTTGCTTGCTGCCGTCCAGCAAAGAAGCCACTCCTTACAAAGGCGATGGTGGAAAAACGCCTTAAATGGGCTAAGGCTCATAAGGACTGGACATCCGAAGACTGGTTAAAGGTGAGAACTTAATATGTGGGCTTTCAATAGATTTTTTTTTTTATATTTTGGAGATATTTTAACGATTTTCGTGGCACGCATTTTTTTGTAGGTCTGCTTTTCCGATGAATCAACGGTTCAGATTTTGTCGGATAAGTCCGAGTTTGTTAGGAGGAGGGCAAACGAAAAATATAAAAGCGAATGCATAGTAGAACGTGTGAAACATCCTCTAAGCATTATGGTTTGGTCAATCATCAGTGGGCAAATAACTGGACGTCTCTACATTGTTGAAGGAACCATGCGTCAAGACCAGTACATTCAGGTCTTATCATCGAAAATGATACCACAAGTGCAGGAATGGTTCCCAAATGGCAATTTTGTTTTTATGCATGACTCTGCACCTTGCCACAAGGCAAAAAGAGTGACTGCATTTTTGCAGGAAAAAAATGTCGAGGTTCTGGAATGGCCGGGAAACTCTCCCGACCTTAACCCCATAGAAAATCTTTGGGAACTGATGAAGAGAGAAATAGGCAAGGAAAAAATTACAAATAAGCGAGCATTGATCGAACGTCTTATCGAGGTATGGCATAGGAGCGAAAATATTAAAACTAATTGCTTTAAATGCATCGAAAGTATGTCAAAAAGGGTTAAGGCTGTTATAGCAGCAAAAGGCAATGTAACAAAATACTAGTTTTGTTCAGTTTTACTTCTTATTAAAACTACGTTATTGTATTAGCTTATAAGTCACTTCTAATATGAATAAATAAATAAAGCTTTAAAAATACAAATCACAAAAGTTATGTTGGTCTATCTTTCAAAAAGTTATATTTTTCCATGTGGCCGTAATAATTTGATCACCCACTGAATATGTACATACATATATAAAATAGGGACTTGCAGGAATCCAATATTATAGAAGACTTAAATCAGTCGAACGACTTAAAACCAGTCAAAAGACTTAAAGCATTCAAAAGACTTAAAAACAGTCAAAAGACTTACAGTTAAATTAATGCAGTCAAAAGACTTACTGACTGCAAAACAAAAACACTTTAAAAGACTTACAACTAACTTAAAGAATGCAACAAGTCAAAAAGTACTGCATTCTTTTAACTTATGTACAGTCAATTGACAGCTTTTTTTAACTCCCCATTCACAATCTTCAAAATGACTGCTGAATGTTGTTTTGTAGTTAAATTCTTGAAGTAAGTTAATAGACTTACATAATAAGTCTTTAAGTTCATTTAACTGCAGTACTAACTTAACTGCTTTTTTTACAACTCTACTCTTTACCAATTGCCATTCATTTTTTAAGTTTCCCTTAGCGGAATTAAATTGAGTACGGTAATAGGTATCTCGACAGATTGGGATCTCCTTTTTTAGTTCATCGCACAATTTTTTATATGTTAATTTTAAGCTCAAATTATGAGGGTACTTTTTGCACTTAACACTGAGTTTGTTTTTACCTCTTACTTTATTCAACAGATACCCAGAGATCCAAGGTTTAAGCCTTTTTGTACACTTTTTTTGAAGACAATACTGAAGAAAAGTTAAAAATGTGTTTCTTGAGGCAATCAATAAAGATGGTAAAGGCATTAGAAGCATCTCTGCATGAATAAACATCTTCCCAAAACTCATAAATAAGATTGTTTTTTAGTTTGTTGAAGTTAATTTTTATCACCCTGTCAGCCATTTTCGGAGTTTTTCTTCGTTTGCTAACGATGTTTACTAAAAGCCCTGTCATACAGTGATCAGTGATCATTAAGTCCCAAACAAACTTCTCACAACTATCTATCAAAACATCTTTAAAGCGTCCAAAACTGTGGTCTAAACATCTACCAGATGCAACCCTAGTTGGCTCATTAATAAAGCAAACCAGGCCATTCGATGCTAACAAAGCCAAATAACTAGAAACAGTTTCACTATTTTCTAAACTGTTGAGATTAAAATCACCAACAATAATAAGATTTTTTGATTTCTCCTTTGCTAAAAGACCTGAAAATTCTTCTATGTATGTCAAGACGTTATACTATGCAGTCTATATACAAATAAAAAAAACATAAGCCTCATGATTAATTCCAATGGAAACTTTTAAAATATCAGCGCTCAAAAAGGCAACAGAAACAACTTCGAGAACCTTGTATTCTTCTTTTACGAAACAACCAACACCTCCTGCAGCGTAACTTTCATTTGTTTTGGCAATAAAATTGAACCCTGGCAAAGAGTAATAATTTTTTTCAAAATCATAAATCCAGATTTCAGTTACGAAAACAATGTCTGGAATGCACATAAAAGAGTCGAGATGAGTTACAAGAGCTGAAAAGTTTTCACTTAAGCTTCTAACATTCTGGTGTACAATCAAGAGTTTACCATCACAGTACCTAGGAACTATTTTTAAACAAATTATCACAGTTGGTACTACTATGATCTTGGGTGAAAAAGTCATCGACAAAATCATTTACATCATTCATTTACGAGAATGGAAAAAGATAAACTTGCACTAAATGAGTGCAAGATCATTAAGGCCCGTTTGCTGATACTACACATAGCGATTTAAGTTCCACATAAATTACTAAGTGCAACTTATTGGTTTGCACCAAAATCAAAGTATGTCATAAATGAGACTAAGTGGAACTTATTTTATGGGGAAGAAATAGTAGCCCATAAAGCGGTTAAGTTGCGCTTAGGCAATTTTAAAGGTTATGTTTTATAATGACATTTGAGTAAATTGTAGCGCAAACAAATATAGTTCTTGCTTTAAACAAATTAAAATAACGAAATGGACTTCGAATTAATAGATTTGTTGAAAGACGATGTTGAAGTCTTGGAACTCATTGAAGTGGGTGTTCCTCGTCAGATTAACGACAGAAATGAGTATTTTTATAGCTTTGGTGAACTTGACTTCTACAAACGATTTCGCTTAACTAAAGACATGACTGTTCATGTTCTACAACAAATAGATGAAGCTCTAGAACGGCCTTATAACAGGTATTAAAGGAGTTTTTCTAAATTCGTGTTTTAACTTTATATTCTCTAGAAACAATTCGATCGCACCCATTAACCAGCTTTTGGTAGCTCTACGATTTTTTGCCACTGGGAATCATCTTCTAAGTATTGCTGATTTTGGGGGGATGCATGTTTCCACTGTTTCAAGGATCGTGTTAAGAGTTTCAATGGAAATCGCAAAACTTTATAGGAAATATATCAAATTCCCAGCTACACCAGAAGAGGTTTCACAGGCCAAACGGGCTTTTTTTGAAATTGCATCTTTTCCTTCTGTTATAGGTGCTGTTGATGGAACTCATGTTAAAATTCAGTCTCCTGGTAAGATCGTATTGATTTATTTTACTGCATATAAAATGCAAGTTATTTTCAGGTAGATTAGAAGGCGAGATATACAGAAACAGAAAAAGCTACTTTTCAGTGAATGTCCAGGGAATATGCACTGCAAACATGATGTTTACTAATGTGGTTGCAAGGTGGCCTGGTTCCACTCATGATTCCACAATATTTAACAGTAGCAGAGCAAGGGCCAAGTTAGAAAGTCCAGATTTCGCAGACTGTGTTATTTTGGGTAAAACAATAGGTTTCTATTAGGTACATATTCAATTATATAAAATAATTCAATCATAGGTGATTCCGCTTACCCACAAAAAACGTACTTGATGACACCATTACTCAATCCCCGTTCCGCGGCAGAGCAACTGTATAATGAATCTCAAATACGAACAAGAGGTCCTATCGAAAAATCTTTCGGAATACTTAAAAGACGATTTCCCGTACTAGCTTATGGTTGTCGTCTTAAATTAAGAACTGTGTTTATAGTAATTGTGGCCACTTGTGTTTTGCATAACATATTAAGAAAGAATGGTGTACCGTTAGAACCTCCTGAAAGCGTTGATCTTGATCCAGAAGACATTCAACGCGCAATAAACTTAGGGCAAATCTCCTGTGCAAATAATTCAGAAGGTACTGTTACTGGAGTTCCATCAAACCCAGGCATACAAAAAAGAAAAGACCTAATAAATAACTACTTCGGAAGATTGTAAAATTTGAAAAAAAAAAACTAATAAAAAATAAACTCCAAACAACAATAGTAGGTACAAACTATTTTTATTTCGATTAAAATAATGTATTAAGAAAATATATTAAAAAGTCGTAATTTCATTTAAAAAAAAAACATAATTTCAAGATAGTATCACTTTAAAAAAGGATCCATATTCTGCAAATTTTTTAGAACACCGTAGGCCTCCGCAGGTTGAATGGAATTCGCCTTAATTTTTTTCAACAACTCGGTTTTGATTGCGATGTCTAATTCTAATGACGTCTTTCTTAGTTCATGTTCAATTGAATTAGAATATTTCTTTTGAATTGCTTCTTCCCTAAATGTGTCGTATTGCAGCTTAGCAAGTTCAATTTTAATTGCTGACAGCTGCGAGTATTGCTCACTTATTTTTGTGCTGGGCAACATTGAAGCAACTGGTCTACGTCTACCAAACCATTTACTTTCGTTTTTTTGGTCCAGGTTGGAACTGGAGGTGGTAAATTGTTTTCGGAATCCTTTTGACATTGAAACATTTATGGTGGTATTGTTATCAATATCAGCACATGGAACATCAGCATCTTCTGATAAACGATCATCAATAACTTGCCCAGTTTTAAGTTTTGGATGCACCGGCTGTTTTAAGTGACTTGGTTTGTACTTTGTCCAATCTGATGTTGTTGTTGTTTCACACCGTTTTTCTTCATTCTAAAAATAACAATATATGTTATTGAAATAAAATAGATGAATCAAAGTTGTTCGGATTTATTTTACGTTTTTTGTACTGCTACAAGGTTGGTCTTCTACAACAAGGTCGTCGAATAACTCGTCCACTCCGTCACCATCAGGAATATTGTCGAAGCCTTCTATTGTCTTCGGATTCATTATTGACAATGCGAGGTCAAAATTGGGATCAGTCACGTGTTGCGCTTTGCCACCTCCAGTCTGAATCACTGATATTTTTTCATCTGCGGCCATCTTCCTTATTTCCTTTTTGTAAGCTTGGTAGAATTTTTTTAGCGCTTCAATGCTCCTGTAACATGCAGACGCCGATTGGGAATTAAAGCTAGCGGTAATTCGTGCCCAAGCCGCTTCCTTTTCTCTCCAAGTTACTCCGTCTGTTTTTTTATTTTCTATTATTGATTTTTCTTCGAAGGCGCATTGAAGAAGCGTGCGTTTTTCATTCAACGAAAAATTTGGATTTCTCACTCTTTTTCTATCTGCCATTATCATAAAACTAAAACTTTATATTCAAAAATCTTCCAATTTCACTTTTCCGCACTGAAATACAACTCATTTGAAGTTTATTTGACATTTAGCAATACATCTAGTTGGCCGATTTTCAAATTATTTTTATCTTAGCTAAGTTCCCTTGCTACTGGTGCTGTTGTTTCTGCTGCTATTGTCGCCCACACCATCGAGACCAGTTACATGCGTATTAAGATTTCTTTTATTCGTCCGCTTTGCATTCATTATTCGTTGCTTTGTAGAAAGAGAGGAGAATTTCATGTAGATGATCGATTTTGATTTTGGAGACGTGGAGAGCACACCGTTTTTATTTATTTTAGTTTGCATTTTCTTTATGTAGCAATTTTCGATTTCGCAATCGGTAACATCGATGGACAAAGCTTTGTTGAAAATTTGCTTTGCCTTGCTTATTGCATTCTGATCATTGACGTTAGACACTCCAACAATTTCGATGCAGGTACCTAATAGGTGCTGTTGCTGCCAATTTAACTTACTCTCCAGATTATCAACCTTGGATTTCAGTAGAGCATTTTCTGTACGTAGCTCGTTCAGTTCTTTTAGAAAACGCTGATTTGTTTCCTCCAAATTCGAGAGCTTTATGTATATCATTTGGAGAGTACATTCGCTCTCGTTGCCTTCCTTTAGTGTTGACGAACTACTCGCTGTTGATTGAGCATTACTGTTGCCCGATTTTTTGGTACTAGTAGACGGTGCATTGTTGTTGTCATGCATAGGTAAAACCGATACAGGCGCACGTAAAGATCACTGCAAATTTATCACATCGAAATGGATTACTACTCGAATTAAAATATTCAGCATCTTGTTCAGTAATATTCACACACAAATAATGAAAAAAATGCATGCAATCACTACAGTTAATTTTTGTTAGACAGTTGCGATCTATTTTTTGAGAACACTTAGAGCAATTCATTTTAAGATAATATTATATGATTTCAAAGAGATGCGCACCCCACGACAATTCAGAGAAATCAATCATGGGTAGATAAGACGCCAAACCCAATATTGGGATTTCTATGATGGACATATCCACTCTAACAGGCTTATTCCCATAAGCTGCACTTTATTATGGCCCAGATCTGATCCGGATTTGATCAGCAATTCATCTGGATCTTGTATTATTGTTGTAGTATTTTTGAGTGCAAACTCAATTCGGATCAGATGTATTCGATCATACAATGCAACTGTGCATGGAAATAAAGAGATGCAAACGAGTGTAATATTTCAAAAATATCGAGGGCTTTTGGTTCAAACACCTTAACTTAAACAACTACTTGCGGGTGGCAACGATGCAGTAGTAGTGCATTCGCTTAGTGATTGGAAGGTCGTGCGTTCAATCCCGGCTAAATCCATTACTTTATTTCGAATATATGTAAAACCTTATCTCCCTAAGCAACTTAGACAACACCCGTGGAGAATAACTATACAACTGCACCAAAACACTTTTTTCCTATCTCTCTATTCTTTCTAAAGCAAGTGGCATCGAAAAGCATGCAATGAAATATGCCATTGCTAGGTGCTACTTGCTGTTCACAAATGCTTGCGCTGTTTTCATAGCACAATAAGGGTACTGCAAAATGTATGGTAAAACCCATTTAGCCTTACGCTGAATTATAAAAAAAAAAAACGTCTGCATGTGGTGCTTCGAGGAAGAACATTTGCTCCTTAAAGCTGTTTTTGCTTATATCGGGCAAGCCTTGAGTCCTGTCTAAAAATAATTGAGAGCGGCTTGTAGCACTAGCAGTCACCTTTATATGATCAAAAAACCAGTTTTCAAAATCGTAATCAGGACTCCTTACCAAAATAATGGATTGTGGTTTTATATTTCTAGCGCGCAAAGTGTGCGCCCAAACAAAAAAAAAGAGTCTAGTATAGTTCCTTAGAGACAGAGATGTAGAAGTCATTATTTTAAGGACCTCGTTGGGGTTACAAGGACCTCTTGGCAAAATAACATTCAACACATAAATACGCCGAAGCTTCCAGGGACATTTTGGAAAAATATGCTAAACTAGACCATAAATTGCAAAAGCGTCATTATACTCGTACCTACCCTATTCTAAGGGTATATTAATTTTGACGCATAGTTTGTAACATACCTTAATATTGCCCGTAGACCCCTAACATTTACTATATTTATGATCAGCATCGATAGTAATGTCGATCTAGCCATGTCCGTCCGTCCGTCCGTCTGTCGGCAAAAATTAGGCCTTTAAACTGGAGCTAGAGAGCTGAAATTTTGACCATATACTCTCTAGGGTCCCGACATAATCAAGTTTAAGAATTTTTGAAATCCGCCCACAGACGCCCAAAAACTCAAAAAAAACAATTTTTCGAAAAAAATCGAAAATTGAGCTAGAAAGCTGAAATATATGATCTATGACTCCTAGGAGACACATTTTTCAAAATCCGCCCACTGACACCCCCACAATTAAATAAAACAATTTTATTGAAAAACCTAAATTTGAGCTAGGGAGCTGAAATTTATAATATATACTCTCTAGGGGGCCCTTTATGCTCAATTTATTTATTTTTTTTTATTTTTTTTATATCAAAATCGCTTACAGAGTAGGACAAAAGTCTTATAAATTTTTGAAAGCCTTTAAATTAATTTAAGAATTTGAGTTTAATGTATTTATTAGGCTATTTACAAAAAAAAAAGAGAAAGCAAGCAATAAAAAAGAGAAAAAAGAAAAAGAGGAAAACAAAAATTGAATAAATAGATAGAGATTATCAATGATTTGCCAAATAGTTGAAAAGTAAACATTTAAATCTTCTTCTGCTCTTTACACTTCTCATACTTATGGGCAGGGAGTTCCAAAGGCGAATGACATGGACGAAGAATTGACGCTCAGTAATAAGAAAATTGTATCGAGGTAGTATAAGAGCAAAAGACCTTGTTCAATGAGGGAAGTTCAGCTTACCGTGTAAATAATCAGGCTGTTTTGTTTGAAAGATTTCATGTAGATAGGTAAGTGAGCGAAAGTTTAATAGATTGCCTAGACTACAGCCAGAAATGCGAACAGCAAAAGAGGAAACGTGGTCATAGCGACGGAGATTATAGACATAACGGGCAATGTTGTTATATGCGACATTTAATTTGCGGTTGGTTCAGAGACCAAGTTGCAAAAAATTTCACATCCATATAACATAATGGGTAGTAGTAGCGTTTTGGCAAGAAGAAGTTTGGTTTTTATGGGGATGAAACTTCGAGTTACTTGGAGAACACGGAGACTACCATATACTTTACCGATTACTTTAGTTAGGTGGTCGTTCCATGCGAGGGAACGATTGAAAACTATTCCAAGGTTTCTAGCACTGCTAACATATTCGATTCTATCGTTTTCAAGATTCAGTGGTCTTAACACTGATAAATCAAAGATTTTGCGGTAGATGGGGAGAGCTGTTGATTTGACAGGGTTTAGACACAGGTGGAAGAAAGGTCCTCATTCATCAATGCAACGGCATCATTCTTTTCCCGAAACGGTCGACTTATCAGAAGCTGCACATCGTCAGCATAAAGATGAATTATACAATGTTTGACAACTTTTCGGAGCTCATTTATGTAAAGTGAGAAGAGAATTGGGCAAAGAATTGATTCCTGTGGCACTCCATTCAATACATTGAGAAAGATCGATGATTGACCATTTGCCACCACGCATTGTTGCCTTCCGCTAAGGTACGAGAGAATTAACTTACAATACTCTATAGAAAACCCAAAGAAATTACGCAGTTTTTTACATAAAATTGAATGGTTAACAGTGTCAAAAGCCTTTGAGAAGTCTAAAAACGTCAGAAGAGTAATGTGATCCTTGTCCATTGCGGTTTTTATTTCGTCAGTATCAAAAAGTAGGGCAGATTTGCAGCTGCGCTTAGGTCTAAAACCAGACTGACAAGTGGTTAATAGGTTGTTAGTCGATAGATATGATTGTATCTGCTTCATAATGGTTTTTTCAAACATTTTTGATAGAGACCGGAGGATAGCAATGGGTCGGAACTCCTTAGCAGTACCCGTTTGCTTTTTAAGAACGGGAATAATTTTAGCCTTCTTCCATTCTGAAGGAAACTCGGATGTAGTCAGGATACTATGGAATATATTAGCTATAAAGCGGAGTATATGAGGAAGCAATAACTTAACGAACTTGGGTTCCATTAGGTCGAGGCCAGTAGCATTCGATTTGATAGATAATATTGCTTCAACTATGTTTTCTTTACGTATTCTTATAAAGCTCAGCGAACAGCTGACACCTGTTGATTCCTCTTCAATAGGGGAATCAACAGGTGTAGCAACGTCAAAGGATTGTGGCGTGGAGGTGAACTTTTTGTTGAGAGCATCACAATCGATGTTATCAGCAGACTTCATAGATTGCTTCCCAATACCGATTTCTCGCAGGTTTTTCCATTACTTTTTTCCAGAAACTAATGGACCAACTTTGTGTTCGTAGTAACGCCTTTTTGTTGTTCTGATCAATGCGACGACTTGATTACGAAGTCTGCAATAAGATTTGTGGAAGTGCTCCAATTTGAACCGTCTCCATGGACTGTAAGCGGCATCTCGTTTCAACATTAGAGCATAGATGTCGCCATTCAGCCAAGGTGGGGACGTATGCTTAATGAGACGGGTTTTTAAAGGAACATGGATGTCAAAAAGTTGATTGACGTTATGTCGTAAAAAACAAATTTGTTCGTTAACATTTTCCATGAGGTATATTGAGTTCCAGTCTATGCAATTAAGGTCGCGTACCAGTTCGGATGTGTTTAAATTTGTATAGTCTCTATATTGGAAACTTAGCTGATCAACCCGACAAGCTATATCCAGACTTACAAAAATTAAATCATGCTTGGAGAAACCGGGTGCCAGAAGCTGTGTGTAAAGCATAACCCTGCCAACATCGCTAGCAAGATAAAGGTCTAATAGTGAGCTAGACTCATTAGTAAAGTGGGTAGGGGTGGAGTGGTTAACGGGGCTCAGATTGAGTGCCTTGAGCAGGCTTAGAAAGTTTGCAGCCAAATGTTTATTCAGGAGATTGCAGTTGAAATCACCACACAGCAGTGGCGAGGCGCCCATATAACTCGATTCACGCCGGGTTACCTTTTAAAATTCTACCTTTCAACAATGTTTCAATCCAACAAGCAACATGCATCTTAATGTGTGTATATAAACATAATATTTGTATGTTTCCTACACCTGCACTTGCAAGCAACAAATTCTACCAACCCACCACCTGCTATTCACCTGCTCTCATATCGTTCTACTGCTCTACGCACATAAATACTCACACCATTGCATGCCTATTCTCCAACATCACATATACTCCTCTCCATACCCCATAAGAAACACATACGCAAAGCGATAGCAAAACAAAGCATAGTAACCCGGAAATTTTCGCGTTATGAAATATGTGGCTGGTTAGAACAAATTGGCTTTCTTTCCTTGTTTTCCCCTTATCGTTCATCGCGTTTGACTCCACTCTGTTTGATACACGCTTCCTTATGCAAAAATATAACCCGCTTTTCAGCGACTTATTTGGCGAGTTTTGTATGTAGCTGAGGTGAGTTCTGTTTGAAAAATTCAGTTGTGAAGCAGACTGCGATGTGTAACTTAAAGTAATATTGAGTGGAATTATTGTTGTGCAATATATAATTATTTAAAGTGATCGAAAACGGTGAAAAGTGTTAGAAGTGTGAAAAGTTTAAATTGTTTTGTTTTCAGTTAGATTCAGCAAAGGAGAAAATGGCATTATTAACAGTAAATTGTTGTTTAGTAGATTTGCTTTTGGAAGAAGAAAATTATTTTTGTAAGTTGAGTTTTCTTAAAAAAAAAAAGTTATAGAGATAGGACGCTCTACTCCTTCTATGAAAATAGATTATAAGCGCAAGGATGGTTTTGTTTCGCATTTCAACGCATACATATATCAAAAATATACTTGGTTGACTGGTAGAGCTTACAACTTACAACACAATAAAATGTTTTGTTTTCCTTGCCTCCTTTTTTCTAATTCTTCTAGTGTTTGGAGTCGCACGGGCTACGCTGACATAAACAATTTAATTAATTCGGCAAATAAACATGTCAAGACGGAAAAACACATTCGTAGCTGTTTATCTTTGCACGAATTCGGTACTGATCGTATTGAAACCTCGTTAGGTAATTCCTTTGTAGCTCACAACAAAAAAGTTGATAGAAACCGTAAACTAATGGTACGTTTTATAGGTACGGTAGTTCTTTTAGGCAAACAGGAACAAGCATTTCGGGGTCATAATGAAAAGCCAGATTCTAATAATAGTGGCAATTATGTCGAAACACTTTTATACTTATCTAAGTATGACCAGTTAATGGACTCTCATTTGGAACAGTGTTCAAGTGCACGTAATCCGGTTTTATCGGGTCTATCAAATGACATCCAAAACGATTTAATACAAAGTATAGCCGCAGTGATCAAATGCGAAATTAAAGTAGAAATAAGTGAAACGCGATTTGTGTCCATCATGATTGATGAAACACCAGACATGAGCCATAGGGAACAACTTAGTGCCGACTAAAGAAACCAAATGGCATCTACACGACGGACCGAGAAGATTCAATCAGAACGCTTCTTCAGGTTCACTTCCCAGGTTCGTCTATTCGCGACATAGGCGGTAACTCTAACGATGTGGACCCCAAGGTACATGTAGATAGTACAGTAAACAGCTTATCTGGAAAAATGTTTAGTCCAGATAAGGTTAGATGGGCAATTGGCTCATTCAAACCATTTAAAACTCCAGGTGGTGACGGCATTTTTCCGGCCCTTATCCAGAGGGTTAGTGATGTCATACTGTCGATGGCTATTGCTTTATTTAGGGCTAGTTACAACTGGGGATACATTCCACTTTCCTGGAGACAGGTCAATGTGATTTTTATCCCCAAAAATGGCAATAGGCCAAGATCATACATACAGACCCATCAGTTTAACATCCTTCTTTCTAAAAACAATGGAAAGACTTATAGATGTTCATATTAGGGAGCAGATAGTAACATCAAGCCCCCTGCACCCAAGTTAATTTGCGTACAGAAAGGGCAAATCCACTGAAGGTGCTCTTCACTGCCTTGTCAAAAAGGTAGAGGAGACTTTTAAGTCCAAGGAAACGGCACTTTGTGCCTTCTTGAACGTTGAGGGTGCCTTCGATAATACCGGATACGACTCGATTGCCAGGGCAATCAGTAATAAAGGTATCGAAGTATCGACGAACCAATGGATCAGAGCCATGTTGGAAAGTCGTATAATTACCTCCTCCTCTGGAGGTAATTCGGTGTCTGTGACGGCAGCCAAAGGCTGTCCCCAAGGAGGAGTACTCTCTCCTCTCTTGTGGGCACTTGTCATCGACAATCTACTGGTCAGTCTACACAGACTAGGCTTTAACGCCATTGGTTATGCTGATGACCTGGCGATAATTATTAACGCAACCATTACTGATAGCATGCAAAAAGCGTTTCTACATGTCTCAGAATGGTGTATTAAGGAAGGACTTTCCATCAACCCTCTTAAAACCATCCTGTTACATTTTACGCGAAAAATACTGGTTAACTTCGAACCTATCACCGTAAATGGTACACCCCTGAGCTACTCCAATGAGGTCAAATATCTGGGAGTCATCCTGGATAGGAAACTAAATTGGAACTCAGACGTAAAGGCCGCCACTGAGCGTGCCACAAGAGCCATGTGGGCCTGCAGACGCCTATACGGCAGAACTTGGGGTCTAAACCCCAGAATGATATACTGGATGTACACCATGATGGTCAGACCCATCATCACGTACGCCTCCATCGTGTGGTGGCCAAAAGTACTTGAACGTACTACGGCTAACAGGCTCCAAAAGCTACAACGTGTTGCCTGTCTGGGAATAACTGGTGCCATGCGCACATGCCCTGCGGTAGCACTTGAAGCCATAATTGGACTGTCACCACTACAAGCATTCATTCAGAAGACGGCTGCCAGATGCGCTATTAAGCTTCAACTTGAATATAAATATAACTCAAATGACCACGTGGGTCACCTGAAGATACTCAACTCAATCCAAAATTTGGATATGTTTTACACCATCCCTGACTTAATGGTAAAGGAATATAGTTTCGATAAACTATTTGAGGTCGAAATACTAGACCGTTCTAAATGGGTCTCGGGAGTTCCAGCTGTGGACCCAAAAAGTCTGGTATGGTACACCGACGGATCAAAAGTGGAGTCTGGAGTTGGTGCTGGTGTCTTTGGACCCAACACCAGGGTCTCGATACCTATTTGGATGTGCCCCACAGTGTTCCAGGCGGAAATCCATGCCATTAAGATCTGCGCTATCTTAAACTCCAACAAAGGAATTAAGGGCGCAAAGATACATATCTTTTCAGACAGTCAGGCGGCAATTCAGGCACTGCCGTCCAACACAATAGATTCTCTGACTGTAAAAAACTGCTGCTGCGCCTTACAAAAGCTAGCTAAATACAACAAAGTTAAACTCGGATGGGTGCCTGGCCACCGAGGTTTTGTAGGGAATGAAGCTGCAGATAAGCTCGCCAGAGCTGGCTCTGAAGCCGCTTTTGTCGGTCCAGAACCGTACTGCAGTGTCAACTGGACTACTGCTCTAGGGCTTGTCAAAGATTGGAGCAACAGACTCGCCTTAAACATTGGGTAAGCGCCCCTGGTCTGAGACAGTCTAAACGCTTGATTAAGCCCTACTCCTATAAGGAAATCCTTACACTAAATAAGGAAAGCATTAGACTGCTGGTTGGCTTTCTCACTGGCCACTGCGGTCTGAGATATCATCTCAACAAGATGAACCTATTTCCAACGCCAGAATGTAGATTCTGCATGGAGGACGAGGAGACCTCAGAACACATACTCTGTGAATGCCCGGCTCTACATTGGTTGAGACGACGCCTTCTCCACAGAGAGATGTTATCACTGGCAGAGCTTCGCAACACTACCACCAAAGACGTGCTGAGTTTCATTAGGGAAGTCAGTGGCCGTTTGGCGTAAAGGCAACCTTGTGGCACAAAAGATCTTTTCAGGTCGAAGTGCCTGCCCTTGGGCAAGGGTTTTATTTATAATAAAAAAAAAAAAAAAAAATAGTGCCGTTTTGCGTTACTTATCGGAGGAAGGAGTAGAGGAAAAGTTTCTTGGGTTTTTTGACGATGAGCTCTCAAAACACATTTTCAATATACTTGATGTAAACGGTTGCAAGGAGAAATTAGTTTTGCAATCTTACGATGGGGCCGCGGTTATGTCAGGGGAAGAAGGTGGTGTTTAAAAAAAAGTCCTGGATGCTTGTCCAATGGCTTATTTTATTCCTTGCTACGCACATGTTTTAAATTTGGTGTTATCTCAATCACTGGAAAATATACCTGAATTGAAAGTTTTTTTTGGCAATATAAACACAATACATAGTACGCTTTAATAAATCAACTAAACGTTCAAATATTTTAAAACAAATAGCAAACAGACGCATGCCGGGAGTATCAGGAACTCGCTGGCATTACCATTCCCGAATAGTTAACGTTATTTTTAACTGTAGATTAGATATTATTGAAACTTTTAAGCAAATATTAGACCATCCAAAAGAATGGGACACTGACGCACTTTCAATGGCCGAAAGTTTATTGCTTAAGTTAGAAGGGAAAGATTTTTGCTTTTTACTGCACGCGGTTTCCGAAATATTTGCTAAAACCGATGTATTGTTTAATTTAATACAAAATAAACAAACAGATGTTGAAGTTGCTAAGCCAGAAATCGAGTGTTCTGAGTCTTGGCTTTCTACTGAGTTTCTAAACAAATTTGATTTAATTTTTGAAAGTATAAATGATTGTGCTGAACCTCCACGGAAACGCCGATTACTTGATTTTGATTTAAAGACTCACTATAAGCGCCTTTTTGCAGAAATAAAGGACAATATTATATCTCAAATTAAGACACGATATAAATCTTTCACGGATTTAATTTTTTTGGATTTACTCAATAAATCAAAATACAGTCGTTTTGCTCAGTCAAGCCCAGATGATAAAATATCTTCGGTGATTAACTTTTTCCCTGGAATTTTCGATTTTGCAGGTTTAAAAAATGAGCTGAAAGTTCTCTATACTACGTCTTCACTTCAACCACTTGACGTTTTATCCCTCTATAAACATTTAAGAAGTGAAATATTGTGTGAAACATTTCCCCAAATCTTAAAATTAAGTAGACTATTTTTAACACTACCAATGACTGTTGCTTCCGTGGAGAGATCTTTTTCCACTCTGAAAAGAGTTCATACATATTTGAGAAATTTTCAATGAGAAGACAGGCTTTCTGATTTAGCACTTTTATCCATAGAAAAGCGACTCCTTTTAAAAATAAAAAGTAGGCCAAACTTTTATGAAAGAGTTCTTGCAGAATACGTGAAAAAAGGTAGAAGAATAGACCTAGAGTACAAATAAAAAAAAATATTTAACAAAACTTTTCACATTTTTTTCCAAATTCTACTGTTTTTGATTTTAAAAAATATTAATCATTAATATTTTCTCTTTTTAACTTTGTACAAAAACTATTTTTAAAATATTTTTATATATGTATTAAAATATTTTTATATATTATAGATATAAAATCTATACATTTTTGTAAATATTATGCGTGAAGCTTTTTAATTTAAATTTTTATTTATGTATTTATTTATTTAACAAACCGTGATTTATGAAGTTCCTTTTTTTTATTACTTACTATCAATTTTCTTTAAGGTACAGCATTTGCATCTGCCAAAAAGGTTTCTTTCGAAGCCACTTTTATTACCTATATACTTTAGGTTCATTGTAAATTTATGCTTAAATGACTTGAAGTATAAAAAATTGGCTTGATTTGCTTTACTTCTATGCGATTTGCAGTACACAATATAATTTCAGAAAGCGTTTGCAGGTGCATATTTTTTCCGACTTACCATTTAACATTTTCCACGCCACGCCACTGCCACACAGTAATGTGTATGGGTAGCAACAAGAAATCGACTCCAAAGTCGTGATCAAAGGTAACGTACTGATGTGTTTTTAAGGACATATTCCAAAGGACAATCATTATCGGATTTACATACCAACCTACAACTAATCCCCTCACGCACATAAAGAGCGGCGCCACCACTTAAACTAAACTTCCTATCAGCTCGAAAAAGCTTGAAACCTTTCAAACTATAGAAATCGTCACCTATATCTGGCTAAAACCAGGTTTCGGACACAGAAACGATGCCTATCTTAGACTCCACGAACAGGTATCAACTCCCCTAATTTATTGGTCAGACTTTGCGCGTTTAAATGACATATCTTTAATCCATTATTTTGAGTCTGTAAAATTCGAATCATATTGTACAAATTCGTATTCATGCTACTGCCAGTGAATCCCCTGGTGTCGTTAGCTGCGCTTGCACTCGCAAGCATTGTAGTTGTGTATAGGGCAGAAGTATGAGAAGTAGCTCGAAGCGACGGAAGAAGTCATGAGAAGAATAATATTTGAAAGTAAAATTTGGCAAAACATTGTTACATTAAAGGGAATATTAAGATAAAGTAGAGTGGTAAAATGAAATAGGATTACAAAATAATTTGTTGTGTTGGTCATTGCTTACGGCAGAATTAGGTTGACGTCATTACGGCAGCTTCTAAACCTTCAACATAGTAAACAGCAAAGCTTTCTCCTTCAGCTGTTAGTTTGATGAAAACAGAGCCATGTTTTGTGTACGCGCTGAACAGTTGGTGGTTATTCCTCATGCGAATAGCAAGGTGGAGAAGAGTACGAGTTTTTTTTGGATAAGCTTTCATTCAGAAAACAAGAGCTATCGGACTCTATACCCAGGTCACGAAGCGTTGTTGTTGTTGCTTTCGATAAACAGTGATGCCCTTTAGTATTGAGTTCCTCTCTCGCACACTAATAAAATTTAGTATTACTCATGTGTAAAAATTTTCAAAATCCGCCCACGATTTAAAAAAAAAAACTTATTGAAAATCCAAAGTTTGAGCTAGGGAGTTGAAATTTATAATATACTATTTTTTTTCATTTCATTTCATTTCATTTATTTCAAGAAATATTTTATTTACAATGATACATTAAGATTTGAATCTTTTATAGTATCTAGAATTTAATTTACATAATTTTCCTGATAAAAAATAAACAAATAATGGAATTATTAAAGAATATATTATTATAATATTAGAATCATACCTATACAAAAAGAGAAAAAAAAAGTTTTAATTAGAAAAGTGCAAAAATAGTTTCCTCTTAAAGGCTGATGGTGCAGAAATTCTTTGCAATTCATTAGAAAGTAAATTCCACAAACGAATCGCAGACACATAAAATGAGCGTTCTGCTATGTTGCGTGAGTGACGCGGTAATATTAATTTCAAACCCCTTTGTGAGCGTGCAAAATGTAGGAATTCACTAAGATAATTAGGACATCTATTGTTGATGACATCATGCAGCTTCAGAAGTAACCTGAACCTCAAGTACTCATCCAGCTTAATACCAAAGAGAGTATGTTGTAGATGTGATACACTGGAATACCTCGGAATACCGTATATAAACCGAATACAATCATTTAGAGCAACATTTAGTTTGCGCTTGCATTCACAATCCAGAATTGGGTATACTGAACTGTTGAAAATGAAGTACGGCATAATTAATGACTTAACGAGGTATATTTTCATATTTGTTGACAATAAGTTCGAGGAAGATCTCAAGGTTCGAAGTCCATAGTAAATATGTCTAATCGTGGCTGAAATTGCCCCACAGCAGCTAAGGTCACTCTTTATTCTATATCCCAAGTACTTAACATCCTTCACATAGTCAATGGTTTCATTACCAATAACAACTGGGGGAAAATTTACTTGGTTGTTTTCATCTCTAGAGCATAACATGGCAACAGACTTAGCAGGATTAAGTTTCATACCGGTGGCACTAGCCCAAGTGAGAATAAGATTTAGATCCTCATTTAATCTTGCTATACAGTCCTCCATCAAACCAATTGTACGAAAAATATAAAGTACCACATCATCAGCATACAAATGTATTTGGCAATTTCGAATGACATCGGGTAGGTCATTAATAAATAACGAGAATAATAGTGGACCCATTACTGAGCCCTGGGGTATTCCGGTATTGGTTGTAATCGGTTCTGAAATATATACTTCAGTTTTTATTTGCTGTACTCTATTTTGCAGATAATTGCACAATAGTTTAAGCGAAGTGGTAGAAAAGTTAAAATGTCTCTTCAGTTTAGAGAGAAGGATAGAGTGATCAATGCAGTCAAATGCCTTAGAAAAATCTAGCAGCACCATGACACCAAACTTATCAGAGTCCAAAGCGAATCGAATGTCCGACGTAACTTTAATTACTGCAGATTCACAGCTGTGCTTACTACGAAAACCAGATTGCCATTGTGTAAGTAAATTGTTTTCATTTAAATAGACTTGGATTTGGTCATGGATTACTTTTTCAAATAATTTCCCCAAGAAAGATAGAATACTAATAGGCCTGTATTCAGAAGGGTTGGAAGGGTTTGGTTTTTTGGGAACTGGTATAATACTTGCACTTTTCCATGCCTCAGGAAATTCACTACTATAGATACAATAATTAAAAATGTGAAGCAGGTATTTCATTATAATAGGGAATATGAGTTTTAAAAATTTGGGCGAGATATCATCTGGGCCAACAGCATTAGATTTGATAGACCTAACGCAATTAAACAATACATTAGCACTTATGCAGTCGAACGTGAAGGAGTTTTCACTTTCAGACCTATCGAAAATATCTTGGGGAATGCGTGAACCTGAAAAGGACGGGATCAGAATATTCGACATCACTTCAGCTCTATACGGGCATTTACTTTTATTTTTGTGTTCTTTAACACCAATTTTTTTCAGATTGCTCCATAGCTCCTTAGAGCTAAGAGAAGGATTAAGTTTTTCTTGTAAATACGCTCGCTTACAGCTACGAATGAAAGAATTTACTCTGTTACGGGCAAAAATGAACTGTCTTCTATTATACTCAGTTGGATTGTTCTTAAATCTTCGAAAAAAACGCTCCCTTTCCCGGATAAGCGACTTTATGTTATTATTGAACCAGGGACATCTATTCACTTGCAATTCTTTAGTAACTATAGGAACATATCTATCATACAACCGAGTTAGTAAATTGTTAAACAATAAGACTTTAGTATTCAAATCAGCTAAGAAATAAATCTCATTCCAATCCATGCTCCTAAAATTTTCCCGGATGTCTTCATAGTCAAAGCTACGATACGACCTGTAACTAATCGTACGAGCGATACTTATTTTGTCAACATTGAACTTATATGAGCAAAAAATGAAGTCGTGGATGAAATCAGAGGTCGGCCTAATTTGATCATTTCCCAAGATTCTGTTCCTAGAGCTAGTCAAGAACATGTCTAATAAGGAGGGGTTTACATCTGACTTGAAACATGTTGGCCAACAGGTGTTAACAACGGATAATCCCATCATATCACAGAAATGGTTGAATAAACTGGTTACATTGTTATTGTGTAAAAAGTTCATGTTGAAGTCACCTCCAACCAGTATGTCACTGTATTTTGGACCAAGTCTCAGTAACGTTTCTTCTAGTTCTCTAAGGTTTTCCTATCTAAACATATTGGGTGGGCTATAAACAACTACAAGCAAACATGTTTCAACCGAGTTCCTAACTTCAACACAAATAAAATCAATAGAAGATGCAGTTGACCTAAAAACTGTAGAGGCTGATATATGCTCACGAACATACAAACATACACCACCCCCAACCCTTTCCTTACGATCACTTCTGTGCAGGTTAAAGCCAGGTAAAGCCACAAATGCGTCAGGGATATTTTTGTTCAGCCACGATTCTGAAACCATAACAACATCCAACTTAGATGTACTAATCGTTTGATACAATATTGTATATTTAGCCCGAATACTCTCCGCATTCAAACAGCAAATGCTGAGCCCATCAAACGCACCACACAACACATTCAGAACACATCTTATGTTATCGGGATCCATACCAACAACCATAATTAGAAAGATAAGTTAAATTTACCATCACCACCAACATAAAAGAGGAAAAGATTTGCACTAAAACTTTAAAATGAAAAAGGTATTCAAATTTTCTAAATATATAAAAAATATTAAATAAAATTGATATTTTCAGCGAGCTATATAGGTAACGTTTAGAAAGATACATTTTTATGATCATAATGCTCAACATAATGTAAGCTCTGTTTAAAGAAATTAAATTCGAAAGGAATAATTTACAAATACATAGTATGCATAGGTTCAAATTTCATAATAAATATATATATTATACATGTATATACCTATAATAACAAGATAATAATAATACTCATACATCATTATTAGCAACAACACCTGCAGCATCATCAGCAACACCTTCATTAGCAGAATTAGTAGGAGCACCATTTATATTGACCATAGAGCGAAACACCTCAAGAGAATTCGTGCTTGTGATACAGATAGGCCTTTTGTTTACCTCATTACTTTTTCTGACGTAAACTCTCTCTCGTCTAGTAAACACAGAGTGTAAGAGCGCATTCTTCCTGAGTTCATTTGCCCTACGAAATACTGCATGGTGTTTTTTGTTAAACTCTCATAAACACGCACAAACTTATTTCCTTCAAAACCAAGGTCATGTAATGTAACAGCTCGGGAATGTTGTCTGTAATATGCCGTTGCATTTGTCAAAATATTTACTTTATCTTGCGCGTGCGGTAGTTTGACAATGATCGCGCTGGTTGTTGTTTTGTTTCTCGGTTTAGTGCGAAGAATGTGAATCGGTGGTGGTGATGAGTAATTTATAAAAGTGCAAAAACGTTGGAAAATATTTTCAAGATTTTCATTTGCGATGATTGGTATACCATGAAGCACAAGATCACCAGAAATATTATTCCGCGCGAGTGCATCGATTTGAATTTTGAGCATTGTGTTATCTTTTTCCAACAACTGTGCCTTAACCAGAGTGAGTTCTTCTTCATGCGTATCCAATCTGCATCCCTGTTGCTCCAATGTTTCCATTCTGCTATTCATTGTAAACAATGAGTGATTGAAAGATCCGAGTCTCTCATTGAATGAGCCTTCAAGTGTTTTTAATTTTGCATCAAATTCAAGTGCAGTGTTATTAATCCGCAGAGACAAACTATCACGTTGTTCATTAAATGTGTCTTCAATTGTTTTAATTTTGTTACCGAAATCAAATTCAATGTTGTTAATTCGTAAAGATAAATTCTCACAAATAGTATTGATTTCGGCTTTTAATTGCGACACAATAGATTTTGTCAAAGTTTTAGTGAGGGTATCTAAACGAGACTCGATTTTGTTCCACAATTTTGTTGATGCTGAATTTGTTGCAGGGGAGTTAGTACAAGAGGGAGGAGTGTTTGAGTACTTTTCTGCCGACCTCAATTTTCTCTCTTGCTCACACTTAGAAGCTGACATTTCCAATTAAAATAACTTTTACAGAAATGCGAAACAAAAATTAAAATCTTTTTTACCGTCGAAAAGCAGTTTTCTAAGTACAGGTTATTTTTCTTGAGTAGATTTATACTTTATTTAAACTTAATTGCACTTTATTAACTTATTAAGAACGTATAACACGAGTTTAAAATACTTTATGCAGAGCTAAATTTGGAGCTAGCTTTGTTTGGTCATAGCTGTATGAAACATGGCTGTATGAAGTTGACCCGGCAAACGTTGTTTTGCCATATAAATTATTTCTAGTGAATATTTTCGTAGGGAAATGAAAAATAACTAACTTATTGTAAGTGTGTTGCGATGTGGTCTATGACTTAAAGAGGAATTGAGCGCTGTGGACGTTTTGTCTCTTTCAGAACATTACCGGATATTGGAGAACGTTGTGTATCAGCAATGAACTCAAGATTATTATTTCTTCTTCAAATCACGATTTGTCGCGTCGCTGTACGGTCGCCAACCATGATTCCAGCAAAGTCGTCAACAACAGGTGCATGAAATCCACACATGTGTTCTACAGCTGGTGTTTTATCAGGATTGATGACAACAGCGTGATTGTCAGTTTGTAATTTGTAAATATTTTTGTTTGGTAGCAAATAAGTTGAAAAGTTTTCTAAACAAACATATTAGATATTTAAATACAATTGAACAGCGTTTTTGGTCAACATATCAACTGTTTTTATACCCTATTCTAAGGGTATATTAATTTTGACACGAAGTTTGAACCATACCATAATATTGCCCGTAGACCCGTTAAAGTTACTATATTTATGATCAGCATCGATAGTAATGTCGATCATGTCCGTTCATCTGTCGGCAAAAATTGGGCCTTTAACCATTTATATACTCTCCAGGTCCCCGAAATAATCAAGTTTAAGAATTTTTGAAAAAACTGCTCGGGAGATAAAATTTCTAAAATCAGCTCACTGGCACGCCCACAATTAAATAAAACAATTTTATTGGAAAGTCAAAGTTTGAGCTAGGAAACTGAAATTTATGATATAGACTCTCTAGGTGTCTGCTGGGAATAAGAATAGGATATCCTGTTTGCACTTTCATATTCAGTTCATTAGCAATCACAATGATTATTCCATACGATTTGTGCAAATTTCTACAATTTTATCATTCAATTTGTTTCTGCCGCAACGTGCGCTTTCGGAGCTTCCCACCGCCCATAAAGTAAATTTGTAAAAATGTGTGTGGTTCATTCGACATTGGCAGCAATGAGCACACTTTGTGATAACCTTGGCCTTTGATTTTGAATGTTGAATGGAATTGTTGACCATTTGCAGCATTATTTTTAACTATTTCTGTTGCTCTAAACGATGTCATTTGGAAACATGAATTAAATGTCCGAATTGGCTTCAGGAACAGGTTAGAATCTGGATCCATACCGATAAGTAAGCGGTTCAATCCAATTGTCTTTGTTGATTTCGTTCAGCTCGTGCCTCTTGTGATTGTGATTCACGAAATTGTGCCATGCTCATACGCACATCTGCATTATCTTGTTGGACTCGTTCGTCTGATCTTTGGGCTCTTGTATTTCGCATGTCTATCGTTCTATTCGTTCGACGGCCCAAATTGGTCCCTTTGCGTCTTGCTGGCATTGAGATAGATAGATAGATAGATAGATTCTTTATTTTTTCATCATAAAGTTTACAAATTGGTATACTTAAGAATAAGGACATGGCAATACTGCCGTCTGCCTGAGATGACATTTCATAATATGATTTAAAAATAAAAGAAATAATAAAAAGCAAAAATTTTAAAATATAAAGAAAAGGAAAAAACAAAAAATGTTTAACAAAAGATATGAAGATATATTATTATATAAAACAATGCTATCAATTTTAACGTGATTTGAAACACAAAATATTATACAATTTGGTTAATTTGATTAGCTGTTTATACAAAATTTTATCAATTTTAACGTGATTTGAAACACAAAAGAGATATTATCAAATTTAGTATGATCAGCAACAAAACAATAAATAGTTAGGTATAAAATTTGGTCAAAACTGCAATAAGTGGGTAATCGACTAAGTTTAATATGTGAAACTCTTACGGTAAGAAAGAGCATGTTGGCAATATTTAAAGAGGCTGAGCCAGCCCATTGCTCCATTTAAAATTTCAAAAAGTTTGTCCAAAAATACGAGTATAAAACTTTCCCGAAAATGCAACCGGCGAATTTCTTGTAGAATAGGACAAGCAGCAACGAAATGGTATATATCTTCATTCACTCTTCCGTTACATAGATCACATAGCTGGGGCAAGTCTGATCGATGAGGTATAAAGTTCAAATTTAAAATTTCAACTCTTGCTCTAAAAATAATACTTATAACCGAGGCTGAAAATTCATTACTAAAGTAAGAGACTTCCGAGGGCAGTTCATGGTTTAAATGACTATAAATAGCTCTTGAAGTAGATGAAGATGCTCTGGAAAGGTTATCCAGAAACATTTTGTGATCCACCTTAGCAATCACATCAGAAAACTGAGCCTGCCAATCGGTCACATTAGTTTCTGTTAAGTTTAAACTTGTTTCGTAAGATAAAGCTAGTTCGTTCCAGTTTTTAAACGGGGAAGCATTCACTCGAAGTAATTTTCTTAAGATGATTTTGTGAAGACAAGTTTCACTTCTTTTCATCACTCTAGTAATGAAGTTCGCATTTGCCTTCAAATTTTGTATATATATATAGGGACTATTCCTGACTCTACATATATGGCGTAGTTGGGTGTTGAGTTAGGCAAACGAAATATCCTCTTAAAAAAATTCCTTTGTACAATTTCAAAAGCTTCGAAGTGTGTGTATCCGACGAGTTGGACGCCATATGCCATGCATGCATTTACTGTCGCGTTGAAAACTTTGTACTTGGACGTTAAATCAACATTTTGGTTCGAAAAAAACCTTGGCTACATTATATTAAAAGCCAATTTAGCTTCGTTGCTTTTTTCTTTGGAGTGCTTTAGATAGCTTAAATTGTAGGTCAAGAGGACACCCAAATATTTAAACTCTTGGCTGGCATTGTTTACTACACGCATAAATAGATTAAATTGAAGTACTTAATGATGGAACACAGTATACCTACTGTTCTTTTTTTGGTTGTTGCCAAAATAAATAAATACAAAATAAAAAAAAAAAATTGAAAAAAAATCGAAAAAAACCTGTTGTAACACGCTGAGTCATGTATACTGAACCATACCGTACAGCCTACATGGAAACAAGGAGAGTATACATGTTCTTTCTCACAAGTTCCGTTGACCTTGGGAAATCCAAAGATGATCAAAATCATAACACATATGAGTACATGACCGGCTATTAACGGGTTTGCTATTTACTAGACACTGTACGTACAGGTCTTTCATCGATCTTGCTGCGATTACTGTTATCTATTCTATTGTTAAGCTTATAATATTAAGTAGACATTGTATAATTGACATTCAGTCTGATCTTAGCGTTCATACAATAAAGAACCATAAAATAGAAAGCGACGTTTTTATTTCATTTGTGTACATAGCTCAGTGTTCGGCTACTGACGGGATTACATTAAATCCATAACTGCTGGGTGGTCAAAATAAGACATTTTGAAATTTAGATTTTTTTTTTTAAAAACAAGTACTGAGAAAATACCTTTCCAACAAAGTATAAATCATCAAAATCGGTTCGGCCAATCCCGAGTTATGGGATTACATCCCTTCGGAAACTTTATTTTATATATATAGATACTCTCTAGGGGGCCCTTTATGCTCATGTGTAAAAATTTTCAAAATCCGCCTACTGACACGCCCACAATTAAAAAAAAAAACTTTTTTTGAAAATCCAAATTTTGAGCTAGGGAGTTGAAATTTATAATATATACTCTCTAGGAGGCCCTTTATGCTCATGTGTTAGCATTTTCAAAATCCGCCCACTGACACGCCCACAATTTAATTTTTTTTTTTTTTTTTGAAAATTCAAAGTTTGAGCTAGGGAGCTGAAATTTATAATATATACTCTCTATGGGCCGTTTATGCTCATGTGTAAATATTTTCAAAATCCGCCCGCACGCCCACAATTATTTTTTTTTTTTTTTTTTTGAAAATTCAAAGTGAGCTAGGGAGCTGAAATTTATAAATATACTCTCTAGGGGCCCTTTATGCTCATGTGTTAATTTTTTTTAAATCCGCCTACTGACACGCCTACAATTAAATAAAACAATTTTATTGAAACACCCAAGTTTGAGCTAGGGAGCGTTTTTTTTGATAAAATCCTTTAAATGTTATATAACAAAATATGTAGAGCGTTCTTAACAATTCAACCATACTTAGACTTTTGTCACGCCCACTTATGAGGGATAGGAATAAGAATATGGTATCCAACAGTTCGCCCAAGCGGACTGTAGCCCGTCCCTATGTTTATACCCTATTCTAGGGGTATATTAATTTTGACGCATAGTTTGTAACATACCTTAATATTGCCCGTAGACCCCTAAAAGTTACTATATTTATGATCAGCATCGATAGTAATGTCGATCTAGCCATGTCCGTCCGTCCGTCCGTCCGTCCGTCGGCAAAAATTAGGCCTTTAAACTGGACCTAGAGAGCTGAAATTTTAACCATATACTCTCTAGGGTCCCGAAATAATCAAGTTTACGAATTTTTGAAATCCGCCCACAGACACGCCCACAAACTCAAAAAAACAAAATTTTGGAAAAAATCGAATTTTGAGCTAGAAAGCTGAAATTTTTTATATATGATCTACGACTCCTAGAACTGTTCGGGATAAAAAAATTTCAAAATCCGCCCACTGACACGCCCACAAAAAAATAAAACAATTTTATTGAAAAACCAAAATTTGAGCTAGGGAGCTGAAATTTTTAATATATACTCTCTAGGGGCCCTTTAAGCTCATTTATAAATATTTTCAAAATCCGCCCACTGACACGCCCACAAATAAATAAAACATTTTTTTTGAAAATCCAAAGTTTGAGCTAGGGAGCTGAAATTTATAATATATACTCTCTAGTGGCCCTTTAAGCTCATGTATAAATATTTTCAAAATCCGCCCACTGACACGCCCACAAATAAATAAAACAATTTTTTTGAAAATTCAAAGTTTGAGCTAGGGAGCTGAAATTTATAATATACACTCTCTAGGGGCCCTTTATGCTCATGTGTTAATTTTTTTTTAAATCCGCCTACTGACACGCCCACAATTAAATAAAACAATTTTATTGAAACACCCAAGTTTGAGCTAGGGAGCGTTTTTTTTGATAAAATACTTTAAATGTTATATAACAAAATATGTAGAGCGTTCTTAACAATTTAACCATACTTAGACTTTTGTCACGCCCACTTATGAGGGATAGGAATAAGAATAGGGTATCCAACAGTTCGCCCAAGCGGACTGTAGCCCGTCCCTATGTTTTTAACCTAGTATCATGCTAAATTTCTTTATTGTCGTCTTTGTATATAAACTCTAAATACTCTCATAAAGCGATTTTTTTTACTTGGAACTATCAACATTTACCAGTGGTGGCGTATGTATCGTCACGTGTTTAGTGGGTGTACATGAATTTGGAATATTTCTTGGTTGTGGCTTGTGATTGTGACTTGCGATGAGAGCAAAACCAGAATAGGAGAAAGATTAAAGAGAGAACGAAAGAACGAATTGTAGGTATTTTATGTGTAGGTATTTTATAAAACGGAATGAGACAGAAGTATGATTGTACGTAAAATGAATAAAATGATAAATTTATATTTTGAAAGAAAAAATATCATTTTAAGTTTAAGGAAGAAGCAAATAGTACGTGCTTTTGTTTCTTTCCATATGTTTAATTCAAAGGGAGGTTGGTCATGCAAGATTCGTTTTCGTTGTATGTTTTTGGTTTTTCTGACCGAGGCGAACGAAAGCAACTTCTGTTGTTTTGAATGTTTGTCGATTATAATGTGTAGGAAAAATGTACGGCTTAGGAAAGATTCCATATATATTACCGTACGTCCGAACACACGCTGAAGGGTGAACTGATGCGCATTCCTTGCACAGCGGGAGTGGCGGTTGAAATGTTCAAGGGGTGGAATGCAACTGGCTATTTCGTTTGAGCACTAATGGTGAAAATAGCGATAAAATAGCGAGAGACATTGCGAAGATGACTAAGAGAGTCATGCAATCTTACGGTCACCAATGAGTTTTATCGCGCGTTTTTGGATCATGTCAAGTAGCTCCAAATAAGTTATTGGTGCACCAGACCAGATATGAGCATTGTACTCAAAATTCGGGCGGATAAACGCATTATAAATAGTAGCCTGATCAGAGGGGGTGAAATAAGGTAGTTTAGGCATTTCGTAGCGTTCTTGGTGACATCGAATATGTGGTCATTCCAACGAAGGTTGTCATTGTTATATTAGTCATATTAGTTACACCCCACTGAGTTGTATACGTTTTCATTCGACTTCCACACCCGAAGATGAGGGGCGTGAACCAAGAAACAAATATGAGAAGCTGAGGGTACGGTCATCGGCGAAGGAGTGGATCGGATTAGAGGTAACAGACAGGAGATCATTTAAAAAAATGAGAAAGAGAGTCGGAGACAAAACAGAGCCTTGGGGAACACTAGCATTTATTTGGTGAGTTGCAGACTTGAAACCGACCAAAACAGCTCGAATTGAACGGTCCGAAAGGAAATTTCTAATCCATTGAAGAAAGATATCACCGATTTCAAATGCACTCATTTTCGATAAGAGAGCCGGTGCCAAACTCTGTCAAATGCTTTTCAAATGTCAAGCGCAACGATATTTTCATCACCTAGGCGAAGAGATTGGTTTCACTTTTTGGTTAGATAATTCATCAAATCACCAGTGGACCCGTTAAGGGACGTTATTGCAATTGGTCGGTAGAAGGAGGTCTCCCTTCGTTTTGTTCCTTACGCGGACGCCCTGAATTTAACTATGTATACATATCTTATAATTATTGCCTTTCGGCCTAAAAACTATTTTACGAACTAAGGAAGATCCTGGATACGACCTAATCACAAGAGAGGTTCTTAAAGTTCTACATAGAAACGCTTTGATTAGCTTCTGTTTATTATAAGCGCCGCGCTTAGACTTGAATATGTTCTTACTCAATGGGAAGTCGCCGAGATCATAATAAGCCCGGCCAAATGAAAAAATGCCTTATTCACCAATTGCGCTACTTCCAATTATATCCAGAGTGTTTGAGAGAATATTGATTAGGCGAATACAGCCGGTAATAGAAGAAAGGCATAATTCCGGATCATTAACTCGGTATCAGAAGGAAGCATTCTGCAATTGAACAAGTGAATAGAATAACACTTGTAATCGATAAATCTCTTGAAGAAAAAAGGATTTGTTCAAGCGTATTCCTTGACGTCTCTCAAGCCCTTGACAAGGTCTGGCATGAAGGCTTAAAGTTTGATTTACGAGAAGTTCTGCCGGAGCTTCTATATAATATTTTGGAGATTTACCTACCTGATAGACTATTCCATGTCAAATGTGAAAACGAATATTCCGATTTTAAGGAAATAATTTCTGGGTGCCGCAAGAAAGAGTCCTTGGTTCAGTTTTATACTTATTATATACTCGTGATATTGATATACCACACGTAAAAAGAACTGAGCTAGCTACATTTGTCTATGGCACTGCTATCTTGGCAGGGGGTAAACCGTCGAAAAGGCTAAGGAAAAACTGCAAGAAGCTTTGGATAGCGTAAATGAATGGATTAATGTTGGGCATATCGCACTCAACGAGACCAAATTTATTCATGTACATTTTACTTATAAGAAAATAAATAATTTACCTGTCTTTTCAAACTCAATTAAAATTCCTTTGGAGACGAGGCTAAATAACTTGGAATGCCACTTGATGCAAGGCTGAAAAGAAAAGCGCACCTATAGATAAAACGCATATAACTAGATAATAAATATAGATAAATGCATTTCTTACTCAGAAACTATTCTAAGTATAATATAGAGAACCAACTGCTTTTATATAAGCAAGTGCTAAGACCAGTGTGGACATATGGTGTACAACTCTGGGGTACAACCCCAAATTAATAAACATTAATATTTTACAAAATTTTGAAAAAAAAAAATGGAAGAGGTTAGAATTAGTGATATCCACAGAGATCTCGTCATTGAAACAATCAAAGACGAAATCACAAACTACGCGAGAAAGCATAAGAGTCGAGTAGGAGGTCACGTAAATATTACAATCCTCCAAGTTTTGGATGAAAGAAATTACTGCGCTGTCTACAAAGAACCAAACCTTTAGTCTTAGCGCGATAAATAATCGCGTCGAAACTGAGGAGTTAGCAGAAACTTCTAATGGGAACGTACCTGCAATGTTCTTATTTCCGAAAACTACTTGATGATTTGCGCAATGATGAGTTTAAGGTTGACTGATATAATTTCAATAGTGCTGATATCATAAAAATCTTCTGCGTCATTTGCAAGGAAAATTTCAACATTATTTGTGTGTATAGAGTCCAGTGTATATCTCTACAATTGTTTTTAAAAGAGTTTACAGATTTCTTGCACAATGAAAAGGTGGCAAATCTTATTATTCTTGGCGACTTTAATGTCGACATTTTAAGTTGCAACGCTGCAGTTGACACAATATGCATTTTTAATTGCAGAGAATGGTTTAACATCGTTCATTAATGAACCTACAAGACCGATTTCTAATACTTGCCTTGATCATGTATTTGGTCGCTTTTAAAAATTAGAAACCAATCTTTGCGCGGGTGTTAACTTTGATCTGTAAATTACTGATCATTGTTTGACCGGTCTAGTCCTAAGTATCTTTAACAACTAACTACTACTACTCCTCTTAAGGTAACTAAAATAAACTACAGGCAACTTTACGATAAGCTACTGCGTGAAAGTTGGGAAGAAGTCTACACCATTAGAAATGCTTCACAGGCGTATGAACTATTCTTAAAAATTCTAACTGGTTATATTAATATCTGTAGCTTTTCAAGCTACATAATAAATGTTGCAAACACCCACATAACCTTGCTTTGAAAAGACGTTATAATCACATGTGCCAACAAAAATAATATCGAAATTAAAGTCTACCGTGATAGTTACTATCGAAGTTGAATAAGAAATTCACAAGGAAATTTTAAAACAGAATGTGAGGTTGTTAAAACTATTTATTATTATTATTATAAGCTTTATTTACCCTTTGAAAAATTTAAAATTCTTACACTAATTCATAGTTAGTTTACAATATTTTGGTTGTTTGAGTATTAAAGTTAACATATTCATTTATATCATAAACAGAATATTTAATTTATTTGATTCAGATTTTATTATTTGAAACTTAAAAATTTTATTATTTGAAACTTAAAAATTTATTATAAACGGGCATAAGCCTCCCCCAGGTGTCGCCATTGTTGTTTATTATGTGCTACATGTCTCCAATTGCTAAGGTAATTTTGAATGTCGTCCCGCCATCTTAATTGTGGTCTACCAACTTTTCTATGTCCTTCATATGGTGTCCAATTAGTTGTTCTTATTGTCCATCTGTTGTCGTTCATTCTAATGACATGTCCTGCCCAGCTCCATTTAAGTTCGTTTGCTCTTTTTATTACGTCAGTCCACTTTGTTTGTTCCCTAATGTTTGCGTTCGTAATCCTTTGTAGTCTCGAGATTTTTAGTGTCGACCTTTCCATTGCTCTTTGACATACTTGCAGTTTTTTAGCCGCTCTTGTGTTTAGGGTCCATGTTTGTGCGCCGTATGTCATGACTGGAAGTATTGCAGCATCGAACAAATATTTTTTAGAATCCGGCGTTATATTAGAATTGAGAATCGGTTTCAGATTCCAATATTGTTTTCAGCTATTCGTTATCCTTCTTTCAATTTCTTTGTCGGTTCGTTGAGTAAAAGATATTATTTGACCTAAGTATACAAATTCGTCTACATATTCAAGGTTCTCAGTTCCAAGTTGAATTTGAAATGGTTGTGCGTTAGTCATTAGTTTCGTCTTTTCTTTGTTGATATGTAGTCCAACCTTTGAGCACTCTTGACTAAGTTCTTCAACCAATGTTTTTAGTTCAGTGTCTGATGTGCCTATTAGTGTAATGTCATCGGCAAATTTTAAATTGTTTAGTTTTTCTCCATCAATGTTGATCCCCATCTCACTCCAGTTTAAGCGTTTGAAGCATCCCTCCAATACAGCTGCGAATAGAGCAGGAGAAAGTGGGTCTCCCTGGCGGACTCCCCTCATCAATTGGAAAGGGCGACCGATCCTTTCGAGCCTTATTGTTGCGGTGTTGTTGTTATACAGCTTTTTAATTATTTGAATGTATTTAGGGTGTATGCCTTGTTCGTTAAGTGACTTGAAGATCATGGTGTGCTCTATGGTGTCGAAAGCTTTCGTGAAATCGACAAATCCCAGATATAGTTTTTGCTGGTATTCCGAGCATTTTTCGATGAGTTGGTTCAGAACTTGTAAGTGGTCAGTTGTCGAGAATCCGGATCTAAAGCCTGCTTGCTCACGAGGCTGGTTATCTTCCATAGTATTATTGATCCTTCTCAAAAGGCATTTTGCAAAAACTTTGTATATTGTTGATATGATACTTATTGGTCTGTAGTTGTTGATGTTGTCTCTGTCGCCTTTCTTGTGAATAAGTATTATTGTCGATTTTGTCCATTGTAGTGGCATCTCCTCAGTTAAAAGGACTTCGTTGAATATTTCCCTCATTTTAGGTGTTATAACTTGTTTCCCAATCTTTAGCATTTCTGCTTTAATTCCGTCATTTCCCGCGCATTTTTCATTTTTTAACTCGTCTATAGATTTTTCGATTTCTTCATCCAGGAAGATTGGAATGTTGTCATAGTTATCAACAAGTGCTATTTCGTATTCAGTTGTTCTATTAGACTCTGAGGTTGAGTACAGCTCTTTGAAAAAGTTCGTTGCTGTTTCGATTATAGTTTTTCTGTTTCGAATATCTTTTCCTTTCCTCCTAATGGCTGTCATCCAATCTTTGCCATCAGCTAGACTTTGTTTCACTTTCTTTATAGATTTCGTATCTTCTATAATTTGTTTAACTAGTGCGTCATTATATTTCTTTAAGTCAGTACGAATCGAGTGTTTGGCTTCAATTTTCAGTTCCTTCCATTTTTGTTTTTCTCTTTCGTTAAGTGTGCCTTTCGTTTGTAATTTATTCCTTTCCCTTATGATTTGTTTGGTTTCTTCCGAGAGTTTGTCGGTTTTTTTTCTAGTTCTATGTAGAAGGAATGCGTTGGAAGCTTTAATTATAGATTCTTCTAACAAATTGTACCTTTCCTGCAATGTATTCATGTTCCTTAATATTTCAGTTTTGCAATTTTTAGTGATTTCGTTCATATATAAATTTAGCGATTCTTCAGTATGTATTTTGGGGATAAGTTTACTTTGAGGGTTGTATCTGCCTAATGTGCTATGATTCAGTCTGATTTTTGCTCTGATCATTCTATGGTCGCTATTGAAGGAGAAGATATTGAGGACAGATACATCTTGAATTGATTTCCTTTTGTTCGATAGAATGAATTCGATTTCGTTCTTGACAATTCCATTTGGCGCTAACCAGGTCCATTTTCTGTTAACTGGTTTTTTGAACAGGGTATTTCCCACAGAATGTCCATGTTGCCAAAGCCACTGGATAAGTCGTTCGCCTCTTATATTTCTACATCCATAGCCGAATTTACCCATGATTAATTCTTCGTTTTCCATAGGCATACCAATTTTTGCATTGAAGTCGCCTATGACGAACATTGTTTCTGCTGTGAAGTCTTCATATGCAGTGTCTAAATCGAGGTAGAATTTCTCAATTTCTTCGTCTTCCGCTGTTTCCGTGGGAGCATAAACTTGAATTATGGACAACTTCGATGTAGCTGTTTTTAATTGTACTGCTATTATTCTTTCGTTGAATGGTTTGATTTTTATAATATTGTTTTTCCATTCCCTGTTGATAAGAAGGCCTACTCCATATTTTCCCTTACTTTCTCCTTTATAGCAAAAGATGTTTCCGTCCTTTTGTTCAATAATCCTTTCGCCCAATATTCGTGTTTCTGCTAGCCCTACTATGTCCCACTTAATGTCTTTGAGTGCGTTATTAAGTTCGATCTTGCGTTCTTCATTCGATAGTGTCCTGACGTTTAGAGTACAAATGTAGATATCGTTTCTTGTTGTCTTTTCGCAGTTTTTGTTGTTTTTCGTTTTGTTCATTTTCATATTTTCTTCAGAAACTGGGGGGCTTGGGCCTAAAGTCCTCACGGTGGCCAGCCGGGTTGAGGAGTTTTTCTTGTTGTAAAATTCTGGGTTCATATTTCTGCTCGTTAAATCCGTGGTCGTGGCATGGTCGTTATTATAAGTGTTCTTTTGGCCAGCATGCGATCTTTGCTACTTAATTCCACCCTCAGTGTTGTTACTCGATGCTGCTTCTGATGTGTTCCTCAAAGCAGTAGTTGGTGTGAAAAATTTGGCAACTGACGTAGTTGTTGCTGGTTTGAAGAGGCTATCTTTTTTCAGGGTTTTGTTTGCGATTTTTTGTTCTTCGTGTATGAAGGTTTTTGGTTTCTTTCCCGTCTGATTTGACAGGGGTAGTGTATTTTTTTTCTTCGACTAGTGATCTAGTCCTTTTTTTTATTTCATTTTCTGTTATTATTACTTTGATTTGTTCGTCTGTCAATGCAATACCATTTGTAATTAATTTTCCATGTACTATTTTTGCTGTTACGTCTTTTTGTTTGATACTTGCTAGTGCTTTTCTAAGGTTTTTGTCTCTCTCAGCTATTTCTTTGGGTAGATCGTTGACCAAATAGGTCCTCAATGTTTGGAGATCTTTTAGTCTTCTTTTATTGTCCATGATTAGCTGTTTTTTCCTTAGTGAAAGTATTCCCAAAATCACAGGTCTGGGGAGACCGGTTCTGTTTTTTCCAACACGATATAGGAAATCGATTTCATCAGTAGAAAATTCAACTAATAAGTGGTCGTTAATCAGTTTTAATATAGCGTTTTCTAGTTCCTGTTTGTTATGTTCTTCTTCAGGAAGATTATGGATTATGATGTTCCTTTTTCTTTTCTCGAAATCGTAGGTGTTGAGCTTGTTTTCTATAATTCTAATTTTACCATTAATTTCGTCTTCCAGTTTCAAAAACTTTTCATCGATTTTGCTATTTGTTTGGGAAAATTTTTCATTTATCTCTTGGGACATGGTTCCAAGTCTTTCTAATATCGCTTCCATGTTTCTTAGCTTTCGCTTTGCTTAGTTGAGGATAAGCGTAGAAAGTGAATGATATTTAAAAGATCTAAAAGTATGTAATGATTATTGCTCGGATTTTTCAAAACTATTAGTATTGGTTTTCAAATAGGGACTCCTAGAATTATGCAATGATATTATTTAGTGGTTTTTAAAATTTCGTTTTTGTTTCTAAAATTGTGACTTCGAAAAAAGTGTGGTTCGTGTTTTGGATTATGTATGGTATATTTGTTCCTCTAAATAATATGCGGTCGTCTTTTTCTTTTAATCGTGGAAGTTATGTATGACTTTTGTTCCGCCAATCTTGGTATAGAATAATAATAATTTTTTACCTTCAGAAAATCCGCAAATATCTAGTAAACTGGTAAACCTTCAATATCCATAGATTATGGGGTGTAACTGTATTCGGCAGAGTCTAAAACAAAGCAATTTCGGTTCGATTAAACTATTATATTTGAAATAAATTACTAGAGCACTTTAGAAGTATATTTTGACAATTCGACCAGCGTTGCCAGACTATAAACCATAATAAATCAATTGTTCTAAAAAATAAGAATGTTGAAATCGCCGATCCCATAGCAGTTACTAGCGAGTTAAATGACGACTTTGATTCAGTGGGACAAATACCTTTCCCATCAGACCTTCCAAGCATCTGCAGTTGTTGCTCTGCTTCCGGCCTTGTGGATCACACACCTGTAAAGAACAGCTTCTTCTTTGAACCCATTACAGGGTTTGAGCTGTTAAAAACAATAAACAGTCTCAAAAATTCAAATTCTTGTGGTAACGATGGTATTTCTAACATTGTAATGAAACAAATTGCCCTAAATGTCGTTGATATCCTGGCTCATATTCTCAATTTGAGTATCTTTTCTGGAAATTTTCCAGATTTGTTCAAATGTGCCAATATAATTCCTAAAAAAACAACTACAGAACCATTTCCTTACTCCCTACAATATAGAAGGTATTCTAGAAAACCGTTAAAAACTGAGTTTTGAAATATCTTAATGATAAAAAATTCTTCAGCGAAAGGCAGTTTGGGTTTAGAGAATGCCTCTCTACGGAAGATGCTCTCCTAGAATTTTGTGCAGTTGTTTACAAAGAACTTGATGTTAAAAAATTTTGCGCCGAACTCTTTGTCGATATGTATTACAAAAGTCTTAGATTGATTTGCATCTTATTTAAAAAAATCGGGAATAATTTAAGTAGTTCAAAGATAATTGCTTATGGATCAACCAACCTCCTAAATCTAGTTGCTGACATAAACCACGACGTTCACTTGCTAAGACTCTGGATTCACCAAACACAAGTTAGTAGTAAGCAATAACACTAAATTGATGTTTTTCAGTAAGTGATAGATTCCCCAGACTGTGTATGTGATGCGCAAAATGCCAGTGTCCTATATGACGAAAATATTAGCTGCAACTCGAATTGCTTCAAAATAGAATTAGTTGAGCGCTATAAATATCTAGGTGTTATTATTGATAACAATTTGAGTTGGAGCCAACATATCTCAAGTTTGAAAAAGTATCTGCAATCTTCTCTACGCATCTTTTATCGTCTTAGGAATTACTGCTCTTCACGAACCCTGAAAACAATTTACTTTGGGATTTTTCACTCCAGACTCCAGCATGGAATAAGCGCATGGGGAGGTACATATCTCAATAAACTTCAACAGCTGACTGTAGTACAAAAGTCCGCGATAAGAAACCTAACCCCACCATAAAATTATTTAGAATAAATAAATATCTGGCACCCATAAACTACGAAGCAATAATGGTACCGCCTTACATATTCCGCTTTTTCACACATCAAGCTTTAGGAGCTTTTTCTGAATTGTTTCCTACAAGCTATTTAATAGTCTACCCGAGGATATACGAATTATTAGAACTGCATCTTTATTTCTTAAAATCGTGGCTTCTTGCGATTAATCACAATGAAATCGAAATTTTGTTACGCTTCATTGTTTGAGTTCTTTCTTACTTAACGTTTTAACTGAAATGCTTGTCCACCCCACAGTGTTAATTTTGAAGTGGCATTTAACTCTATTTTTTTACTATAAACTAAATAAAAAATGGTACTTACTATTCTCCAAATTAGAATACGTATGCATTGTAAGAATTGTTAAGCAACTTAAACTACATTTCCGAATTGAGAATAAAGAATTAAAAAAAAGTCGAATACCTAACTGTAGTAAAAATAATACTAAACAGATAAGATATAAAAGACAAATTGCTGATTGGTCTAACGACTAGGCGCAATAATTGGAAGGCTGGCTCATTCCCAGCATGCGATGAAATGCCAAGACGGTGGTTCCGCAGGGAAATCGGGAAGAAGGGAAAAGGGGTTAGTGGGTAAAAATCCCACACTGCTACTGAGTATGGCTCAGTTTCGTCTTTTGAAGATTATCACCTCCCAGCGTAAAAAAAGACTTAGTCTTATTTGTACATAATGACCTATAAATGAAATAAATGAAATAAAATGAATCACAGTTAAAAACAAGCCAACAAAGAATTTTATAATGGATTCAAATATTCATTATCGTAATCGTCATTATCGTCTGATGATGATGCGGCTGTCATTGAACTCTAGAACTACAGAACCTCTTTGATGATGTCGAGAAATATTCAGAGTAAGATGTATCTGTATTTGACATGTACTCACAAATACAACGATACATAAACTTCAAACTCACATACACATCGCCTCAACTGAATAAGCACACAAATTTGTTAACATTCGTTGTCCACTTTTTCAAAACCTTGTGCCGTAATATATCGAGCGCTGCCACTAAAAACATATATTTTGCTACTTTTTTTAAAGCACGAAATGTCAATATAAATCTTGGAATTTTTCTTGAAAAAAAATAATAAACGAAAGTATATTCAATCTTTACTCACTTTCCCACCCAACTTATATTCTTTTTTACCATACCCCACAAGTACCCATTTCTTCGGATTTGTTAGTGTTTGAATTTGACTAAAATCTAGTATCGGTCTGGAATTTTTTCTGATTTGAGCTTGACAAAGAACAAGAAGACGAACCATTTAAAATAGAGACAGTAGATAAAATAATGGCTGCAAAATGCTTGGTTTCAAAAAGAAACGAAATATGGGTGTCGAATCTTTGATTTTTTCGAAAAGGTACTTAAAAACTTGATTTTGGAACTCTAAAAAAAACTGTATTAATCTAAAAGAGTTGCCGGAATTTCTATTCGATATTAATTCTGCTCTTGGTACAAAGATCCTACATTTATAATTTTATTTTGCTAAGTCATGCATGCGCTTAGGCAATAAAGGCGCTTTTAAAGTTTTTAATGTAATTTTTTTTGTTTGTTTGTTTATAGTTTTGTAAAATATATAGTTTACCAACTATACTTGTACTAGTCCTTGAAAACATATTTACTTTGAATAAAGAATTTTTTGAAAAAAGAAAGTGTTTTTTTGTTTGTTTTCGGAAAAAAATGATATTTTTGAGTTTTGCTACGCAAATTTAGTTTTGCTACACAAATTTGCTATGCAAATTTTTTCCCTTGTGGCAGCATTGAATATATCATTTGATGATGCTTACTGATTGCTTAGCTTATGATGCTAAGAAAATAAGTCAACTGAATAGACACAAGGTTATTATTTTCACTGCTTATGAGTATTCTATGGAGATTGACACATTAAATCAACAGTTGAAGTGCTTTAAGTGAATTTTATTTGATTAATTGTATTTCAAAGAAAAATGGGTAGATCACAATCTCTAAATAGTGTTGAAAGAGCTAAAATCGATTTGCTAAAAGAACAAGGACTTACAGGGCGTTCTATAGCTGACAAAATTGGACGAAGTTTTAGTGCGGTCTATTCTTATTTAAGAAGCAAAGATTCGTACGGAAAAAAATTAATGAAGGTCAAAAAACGGCAACAACAGGGCAGTTGTTCGAAGAGCATTTTTAAGATGTGCTTCCAATGCCTGCGACTCTGCGGCAAAAATAAAGCAGAAATCCGGTGTTACTGCAAGTGTTTCAACAGTGCGGAGGGTTATCAATAGTGTTAATCATCTTAAACGGATGAAAATTCAAAAGAAACCACCACTTAATGAGAAACGGAACGGCGCTTAGAATTCTCTAGACTCCAAATGAGTATTAAAAATGAATGGCTTCACGTAGTTTTTTCGGATGAGAAGAAGTTTAATTTTGATAGCGCTGATGGGTTCAATTATTACTTAAACGATGTGAGGAAAGAAGAACGATTTTTAGCGCGGCATTATAGTCGAGAAGGTGGTGTTGTGGTATGGGGAGCAGTTAGCTACTATGGCACTGTTGAGCTTAAGTTCCAAACCTCAAAAATGACTACATTAAGTTATAAAGGAATTTTGAAAAGAAATTTCCCTAAATTTTCAGGCATTTTTAGACCCATAAACTGGACTTTTCAGCAGGACAACGCCTCATCCACAAGGCGCGCTTAGTAAGAAATTGGATAGAGCAGAATGTCGAATGGCCGCCGTACTTATCAGACATGAACCTTATAGAAAACCTTTGGTTATGGTTAGTACAAGGTCATGAGTCTGGCCGTCAGTTTAAGGACAGAGAATCCCTTATTGCAGCCATTAAATTGGCCTGGAGGGAAATTTCGCTGGACACCATAAAGACGCTGTACGATTCCATGCCGGATCGAATTTACGAAACTATTACGAATAATGGCGGCAGTATTACATACTAAAATTAACCAATAAAAAACTATTGAAAAACTTGTTTCATTTAATCGCAATAACTTTTAATTCCAATTTTAATATTTGTGTCTATTCAGTTGACGCAAAAAAGAACTGCATTTTTACATATTTAATGCTTTGTAAGAGAACCAGGGGAAAAATAGCGTTACTTTTAGAATTATTTTTTCTGATTTATTTTCTCAACATCATAAGCAATCAGTTAGCATCATTAAATGATATTATACGGCACAAAGTTTTGAAAAAATGGACAGCGTAGCTTAGAAAATGTTTGTGCTTATTCAGTTGAAGCAAAGTGTATGGCATCCCGGTTCGGAGAGTTCTTCCGGATCACCAATGGAAAACGCCATTAGTTTCTCTCTAGTTGTGTACAATTTAGTCAAATAAAAATCTGCTGCAAAATCAGCGGGTTGCCTTCGTTATATCTGCCACAGATATGCAACAGCGTGTTGTGACCCGCACAACATACCATTCTACCCACCCGCATCTAAGCACCATATCCCTACCTACCCTAAAACAATCAAATCAATTGCCAATCCCCCATTCGTCATCACTATTCAATCATACAGCGCACCCAGGCACTGCCCATGTTCATTGCACTTTGCACACGTGCCATAAAATGCCCATCTAGCATGAATCGGTCGTCATGCCCATTCACCGGTGCCTCGTAATTTTACCGCTGTTGTTCGGTGTCGTATTCAAACATACGACGACCGTGCATATGCGGAAATATTATGAGTTGTTTTGGCAAACAATTAAAGCATTTGTGAATGTGTGACACCCGATCGCCGACTAATGGAAAATATCACCCAAGAAGCAGGAAAGGCATTTTTTTGTAGAACATGTGGCGGAAGCACTTAAGTGGGCCATTTCATAATCGTTTTACGATTGGGAAATGCAATTTTTGCTGAAATTACAATTGTCAAGCGAATTGGGAAATACTTGGATGGCTATTGACTTGTGGAAGGGATAGGAATGGGAAAAAGGTCAGCAATTAATTAGTATAAAAGAGGTTGGATGTAGAAAGAAAAATCAGAGTCAAGTGAGTATCAACTCGGAATCATTACTACTTCTAAATAACATAAAAATTCAATACAAAGGTCGCAGCGACGCAGTAGACGGCGGGCCTAATAAAATAAATAAAATAAATATTAAAACATCCAATCACTGATTTTAATTTCGACTCTCCGGCAAATACACTTCCCTCGCTGAAAACGAGGAAGCACGGTATTTGATCGTCAACAATTGGTGGCAGCGGTGGGATACCTACAAAGGTCCCGACTACCAACAACAAACCCACAAAAATAAAAACAAACTAGTTTTTAAGCGGTAATGTCCTCGCTTTATAAGGAACCTAGTAAAAGTGAAAGTGCTAAGTGAAAAGTGTTAGAATCCCCAAAATCATAAGTCCTTGCCAGCTTTAGAGTGAAGGTATTTGGCCAAATTTGGGCAGTGCAAAAGACCAGGCCGTAACGTCAACTATAGGGCTCGAAGCCTGCCTGGCAACCTTAGAAGATCCAGAGCAAGGACAGAGGACACTCATACTACAGACGGCAGCCAGCGCAAGCAGATACCACTAAAAAAAAAAGGAAAAGCTACAGTTTCACGCGTAAGTTAGGATTAAGAAACATTCTATTTTGTACAATTTTACTTGTGTGCTCCCCTTTAAGTTCTCCCTGTATAAGCCTTTCCTATTCCCCTACAAAAAAAAAAAAAATAATAATAATAATACGTATACATATTTCGGGTCACTCCAAAATTGTTTGTGATTTGTTTCTACTAGCGTCTAGACTGTGTATTTTTTCATCATTTTAACCCGAAGAAACCGCCGCATAGCGGAGTTATTCGAATCTCTGCCCCTTTTCCAATCCAGACCCTTCTAACAAAATAAACTTCAAAATTAATGTCAGTGACATTTATCAAATTGTTCCGTTATTTAATGGCAACCCTAAGGATCTCAACCGATTCATAGCCTGCGGAAACACTCTGTTCGCCTCTGCCAAAACTCCCGAGGAACAAACCTTCTATCTGGGCATTGTTAAAACCAGGTTAGAAGGTCCCTCTTTCGAACTAATTCAGTTCAAATCTTTCTCCAGATGGTCTGATCTGGTACAGGAGTTAGAGAAGAACACAAATCCCGTTCCTCCGTTCAAAACGCACTAATCGGTGCATAACAACTTTTTAGGGAAACAGTTACAGAATTCGGACAGCGAATATCCATTCTCCTAAACCAGCTTAACTCAGCCACCTTCGCTGGAATAAGCGAGGAAGCCGTAAGAACTTATCTCATTAGAGATAATGAGAAATTAGCAACTAGGACATTCGAGGACGGCCTCAAAAATGAAAGCCTTCGTCTAATGCTTCAAACGCATGAAGCATCAGATCTTAGAAGAGCAATTGAGTACGCGGAAGACCATTCAACTCGTTTAGAGAGATGCGCTATGGTACACAAAACCACCCCTTCGCGACCTTCTTACCCTTCGTATCCTCCTGAACCTGTGTGTCAACTTTGCAACAAGACGGGGCATACCCGGGAAACTTGTTTTTCAAACCTTCCAAAATTCGCCCCTAGGATCAAAAACGAAGTAAACTTCGTGAGATGCGGGTATTGTAATAAGCCATACCATACGCAAGACGTTTGCCGACTAAGATTAGCGCACATACATGCTAACCAATCCCACAACTTCACTCCAGGGACAGCTACCCGAAATCATAACTCTCCACACACTCTTCCTCCCAATAACTCTTACGTCCAGCACCCTAACTCACACTTTCTCACACCAACTCACCAAAGACAAAATAATAATGGTAACAGACGAGTGAATCTTCAACAACTCCACGCACACCCTTATACACACACACAACCACAATCACATCAAAATTCCGAAGTACCCCCGAACCATCCGGGAAACGATCAGGAATTAAAATCTACACTTAAACTACACGTTTCCCTTATCCCTAATAACGAACTTTTCACGATCAGAATCCCGCTCAAGACCGGTACTATAAAAAATCTATTAATAGACACCGGAGCGGAAATCTGCATCATCAAATCCCCTTCCTTCACTACCAAATCATTCCCCGACAACATGATCATCTCCAATATTTTCGGAGAAAATTCTATAGGTTCAACTTTCTCAAACGAAACTCTACTATTCCAAGCAGAGACACATTGCTATGAGTTGACGCACCCTTTCCATGTCTTAGAAGGTAATACGCACTTTGATTTGGACGGAATAATAGGCAACGATTTTCTTAAGAAATATTCATGCTCGATAAATTACGCTGACAACACTCTGGAAATAAATCCATTCACGATATCCGGCCCCACCGAAACGATCTATAACTCTGAAGGAGAGCCTACTATGGTTCATCCGATCGAACAGACTGATCGCACACTATCGGAAAAGGGAATGTCGGGTGAAATAAGGATAAGACCCAGGAGTAAGCAGGTGGTAGAAATACCGTTTAACTGCAAAAATGATGTAGTGTATCGGAAAAAACAGGTCCGCCCTGGAGTCTACATTGCCTCTTCCGTAGCTAAAGCTCATCAGCAGAAAGTTAGAATTCTACTACTTAACGTCAACGAAAATGAGACCATATTGCGTATACCCGATCTAGAACTAGAACGGGACGACCTCAACGACTTCGAGCACGTTAACGCCCAACCCGAGCTGGATCCTATCCACAAGAGATTGGAGCATTTGCAGAAATTTATTAAGCTCGACCATTGCAACTCTGAAGAAAAAAGAGAGCTCACAAAAATTTGTAGAACTTACAATGATCTATTCTTTCTCCCTGGGGATACCCTCACTTACACAAACGCCATAACGCATACTCTCGAAACCGAACCAAATAAGCCCCCTATATACAATCGTCCATATAGACTTCCTGAAGCAAACAAGAACGAAATCAATACTCAAGTAAATGAAATGCTAACCGAGAACATAATAAGACCTAGCTACAGTCCCTGGAACTCCCCCTTGCTGCTCGTCCCTAAAATACCCGACGCTCAAGGCAACAAACAATGGAGAGTAGTCATAGACTATCGCCGGTTAAACGACGCCACCGTAGGCGATGCATACCCTCTTTCCAACATAACTGACATTTTGGACCAACTAGGCAAAGCAAAATATTTTAGCACGCTCGACCTAGCCAATGGATTTCATCAAATCCTCGTTGAAGACTCAGACCGCGGGAAAATTTTGGACATTTTGAGTATAATAGAATGCCGTTTGGATTAAAAAATGCCCCGGCAACGTTCCAACGAATGATGAATAACGTCTTAATGGGAATGATCGGAATAGGCTGCTTCGTCTACGTGGATGACATCGTCATTTACGGCGCGAAATTGGACGACCATAACCAGAAGTTGGTCGGAGTCCTCAACCGATTACGACATTATAATCTTAAACTCCAGAATTGATGTACCTCGGGCACGTAATCAGCGAGGCGGGAATTCAACCAGATCCAGAAAAGATAAAAGCCGTAAAAACTTATCCCACACCCAAAAACGCTAAAGGCATAAAATCATTTCTAGGATTCGTCGGTTATTACCGCCGGTTTATTGACAACTTCTCTGCCATAGCGAAACCCCTTACCAAGCTTTTTAAAAAAAAAATACTACATTCAAATGGGCCACGTTCTGCGACGAGGCCTTTTCTATTTTAAAAAACAAATTGATAAACCCTCCTATACTCTCATATCCCGACCTCACTAAGGAATTTATCATTACTACAGATGCTAGCGACATAGGTTTAGGAGCCATTCTATCCCAAGGAACCATCGGCAAGGACAAACCAATTTGTTTCTCTAGTCGCACCCTCAACGACGCCGAAACCAGGTACACCACTACGGAGAAAGAACTCTTAGCTATAGTCTTCGCTGTAAAGCAATTCCGACCCTATGTTTATGGTAGAAAGTTTACCATTTGTACTGACCATAAACCTCTACAATGGGTAATGAGCCTAAAAAATCCTACCTCCCGCCTAGTACGATGGAGAATTTTACTTGAAGAATATGAATATAATATTATCTACAAAGCCGACAAATCTAATTCAAATGCCGATGCTCTTAGTAGAATACCTACTGTAGCAATGGTAACTACTAGCGGCCAAACACAGAACAAGACGGCTCCTCAACAGTCACGTCAAGATGAAACCGATACTATACAACCCCTTTCCAGTTTTACCGTTCAAGAAGATAAAGGGTCTATTTATACAAACAGAGACATTAAACTCAAATTAATCATATTACCCATTATCGTCCTTAAACAAAAAATTCCCTAATTCAAAAAACCCCCTATTGGAAAAACGGTTACTTATCCTCTAAATAACTCCACAATCTGTGTCGTCACCCTTCCCTTACCAAATCGAAGTACGAGTGACGAAAGAATAACCACGGCATGTTTTAATAAAATCAAAGAGTTCTGCACGAATGACAATATCCAGGATTTAGGTATAGCCCTACCACTTATGGAGATCTCCTCCAAAAGAAACATTAAACTCCTTCTGGAGAACATTTTCCAAACCATGACTATCGTCATACACATCTTCTCTGACGAGCGGACTTTTCTCGACGGCAAATAGAAGATAAATCAGGTACTGTTCGAGTATCACGACTCCCCATTTGGAGGACACCAAGGGATATCTCGAACTACCCAGCGCATAAAGTCTAAGTATTACTGGCCGACAATGGCGCAAGACGTCGCCACTTACATTAATAAATGTAGCTCTTGCCAACTTAACAAGAGCAATAAAACCCCGCCTATTCCTATGAGAATAACCACTACCAGCTCGAAACCGTTTGAAAGAGAGGCATACCCTCTCCCCAACGCCGAAGCGCCCACGGTAGCCAGAGCCTTCGTGGAAAATATTGTTTGCCGTCACGGCATACCCTCGTCCCTACTAACTGATCAAGGGACTAACTTCCTAAGCAATTTATTTAAAGAAATATGTACTCTGATGAAAATCAAGAAGCTTAATACCACCCCATATCACCCACAAACAAACGGAGCATTTTTTTTTTTTTTTTTTTTTATAATTCGCTTACGCTAAAGGGGCTTTGTTGTTTCTGTATATGTACAGTACCCCTATAGTGTTAAACACAGCGCATGCATTTTTTGTTGAACAGTAAGCTGCAACATAGCAATGTAGTATTGTATTGCATGCTACTTACTATTCGAAAGAATAGGAGGATAGGAAAGAAGTTTTTGGTGCTTAGTATTTTTTTATCTCCACGGGTGGCGCCTAAATTGCTTAGGGAGATCTCTATTTATGTAAATTCAAATAAAAATCATGGCCCTGGCCGGGATTCGAACGCACGACCTGCCAATCAATTAGTGAATACACTACCATCGCACCAATGCCACCCGCAAAGAAAAGAAAGAAGCCATAGAACTCTGGCGGAATACTTACGCCACTATGTCAACAAGGATCCTCTAACCTGGGACCTGGATCCCTTACGCTATGTTTGTATATAATACTACTCCTCACAGTAGTACCGGTTTTACACCGTATGAACTACTCTACGGTTTCCCCGCCAATATTCCTAGTATCCTCGAGCAAAAGCCAAAAACCTCCTATAATTATGAAAATTATGCAAATGAGCTGCGAGCCAGATTACAGTGCGGCTACCAAGCAGCAAATACTATCCTCCATAGGAAAAAGGAGTGTTCCAAAAGGCAATACGACAAGAAATCCGAAGCCAAACAATTCAATGTAGGAGACAAAGTCTTGCTAAAGAAGCACGTACGTAAGAACAAATTCTCCTCACTATGGGAAGGACCCTACGAAATTTCTAGAATATTATCCAACGAAAACAGCCTAATAACTATAAGGAACAAAGTTAAAGCGGTCCACAACAATGACCTAAAATCCTTCACGGAATAACGCCAGCATTCCTCTCTCCTACGATCTTATACCCAACGTCTCGCCGTCCTCCCTCTAACTTCGCAAACTCTGCCCAAACTCTTTACACATTTTTTTTTACAGGATGGAGTCGATATTCTACTCACCCAACTGCCAATGGTGCTTATTAAACGTCACCTCTTTTTAAAAACTGAATTACTTATCCATCGATTATGATAAAAGACATTTCTACGATCTGACATCAGACGATATTAAGGAATGCACCAAACAAACTGACACTCTATTATTATGCAAATTGATACACCCACTTTATGACTTTAGTTCAAACCAAGACCATTGCGAAGTCCAACTCCTGAGACGAGATGTTAACCCCACGTCCTGTATTGTGCAAGAATATCCAGGAACTACTATCTGGATACAACTCTCACAACCAGGAAGGTGGCTGTTCTCCTCGCGTGAGGACTACCTATTGGATGAAGTCTGCGGAAATCAATTGACAACCCACACTCTTTCCGGTGCTGGTACAGTAGAACTGTCCGGACCATGTTACTTCCGAAATAAATATCTAACGATCTTTGGTCATAACTTAGGTGAAACAACCCTAAAGAAATCATTTATCCTCTCAATTAACATATCCCATTTTACCCGAAAAACCAGAAACCCCGTACCGATTCGCAATAACACCGTTACGCTACTGAGGTACAATGATGACAACATACTCTCAAAGCTAGCGTCATATATCCAAACGCTAGAGAACGAAGAGAACAAAGGTCTACACCCATTAACAAAACATGATGTACACCATTATACTCTAAATTACGCCACCCTAGCAATCCTTATAACCTCAATTTACATTATAGACAAATATCTAAATATTAAAAATACAAAAAGCAAACAAACAAACAATTTGGAGCTAAACGAAATACCGGTAACCCTAAAAATAGATACAATTCCCACTGACAATTTAACCACTACTCCTAAAACTGAATCCTCAACCATTAACTTACAAAACACTTCCCCAATGCCCGTCCCTCGTATGGTACTAGATACACGAACATAACATCTTTCCTTCCTACCTTTAAGAAAACCCCAAACCTCTTCAAGGCTGGAGTTTTCTTTCTCCAAGGGGGGTGGGTAGCACAGACAATCAAATACGTATACATACGTAAATACATACAATTTTTAATATAAGCTAACAATCAAAAACATGAATTTTGCATATTTTTACTTAATTTAGAAAGTAAGCTTAAAAACATGTTCAACAATTTAGTATGTAAGCTCATAACCTTGTTCAGTAGAAAAGGAATGTTACACTAAACAATTTAGAACGTAAGCTCAAAAAACATGTTCACTAGAAACATATAAAAGAAAAAAAAACAATAATACTCGTATGTTCTATCTCTGGATACGAACGCGATCTGATCATCCCCTGGGAATCAACGCAAATAAAGCAAAAGTATATTGAAAGCAACAAAAATGCACAATCACTTAAAAATATAAATTACATACTTATAAACTATTACATTCTAAACTATGTTATGTAAATTATAAAAAAAGAAAAAAAAAACAATAATATGTTCTATCCCTGGATACGAACGCGATCTGATCGTCCCCTGGGAATCAACGCAAATTAAAGCAAAGTATTTATAATTATGTACAAAAAAAAAAAAAAAAAATTTTTTTTACTCCAAACTATTGTAAGATACTCTTTTTACATCCATCCATACCAACTTGCAGAAAATTTTTACCCTTCAGGAAAATTTTCTTTTTCCAAGGGGGGTGGGATGTTATGACCCGCACAACATAACATTCTACCCACCCGCATCTAAGCACCATATCCCTACCTACCCTAAAACAATCAAATCAATTGCCAATCCCCCATTCGTCATCACTATTCAATCGTAGAGCGCACCTATGCACTGCCCATGTTCATTGCACTTTGCACACGCGCCATAAAATGCCCATCTAGCATAAATCGGTCGTCATGCCCATTCACCGGTGCCTCGTAATTTTACCGCTGTTGTTCGGTGTCGTATTCAAACATACGACGACCGTGCATATGCGGAAATATTATGAGTTGTTTTGTTTTTCCTTCGCGTGGGTCAGTCACCTTGACGTGCGTACCATCATTGCATTCGATGGTACCGGTGCGAAGGCTTGAGGCGTAGGTTCAACGGGCTATGCTGTCTAAGGGCCACCCATGACAGACAGGCTGTTGACGAGCGTTTACCAAGTACTGACCAGGACTCTACGTCCCCTCTCTCCCCCTCTCTTTCTTAAGGCGTAAGTGCGGTACATGTACTACTTTGCGGCCTCTACAGGACAGCTCGTTCTTCTCCCCCTCCCCCTCCTTATCCCCTGGGCTGGACGTAAGGCAAAAGCGTTGCCCTCAAAAAACCTGTTGGTGGTGGGACTGTGCATCATGGTCCCTCTATCAACACAAAGCGTCACCATAATCCGTCCACGGCGTCATACAAACACCGACGCAACGCCATCCGAATCCAGCGTATGTGTGGCACCATCGCGGAGAAGGATAGGGCGCCAGCACAAATCGCCAAACTGGACTGGGCTCAGCATATCCTTAAGGCCTGCGACCCGTCGATCAAACGCCAGAGGTCAGTGGAAGGAACCAGCTCGGTTCCCAAGAGGCAGAGAGTGCATAACACCGGCATCTCTCCCACTATCATACCTCACAGATCTTTCAGTGGCATCCTGAAAGACAAAATTGTGGTCGCAGTCATCGACCGCAATGATATTGGCGGGTCTATAACCCATGAGAAGTGGGATATGGTTAAGAGAGCGCTTTCGCGCTCCTTCTTTTCCTTCATAAGAAACCATCCCGGACCTCCTCCGCTTACACATGAAGGAGGGTGGCATCAAGGTCACATCAAATTGGTCGCGTGTGATGATCAAAGATCGGCCGATCTCTACAAGCTTGCAATAAGTAGGCTCGGAGAGGTGTGGCCCGATGCAAAGCTCGAGGTTGTTGCAAGGGAGGACATCCCCTGCCGACCAAGATCTCGCATTTGGATCACTGCGGATCCATCCACCCCTGAGGACATCCTGGAAGTCCTGAAATTCAGCAACCCTTCACTTCCGACCCACAACTGGAAGGTTGCCAAACTGGAAGAGCTGAAGGGTGATTACAGATGTGTCGTGGTTGTAATCAACCAAGAAACCCTGGCTCCTCTGGCCAAGAACGACTACATCATAAGATTCGCATGGGACGATGTCAGAATGCGGGTCTATAAAAAGGCCGAAATGGATGCGGGTAAACTTCCCCCTCCTCCTCCTCCTCCCTCTGACTCTGCGATCGTAGTCTCATATCCTGGGGCTTCAATCTCCTTCCCTTCTTTAGAGGACGATGAACCCTCGCCAACCAACGAATCACCATCCATAACCGACGCTTTGTCAGATATGGAGACTGATGATCAAGATCAGGATAAGGCTCTTCTGAGTGAAGACGAGCTTCTCAACTCGTCCTCGGAATTGGAAGGCCTGAATAACACCGTGGTGGAGGCATCTCTGCCTGATTGTAGCGAAAATGCTGCAGTTAGTTCAGATTAACCTCCAACACTCCATAAAGGCTTCGGCCGCACTTATTCTTCGTCTTACCAAAGGCGCAGAAGACATCGTCCTGATACAAGAACCTTGGATTGTCAACAACCTGGTTCGAGGACTCAGGACTCCTGGATACTACTCACTGTATGTGACCGATAAAGGTAAACCTAGATCGTGCATACTAGTGAAAAGTAATATTAATGCTTATTTACTCCCTAATTTCAGCGATCGAGATACAACTGTGGCAAGAATAGAGACCGCTGGTAGATCATTCTGGCTAGTATCATCGTATCTCGCCCACGATCAAGTGGGGCCTCTCCCTGGTGATAACCTAGAGAGGGTGATCGAAGAAGCAAGGAGGCAGAAAGCTGACCTCATATTAGGGTGCGATGCTAACGCTCATCACACCGTATGGGGCAGCACAGACATCAATAACAGGGGTGATTCACTTTTTGAATATCTCTTACGTACTAACCTCATTGTTTGTAACTCAGGTAATGAACCCACCTTCATTACCAAAAATCGACAAGAAGTCCTTGACATCACTCTTGTCTCTGATACCATCAATGACATGATTACGGGCTGGAAGGTTTCGGCTGATCACTCTTTTTCGGATCACCGCTATCTTCTTTTCAACCTTAATGTTGAGCCTCCATGTCAACCCATTTTCCGAAATCCTCGGAAAACCAACTGGCCCTTATACAGAGACACATTACATAATCGTATTAACTCTGTACTCTTAAGTCCACCCTGCGACTTCAATGAGCTCGATAATAAAGTCGATGAACTCACCCTGGCACTTAACGAAGCAATGGCGGCATCCTGCCCGCTCGTACAACCCAGGGGTAAGAAGAAGCCTCACTGGTGGACCCCTGAGCTAGGACCACTCAGAAAGGAGTGCAGAAGATACTTCAATCTTGCTAAAAGCTCAAAAGCAATAACCGATTGGGACTCCTATAAGGAATCCCTCATACTATACAAAAAAGAACTAAGGAAAGCCAAAAGATCCTCACGGAGACTCTTCTGTGGCAAAATAGAAGAATCATCTGAGGCATCAAGGCTAAGAAAAATCCTCTCTTCTAATCCAATTATGCCTAGCTGCCTTAAGAAGGCAGACGGCTCTTGGACGACATCTAGCGAGGAATCGCTCAATCTGCTACTTGACACTCATTTCCCAGGCAGCTCCAATACTACCGGCAATTTACGCCCTTGCAGGTCATTTGCACAGGTAACTTACTCTCACGGTCTGATTACTAGGGAAAAGTTGACTTGGGCGCTACATAGCTTCAAACCCTTCAAGTCTGCAGGACCAGACGGCATAATACCTGCCGAACTACAAATGTCAGCGGATATCATCCTGCCTGTGCTGGAGATGATCCTGAAAAGCTGTCTAGACCTGGTGCATATTCCCCGGGCTTTTAGGGAAGTTAAAGTGGTTTTCATACCCAAGGCTGGCAAATATTCCCACGTCAGTCCAAAGGACCTCAGACCCATTAGTCTATCTTCATTCCTCCTCAAAACGCTGGAGCGATTGATTGATATCCATCTTCGCACGAACATAAATCCGCAATTGTTGTCTGCGGCTCAGCATGCATACTGTAAGGGAAAGTCGGTGGAAACCGCTCTTCACTCCGTAGTACGCACTATCGAATACTCTCTTCATCACAAAGAGTATACCATGGTGGCTTTCCTTGACATAGAAGGCGCCTTTAACAACGTTAACACATCTGCAATCGCAAATGCACTGACAGAACTGAAGGTGGATAGCTCGCTTGGTGAATTGATTAATCTACTGCTTGAAAGTCGGATTATTAATTCAAAACTGGGCGTTACATCTGCTAGGAGGTCTGTCAGTAGAGGCACGCCACAAGGCGATGTTCTTTCTCCCCTTCTCTGGAATTTGGTGGTGAATAAACTACTGATAAACCTGGAAGGGGATATAAAATCCCACATATTGACCCTCCCTCTATTAGCGGTACAAGCTTAACCTTCTCTGACGAAGCAAAATTTTTGGGTCTAATCTTCGATAGGAAGTTAAGTTGGAAACCCAATATACAAGAAAGAGTCAAGAAAGCTACAGTAGCACTTTTCTCTTGCAAAAAAGCCATTGGCAATAAGTGGGGTATACAACCCCGTATTACGCATTGGCTATATACAGCGGTGGTTAGACCAATTCTTACTTATCGTCGTCTGGTGGACTGCTCTGGATAAAGCTATAAACCGCGACAAACTGGCCAAAGTCCAGCGTTCAGCGTGTCTGTGCATTAGCGGAGCACTCCGTACTACCCCCTCCGCTGCACTGGACATTCTGTTACACCTGATACCCCTCGACATTTTCAGCATGCAAACAGCGGCCTGTTCCGCTGTCCGCTTAAAAGCTACCTCACAGTGGACCAACAAGAAGATTGGCCACTCCATCATTTTGGACTCCTTTAAGTCTCTACCCAGAAACGTAGACTACACCATACCCCATCTGCAGTTCGGAAAAAACTTCCAAATCACCATTCCTTCCAGATCATTCTGGGATGATGATGCATTTGCGGAAGATAAATCGATCCACTTCTACACCGACGGATCTAAAACCAGCGATGGGGTAGGTGGGGGCGTTTTCTCAGAAAAGCTAAATTTTAGCCTCTCTTTCCGTCTTCCAGATTATTGTAGCGTGTTCCAGGCGGAAATTTTAGCGATAAAAGAAGCCCTGTCGTGGCTAAAGAGGAATGTGATATAATCAAAGGATATCCGTATCTTCTCGTCAGGCAGCGATTAAGTCCCTGGACTCAGTCTCTTCAAATTCCATCGTAGCCCAAGATTGCCGCTCATCTCTTTCGGAGATGGCAGAGCAGTTCAACATTCACCTCTGTTGGGTGCCGGGGCATAGAGACATTCCAGGTAACTGTAGGGCAGACGATCTCGCCAAAAAAGGAACCACTTTACCTCTTTTACCTGATAAAGGTTCTTTAGGAATACCAATCGCTACATGTAAACTCTTGCTCAAGCTATCAGCAATCGAGAGAACAAACCTTAGGTGGACATGTAGCAATACTTGTCTAGCGACTAAGCGAATCTGGCCAAAGCTGGATCTGCGACGCTCTAAGTGTCTAATCTCATTAAACCGACTGCATATTAGCTCGACCATAGGTGTCATCACAGGACACTGCTTAATAGGCAGGCACGCCTCCAGACTTGGCGTGTACTCAAACGACTTCTGGAGAAGCTGCATGGACGAGGAGGAGGAGGAGACTATACTTCACCTTCTCTGCACATGCCCTGCGCTCTCCCACAAAAGAAATCTCCATCTAGGGGACTTCTTGTTTAATGACACAAACGACTTAGCCAACACTGGCGTCAGAAGTCTTTCGAGCTTCATAAGAAGCTCCCATTGGTTCAACGAGAAGTGAGGGAATCCCCAGATCTGTGTGGTACCACAATGGACCTAATTTTGGTCTAAGTGTGTCGGCCTTAGCTGACAGCCACGTCAACCTAACCTAACCTTTGGCAAACAATTAAAGCATTTGTGAATGTGTGACACCCGATCGCCGACTAAGGGAAAATATCACCCAAGAAGCAGGAAAGGCATTTTTTTGTAGAACATGTGGCGGAAGCACTTAAGTAGGCCATTTCATAATCGTTTTACGATTGGGAAATGCAATTTTTGCTGAAATTACAATTGTCAAGCGAATTGGGAAACACTTGGATGGCAATTGACTTGTGGAAGGGATAGGAATGGGAAAAAGGTCAGCAATTAATTAGTATATAAGAGGTTGGATGTAGAAAGAAAAATCAGAGTCAAGTGAGTATCAACTCGGAATCAATACTACTTCTAAATAACATAAAAATTAAATACAAAGGTCGCAGCGACGCAGTAGACGGCGCGCCTAATAAAATAAATAAAATAAATATTAAAGCATCCAATCACTGAATTTAATTTCGACTCTCCGGCAAATACTCTTCCCTCGCTGAAAACGAGGAAGCACGGTATTTGATCGTCAACAACGCACACAATAATGCATGCAGTAACGCACATGAAACGTATGTCCATTCAGAACTGAACGACCAAACAGACTTGAATGCTAGGTAATATCTTAGAATCTCACAGCACGAAACTTCAAACAGGAATTTTTTTAATAAATTGTGCTGTTCTACTTCAATCGGCGCAGCAAGATAAGGAATAGAGACAACTTGCAGCAAGAATTGACATGCAGTAAGCAATGTGTCATTTAACATACATTGCTGCTTAATGGTACCGACGCCGAGTGCTGGACCGTTAGTAGAAAAGGTGAGTTAATATTGGATTCTTTTGAAAGAAAAATACTCCGTCGGACATTTTGTCCTTTGTGGAGGGAGGAGGCGAATGGAGCAGAACATAAAATCACGAACTCTATGCGCTGAACCAAGATCTGGATGTAGTCCAAAAAGTATAATCATGTCGACAACATTGGCTGGCCACATTGTGCGAATTAAATAACGCTCTAGCGAAGAGAATGTTCGACTCCCAGCCCAAGATTCGAGATGGCAGGGAAGACTGCACCTTCATTTTAAAGACCAAGCTATCACGGATGCCAGATCGCTTGGTCTGGCCAACTGGTAGCAGGGTGCCTGCGATCGCAGAGGATGGAAGACTGCAGTGTCGTGATACAATGAATAGCATCAGGTATGTTAAAAAAAAACAAATTGCGACATTTATTACAGATAGATAGATATTTTATTTCGTATTTATAAATCTGGCCACATAAATATTGTTGCGCACACTTTACAATAAAGAGATGTGAGCTCTTATATATTTTTCTGAAACATTGTGTATTTGATATATAATATTTTTTCCTTAACGACTATAATTTCATAATTTTTTATTTATATAATTTGAAGGAACACACGAGAAAAACCTAAAGTGTAAAAACAAAAATAAATAAGTTAATATATTTATAAGCAAATAATTAATAAAAATACATATTAATATATAATAAAAATAAATAAACTAATTAATAATAACAATAAATAAATAAATAAAAAAAATAAAAATTGACAAAATAAAGATATATAAAAAGTAAATAAATTTGATTAATAATAATAAATAAATGATAGTAAAAATAAATAAATAAGTCGAAATAAATCAATGAGTAACAAATGGAAACTCATACATGATTTAACAAAAGGCAATAATGTATGTAACAAAAAAACAAAACATTAAATAAATAAATAAATAAGAAATGATTTTTTTAGCTTTTATCTATACAGGAATCATATTTAAGTCCGTGTGAGGGGATTTTCAGCGAAACTACAGCGTCATAGAAATTTCAAGTGGAGATTTTGTATCCTATTTGAAATCAATTCAACATTTGGCTTACAGTGAGCATCTATGGTTATATATAGCCATGGTAAATTAAGCACCATTTTTAGTAGTTAGTTTTGAGACACTCGCATTTTTTTAATATGATATTCTGAACAGTGGCAACCATAATGCAGAATAGCCTGAAAAATTAAAATTTAAATGATCATTTTATTATTGTCTGAATGTAATGATTTCCTATTTATAAAAGAGTATAACATTTTGGTTGCAACTCCAATAAGTTTAAGTGTCTTATTGATATCTGTTTATTAAAGGTAAGTTGTGTATCTAGATATATTCTCAAATATCGAACAGAAGGCACCCAGTTTATAAATGATCCATTTGTCTGCAACTGCCTACTAGGAATAAAAACCAGGGCTTTCTTTTTTCGTCGCTTGAGAATTGTTTTGTTCCACATGCCATTGGCACTTTTTCAAGAAAAACGCATTTAAAAGTTTGCGTACTTGGTACTCCGAAACTGCGTGATAGGATTTTTTTTCATTTTCTTAACTTGAAGTTAGTCTTATAAAGAGTTCACCTACCAATTTTCAAAGTGTTTTCCCCAAATCGTTAACAAGGTACGTTAGTTAGCGGAAAAGTCTCATTTTTTGACTTGTGTCCCACCTCCTACATTTTGAAACTGATTTTTTTTCCATACACGTGGAACACAAAAAAATGACAAGCATTCTCATCCAAAATATCTGAAAGGCAGGAAAGCATGGAGTTGGATGCTAAAATTTGAAAAGAAAAATCGATTTCATCTTTTTTATTAACAAAGTTAATATTCAAAAAATACAATAAAATAAGAAAATTATTCTATAAGTGTTTAGCATTGAGCCAGTGAGTGAAAAACGTCAGATCAAATAAGATCAGAAAAGTACAGCTACGAGTCATATGTTCTCCTCTCAGCTGCGAAATTTCAAATAGATAATCCTCTTTGTTTTCTAGTGAATTTTGGGTTTTGAGTGAGCATGAGCATTGTAGCGTCAAAATTTGGTCTGATGCCGATTTGATCACAATTCGAACTCGTTTCATGTTATGCTTTCGATTTTTTTTATATATATGGGAATATTTGTAACATTAAACTAAGAAAAACGATATCTCATGGGAAACATATAAATCAGTTGGCATCAGTACAATTTGAATTTTCAAATTTGACACATTTTACTTACTTGCCCTATTTCTGAACTAGGTACAGCAAATCTTGTGCTAAACTGATCTGCACAGCTTCATGGAACACAAACTGACAGAATGTAGAACACTTTGGGGCATGATTTTTACTCTTGGAACAACAAATCTTGTACTTTTCACATTTTTTCTGTACTTATCCTTACAGCTAAGGTTCATTAAACACATCAATTGAAACCATATTTTTTTTTTTTTTTTTTATTTAATTTGCTTACGCTAAAGGGATTTTTTTTTTCTGTTGTTACAGTACCCTTATAATGCTAAGAACACAGTGTATTCAATGACTGACGCCTCGTACGTCTGTAACTATATTTTGCGTTTGCAGCACTATTCATCTCCGCACCGAATTCATATCTCACAATATCGAATATCTACACAACCTCCAGGTGGAACAAACCAATACTAAAATTTTGTTTGCCATCAGTGTCTCACATAAATAGCTTTTCTTTGACACAAGTGCTCGTAGGACAAACCAATTGTCAACTTTGTTAATATTTTCTGTATCTCTTGTTGCCGTGATATGCACGTGGAACAAAACAATTCTCACAAAAAAATTGCGAAAAATTATATGGAAAATTTGTCCCAAACACCAAAAAATGGTTTATAGCACAAAGCAATTCTACAAACTGTTGATTTTGGTTGATATGGGACAAAATCGATGTTCGATATCTCGGGATTGGACAGACTAAGAGCAAATCGAATCACAGATTTAAAAAGAACATACAAAATTAGCATAGAATCCGTTCCTAACTCAAAAACGACAAAAGTGGCGTATGGACCAAACAATTCTCAGGCGACGTTTTGTGTTAAAGATATCATCTGCGTTTTTTTCCCTATTTAATTTTTAATTTGATGTAATATTTTTCCAACATTTTCATCGCATTTGTAAGGTTCCTCTTAATATTGAGAGCGAACTCATGAGAATAAAATACCGCAGTATCATCTGCAAATATGACATTCAGGCAACTCGGGAAAGGCCGATATATACAGATTGTACAAAACTGGGCGAAGAACTGAGCCTTGTGGCACACCCGAACGAAAATGTATTAAATCAGAGACGTGACGTGACGTGAACTTCGAAACTGTGACGAGAGTGGAAACTTTGCCAATTTTACAAATATAAGGCGGAAAGCGGAAAGCGGAAAGCGGAAATTTATTAATTTATTTAAAAGGCCCTCATGCCGAACAGTGTCGAATGCCTTTCCTACATTAAGTAGAACCATTCCAGTAAATCTGCCTACTGCTTGATTTCTCTTGACATGGTTACATATTCTAAGCAGTCAGGAGTTATGCTGGCGCCTATTTTCCAAATTGTTCATTTCTCTTTATATTACTCGTATTATTACAGATATATTTTCACATTGCTTCTTTAACCCTATGTGAGACCGGGTGTGTTAAAAAATCGAATAACTTTATTCTCCGTCAATGTTTTTTGTTGTAATTTCGAGTAGCTGATGCATTGCTCGTCCCCCACCATCAGTTGACGTCGAACCTGCTTAGTGAGCACACATCAGTTTGATGATCAAATACCGACCAGAAATACCTGTATGAAATAACAAAGTCAGTAATAAGTGGACAATGTTCTGATGATTTGGCTGACAGGTCACCAGGAAAGATCTCCCATGCCTGATGGTTGACAAAAGCTAATAGAATATTGCTCTATATTTCTTCTCTAACTCCATCAAATAACTTACTACTATTTATAAGCTGAATATTGTGTTAAAGTATACGGTCCAGTATGGTTTGGCATAAAAACAAATCCTACTTGTAAAGATGGATCTAAGAATTTTTGGATTTTTATTAAAAGTTCTCGATATCTGCCAGCAGAATTGAAACTTATAATAGATCCCGTAATTCAACGAAATGCCTATTTTGATCATCCAGAGAATTTGCTTCTGTCGATGTTGTCTGATCAAAGTAAAACAGTCAGGGAACTTGCTGCCAGAAGGATACTTAAAGCCCGAAATTCACTTCATACAGGAAAGCAGCTTCGTGTGTTTGAAGTGTCGCTTATTAATTTCGATGCTGAAAGCTATATTGACATAACAGATTGGCAGCAAACGTTTTACGATCCACCAATTCTTCGACACATCACTTATCAAGAAATAAACGATGTTATAAGTTCTCAGGTGACGATAATCGAATTTTTTTAAAGCTATCATATCACACGCAGGCAGTCGAACATTCTGTTAAAATACTCGTAGTTACGGAAGCATCTATGACCGTATGCGATAAAAATTCAAGAGAAGTGAAACTTTCATCCAGAAAACTAATGCCTCGATTTGAGAGTAAACGCGATTCCTTGCCTAAAATATAAAAAAAATGATTTTTTGTTTACATCATATTTATGATTTCCATTATCAAATTTGTGTTCTATATTATTGTTTCTGAATTAGTTCTAAATTTTCTATTAATATTTAATTTTTTTTAATAAAATATTTAAATTTAACCAAATGTTGTTTTTTCAAAAAATTCCAAAACTTCAAAGCTTATGCGCGGGCTAAAGATATGACTTAATTGCACTTTTTTTGGCAATTATTATTTGTTTGGACCATACACAACATAATATTACTATTACAATATGATCAAATAACTTTTATTTTTTCCCATATAAAATCGACCCGCCCTAATGTGCATACACCTCCGCCGATGAAGCTGAAGATCCCATCAAGCCAGAGTTTTATGAACTCCTGGAAGGAGCCTACGAAGGCTGCCCGGAGTACGATGTAAAAGTTGTGGTCGGGGACTTTAATGCCAAAGTCTGAAAACATCTTCGGGAAATAGATGAGTCTCGCGATCTGGCAGATACAACGAATTTCAAGTCAAGACTCATCATCTTTTTATCGACTTTAAAGCCGCATAAGAATTCATCGTCAGGAGCTTTACACGGCGATGGCCGAATATGGGATTCGGAAGAAATGATCCAGCTTTGTTGCGTGACACCTTAAATCACGCTGTGTAATAATCGTGCACCGCATTTTGGCAAGGAGATGTGCTATCATGCGACTTCTTCAATCGTATTCCGCAGGAAATAGTGCGCCGAGAAGGTGACAACAAGAAAGGCACTATCTTCAATAGATTCGTCCAGCTACTGGGGTATGCGAACGATATTGACATTATCGGCCGTTCCCAGAGTGCCGTGTTAGAGGCTTTTACTTCTAGAAAACGTCACTGTTGATAACAATAATTTCAATGTAGTTGAGGACTTCATCTACCTTTGAGTAAACATCACCTCCACGAATACCTTTATAAACCGCTGTTAATTCGATTTGGCAAAACAAATGTTTTCAAAACTACCTCACTCGATGGACAAAATGCATGCTCTATCGAACCTTAATCCTGCAAGTTCTGCTTTGTGGTGCTTAGTGCTATACGATAAGTATGAAAGGAAAGGGTATCTAATATTGGGTTCTTTTAAATGAAAGATATTGCGTCAGATATTTGGTACCGTGTGCGAGGATGGTGAATGGAGGAGAAGATACATCCGCGAAATCTGAGCTGTACCTGTCAAAAAAGCCAACTCACGTCAACTACATCGGCGCTACATTCAGCGCATAGACAACTATATTCCAGCCAAGAGGATTTCCGAGTCCAACTCCCAGGTTCAAGAAGACAAAGAGCGATTTTTTTAATTGACTGCGATTGACAAAATCCTTTAGAATCGTTCGTTCACAATAGCACACATTGAAAATAGTCAATTATCTACTGTCGATTGATCTTCGCAATAAGGCTCAAAGAAAACCGAACCTCCGTTTTAAAGACCGAGCCATCGTGAATGCCAGGGCGCTTGGTCTGGACCAATGGAAACAGTGTACGAGGATCGCAGAGGATGGAAGGATGCAGTGCCTCTGGCAGAAACTCTTTATGGGTCGGGATCCCGTTACGTAAGAAAAGTAAGTACGTTTTGCTAATAAATATGTTTAAAAATATTTTTAAATTTAAATGTCTTAAGTCAACATAAGAATAAGAATGAAAAAGCTTATCTTGACTAAAGCGATGATTTTTTGTCATTTTCAAAAGAAATAATGGCTTATGTCATGAATGACTTAAATTGTCTTAAAGAAATTATTTTTGTTAAATTTTTTCAATGATTTGTATTCAAAAAGACATGAGCTTTTATAAAAAAAATTATGACGTTTTACCTTAGATATTTCTTATATTACGTCGTCGACTCGACAAATGACGTTTCTTCCTTATAAAAATAAGCATGTGCTTCCACAGTTAAACATCATATCAGAACATAGCTTAAAAGTTATACCTCACGGTTAACTTAAATCCGCAAATTATCCATTTGGATTCACATGAAATGTTTGTAAGTATATGGTAATAAGTTTACACCTGAACTGCATGGTACTATTCAACATGGCTTTTATTTATAAAAAAAAAGTTTGAATCTCTTTCTTTGAGAGCTGGTATTCACTTTCAAATGCACTAATAAAGATAAAACCACTCGTAACCAACGACAAACTTCACCCCAATTTTTCATTAAATATGCTAAAAGTAAATGCAAAGTACCTCCGGCTTTAGCAAAATACAAGAAAACGACACCCATACTCACAGAACGAAAAGAGAGCAAACCAACTGAAATAACTTTTAAGTTTGCAGCTCCTGACAATTTATTCAAAAGGGGTCAACTTTTATTCATAAATATTTTAAACTTGTCCATTCTCAGTGCAATTTATGTGAAAATTATTTTCTGTCAAGATTTAAATGCACATTTCTTACATTCAGCGTGACCACTGATGGGAAAGGAACTCTACATCTTCGCTGCTGCCTCCCATCGGAATAACATGGGCATTCGCCTTTGGCGTGTGTAGCCAACTTTTCCGGTCTTTTTCCGGCACAAAACGATTTTTTTTGGTTATGGGGTTCACTAAAATACGATAATTTAATTCCATCTTTTGGATCTTGTTTTCTTTTTACTCTCTGTGTGCATCGTGCCATTTTAATTTTTTTCAGGCAGGCATGTCCTTAAAGCTTTTTAATTCCCAACTTTACGATCTAAAAGCTATAAAATTAGCTTTGAAAAATCTACAGTCAAGTAGCATCTGAGGATTACTCTCCACTTAGTTTTCCTTTATTTTCGTCTTCTTTTTTATTTTATTTAGAAAATGCCCTTTCCCTGCATTCATCTGCCAAGGGATACTGCCGCCATCAGAGGACAAATATGGACTGAAAAGTTTCACCAACTTAGGAGTAAATGAAAAACGCTAAAAAGAGAAGAAAATCCTGTGAGGAAAAAACAAACTTCATGCACAATCTTGAAGAATTAAAGAATCGAACTTTTTAATACCTTCAACTTCTTCAATTTTGTGTTAATTTTTGAAGTTCGTTTTAATAAAAAGTTTGAAGGTGAAATCGGGCTATACCAAGTGGGACTGTTTGTTCGGCTTGGTCGTCGCCTCGTCCGTGAATGAAAACTTATGAGCTTTAATTGGATGGTGGATACAACTTTCTCAATGGTGGAAGCTGCAAAATAAATAGCACTGAATGTTATTAACTCCTTTAAGATTGTAGAACAAAAGGACTTCATACAATAACTTATTAACAGGTTTACTTGGTGTGGTGATTAAATAGGAACAAATTGACAAACCAGTTATAGGGTATATATGTACTATATCATAACGGATTATATTATCTTCTGGAAAAAATATATGCTGAATGCAATAAAAGAAAAATATCCCCGGTGTCCGCTTAGTACACAGTAATGGTGGAACCACCGAACACAAAATGTGTTTTGCTTCAATAAACGTTTAACTTTAACATATCCGGACCCTTCAATAGGTACGGTTGAATAAATTTGCAGGAAAACAAAATCGGTTACGGTAGGATATAAGTTCAAAGCTTACATATTCGTTATGCTCCCATCGTTGTATCAACCCTTTAATTTGTTTGTTCAGTGAGGGATGAAAACGATAAATTATCTTGAGGTCTCGTTTACGTCTACTTTGCTAGTCGAAATAGTTTAACAAAAAACAATAGCCAGTTAACTCTCCCACCCACACGAGATCAAATTTGATGTCTTATTTACTCTGCAAGTCTAAGAATAGAAACACAATGTGAGGTGTCATCGAAGGTTGGTAAGTTATGTATACATGCATATATATATTGCATGTAAATACATTTATCGGTTACGCTCATCGACTCCATGGATGTGTTTGCTTTTCTGGGGTTTGGTCTAATTAATAGCCTTTATACTCGTAGAATGAAGGTCCTCTAAATAAATGGTTGTAGGATATTTTTTTGTTTTTGAAAATACTTCCGAAGACTCATTCACAACCACCTTTCGATTGGATTTTTTTCTTTCTCTTATATATACAAATACGGACAAAACTCAGTAATTGAACAATGAACTTCAAGAGAGTAATAATAAGAATGCATTTTTTTAAGTGAGACAACACTATTTATTTCGATATGTTAATAATCGCAACAACTCCTGAACAATGCCAATTTATACATTTAATTCATCTTGTTCTTCTTAAGTATGATGAATATGTCTATTCTCAACTCGATACGTCGTTCCCATTACCGTTTGGTAAAACCGATGATTTACTGTTCTTTCTGCAATCAGTGTCACGCTTATTTTGTTTTATTTTTTTATAACATCCTGAGGGTATATTCACTGTGGTACATAATTTATGAAATGCCTTAATATTGGTCGTAGACCCCTGATCCATACCATTGCAACGCCACAAAAAAAAAACAGCGCCGGTCCTAAAATGCGACAAGGGGAGGAATCACATTTATAAAAAATTACCATACATGTTTCAACTGTCAACAATTTTGGGGCATTTAAATTGGAAGGAGGCACCTGGGGCCTTCTTTGGACTCGAAAAGTGTAAAGATTCTTTCAATTTGATCCTTGACACCTCCAAAATTTGAAAGGAATTCGTTTTGCTAAGAACTTTATTGAAAATGAATGCTGTGTTCTTCACAGGGTATATAGCTACGTTACCGGCAATCCAAAATTCCGGTAACATTATTTCAGCTAAATTCAAAATTTCGATCATTTCGAAATGTTGAATTTCAGCGAAATGGTGAATTTCGTTGCTCCATTTGTAAGTTTGTCAAATCAAACAAACCAATTAAGTTCCCCACACGTCACTCAGCGCGTGGTGAATGAAAAGCCAATTGGAAAGAAAACAGCCGCTAATTAAGTATACATTTGGTTGCAACCAGCTCTAATTTCAGAAGAAAAAAAAGCGTTATACAAAGTTTTGATCGTACTTTTCATATGAAATGTTCTCTGTCCAGTGTAAACGGTGAAATGAAATTTCGAAATGTCATCGCGAAATGTTAAATTTGGGGTCTATGTTAACGCTATAAGTCTTGCGTCCGTTTAGAAGCACAGAACACGGGACTTAACGTCAAGGCGTGGAAGGTCCTCAACTGTCGGAAAGAGGGAACCGGGCAGGTACTGGCTCTTGGCATCGACAGAGAATCTTTCGACGCCATAAAGTCCCAGAAAGGATCCCTGAGCTACCGATTCGGCAGGGTTGCGGTGTGCGGACTCAAGAGTTCGGACGAGATCTCTGGGCATACAGCCCAGTCAAAATCGAATCTGAACTCGCAGAGCGCGCAATCCGAGGTAGAGCATACCGCTCCTCCGAAGATTATAACACCTTCTTCCACTGTCCAATCGGCGGAACAGGATCCCGAGGATGCCGAGGAGTCTATTTCCGTCTCTGAGAGCATGATCTCGGAGGGGGAAGTGGACAACACGGTCATCGACCTTTTCCAAGACGTCACCCAGGAGGAGGAAGATTCGCTGCTGACGGAGGACGGGGAAATAACCCCGCGCGAGCAATAGCTCGATGAATCCCGTCAATACAAAAATTACACTAGCACAGGTAAACATTCACCACGCTATAGCCGCCTCGGCGACTATATCTAGGATGTTTACCTGCCAAAGCCTAGGGCTAGTACTTATCCAGGAGCCATGGATCCTGAAAGGACAAGTCAAAGGATTGGCTAGCAAGAATGCAAAGGTAATATGGGACACTCGGGCCAAGAAACCGAGAGCTTGCATTCTAATAGACAACAAATATAAATTTATTCTACTTTCAGAATACGCGACACGAGATCTGGTGCCGATTCAGGTACATCTGGATGTTGAGGGATGTCACCGCACCATTATCATCATATCGGCGTACTGTACAGGTGATGAGCCAGTTATATCATCCCAGATGCAGCGATTGGTGGAGCATTCCAACAAGCTCCGCTCCTTATAGGGTGCGATGCGAATGCCCACAACACCATATGGGGGAGCACCGACACCAACATTAGGGGTGAGTACCTACTAGAATTCATTATGAGTTCGTCACTTGATGTCATAAATGTGGGAAATACCCCAACTTTTGTAACCAGGGTAAGGGAGAAGGTACTCGACCTCACGCTTGGTACCCCAAGCGTAGGTAAACTAATTAGCAACTGGAGAGTATCTAGTGAGCCGTCTGACCATCGAATAATAGTGTTCGACCTGGACAGCACAAGTATCACGAGAAATCCAGTAAGGAACCCAAGGAAAACCAACTGGGAGACTTAAAGAAATGCTCTAGAGAGCAATCTGGGGCGCCTTGTTTTGAGGAAGGTTCCGGGCCACCCCCTAGAGCTAGAGAGCGCAGTGGAAAGCGTAACAAACGCCATCATCACTGCGTTCGAAGAAAACTGTTCCCTTAGTAAAGAAAGGGACAGGAAACAGACGCCATGGTGGAGCAATAACTTGTCAAAACTGAGATCCGAGGTGCGGAAGCTATTCAACAAAGCGAAGCGCAACGGAGACTGGCAAAGCTAGCAGATGGCCCTTATAACATATAATAAGGAAATTAGAAAAGCTAAAAGAAATAGCTTTAGGAAATTCTGTGAGACAATCACCAGCACCCCTACTGCGGCAAGGCTACATAAAGCTATTGCGAAGTCAGGAGGAGTAAAGATGTCTCTGAGGAAACCAGATGGCGAGTTCACGGAAGACGAGGATCAAAGGGCACTATTGCTACTAGAAACTCACTTTCCTGGCAGCTCGCTTAGTACTGAGCTAGGAATCAGTACCACTTCAATCAGACCTCGGAGAGATGACTGGGAAAGAACATCAACCATCTGTTCTGAGGGACGAATGAAATGGGCAATAAATTCCCTTCAGCCTTTTAAATCTGCCGGAGTGGATGGCATTATACCCGCCCTACTACAAGAAGGGCAAGGGATACTAATACCACACCTGCTAAAAATAACAAGAAGCAGTATTGCCTTGGGCCACATACCAATGCAATGGAGACGAAAAAGGGTTGTGTTTATACCAAAAGCAGGGGAAAAAGACCCCACACAGCCAAAATCGTACAGGCCCATCAGCCTTACGTCATTTCTTCTGAAGATGACAGAAAAGGTTGTGGACAATTATATAAGGGAAGATGTACTGAACACATCCCCCTTACATCATCGTCAGTATGCATACAGAGCGGGCAGATCAACAGAGGCCGCCCTATATCAGCTGACGGAGATAATTCAAAGTGCTTTGGAAGCAAAAGAAATAGTACTGTGCGCTTTCCTAGACATAGAGGGAGCATTTGACAACACCTCACATGAGGCGATTAAACGATCCCTGGATAGGAAAGGAGTTAACAGTAGAGTATCCAAATGGATGTGTGAGCTGCTGAGCACTAGATCAGCAGAGACTCAAACATCATCTGCAACCATCAGAGTGAACACAACAAGAGGATGTCCACAGGGAGGGGTACTATCACCGTTAATGTGGAGCCTAGTTGTAGACGAACTGCTGGAAAAATTAACCAACCATGGCATCAACTGTCAGGCGTACTCCGATGACATTGTATTGGTTGCCAGGGGCAAGTTCGAAGAAACCCTTGGGGACATCATACAAAAGGGGCTTAAAGTAACCAAGGAATGGTGCCATACTGTCGGACTTAACATCAATCCGGCGAAAACAACGATAGTACCATTCACAAGGAAAAGACAACTTCAAAGACTTAAGGACATTAGGCTATCAGGCACGACACTGATACCAGTCAAGGAAGTAAAATATCTAGGACTCCATCTATATAGTAAACTCCTCTGGCGAAAACATACAGAGGAGATATCCAAGAAGGCCACCCGCGCTCTCATGATATGTAGGAGCCTAGCGGGGAAGGCATGGGGATGCAGCCCAATCATCCTGCGATGGATGTACACTGTAATCGTGAGACCAATGATCACATACGGAGCGGTAGCATGGGCGAAACGAACCAGTCTAGTCACAACGCGAGAGACACTCGGCAAAGTGCAAAGACTGGCGTGCCTGTGCATTACCGGAGCAATGCGTAGCTGCCTAACAGCAGCCATGGAGGTGTTATTGGAATTGACCCCTCTACACATCATGGTGATGAACGAGGCAGACAAAACAATCCTTAGGATGGCAAAGGAGGGAATTGGGAGAGGGAAATGCATCGGTTCGAAAGAACACGGTGACTTACGCATCAGGAAATTCAACTTCGAGAAGAATTTCCAGATAAAGCTCAGCAATAAGGAGAACTGGAGCAATGAATCCACAACTTATGGACTGAGCAACCACACAACAAAGTGGTACACGGACGGCTCGAGGACCGAGGAGGGAACTGGTGCAGTAGTGTTTGGGCCAGGAACTAAGCACTACGAATCCATGGGCAAATGTACCAGCATCTTCCAGGCAGAAATATGTGCCATAGATAGGTGCGTTCGAATCAACCTCGAGAAAAACTATAGGAATTGCAACATAGCAATAATGTCTGACAGCCAAGCAGCCATAAAGGCTCTTGACGCCTACGTTATTAAGTCAAAACTCGTGTGGGAATGCCTACACGGACTGAATAGACTAGGCAAGAATAACAGAATTTCCATCTGCTGGGTACCTGGCCATGTTGGCATTACAGGCAATGAGGCAGCGGACTCTCTGGCAAGAAAAGGGGCAGAGGAACCCTTCATAGGACCTGAACCATTCTGCGGGATAGGAAAACACACTATACGCGAAGAGTTCAGTAGACTGGAGGAAGAAATAAGGGCAAAAGCCTTTCTCAACCTCCAAGGTCTGAGGCAAGCAAAGAAACTCTTAGGAAATTACAACCAAAAGAGATTCAAAGCTTGTATCGGCCTTAACAAAAACAGCGTATGAACCCTAACAGGCCTCCTCACGGGGCACTGCAGACTCAAGGAGCACCTGAGGAAAATGGGCATATCGGATGACGGGCTCTGCAGATTTTGCAGTGAAACCGCCGAAACTCCAGACCACATATTGGAATCCTGTGGGGCACTGGCCCACAAAATAATGAACTATTTGGGCAGGCACCAAATAACAGACAAGGACATACAAACCATGGACCCACAGCTTATTCTCAGATTCATCAAAGAAACTGGACTGGACGCTGTGCTCTAAGGAGTCTGACCTGCCAAGGAAAAAATCAGAGCAATTCCTCGATACGCTTCACAAAGAAGTATATAGAGAGCGCTCTGAAAGAGGTCACGAACCTCTCCGAGGTACAAGCAGGGGACACAATAGACCAATAGGTCGCAGTGTAACATACCCTAACCAATATTATTATTATTATTATAACGTCCGTTTAATGAATTTTTTATAACGTGAACGATTGTTTCAGAATGTAACCATAGACCGCGTAAAGTAAATTCATCATAACTGGACCACTTTATAAAAAGAACAGATTATTACAGTCCCGTGACGATTCAACTTATAAAGGGTTGAGTATAATTTGCAATGACATTGATATATGACTCAGTTAATTAAGTAAAACAATAACTAATAGGTAAGCTAATTATGCTTTGCTCGTCAAGTGCTTGTTAAATTAATTTTACAATGTTCCTTTACATCTCAGCGTCTTCTTCTTGACGAGGTTATGATCTGGACTAAAGGGATCATAAGGGGACATGAGTCCCGAAAAAAAAGTTTAAACGTTCGGGCAGTATGGTCCTCATACACATGGGATCTACTTGTAATATGGTAGATCCCGCAAACAGTGCAATGCGTAGCCAACCATCCCGAAAAAATGGAATCATTCCGAAATTTAAAGGCAAGTTCCACTGTTCCGCAGAGAACTCAAATGATTTTATTCCCCCGAGAAATCATGCAACGAATGCCACGATAACTGATTACGACGATTACGAATATTATGAATTGGAAGTTTGAGTATCTATGATACCTTAAAAATATATACTTCATTCTGTCTGTTTAACTTTGCTGGATGCGCCCATTTATCGCCTCTCGTTTGTCAAATGTCAATTGATTTGTTTTGCAAGCAAATCGTCATTGTTGGTTTCTTAGTTCGGTTTCTTTACTAGGTATTTATAATCGACATTCTCGAGCAAAAAAAATGCCTAAGCGCCGTGGTACTTGTGATTTAAACGCAGATTTGCAAAAGAAATATAGATTCATAAAAAAAAAAAAAAACTGAGAGCGATATATACGCTGCGATATTTGCAATGCCGAGTTCAGTGTTGCTCACAGTGGCAAGGCCGACAACGAATCGCATATAAAATCTGCTCGGTATAAAAATGCTTTGCAAGTTGCTTCGAAGAGCAAAGATATGACATCCTTTTTTAAAAGTTCAACTTTAAGTTCGATTTGCAAACTGCAACTTGTGAAGGTGTTTCGTCCTATCATATAATCAAGGAAAATCACAGTTTCCGTTCGGCCGACTGTGGGAGTAAAATTATACGTGTTTGTTTTCAGCTGTTCAGTTGTGCACGCACGAAATGTGAGGACATCGTGACCAATTTGTTTGCGCCGTATTTGATCAATCAGTTGGAGAAAGATTTGGAAGATACTCACCTCATCACCGTATTGACCGATGCTTCTAATCATGGAAATGTTAAGATCCATTCCATTCCTTTGCTGATGACAGTACCCTCAGCTTCTCATATTCGTTTCTTGGGTCACGCCCCTCATCTTAGGGTGTGGAACTGGAACGGCAACGTATGTTAAGCTCATTAATTTCCGATCTTAACAGCATAACTCAGTGGGGTAAAACCAATAGAGTGGAATTTAATGCTTCCAAAACTCAATGCTGTCTCCTGTCATTAAAGCAAAACCCACACACACTGCCATTATCTATGAATGGCACTTACATCGCTGAAACCGAAAGACTTTCCATTCTCGGTATGTGTGTTAATGACAAAATTCGTTGGAATGACCACATATTCGATGTCGCCAAGAACGCCGCGAAATGTCTAGGCTTCCTTAAGCGTTGTAAGAAATATTTCACCCCTTCTGATCTGGCTACAATTTATAAGGCGTTTATTCACCCGAAACTCGAGTACAACGCTCATATCTGGTCCGGTGCACCAATAACTTATTTGGAGCTACTTGACAGGATCCAAAAACGCGCGATAAAACTCATTGGCGACCGAGACATCGCGAGATCTATTGACTCTCTTAGTCATCGTCGTAATGTCTCCTGCCTGTCGTTATTTTATCGTTATTTCCACCATAAGTGCTCAAACGAAATAGCCAGTTGCATTCCTCCCCTTGAAAATTTCAACCGCCATGCAGGGAATGCTCATCAGTTCTCCCTCAAGCCTGTGTTCGGACGTACAGTGAAGTTCAAAGAATCTTTCCTCAGCCGTACAACACGAATGTGAAATGCTCTTCCCCGCTCCATTTTTCCTACACATTATAACCTACAGACATTCAAAACCAACGTGCATCGGCATCTCTCCTTTTCCTCTCACCCTAATTTCCTTAACGCCCGCGCTGTGTAGCTAATACATTATAAGGATCCCAACAAATCCCTTTAGTGCGCGCTTATTATAAAAAAAAAAAAAAAATGTTTCCCGTTCTTGTGCGCTATTTTCACCAAACTGAAGGCGTGAAAGTTCGAAACATTGAGTTTTCTTCCGAAAAAGGCTCTTCGTCCGAAATTATATTCGATTTGCTTAAAAAATCATTGGCCACTTATAACATTGAGGGAGAGCTGGTTGGATTTTGTGGCGACAATGAAAACACAAATTTCGGTGGAATTGATCGCGGCGGTCAAAATAATGTGTTAAGTAGATTGAAATATATCAACCCAAAAATAATTGGTGTTGGATGTGTGGCCCACATTGTGCACAACACATTGAAATGTGTATTGTGCATGCGATGGAATGTTATTCGATGTTGAGCTAATTGTGGTCAAAATTTATTCTCACTTTTACTTATACACTGTGCGGGTTACAAAGTTAAACGAATTCTGCGATTCTGTCGAAGAGCAAAATTGCTTGGCTACAGCAAAACTCGATTTTTAGCTTTGTTGCCAGCTATCGAGTACATTTTGCAAATATATGAAAGTTTGAAGGAATATTTTCTGAGCACCGCTAACAGCCTATTAGTAGTTACAAATTTCTTCTGCGATCCCGTATTGAAAATTTGACTGCTTTTCCTAAAAGATCAAGTAGGTAAATTGTAAATACTTATTCATTCTTGATCATTTTTCTTTCAATCTTTTGATGTGCGCATGGTCAGCTTCGTCAATTGTTTGCCAGGCACTTCTGCGACCGTTGAGTGAGTGTTCGCTATTATTAAACAAATTTGGACCTTCGACAAGAACGTTTGCAAATCAATAAGCTAAAAAATATATTGTGAGAAGATTTTTTTTCCAATTTTCACAAAAAGAAATATAATTCAATTTCACAATTCAACTATTTAGGTTCGTGAAGTATAACTTGCTTGGAATTCTTTGAAGTATTAAAATCAACAGCCTTACTTGAAAAAATTTGCTGCGGAAGATAAGTACAACTTCAAAATGGAACAAACGACGGATCCCAATATGCTGGAGCTAGTACTTCTTCCAATTTTTAATATGTACTTACCGTTTTTTATCTATAGTTATTAAAACCACAAAACTGTGCAAATTGAAGAATAAAAATACCTACTTGTTATCATTCCGAAATTTCGATCAAGATTCCAAAATTCGCCAAAAGTAGTTGGTCACATTAGGCGCCCACCTACAACCCTCTTGCTTGGGGCCACTATTGTATTGGAAGTAGGCATAGCACCTACCACAAGCTCGCAGGTGCTATGTGGGTATTTTATGCGGCCTTAACCACTAAATAGGAAATAATTCAAGATGCGATGTCATCACAGTTTACTCCGCTATTAATCATAGTTCCCAGATATTTAAACTCTTCGCACTTGGGAATCACTCATCCATTCATATTATAAGGTATATAAAATTAAACTTGTTCTGGAGCAGGTAGTGCGTAGGGCAGGTGTCAATACGGAAGGCACTATCTTCAACAGAGCCATCCAACTACTGGGCTACGCGGACGGACGATATATCATCGGCTGATCTAAACAGGTCGTGTTAGAGTATTTCATGGCGATTGAAGAACAGGCAAATTTGGTTGGCCTTGAAGTCAGCAAAGATAAAACGAAGCACTTGCTTTCAACGAACAAACAACCATCGGTCCACCGACTAGGCCAAAACGTCACTGCTGATAGCAATAACTGCCAGGGAGTAAGGGAGTTCGCCTACCTCGGAGTAAGCATCAACTCCACAAATGACACCTTAGTGGAGATAGAGGGAAGGCGAGCTAATTTTGGGTTCTTTCGAAAGAAAAATACTCCGTCGGATATTTGGTCCTGTCTGCGAGGATGGCGAATGGAAGAGAAAATGTAAACGCGAACTCTATGAGCTGTACCAAGATGTCGATGTAGTCGAAAAACTGAAATACGTAGACTACATTGGCTCGGCCACTCGTCGGCTCCCAGACCCCAGTTTCGAGACGACAAGGAAGACGGAACATCCGTTTTAAGGACGAAGCCATCGCGAATGCCAGGCGCTTGTTCTGGACAACTGGAAGCAGCTTGTCCGTGATCGCGGATGATAGAAGGCTGCAGTGTCTCAGGCAGAGACTCTCCATGGGTTGGGATCCCCTTGAGTAAGTAGTATATACAATTTAAACATAAACTTTAGGCTGTGAGAACAAGAGATTGAATTCAAAGTAGCAACTAAACACTCCAAAGTAGTAAAACTCTATTTTGGGTCACTCCACCTATTAATAATTAAACAAAAATAAATTACATTGTATCTTAAATGAAAAATATTATCGATAACATATTTAAGCCACAGTCGACAATAAAGAATTTATTATTAAGCCTTTAAATCGTAGAGTTGTTCGTCGTTTGTGGGTAATAGGGTCTCATTTCTGTAGGGAAGAAATAGACGCGGTAGCCAAACAACAAAAGGTGAAAGGAGCATTCATGTGGTTAAGCTCATTCATTGGGGACAAAGATGGATTTCAATTCCTTAAAGTTGGAAGACGGTAAAAAAACGCCAAAATCCCGGAAAATAGCAAGCACCCGTTGCTGCTGCCCAAGGACAGCGATTTCGTACGATATATGGTCAGCCATCTACATATCGACAATTATCATCCTGGATCAAATTTTTTAGTAGCATTGATAAGACAGCAGTTTTGCGTAGTAAATGCCCGGGATTTAGTGCGACAGACAGTCAAGAAATGCATCCATTTTGTGAAATATCGACCAAAACTACTCGAATAGGTCATGGGAGACCTATCAGCCCATGAGGTAACCGCTTCTCGCCCGTTTCTGAATTTTGCTGTAGATTTTTGTGGCCCGATCTATACATACTTCAAAATTTGTGGCATAAAACATACATTGCAGCTTATGTGTGCTTTCCATCTAAAACTGTTCATCTGTATCAGATCTCTCGTCAGATCTCTCGTCTGATTTCCTCGTGACTTATTTTGCGACAATGCAACTAACTTCGCAGATTTTAGAAAATACTTCTTTCAAAAAACTACTCAAACGCATCTCCTCATTGGGTCGTTATTAGTATTTGACCTGATCCCCGGGACAAAAGATATAACTCACGAAATCTTGATTCCGGCATTTCAAACGGATTAGTGCCATCTCGCACCATACGTCTTTGAATCCGTCTACAAGATAACAATGCATACAAACGTTAATTGAGAATTATCGAGGATTGTTATTATCCTGTTTCTGGATTTCTTACATCCAGCTCGCGATCTTAAAACAAAACACAGAAATGAGAACATCAATACCACCAGCCGATGTATTATCTGCTGCTTAGCATTTTTTAGCAACTGCAGAATTTTATCTTAGTTTGGAATACCACACTCGATTTTCTTACAGTCACAGATGGGCTACTTAATCTGTTCTTACAATTCGATCAAGAAAAGTGTATCGTCCTGTAATCACATTTTTTCTACGACATTATTATGAAATAAATTACAAAAAAAACCAAGCCCTTTAACGTTCTCGAATGCAATTATAAGCGGGGGGTTTAAAAATCCTGAACAACGCAGAATTAACTCAAACAATGTAATTAACAGGTACGAACATATTTGCATACAAAAAAAGTCTCATCACACCCTTTTTCTTCTGGGTGCAAAAAATGTATTTCCTATGTGTGTTCTTCCTGTGTGTAGAAATCCTCGCATTCTACCAGGATTTGTATCCTCTGACTGCCTGCTCAAAATGAGATTTTTATCAAATTCATGAAATGTTAAGTTACGCACGGATCTTTTAGAATTCTCTTCCCCCGTACGGTTTCCTAAAAAAACCCCTCCAACCGTCCCAAATCAATGAAGAAGTTTCGTATGAACACCATTTTCCTTACGTACACTCTGCTTCAACTGAATAAGCACAAACATTTTCTAAGCTACGTTGTCCATTTTTTCAAAACCTTGTGCCGTAATATAACATGTGATGATGCAAACTGTTTGCAAATGATGTTGACAAAATAAATCGGAAAGAATATTTCAAAAAGTACCGCTATTTTTTTCCTGGTTCCCTTGCAAAGCATTCAATATGGAAAAATGCAGTTTTATTTTGCGTCAACTGAATAGACACAAAGTCATTATTTTCGCTGGTTATGAGTTTTCTGTGGAGATTGACACATTAGATCAACAGTTGAAGTACTTTTAGTGAATTTTGTTTGATTAATTGTATTTCAAAGAAAAATGGGTAGATCAAAATCTCTAAATAGTGTTGAAAGAGCTCAAATCGATTTACTAAAAGACAAAGGACCAACCGGGCCTTCTATCGCTGACAAAATTGGACAAAGTTCTAGTGTGGTCTATTCTTATTTAAGGAGCAAAGATTCGCACGGAAAAAACATGAAAGGAGGCCAAAAAACGGCAACAACAGCGGTTGATCGAAGAGCAATTTTAAGATGTGCTTCCAATTCCTGCGACTCTGCGGCAAAAATAAAGCAGAAAGCCGGTGTTACTGCAAGCGTTTCAACAGTGCGAAGGGTTATCAATAGTACCAAACATCTGAAATGGTTAAAAATTCAAAAGAAACCACCATTTAACGAGAAACGGCAGTGTATGCGCTTAGAATTTTCCAGGCTCCATATGAGTTTTAAAAATGAATGACTTCACTTAGCTTTTTCGGATGAAAAGAAGTTTAATTTTGATGGCCCTGATGGGTTTAATTATTACTTCCACGATATGAGGAAAAAAGAACGATTTTTAGCGCGGCATCATAGTCGAGAAGGTGGTGCTATGGTGTGGGGAGCAGTTAGCTACTATGGCACTATTGAGCTTGAGTTAAAAACCTTAAGTGGTGGTTTCTTTTGAATTTTTAACCATTTCAGATGTTTGGTACTATTGATAACCCTTCGCACTTTTGAAACGCTTGTAGTAACACCGGCTTTCTTCTTTATTTTTGCCGCAGAGTCGCAGGAATTGGAAGCACATCTTAAAATTGCTCTTCGATCAACCGCTGTTGTTGCCGTTTTTTGGCCTCCTTTCATGTTTTTTCCATGCGAATCTATGCTCCTTAAATAAGAATAGACCACACTAGAACTTCATCCAATTTTGTCAGCGATAGAAGGCCCGGTTGGTCCTTGGTCTTTTAGTAAATCGATTTGAGCTCTTTCAACACTATTTAGAGATTTTGATCTACCCATTTTTCTTTGAAATACAATTAATCAAACAAAATTCAGTAAAAGTACTTCAACTGTTGATCTAATGTGTCAATCTCCACAGAAAACTCATAACCAGCGAAAATAATGACTTTGTGTCTATTCAGTTGACGCAAAATAAAACTACATTTTTCCATATTGAATGCTTTGCAAGGGAACCAGGAAAAAAATAGCGGTACTTTTTGAAATATTCTTTCCGATTTATTTTGTCAACATCATTTGCAAACAGTTTGCATCATCAAATGTTATATTACGGCACAAGGTTTTGAAAAAATGGACAAAGTAGCTTAGAAAATGTTTGTGCTTATTCAGTTGAAGCGAAGTGTATATGAACCAGCCCAAAGATACATAAAAAACCTATCTAAATATGATTTCATGATTATTTTAAAGGTAGTATACCCGTTTTTCCCATTTTGTTTATTCTTTTGTTCTTTTAATTTTTAGTTATTTTAATTTATTGATAAAATTCTCTAAACTCGCTTTTATGAAACTTTTTTCAGTTATCTGGAGTTCACTTAACTGATTTTTTTTCAATAATCTGAAGTTTACTTAAAGTGGAAAAACCTGTTAATTCAAATGAAAATTAATATTTTTTCTCATTTCATTTAAGCGAGTTTGACTGTACCTAATAATAAATGGTTTTTCAACAGGGACGCTACAAAAGTACAGCGACAGGGACAGCAAACGACGCCAAATTTCTTGCCGCTCTTTTGATATTTCTCTTCAGTAAGGTTTGCCATTTCATGATGGAAAGATATATGAGCCAACAACGAGTCGAAATTATTAAAATTTACTACCGAAATTCGGAGTCAGTGGCCTCAACGTTACGAGCGCTGCGTCCAATTTATGGTCGTCATAATCGTCCTAGCAGATCAACAATTGAGCGTCTAGTGGAAAAATTTGAATCCACAAGCACAGTACAAAATGTTCCCGTGCCAGTGAGACAAAGAAGTGCCTGTAGTGTCGAGAATATTGCTGCCGCTGAGGCTTCAGTTGAAGAAAGCCCAAATGTGTCTCTCACACGTCGTTCTCAAGCGTTGGATATCTCTGTGACGTCGTTGTGGCGAATTTTGCGAAAAGATCTTGGCCTACATCCTTACAAGATTAAATTGGGACTTGGAGGTTCCAACAGGACGGCGCCACAAGTCACACAGCGAATGCCACAATCAATTTGTTGGAAACCAAGTTTGGAAACCGTGTTATCTCACGAAACGGTCCAGTCGCTTGGCCGCCTCGGTCGTGCGATTTGAGTTCGTTAGACTGTTTCCTGTGGGGCTACGTCAAGTCTATGGTCTATGCCAACAAGCCAGCGACGATTGATGAACTTCGTACGAATATCGAACGTGAAATTGCAGCAGTATCGGCCGATTTATGCTTGAAAACCGTTGAAAATTGGGTTCAGCGTCTGGACTTCTGCAAGCGTGCCCGTGGTGGCCATGCAAAAGAAATCGAGTTCCATACATAATGGCATCCAACGTACTTTCACAGAAATAAAGAATTTCATTTATATCCAAAACCGTTTTTGTTTTATTTAAAAAACTTTTGTAGCGCTCTTATTGAAAAACCCTTTACATACGAGTATAATGTACATAATGTACGGTATTATTCTTAATACAAAAAGTAATCATTTCAACGTTTATGATTATTTCCAAAGCGCTATTGAAATAACAACATTTTGCATAGTGAATACTGCAGTATTATACACAATATATAAATCAATCGTATTTCCTGGATACGTTCCAAAATAATACAAACCATGGAAAGTTTTAATGAAAGTTTGAAATTTATACGATGCTATATTACTTAAATAGAGCTCCCCTTTCATCAGTGTGCACGGTTTCAATTAGAGTCCACTAAATATTTTCGCTTCATAATTGCAAAACGCAATTGCCCGCGAAAATATGCCCTTCGCTTTACAAACATGAATAAATTAATCAGGAATCTCATTATGCAATATGTTATATACAACTTGATTGCGAATAGTGAGTGAAGTTCAACGTAGACTGTTGTATGCATTTTAATTTACGTGGAATTGTTATGAGTCATATTAATATATTTGGCTTAAATATTATAAAGCTGTTTTTGAAGGTGATACGGCAAATACTTCTTTGATGAAAATGATTTTTCTTTAGAATGCCTCCAAATTGTTCATTGCGGTTTTAACAGTTTTCTTTTCAATACAACTTGTGGCTAAGAATTAGTTTAACAATTTTTATAATCATTCCCAGAAAGCAAAGTTATGAATGTAAATAATTGCATGGCCGATTTTTTTCTTTAAAAGTTACTGAACCTTTAGTCGGTTGGTTGAATCGAGTATGTGTGGTATGCTTTTTTTCCTTTAGGCTCCAGCTTTAGCCAATGTAAAATATAACCAAACAAATTTTGTTTGGCTTTTTCGAGCAGTTAAAATTAATAGTCTCACCCAACCATGGTCCTTAAAAACAGATTATTTATATAAAAATTGTATCAACGATCACTCCTGCCACAAAGGCTTTACGGTCGTCGTGATAAGAACAAATTTGTCGATTTTAAAAACAATAATACATTATTATTTCGGGCCCCTAGAGCGTATATGCTCAAAATTTCCAAATTGGTGATGGATGAACGGACCGACGGACATGGCTAGATGGACACAACTTTTGATGCTGATCACAAATAGAGTAACTTTTAGGGGTCTATGATCAATATTTACACATGTTACAAACTATGAGTAAAAAATTAAAATGCCCTTGGGATAGGGTATAAAGGGTAGGTAGGTAGGTGTGGCGGTTTCATAAGACAAACCCAATTAGCACAGAGTGCCATTTTGTTACCACAAACTCACGTAAACCTGAGTATTATCGATTGGTGGGGGAGGCTAAATCCAACCTGCGAAGTTCACGAAAGTTATCAGTTCCTTGATACTTTTTTCGTAGACTTCCTCAAGTGTGTTGAAGAAAGGGCTTCCCAATATTCGTAGTCTGGTCCTAGCTAAAGCCGGACAGGTGCATAAAAAGTGAATTAGGGTTTCTTTCTCAGTTGTCACTTTGCAACTGCGGCAGTGTGTCTTGTATGGGATGCCCGGCTTGGCCGCATGGTCACCTATAGGCCGGTGTCCCGTGATGATCGCTGTTATTCTTGCGATGTATTTTCGGGATCTACCTAGAAGGTCGGTTGTTTTTGCCTTGTTGTAGATTGGCCACGTTTTTCTGGATATGACGCATGCAGTCAGCCTGCTCCATCTGAGGTTGGCTTTCTTGAGGTATTCTGCGGTGATATTTGCCTTAACAGCTCCGAGCGGAATGTGGACTAGTTCCGCCAGAGAGCAGTGGAGATCTGAGCCCTGCCTGGCCAGTTCGTCGGCATGTTCGTTTTCATAAACGTTACTGTACCCTGGAACCCAGATCAGGGTAACCTTGAACTTATCAAGCATGGCCAGCTCATTACGGCATTCTAGTACTAACTTAGAGGATATAGTGACCGAAGCGATCGCATTAATTTCAGCCTGGCTGTCAATAAGTATGGCGATCCTTTGCCTTGGTGTTATGTTTGAGTGAAGTTTGATCTGGCGACAGGCTTCACGGATAGCCAGTAGCTCCGCCTGGAAGACGCTTGCAGTATCCGGAAGTCTGTACGATTTTGCGATGTTTAAAGATTCCGAAAAAACTCCCGCACCCACGCCGCAGTCCATTTTGAACCGTTGAGTGTTTGATCGAAATCCCTTGCCACTTGTCCATTTTGCCATTCTGATCTAGCAGAGATTTGAACGACGAAATGTTTTCTGAAAGACATTCTGGGAATGATGTAGTCTGTTGAAGGCGGAACTAGTTTTCTCGGTAGATAATCTAGAATACTACTGTGGCCGTAGGGTTTCGTAGTCCAGCATCCAGACTCTCTGAGTCTGATCGCGTTGTGTGCTGTGATGCTTGTTATATGTAGATCAAGAATTAAAAGATGCAGTAAGACTGTGAGTCCGTCTGACGGTGTTGACCGTAGAGCGCCCGTTGTTCCTATACATGCCGTTCTTTGTACCTTATTAAGTTTGGATATATTGTATTTTTTCTTTAGAGCCGGCCACCATACTATTGACCTATACGTGAGGATTAGTCATACCAAGGCTATGTACATCCGCAGGGTCAATTTTGGTTGCAGGCCCCACTTTTTGCCGAAGGTTCTGCTGCAGGCATAGAAGGCTATACATTAGGGTGGGTCGAAAAATTAAATTTTGTCCGATCGTTTTGGAATAGCAACTAAAATGTGACCCGAAGCTTTTAAATGCGTGCAGATATTTTTTAAATTTTATTTTTCTAGTCGGTCTACCCGCGCATTTCATTTGAATATGAAGAAATTTTGGAAAATCTGACAAAAATAGGTTGATTTTATTGGTATCCGTGATTTGTTTGGCAAAGGAATTAAAATGAGTACCTTACGTTAAAAATGTATCCTTATTCTAATTTGATTAAAAAGGTTAACAAAAACAAGTAGGCGGTGAAAGCAACGTAGGAGCTTATATATTTTTTCTGCCGTTCTGTCTTTACTTCCAATCAAAACGCCAAGTTGTTTACAGAAGTTTGAAGTTGCAATAATTAAGTGCGTGAAGTGTTACATTCAGTCAATTTTATATCAATAAACGGTTGTGATATCAAGAGCAATACAATATGGAAAAAACAAGACAAGCATCTAGTTGTTGCATTTTTGGTAATATTGAAGATATGAAGATAATGTTCTGCCTTCTCATAAAGAGGTCATGAAGTTTTATAACTTTACGAGGTATCAAATTAAGCTTAAAACACATACCCGAAAGGAACCAGCCATTAACGATATCGCGAAAATTATTGCGGTCAGATTGATAAGTATATGGTGCAAGGCTTCTATTCCAACCGTTACCCTAAAGCGCGTGATACAATTGTTGAAAGTATACCACTCTAAATGTAAGAAGTTGATCAAATCTTGGAAGCGACTTTCAAGTCCTAAAAAGGCAGAATTTGATATAAGTTCTAAAAAGCTTTTTGATATTTGCTTATGCAAATGCAAAGATTTGAATAGATGTAATTGCTCAAAAGAAAAAAAATTCCGAAAGCAGAACATATCTTTGTTATTGATCAGAGATCGGAGAGAAAAATGATAATAGGTGGCATAGACTCTTTAGCAACAACCAAAAATGAAAAACATCGTCATAGGAGCGAAAAACTACAACTATACTATAACGAAAATAGTATTACCAAAAAAGATGCAGTAGTTGACTTAACTGAGGAATGTTCCATTTCATCCGATGACTCAGAAAGCAGTCAAAGTGACGATTATTTGCCGTCAACATCAGTGCCACGTGAGCGTGAGAGACGAACAAAAATATCACTTCTGAGACTGCCAACATTGTCCAAAACATCTGATCGATATGGCGTATCTGATCGAGCTGCTGCAGCAATTGCATCTGCTGTGCTTTATGACACACATTCAGCTGTTGATCTAATAGATAAGTCTAAGGTACGTCGTGAGAGAGCAAATGTTCGCAAAGAGATCTGCTTTAAGAACCGTTGCATAAATGTTCCAGCACTATATTTTGATGCCAGGAAGGACAAAACATTAAGGATTGTTGAAAAAGGTGCAAAAAAATACCGCCAAGTTATCGTCGAGGACCATATTCGTCATCAAGGAACCAGACTCTGTTTACATCGGTTACGCTGTCCCAAGTGACGGGACGTCTAAGGCTATCGAACTTGCTATTTTTCAGTTGCTTTCTTTGCAAAATATTTCCTTAAAGGACACAAAAGCTGTTGGATGTGATGGAACAGCGACAAATACTGGAAAGAAAGGCGGTATAATAAGACTTATGGAAAAGCGTCTAGAGCAACCCTTACAATGGATCATTTGTTTGTTACATATGAATGAACTTCCCCTGAGACACCTGTTTTTGCACTTAGATGGTACAACCACTGGACCAAATTCTTATACAGGTAGTATCGGAAAGCTTCTGGAAGACTCTGAAAAAAACCTATAAGTTAGAGGGGGGTGTATTGCCGGATATTGGTGACGTCAAAGACCTAAGCGGTGATCAAAGCTACCTTTACCAGATATCGTCGGCTGTTGTGAGTGGTGAATGCTCTTCTGATCTAGCGAACAGGTCTCCAGGAAAGATGTCTCACGCTGGTTGGTTGACGAAAGCTAACAGAATATTACGCCTGTATGTTTCCATAAAGACACCTTCTAATAACCTCAAATATTTGGCTACATTCGTTGTTACAGTTTATGCGCCTGTTTGGTTCGAGATAAAAGTCCATCCATCGTGTAAGGATGGATCTAGGCATTTTTGGAAGCTAGTTTCTAGTTCACTATATCTTCCATCTCAACCTAAAATGGTAATAGATCCAGTTATTAAGCGTAATAGTTTCTTTGCTCATCCGGAAAATATTTTAATATCAATGCTGGCAGATCCCCAAAAACACATTCGAGAGCTTGCTGGCAGGAGAATTTTAAAAGCCAGGCGTAAGATTAATTTCGAACAACATCTTCGTGTTTTCACTGTACCGGACATAAATCGTAATGCAAAGTCGTACGTTGAGCTCATAGACTGGCAACAAGAATATCAACAACCTCCTCTTCTTCGCGATATAACAGATGAAACACTGCTTTCGCTAGTGGAATCAGGAGGTGATGACATAATACCTTTTTTAAGGCGTCCATGTCATACGCAATCTGTAGAACGATCAGTTAAAATGGTAACAGAGGCTTCGATGCAGTTGTGCGAGAAAAGCTCCAGAGATGGTCTCATCAAAGCAAAAATAAGTTCCAGAAAATCTATGCCAAAATTCGAAAGCAAGCAAGATTTTAAAGTTTCCACTGACTAGTTTATTAATGTTTTTTTTATCAACTTTTGCATGTTTTTAATAAAAAAAAATATTTCTGTTCATTGATTCTTATTTTCTTATTTTATTTTTCAACAAAAAAAAATTAAAAATCTTTTCAGAATAAAGTGTTGAAAAATATCGAAAAATTGGCGAAAACACAAATTTTCTAAATCAATGCACGGGTAGAAGGAAGGTTCTTAAAAAATATTTTTTTTGGTTTTTAGTATCCCTTGGATAGGGGTCAAACTTTGATCACTATTCCAATCCAAAAAAAAAAAAAAAAAAAATGTTCATACATCGATGACCCACCCTACTATACATGCCTTCTTTACCCGTTGTTCTATGTTTATTTTCCAGTTGAGTTTAGAATCTAGGATAACTGCTAAATACAACGAATGGCACTGGTTGAAAGGGGTAGGGGTGTGCCGTTTAGGCGAGGAAGCTCTGGAATACACGATGGCTTAATCTTTAAAACGGAGATTCGGTCTTCCTTGCTACGGCTCCTAGATCCCTTCTCCATTCGCATTTCTCGCACTCAGGACCAATTATCCGACCGAGTCTTTTATGTTCGAAAAAACAACAACATAAGCTCCCCTCCTCTTCTCTATCTATATAAGCTCTCGACGCCATTTAGCGGAATTGACAGAATTATAATTCGATAGAGCATATATTCTGTCTTTAGTGTCGGGACTTTGAACCCATTAGCTTCAAAAATTCCAAATAATTGTAAGTCGGATCTGTTCTAAGGTGCCATTCGTGGAGTTGATTATTGCCCGAAAGTAGATGAGCTCAATAACTTCCTCGAAGATATAGCTATCGAAGTAACATTATTAAAGTCGATGAAAGATGGTAAGTCTCAACTTAAAATTCGTTGTTCTTTTCTAGACTTTCAGGGTCTAGTTATTATTTGAGGATAGGTATTCATTATCAGAAGCTCCTCGTTTTTCTCTCATAACTGTTTTTTGTAGTTGTTTTTTTTTTACGGAAGTTTCCACGACGGCATAACCTCCAACCAGACGATGTGCTTTTGTAAGTTATCTGTTATCCTGACCGTCGACGACACCGTTGATTCAATCTAGTGAATTCCGAACTGTGGGAGTAAAGAAATTCTTTCGTTGCAAAATCATCACGTTTGAACGAAAGATATCGCTGCGAAATTTCCACCGCTATTTAATTCGTAAAATGCTTTACAGTGTGCTCCAGAATCTTTGGCTGAAGTAAGAATTTCGCAGAAAAGGAATTAACACAATGTTTTACTTTAAAAACAGTCCCAAATACTGCGGATATTGTGAACAAGGTGTTCTAAAATATAGCTGATCACAACAATGAATGGAAACAATTAACCAAAAAATTTCTTAGCAAGTATTTAAACTGTTTTTTTTTGCGCATCAGAGTATCTTATTATACAAACTGTTTCAGTAAAACATTTCACATCAAACAGTATTGGAACTAAGTAATCGACCTAACAAATTAATAAATTAAGATCAAATAACACAAAAAAAAAGTTATAAAATCATAATAGTTATAAAATACATAATCTGCAATTTCTTACAATTATACAATTTTATCAACTTCATAATTTTTTTTAACATTTAATAGACTTTTTAGCTCTGGGCGATAACTCCTCCACCTCTGTTTGAGATCCGTATAAGCATATTAATGAAATCTTCATTTTATCGTTTTCGTGAAACCTTTCAAATATTTTGGTATCGATAACTTAACGGCTTAACGATGAACTGATGCGCATCCAGTTCTTGGGGTGGAATGCAACTGGCTATTTCCTTTGAGCACTTATGTTGGAAATAAAGATAAAACAACGAGAGACAAGCGACATTGCGAAGATGACTAAGAGAGTCAACTGATCTCGCGATGTAACGGTCACATATTAGTTTTATGAGGCCTTTTTAATCCTGTCGAGTAGCTCCTAATAAGTTATTGGTGCACCTGACCAGCTATGAGCATTGTAATCAAGTCTCGGGCGGATAAACTCCGGTGAAATATTTCTTACATTTCGCAGCGTTCTTGGCGACATTGAATATGTGGCCATTCCAACAAAAGCTGTAATTAACACACATACACAGGTATTACAAAATAGTATAATTTCGGTATCACGTTTCCTAATTCATACTTTATTCAATCTTTAATTGGTATACCAATTTTTGGCTTCTTTTTTTAACCTTCATTTCTCCTTTATTGGGTATTTTCTTCAAGAACTTAAATAGGTATGTTTATGTTCACTTCTACTTAGAGCATTCTTAAATACTTCTTCAATTGGCATTTCTCAAATTAATGTTTTTTTGTTCCTTTAATACTTCTTTAATCCTTCTAAAAATGTTTTGTTTTTAAGGCATTAGATGGGTATTTTTGTGATTGATTGATACTTCTTTAAGCCTTTTAAAAATAGATTTATTGATTGCGCCATTTGATATAATTATTATGCGTGCTTCATATTTTTATTGTTTTCGTGCAATATAGAAAACAAAATGTGTGAACCGATTTTATTGACTTTGTGGAAAAAAAGAGATCGGGCCAATATTGCAAACAACAAGCAATTCAAATTGCTGGAATATGTAAAATTGACAATAAAAACCATTAAGTGTTGTGACTGAAAAAATTATCCATGGACCGGACTTGGCTGAAAAGAAAAAGAAATATTTATTTATTCGGAAATTAATGAATGCGATGAATCTGAAGAATATATTTTCGAAAATATCGTTAATGAATCAGTTGAAACTGGACCAGATCAATTTGACAAAGAAAAATTCATATCGGAAGGTATTATTTGGGCCATCAAAAATCGTGTGAACGTTCAACTAAAAGCGTTTCTTGAAATCTGGAAACAACACGTTCCGTAGCCACAGTTACCAAAAGATCCGAGGACACTCCTTAAAACGTCTAGAATGTTCAACATTTTCTATGATCCAAATGCAAAAAAAAATCAATAGTGGTATTACGGATTGAAAAGGCTTTTGGTCCGTACACTGGGCTGTAGAATGAGCTTCCAGAACTATTACAGTTTAATATCAATGTTGATGGAGTACCAATATCAAGCCGTTCTTGTGCATCTTTCTGGCCTATTCTGTATAACATTCATGAAATGCCGGAAATTCCACCTTCAGTGATTTAAATATTCCACGGAAAGCATAAGTGAAACAAATTAGTTTATAAAATGGTTTAATAAGACAAACCTTCAAACTTGGAACTGTATCTTCGCGAGTTTGTTAATGAATTGAAAGATGTAATACAAAATGGTTTGGAAATTAATAACAAACGCTTTGAAATCAAAGTAAGGTGTTTTCCATTGTATTCACCCGCAAGATCGCAGATGAAAAGTGAGGTTATTTTGAAAATCTCCATTCAAAGCATTTTTGACCTATGGAAATCTAACCATTTTTTTAGATGTGGCCTACCACAATTCGGCTGTCACAAATGCCTCGTGAAAGGAAAATAATCAGACATAAAATACACTCTCAGAGCACTCAGACTCGGTAAAGGTCCATTGTACTACCAGCCAGAAATCCTCATTTTGGTGTAGAGGCATGAGAATGGGTGGCGTATGTTGTTGTTCCCCATGGGGATTGAGCCTGCACCATTTTATCACATAAGAAAATAAATAGTAATTATTTAGAATTCAACTTTTTTTATTACAGAAGAAAAAAAAAATATTTCGAATTGTATTCTACGCGCTCGTGTACAGGACAAAGCGAGCAGCAAGACCATTGGCCTATCTTTAGAGCTGACAGCTAGAATGTCATTGTAAATTAGTGTCGGGAAAGATGATGAGGCCGAATTCTTGAAGTTTTTAACAAACTACCAGTTTTTACTATCCGTGGGACTTTGTAGTATTTTTTGCCTCAACTTTTGGCCGTAGGAGACACGATTAATATCATTATGGGCATTGCAGTCATTTCTGGCTCGTCGGCTTGTTGGCTTTCCTCAGATGTGTTGTCTTTGAATGACTGAAAGCATACCTATTTTAAGCTGATAGCCTATTTGCAGCTCGAGTCACACTACGGGTTTACATTTGGCTTAATACTTTTTATCCTGTTAGGGATGAAAGACTTAATGCCCAGGCGACAGCATCCAATTCCCTGTCGATGAAGCACAGCGACCAGTGTTTTCCAATTGGGATTCTCGTATTGCCATACAGTTCTTTTAGAAGTTTGTTCTTTAACTATGTGTTTGGAGTACGAGAAATTTGCTGATATGATATAATGGTCCGACGAAACTGGAGGCGACAATACGCTTAAAGGGTATTTATCGGGGTGAGAGGTAAGAAACAAGTCGAGTGTGTTGGTGGTTTGACTGCCAATGTCCGGAATTCGAGTCAGCTCATTTACAAGCTGAGTCAGATTATTTACCGCAGCAAAGATCTCGGCGTGCCTTCCTTCGGGTGTTGTCTGACCAGAATGTCGAAGCCAACTTGAATTGTGTGTATTGAAATCACTCGCAATGACTGTTTCAGTACGGTGATAACGGGTCACAATTCTTATGATGGAATCAGACAGGGCATCTAAACTATTACGAGTTGGATGTCTTCCCAAATTTTGGCTTCAACTGTAGTGGATTAATTGCCTGCTTACATGTAATTTTACGCAGTTTAAAGTCAGGGCTATGAAGCAAATTAATCTTAAAAGTTTTAATTTCTATATTACATTGGTTTCGCAATTGAGAGTCAAACGAATTATCAACTGCTGACTGATGCTTTCGTTATTTTTATCGTACTGAGCTGCAGTTGGTGTAAAATCTGTTCCCTAGACCTTTCAGCACCTACCTACATATATGTGTAGGCAACATTTAAAAAATCCGTCAGGATGCCCTAATTTGATAATGGAACAAAACAAGTGTTTAAGTGCTTCTCTGTCATGTTCCCATTCCAGTTAATGCAAAGAAAGAGTGAAACATTTAGTTTAGTGATTATTTTCATCCAGTGAAGTGTAAGATGTCGAACGAGCGTAAAACACAGTCAAGTAAGTTTCAAATTTAAACAAAAATTATGTACTATTTTATCCTAATTTTTTTTCTTAAATGTAAATCAAATAATAAAGATTTCGTTTTTCATAAGTTTCTTTTGGAAATTTTTTTTAAAATATGGAATATTTATAAATCAAATGTAACCTACACATTTGTGTAGGGCGGGATTTTACTTCTGCAAATGAACAAGAAATCACAATGTTGGTACCTACACATATGTGCGGGTTGGGGTTGTATACATGATATTTTTTCAAATAATATAACGTCTATTTTGAACATGATGGATTGGTTTCTATATTTTGTACCTACCTAGAAATCTATCGAGCTAACAACTCAAGGGATCAGGAGGCATTGCTTTAGCTACTGAATGAATCCTCTGTGTTTGAAAATCTTACTGACGGAGATGATAAAGATAGCCTTGATGCAGATTTACAGAATAACTCGGACGAAATTTTGGGGGATGAGATCGACGAAGAAATCTCTTCTTCATCTTTACCAGAACCAGAGGACGGAATTCAAAATGAATCCCAAGTCAACTTGGGATCTTGTATTTCAGCTGAAGAACTTATTGAAAAGAGACGACTTCTATGGAAAAAGAAATCTTTTCAATCCGTAACACATCCGGATGAGAGTGTGGATGTGGAACTGGAACCTTCTGAAGTACTTTTGCCAATTGAATATTTTCGCAAATACTTCATTGACGAACATTTCGAAAAAGCTGCAAAGTTCACTAACATGTACGCACTTGTCAAAAAGGGTACTGAACTGAACACTAGTCCAACCGAACTAAAAATATTGTACGGAGTTCACATGTATTTTGGATGTATACCTTTACCAAGACTTAGCATGTATTGGCAAAAAAGATTCAGGCACGGTATGGTTGCTTCTAAAATATCACGAAATAGGCTCTTTCTACTACGTTCTTGTTTACATTATATGGACACATGCTTGGAACCTAATAGACCAAATAAACTATGGAAAATCCAGCCAATTATAGACGACTTAAGAAATCGGTGTTTAGCCATACCTTGGAATGGAACGAATTTTTCTATTGACGAGCAGATGATTCCGTTCCTTGGAGAGTGTCCACGTCCTCTGAGGCAATATGTGCGAAATAAACCCCGGCCAGTAGGACTTAAAAATTTTGTTATAACTACTTCATCAGGACTTGTTCTGGATTTTGAAATTTACCAAGGTAGGTCCATAAAGATTTACTATACTTATAAAAGGAATAATAACTACTTGATTCCCATACCTATAGGCAAGAGCACTCCTTTTCCAGAAATGCAATTAGGCTTAGGACCAGCAGTAATTTTGCGATTAATTTCTACGATTCCAGTCTACGATTCTAAAAGAAAGCTTTATATTTTTTGATCGCTATTTTACGACAATTCCATTGATAGATAGACTGAGTACGCTTCACATGTATGCAACCGGAACAATCCAGGCCAACAGAATCCGTAATGTAAAGTTTTTATGTGATAAGGACATGAACCGTGGTGATATCGATGAACGCTGTAGAAGTGATGAACAAGTGGTGGCAATTAAGTCGAAAGATAGCAAAAGCGTTACTGCAGTTTCCAATGCATTTGGCAAACATCCCGTGTCAACAGTAAAGCGATGAAGTAAGTTGCACAGAAGCTATATTGATATTCAGTGTCCAAAAATGATTGCTGAATACAACAAGAAAATGGGTGGAGTCGATATTTGCGATCAAATGATGGAATACTATCGCTGCTGGATAAAGACCAAGAAGTGGACATTAAAAGTCGCCCTTCACTTCATTGACTTAGCTGCTGTTAATTCTTGGATGGAATATAGGGAAGCTTGCACTTCATCCAAAGTACCAAAATCAAAAATCCTAAAGTTTTTTGACTTTCGACTTGGAATTATAGACTCATTGCTCACATCAACTGCAAAACGACCACATTGCTCCACAGAGAACGAAAACATAGATACAAATAATCTTTCTTCCAATTTAAAAAAAACTTCAGCCCACATCCATCTGCCAGTGTTCGTTTAGATGGGTTTGAACATTGGCCCATAATGGACAATTTGAAAACAGCACGGGCATGCAGACTACCATCATGCAATAAAATAACCCGTGGTAGATGTGAGAAGTGCAATGTTTATCTATGTCTTTCACAAGGAACTTGCTTTAAAGACTATCACACACAAATGTAATTTTTAAATACATCTAGTTTTCATGACTTTTTATCCAACGAATGTGATATTTTTATTTTTTTGTATTCCTATTTATTTAATTTAATTGCTTTTGTTACGTTTTTCCTAATTTTAATTCGAAATTAGTTTTAAAATAAAAGTCCGAAATATGTGGAAAAATTGAGTTTTTTTATCTTTAAAATCCAAATCAACACATATGTGTATGTCCTTTATAGCGTAAAAGGATCATAGCTGATTTTTTATATTTTTTTCTCAGAATCGTACTGCTCATACGAATTTAATATTAAAATTTCAGTGAAATCGGCCAACTTTTCAACAATGGGTCTTTAAGGGCTAGCGTTACTTACTTTAAATCTGTAACGATTATAAACTTTAGTTTATTACATTAGCATACATTTATATGTCCCAATAGGAACAGTAACTGGTAAATCTCGTGTCTTAGAAAACATATGGGGTGGGTAGAGTGCTTGCTCAACTTGATAATTTATGTAGTCCTAGTTATATACCCATTGCAAATGTTTTGTAAAGCAATTTAAGAGTTTGAAAGTTTAAATAGTTTCTTATCAATACTTATACATTAAAGTGAAAGGAAAAGGAGTTAATAAACATTTTATTACACTCTATGAGAAAAACGCTTTATTTATAAATAACACGATTAATATAGGTACTCTGCGGGTCATTTGAATAGGGATTTGAATAGATATCATATTTTATCATATACGAGTATGTTTCGTTCCTAACTTACTACGATAAAAATTGTTATACGGTATGAAAGGTTATTTCATTGCCCTCTCACTAAATGTGTTATATTAATATCTATATTCGGAATGTTTACCAATTTCTTTCCACAGTTAACTATGATGATCTAAAAACACTACAAAAAAAAGTAGGTCAATAGAATAGGGATACAAGTAATATTCTGCTTTTACTTCCCGAAAAGTGACAAACAAAGTATGCTTTTGTTTTTTTAGTAATGAGTACTTCCTCTTTTATTTAAAACTAATTCAAAAATTCTGGTATTCATAGAATCGTATAACGATTTTAAATAATCGAGGGAAATTTCACCCCAAGCAAGTTTGATGGCTTCAGTAAGCTGATTTCTGTCCTCGAACTGCCTGCGACCTTCGTACACTTTTCGCGTCAGCCATCCCCAAACATTTTCCATGATGTTTAGGTCTGGGGAATACGAAGGACATGTGATAAAATCGACAATTTGAGCTCGGATCCAAGTTTTTATTATGCGGGCTGTATGAATGGGAGCACTATCCTGCTGGTATGTCCACCTAAGGGGGCCGAAAATGTGCTGACATTGCGGAAAAGCTGTTTCCAGAACTTTTTGGTACGATTTTGCTGTCATTCGTGTACTTTGGAAGTTCAATGGTATCGCACCATAGTAGGAGACAGCTCCCCAAACCATAACGTTACCTTCCCTGCTGTGATGGCTCGTCGAAAACCGTTCTTCCTTTCGCAGATCATGGAAATAGTAGTTAAATCCGTCCGGACCATCGAGGTTAAACTTTTTTCCATCCGAGAAAACTACTTTTTGCCACTCCTTTCAACATGCTATGTGCTGACGTGCAAACTCCAAGCGTTGTTCTTTCCTAACCGGATTTAATGGTGGTTTTTTCTTCATTTTCTTAAGTTTCAAATGTGGGGCCCTATTAATCACTCGTTTAACTGTTGATAAACTTGCACTTACTCCAACTTTTTCCCTGATTTTCGCCACTGATCGAGCCGAATTAGAAGCTTATCGTAAGATTGCTCGCTTATCTTGAGCAGTTAGCACTTCCTCCGTACGTCCTTTCATGTTTTTGCCATATTTCTCATTATTTTTTAAATAATTATGCACAACCGATTTGCTTTTTTTTAATTTTTCGGGCTACTTCACGTAAATTGTTACCGTCCTCTTTGAAAGTGTCTATTTTTGCCATTTCCGCGACATTTAATGGCTTTCCTCTACCTCAGCTTCCAGTTTGTGGAAGAGAATAATTTGAAAAAAAAGTGTTGGAATGAAGCAGTACTTAGTATTAACAAACTTACTGTCAAAAATAGAAAAATGTCAACACTGATCTGTGAAGTTATAGAGAAAAAAATTGACAAATGCACTATAGCTCTCAGGTAATTTGTCGTTTTCCTGGTTGTGGGTGTACCCCAGTGGGATGACGACAATACTTACTTACTAAACGGGCTCCCGACCCGTGAAGAGTCTCTGCCTGAGACACTGCAGCCTTCCGTCCTCTGCGGTCCCGGGCACGCTGCTTCCAGTTCTCCAGACCAACCGCTCTGGCATGCGCGATGACTTGTTCTTTAAAACGGAGGTTCGGTCTTCCTTGGCTTCTCGAACCAGGGGGCTGGGAGTCGAAGATCCTCTTGGCTGGAGCATTATTTTCCATTCGCTCAATCTGGCCGAGCCAATGTAGTCGACGTGATTTAGCTTTTTGGACTGCATCCACATCTTGGTACAGCTCATAGTGTTCGTGGTTGTATCTTCTCCTCCATTCGCCCTCCTCGCATACAGGACCAAATATCCGACGGAGTATTTTTCTTTCAACAGAACCCAATATTAGCTCCCCTTTTGTAGGTTATCGTCCAGCACTCGGCGCACACTGGGGTGAAACACCTCTGAAGCTGGCATTTATTGGAATTTTGAAATTGAGTTTGTCTTAAACTACAGTTTTGTTTTTATTTTAAATAGGATAGAGAATAAAAAATGAGAAAAAGAAAGTATAGCTATATTGGGAGCATGTGGTCTTCAGCAGATCGTCACGAATGCAGCATTCGTTAGTATTTTCCATCGAAGTCGGACGTGTTTTTATGATTTGAGTGATTGCAGTTAATTGTGTGCTATTTCTTAGAGTTTGTTGGCATTGAAAATGTTAAAATTGCAATGGAATCAGTAAGCTCAGCTGCTTTTATTGTCTTATTTTGATTTAAAAAAAAATCTATTTTTGTTTTTTTAATATGTGTCTAGTTTTGTTTTTATCCGAAATCTTAAGAGTTTTAGATGGGTTGACCTTGAACTGACGTTGAGTGTTATATCTCTTTGTAAGTGGTTTGTTTTATCTTAGAACCTGTAAACTTTTTTTGCTACCTTTTGCTACTTGTTTTGTCGTAATTTTTTTTGTTGGTGACGTCTTCGATTTTTTTTTAATTTCAATTACTTCTTAGGCCGAACACCTTCCGAAACTGTTTCTGAGACAAGGAAAGAGCTATATAATATAATGAAGAGCTCAATGATAAAGGGATTAGAAAGTCAAATCGAATTTTTGAGGGGTGAAGTTCTAAAGCAGGTCCAATGCACCGGTGCTTTTCAACACGATGTTAATGAGAAAATAACGGAGTTTAAATCAAAAATTAAATCATGTTGGGAAAAAGCTCGTCGAGTAGAAAGAAATGCACACAATTATGATTGCAGTTGCCAGTGGGTATGATATTGATGTATACAAATTCAGGGAATTCCCACATGACACAGCAAGATGCTTCGTCAGTAAATATCCCTAGTATCATATGCCTCCAACTTTGCATAAATATTTTATTCATGGGCCAAAAATTATGTCATCTGCACTGTTGCCGATCGGCCACCTTTCGGAGAAAGCGCAAAAGAAAATCAAGTCGTGAAAAAAACCAATAAAGACGTATTTAATTTCTTTTTACTGAGCTCGGATCCCATTATAACATCCAAGAAAAAATTATATAGACGAAATTTCCAGTCTCTTCCCAAAGAAGCAGTCACTCGCTAAAGCCCCCAAGCGTCCAGTAATCAAACACTCTTCTTGAGTCTGATGAGTCTGATGATAATGATGATGACAGTGATGATAGCGATAATTTCTAAGGATGCAATACAACTTGTTGGTTTGATTTTGTATTTAATGGGCAATTTTATTAATTATAAGTCTCAATAATAAATACCAATGCAAAATTTAAGATTCGTTTTATTAATTTGTTTTTCTTCACGATAAAAGGGGGCCTTAAAGTGAGTTTGCAAGGTAAGTGTAGTGGAATAAAATTAGATCTTCAATAAATCTTTTTTAAGTTTTTAATATTATAAAACAAGCACATTTCTAAAAAGTGGGCATTTTAGTGGGCGTGTCGAGTGGGCGGGTTTGACAATATTTTGGGAATGGTCCTCGAAGCTATCGTGCAAAATTTCAGGTTCTTAGCTCTAACGGCTGATTTGATGCCACATTTTAGAGCATTCTGCCCCAATGTGCGGCGCCATAAGCAGGACTGGCAGAATTAAAATTCCATAGATCATGCATTTTGTCCTTCAAGTGATGAGTTTTGAACCCATTTGTTTCGCCAAATCGAAGTAGTAACGGTTTCTCAAGGTAATTCAACAACGGATATCCACTATGGTGTCATTCGTGGAGTTGATTGTTACTCCTAGGTAGATGAACTCATTACCTACCTCGAAGTTATTGCTATCAACAGTGACGTTTTCTCCTAGGCGGTGGACAGATGTTAGTTTGTTTGTTGATAGCATGTACTTGGTCTTGTCCTCATTTACTTCAAGACCAACTAATTTCGCCTGTGCTTCAATCGCCGTGAAAGCCTCTAACACGGCACGCTGGGAACGGCCGATGATGTCGATATCGTCCGCATACCCCCGTTGCTTTACGGATCTATTGAAGATAGTGCCTTCCGTGTTGACACCTGTCCTTCGCACTTTTATCTCCAGAACAGGATTGAAGAAGTCACATGATAGCGCATCTCCTTGCCGAAATCCGGTACAAGTTTGAAATAATTCGGAAGAGCTGCTTAAAAACTGCACATTTAAACGCGTTTTTTCAAGTGTCACGCGACACAACTGGATAATTTTTGCCGGAATCCCGAATTCGGCCATCGCCACATAGAGCTCCTGTAGATGAATGCTATCATATGCGGCTTTAAAGTCAATAAAAATGTGATGGGTCTCGATTGAAATTCATTGGTCTTTTCCAGGATTTGCCTTAGTGTGAAGATTTGGTCTATTGTCGATCTGCCGGGCCGGAAGCCACTCTGGTACGTGCCGATTAGTGTGTTGCAGAACTGCTTCAGACGTTCACACAGTACGTTAGATAGGATCTTATTATGCGACATTAAGCAATTAGGGTAGTGCGTTTTCCACTTTTCTAGTAAAGGTAATAATGCTTCTAGCACTGAGAGTTCTTTGAAGAAGATCAGAAGGGCATTGGCACAACCTGTGCTCCATGGTTTCGTTATCCTCGAGGCACAGCCTCCACTCTGAAGAGTCGGCTAATTTCATTTTGTTAAGGTGGTATCGTAAACCGTGGTGACCTGTGAAGTAGCCTATTAGGTTTTTGATATCATGCCTATGTAGGTTTAGGATCCAGCTGGCATTGTTTTTAAAGGGCTGTATGGCTCGTTTGGCCTGTCTTAGGCCTGGAGTGTTTTCCAAGTGTGAGATACATGTTGAGTTTTCCCAGCTTTTTATAGCTAGATTGGTAGCTTAACTAGGTGTGTAGCAGAAGGGTTTAGGTCCTGTGAAAGGGGCTTCTGAACCACCTCTGGCTAGTTCGTCTGCTTTTTCATTTCTTTCAAAACCCCCATGGCCAGGAATCCACCACAGTTTGGTGTTGTTTCTTTGGCTGACCTTCTGTAGGGTATTGAAGCAGTGTAGAACTGATTTGGAATCAATTGTGTGTGAGCTAAGGGCCTTTATAGCTGCTCGACTACATATCTGTGAATATATGGATGCGAGCGCCCTTAATACCACGGTGCGGTTTACCTTGCAACTAAAATATGAGATAATGATGTCGTTAAGCTGACATTGTGCAGCGTCCGCATCACTCGGTGTTAGTGGCGAATCTGGTAGCAGATCATTTCTAATCGCCAGATTTTTACTATAAGTTCTCCAGTTTGCTAGTTTGTTGTTGTATTTGACCGGCGCGCACTCGATGTTGCATCGCAGCCTGAACATAATATGTATATGATCCGACAGAGATGCTTCATTGGACACGTGCCAATATTCTACAATATTTTGTATAAAAGGAGATGAGAGAGTAAGGTCTAACACTACTTCTCGTATACAGTTTCTAAAAGTGGGTTTCCCCCCATATTTAGAATAACTAGGTCTTTACTATATAAATAATGTAACAGTAACTCACTTCTTTTGTTCATGTCTCGGCTGCCCCATATCTGATGATGTGTATTTGCTACGCATCCGATAACGAGATGTACTCGCTGATTTTGGCAGTAGGTACTGGACAAGTTCCTGTACTGGAGTAAGTGGTACCTCCTTGATGTCCCCAGCAAAATACACCGACGTGCACACAAATTTGTATAGATCATGGCCATTGTGGCGTTCAATTAAAACGGTCACCAGGTCCCTAGTTCTGAACACTGGGATATTATTTATATCTTTCGCAATGGAAAGAGCTGCCCTAGGTCTGAAATTTCCTTTGGCAAAACTTAGCTGTCTAGTTTTACTATTAAGACCAAAGATCTTACCTGTATTTGCCCATGGCCCATTTGGCACATCTTTGGCTATAGGTGTCCGAGGCACCCATAGCGCGGTGCAGGTTTGCATGCAGTACGGTTAGAGACGACGTCATCTTTTCCTCACGTATTCGGGATTACGCACTCAGTGAGGTTTGTTGTCACTCCTGCGCCTAACCCTGTTGAGAGATACCACTTTGTATCCCCCTTGGACTTCTGCTGCTCTGTCCACTTTTATCGCTTGTTTGAGCACTTCGGCCGCCAGTTTTGGCCTAAAGCAATTTCGCCTTTGAGGTAGTTTCCAGTACCACAGTTGCGCAGCTGAGTTACCAGTGGCAGCACTAATGCTGGTTGATACTTTTACATCTGTAGCATCAGTGGCAGCACTAATGCTAGCCCCTGGTGTAATAGCTTTTGTGGTGTCCCTAGACACTTGATTCGCCGATTTGTCCGCGCTTTTTATAATTATTTTGATCTGTCCGAACCTGAACGAACCCTCCCATTTAGCTCAACAAGTCGCCTCATCGAGCTTTCGTTGACAGCAGACTATGTGGGCGACATCTTTGTCGTCAGATCTTTGCAGAACTCTCCACGTTCTGGTGTTGAGTTCTTTGTTCTGTCCGTCTAGAATTGCCAGTATTCTTTCGTTGGCTACTCCGGTACTTTGTGGGAAGAAAGCTCTGCTGATGCGTGGCTTCGGAAAATGTTCTTCCCCCACAAGCATCACTTCTAAACCACATTTTTCCTTTAGCCTCGCGAAGTTTTTGTTCATCCACTCTGCAGTGATAGCGTCCGCACATACGATCATTCAGCATCATGAAAGTTGTACCGCGGAAGGCTGGTTTGGTACCCTCATCACGTTGTGCAATTGTGATGTCCATAATCCTCTCCTGAATCTGAGCCATTTGCGCTCTACTGAGAGGATTGCGATCCATATCGACCGGAACTACAACCAGTCTTACACAGCACGCTATATCTCTATAGGAGACTTTGTCGACGGTTGTACGACTGATATGAGCTCGTTTCGCTTCGGACTAGGGCGGCGTATTGTCCTCGGATCGGATGTGTTTCACCTTGGAGCCTGGATCGACATCTGTCGTCAGAGCATATATTCGTGCCTGCTCTATATTTTTCCCTTTTTTTAGCGCTCGTTTAAAGCGGCGTTGTTCGGATGGCGTAAATTTGACGCGCTTAGGCTCAGCCTATGCAGCTTTGCCAAATGTCTCCGGCGCTCCTAAATTTATGGGATTGACTTCATCCGAGAGTATGCTAACATTGCATACTGTGCTGCATTCTGAGATGGAGTCACTAAGAAGAGACGAGTTCTCTTCGAAGTTCATCATATATCCGAATCCATAATTGGGGACCCTTCCCGATTGGCAGGTGTCACGTCATTTACGACAGGGTGTTCTAAAACATCCTCAGTTGATAATGCAGGGTGTTCTGAAACATCCCTAGATGATAATGCAGTTATAGAAGCATCATTCTCTATTTGTTTTTTTATTTTTTGGATCTATTTTAAGTTCCCACGAGTAAACGGGATAAAACAGACGTCCGTGGTCTACCCGTAGAAGGCTATCTTAAAATCGGAGGTCGCCTGGTACCCGAAATTCGCATAACTATCGACTCAGAACCCCTTAGCCATTCATCTCTCGGCGCTTGCTGTTCCACCTTAGATTTAGGATTTATTGGAGAGGTTTACTCGTCTTTCTCTGCTCCTTTCCGGGGTTGGGACCGGCAAGCTTGATGTACGACTAATCATACATACAGCCAGGCGGAGTGTAGCGTCCTTTTTTCACGGCTCATCTGGAGTAATTCTCGAGAATCTTTGCCATTACTCAGCCCCTTAAACTCGGCAACTTCGACGTTCGCATAAGGGGTAAGCAGGGATATGCCTCTACAGTTCTTGTGATGACGACAATGGAAAGGGAAATAATGTAATAGAATCGAAAGAAAGTGTAAGTGTTAGTTATTAAAGAGGTAAAATTGTTTTCGATAAAATAATTTTAATTTGTTCACAATTTAAAATTTTTAAAGCAACATTAATCATCATTTCAGAAAAAATGCATACCGTACAAACAATTTCCAAACTCATAACCTCATGTTTTAATTGTACTGTACAACTTTTTTTTAATAAGCGTCTAGTGGTGGAACATCTTTTAATTCAGCATTCTTTTTGTTAGATCCTACCGTATGTAAAAAATATACTGCAACTAAAAACGAAATGAAATTCAGGCAAAAACGCATCAAGGAAAAATATAAGAATACCGAATGAATTTTTCTACGCTCCTAGCTATATGCTTCCTTCCCGTCATGCACCCTTGGGTCTCATTGCATATGTAATATTTGCTAATTTGAGTAGCGTTCCCTGAAAATGGGTCACACCCGCAGCATCTTGTATAGCAATATTATAACGCTATATGAGTAGAACATGTGAAGAGAAAAGGAAATGGAACAAACCCTTGAGAACACCAAAAGGATGGACGCGTTCACAAGTTGTTTTTGTCTCTGGCCTTTATATGGTTGCTACAACTTGCTTTCCATCAAATAAGATGCCCTCAGCTAATTCATCCTTTGCATTGCACTCGTTTCGGCCACTTGATTTGGTAAAAGTCAAATGAAAAAATTCAAATTAAAACTTGATGCTGACTCTAAAACAATTCGCAATTATTACGCATTATGAATCCTCTAACGGTCCACATTTATAACGTATTATAGATGTGGCTTTATAAAGACGTGTATGCAAAGAAGACTTCAAGTAGGAGCAATGCAAGCGCATTAAGTGGAATACGAAGTTCTGTGTGTAGATACGTCAGCGCAATTGAATAAAACTGGTTAGGCTTTTCTGAGTTTGTGTGTTAAAAGAGTAGGAACACAGTTTAAAAATATTCAGCGCCTAAAACCATCAATTGCGTATTAACATGTATCTGGATATAGACAATTCCAAGGTAATCCAATCCCATATCCAATGGGTGTTTTTTTTTCAACCGCGTACTATCTTCAGACAGTTAAGATTGCAAATCTTCAGTGGCATTTTTATTCGGTAGTTTTTACAATTTTACCTTGAATTTAATCGTCAACAACTTTACATCTGAGACCGCTATTCGAAATATTGTTGACTGTTTTCGCACAATATTTTTCTTGCTATATGCAGAGGCACCGAGACGCATAAAAAAATACAAATTTATCGATTCAACTTCGTTCACAACAGCTTGGTTTTTGTTCGCCCACTTTATGGAAAATTTTATGAAAATATCTTGGTTTAAGGACAAACAAGATTCAGCTCCTGCAAGAATTAAAGCCGAATGACCATCGTTTGCATCGAAATTTCTGCGATTGGGCCCAAAATCAACTGGCATTGGATCCACTGTTTTATCGAAAAAATTTGTTGTTGGCTCAATCTGTATGTCAATAAGCAAAAGGCTTGCATTTGTAGCGAAGATAGTCCACATTAGATTATCTAAACGGCGTAACATCACGAAATATTCACAGTTTGGTGGGGTCTGTGGGTTGGTGTCATCGGACCATATTTAAACAAAAGGCTTATCAGCGTGTCACTGTCAATAGCTCCGTAATTAATGACTTTTTCGTTCTCAGATTGAATGACATGAATGTGGAAATGATATGTTTCCACCAGGATGGCGCTACATTCCATAATTTCGGATAGTTCTTAATTGTTTTCATCGTCGTTAGTCTAAGCTGATAAACCAACAACGATCGACGGATTGGAAGCCATCATTATTCGTGTTATTGAGGACATACTGCTACAAATGCTTGAAAAAGTGGTCGGAAACTTTGTCTCTCGGATAACATTCATCAGATCCAGCCATGGGGGGCATATGTAGATATTGGGCATTCTCTCCATTGAACACAATTAAATGTTTATTCAATGAAATTTCATGTGTTCTGTTCAAAATCAAAGTTAGTCCTGGCTTCATAAAACAATCTTTAATAATCACGAAGAAATACAAAATACTAAGCTCAGTGTCTACAAAAATTTAAGGGTACTCCTATATGGCATAATGTATAATATGCCATATTAAATTAAAACATTGTTAAGTCTTGCATGTTTTGTTGAACCACATCACTGCTAAATGTCGGACCAAAGATCATAACCAACGTACTGTGTAAACATCTCAAGGCGTTCTGCAACACACTAACCGGCCAGTATGTCTTCCGGCCCATCAGATCGAAAAAGACCACATCTTCACACTGAGGTTGGAAGAGACCAACGTACTCTTATTTCAAGTAGAGACCCACCACGACTTTAAAGCCGCATATGATAGCATTCATCGGCAAGAGCAGGGTTCGGACTTAGAAAAATTTTTAGCATCCGATTTTTTGAAAAAGTGCAGTAAATCAACGTTTCGTGCGTTCGTTTATCACGATAGCTAGCTAGACTGAATGCACTAAAAACAACAATATTTCCTACGTGATAACTTATTTAAACGAAGTGAGAATAAACATACATACTATTTTTTTTATTAAAGATGGATAATTTTTATTTTTAACACAGTATGGTTGAACACAAATTGTCGCAATCTCGTTCCATGCCCCTCTGTAGCATAACAGCCTTATAAGCTCCGATTACCATTTTAATAATATAGAACAAATTTGCAATATTTTTGAAAACAAAATAAATCAAAGCTAGAAATAAACTCGTTTTACTCTGCGTACTCTGTTTATTAAAGAAGTTCGAGTGGTTTAAAATGGTGGATGAAAGGAAACTGTCGAGGCGAAATGAGTGGAATTGTTTTTTCCCTCAAGTATAAAGCAATCCAGAAGAAAACATAGGGACGGGCTACAGTCCGCTTGCACGAACAGTTGGATACCCTATTCTTATTCCTATCCCTCATAAGTGGGCGTGACAAATGTCTAAGTATGGTTGAATTATTAAGAACGCTCTACATATTTTGTTATATGACATTTTATCCAAAAAAAACGAAGCTTTTATAAAAATAACGCTCCCAAGCTCAAACTATGGTTTTTCAATAAAATTATTTTATTTAATTGTGGGCGTGTCAGTTTGCGGATTTAAAAAACACATGAGCATAAAGGGCCCCTAGAGAGTATATATTATAAATTTCAGCTCCCTAGCTCAAACTTTGGATTTGCAAAATAAGTTGATTTTAAATTGTGGGCGTGTCAGTGGGCGGATTTTGAAAATAGTTACACATGAGCTTAAAGGTCCTCTACAGGGTATATATTATAAATTTCAGCTCCCTAGCACAAATATTGGTTTTTCAATAAAATTGTTTTATGTGATCGGATTTTGAAAATTTTATATCCCGAGCAGTTTTAGGAGTCATAAATCATATATAAAAAATTTCAGCTTTCTAGCTCAAAATTCGATTTTTTCCAAAATTTTGTTTTTTTGAGTTTAGGGGCGTGTCTGTGGGCGGATTTCAAAAATTCGTAACCTTGATTATTTCGGGACCCTAGAGAGTATATGGTTAAAATTTCAGCTCTCTAGGCCCAGTTTAAAGGCCTAATTTTTGCCGACAGACGGACGGACGGACGGACGGACATGGCTAGATAGACATTACTATCGATGCTGATCATAAATAAAGTAACTTTTAGGGGTCTACGGGCAATATTAAGGTATGTTACAAACTATGCGTCAAAATTAATATACCCTTAGAATAGGGTATAAAAACAGTCAAATTTAAATTACTTATGTAATGAAAAGAAAACATTATGTATGCACCAAAATATAGTCACGGTGACAATATTTGTCGAAGCAAAATAAAGGACAATATTTTTTTTTTGTAGAAACTTTTTGTTTATATAAAAAATAATAAAAAATCAACACTAAGGCCGTTACTCACCGACCAATCTTAAGCTAACTAACGTACCACGGCTTGGGGCAAAATGGACTACTAAAACGCCCGTTCTGGTTCACCTTTTCAATTCAGTTTTGATTAAATAGGGTTGTTCTTTGAAGATGGTCCGAACATACGTTAAAAGCTATAGCCGCTTTAAATAGCAATCAAATTGGCAAGCAAGAAAGATATTTAAAATTCCAAAACCACCATTATTTGAATAAAAAATATTGTATAAATTGCTTTTTTATTTTCTTTCAATAAACTAGTGGTCCATTGGGGACATTTGAAGTTATATTGTGTTTTTGGGTATAGCTCAGTTTATAACTTTTTAGCTGTTTCGATTCTTTACTATGATGAAGTGCAAGGATTCAGCTTTTATTTGCAAGGAATTATGTTCGTTTTTTAGCAATTTTAAAAAAAGTTATCAACGTGGTCCTTCATCACCCTCCCGCCCATGTTTTTTATTAAACATGTAAGTTCGAATATTTCAGCGGAGTTCTAAAAATTGGCACGGTGGATATAATTTGTGAAATTAGTTTATAAAATACTTTTTAAGCCGAAATGTAATAATTATAATGTCTTAGTTAAGTTTAGAGCGTCTGCATAAGGACAATTAATTTGGAATAAGTATCCTGTTAATTTTAAGTTAGATTTAATCATTTTTGGCTTGTATTTAAGTTGACATTTAAAAACCAATAAAAAAATGAAATTCAAAAGTACATCAAACCAATCATTTGTCTGCTATAAAACAAAACTTAAAGATTCAATGTGCTTCGTTGATTTTGTTTTCCTACTATTTTAAACAGTTTATATCATTATTTCCATTTACTTTCCTTAAACATTGAGTGGGAAAATAGGTTAGCAGTCAGTTTAACTTTTTGACGCTCGGCGCCGGAAACTTTTAAAAAACTGTAATTAACTTTATGGGTGATTGTCAGTTCTGTCGAAGTGCATGAAAGGAGTGCCATCATTTTTATTTTGATAAACCTAACAAAAAAATAAAAGCGTAGAAAAAAGTTGACCCAATTTGTAGAGCAAAGTTGAAGCACGCTTTACCATGGGTTCTCAATTGAAATGCCCCTGTTCGCTCCTCCTTGGTCACTAAAAATAGCAACTATATTGTAGCCACATTCTGCAACAATCTTCCAAATTTTCTTTAAAACTTGGGATTTCATTTTACAATCGAAGTCGTAAAAAAATGGTTGTAGTAGGCTGGTACTAAAGTACTGTCGGTCCTTGTAGCAGTACGGCCTTTTAACTTTCATTTCATCGACAGTAAACATACTTTTTGTCCTTCATCCATATCGGTTGCTGCTTTGAGGATTTTTACCACAGGTTGCAGGTTGAATTCGTTGAATTGATTCAACGTCAATTTTTTTGCGACCAGCGTTAAAGAGTTCTTACGGATGGCCATTTTCCTTAAAAACAGTAATATTTGTTGATGGTTTTTTTTTTCATTTTTTGTTTTTGAAGATCAGTTAGTGTTATTTTATATTGAAATTGTCACTGCATTGAAAATGTTCTATTTTCTTTTCACTAGCTACCGCTTCAAACAAAATCGCTGACCGAACTTTTCCCGTAATTTTTGGATCCGCGTTCCACGCACACATTTGTAAATTGATTGTAACTACATTGCCAATAGGAAGAAGAGCGAGAGTCGAGAGTAGTTATTTGTAATGGCGCGATTTATTCATCTGTCACTGACACTGTCTCTGGCAGCAGATGTCATTTTCTTTGAAAGGTAAACTAAAATTGCATTTTTTATTCCACTAATTAATTGCTTAATTTAACTTTTTTTGAATTTAGATTTATCAAAATCACAATAAATGGCAACCGATTAAAGCGAAACTATCAATAGTGGACCGAAATTCGATGATTTGCATGCTACCGGCACAAATTCATGCTGAAAATAAGTAACATAGGAACATTGTTATAGATAACATACCCATTTATTTGCTTCTTTTTTTTTTAGGAGAATTAATTGGCGAAATGGCAGTATGTATATAAGTATAATATAAGTATATAAAAATATGTATTGTTCTAAGAAATAAACAAAAAATGAAAAAACATTTTTGATTTTTATTTTGCTTCGAAGCGATACTCGATTCTCGTCTAAGCTCGATTTATACCTTTTTTGGATCAGTTTTGGATTCGTTTTTTGCTGAGCACAGCGAGCTCACTCTCACAATACATACAAATGTAAGTAGGCGGTTATCTTAATTCCCATACTAATTGGAGCCGAAAAACGTTGTTTTTCGGAGTCGTCCATATGTCGTTGACTCCGTATGCGGACTCAAAACGGAGACTCTTGCGTGAAGGGACGTCACACCGAAATGTAAAAATACAAAAATACAACAACAAAGTGAAAAATTACGTTGTTCAATGCAAGCAATGTGAGTTTCTGCACTATACTCCATCCAGAAATAATAGTCAGTACAGCGCTTATGGGGAGAGAGAAATATTGTCAGTGCGGTCCCTACGTTCTCTAAGTATGCCACCATGAACAAAAAAATACGCAATTTGCTCCTGAAATGTAGACCTATAGACAAAATTTCCGCAACATCCCTTCGTGACCAAAATACCATAGAGCCAAAGGCACACCGAGACTGAGACTGACTCAGTCGAAATTCACCACTTGCCTGTAACCATTAAAATTGATAACGAAAAAGAGAGTTGCCAGTACCATATTCCTTTGGATTTGTCTGTGAATTTTATCAAATAGCTTTGAGAATTTGTGCCTTTCTAATGAAATCAATAGTGCTGCCAGTCTTATATATTGATTTCCTTTTGTTCGTATGAAAGTTTGGATTTAAACCAGAATGTATGGCGATTTATTTTCTCTACCTTTCACAATATATATATAGCGGAAAGGACTTTGAAATGTTTTTAGACAATTTTGCTGATTGAGTTTATGTCGCAAACTGTTTAAATTAAAAAAAAAAACATAAATACATCCTTTCATCTCATTATGTAACTGTTCGTATGACGTCTTTGCCTTGGAAATGGAATTGTGTCCTGTGTTATAAAACTAAATGACGAGAGTAGCAGCAGTCCTGTGTTATAATCTTAAATGACGAGAGTAGCAGCAGCAGCTACTCAACAGACTGAAGATACTTAAGAGATAATTATACATGCACATTTTTTTATTTTTTTTCGTAATTTATTTCAATTTTTTTCTTATATACGTTTATTATATTTGTATGTATCTGTATGATCATCTCGATTTTTTTTTTGATAGCTTACAAATCTACCTAAATTTTGATTTAAAATAATACGCCTCATGAATTTCATTTGTTGGCTTGCCACCAGGGTTGTAAAGGTATAAAAGTCGGCGTACTATACACACCTTTTTACGTGTATAAAAGTGTGTATTATACATCTGAAAAATTTAGCTGTTGTATAAAAGTGTATAAAACCAAAAAAAGGTATAAAACTAAAAAAAAAATGTAAAAAAATAAAAAAAAAAAACATTTTGATTTTTAATATAGCTCTGATTTATTCGAGTATTTTATTTTAAGTGAGTAATAAATGAACATGAAGCAAAAAAGTGAAGATTTTCCAGAAAAAAACGGGTACTTTACGGTTACGTTTAGGTATGCTGTGTTTTCTGGTCTATATCTCTTCTCATGCACTAATACATGTAAACTTTTATACACATTTATACACTTTTATACAGTTTAATACATTTTTATACCGTTTTATACACTTTTATACACTATTATACACTATTATATACTTTTATACACTTTTATATGCCTTTTTACATTTTTATACGCTTTTTTACAGTAAAATGTAAAAAACTCGAGAAATCTGACATTTACGCAACCCTGCTTGCCACACACTGTTTCTGGTGTAAAAAAAAATATTATTTTCTTCAATTATTAAAACTATCTTTACAATTTTAAACCGGTTCATTAAAAACAAATGCGTGCCCTGGCAATTGCATGATGGTAACCCTAAGGAATTGTCTCTTTGATTTGTGACGGTCAATATTGGAAGCTATGGTAACCCTGACAGAGCTTTAAAGAGCGACAAGTTTATGTAAAGCAAAAGTCTCTTCAAATTCCATCGTAGCCAAAGATTGCCGCTCATGTCTTTCGGAAATGGCAGAGCAGTTCAACATTCGCCTCTGTTGGGTGCCGGAATATAGAGATATTCCAGGTAACTGTAGGGCAGACGATCTCGCCAAAAAAGGAACCACTTTACCTCTTTTACCTGATAAAGGTTCTTTAGGAATACCAATCGCTACATGCAAACTCTTGTTCAAGCTATCAGCAATCGAGAGAACAAACCATAGGTGGACACGTAGCAATACTTGTCTAGCGACTAAGCGGATCTGGCCTGCGGGTTGGTTACCTACCAGGCGCATCCCCGGGTGGTGGATAGGGGGACCTCGGTACGATACGTTCGTGATCCGAGGTTTTAGAGTTATAGCGGCGTTTTATACACCGTCAAAGCTCTATCGCGAACCAAACCAAAAAAAGAAGTATGCAGGAACAACTTAACGATATAAATACTCCAGGTGGTACTCGCATGGGCGAAAATCCACCCGTGGTCTTTTCGACCACGGTCGGGGCACGGATTCTGGAGGCCCCAACCGACATACTTATAACCCCCGCCTGTACAGGCGTTGACCATCGAGTTGCGAAAAGGTTTGCTTCCGAAGATTCCTGCAGCTCTATCTCCGACACGTTCGGTAGACTGGGCTGGAAACATGGAGAAAGTGGCGGAGAGGTTCAACCTGATACGCTTAATCTTCAGACCAATAGACAGACAGCCGATAGGTGCGATGCTGCCGACGAAGCCTGCGAAACCGAACAGGTGAAACGGGCCACAGAGGCGGCGTCCAGTGGTCAGCGTCCATCTAAGAGCCAGCGAAAGAGGAAAAGGAGAAAGGCGGCTATCGTGCGGCGCAAAGAAACTGCACCGCCAGTTGAAGGCGCAAGCGCTGAGAACTGCCCTTCCCCGGCGGCGACGGCAAAGAGATGCAGGTCGGCAGAGGTTACCCCAACCGAAACCAGCCAGCTGACTGAAACCAACGCTGCCTCCTCTTCCAATGGCTCGAACAGGAAAAAACGGAGGAAGAAGGCCTCAAGCACTCCTGTCGGTGGAACTGCGCGCGCACCTTCTGCGTGCCCTTCCACTAGAACACTTCCTGCTGATGGAGGTCCCCGCGCCCAAAACCTGAGTGAAACAGTTGCTGCAAGCAGAAATGCTCGCGGCGGCAGTTGGCAGAAATTGGCTGTCGCGGGAACATCTGTCAGCAAGAAAAAGACGGTATCTTACAAGTAAGCCGTTACCTCTCCTCTGGTGTTACTCATCAGAAAGGCTGGCGAAGACAACAGCATGACCGACGCAGAGTGCGAACACTGTGAAGATCACCTGTGGGAGCTGGCAACAGCATCCAATGAATGCATTCAAATGGAGGGCAGTGAACTGAAGAACAGAACCTTTACGGTGAAGTGCTCAATACAGCAAACCTTTGAATGGCTTAGTAAGACGGTGCCGAAAATTCCCCCTCTGGGAACCACAACTAACAAAAACGCGCGCCATCTGCTGGATCCCAGGGAAACTTAGGAAGACGGCGGATGTGCTAGCGCGCCTACACATCCAGAATCCTGGGCTTGATACTAGCGACTAGACTGTTCATTCCCACAGGGAGAGAACAAACAAGGATGATAAGGAAGGATCTACTCTCGTTGTTGGTTTAGATAAAAGTTCTGTCGAGACTATCAGTTCCGGGTATGGGATGCGTCCTTATTTGCACCTTGGAAGGATTCAATTCCGTTTTATTTCCAAGTGAATGCGAGTAACGGACGAAAACCCCTAGTTTATACCAATGATTGTATTTACTCAGATCAACCTTCAACATTCCAAGGCTGCTACTGCTCTCATCAGTAAGAAGCTTTCCGTGTTGAACACAAAAGCCCACATAACATCCATACAGGAGCCATAGGTGTGGAAAAATCGCATCTGTGGCCTTGGAGGTGTCCGTGGCACCACGATACTCTGTGACGACCGGTCCGAGAGACCAAGGGCTTGTCTTGCTGTGTCGAACCTTCTCTCTGTGACTAAGGTTGGACAATTCTGTGGCCAAGATTTGGTTGCTGCAGCCATTAGCTACGAAACGAATGGAGACTGGAAGACCTTCGTCGTGGCGTCAGCTTATGTCCCCTATGATTCAGTAGTGCCTCCACCACCAAGGACAATTGCTGAACTCATTGACTATTGCGACACCAGGAAGATGGGCCTAGTTATATGCTGCGATGCCAACGCTCAAAACACTGTTTGGGGCAGTAGCAAATGCAACATGCGAGGAAACCATCTCCTGGATTTCATTCTATCATCTGATCTTACTATCAACAATGTTGGCTCGCAGCCAACTTTTGTCACGTCAAGAAGACAGGAGGTGATCGACCTGACTTTATCAAATAGATACTTTAAGGCGATTACCAACTGGAGGGTCTCTTCGGAGGCATCCCTCTCAGATCATAGATATATCGAATTCCAAATCGAATGGGAAGCCATAACTTTGCAGGAGAGGAGGAATCCAAGAAAAACCAACTGGATACGCTTCAGGGAGGAAATGGGAAAAACTCTCAAAACTCCAACCAAACTCAGGACGAGACAAAATGTAGAGGATGCTGTTCAAACCCTGAATAGTGCCATTACTAGCTGTTTCGAGTTGACGTGCCCAGTAAGTAAACCCCCCGGCAGAACGCCGGTTCCCTGGTGGAGGTCGGAACTGCAAAGAATCCAAAGAGAAGCTAGAAAGCTTCTAAATAGGTCACTCAAGACTGATTTGGAGACAGACTGGAATCTCTACCGATCGAAGCAGAAGGAATATAAGAGGCTAATTCGGGTATCGAAAAGTGCTTCTTATAGAAATTTCCGCGAAAAGATTGAAACACTGGGTGAAACTAGTAGGTTGGTTAAAGTTCTGAAAAAGGGTAAACCAGCCAAACTGGACTCACTTAGAAAGCTTGATGGCACCTTCACTGAGACGAAAGCGGAAACTCTTAGTTATCTGCTGGAGTCTCATTTTCCGGGTAACCAGATTACAATTGGTTCACAACCAGCCCCGATTACCGAGACTATGAGTGAGCCAAGACAAACAACTCGGCGTAGCTGGTATATTGCGAAGGCCGTGGTGACGGACGAGGCCATTAAATACGCGTTTGCGTCTTTTGACGGCTTCAAGTCACCTGGTACGGACGGAATATACCCAGCCATGCTGCAACAGTGTACAAACCAGTTGCTACCAACTATGATGAAAATCTTCACCGCTGTCCTAGCACTGGCATACATTCCAACACCCTGGCGTACAGTTAGAGTGGCATTTATACCAAAAATTGGCAGAAGTGACTACTCGCTCGTCAAGAGCTTCAGACCAATCAGTCTGACTTCCTTCTTGCCGAAAAGCTTGGAAAGGCTGGTCGAGCTTCCCGTGCGCAAAGGTGCTTTGCGGTTGCACCCACTATCTCAGATGCAACATGCCTATCAACGCGGAAAATCCTGCGAGACTGTGCTCCAAAATCTAGTTGGTAGAATTGAGGGCGTGCTTGACAGAACAGCATTTTCATCTACATTGAGGGTGCTTTTGACAATGCGACTTTTGATAGCATGTGCAGCTCCGCCAGACAACACGGAGTAGACGAACCATTGGTGTTGTGGATTAAAGCAATGCTAATGAATAGAACGTTGGTTGCGGATGCGGATTGTGGCAGCTATGTTATGGCGGGGGTAAACAGAGGCAGGCGGCGTCCTGTCTCCACTGCTGTGGTGTATGCTGGTCGACTCTCTGTTGAACGCACTCAACAGTTCTAATATTTACGCTCAGGCGTAAGCGGATGATGTTGCCGTGCTTTCTGTTGGATCATGCCTAGCGACTGTATGCGCCAAGGCGCAGGCGGCCCTTGATGTGATCGACGAATGGTGCACTAGGAATGGGCTCTCGGTCAATCCTCTTAAAACTGAGGTTGTTCTCTTTAGAAGAAGGAGGAAGCTCGTCGGGTTGACTCAGCCAGTGCTAAAATGCGTCACAATCCATCTCTCCAATGAAGCAAAGTATCTGGGAGTCATCCTGGATAGCAAACTTCTTTGGTCCAAACATGTTGAGCTGAAGACTGCCAAGGCGCTGTCTATTTTCTGGCAGTGCAAAGGCATTTTCGGCAAGACATGGGGCTTATCACCAAAAAGAGTCCTATGGATTTATACGGCTATGATAAGACCATTTATAGCATACGCATCGGTTGTTTGGTGGAATAAGCTTTCACGGAAATACGTCACTGCTGCTTTTGCCAAACTCCAAAGGCAGGAATGTCTCGGCTGCACGGGGGCCTTCGACAGCACGCCTGGCTCCGGCCCAGATGCACTATTGAACCTTCCGCCCCTTGATGTTTACATCATGGGCTGTACAATCAAGGCTATCTCACGTCTTACAAGAGGTGGCTTTTGGTATAACTCGCACTAGAGTTTTGATGAACTTGCGCAACGGTTGTCCTTCGACTCCTGTCTTATGGATATGCCGTCTGATGCGATGACACCGGAACTTCGGCTAAAGCGCAACTACGAGGTCGACTTTCCTCGCGTCCAGGACTGGCTCTGGCCGGACTCTGAACCTGGAAGGGAATGCAGTCGAATCTTCACGGATGGCTACAAAATCGATCAAGGATCTGGTGCTGGTGTCTTCGTGGAGAGCGATAACGTTAGACTTTTCTTTCCGTTAGGCAAATATACGTCAGTCTTCCAAACAGAGACTTATGCTATCCTAATGGCCATGGAATATGTTACGAGGAACAGGTGGAGGGGGCGAAGTATCTGCGTCTGTAGCGACAGTCAGGCTGCGCTTAAGGCCTTACTCAAACCCTTAACTACCTCCAAAATAGTACGTGAATGCAAGATATCTCTGAATTCGGTCGGAAGGCTGAATTCACTTAAACTTGTCTGGGTTATGGAGTTGAACAAAGAATTGGACACTGTTGGTTTAAATAGGTGGGCACGCACTGGACGCCCGGCATAATGGTTGCTTTGTGAAATTATACGAAAAGCGCATTCCTTAATTATTATATTTTTTGGCCGCTACAATGAGGTTTTATATTCAGATTAAGAATTACTCTGATGAAAATCTGGTCAAAGTCCATCTGGCTATCTTTCTCAAACTAAAAAAATTAATAGAGGTGTGCAAAAACAAATCTCCTTCCCATTTGGAAGTTTGCGGAGGAGTTTGCGTGAGCGTAGAAATATTTGAGTAGGGAGTCCTTAGTGGCAGCTTCCGTTCCGGAACGTGTGGATACTGGTACTTGTATCAAGAATCCTTCGGGTATGTTGTAGATCTAAATCTAGTTATCGTTATTATTGTTGGCTGAAATACAAAAATTGAAGGTTATAATACTAGAAAGTGAAAACATTGAGTTTATTTTCAGTAGTTTATCAAGTAAGAATGTTTTGCTGGGCGGCTGCTGAAAGGCGTAAGAGTGGCCCCGCTAAATAGGGATACTTAACTATGTTTGCCAGTGTATTTCATACATCGATATTCTTACATTAGAAACAAAATAAATATTCATTGAAGTTCAATTAGCTTGCCAGTATTGTTTTACTTAAAGTGTCTGACAAGCTCTCTGGCTCAAATAACCTTGGTTTAGCGATGCTATTTGTGAAAAAATGCCTGGAGTAAAATTGTTTAAAAAAGAGAAGTAGGTACATGTGAAAAAACAGGAGCAGATTAAAAAATAAACGCATTTTTGCATTTCAATTAGGAATAGGTATAATAAAAAAATAAATAATAAAAAAAAAAGAGAAAAAAAAGTTAAGACAATTGTACAGTCGAATGTTTTTTCGGCTGCTCCTTGAGAACATTTTGCTTAATGCAGTGCAATAAAATCCCCTCGGATTGAATTACTTTTGCGAGTTTCAAATACGTTTAATTCACCGGTTTCAATAAGCGATTGCGTGAGCAACAATTGGTCGAGTATAGAAATCGAGCGAAGCACAGCGGGCGACGAGATGCGAGATAAAACAAAAAAACGTTGCGACTCAGCTAGTGTCAAGGACAAGACTGCTTTTTTATTTTCTCTTGTTTCTTTAAATAGTTACTAAGTACATTCTCTAGTTGAGTTTCTTATTTTAGTACAACGACAAATTGAAAAATATGGCGAACCTTGGTTTCTTGGGCGCTAATTTCAAATGTGGTATACATGAAATCATTGACTCTTTAATTTTATTATACATTGTATGTAAGTTAGCTTAGGATAGAAATGTAAGTTTTAAAGTACATAGGTAAGTAAGCATTTAAGGTTTAATTTCATTATTGTTTTCAGGTAATTATCATTTCAATGTGTGATGATCCAACATTCCGCCCTCTTTGAAAGCACACGGTTTCAACACGGAAGCAAGGCCAGCTTGTGGATCGGTCTCTTGATTACCCCTCTCGGTGTTCGAATCTCCGCTACCCTCACGTTTCCGTCTTCGCCAGGGATTGTCCTTTGGACTCTTCCCAACAACCATCTTTGTGGGGGTGTGTTGTCGTCGTGGATGATGACCATTGAGTTAGCTTCAAGATTGGGTTTCTGCGAAGACCACTTGGTTCGTTGCTGCAGCTCTTGCAAATACTCTTCAGTCCAACGATTCCAGAAGTGCGTTTTTACGTTTTGGATGCGACGCCAGTACTGCAACGCTGATGTATTTGGAGCATCGTCTGGCGGTTCCGGGATTGCCTTGAGTGATGAGCCGATGAGCAGATGACCAGGAGTTAGGGCTTCGTAGTCATACGGGTCGTTCGCCAGCGCTGTTATGGGCCTAGAGTTCATCACAGCTTCTATCTCGCAAAGGGCAGTGGCGAGTTCTTCATATGAGAGCTTCGTGTTGTGTAGAGTGCGAAGCAAATGTAATTCTGTCAGCTTTAAGTTAGCTCCAACAAAATTTGTCGCATTATCGCAAAATATATCTGTAGGTAGCACTCGCCGACTTATTATGCGTTCTAGCGCTGCGATGAAAACTACAGTTGTCAGATCGGTTACCGGCTCTAAATGAACAGACTTAGAAGTAAAAGATACAAAGACGGATATGTAGGTTTTGTAGGGAACTTTTCCCCGAACCCTGTGGTACGTGTATATCGGTCCGCAGAAATCGATCCCACATCGTTGAAACGGTCTAGCAGCGATAATCCGTTCTTTTGGAAGGTTGCCCATTACCTGTTGCAGGAGCTTGGGCTTGTATCGAACACAATGTACGCAATTGTGAACCACCTTACGAGCTAGGTATCTGGCGTTGATAATTCAAACCTTTTGCCTCAAGAGTGCGACGAGGGCATTTGGTCCCGCGTGAAAGTTCTTCTTATGAAGATGACGAAGAAGACATGTAGCCAAGGTAGAATCTTTCGCAAACAAAATGTTGTGCTTGTGTTGCTCAGGAAGCGTTGAATGTTGTAATCGCCCTCCAACCCGAAGTATTGGTACTCCTTTTGAAATATCCAAAAATGGGCGGAGGTACTTAAGGGAGCTCTTAATAGTTTTTCCGGTTTCGAGTAACTTGACTTCTTCGGCAAAATGGGTACGTTGTTCAAGCCAAGCTATTTTGTAAAATGCCGCATCGAGCTCGTCGGCACTGCAAACTATTGCGGTATTTACTTTTATTTTTTTCATCCGGTTAATGAATCGAAGTATATATGCGAAAATGTGTATGAGTTTGGTATATGAACTGCAACTTTTGACTGTGGTTTTCGACGATTTTACTGCCTACCAGCGCCGTTTTTCTCCTTTCCATTATCAATTGCTCCGAAAAAAGTGAGATAATTGGATTTGACGGCCATTCTGTTGGCGGTTGCAGTAGAAAAAAAGGCCCAGCTGACCATATCGATTTTTAAAGTTCCTCGACGGTGCATCCGCGGGAGCATATATCTGCTGGGTTAAGTTCTGTTGGTACATGCCTCCAGTTGATACCGCTAGTTGCCTCCTGTATCTCTGCAACCCGATTCCCCACAAAGGTGCTTAATTTGGAAGTGTGAGTGGAAATCCAGTGTAGAACCACCGACGAATCTGTCCAAAAATATACTTCCGGGTTCGACTCTTGAAAACTCGACTGAATTGTCGACCAAAGATTTACCAGAAGATGTGCCGCTCATAGTTCGAGCCGTGGAACTTGTTTTTTCTTGGATGGCGCTACTCTTGACTTTCCTACCAACAATCTCACTGAACCAGATTCCTCAAAGTTGACTGTTCGAATGTAGATGCAGCAGCCGTACGCATTTATAGACGCGTCACAAAACCCGTGGATTTGGACAATCTTCTTGTGAGGAGCCAGAGCATATCTCTTCACAGGTATATCTTGGATTGACTTCAAATCACTCATGAGTTGTCTCCATTCTGTATCGATTGATTGCGGGATGGCCTCATCCCACTCAATCTTCTCTATTAACAACTTTTGCAAAATGATTTTTGCTTTGACAATGATTGGACACAGAAAACCTAATGGATCGAAAAGAGATGACGCTACCGATAAAATCTTCCTATTTGTAAATGACGTGTAGATTTTAGTCGGGTTATATGAAAAGGTCATCGTGCGTATTCCAAACTATACCTAACGTGCTTGTGACGTTGGACTCGTTGATATTTAGATCCTTTCCACTGTAATCCGATGACATTGAAGAGCAGTTGCTGTACCACTTGGACAGTTCCAGCCCTGCAGATTTCAAAATAGATATGAGTTCAATTCGTTTGCGTTTCAGAGTTTCAATATCGTCCTCTCCCGTAAGTAGGTCGTCTACATAGAAATCAGTTCGAAGTACCGCTGATCCAAGCTTGTACTGCGACTCATATTTATCTCCTAGATATTGGAGACATCGAATAGCCGAGAAAGGTGCCGAGGAGTGACGGTATTTAAGGCAAAGGTTTCAATGGGAGCGTTCTCGGTTTTCCTCCATAGGATATATTGAAACCTACGGTGGTCGGGATGTATCAATATTTGCCTATATATTTTTACAACGTCGGCTGTAAGCGCGAATCTGTGCAATCGAAAACGAAGTAGGATCAGAAATATGTTATCTTGAATGGTTGGACCTACCATTAGAATTCCATTGAGCGAAATGTTTGAGGAGGTACGACACGAGGCGTTGAACACTACTCGCAATTTGGTTGACGCACTGTTCGGTCGTAGCACACATTGATGAGGTAAGTAGTAGTGAGGTCGACTAAGTTCCGGATTTTTTACTAAAGACATGTGGCCTAATGCTTCATATTCCTGAAGGAATTCCTTGTATAAGGCCTTCAAAGCCTTGTCCTTGGATAACCTACGTTCTAACGACAGAAACCGCAAATTATGTAGATATGCAACTAATATTCCCTATGAAGTTGTAATAGAATACAAATATTACTTAGCAAAGGCATTAAAATGTCACTCGGTATTTTTTTCCTTGCAAATTAAACTTTAAAATTGTTTGATGCAATTTGATTTATGGGGAGCCCATCAGTACTCAGCAAAGGAGCCAAAAGCTCCTGGAGTAGCCATTCCGACAGTGTCAAATGAAAAAAAGTAAACATTGGCTGAATTAATTGTATGATCTATTCGGTGAATTGGTATGACGGAGACGAGTTTTGCGCGAATGTTTCCAAAAAAGTTTATAATAAAGCGAATCATAACAAAAAAGATCCATTATTAAGAAGGATGTGAGATTTGTGTTGTTGTGGCAAACAAATCAAGTTGAACAATTTTCTATACATATATTTATACTACTATAACAATGAACAAAAACAATTATTTAATAACAACATTATACAAAAACAATAGTGAAAATTCCTGTAAATTTCTGCACTAAGAGCTGTATCAAGATCTGCAAAAGTCCTTTTGAACATTTTATTGTTTTTTTTTTTGCTTTGACATATTTTCTCAGATTTATTTTTGGTTTAACTATAATTTGATAGTTTTTATTCTCTCATTTTTTATTTTCACTGGAATATACAATTTACTAACAATCGCAATGATATGATTTCTGTTAATTAGTGAAATTGTATTATACAGTTAATTTTTGACGTTTGAAGGGATTAGGCACTTCAGAAAGTGATAGCCTATTGTTTTCAATAATTAAGGAATGTTCCATTTTGTTCTGTATGCAAATGAGGTAATTTTAAATCGAATTTGGAAATGTACAACAAAATGAGTTCAGTTCATTTGCCCCCATGAAAACGTAGGGTAGGTTAGGTTAGGTTAGGTGGCTGTCAGCAGAATCCGACTCACTTAGACCAATTTAGGTCCATTGTGATACGTATGTATTATCTACCTCAACTCTGTAAATGCGACTTTCCAACGACACGCGGTTGTTCTCCAACGGTCCCCCATCTACGTACTAACCGAGCCCAACGTCGTTTAATTGCGGTGATCAGACGAGAACCGATTACTTTACTTTACTTTTAAATTCATTTTTATTAATTATTAGCTTATATCAACTTACATACTAGACAAAAATGATTAAATCTAACTTAAAATTAACAGGATACTTATTCTAGATTATTGATCCTTATGCGGACGCCCTAAACTTAACTATATCTTATAATTATTGCCTTTCGGCCTAAAAACTATTTTACGAACTAATCTTACATATGTGTTCCTCGAGAAAATTAAATAAAACTCGGCATCATTATTTAAATTTTATATTTTTATATAAAACAAATTACCAACTACCTATTCTACTTACTTAAACTACCTAACATATTCTAACTATAATTAGGATTCTGAACACTCGTTGCCTTGCGCAACAAGTGGTCAAAATTCTAATTGCTTTCCGGGTGCCTGGCAGTCGTCAACGTGCACACGCGCCGCCGTGAGCCGACTGAAGCCTTACAGCGTCAGCCAACTCCCGGAAGCACCACCACACGTTGGCGAGCCCGGCCTCTCCCAAAAACGCCCTAGCTAACTTAATCTAACTTATAAGCTAAGAGGATGTTGCCTAGAGTAACGCACCGTCCTGGGAGGGCATGTTGACCCCTCCCCCCTCAACAAGCCACCAAAATTCGGCGAATTGCTTTTCCGTGTCGAATCTATCCCTCTCCGATATTGCGGTACTAAAACGGAGGAGCTCATGAGCATTGGCGACGTCCCGTCATGGAGGAGCCGCTTATCTCTCGCGCTGCGGTAGCGATGGTATAAGACCGGAATACCATCCCTCGTCTGTACCAGCCCTTTTGCATCAATATGGATAAATGCCTCTGGCGGGATAAAGCCAGACCGGAGCGTACTCTCTATGTACATTTCATTGGGGTAGTAAGCCCCAAATATCAGACTATTGTCGCTGGCCATCGCCCGTGCAACGTGCCTTCGAGTGACCTTAATGAGGAAATTGTCAATCCTATTCAACTGAGCCCCATCGTATAGGACCTTGTTGGGATAGTATTTTATATAGTTGGATTCGGGCGTTCGGAACAACCGGAGACAGGTCCTAAGACATTGTCTCTCCAAAACCCGAATCTTTTCCAAATAACTAGGCGCTATATTAAACCACAATGGACAACCATAAGCGATGATTGGCCTTATAAGGGCCACGTAGCAAATGACCTTCACTCTAGAGTCAAGTTGACTGCTATGAAACAGTCTCCTTGTCAGAGCATAAGCCTTCTTGGCCCCAGCAAGAAAAGCAACTATATGTCTATCGAAATACAGATACTGGTCAAGCCAGATACCTAGATATCTAACTACGTTTCTCACCGCCAATGGCTGCCCATTTTGTCCAATAATGGCCAATTTCTTCCAGTTTTTTCTGGTATCCCTAGAGGCCCCAGTCAATGGCGTTCTGAACAAGATTGTTTCTGTCTTCTGAAAGTTGATTTTCAACTTCCAGTCGTCGCAATATCGCTTAATTTGATCGAAGTCACGCTGCAAAAGGATATTAATGACCTCGATTTTAGGACCTGATCTGTATGCCACCAAATCGTCGGCATACGCTATAGCATGTCTGAGTGAACCAACCAGATCACTCGTGTAAATGTTAAACAGGATCGGAGAATTGACCGCCCCCTGCTGTAAACCGTTTTTAATTTCAAAGACTCTGCTCGAAGTCACGTTGCCACATTTGACAACGAACTTCTTTCCCATAAGCATATTATAAATTACATATAGCAAAGGTTTGTGCATCCCCCGCCTGGTCAACTTGTAGAAAAGTCCCTCTAATCATACGGTGTCGAAAGCCTTTTCAAAATTAACCAGACAAGCACCCGTGCATTGGTTCTTGCATTTATTCCACTGAATGTCGGAAACCAGCTTCGACGCGGCATGAATAGTGTCATGCCTCGCCCTGAAACCAAACTGGTTGTCCGGGATTATGTTATAGTCCTCGACCCACTTTAACAGGGCTCTATTGACAACTTTTTCAAAGACCTTGCTAATATTCGGAAGCAAGCTAATTGACCGGAGATTGGCAGGGTTCGTCCTATCTTTACATTTTTTCGGGATAGGGTGTACCACAGCTACCTTCCAATGCGCCGGATAATGTGCATTATTCAGCGCATTGTTAAACAGCGTGGTGAAAATATCTACAGCCTCCAAAGGCAGGTGTCTCAATACGACGGACACCATCCATCCCCGCCGACTTTTTATTTTTTAGTGACTCGAAGATGCACAGAAGATCATCCTTCGACACGAACAAGTGCGATGCATCTCGGCCATTGGCGACAACTGCATTAGCATGGTTTTCATCAGTGAACACGGTGAATCCGTTATTCTCAGATCGCCAATTCTCAAGTTCGGTGCGCAGATAGAAGTGGCTCACTAGAGCCCTATTCTCAATGTCGTGGTTATGGCGAACAGGATTGTTCACCGTATACACGGCCTCGAAACAAGCGCCCAGCAAATCCACTTTCTCCTGTGGGTCCTCGACCACGAAAAAATCGTCGTTTGAAGCGACACTTTCTGGACTTATTCCAGCAGTCAGTATTGTCTGTCTGTTCTCTGCTGTCTGGGAGATTCGAACACAAGGAATATCATTGTGATCTTTCCTCCTGAACAACTTATTTATCTGTGGGAACATATTCGGACTACATTTTTTAATAGCCCGAATTTTATTGCCCCAATACAGACTTACAGATTTTCTGTAATTTTCTTTTATCAGCTGTTTCAGGATTCGGATCTCTGACTTCAGCATCCTTACCTCCGGGTCGTCGCGATCAGTAAATTGCCTATACAGCCGTTTAAGCCTCGATAGCAGTCTGCTTTTCTGTCGGTATAGTGCGTCGATTGTAGGGTTTCTGTACTTTTCTGTCTGGTCGTCGTCGGAACGTCCTACTCGAGGAATAGTTCGTTCCATAGTTCGTTTGATGGCGTCGTTCATTTGCAATAAATGCCGATCAATGTCATCATTTGTCATGTTGCTGTTTGTCGGTGGGTCGATCCCACTCGAACGTATATCTCGCTTTAACAATCTGGAGAAGCGCGACCATTGTGCCCTCCGATAATCGAATGAACACACTGCTTCGTACTCCTCCAGCAGCGTTTGCTCGTTCGGGATCCGTATTGCGGCGGCGAGTCCGTAGTGGTCATTATCGTACTCAAACGCACGCAAACAGTTCCGCGTGTATTGGTCTATGGTTGTCAGTTGAAGTCTTGCGTCCGTTAAGGCCAAGTCCAGGAAAGCACCGCTTCTTGGGAAAGAAGGGATATCCGTCGCGTACAACTCGAGTTTGTACTCAATCATATTGAGGCGCCACAAGTCGTGAAACTGGTTGCCCCTTTGATTTGCAGTAACATTTCCCCATTCCGCATGTTTGGCATTAATATCTCCGGCCAAGAAGTAATAATTCTCCTCCGAGTTCAGCTGCAGACTACGAAAAAGTGTCTCGAGCTCTGTCATAAATTGGTTGGGTGGAGGTGCTGCAGGTGCGTAAAGTGGCACCACATACACTCTCCTCCGGCTATGGAGAGGAATGCATATGATGCATGCTTCCAACAACTGGAACCTACGCACGTCCCCGCTATATATAACCCTATGGCGCAGGCCTTTTCGAATTAAGATTCCAACCCCACCTCCTTGAGTGGAGTGAGGCCGGTCTCTTCTTATTACATGATAATTTTTGTATCCCAATTTGTGCTTCTGATTTAGCTTAGTTTCGCTAACCAAAAGCACATCCGGGTTTTCGGTTTTCAACAAATTGGCAAGTGACGTTCTTTTCTCGATCCTGACTAGTGAATTAACATTCACAGCAAGGATCTTTAAGTTTCCCTCATCCAGCGTAGCCATTTGATTTATGGCACACCAGACCCCACAAACAGCTCCGAATAGATAAAGTCGATTCGGGCCGATTGTTCATTTAATTGTGTCTGGAACTTATCGATCTTTCCGTGCAGAGACAGAAGGATCGACTTTAAGTCCAGATCCACCTCTGGTGCCTTTTGGGCTGCCTTTGGCGGGTTTAATGTTATTTGGGCTTGACCCGGTCCAGCTGCCATTTGGGCAAAGGACACGTTGGGTGCCACAAAATTTGAGAACGAGCGACTCCTCTGACGCCTATCGTCTTCAGACTGCTGTTTGCGGGCCTGGACTCGCTTTTTCAGCTCCTGGTACTTTGGACAACCCCTGAAGTTGGCGGGATGCCCAGAGTTCCTGCAGATCACACAAGAAAGGACACTCCGGTCTTCGACTCTCTCCTTGCCAAGAGGACATTCACCATGTTTGTGGTCCATATCGCACTTTACGCATCTGAACTGCATGTTGCAGTTAGCTGCGGCGTGCCCGAACCTTTGGCAGCGCATACATTGAAGTATGCGATCTGACCTTTTTATTTTCTCCCATCTTACAGCATGAAAGTACAGGTAGCGGATATTTCGCAGCCTGTCAGTTTTGCTGTCGGGAGTGAGCTGCACTAAAAAGAATGGTAAGTAACGGTTACCACCCCTTGCCACAGCTGAAGAAAACGGCTTGACCCCCACGAACTTGAGGTCGTCGCTTTCAAAATTCTTTAGCTCTCTTTCAAGCTCATCCGTTTTAATTGAGGGATCAATTCCCTTCAATACCACGGTTTTTAGCTTTTGCTCCCTTGGGGTGTACGTGAAGTACTCGGTCTTAACCTCTCCCAGGGCGGTGCGCACCCTATGGTAATCCTCTATTTTATCACATATAATTATGTGGTTGTTGGCAGATAGCCTTTTGACATGAAAGTCTTTTGTAATTAATTTACATAGCCTAATACTGTCTATTATATCGAAATTACTTACATTTATGGGTGGAATTCTTGGCCTCCGCTGTTTTTTATGTTGCTGCTGCTGTTGTTGCTGCGCCTGTACCTGCGGTTGCTGCCCTGATTGCAGGTTTTGTTGCTGATGTTGTTCATGTTGTTTTTGTTGTTGCTGCTGATGTTGTTGCTGTTGGTGTTGTTGTTGTTGTTGTTGTTGCTGTTGTTGTCTTTGTTGCTGCTTCAATTGCAGTTGTTCCTGAACCTGCTGCTTTAGCACAGCTTGATGTTGCTGCTGCTGCGTTTTCTTTAGGCGCAACTGGTTGCGCTTCTCCAGCAATTCTTTTATAAGCTTGTCCAGCTGCGCCTCCTCATCTTCCTCTTCGTCTATTTGAACGGTGCCCTCATCATCGACCGGTAGGTCCTTGAAGGAGTTTCCCTCTCCGACATACCGGCCCACTACGCCTTCAGCCTCGTAAGAACTCGAGTTCTCGGCGTCTTCATCGCTTCCATCGGCCGATGAAACCACACCAGTGCCCGCCTTCTTTTGGCAGAAAGATTCGGCTTCGGTTTTAGCTTCCGTCGCCTCTTCTCTACTTTCCTGAACTCCGCACTGACTACAGCTACTGCTGACACAGTTTCAGTGGGAGCTTTCACTTGTGTTATCGTGGCAGCTTTTTCAGTTGCTATTTTAGCTGTTGCTAACGCTGCTGTTGTTTTCGATGTTGTTGCTGGAGTTGCCTGCGGGAGAACTCGCCTGTCCAACATCCGGTCAGTTCTTGTTGTTGCCATTTTTAATGTGCTTGCAGCTATTGCCCTAGGCATAAACCCTGCTGCTGTTATTGTTGCTGCTGCAGCTGTTGTTCCTGCTGCTGCTGTTTTTGTTGTTGTTGTTGCTCTGGTTGTTGTTGCAGTTGTTACTGACAACGATTTTTTTGCCGGCTCACGTGTTTTCACCACGTGTCGCAACGGCACACCCACACCCGTACGCGGGACCGCCGACTTTCCGGGGTCCATCGCCATACACCGTACGCACCTTTTGTTTTTGTTTTTCTTTACACTTTAGTTTGTCTCTATCAATAGTTTTTAAATAAATTAAAAAAAAAGTTAACACTTTGCCGGGAATCGAACCTGCGCCTCCGGCGCCTGAGTCAGACACTCGGCCTTTTGACTTTTTTTTTTTTTTGACTTTGAAATTCATTTTTTTATTCATTGATAAATATCTACTTACATACTAGACAAAAATGATTAAACCTAACTTAAAATTAACAGGATACTTATTCTTATTTATTGGTCCTTATGCGAACGCTCTAAACTTAACTATATCTTAGAATTATTGCCTTTCGGCCTACGAACTATTTTACGAACTAATCTTACATATATATTCCTCGAGAAAATTTACTAAAACTCGGTATCATTATTGGGATTTTACATAAAACAAATTACAAACTACCTATTCTAGGTAGGTAGGTAAATGGATGCCCTTGTGACTGTTGTCACGGCTCACTTAGACCATCAGTTTGGGTCCATTGTGTCCATTGGTGTTGGGGTTTCCAAAATTTTGAACCTGCAAATACAAAAAATATGCCGCTGTTAAACAGCTCTGTGATCCGCTTTATTAGAACCACCCGGATCTATATGTAAATCTCAGGAGTTTGTTAAGCTCAATGTCGGTCAGATCCTCCAGCTCCTCAAAAAAGTAGCTGCCAAGAATCTTGAATCTCTTAGTACTAAGGGCAGGGCATTCACATAATAGGTGACGGATAGATTCTGTCTCTTCGACGTCTCTACAGCTCCTGCAGTAATCGTTGTGCGCTATGCCCAGCCGCTCCGCGTGTAGGCCCACCACGCAGTGTCCTGTGAGGACCCCTGTCAGTGTGCGTATGTCTCTGCGGTTCAGCCCGATTATGGCCTTAGATTTCCTTTTGTTTACCGCTGGCCAAAGCTCCCTCGTGTGTCTACATGTTTCAAGGCTGGTCCAACGTAGGTTTGTTCTACTCATGGATTCAGCGTCGATTTTCCGTGACAGTGTACTGAGCGGAGTTTGTAAAGATTTCAGAGCCAGAGATGCATCCATCTCCGATCCGCATCTTGCCAGCTTGTCTGCTTCTTCGTTGCCCGAGATGTCCTTGTGCCCCGGTACCCAGCATAGGGTCACCGAGTTTACGGTTGATATCTCGTCTAGGTGTTTTCTGCACTGTAACACCGTCCTTGATTTAACAACTGCTGACTCCATGGCCATTATGGCCGCTTGGCTGTCAGAGTATATGGTGATCTGCTTATCGGCCAGTTTACGCTTCTTCACCTCCTTAGCGGCTTGAGTGATTGCAGCTGTCTCTGCCTGGAAGACGCTGCATTCATCGTTGATTCTGAAGGATATACCCAGGCCCAGAGTCTCACAGAAGATGCCTGCACCTGTACCCGCATCCATTTTGGATCCGTCGGTATAGATAGCTATTTGGCCTTCTTCCGTGACTGTTCTATTGATCCATTCGCTTCTTTCTGGGATTCTGGTAACGAATCCCTTTTTGAAGGCGAAGGTGTGTGGTAGGTAGTCAGTGGATTTTGTTTCTTTCGAGGCTCTCCATCTTGCCTCGACCGATGCGTGTCCGTAGGGCCTGAAAGACCATAGTCCCGACTCCCTGAGTCTAACGGCCGTTTTAACCGCTATGCTGCTGCAGTGTATGTCCAGGGGTGTGAGGTTAAGTATTACCTCCATGGCTGCAGTGGGTGTGGTCCTTAGTGACCCTGTTATCCCGATGCAAGCCGTCCGTTGTATCTTAGTAAGGCTTGAGAGATGGCATTTCTTCTCAGTAGCCTTCCAAGATACAGCTGCGCCATATGTTAAAATGGGTCTTACCACCGCTGTGTACAGCCAGTGTACCACATGTGGTTTAAATCCCCATGTGTTGCCGAATGTTCTTCTGCAGGCATAAAGTGCCACGTATGCCTTTTTCACCCGGTCTTCTATATTTTCCTTCCAGTTGAGTTTGGAATCTAGTATAACCCCCAAGTATCTTGCCGTCTTGGAAACTTGTAGGTGCACTCCATTCATCCTTGGTAGTTCAAAGGCCGGTATTGCCCTTTTCCTTGTGAACAGCAGGATTTCTGTCTTGTCTGGGTTTACTCCGAGTCCTTTTTCCGCAACCCATTTGCTGACCAGTAGGAGTGCATAGCTGAGTCGCTCACTGAGGACTGGGATGAATTTACCCGGGACCAGGATTGCTACATCGTCGGCGTAGGCACTCACGATAAAGCCTTCCCGCTCTAGTATTTTTAAGAGTTCGTCCATGACTAGGATCCATATGAGCGGAGAGAGGACGCCTCCTTGTGGGGTACCTCTGCTGACTTTCCGTTCTATACAAACGTCTCCTAGATAGGACTTGATTCGTCGTGTGCCTAGCATTAGTCCAATCCATTCACATAGACTGTTATTGACCCGGGCCCTTCTAAGGCCGCGCAGAATTGCGTTAGCCTCAATGTTATTGAAGGCTCCCTCTATGTCTAGGAGCGCACTCAAAGTAACTTCCTTGAATTCCAGGGATCTTTCCACCACGGAAACTACTTTATGTAGTGCGGTGTCTACAGATCTCCCTTTAATGTATGCGTGCTGCGATTTGGAAAGGTAATTATCGCTGATCGCTTCTCTGACATGCACATCAATTAGTCTTTCCAGTATTTTTAGCATGAATGATGACAGACTAATAGGTCTGTAGTCCTTTGCTGTGGTGTGGGTAGCTTTCCCTGCCTTAGGGATAAATATTACCCTCACCTCACGCCATGCTTTGGGAACATAGCAAAGCCTTAAGCAGCCCATATAGATGCGTTTCAGTCTTGGGATAGTGGTACCCTTAGCCTTCTGAAGCATTATAGGTCGAATATTATCTATTCCTGGTGCTTTGAAGGGGGCGAATGAGTTGATCGCCCATGCTATTTTTCTTTCGTCGATTATTGCGTCGATTGTGTTTTGATCCATTCCCTGCCTCGTGTCGTGTGTAACTGTATCGTATACTCTAGGCACGTCGGCGCATCCTGGGAAATGGGTTTCTGTCAAGACGACCAGCGTCTGCTCGTGTGATTCAGTCCAGCTACCGTCGATATTTCTTAGCGAGGATATCGGTATCGGTGCTTTAGCCAGAACTTTTCTGAGTCGCGACGCCTCGGTCGTAGATTCGATCGATTCGCAGAAATTTCTCCATGAGTTCTTCTTGGCGAATCTTATCTCCTTTTTTAGGAGCTTAACGCTCTGCTTGTAGGTCGTCCATTCGATTAGTCCCTCCTTTGCGAGGTTCCATCTAGATCTTGATGCTTGCATAAGCTCCCCGATCTTGGAGTTCCACCAGGGAGGGCGTTTTTTTCCGTTTGTTCTGCTTACTGGGCAGGATTTTTCGAAGGATTTTGAGAGCACCTCAGTTAGAGACTCAACTGCTTTGTCGATCTCTTGTACAGTGCTGTGGTTTTTTTTACCGGGCAGACGTTTTCCAACATCTGTAGTTCTGTGGTGAACCTGTCCCAGTCTGCTCTTCTTGGGTTCCTGAAAATTTCCCTAGCCTTAGATTGAATTTGTAGGTCAAAGAGTATCCAGCAGTGGTCTGAGAATGATGCCTTGCTGGACACTCTCCAGTTCACGACCTGGACGGAACTGCTCTGAGATACAAATGTAGCGTCTAGAACTTCCCTTCTATTCGCTGTTATGAAGGTAGGGTCATTACCCCTGTTACATACGATTAGATTGGAACTGAGTAAAATGTCGAACAAAGCCTCGCCCCCTGCATTAATATCTGAGCTGCCCCAGATAGTATGATGGGCATTTACGTCACCGCCTAAGACTAAGTTCTTCTTACCTTTCTCGGACGCTGCTACTAGCGTCCTTACCGAATCCGGGGGGACAGATGTGTCGTCATTGTGGGGCATGTACACTGACGCCACAGTACAGCTCTCGTTCTTTCCTCTAACCTCCACCGCCGTCACGTCGCCCGTGCTGAAATGATACAACATTAATACATGAAGGTTTTTATTTGCCACGATACACGATCTCACCTTTCCCTTATCGGATCTGTAAAAGGTGTTAAATTTGTATGACCCTAATCCCATCACGCGATCGTTATGGATCCATGGTTCCTGGACTAGGGCCAGGTCCAGCTGCTCCCTTTCCAGGAGCAGCCTCAAGTTGTCCGAGGCGACTTTACTGTGGTGGAGGTTGATCTGGACTATCTTCATCGATGGCCATAACTTCTCCTCCCACATTGTCGGTCGCCTGTGCGTCCGATGCAGTGCGTTTAAGCAGCTTGAGGGTAACCTCGCTCGCTGCAAATGATAACGCCATCTGCATCTCCTTCTTCAGCGGTGATGGCGTTTCGTCCAAGACGACGATATAGCCTCTTGCACCGTTTTTGGGCTCTTCCGCGCTTACGATTTCCCATCCCTGCATGGGGATCTGCGGGTTTTGCGCTTGCAGGACGCGGAGCACGTCACTCTTGTCCACCCCCATTTCGGGGATGACTATTCGTCCCTTCGCCTTCCTAGGGACTTCTCTGGGCGGGACGGCCTTGAGCATGGCTCCTTCCCAGAGTTCTAGGCCGTCTATAACGGTCTTGGCGAAGTCGTTGGATGCCTGGTCCTTGCAGTCGATGTAGGTGATACCCTTGATCCACCTCATCTTGCCATAGGCTGGGGCATTTACGCCGGCGTTCTTTAGAATGTGAGATACGATTGCAGAGCCCAAGGTCTGCTCGATTCTCTTCCCACATTCTACTGTGTACTGCCCGCTCGGCTTTTTGATGTCCACCACAGCCAGCTGCAACGGATTTCTCGTCACCTCGCTGTAGCTGCTCCTTTGGTTGGTTCCCCACGAGCCTGATGCCTTTTTGGGGCTCCCCGTGGTCGTTGTGGTCTGTTTGATCTTCTTGGGGGCATTTGGTACGTCTTCCGACGACCTCATCCTCTTCGAGGCAAACACACTTCTCTTTCCACCCGTTTTTTCCGTCGGTTTCCGCTGAAGTCCGCTGGGGCCCGGCTTATCGCTAGGCTCCCTTGGGACTGGCTGAACCTCCTTACGTACTTCGGGTCTTCTGTTTCTGGCATTGGGGTCCATCTTAACGACGTCATCCCTCCGCCTCGTGTAATCGCCTTTCTTGCCGGTCACGTCCTTATTAGCCGTCCTGGTTCTCGGTTCTGGGGGCCTTGTGAGAATATCCTGTGCTATGGTTTCTCTGGCCCATCCTAGCGATGCTACCTCCTTCTCTGTGAGAGAGGATCTTTCCTTAGCGGTGAGAATGCCATATATATGTTTGGCCTTTTTAAACTCCCTCTTCCTTAGCAGACCCGGAGAGAGTTTTTTCTTCTTCCTCGCCTTGTCCGTTGCGAGATTCTCTTCGGAGGGTTCAGCTAAGAGCTGTTCTTCCCTTTCCTCCGATATCTCCTCATCAGTTGCACCGGCCTCTAGGGCCTCCTCTCTAATGTGCGGTTCCACCGGCTGTGTGTCTGCCGCACTCTCGGTATCTAACATACCCACTCCCTCATCCTTGTTTTTGTTTGTTGTTTTGAAAATTTTGGTTCCCACGATTATGGCCGGAAAGGGTAGTCCGCCCCGGCAGCGTAGGCATTAAGGTACCTGCAGGTCTTCGCCAGGGCACCTCAGGGAGCTCGTATGCGGTTGGTTTGACCCCCAACCTTTCATCCTTGGGCACGGTTTACTACTTGCTCGCTCCACCCCTGGAATTAGGTTTGAATTAGGATAGGTGTGTGGTAGGTGGGGGGGAGGGGGTGACAGAGGAAGGGGTGGGGTTGGGGGGAGGGGATGGACCGGAGTGTCCTTTTGGTTAGTTCTTGGTCATCGCTCATCAGACGGTCTATCTGCCATGGGTGGCCCTAGTGACGATCGCAGTCGTCGACAGCATAGTCCGTTGAATCTCCGCGACTTAAGCCTCCGCACCGGCACCATCCCTTCCTGGATGATGCACTCGACAAGGTGACTAACCGCGCGAGAGGACCTATTCTACTTACTTAAACTACTTAACGTATTCTAACTATAATTAGGATTCTGAGCACTCGTTGCCTGGCGCAATAAGTGGTCAAAATCCCAATTGCTTTTGGAGCGCCTGGCAGTCGTCAACGTGCACACGCGCCGCCGTGAGCCGACTGAAGCCTTACAGCGTCAGTCAACTCCCGGAAGCACCACCACACGTTGGCGAGCCCGGCCTCTCCCAAAAACGCCCTAGCTGACTTAATCTAACTTATAAGCTAAGAGGATGTTACCTAGAGTAACGCACCGTCCTGGGAGGGCATGTTGACCCCTCCCCCCTCAACAAGCCACCAAAATTCGGCGAATTGCTTTTCCGTGTCGAATCTATCCCTCTCCGATATTGCGGTACTAAAACGGAGGAGCTCATGAGCATTGGCGACGTCCCCGTCATAGAGGAGCCGCTTATCTCTCGCGCTGCGGTAGCGATGGTATAAGACCGGGATACCATCCCCCGTCTGTACCAGCCCTTTTGAATCAATATGGATAAATGCCTCTGGCGGGATAAAGCCAGACCGGAGCGTACTCTCTATGTACATTTCATTGGGGTAGTAAGCCCCAAATATCAGACTATTGTCGCTGGCCATCGCCCTTGCAACGTGCCTTCGAGTGACCTTAATGAGGAAATTGTCAATCCTATTCAACTGAGCCCCATCGTATAGGACCTTGTTGGGATAGTATTTTATATAGTTGGATTCGGGCATTCGGAACAACCGGAGACAGGTCCTAAGACATTGTCTCTCCAAAACCCGAATCTTTTCCATATAACTAGGCGCTATATTAAACCACAATGGACAACCATAAGCGATGATCGGCCTTATAAGGGCCACGTAGCAAATGATCTTCACTCTAGAGTCAAGTTGACTGCTATGAAACAGTCTCCTTGTCAGAGCATAAGCCTTCTTGGCCCCAGCAAGACAAGCAACTATATGTCTATCGAAATACAGATACTGGTCAAGCCAGATACCCAGATATCTAACTACGCTTCTCACCGCCAATGGCTGCCCATTTTGTCCAATAATGGCCAATTTCTTCCAGTTTTTTCTGGTATCCCTAGAGGCCCCAGCCAATGGAGTTCTGAACAAGATTGTTTCCGTCTTCTGAAAGTTGATTTTCAACTTCCAGTCGTCGCAATATCGCTTAATTTGATCGAAGTCACGCTGCAAAAGTATATTAATGACCTCGATTTTAGGACCTGATCTGTATGCCACCAAATCGTCGGCATACGCTATAGCATGTCTGAGTGAACCCACCAGATCACTCGTGTAAATGTTAAACAGGATCGGAGAATTGACCGCCCCCTGCTGTAAACCGTTTTTAATTTCAAAGGCTCTGCTCGAAGTCACGTTGCCACATTTGACAACGAACTTCTTTCCCATAAGCATATTATAAATTACATATAGCAAAGGTTTGTGCATCCCCCGCCTGGTCAACTTGTAGAAAAGTCCCTCTAACCATACGGTGTCGAAAGCCTTCTCAAAATCAACCAGACAAGTACCCGTGCATTGGCTCTTGCATTTATTCCACTGAATGTCGGAAACCAGTTTCGACGCGGCATGAATAGTGTCATGCCTCGCCCTGAAACCAAACTGGTTGTCCGGGAGTCAGACACTCGGTGTACTGAGCCAATCGACTAATATATTTTTATTTGGCTAATCACCACTATATCGCACTTTTTCGCTTTAAATCTTCCGTAACTAACTAGCCGTCCTGTCTCTGCGGGAGAATCGGAACGACTGTGACGAGAACCGATTAACTCGACGTGGTATGGTCGTTGGTTAGGGTAACATTAAACTTCTTAAAATGAAGTATTACGTTTACATGCCTTCTAAATGTATGTATAATTATTGCCTTTTGCAATTAATCAAATCTCTGGATTCTGTTTCCACAAACTCCATCGTAGTCCTAAACTGCCGATCATCTCTGGTGGAGATGGCGGAACAATTCAACATTCACCTATGCTGGGTGTCTTGACACAGAGATATTCTAGGGAATAGTAGGGCGGATGAACTCGCCAGAAAATGAACCATACTGCCCCTTCTACCTGATAAAGGTCCCTTATTTCCCCAATTGCTAGTTGCAAACTCATGTTTATGAGGGAGGCCATGGAGAGAACTAACATTAGGTGGACAAAACAGATTTTGCTAAAGCTGGATCTGAAACGCTCTTTGATATCTCGGAACAGACAGCACATTGGTGCTACAATTGGTGTAATCACAAGACACTGTTTCATAGGCAAGCATGCAACAAGGCGTCTTTACAAATGACTTCTGCAGAAGCTGCAGAAGAGACTATTCTCCACCTTCTCTGCACATGCCCTGCTCCCTCTCAAAGACGAAAACTTCATTAAGGATCTTTCTTTTACAATGATCTCAACGATCTCATAAATATCGATCTATGGGGTAGAGCTAACAAATTAATCAATTCCTTAAAACATTGGTTTTTTAAATGTTTTGTTTTGCCCAGAGTTTGCCTCAGAAATTAATCAATTTCTTCGGTTTTTTAAATGTTTTATCTTGCCCGTATGCCAACACTATAAAATATCTTGTCTGCAATTCATTTCTGAATTACAAATCAAATCAGTTTTTCAACTCATAACATACATAAAACTGCAAACATTTTTGTTAAATATTTCTCTTATTCTAAGGAAAGAAATGAATCAAAATTGAGCGAAATAAAGAAACGGGTTATAGATTTTAAATTAAAGTTGAAAATAGGAAATTAGAAATCAGTGAAGTAGGAAGGAGATTTTTAAAAAGACTGTGAAACTATGTGCGTTTTGTATAAAAAAGTCAACTGTTGTGTGCGGTGGAACGTGATAATGTTAAATGATTTCAATAAAATTGTGCACAGAATTTGTTGTATGAAGGTATTATAATCACTTATAAAATATTAGGTACACGAAAGAAATTCAAACATTCTCTAAACAACCACCACCGTAATTGTATCTATTTCTTTGTATACACTGTTAAAAACTTTACGTAAGTTGAGAATTTAAAATACCACCTGGGTAATTTACAACAGATATTATATCAAGTTTATCGCAAATATTAAATCTAGATCCGGTATACATGAGACAATCGATGACAGAAAAATTGCACTGAAAAACTTTAAATTGCTTTTAGCAAATTATCTACAACTTTTGATTTTCCCTTTACGCATAAGCAATTCAGCAAATATACCCGTTCCTTATAGTTACTCGGGTACGGAATCTATACATAGGGTTCCATACACAGGCTACCGAAGTTTACCGGAAAACTTTAATTAGATTTACAAAATTTAGATTTGCGTGGAGTGGATGCATGTAATGTTTGTGTGAGTCTGTGGAACTACGGGTATGCAAATACATGTTTGAATGGAGTATTTGGTGCAGCAAGGTACGGCGAATTTGATTTTGAATTAAGACATGTAATTTCCGGTTTTACAATTATGCTAAGTAGGTGAGGACGCGATGAAATTGTCGTCTACTACTAATTAAAGTGCTGTCATCCATTCGATTCAATTAAACTCTTAGCATTGAAGAAGTTGTGACATTTTCATATCCTACTGATTTCCCTTAATTTTGTCGGAACACTCAGATCATTGAGTTAACGAATTTCAACGGTTTCATAAAAATAATAATATTTTATCTTACGTGGTTAAGAAAAGATTCTTTTTTTTATCTAACCAGAAATCTCTAAGAGAAAGGAATTAGGTAGTTTTTTTTTAATGCTAAGACTGCAATTTAATTTTGCGAAGAATTTAATTCGCTAATGCCTGGTTATGATATTTTTTCCTCTGGTTGAAGGCGACTTCATTTTATAGAAGTTTTTGTTTAATGGGTCATCATTATTATTGATTATGTTTTTATTGATAACAGCCGATAGAAGGTAAGAAATAAGAGGTGTGAACGTTAATGAGTAGACGGCCTTTTCATCTGGCAATTCTGTATTGTGTTTTCTGACCGCTAAAGCTCTTAAACAAATATTGTTTTTACTTTTAAAAGATAAATCTATAACAAATCCTGCCCAAGAAGAACCAAACTATGACACAAAGGAACTTAAAAAATGATGAAACAACTCATAACCCAAATGACGAAAATGAGGAATATTCTCACCTTACTAGTGACAAAAATGAAGGGTGTCAAGCAATAAAACACTTAAAATAGTAATTTGGAACTCAAATGAGCTCAGCCAACACGCTCTTCTTGGAAGTAGAAAGATACCTAAGTGACAACCTTGTTAATATCATGCTTATTACACACTCCACAGAAATCACCCGGATTTAAAAGCACATGGTGGGACTGCAATCATAATTAAAGAAAACTTGAAATACGCTGAACTAAAGCAAGGAACACATACAATCTTCAAATAAAAGACAAATATGGACCACTAACGATAGGGCAGAATACTCAACTCAACAAAGCTACCAAAGAACTGAAAAATACCTTGGAAGCATATAACAAATCTAACAGTAATATCAGCAACAGATTACTCCTTGTGGAAGGCAACCAAACAATTGAAAAACGCGACATTGCACAAATCGCCCTCAAAGAACCCAGGCGGAAGCTGGCCTCACCTAAATGCAGATAAAGCATTAGCACTAGCTAAATACTTTAAACAACATTTTAACAACAACAACCCAAATAACACTGAACTTCGATTAAAACAGCCTATAACTAATAGACATTTTAAAATAAAACCTATTAATACTAAAGAAAAAACCCACCACATTAGTTCACTGATAGAGAGAAAAGGCACCAGGCTACGACGTACTAACAGGGAAAATACTGAAAAAGCTCCCGAAAGTAGCATCGGACTTAGGTTAGGTTAGGTTAAGGTGACTGTTAGCTGAAAGCCAACACACTTAGACCAATGAGGTCCGTTGTGATGCCACATTGATCGGGAGTTTCGACCACTACTATAGCATTGGACTAGGGTGGCGACGGTGTAGAGGTTAGTGTGTTGGCTTGTGACCCGTGCGGTGCAGGTTCAATCCACATGGGGAACAACAACATACGCCACCCATTCTCATGCCACTATACCAAAAGGAGGATTTCTGCCTGGTAGTACAATGGACCGTTACCGAGTCTGAGTGCTCTGGGATTTGGATTTCCTTTTTTATAAAAAAAAAAAAAAAAAAAATAGCATTGGACTTCATTAGAAACAGCTTTAATGCCATACTTAGACTAAGATATTTCCCAAAAGTATGTGGAAAGTAGCGCAGTCACTCAAACTGCGAAAAACCTATATAATCCGTCTTCATATAGACCATTCAGCTTATCACCGTTGATGTCAAAAATCTTCGAAAAATTATTCTTATTCGATTAGAACCACTCCTGACTCAACAAAACTTGATACTTAAACACCAGTGGTCTATTTCACCAAATTAGAAGTACAATTACAAATTTGTATTTGTTGATTACATTTACAAATTTGTTAACTGATTTTCTGTTTCACAAACTACAAACTTAATTCCAAGAAATTTGTTAAAAAAAGAAAAAAATTAAGATAAGTTGTACCTATTTGTTATTTACAATTACAAAAAAAGTCGTTTCATCATTTACTTTGCAAAGTTGTAAACAACAAATGTTTTTCACAAATTTGTAAGCTCTTTAATAAAAATTAATAAACAGAACACAATTTGTATCGCCGGTTTAATTAGTGATAAGAAAAATGTTTTATTCGGCAAATTTTCTGATACCTTTACACATATTGTTAGAGTTAGCGAGTGGCAAAAGATTTCTTAAAACATTAAAATCTAATGGAATTTTAATAGACAAGGATTGGAAATACCTTAGAGATGTCGTGTGGCAACATTTCAGACGAAAAACTGTGGTCAATCAAAAACATTTTGCATAAAGGGTGAATTTCCTAAGATGCAATAAAAGGCTGAGAAGAAATTTTTTTTATTAGAAAGTGGATAACAAATTTCAAAAATCAATAAAAGCACGTACAGTGAAGGGTTTTTGAAAGCTAATATTCAGTTCTAAAATTAGTTTATTCACTTAAATTCCTTTAACATATATAAAAAATCAACTTTGAAATTTTATTTCTCAAAAACTAGTTATTAAATAAATTAATTTAAAGAGCTACAAGACTTCACTGCATTTGTCGATTTTTAAAATTTGTTATCCACTTTCTAATAAAATTTGTTCCTCCTCAGAATTTTATTGCATCTTATTAAATTCATCCTGTAAAACACAAAGATTCGCCTACTATCGAAAGAATTGAAGATGAGCAACCCCGAAGAAACGAAGATGATTCTTTAGAACAATCAAGTCTGAGCACCAATGACAACGAGAAGACGTAAGTCAAGAAATTGCGTGCTTGAGTTCGATTATATTGTTAACTTATGAACAATGTAGGTATATACATACTTTTTTTTCTTATACAGACCACAAACGCAAGCACCAAAACGCCAAAAAATAAATCGGGCTACCACGAATTCACTTCACCACAGACATTGGGCGCGTTCAATTTGCAAGGCAACTACCAGCCCCTACTACGAGTATTTTACCTTTCCTCATTGATCGAATAACTCACGTGACCATCGTTTGGTAAGTGATAGAAAATTAATTAGTAGGGAACAAACAGTTGAACGCTCCAATTGACAAAGAATACCCAATTTTAAAGAGTAACGAGTGCAGAGAAAAAAAAAGTGGAAGTGAAAACATTATTGAATTTCATAATTTTTGAATAATTTTTCTATTACATATGTGTGAAAGAAAAAAATAATAAGAAAAGGTATATTTATGTGTTTGAAGTAGGTTTTTTTTTTAATTTTAAGAAAAAAATGTACAAAAATATTTTCAAAAAAATAAATATATGTACAGTGAAGTCTCACTTATATGAACTAATGATTGTTGGGCTAGTTCATATAACCGAAAAGTTCATATATTGGAACTATGTAGCAAAAAATATATTTTATTGAAACGGTTAATGTAATGAAATTAAATTACATATTACAATACAGAATTCGTTTTAATTTTGTTGAGCTAAACTCGTTTGAAGAAGTTGGATATTTTTGTTTGAGCAGTTTTTTTAAATCCAAGTTCAATAGCTCCTTCACGCATTTTTCTTAGCATCAGTAGTTCTTCGTAAGGACGCTCATTTTCTGAAGCCCAATCCATCAGTGTGTTAAGAGCTTTCATTGCCTCCCCAAGCTGAACTCTTTTTGTTGTTTTATCCTCTGGAGTATCATGGATTAGTGAATCGTCATCATCATCATCGGTATCTTCTGTTATAGGCATGGAGTCCTCTGCTAACTCTTTCCAAGCTTGATTGCCGACATTTTCATCAGGGGCGACTTCTTTCATCATCGCTAAGCTCATGTGAGCAGCATCAGCTAGTTCGGGCTGAATTGCTTGAAAATACTTAGACAAAGGCGCATCATCTTCTTCAGTAAAGTCCTGTTCATCAGGATTGTAAAATATCTCACGCCAACATTTTGCGATTGTATCTGCTCTGATTTTCTCCCAAGCACTGGCTAAATATAAAATAGCATCTCTTATAGTTATTGCTTTTAAAAGGTCGTATATAATCTTCTCCCCTCGTGTTATAATGTTATGCAGTAAAAAATTGCGGTAATACAGCTTTGTCAGCCTTATTATGTTCTGATCCATGGGCTGTATAAGTGCGGTGACGTTTCGTGGCAAGAACATAACTGTAACTTGACCATCAGCACTTATCAGCTCAACGGCAGGAGGATGACTAGTAGCATTATCCAAAACAAGCAATGCTTTTGGAGGATATCCACTCTCCACTGGTTTTGGACCTGAAAAAAATGGAGAATTAACTTTGAATTCGATGAACAAATGTTTAAAAATACCTTTTTTACAAAAGAATTATGAAACCAATTTCTAAAAATCGAAGCATTCATCCAAGCTGATTTTGAATGATCATAATCAACTGGAATTTCAACATTTTTAAATGATCTTGGCTTTTTGGCTTTACCAATAACTAAAGGCCTTAATTTATGAGTGCCAGTAGCATTAGTACATGCTAAGAATGTTATTCGCTCTTTTGCTATTTTCCTTCCGGCGGCAGTTTTTTCACAGGCGGATACAAATGTTTTACCTGAGAGCATTTTGAAGTAGAGCCCAGACTTATCTGCATTATAGATTTGCTCCTTTTCTAGTCCAAGTTGCTTAATTTTCTGGTCAAGTTCAAGCTTAAATGGAGGAATAAGTTCCGGCTGAGACGATAGCTTTTCTCCGCATATAGCCAATAATCGAATGCTAAACCTCTTTTTAAATTTCGCCATCCAGCCGTTACTGACAGAAAAGGTTTTTTCTTCTCCGTATTTGAGTTTGAACGAAATTAAAGCTTGATTTCGTAAGATTTCACTTGAAATGGGCACATTGGCTTCTCTTTGCCTGAGAAACCACTTGTACAAATGCTTTTCCATCTCCGGAAAATCTCCTTGGTGAAACTTTTTTTGTTTTGCGGTTCCAGAAACCATTTTAGCTGTCAAAGATTTAATGTTTGCACTGTTTTTTTTATTCCCACAATGGTGGACTTTGCAATGTTGAATTTATTTGAGAGAGTTTTAGCAGACTGCCCCTTTTCTAATTCCATTATAATCTGTCCCTTTTGCTCCATATTCAAACACTTACGAATTTTTCGTTGTTTCCCCGCAACCATCGACATTATAACGTTAGTATTTTTTACACAAAAAAAAAACAAATCACCACCGAACCGATGTTGCTTCTTCGAAAATGAGCACGAACTGACTTGCACGTCCAAATACAAATAAGCAAAATAAAACGTAAAAAAATCTGTCTAGACAAAATAACTGTTTTTACTTCAGACAAATTTCAACACAAATTCACTTATATGACACTGCAGTACATTTATAAGAGTATCAGTTCATATAACTGAATTCCAGTACAAAAATTCTGTGGTTCATATATTGGAATAATTCATATAACTGAGAGTTCATATAAGTGAGACTTCACTGTATTTATGTTTTTGAAGCTACGAGTGGTTTTATTTGGTTTTTTTTTAGTTTCAAGAAAAATAATTATTTTTCTTGAAACTAAATTATAATTTAAAAAATAACGCAATGTGCTTTCACGGTCCAAGTTGTCAAAGTTATCATGTTGGTTTTCTACTTCTACTTCATCGCTTGTTGGAAATTCAATGATGTCATTGGTTTCATCGTTTCGGGAAATGTTCGTCAAAATCATGCAGCTCTTTATAATTTGAATTTCCCTTCTTGGTTGAACTCTCCAATGGCTGAGGCAAGGAAATTTTATTTATTATAGCGATCGATTGCTGGAGACGACATTTTTATGACCGGTGTCATCAGCCAATCGTATAACGGATCCGTATCCCCAAGTAAAACGCAGTGTGGAAAAGGCCGGAATCCGTTTTCAAATGTTGAAAATATAAAACGCGAAGCAACATACAATAATTAATTGAGTGGTTGCCGTGTCTATAGACATACGCTGATTCGAACTCGTTAGCCGAATAAATTTTAATTAGCGTTCCATCGATACATCCATAAAGAAATGGCATACCTCAAGAAAATAATAATCATAATCTCATGTATATGGATTTGTAAGGTAGATTAATATTATTATTATATACCTACCGGCAGTATTCCAGAACTTTACGAATGCTTTCGTGTTCTTCTGCCCAACGCACAGTATTTTCAAAGAAAGCATCAACAATGGCCGAACAAACAAAATGGACAGTTCTGCATACCGTTGATTTAGATATACCTTGCATGTCTGCGATCACGTGATACTGTCCACCATTTCCAAGCCAATGTAAAGCTGTTAGAAATTGCTGTGTGGGTGTCGGTGAAAAGTTTCTTTCGGACTCATGTGCGATCCTAGATCCAATTTGCCTTATTATTTCCTCTGCCTTAACACGTTTTAACCGAAACTTTTCGTTGAAAACAAAAGAATCTGAAATTGCATAGTCAATTCGCGAACGATATATTTTTCTTAATATCACTATTGGCTCTACTATGTATTCGACGTAATTAGATTTTAGGGTTTGAAATGCGATTTCTTTCGAAAAATTCAAATTGTTATTAAATCGACACACGATCTCTCTATTGTAAGAAATTTTTAGCAACTGAACAAATTTGTAAAATTTCTTGATTTCGTGAAACACAAACTTACAAAAAAATATGAATTTTAACAAATTTGTAAGCAACAAAGAAAATTAACTTTTCGTAAAACTGAAATCATGAAATTTCTACAAATTTCCCTTTGTAAACTACAACTACAATTTTGTAGCACAAATATTTTGTAAAGCAGAACAATTCGATTTTTCTACAAATTTGTTGGAAAAGTGCTTGTAAATTACAATTTGTAAGTTGGTGAAATAGGCCACAGATCGGGTTTTGACGCAAACATTACACAATTCAACAAATACACAGTGTGACCAACAAAGTAAAGGGAGGCTTCCATCAAACAGGATTCTCTGTAAATGTTTTCCTGAAAATCGCAAAAGCTTTCGACAAGGTCTGGCATCTTGGTCTACTTAAAAGTAAACTACCACTAATAGGTGGCGATGGTGCAGAGGTTAGTGTATTGGCTTGTGACCCGTGCGATGCAGGTTCAATCCTCATGGGAAGAACATCATACGCCACCCATTCACATGCCTCTACACCAAAAGGAGGATTTCTGCTTGGTAGTACAATGGACCGTTACCGAGTCTAAATGCTCTGGGAATTGGATTTTCTTTTTAAAATATAAATAAAAAAAAAAATAAAAAAAAAACTACCACCATAAGCCTACATAATTATAGAGAGCCACCGAAGCGAACGCTTCTTTTATGTTATATTCATATAATAACGACGAATTCTCTCCCCTTCTAAACATATATGACGGTGTTCCCAAGGAAGCGTTCTTGGACCAAGCCTCTAGCAGATATCCGGACAACAGAAGATCGACACTCTGCAACAGCAACTTTCGCAGACAACCCTACCCTTTTGAAATCCAACAAGTACCCAGCCACTGCAACCAAGAAACTACTACCAATGCCTTCGATGACAATGAAATGGATTAAAATATGGAATATTACAATAAACGAAGACAAATCAGTCCATATCAATTTCACGACGAAAAAACGATATGACCCTGTACCGATTACTATAAAGAATGAAACTATTAAAATTAACAAACAAGCTCAATACCTAGGAATACACCTGGATGGCAAATTGACCTGGAATGACAAATCTATCGCCTCATAGGAAAACGATCCAAGTTATTTATTGACAACAAAATTTTACTTTACAAGGCAGTCTTCAAACGAATTTGAATTTACAGAGCGAAAATGTGGAGAACAACAATCCAAAATTCTTCGATAGTCAACGCATCTTGGTTCGACTCAAATGCTGACATACGCGGCGGCCTAAATATATGAACCGTTCACGAAGAGATTAAGACAACTAGCCAAAACCACATACTTAAATTATCTTTTCATCCCACCGAAGAGGTCAACACACTAATCCAGAGAGAAGCCAATAATAATCGCCGACTGAGAAGATGTAAACCAACCAAACTTGCAAATAAGGCTTTTAAGACACAAGTCATAACTAAAACTCCAAAATACTAATTGCAATCCCAGGACAGATGTAAACATACAAAAACCGAAATTGACAACAAACTCAATACTAATATATAAAATTCTGTGTCAAACACCATTTTCGGTAGGTGATCAAAGAAAACCCAGTTATCCACTGTAAAACCTGCACTTTCTGGTGTAATATTTAAATGACCCAGATCAAAACGGTGCAGGGAAATAACTTCACGGGCAATAACTTCACATGGGCAATAACTTCACCTCGAGTGGGCAATAACTTAATTTTTTTTTTGTGAAGTTATTGCCCACAATAGGTGAGCAATATCTTTACTTTTTTGTGGGAAATAAATTCTCTTAACATTTTATGATAAATCAAGAACCGTACCTCGCACCTACTCCAAATCAAACAGTGACCCCAAGCGGGGGGTTACAGGGGCCAGCATGCCCCCCCCCCCCCTAATAGGTATTGAACTGTTTATGGAATCTACTTGCGATTTCGCAACTAATCCCATAAACAGTGCAATGCATATGGGGGGCATGCTGCCCCTTACAACCGCCCTGCTTAGGGTCACTGTATGATTTGGAATGGATGCAAGGGTCTTTAGTTATAATAGACAAATTCTCAAATTATAGGTGGGAAATAACTTCACAAAATATACGGCGAAGTTATTGCTCAGCATCAGTGGGCAATAACATCACAAAAAAAAGGTGAAGTTATTGCCCACTCGTGGTGAAGTTATTGCCCATGTGAAGTTATTGCCCGTGAAGTTATTTCCCTGCACCGATCAAAACATAACTAGTTAATAAAACAGCTGAACTCAGAGAATTACAAAACAGAATGACGTCACAAAAACAAAATAAAAGAAAGCAAACAGCACCCTGATTTTACAGGAAAACACGTAATGTATAGCTAGGTGGGAGGGTAAAACGAGGTGGAGGTTGCCCCAAATCCGCTGGCAGCAATAGGTTGCGGTTGCGCGGCGTTTACTCGTCGGTGGGGTGGGAGCTTGCTGCCTAGCTATAGTGATAGGTTTTGATAGAGTGAAAAGAAATTATTAGACGAGAAGTAAACGGAATTCAAGAGCAAATCAATGTAAAACTAGAAAAAGCTATACAAACATAGGGACGGGCTACAGTCCGCTTGGGCGAACTGTTGGATACCCTATTCTTATTCCTATCGCTCATAAGTGGGCGTGACAAAAGTCTAAGTATGGTTGAATTGTTAAGAACGCTTTACATATTTTGTTATATAACATTTAAAGGATTTTATCAAAAAAAATACGCTCCCTAGCTCAAACTTGGGTGTTTCAATAAAATTGTTTTATTTAATTGTGGGCGTGTCAGTAGGCGGATTTAAAAAAAATTAACACATGAGAATAAAGGGCCCCTAGAGAGTATATATTATAAATTTCAGCTCCCTAGCTCAAACTTTGAATTTTCAAAAAAAAAAAAATTAATTGTGGGCGTGTCAGTGGGCGGATTTTGAAAATATTTACACATGAGCATAAAGGGCCCATAGAGAGTATATATTATAAATTTCAGCTCCCTAGCTCAAACTTTGGATTTTCAAAAATTAATATACCCTTAGAATAGGGTATAAAAAAATTATTTTATTTATTTGTGGGCGTGTCAGTGGGCGGATTTTGAAAATTTTCTATCCCGAGCAGTTTTAGGAGTCATAGATCATATATAAAAAATTTCAGCTTTCTAGCTCAAAATTCGATTTTTTCCAAAATTTTGTTTTTTTTGAGTTTGTGGGCGTGTCTGTGGGCGGATTTCAAAAATTCGTAAACTTGATTATTTCGGGACCCTAGAGAGTATATGGTTAAAATTTCAGCTCTCTAGGTCCAGTTTAAAGGCCTAATTTTTGCCGACAGACTGACGGACGGACGGACATGGCTAGATCGACATTACTATCGATGCTGATCATAAATATAATAACTTTTATGGGTCTACGGGCAATATTAAGGTATGTTACAAACTATGCGTCAAAATTAATATACCCTTAGAATAGGGTATAAAAAGTGACGCTGACGATTCGGGTGTTGCGAAATATTTCGGACTTGATCTGCCCGTTTGCATCTGGTGAGAACCTAGATGCACCATGACTATCCCGCGTACAGTGTTAAGGATAATCATTGTAATTCGTATTGAAATACATTTTAAATGTAGGATAGTATGCAAAGACATAATCTGGGGATATTGATTTCAATAAGTGTTATTCAATGACAATCCCAATTAATCCATCTCGTATACATATTAAATTGTGGAATATTTAATTCGAAATTAGGTATATAATATTTAGCTTACTCGGTTTTAGGCGTATAATAAAAAAAAAACATGGTTTATAGGCTTTTAAGTTCATTTGTTCAACAGACATTTATATATTTAGTTTTAAGGGTGTAGAATCTTTCCTTTATAGATTTAATTATTTAATAGCCACCTTTCCGGTGGGGGATAGCTGTTAATAAAAGACCTTGTTTTACTTGAATAGATCTGCATTTCTTTATATAATTGCTTGGTATTTATACACCATTTTTTCTTACTACGCTAACTTAATTATATGTAATTGATTGTTTGATTTATTACGGGTTCCATACTATGTCATTCAGTGCTGTTCGGTTGTTGTGCTGACACGTCTGTTGCAATGTTACTCAACTACTTGATGTAGGTCATGATTGAGAAACATGTTTATGGGCAAGCTGCTGATGTTTCTTCTGGTAAGTTAGTGTATTATTATTTGGACGATGAATCCAACATTTTGCCAACTCCGACATTGTTCAAACCTGTAATATCAAACCTGTGATCCGTCATGTTCCTGTGTTCTTTTACTTCACTGTTGGCAGAGTGATTAATAATTCTTCGGTGATTAAGTATCATAGCCAATACACAGAAGATCACTATAACGACTGCAAAGAAAAGAATGAGCAAAATCCAATTGTCCAATACCAGTGTTTTCTGATGTTGTGTTCATGTATCCGGTTGATCGCGTCGGATGCCTCTCGATGGTTGAATATTGGCACCGCCATTAAATCATTATTCAGCGGGATGACGGTTTCATTTGTAAAATAAACTGGAGCCTGAGTTGATACGAAGTTGTTAATAGTAGCGATTAATTTGTTAAAGGACATTACTACTCTAGTTTCCTTAAAAAATGTTGCCTCTAATCGGACGAATTTTGATTGTATGACGCAGTCTGGGGTCACATGAATGATACCCGTGTCTTTTAGAATCACTTCCTCTCGACTTGAGCCACAAATAACGAATACCGGAGTTTTCTCTGGTGTAGCGAACATTCACGTATTATGACTCCATATTTCTTGAATGACTTGGTGGCGCAGTGGCTCAACGGTTAGTGCGTCTGCCTTGATCAGAATCATAATTATAGTTAGAATATGTTAAGTAGTTTAAGTAAGTAGAGTAGGTAGTTTGTAATTTGTTTTTTTTTTATATAAAAATATAAAATTTGATAAAGATGCCGAGTTTTCTTAACAATTTTCTCGATGAAAACATAATATGTAAGATTAGTTCGTAAAATAGTTTTTACGCCGAAAGGCAATAATTATAAGATAGAGTTAAGTTTAGGGCGTCCGCATAAGGATCAATAATCTAGAATAAGTATCCTGTTAATTTTAAGTTAGATTTAATCATTTTTGTCTAGTATTTAAGTTGATATAAGCTAATAATTAATAAAAATTAATTTAAAAGTAAAAGTAAAGTGCGTCTGCCTACTAATCGAAAGGTCCCCGGTTCAATTCCGGGGCCAAATAACATCTTGAGTTTTTTTCCACTGCCCCACCTCTTGCGAACGTCTGACAAACATCCAAGAGTATCAATTGTCATGAGAAGCTTCTCAAATTTGCCATTCGGATTCGGCTTAAAATTGTAGGTCCCTTCCACTTCGCAAAGAAAGTGGTTGGAGAAGCTAGGTTGTAGGCCCTCTATGGGCCGTTAATGCCTAATATTTTTTTTTTAATGAATGACTTTAGGTACATATTCGTATAATGCATGGATCAAACACTTTTATATACATGTGACTATGTATCTCACCTTAGAAAGAATCTAAGCTTTAACAAATTATGAAACTGTTAAAACCCTCTTATAGGCATTGGTTTTGACACATTCATTGGTGGGCATGACCTTACACGATTTTGTTGTCGCATACATTAAATAGTCAAAGGAAAAGCACATTTTTTTGTTGACCAAAAGTTTGGCTTTGGCTGCTTTCTGTGCAACAAAGTGGAACTCTAGTCTAAAGGTATCAATGCCCTATTAGAGTACAAACACGATGGTTCAGTGGCTAAACTTAAGGACAGTCGCCCATGGTGTCATTATGAACACAAGTGCAAAATCTCACACTTGTTTGTGGTATTGAGGAAGTGTCGGATTAGATGAAGGCAAAAAATATTGTTTGAAAAACTTCATCCTTCTCCCATTTAAAAATAATAAACCGTATCCTTTGATATACAATTTTTTGCTCCCATATTTTATTCAACTATTTGAACATAAGAAAACATGCGGAAAACACTCTCGAAATCGTATACTGTACATGATTCTATAAGGAAAAATGTTATTCCCTTGTGTAAAGCTCACCATAAGAACGGATGGAACACTGGGCAACGACAACTAGTGGAGGTCAAATGGAGAATGAAAATTCTCCTGGACATCCTGGCAAAATTTTTGAAGAACTCTGTTCTTCCTGTTTGAATTTCCGGTCAAGTTTGCTCAGCATAAGGTTTGTTTTTCCAAAAGAGTTCCTATTCCGGTCTGCCCGATAGGATGTTGGTCTGCTGTCTTGAATGGCGACCACTACTACCAGTGTATGACTTAACCAACCGTTTTGTCCTTGTTTTAAAGCAAATAAATTGCATAAAAAAAGACGGACGGCGAAAAAGAAATAATAAAACAACGATCCAGACAAGAGAGCCCGGCATGGTTCGTTGCAAAGTAAAATTGGCCAGTTATTGCGGATAGAAATGGAGAGGTTCTTTCTGTAGAGAGAAGTTCAGTTTTAATATTGAAGAACAGTTAGGGGGTGTGCAGAAAGCACTAATTACAATGCTGGGGTGTATTGTTCACTACCACTCACCAAAGGATGAACGCTTTTAGTATGTCCTGTAATTGATTTATTTTATTTTGGATTCATCCAGTTATTAATCAGGAAAGGCGAGCCATGGAGACGAGATTTTACATATTTTACTCTCATATGAGCAAACACTGACATATGTATAATAATTGCAAAAGGTAAATTCGCTATTTCAAAAGGCTGCAAGCATCTGGTAATGAATTGTTTGCTAAGTGAACAATTTCTCTTTACTAAATTATTTAGCAGTGACCACAATATAAAAATTTTTCATCATAGCTTAGTGGTTTTGTCTGACAAGCAACTGAAAAGCCCTTTGAAAATTATGTTCACGCTTTTTAAAATAAAACAAAAAAAGAAAATAAAGAAGACAGCAGCAAAATACACGCGAGAAAAATTAAAAATAAAATACGTCTTCTTTTTTTAGTGACGAGGTTATGACCAGGAATAAAGTGATTATAACATTCCTACTTTACTGCATCTCTACTGGTTCGTCTGTGAGGTTCGCAGTTTGACCTCAAAAAATATCGGCAGGATAACGGATCTCAAATAACTTTGTTACTGGGGCCAATCAACTGCTGGTGTTGTTGCATTGGTGTAATTCAGGAGTTTTAAGGACTACCTCTCTTTCGCGATTGCATTGTAACGTTGAGTGATATTGCTTTTTTGACGGGGTTCGTAGGATCTCTCCCTTGAACATGACAGTACCAACTACTACTACACCCCCCACCACCTTCGGGATAGGGGGTAGACCTTACGCTAGGTAGGCATGCCGGTCGTAAGAGGCGACTAAAATCCAAACTGGGGGTGGTTCCCCACCAGGCGCGACCACAGGTGGTTCATAGGGGAGCCTCTCTTCATTCCAATAGACAGACAGCTGATTGCTGCGCTGTTTCTGATGACGCTTAGCTAACCGGACAGGCTGAACGAGCTCCAGAAGCGGTACTCACCGTTGGGCTTCTGTCTTAGAGCCAGCGAAGGAGGAAACAGAGGAAAGCGGCAATCGCGCGGCGCAAAGAAACTGAACTAGTTGAAGGTGCAAACCCCAACCGAGCGAATCGAAAAAAAACGCTGCCTCCTCTTCCAATAGCTCAAACAGGAATAAACGGAGGATGAGGTCTTCGAGCACTCCTGCCGTTGGAACTGCATACTGAACTCCACTGAAATACCTCTAACTGATGGAGGTCCCCGCGCACAAAATCTGGATGGAATCTGGACCGTTTCTGCAAGCAGCAATGATGCAGCACCAGTGGACAGAAATTGGCTATCCCGGTAGGACCTATCTCAAAGAAAAACATAGGGACGGGCTACAGTCCGCTTGGGCGAACTGTTGGATACCCTATTCTTATACGCTCATAAGTGAGCGTGACAAAAGTCTAAGTATGGTTGAATTGTTAAGGACGCTCTACATATTTTGTTATATAACATTTAAAGGATTTTATCAAAAAAAAAAAACGAAACTTTTGTAAAAAACCGCTCCCTAGCTCAAACTTTGGTTTTTCCATAAAATTATTTTATTTAATTGTGGGACACGCCCAGTAAGCGGATTTAAAAAAAATTAACACATGAGCATAAAGGGCCCATAGGGAGTATACATATATTATAAATTTTAGCATAGCTGAAACTTTGGATTTTCAAAAAAAAAATTTTTTTTTAAATTATGGGAGTGTCAGTAGGCGGATTTTGAAAACATTTACACATAAGCTTAAAGGGCCCCTAGAGAGTATATATTATAAATTTCAGCTCCATAGCTCAAACTTTGGATTTGCAAAAAAAATTATATTATTATATATTATAAATTTCAGCTCCCTAGCTCAAATTTTGGTTTTTCAATAAAATTGTTTTATTTAATTGTGGGCGGATTTTGAAAATTTTATATCCCGACCAGTTTTAGGAGTCATAGATTATATATAAAAAATTTCAGCTTTCTAGCTCAAAATTTGATTTTTTTTTAAATTTTGTTTTTTTGCGTTTGTGGGCGTGTCTGTGGGCTGATTTCAAAAATTCGTAAACTTGATTATTTCGGGATCTTAGAGAGTATATGGTAAGAATTTCAGCTCTCTAGGCCCAGTTTGAAGGCCTAATTTTTGCCGACGGACGGACGGACGGACGGACGGACATGGCTAGATAGACATTACTATCGATGCTGATCATAAATATAGTAACTTTTAGGGGTCTACGGGCCATATTAAGGTATGTTACAAACTATGCGTCAAAATTAATATACCCTTAAATAGGGTATAAACACGGTAATTATATTTACGCAGATGAACCTCGAACATTTGAAGGCTGGTAGGTACTGCTCTCATCACCAAAAAGCTTTCCGTGTTGGGTTTGAAAAAATGCATCTGTGGCCTTGAAGGTGTTCGTGGCACCGCTATGGGCTTGTCTTGTTGTGTTGAACCTTCTCCCAGCGACTAAGCTTGGACAATTTTGTTTAAAAGATTTGGTTGCTGCAGCTATAAGCTACGAAACGAATAGAGATTGGAAGACCTGCGTCGTGGCGTAAGCTTATTTACCCTATGATTCGGTAGTGCCTCCACCACCAAAGGAAATTGCTGAAATCATAGACTATTGCGACACCGGGAAGATGGGCATATACTCTATCCAACAAAAATTGTCAGTAGAGGGAAGATAGGATGTCTCTCAGTCTGGTTGCAATGACTTACATAAATCGGTCCCTCTTTAAAGCTCTCACAGGGTTGCCGTAGTGTGTATGATAATTCGCCATAACTCAGAAACAATTCTATTAGGATTACCATCTTCCAATTTAAAATAAAAATATTGCGGAACGAAATAAATTCCCTTTATTTTTTTCCTTTTTCTAATAATAGGCGCGTTTTTAACACAAAAAAAAATCAAAACGAAAAATATATCACTGTAATCCAATTTATTCATTATAAATATTGTAAAACATAAAATACTAATTTCTAATATCACTACTCAACTAATCCGATGAGTAGTTACTACTACTGCTCTCGTTATTTAGGTCTATTATGAACCTTTCAACTGCTTTCTCGGTAAAAACGTCCATTTCCCACACATTTGCCTCAACAACCTGTTTAACGTGTTTTACACATCGATGCCATTTTTCCTTGTCAACCCTTGTAAGTGCTGTCGTTAGTAAGTCTCTTATTTCAGCCATTTTAAATGACTTGTTTCGGCTTGCTACAAACCGTTTCACTTGAGCCCAAACCAATTCTATTGGATTTAGGTCAGAGTGATAAGGCGGCAAGCGAAGCACTTTATTTCCCGCATTTTGAGCCATTTCATCCACGACGTATGTTTCATACTTGGCTTTGTAACGTTTAACGATTTCAAGCAACCCATTGTATGATTGCATCCCTACCTAACTTGAGATCTTCCTTTTGGGAATTCCCTTATTCAATGGCAAAACAGGCGTTATTCATCGGAAAAACAAAGACATCATACAAACAGGTACATATAATGAGATGAAAGTATGTATTTATGTTTGTTTTTTTATTTGAACGAACGAATTTTAGGAAAATTACAACAACAATTCCTTGGTATGACAGTGGTTTGGTTTTTATTTCAGTGGCAATTCTTGCATTTGAGTGCCGTGAGAGTATCTACAGGCACCACTGGTAGAAAAAAAGCTCCTCCTTAAGGCCTGTACTGACAATTTTTGTTGGATAAAGTATAGTTATATGTTGCGATGTCAATGCTCAGAACTTTGTTTGGGGCAGCAGCAAATGCAACATGCGAGGAAACCATGTCCTGGATTTCCTTATATCGTCTGATCTTACCATCAACAATCAAATGAAGACTGAATATGCTTCAGGGAGGAGTAGGGAAAACTCTCAAAACTCCAATCAAACTCAGGACGAGACAAAAGGTAGAGGAAACTGTTCAGTACCTGAACAGTGCAATTACTAGCTATTTTGAACTGACGTGCCCAGTAAACAAAACCTCTGGCAGAACGACGGTTCCCTGGTGGAACTCGGAACTGTGGAGAATCCGAAGAGAAGCTAGAAAACTTCTAAATAAGTCACTCAAGACTAATTCGGAGGAATCTCTACCGATCGAAGCAGAAGGAATAAAAGAAGTTAATTCGGGAATCGAAAAGTGCTTCTAATAGGAATTAGAACCGCGTGTCCCATCTACAGAGTTGAGGTAGATAATATACGTGGTATCACAATGGACCTAGATTGGTCTAAGTGTGTCGGCTTCTCTGACAGCCACCTAAACCTAACCTAACCTTCCTCGTGTTCAGGACTGGATCTGGCCAGACTCTGAGCCTGGAAAGGGATGCAGTCGAATCTTCATGGATGGCTCCAAAACCGATCAAGGATCTGGTGTGCTGATGTCTTCTTGGAGAGCGACACCATTATACTCTTCAAAGCAATTATTGTGATTGGTTCACGCCTGGTATCCAACGTTTGCTTGTTGTTAGGGACAGGGCGAAGAGGCGATGGAGAAGATTTAAAATCCCCGAGTTCTTCAATGAGTTCAAGACAGCTAGGAACAATGCTAAAAGAGAGATAAGGATTGCAAAGAACAAATTTTTCATGTCTAAGTTCAAGCCCGACCTAAGTAAAACAAAGACATGGAATAATTTAAAGGAGTTAGGCATTGGGGAAAAAAAGGCAGCTGATGCAGATACCTGTGAAAAAAGTCCTGACGAATTAAACATCGATTTTGCTGCTCCTTCAGTAAACTCGAATGTTCCTGTCGACAGAGAAGAAACCCCCTACATCGTTGAAGAATTACGAGTACTTACTCCAGTAACTTCTAGAGATTTTTGTTTTCAAAGGATTTATGAATATGACGTACTTAAAGCCATCACCGCCATTCAATTGAACGCCATCGGCTTGGATGGAATGCATCCAAAATTCTTAAAAATGATAATGCATGGAGTACTACCCGAAATTACATACATTTTGAATAATATTATAACCTACTCCATGTATCCGAAATCTTGGAAGGCTTCTAAGATCATCCCAATTACTAAAAGCTCAAACTCGAGGAAGAAAGAATACCGTCCATCTCGATATTACCATTCATATCGAAAGCTTTTGAAAAACTTATGAGTCAACAAATTCACTCATACCTTAATGAGTTCAATCTTCTGTCACCGCACCAATCCGGTTGTAGACCAACGCGTAGCTGTACTACAGCGCTTCTGAATTTGGTGGACGACCTTCCCATTGAAATGAATGAAGATCGTATAACATCGCTCATATTGCTAGATTTTTTGAAAGCCTTCAATATTGTGCCCATGAAATATTAATTATTAAATTAAAACACTGTTTTAATTTCAACCCGACGGCTTTAAGACTGATGGAAAGCTACTTAAATGGGCGTACTCAAGCTGTGTATATTAACGAGACATTATCCAACTTTATTATAACCAGAGCCGGCGTTCCACAGGGATCAATAATGGGTCCGTTATTGTTCACCTTATTCAATAATGACATTCCATTAGTGTTAAAGTACTGCAAGGTTCAAATGTATGCCGATGACGTCCAGCTGCACTTAAGCTTTCCATTGGGTGTAATTGAGGATGCCACTCAGCGACTGAATGAAGACCTCAATTCTGTAGTCACTTGGTCGCGAAAAAATAAGCTTCGGCTTAATTCCGGCAAAAGTCAAGCAATTGCAATCAGCTGTTTAAGTATCGATACACAAAGCTTACCTCAAATTTTTGTTGATGGATAAGAGTTGACATACGTCACCAGCGTCAAAAATCTCGGTGTAACTGTTAACCAAAATCTCACTTGGGAGAATCATATTATAAAAACCGTCTCTAAAGTTTATGGATCCCTGCGCGCTCTGTATCAAGTAGGAAAAGATCTGCCGTTTAGGATCAAAGCGATGTTGGTTAAGTCACTTCTGCTGCCCATTCTTTTTTACGCACATCCAGTCTTTTATAACTTAGACAGTCTTAGCTCCCGAAAGTTAAGGGTAGCAGTAAATAGTACAGTGAGATTTGCCTATAACTTGGGTCGAAGGGAACACATTTCTGAATATGTAAGGCATTTTCTTGGAATGGACTTACAAAAATATCTCGACCTTAAAATATTGACTTTCCTATTCACTCTCAGACAAAACAGAAACCAGAATATCTTTTCCAAAGGTTACAATTTGCATCTTCTTCGGCCAGAAGTAGAAGTTTTGTTCCGCCAGCATATAACTATAATGTGACACAAAAACAATTTTTTGTATACGCCGTAAGACTTTGGAATTCGCTTCCGGTTCATATCAGAAGATCTTCAGGAATGAGCGATTTTCAAAGACAAATCAAACAACACTTTTGAATTTAACTTTTGAATTTAATTTTAATTATTTAACTGCTATAGGGTTTTAGGGAATTTTAGCTTATTATTTTTATTTATTTTTTTTCTCTTTTTAAGTAAAATATCCAATCAATATAAATACATTTTTGGCATTTAGATCAATTTGAAATAATTGTAAAATATACTTGTACCTTAATGTACCAACCTTGTCAATAACTGTAACACACTTAAAAGATTGCATTGTATCTATGTGTTAACATGAATTATAAATAAAATACAAATACAAATACAAATTATACTTTTGTTCTCTTTAGGCAAACATGCGTCAGTCTTCCAAACAGAGACCTATGCTATCCTAATGGCCATTCACTTAGACTTGTCAGGGACCCGGGTCATAACGGGATCACGAAAAATTAGATTTCCAATGAACTTGCTAGAAAGGGCTCAGAGGAGGACTTCTCAGGACATGAACCAGCGATATGACTGCCTGCGTCCTTGGCCAGGGCGTCCATTCACGATTGGTTTTCAATTATATATGGCCGATGGCATGACTCTCCAGGGTGCAGACAGACTAAGCAAATTTTCCCCGACGTCTGTAAAAAATCGATACCTTAAGGTACTACGCCTAAGCGATGACACCATCTGCGAAGCCTGGGGAGAAAGCGACGACACTGCGGAACACTTCCTCTGTGATTTTCCTGCTTTTACTCGTATCAGGAGGCAGGTTTTTGGTGCTGATATTGTGAGTGCTGTAAACCTAAGCTCCTTATCATTGAAGCGCCTACTGGTCTTTCTTAGGAAAAGGATTAAAATCAAACAGTAAAAGTGGTGTATCTTCCTGGAAGTATAATGGACCCGTATTGACTCTGAGTGCTCCAGTGTAGAAAGTCTCGCACACCGACAAAAAAAAATGTTCCTCTACGATTCTTTCACATACACAACACGGGGGCTCTTGGGATGGATCCCTTACGCAGAGCACACACGTCATGACAAAATTGTGTAGATGTTATTAATTTTCGTTGTATAATGCAACAAACCTCTGCTATAAACCCTTGAGTGGACAAATCCGATACTACATCCAGATGTAATGTTAAATCGAACGGGCCACAAAACGTGTAAAAGGCCACAAAAGTCAACACCAGTTTTTTCTAACGGTCTGGAAGGCTGCACTCTGTCAGATGGAAGGTTTCCCATTAGTTACATTAGTAAAGGGCCCAACCAATAGAATCCGTTGGATAGTTTACTTTGACTCATTATACCCTATTCTAAGGGTATATTAATTTTGACGCATAGTTTGTAACATACCTTAATATTGCCCGTAGACCCCTAAAAGTTACTATATTTATGATCAGCATCGATAGTAATGTCGATCTAGCCATGTCCGTCCGTCCGTCCGTCCGTCCGTCGGCAAAAATTAGGCCTTTAACCCTGCACCCGTCCTTGGGGTACATTTGTACCCCAAGCTACTTTCAAACCAAAATTCAAAACATATCCAAACACAATATGACACTGAATCAATGTTTTTCTGATTTGCCAATTCTTCTTTTATTTGATAGATTTGTTTGCGACCGAAATTTATAAATATTTGGCTTTCAAAAAGCAGATTAATCAAGTGAGCACTATGCGTCTTTGGGGTACATTTGTACCCCGGCAATTTTTCCACGGCAAACGTATGAGTTCGGTTTTTTAATGTGTAAACATTTTTGCTCTCGGTAGGGGCTAGTTGGAAATATCTAGCGTCAGATTTCGTCATCGTCAGATTTTCATTACCACGTGAGTTAATCGCTGCTCGACAGGTCACCGCAATTAAACGAAGTTTGGCGCGGTTAGTACGTAGATGGGTGACCGTTTGAGAACAACCGCGTGTCGTTGCTTTTTTTTTATTTTATATACATATTTCTTTATATATTTTCCAGTTTTAATTATGTTCAATTTTAGAGATTATTATGTAATTACGAAACACCGGAAAGTTGTGTGAAAGTAGATTTGTTTTGAATAATATTGAGGTTGTATAGCTTGAAATTTGTTGTACATCAGTTGAAGGTAAGAGGAAAAATATCGATTTGTACTTCGGAAACCGATGGCCGATTTATGAATGTCACTTTTAGTTGTATGTAATAAGGTTATTTACCAAGTGGTCCTTGGAGAACCAAATAAGGTCCTTAAGCCCGAAAAAAACATTTTTTTCAAAAACTCCTAAAAAACCGCGCAGTATATGTATTGTGTTCAATGTTATTTGACTAACAGATCCTTGGAAAACAAAAAGGTCCTTAAAAGTAGAAAAAAGTATATTTTTCCAAAATGTCATTAGAATCCACACGGTATATCTGTGTTTAATGCTATTTGACTAAGAGGTCCTTGAAACAACAAAAAAGGTCCTTAAAAGTCGAAGAAAGGATATTTTTCCAAAATGCCGTTAGAATCCACACGGTATATCTATGTTCAATGTTATTTGACTAAGAGGTCCTTGCAACAACAAAAAAGGTCCTTAAAAGTCGAAGAAAGGATATTTTTCCAAAATGCCGTTAGAATCCACACGGTATATCTGTGTTCAATGTTATTTGACTAAGAGGTCCTTGCAACAACAAAAAAGGTCCTTAAAAGTCGAAGAAAGGATATTTTTCCAAAATGCCGTTAGAATCCACACGGTATATCTGTGTTCAATGTTATTTGACTAAGAGGTCCTTGCAACAACAAAAAAGGTCCTTAAAAGTCGAAGAAATGATATTTTTCCAAAATGCCGTTAGAATCCACACGGTATATCTGTGTTCAATGTTATTTGACTAAGAGGTCCTTGCAACAACAAAAAAGGTCCTTAAAAGTCGAAGAGAGGATATTTTTCCAAAATGCCGTTAGAATCCACATGGTATATCTGTGTTCAATGTTATTTGACTAAGAGGTCCTTGCAACAACAAAAAAGGTCCTTAAAAGTCGAAGAAAGAATATTTTTCCAAAATGCCATTAGAATCCACACGGTATATATGAGTTCAATGTTATTTGAATGAGGGGTGCTAGGAACAACAAACATTTTGGTAAAATATCCGTGCCGTTTCTAAAGACATTTTGGGAAAATATCCTTTTTCGGGTTTAATTATTGTGGCTCCAAGGACCTCTTTGTAAAATAACATGATTTAAAATAAAAGGGACATTCAATCAATTTTTATTTTAAACGCAATATGCATATCAAATCCCAATAAATTATCACCATTATAGTAAAACAATAAATTTTGATTTAGTTATTAGTTATTACCTAGGCAGCTAAAAAGCTACAGCTAAAAACTAACCAACTTTTAGTTGTCATCCGCAACTAACTTTGGCAACCTAACGACCTTAGTTACACAACCTGCAACTAATACCTAATAGCAACTATTAGTTGTCATGATGATAGCTAACCACCAAATCGATTGCATTTTTAGCGCAGCTAATTTAACTACGTTAGCTACTTAGTTATGGCGTTAGCTAGATAACAAATAGCTACCTAACGCGCAACTGTGCCTACATGTTTACACATCAACTATACCGTGAGTGCAGCGTGGCTCACACCTTTTTTTTCGTGATCGTTCATGCAATACAGTTCTTTTTCGAATATGCCATACTAAGCTTTGAATTCAGTAGTTTCTGTTCGGTTTTCAAAGTGCGTAGGTATCAGTGGCGAGGCGTGGATAATTTTAAAAGGGAAGACGTTGAAAAATTTAGTCACCTATAAAAATAAAAATCTTTAAAACCTGAAATAAAATAATTTTTAATGGGGATATTGTATCTACATAATATGCATTCCACATTGACTTAGCAAAAATATTCTAGCCACATTTTTTATACTTCAAGACATTAATATTTCAATCAACAATGAGCTTAAAGCATAACAAAAGTGGCTTCAAAAGAAGCCGGTCTTGACAGACGCATGATACAATAACTTAAAAAAATTCAGCATAATGTGGATAGTAATTTTAAAATAAGAAAATTCAGAAGAATTATATGGATAATTCTTTATATTTGTTAAAATATAAAAACGATACAAATAATAATGTCAGCAATAAAAATAAATCAAAATTAAAAACAGCTAAAATTCACACACTTAAAAAAAAAGTGAAAAGTTTTGTTAAAATATTAGTTCTTTATAATTATTTGTATTCTAATGCTATTCGACGATCTTTTTTGATAAACTCTGCCAATACCCTTTCATAGAAGTTTGGTCTATTTTTAATTTTAAGAAGAAGTCTTCTTTCTATCGATATGAGGGCTAAATCAGAGAGCCTATCCTCGCCCTGTGAGTTTCTTAAATAAGTATGAATTCTTTTTAAAGCAGAAAAAGACCTCTGAACGGAGGCGACGGAAATGGGAAGTGTTAAAAGTAAACTACTTAAGTTTAAGACTTGAGGGAACACTTCTTTCAATGCTTCACTATTCAAATGGTTGTGAAGGTCGAGAACCTCAAACTGCCGAAGTGACGACGAAGAATATAAAACATTAAGTTCATTTTTTAATGCCATGAAGTCAAAAATTCTAGGAAAAAACTTAATTAGGGAAGATATTTTTACATCTGGACTGGAACGAGAAAAAGTGTCATACTTCAAATTATTTAGTAAATCCAAAAATGTAAGATTACTAAATGATTTATATCTGGCATTTATTTGGCTAACTATATTGTCTTTAATTTCAACAAAAAGGCGCTTATAATTCGTCTTCAAATCGAAGTCAAGCAACCTGCGTTTACGTGGAGGTTCGATGCAATCATTTACGCTGTCATAAATAACTTCAAACATATTTAAAAAGTCAGAGCTTATCCATGACTCAAAACGTTCGATTTCTTGCTTGGCATAACTAACGTCTGTTTGTTTTTTTTTGAATTAAATTAAATAATACATCGGTCTTTGCAAATATTTCAGAAAGGGTATGAAGCAAAAAACAGAATTCCTTGCTCTCTAATTTATTTAATAAACTTTCTGCCATCGAAAGTGTGTCAGTATCCCATTCCCTAGAGTCATTAATTATTTTACTAAAAGTTTCAATTATATCTATTCTACAGTTAAAGATTACGTTTATTATTCTTGAATGATAATGCCATCGAGTTTCCGATACTCCTGGCATGCGTCGATTGGAAATTTGTTTTAAAAGATTGGACCGCTTTGTGGATTTATTAAAAAATCGAACGATGCTATTAGTATAGCCAAAAAATAGTTTAAGTTCTGCTATGTTTTCTAGAGATCGGGATAGTACTAAATTTAAAACATGTGCATAACAAGGAATAAAATTTGCCATCGGGCAAAAAAAGCGGCACCATCGTAGGATTGTCCTATTAACTTTTCCTTGCAGTCGTATGTTTCAAGAATTTTAAATATATGATTGGATAACTCATTTGCATTACGACTTGCGCTAACGTCAAAAAATCCAAGAAATCTTTCTTGTATACCATCCTCTGACAAGTACCGAAATATGGCACTCAGTTGTTCCCTATGACTCAAATCTGGTGTTTCGTCGATCATAATCGACACGAACCGAGCATCCTTGATTTCCGTTTTAATTTCGGATTTAATAACCGCCGCGATACTATGTATCAAATCGTTTTGAATATCGTTGGATAAACCTGAAAAAATTGGATTGTGTGTACTTGAACACTGCTCTAAATGGGATTCCAATAAAGTGTCATATTTAGATAAAAAATAAACCGCTTCGACATAATTGCGACGATTATCTGAACTAGACCTTTCATCATGACCGCGAAATGCTAACTCCTGTCTGCCTAATAACATGACCGTGTCAATAAAACGTTCCATTAGTTTCCGACTTTTATCTACTTTTTTATTATGAACAACGAAAGAATTTCCTAAAGAAGTTTCAATGCGATTCGTGCCGAATTCGTGTAGGGATAAACAACAACGAATATGTTTTTCTGTCTTAATATGTTTTTTCGAAGAATTAACTAAATTATTTATATCAGTGAAACCCGTTCGGCTCCAAACACTGGCGGAGTTTGAAAAAAGAAGACAAGGAAAACAAAACATTTTATTAAGCTTGCAACTCCCAGTTAGCCACTTATATTTTTGGTATAAGGAAACATTAAAATGTGTCACAAAACCATCTCTCCTTTGGTAATTAATATTTATAAAAGGCATAGAGCGCCCTACGTCTATAACTTTTTTTTTATCAAGAAAAGATAGCTTACTAAAACTATTTGAATCCTCCAGGAGGAAATCAGTTAAACAGCAATCTACACTAATCAAAGACATTTCCAAAAAAAATCTAAAACTGCACTAAAATTAAGAAGCTAAAATGTTTTTATCAGTAAGTTGGTAATAAAAGAAACTAAAAAATTATACATTAACCTTCACTTTCACTTTCACATCTAACTTTTCACTATTTTAATTTAAGATTTTATCAAATTGGCTTTACAAAACACTAGATTTTTTCAAGTTATTGCACTTGTGCAACGCAGTCTGTCAATAAATTCCAACTGATTCTAAATTAAAATTTGAATTCCTGCTTAAAAAAAAAACAAGTGTCGGTATTTTATTTGACATGAACTTCTCTTGAGCGATATGCTGAATTTACTCTGCTGACAAATTGCCATAATATTCTACCATATTTTATTTCATAAGACAAAAGTATAACAATAAATTTGTAAAAACATCGAAGCATTAACTATCACAAGAGAGAAAAATGAAAGCTCAACTTCTTACATCAACACGCATATCAATATCAACATCAAATTCAAAATCAAGAATCAACCCACATAACACATTCCGATATTATGTCATAAGAAAAAAGAAATAAGTCAAAGAACACCGTGTTATTAGACACAATGTTGCAAAAATAACGAGTCAAACGTAGCACCTGCATTCCTGCAACATGTTGATATCTTCCGATTGAAACGCAATGCTAATCGCAAAAGGGTAGAGCTGATAACACCACATCTCAAGGATCGATGCAAGCTTCCGTTGAAAAAATCTACTTTTGAAGCGATGAAATTGATCGGCTTCAAGCCGCCGATTCCTCCTTCGACAATTCCGCATGCCAGTGAACAGGTAATAACAAAAGATTTTTTTTTGCACATCTACTCATGTAATTCTCTTCTCTTTATCCATTTTCATTTATTTTTAGAACAATATGCAGCGATGTGTTCCTTGCAAAAGCGCCCGCACTGCAAAAGTTGATGTAAAAACCCGCTCGGTGTGCGAATTGTGTTTAGTGCCCAACTGCCCAAAGCATTACATCAAGGTGTGCGAAGGATGTTACCTCAAGAAATTCATTGGCCCGTCCGATGATGACGACAGCAATGACGATTATGACAATCGACCAACGACTTCACCAGCCAGACCCGCAGCTTCGATAGTACGCAATCGTTCGCCATTGGCGCTGACAGAAGTCTAATATTTGTTAATCTTTTCTTTCTTATTCTACTTTTTGAGTAAATTCTTTTTAATAAAGAAGTGAATTAATTTAGTTTGCATTTAAATTCGATTTTTTTCCATGCAATGTATTGGGGCACAATTGTGCCCCAAAGACGGTCCACGTAAATTTTTACCATGGACGGGTGCAGGGTTAAACTGAACCTAGGGAGCTGAAATTTTAACCATATACTCTCTAGGGTCCCGAAATAATCAAGTTTACGAATTTTTGAAATCCGCCCACAGACACGCCCACAAATTAAAAAAAAACAAAATTTTGGAAAAAATCGAATTTTGAGCTAGAAAGCTGAATTTTTTTATATATGATCTATGACTCCTAAAACTGCTCGGGATAAAAAAATTTCAAAATCCGCCCACAAATAAATAAAATATTTTTTTTGAAAATCCAAAGTTTGAGCTAGGGAGCTGAAATTTATAATATATACTCTCTAGGGGCCCTTTAAGCTGATGTGTAAGTATTTTCAAAATCCGCCTACTGTCACGCCCACAATTTAAAAAAAAAAACCTTTTTTTGAAAATCCAAAGTTTGAGCTAGGGAGCTGAAATTTATAACATTTACTCTCTAGGAGGCCCATTATGCTCATGTGCAAATATTTTCAAAATCCGCCCACTGACACGTCCACAATTAAAAAAAAACTTTTTTCATAATCCAAAGTTTGAGCTAGAGTGCTAAAATTTATATATATTTAAATGTTATATAACAAAATATGTAGAGCGTTCTTAACAATTCAACCATACTTAGACTTTTGTCACGCCCACTTATGAGGGATAGGAATAAAAATAGGGTATCCAACAGTTCGCCCAAACGGACTGTAGCCCGTCCCTATGTTTTTTTTTTCTTTTATAATGTACACGCACTACAGGGATTTTTTAGTACCCTTATCATGTATTGGCTACACAGCGCTGGCGTTAAGGAAATTAGGATAAGAAGAAAGGGAGAGATGCCGATGCACGTTGGTTCTAAATGTTTGTAGGTTATAATGTGAACTAAAAATAGAGCATGGAAGAGTATTCCACATTCATGTTGTAAGGCTAAGGAAAGATTCTTTGAACTTCACTGTACGTCCGAATACAGGCTTGAGAGTGAACTGATGAGCATTCATTGCATGCAGGGCATTGCGGTTGAAATGTTTTAGGGGTGGAATGCAACTGGTTATTTCGTTTGAGCACTTATGGTTTAAATAACGATAAAATAACGAAAGGCAGGAGACATTACCACGATGACTAAGAGAGTCAATCGATCTCGCGATGTCTCGATCGTTAATAAGTTTTATCGCGCGTTTTTGGATCCGGTCAAGTAGCAACAAATAAGTTATTGGTGCACCGGACCAGATATGAGCGTTGTAATCGAGTTTCGGGCGAATAAACGACTTATAAATTGTAGCCAGATCAGAAGGGGTGAAATATTTCTTACATCGCTTAAGGAAGCCTAGACATTTCGCGACGTTCTTGTCGTCATCGAATATATGGTCATTCCAACGGAGGTTGTCATTAACTCACATATCGAGAATACAAAGTCTTTCGGTTTCAGCGATGCAGGTGCCATTTATGGATAATGTCAGTGTATGTTGGTTTTGCTTTAATGACAGAAGACATCATTGTGTTTTAGAAGCATTAACTTCCACTCTATTGGTTGAACTCCACTGAGTTATGCTGCTAAGATTAGAATTTAATGAGCTTAATATACGTTGCCGTTCCAGTTCCACACCGGAAGAAGAGGGGCGTGACCCAAGAAACGAATATAAGAAGCTGAGGGTACTGTCGTCAGCAAAGAAATTGATTGGATTAGAAGTGACAGACAGGAGATCATTTATAAAAATGAGAAAAAGAGTCGGGGATTGAACGAAGCCTTGGGGAACACCAGCATTTTTTTGGTGAGTTGCAGACTTGAAACCAAAACAAAAACAACTTGAATTGAACGGTCGGAAAGGTATTTTATAATCCATTCAAGAAAATTATCATCGATTCCAAATGCACGCATTTTCGACAAGAGAGCTTGATGCCAAACTCTGTCAAATGCCTTTGAAATATCAAGCGCAACGATCTTACTTATACCACCTTGGTGAAGAGATTGGTACCATTAAATCACCGGTGGACCTGTTGCCCCGAAAACCGTACTGTCGGTCATTGAGAAGTTTTTGGAATTGGGATAAAAGGAAATGACTGATTTCTGGAAAATTTAAATAATTACAACTCGGAGTGTAGATTTTTTTTATTGATTAACACCATTCAATGCGTGCACGGCGAGTTGATAACCACGCGAAAGGCGGCTAATAGCAGTATGTACTTGGCGTATTATATATATCTATAACTTGGCGAAAATGCGTATGCAAAAAGTGGTGTTAAATGCGTATTATGATGTGAACAGCGGTAGTGTTTTATGGACAAGATAAGTCACTGTCATCAGTGCATTTTTGTTTATGGAATATGATCATCAAATCCAACGTGAATCAGTAAAATAGGGAAAAGTACTTTTAAGACGTGCGCTACATAGTTTAACAGATAAATCATTGACAAAATAGTTGCAACAACGGCTTGACATCACTCACCAAAACGTTTTAGGATAGATGAATAAGGCTGCTGCAAGAATGAAGAAGAGGTATAATCTTTCATCGAATGTTGCCGTTTTTCAGATGGATCAGTTTTTATGGTTTCGTATTCCGAAACGGAATGAGCTTTGAAATCAACTGAGTATTGCAGATGTTACAACTAACTTCCTTACTGTTACTAACCGATGTTACTACTTTTTTTAAGATGGTTGAGTTTTAACAAAAGAATCAATCAAACAATCCAACTGTATATATTCTTTTTTTAAACATATTAAAAATAGTTTTTATTTTTTTTTTTTTTTTTTTTATTTTTTTATTATTATATAATGTAACTGTCTCTTTATATTTTTTTTTTAATATTTAACAAAAATTCAAAAGCTTTTCTACTGCCTTTTCTCTAAGGCATCTTATGACACTAATGCCGTTGTGTCTAACAAGCTTTCAACTCATCTTAGTACTTTAAAACAGTAGGTACTTGTTACCCTGGAACCACTGCGGAATTGTTCACTTATCGCGCATTTTTACTTGAGTGACAAAAACGTATGTTTTTTTGAGGACATATTGACACGTAAAAATTATAAGCTAAGGGAGTGTAAAACTAATGATAGGCAACACAAAAAGGGAAAAACCCCAAAAACCGAGCAGACAAGGTAATCAATACGTTTGAAACAAAGAACAACTTATAAAACACCAAGACGAAACGAACTGAATTGCAACAAACTAGAACTGTACAAGAAGAGATGATACCAAGAAAAACAAGTTAAAGCTTCTTCGAGTTTTACTGTTAACTCGGAGTGGAAATTGTTCACATATTCCTTTGTTCACATTAACCGGTGTTCACGCTACCGAGAGTCTACTGCAATTGTTTTTTAAGTCTAAGTAAGGAATAAAAAATAGTGAATAAAATAAAAAATAAGTAAAAAAGACGAATGCAAAAGAAAAATTGACAGAATTTTAAAAATTCAGGAGTAGTCAATATTTGTTGAACATTGAAAAACAAAATTGTCAGCAGAGATACTCGTATCAATTTTAAACGAATCATTTCTTTATTTGCCCTTCAGAAGTGTTTGCAAATTACAAAATTGTTCAAGAAGTTTCGAATCGCCTTTTCAACAATTTTTTTAGGGAGGTAGTTGATACCTCCTTCAACATCAGATCATGGTACTTCATTTAAATTCATGTAATTAAAGGTACATAATACAAGGCAACCGCTGTTTTAGCCCATCATTTTAGGCATTTTAAACCCCAATCTGCGGAAAAATTCCTAGTGAGCTGAATTGTTGTATACACCATTATTACGGCGTTGTAATGAAGATGTGAAAAATCGACATTGATATCGTGCCGGCTAAAAAAGTTATAAAGGTCAAAAAGTCACGAAAATCAGTTTTTCGCAAACATCTCGCGATCTATTGCTCGGAAAATGTTTGTCGTGAAATTATCTACAAAAATTACCTCTTGCATTTTTCTGTAAAATTAACCGTTTTTGGAGTAGAGCGCTGAGAAAGCGACTACATACACCACCTGCGAGGTAGAATGCAATACGAGTTTTTTTTACATGGATTCCCTCTTAGGCATAATCCAGGATATGTAATAAGATGTTTTTTTTTATTTAAGAGTGAATATTTTTTTATTTAAATACTGAAAAATCCAAAAAAAAATAAACTTTTGTATATAATTTTTTTTGTCATTCATTGTCGATATCTTCAGTTTCTATATCATTAACAGTGCTATGATCAGGATTAAAGGGATGATTACCCTCTTACTAAACTGCATCCCTACTGGTCCGCCCGTGGGGTCCTTGGGTCGATGACATAGTCATTATCATTATTATTAGGGGCAACGATGCAAACGAAGTCACAACACATATGAAAAACGCTCTTAAGACGGCCTAAACTAGTGCAACAGGAAAAATGTTTCCATCAATCCAAGCAAGGCTATCCTAGCTCCTTAACCAAAATCAGAATTTTTTTTTTTTTTTATATATAATTTGCTTACGCTAAAGGGATTTTTTTTCTGTTGTTACAGTACCCTTATAATGCTAAGAACACAGTGTAAGCTACTTGGTATTAGAAAGAATAGAGAGGTAGGAAAGAAGTGTTTGGGTGCAGTTGTAGGGTTTTTCTCCACGTGGTGTCTAAGTTACTTAGGGAGATTACGATTTCATGTATTCGGTATAAAGTAATGGACTTGCCGGGATTCAAACGCACGACCTTCCATTCCGTAAGCGAATACACTTTTTACTTTTTTACTTTTAAATTCATTTTTATTAATTATTAGCTTATATCAACTTACATACTAGACAAAAATGATTAAATCTAACTTAAAATTAACAGGATACCTATTCTAGATTATTGATCCTTATGCGGACGCCCTAAACTTAACTCTATCTTATAATTATTGCCTTTCGGCCTAAAAACTATTTTACAAACTAATCTTACATATTATGTTTTCATCGAGAAAATTTTAAAGAAAACTCGGCATCTTTATCAAAGTTTATATTTTTATATAAAAAAACAAATTAAAAACTACCTACTCTACTTACTTAAACTACTTAACATATTCTAACTATAATTCTAACTATAATTATAATTAGGATTCTGATCACTCGTTGCATTACGAAACAAGTGATCAAAATCCCAATTGCTTTCCGAGCACCTGGCAGTCGTCAACGTGCACACGCGCTGCCGTGAGCTGACTGATGCCTTATAGAATCAATCACCTCCCGGAAGCACCACCACAAGTTGGCGAACCCGGCCTCTCCCAGAAACCCCTAGCTAACTTAGTCTAACTTATAAACTAAGAGGATGTTACCTAGAGTAACGCACCGTCTTGGGAGGGCATGTTGACCCCTCCCCCCTCAAAAAGCCACCAAAATTCGGCGAATTGTTTTTCCGTGTCGAATTTATCCCTCTCCGCTATTGCGGTACTAAAACCGAGGAGCTCATGAGCATTGGCGACGTCCTCGCCGCGGATGAGCCGCTTATCTCTCGCGCCGCGGTAGCGGTGGTATAATACCGGGATACCATCCCTCGTCTGTATCAGCCCTTTTGCATCAATATGGATAAATGCCTCCGGCGGGACAAAGCCAGACCGGAGCGTACTCTCTATGTACATTTCATTGGGGTAGTAAGCCCCAAAGATCAGGCTATTGTCGCTGGCCATCGCCCTTGCAACGTGTCTTCGAGTCACCTTAATAAGGAAATTGTCAATCCTATTCAACTGAGCCCCATCGTATAGGATCTTGTTGGGATAGTATTTTATATAGTTGGATTCAGGCGTTCGGAACAACCGGAGACAGGTCCTAAGACATTGTCTCTACAAAACCCGAATCTTTTCCATATAACTAGGCGCTATATTAAATCACAATGGACAACCATAAGCGATGATCGGCCTTATAAGGGCCACGTAGCAAATGACCTTCACTCTGGAGTCAAGTTGACTGCTATGAAACAGTCTCCTTGTCAGAGCATAAGCCTTCTTGGCCCCAGCAACACAAGCAACTATATGTCTATCGAAATATAGATACTGGTCAAGCCAGATACCCAGATATCTAACTACGCTTCTCACCGCCAATGGCTGCCCATTTTGTCCAATAATGGCCAATTTCTTCCAGTTTTTTCTGGTATCCCTAGAGGCCCCAGCCAATGGAGTTCTGAACAAGATTGTTTCCGTCTTCTGAAAGTTGATTTTCAACTTCCAGTCGTCGCAATATCGCTTAATTTGATCGAAGTCACGCTGCAAAAGGCTATTAATGACCTCGATTTTAGGACCTGATCTGTATGCCACCAAATCGTCGGCATACGCTATAGCATGTCTGAGTGAACCCACCACATCACTCGTGTAAATGTTAAACAGGATCGGAGAATTGACCGCCCCCTGCTGTAAACCGTTTTTAATTTCAAAGACTCTGCTCGAAGTCACGTTGCCACATTTGACAACGAACTTCTTTCCCATAAGCATATTATAAATTACATATAGCAAAGGTTTGTGCATCCCCCGCCTGGTCAACTTGTAGAAAAGTCCCTCTAACCATACGGTGTCGAAAGCCTTCTCAAAATCAACCAGACAAGCACCCGTGCATTGGTTCTTGCATTTATTCCACTGAATGTCGGAAACCAGTTTCGACGCGGCATGAATAGTGTCATGCCTCGCCCTGAAACCAAACTGGTTGTCCGGAATTATGTTATTGTCCTCGACCCACTTTAACAGGGCTCTATTGACAACCTTTTCAAAGACCTTGCTAATATTCGGAAGCAAACTAATTGACCGCAGATTGGCAGGGTTCGTCCTATCTTTACCTTTTTTCGGGATAGGGTGTACTACAGCTACCTTCCAATGCGCCGGATAATGTACATTATTCAGCGCATTGTTAAACAGCGTGGTGAAAATATCAACAGCCTCCAGAGGCAGGTGTCTCAATACGACGTTTGGGACACCATCCATTACCGTCGACTTTTTATTTTTTAGTGACTCGAAGATGCACAGAAGATCATCCTTCGACACGAACAAGTGCGATGCATCTCGGCCATTGGCGACAACTGCATTAGCATGGTTTTCATCAGTGAATACGGTGAATCCGTTATTCTCAGATCGCCAATTCTCAAGTTCGGTGCGTAGATAGAAGTGGCTCACCAGAGCCCTATTCTCAATGTCGTGGTTACGGCGGACAGGATTGTTCACCGTATACACGGCCTCGAAACAAGCGCCCAGCAAATCAACTTTCTCCTGTGGGTCCTCGACCACGAAAAAATCGTCGTTTGAAACGACACTTTCTGGGCTTATTCCAGCAGTCAGTACTGTCTGTCTGTTCTCTGCTGTCTGGGAGATTCGAACACAGGGAATATCATTGTGATCTTTCCTCCTGAACAACTTATTTATCTGTGGAACATATTCGGACTACAGGTTTTAATAGCCCGAATTTTATTGCCCCAATACAGACTTACAGATTTTCTGTAATTTTCTTTTATCAGCTGTTTCAGGATTCGGATCTCTGAATTCAGCCTCCTTACCTCCGGGTCGTTGCGATCAGTAAATTGCCTGTACAGCCTTTTAAGCCTCGAGAGCAGTCTACTTTTCTGTCGGTATAGTGCGTCGATTGTAGGGTTTCTGTTCTTTTCTGTCTGGTCGCCGTCTGAACGTCATACCCGAGGAATAGTTCGTTCCATAGTTCGTTTGATGGCGTCGTTCATTTGCAATAAATGCCGATCAATGTCATCATTTGTCATGTTACTGTTTGTCGGTGGGTCGATCCCACTCGAACGTAAATCTCGCTTTAAAAATCTGGAGAGGCGCGACCATTGTGCCCTCCGATAATCGAATGAACACACTGCTTCGTACTCCTCCAGCAGCGTTTGCTCGTTCGGGATCCGTATTGCGGCGGCGAGTCCGTAGTGGTCACTATCGTACTCAAACGCACGTAAACAGTTCCGCGTGTATTGGTCTATGTTTGTCAGTTGAAGTCTTGCGTCCGTTAAGGCCAAGTCCAGGAAAGCACCGCTTCTTGGGAAGGAAGGGATATACGTCGCGTACAACTCGAGTTTGTACTCAATCATATTGAGGCGCCACCAGTCGTGAAACTGGTTGCCCCTGGGATTTGCAGGGATTTGGTTGGGTGGAGGTGCTGCAGGTGCGTAAAGCGACACCACATACATTCTCCTCCGGCTATGGAGAGGAATGCATATGATGCATGCTTCCAACAACTGGAACCTACGCACGTCCCCGCTATATATAACCCTATGGCGCAGGCCTTTTCGAATTAAGATTCCAACCCCACCACATTGAGTGGAGTGAGGCCGGTCTCTTCTTATTACATGATAGTTTTTGTATCCCAATTTGTGCTTCTGATTTAGCTTAGTTTCGCTAACCAAAAGCACATCCGGGATTTCGGTTTTCAACAAGTTGGTAAGTGACGTTCTTTTCTCGATCCTGATTAATTAACATTCACAGCAAGGATCTTTAAGTTTCCCTCATCCAGCGTAGCCATTTGATTTATGGCACACCAGACCCTACAAACAACTCCGAATAGATAAAGTCAATTCGGGCCGCTTGTTCATTTAATTGTTTCTGGAACTTATCGATCTTTCCATGCAGGGACAGAAGGATCGATTTCAAGTCCAGATCCACCTCTGGTGCCTTTTGGGCTGCCTTTGGCGGGTTTAATGTTATTTGGGCTTGACCCGGTCCAGCTGCCATTTGGGCAAAGGACACGTTGGGTGCCACAAAATTAGAAAACGAACGACTCTTTTGACGCCTATCGTCTTCAGGCTGCTGCTTGCGGGCCTGGACTCGCTTTTTCAGCTCCTGGTACTTTGGACAACCCCTGAAGTTGGCGGGATGCACAGAGTTCCTGCAGAGCACACAAGAGAGGACACTCCGGTCTTCAACTCTGTCCTTACCAAGAGGACATTCACCATGTTTGTGGTCCTTATCGCACTTCACGCATCTAAACTGCATGTTGCAGTTAGCTGCGGCGTGCCCGAACCTTTGGCAGCGCATACATTGAAGTATGCGATCTGACCTCTTTATTTTCTCCCACCGTACAGCATGGTAGTACAGGAAGCGGATATTTCGCAGCCTGTCGATTTTGCTATCGGGAGTTAGCTGGACCAGGAAGAATGGTAAGTGACGGTTACCACCCCTTGCCACAGCCGAGGAAAACGGCTTGACCCCCACAAACTTGAGGTCGTCGCTTTCAAAGTTCTTTAGCTCTCTTTCGAGCTAATCCGTTTTAATTGAGGGATCAATTCCCTTCAACACTACGGTCTTCAATTTTTGCTCCCTTGGGGTGTACGTGAAGTACTCAGTTTTGACCTCTCCCAAGGCGTCGCGCACCCTCTGGTACTCCTCTAATTTTTCACATATGATTATGTGCTTATTGGCAGAAAGCCTTTTTACATTAAAGTTTTTGGTAATCAGCCTACACAATCTGATACTATCACTTATTTCAAAATTACTTACATTGATAGGCGGGATTTTTACCTTCTTTGGCTGTTGCTTCTGCTGCGCCTCGGCTTGCTGCTGTTGCTGCTGTTGTTGTTGTTGCTGCTGTTGTTGTTGCTGCTCTTTCCGTTGATGCTGTTTCGCTTTATGTTGCTGCTGAACTTGATCCCGCAGCACTTTTTGTTGTTGCTGTTGTTGCATTTTCTTCTGCCTCAACTGCTCACGCTTTTCAAGGAGCTCTTTTATGAGTTGGTCAAGCCCAGCCTCCTCATCATCTTCTTCTCCTTCCTCCAATTGGATGGCATTGTCATCTTCGACCGGTAGGTCTCTGAAGGAGTTTCCCTCTCCAGCGTACCGGCCCGCTCCCACTTCAGCCTCGTAAGAGCTGGAGTTATCAGCCTCATCATCGGTTCCAGCAATCGATGATGCCTCACTAGGGCCTGCCAGATTTGCCCTTCTCTTGGCAGAGAGATTCGGCTTCGGATTAAGCTTCCGCGGCCTCTTCTCTACCTTCCGGAACTCCTCATTTACTATAGCTACTGCTGACCCAGCTGTAGCGGTAGCTTTTACGGCTGCTTCCTTGGCATTTTTTACAGCCTCTATTTTTGCTGTAACAAATGTTGTTGTTGTTTTTGTTGTTGCTGGAATTCCCTGTGAGAACACCCATGTGGGCAACGGCCGGCCCGTTGTTATTATTGTTGCCATTTTAGGTATATTTGCCCTTGGCAAACACTTGGCTGCTGCTGCTGATGTTGCTGCTGCTACTGTTGTTGCTGCTGATGTTATTGTTGCTGCTACTGTTGTTGTTATTGTTGCTGCTGTTGTTTTTCTAGCCGGCACTCCAATACCCGTACGCGGGACCACGGATTTTCCGGGATCCATCGCCACACCGTACGGCACTTTTTTTTGTTTTTTTATTTTTACTCTTTTTACACTTTTTTATATTTTGTTTCTAATGTCACTATGAAAAATGTTTTTTTTGTTTTTTTGTTCTTTTTTTTAAAATAAATTCAAAAAGGGAAGCGAACCTGAGCCTCCGATGCCTGAGCCAGACACTCCGTCCACTAAGCTAACTTACAAATTATAAAATTTCTTGCTAATCACCACTACTTAGCACTTTTTCGATAAGCGAATAAACTACTACTGCACCATTGCCACCCGCAAGTATATTAAAATAGTTCAAATTTCAAAACGACGAGATCGGTTAATATTTCGAAGAAGTCAATTAATTAATTAATTTAATTAATTAATTTAATGCCTGCGCTGTGGTTTCCACTATAAGGGTACTGTGTATGTGTCTACAGAAAAAAGAAATCCCTTTAGCGCACGCGAATTATAAAAAAAAAAAAAAAAAATTATCTTGCAGTAATCCTAGACAGAAGGCTTATTTTTGAACTTTCACATCTTCTTCTTCCTTTAAAGGCGGTGAGGCTTTGATCAGGAAGGGATCGTAACCGTCCCAGTTCACTACATCCCTACTGGTCCGCCTGTGCGGTTCGCCGGTTCGACCTCACGAAATAACGGCAGTCCTCCCGATTTTGAATCACTTCGTCACTGAGGCCATGAGTTTTTTGGCCTGCCTCTCTTTCGCGTTGGTATGGGTACGTTGATTAATATTGCCTTTTTGACAGGGTTCATAGGATCCCTCCTTTAAACATGACAGTAACAACTTAGCCAGTCGCAGTGACTGTATTTAAATATTCAATATTACCTTTATCTCCATCCGATAACAATTCATTGCATATAAAACATGTATCACTCATTATGAAAACTGTTGAAGAGCATGAAACTACTAAAATAACGTCTTTAACACTCAAGAAATATTTTTCAACTCAGCGAAACACAGTCCGACAGACAGTAGCAGGTATAAAGGCACGGGTCTCGGAACAATAACATACAGAACATCTGCCAGTAGAGGTCGTTTGTATGTATAGATTTTTTTTTGTTGTATGTGCAGATTTTACTAACTTCCAAAACCTCTATGATATAAGTATATATTTCACAAAACGCCCAAGTATCAGATAGAAGTTTTTAAGACAGTTAACAACATGAATAAAAAGCAATAGAGTTTACGCCTTGGTGTACGGTATTCAATACCGTATGTGAGTGCATTCTAGTCGTTTTCTCAGCGCTCTACTCCAAAAACGGTTAATTTTATAGAAAAATGCAAGAGCCAATTTTTGTAGATAATTTCACGAAGAACAATTTTTATACTGACCTCTATTGACCTTAGAGATGTTTGCGAAAAACTGATTTCCGTGACCTTTTGACATTTATAACTTTTTTAGCCTATCGTGCCGCAATGTCGATTTTTCACATCTTCATTACAACGCCGTAATAAAGGTGTACATACAAAAATTCAGCTCACTGGGAATTTTTCCGCAGATAAACCTAAAATGACTGGGCTATTACAGAAAATACATAAAGTGTATTTGACTAAAGGGAAAAGATTTATATTAAGAGTGTCACGAATTTTTAATTTTACAATTTAATTTCAGCCGGAATATATTTTCAATTTCTTTAATAATAATAAAATAAACAAAAAAGATTACGAAAAAAGAAAGTGGAACAAATATCGCGGGGAAAAAGAGGGCATGTTACTTTTAAACGAGTGGCATAGGTGCAGTAGTAGTGTATTCGCTTACTGAATGGAAGGTCGTGCGTTCGAATCCCGGCCAAGTGCATTACTTTATAATCGAATACATGAAACCGCAACTTAGACACCACCCGTGGAGAAAAACCCTACAACTGCACCCAAACATTTCTTTCCTATCTCTCTATTCTTTCTCATAGTAAGTAGCACCGAAAAGCATGCAATGAAATACGATATTGCCAGGTGGTGCTTGCTGTTAAAACGCAAATGCCTACGCTGTTTTCTTAGCACTTTAAGGCTACTGTAACAACAGAAAAAAAATACCTTTAGCGTAAGCAAATTATAAAAAAAAAAGATATTCTCTCAAGATCAATATTAGCTCAAAGTTTAAAGACGATATTCCTAAACTAATCCTAAAACACGACTTTTGATATTAGATGGACACTCAGTAGGAAAGTCACTTTCGCTGAGTTAGTTGTAGTACCTATGACCAATAAACTGATGAAATAAATTCCACCCTGTTTTTGGGTGCTAAAATAACATGGTTATATGGAATGACAATGTTTACAAGAATTCCAACACTAAAAGTTTTCTTGTACATACCAACTGCCGTCGGGTTATTACTGAGAAAAACAAACAAATTTCACTAAGTGCGACATTCCATAAAACTCTGAGCACATAACTGTCGAGTTTCATCACTGATGGTGAATTACACAGAGAAAACCAGTAGGTATTATACAGTGTACATTTTCTATGGTAAACTACCACTGTTCGTTCGTGAAGGAATTTCTTCCTCGCACTCGAGCAGAGCAGAGAGAAATAGAGGGAAAGTCAACGCTTCAATATTTCTCCCTCGAGATGTGCGTTTGAAAATTGTCGAGAAATGGCAGTTTCACCCCCAAGCTGAATGCTAAGGGGGTGGACGTATGCATAAGCTCATAAATTCCCATTCCTGAGTTAGGAAGTAAGGTTTTCACTTTAACTGGCAGTTTTTTTACTATAGCACGATTATTCTCTGTAAACACAGTTTGAATTTAGGGGATCCAAACCATTTGGATTCCTGAGGAATCTCAACAGCATTGCACTGACTAACAACAAAGGTATCTCGTTTGCCTCTGGAACATGCCAGGCTCCTTTACTTGGCAAAAGAACCTGCAAATCAACGTCACAAATAAAGATGCTGTGCATGTATGCACATTTACTGCAATTACACTGAACTCGTATGTATGTATAAATATAAATAAATAAGATTTTACTAAATCGCAACATCATAAAGAATATTCAGAATACTTTATACAAGTTTTATGTCCATCTATTTAGAACGGATATACGTGCTTTTGGCTTTGTTTTAATTCCACCGTACCCTCAAGTAAATTCCAATTCGCATAATGTCAGTCCTTTATTATTCATTATGTGTGTATGTATGTATGTACCAATGAAATAGTCAAGAAATCGTTTGGTTTTATTTGCTTATCCTTTTAGTGATCCTATGCGAAATGTGCATATATTGACTTTTACGCAGGTAAGTATATATGTATATAAATGCAGAGTAATGAAATTTAAATTTGGAATGCTTTTGATTATACTCGTAATGGTAAGCTCTGGGTAAAATTGAAAAGAAGTGCTTTTCGTGCTTCATTTCATTTCAGATTTATTTGTCTTCAATAAGATAATTTTGCAAATGGACCTCTTGCAAGTCAAGAAGATTTAAATCTCGATTCCCGTATCGTAAAAGGATCGCCGTTTATGCTTGATGCAATATCTAGAATATGAGTATATTAATGCAAAGTTTGTTGTAAAAAAAACCGAAAAATGCAACAAATGGTGACATTTTCATTTTAATATAAATGAATAAATTCCAAAACGATGTTTAACAAAACATTTGCGCTTTTATAGGAATTGGTTTTGATTCACTATTTTCATTAGCAATTAGCCAAAAATACTTCTCCCGTGATGTTTATGAGAGATATAACCGTTCATATAATGTTTCTTATAAAATACAATATTTCTACAAATAAACATTCATTTTTACTTGTCTGTAAGGCTGGTTAATATTTTCTGATTGATGACAATAAATAAAATCGATGTTAAGTGCAGTTTGGTGTAAATCCGTATTGTCATCGAGAATTCCAAAAGTTGAATAGGTATACAATTTTTGTTTTGTTTTGTGTTGGGAATTCTCTGGAAGTAAACAATCATCTAAAGACATTGCAGAGCTAGTACGCGAGGGATGCTCCTGCAATAGTGATGGACTTTAACTCATCTAAAAAAACGACTAATCGGCAATTTGTTTGTGAACTATTTTTTGAATTTAAGAGATAAATCTCCCGTTTGTCGGGTTTCTAAACTTT